>CM038228.1:61808229-63102466 GCA_021442155.1 Cymbidium sinense | reverse complement strand
TATATTTAATTTTTGCAATTAGTATGCGAGGGCTCTGAGAGAGAGAGGAGTTGAAGTTAAAGTCATAGTATTTCCTGAAGACGTTCATGCAATAGAAAGGTTAGTATTTTTGGCTACCTATCTTTTACTATAGTTTTCATTTATTCCTATAAAATATTTACTCTCTTTTTTTTTTTTTTTTTTGCAGGCCACAATCAGACTTTGAAAGCTATCTCAATATTGGAGTGTGGTTTAACAAATATTGCAAGCGCCGATAAAATTGGATTAAAAAAAAAAAGAAATATCAGAAAAACGAAGGAAATGTATTTTATTATTGCTACAAGCAGAAGCTCGCATTTTAGTCTTATAATAGCTTGAAGTTAGTACTTTGATTCTTTGGAGTTATAGCTGAATATTTAATGTATCATGAACTGTACATTTCAATTATTATTGATCATCTTTTTAATTACTGTATAAATTATTTTATAATTTTTTATTGATATTCTAATTTTAAATTTAGTTATACCTGTCATTTTTTAATTATTAATGATATTATTTACCTCAGATGAACAAAAATGATATTTTTTGATAATAAATAAATATTTTGTTATTATTTTTTTAATCAATTCACGTTTTTTTTACAATTATTTTTATCAAATAAAATTATTTATCTAAATATTTTAGAATACGAAGTTAGAAGGCTTATAATTACGTGATACCGTTGAAGAACAGATGACTGATAAATAATTCAGTTGAATACAAATTTAAAATTTTCCATTCCCTAAACCTAAATTTTGCTTGCATTGAATTTGTTCTTTGAAATTCAAATTAAAAAATAATAATAAAATCAATAATTACATAATTAGCGTATAAGTTTTATATATTTACATTTCTAATATTTAAATATTCATATTTAATTTTTTATTAATATATCAAAAATAATATCATTATTATTTTTAAAATGAATTAAACCTTTTAATGCATAAGAGAATATATTTTTTATAAATGTCATACATAAATACATATAAATTATATACTAGGTATGCAAATTTTCCAATAATAAAATGCTTAAATATAAAAAAGCCTTCAAATTTTTAATTGAGTTTTCTTGATGAAATTATTAAAAAAAATACTAAACGGATAGATTAAAAATCAAACTAATGAATTAATTAAACATATTAGACGAATAAGCTTAAAAAAATTGACCTTATTTATTCATTAAATAAAATAATATTAAATAAATCATTATCGATTTTCATTCCACTATCTTTTATGATGAGAAAACAAATAGCACCAAATTATATTCAGAATGTCAGACATTTGAACAAAAAAATTCAAAATAATGACAGGAATTTCTCATATGCTCAGCAAGTAGTCATCTATCTGCACACTTTCAAGAAGAAAAAGAAATATCAAACAAAATCACAAAGCCATGTCAACTAATTCATAATCAAGCCAGAAATGATTGTATTTCAATTTTTCTTCTATTTTCTTTTATCCAAATACCATAATGATTCGAATCCCAATCACTAATACAGGATTAAATACACAGCAGAATTTTGACAGAGAAAACAGTATAGAGGAGAGAGACTTCCGAGCTCTGATGGATAATATAAAAATACATGATCAAGAAAATTGCACAAAATATTGGGGGATAGTTTGCTTGGAATTCCAAATAATTATCTTCAACAAAAATTTTTCACCAAAAGCTCAACTGCAGCTTGAGCTCAGTTTCTCATCATTTTATCGCAGCAGAGTAATGGAGCTGGAAGAAGGATTAGGCGACTAAAACCCTTACCTAAGGATTCTTATTGGAAGTTTGAAGAAGATGAGCCTGAACTTTGCTTGAGAAATAGTTTTCGAGCCTGAATAGTAACAAGGAAGCTGGTTTTAACATGACTAATAATACATTTTCTATGAAAACAAAAAAAGGATGAGAATATATAGATGAGATTTGGACATAAAGGATTTTAAACTATTAAATTTGCTTTGAGACTAGTGTACATAAACATTGATTGACAATCTATGTATTGTAGTGACCTCAAAGCAAATTTAAAAAAATGAAAATTTTACATGCATGCCACACAATTCATATGTATTAACATATTAACACCTAAAGTTTTATATATAACTTATTTATATATATATATATAAGACTTTCTTATGCATGAGAAGGTGCATTTCACTTTTAAAAATTAGTGATAGTGATATTTTTGATTTGTTATCACTAAATTGAGTATTATGTATGTAAATATTAAAATCTGGGTGTTAGATATATAAATAAATAAGAATTGCATGGTATGTATGTAAATGCACCCATCAAAAAGAGAAAAAAAAATCTAAAAATCCATCGGAGCCCAATATATTTCTTATAAGCTATAAAGCATTACCTGGTTGAGCACTTGTAATAGATGGTCTCAGGGGAGTTGTAGGTCCGAGCGTTTGCAAACATTCTCTTGACATCAGCAATAAACATCTCAAATGTAACATAATACTGTTCTGACTCGAGTCTCTTCGACATGGTTTTTAGGTCTGTTCAGGAAATTGAATTAAAGAACAAGTTTAGCTATTCTCCAATTGAAAGCAAAGATAGCCCACGCAAGGGATAAAATTGGGGAATGACTGCTAGAAAGCTTCCAATTAACATCTAAGAAAGAGTGTTCAAATGATTGATAATTATTTTTTTTATGTTGACAAGATTAACAAAATCCTTCAGTCTAACATTCACAAGGCATGCCATCCATGCTAATTAACATATGCAAGTACTATGACATAAAAATCCTTCATAGTGTTTCAAAATTATTAAAAAATGTGTCACCACTGAATGAGACTATTGCTAATGCAGGGTCTAGACTCTAGAGAGAAGTTAGTGTATGTTGTCTTATGCCTACATTTGAATAGTAGTGTTTTTCGTAGATCAGAATTGGGACGTCAAGATTAAACTAGAGGGAAGTTAGCCGCTGCTCCAAGCCCACTCTCATGTGCATTTTAATTATTAAGTGAGAATTTTATAATAGTTGCAGTGCATATAGTCCTATGGAGTCCGAAAACTTCAAAATACCTTCTATACTCATGTTGAACACATGTTGGATACGGGTACAACGTCATCATGCCCCACTGTATCCGAAACGTTCGAAAATGTTGAGATCACTTAAGAGTAAAATTCAATGCCAGTACAATCAGAGCACAGGCTAGACATGCCCTAAAACACGTAAGACACGCTTAAGACACAAAATTATGGACTAAAATTTAAGCGAAGATTTTATCTTGTGTCCTAGCATCAACGCAAGAGCTTTGATCTTCGACTTCAATGCAGGAGCTTCAATGTCGAACCGGGCATGGCAAACTTTGACGGACAATGGCTTTGACGGTGGTATATAAGATGAGCGATGGTTCAACTTCAAGCCAAAGCAAACTTTGATAGACGATGACTTGGAATTCAGCACACGTTTGCGGAACTCGACGCTGACGTTCAACTTCACCTACGATTCAACTTTGGCTTTGATAAGTCTGACTCCAATCGCAGATATGTCAAATTAGCAGTTTTGTTATCAACTAATATCTAATGCTAATATACAGTCATTTGAAGTAATATTTTATCTATTAATATATCCTTACTAAATTACTTTCAAAATATAATATGATGTAGATCCTATAGATATATTGTGCTTTCCAATTTGATTATTTCTCTCTTCGATGATTAATTAGATCCATAGGAAATGAAGTCAATATTGTTGACAATATTTATATAAAATTCAACATCCCACAAGTAAAAATACAATCGTCTACCCTGCGTACCTTCTCATTTTCCAATTGTTGAAGACGGATAAATCTGTACAGTGTTTTGCTTTCAGGACAAACAAAAACATCCAACTGGCTTTGAGAAAATCAATAAAAACATACCTTATTCATATGTAAAACTGCAGGCAGATATATCCTTCAGATTTTTGACATATTTATACTCTCATATCAAAGCAACCATTACCAAAAGATTGTTAAGTTGCTAGAACCATGGTTCCAAAATTATCAAAGCTTCAGCAAAACCAAAAAGGGCTCCAACCAGCAGTTAAAACAAACAAAGCACCAAAATCATGATATTGACAGCGAGTCTGACTGACTTAAAAAATAAAAACAACACCTGCAACCCAATAGTAATTCTTAAGGCCAATAACAAGACTTAAACCGGTATTGTGCTTCTGTGCACTTGAAATTTTGATATGTAAACAAATACAAAGATGCGGATCCAAAATCACATGACAATAATCTTTAGCTGTAATAAAACACATTGTTCCTCTCCTCTTTTTAGTAGAAGCCTTAACTATTCATTTCAATAGCATTCATTCCAGTCATCCTTTATGAAATATTAATAAAGGAAAATCCTCCTGGCCAATAATACCTTAGTGGATTAATCATACATGTACAAGTACTTAAGAACTTCCAAAACGTATTACAAAAATTCTACACAAATTTCGCTCATTTTCATAGGATAACATTCAAAACTTCAAATATCTCACATTCTGATGTCATTTGTTTGCTGATAATAACATGTTCAATCGTACGTAGAACAAAATATTGGATGAATTTCACATGCACAAAATTGATAACTCCACTTTTGTTGAAACTATAGAACTATGATCCCTCGACTTCTGGATGTAATATTTTAGGTCCTTCCAGTTCCAAAAAGTTCCATAGATCCAAATCTAATTTTGGGCTCCAAAAATTCATGCCCGACTTCTCGATAAAGAGAGATTGATTTTAGTTCTGGTGAAATCCTTAAAAAGTAGATAAGTTTGTAAATAAGACTAACTAGAGATTTCGCTCTCACTTTACGAGGACTTTAAATCTGGTTTCAGATTTCTAAATGTGTATAATTAATTACCCCTCCCAGAGATGAGAAAACTTTTGATTAAGGTCAATGTTAGATTACTAATTGCTTAGCGTATAGCAGCAGCAACTAGAGTTTAAGAATATGTAATTTACCATCTTTTAACTTAAAGTGAATGGTGGGGGACATGATGACAAGCCCAATCAAAATCATGGTTTCGTCATCTTGAGTTGTGCTGGTCCCTAATCTACTTTAGTCAGAGGAGTTTGCCCCAACATGATCAAAGGATCATTATCGCCAGCTATAAGTTGCTTTGTCCAAAGAGACCTTGTAGATCTGAGGTGGTTATTTAAGGGGATAATGTCAATCATAGCTAATAAATGAATTTGTATCCTATCAAATGCACACTATATTTCATGACTAAAAAATCAAAATCATTAGGGAATATACAAGCTACTATCATGACCGTAATTTAATGATGTCATTTGACAACAAATCATCTGATAGAGGGCACTGGTCGGAACTACAATTTATGCAATGTCATTTGTTAGCAAAACTATGCAAATAGAGGAAATCACCACGTTCTTATCGCGATTATTTGATTTGAATATTAATCAACTTTGCAATTTATTGACTAATTTTTGGCTGCTAACCTCTAATACAAATAGCGAAAAGATAAATAAAATTTGCTTTAAACTTTTGGTAAGATGAAATTTCATTTAGGTAATTCATCTTAATTTTGAAACTTTATTGAAGATTTTATAATCAATTGGAATTTGACTTTAGGATAACTTGATGTTAAAATTTAGGAAATATTGAAAATAATAAATCAATCTGGTTGACATCTTCATTCAACACGACCAACATCGAGATATAAATGATTTAAATGATTTCATTTTCTTGTTCTAGACCTTACTAACTCTACTATCCTACCAATAAAATATTTGAGTCTATAATTACAATTGGTGATTATAATTTTGAGTTTAAATGATAAAATTTATAATCTCTAATATAAATTTTTTCATTAAAGTACTTTGATGACCATATACAAGTATAAACATAACATTTTCACTTTAGAAACGACCACTAAGTTTTGTGATCGGTATTGTCAACTTCAATCCTCATTAGAAGGATCAAGCTGATCAATTGGAACTTATGACTTTCATAATATGGTCAATAAGTCTAAGTTTATCTTGTGAAAATGAAATTATATTTTTATGAAAATGTAGGTTGATTATTGACAATAATGCGATTCTCAATATTAAAATGAACATAGATTAATTTTGATTTGAACATGCACAACATTCTCAAAGCATATGATTGAATAGTCAGCATTCTAGTCGGATCACATGTAGGCATATTTAAATCTACTTCATGCTAACCTATGCAGCATCTTTAGACACTAAATATAAATATTTAACACGTGTTGGAACATATGCGGGTTATTTGAAATTTACTTTATAATTCTTAGTGTACTCACATTATACATTTGCACACATTTAAGTGCAATTATATAATGTACACGTACATCTTTCAATATCAAAAGACAACTTAATTTCGTATTCGACCGACGCAGCATCCTCAATCACTAGCTTTAAGAGTTCAACAAATATGTCGGGGAAAATTTAGGTTATTCAGCCTTAATAATGAACATAAATCTCAATGCAATTGTATGATGCAATTATTCATTGTATTTCCATAATATTAAACGCATTCACAAGATGCAATTGCATATATTTCAAGCTATTTTGATTGAACATAAAGTCAACTCGTAGTTCCTACACATTTCTGAAGATATTTGATTTTATTGTCTGCATAAATATTTTGTCATTTAAGATGCATATCCACTTTGCTACTTTTGAATCAAGCCTTCCACTCGCTTGCATTTATATGTCGCAGAGTCGATGGCATTAAGCATTTTAGATTTTGTAAAGTCATTTAAAGCGACTTTCATTCACTTGCTTTTATCTATGGTTCATCGTATTTTTTTTAGGTTTTAATAAGGTTTGGTTAATTATTGTTGATGAGCATTCAAGTCTTCATGAGTTTATTATGTTCAGCAATTGTTCTCGCTCATGGATGAATAATTACATTTTCTCAAGTCTACTTGTGTAAATGTATGCCTCTTTCAGTTCTTTCAATGCATGATACAATAATGTTCAAAATCTATTGGCAGGTCATGTCCATGCCTACAGGTGAACATCAAGATCATTTGAGTTTATTGGAATTTCCCATACAGATTCTCTTTTGATTTCTATTTAGTTTTGGAAGCATACACCCAAGTATACTTCAAGGTTCGTGTGATTCAATTTTATGTTCGAAGGCAAGATATGACATCTTGAGCATTTTTTGAAATGTCATATATATGCATGTAAGAAACTACTGAATTCATTATGAGTTCTATGAAGGCTTTTTAAGCCTTTATCCTTGTTAAAAGATAGGCTTTAGAGTTCACAGAAAGTTCCGTTCATAATCATTAATGAGCCATTGAGTCCTCTATAAATTTAATTTTTTGCAAAGACATTTTTTT
This sequence comes from Cymbidium sinense, assembly GCA_021442155.1. Lineage (NCBI taxonomy): Eukaryota > Viridiplantae > Streptophyta > Magnoliopsida > Asparagales > Orchidaceae > Cymbidium > Cymbidium sinense. The sequence goes on along the minus strand of CM038228.1, from coordinate 63,095,132 downwards.
AATACTTTTAGAATTTTCATATGTAGATTAAATTTTGATTTAACTCATCCATTCAAGTCCAATTTAACTTCAATTTAAATTTAAAAGTGATTTTATTTTGTTCTTTTTTAGTCTACTATCATTGCCAAACTTAGTATTTACATTCTCATATCATCCGCCATGCATAGTTTCTTCTGAAGATGTACACACCCATGATCTTCTAACCCGTCAACTCTACTAAGCATAATATGATCTTCAAATAAATGTATAAAACAATATGAATTTGTACACATTCATTTTGTATTATACCTTTCGTGATGAATGATGATGAATTTACAAGATGACAAGCTAATGAGATTTTTGGTAAGATCAAAGATGCAAAATAAATTTATTTTTTGTATGCTGTCCCACATTTTTTTGGAAAATAGAGGGAATTAGAGAAATATGGAATATCTCTCTGCATAGAGAGAGAAAATGGGAGGGGAAGAGAGCAAGACGAGATGAAGGTAGTTTGGCTTGTGCAAAAGCAGTGAAAAGGGATGTGTTTGTTGTGTTATGCAACTAGGTAGTGCGAAGATTAAGAAGTTGGACAATGGTGTTTAGAGCTAACGGATTGTGAGTAGAATGATAGTAAATGAGGGTCGGACTATGCTAGGTTGGAGTGGGTGTGAGGCATGTGAACAAAAAAAAATGGAGTCTCAAGGCACTACAGAGAGAGGAGAGATCAGTAGAACAGCTGGACAAAGCAAAAGAAGGAAAATGGAAAAGGCCCAATTGTGTAGGGATGCACTGGCAGACTCAAAGAGGTGAGCCGAGGACTGGGAACAGGAAACGAGGATGGACCAAAGATCAAGAGGATCAGAGGAAGATCAGAGGAGTTAGTCAGTTAGCTGAGGTGCAGGAAGGACAAGCAGAAAGAAGGGAAATGGCAGGCTAGATTATACAGAAGAGAGAGACAGAGAGCTGAAGTAATAGGGGTCTGCAAGGGAGGCTACATGGGAGAGAAAAGAGACAATGTGATTATTGGATTTAAGAAATTTTTTTCTTTATTGCTTGCATGGGAGACAGGACTGAGAGAGTTTCACATGAAGTATGGACGGCAGAATTTGATTAGATTTTCTTTTATTTTGAGAGAATAAAATTTAGGACATTTTATTTTATATATATATATATATATATATATTTATGTAGTTATTTATTTCTTGTGTATTTCTTCCACATACTCGATTTACACGTCATCATCTCAAAACATATACAAATTTGATAAATTTTCTCTTACGGCAAACCCAAGCAATATAGTTGTCATTTATAAGAAAGTTTGATGTTTTGAACGCAATGACAATATTTATTTTACAACCGAAGGCCACTTGAACAACTTTAATTCTAATTTGCATAATGTTGCATCTATGACTAGCCGTTTGTTCATGCCCAAATGAATTGGTAGGAGAAGGGTCTTTTATTTAGATGATTTTGATGTTTTGACAACCTCGACATAAACCGTTTTGTAAATGGGTTCCATTTGAATAGCATCAAGGTCCTCCGACTTTGATATGTACGAAGCCACACCTATGACTTGTATTCTTCTTCAAATCGTTGTTTGGTGATGCAAGGATCTTCTTCTAAGCAATTTCACCATTTCGAACTCATCAGTTCATTTTATTTCATGAATAGAGACCATTCAAACAACTTTGACGGTAGTTGAGGCGCTCCAACTTCAGTTCACGTGGTATCTTATTCGTCGATCCGTCTTTCATCGAGCCAGCCGATGACACCCTTTTTTATGATTTTGCAGCTCTAAATTTGACTCCAGAGTTTATTTTGTGGGCGGGCGACATTCAAGCAACTTTGTTGTTCATTGATGAGTATCATTGATCAATGCTTAAATGTATTTGATCATGCTTATATTGTATTTGATCAAGTCAACACTAATGGAGTTTTCAAAATTAGTCATGTTTAAATATTTTCTTTATGAATTTAAATATTATAGTTTTGCTTTCCTAACATTCAAAATTTACATGAAACTGCACAAATAACAATAGACAAGGAGAGAGATTTCTACAAAGACCTAGATGAAATTGACTTGTATCATAGCAGAACAGGATGTTCGTGAGGCCACTATGGCTTATAAAGTTCATATTTTGCTGAACATCACGGTAAACCCATTCTTTCAAACCACGCCAACAATAATAAAAAATTACAAAAATAAAAATCAATGCCCCCGATGACTGATGCAACCAAATAATTAAATAGAGACAAGCATGCAAAGATGAGAACTATGAGATTGATTATGTTGATGGAAAATAAATTTTAAGCATGCAAACACAACCAAACCTAGGTAAAAGCTTGGAAAATGCAAACCAGGAAAGCATTATCAGATGTCATTTAGATATGCTAACATAAAGTTTACCCACATACCCATTGGATCTTTAATAATATCATAATAATCAGGTACATCCCGTGCATCTACAGGATCCTTAAATGGCCAAGCATCAGGGTGCTCGTTCATCATCTGTCAGAAAACACAATGTAAATATCAGATTGCATTCACCAGATCATGTATTCATGTCACGATTCAGAGACACCAAATGAGTAGCCATACGAGCTTATTATATTTTACCACGAATTACTTGTCACAAGCTTAGCATTACTAATAAGACAACATGATAACAACAGGCAAGCTTCTACTATAATGTTTATATGCAGCCAAAACCAGAGATCTAGAGCACAATTAAGGGTAATGAGGTTAGGAAACAAATAATGGACAATTAAGTTCCAATATAATTCTATTCTAATACAAGTGAGCCTACATAAGGTAAAAAAGGACAGGTACTTGCATGCTCATTAAGCTCTTTATTTCGCACCAATTAGTAAAAGCCTGCTATAAGCAATGAAATTGCAATGAGATTATTGACTGTATGAATGGCAAAGATATGCTATCTATAACTATAAATGAGATGAATATAAAAGGGTGTTCACTTTAATGCCCTGGCAAGCTATGCTCAAGAAGCTACCAAGTTATAACTAATATATCATGCAAAAAATCATGGTTAAGCATACTCATCCTTAATTAGTTTTCATCACAACTCCTTCAGATTTGCTTTATAAATCCTAACTTTACATTCATTTTGTGAAGCGTTGCCATCACAAATCATTTTAAACAACTTCAATCCAATTGACCTTAAGTTTAACCCCTTCTGCCTCGAAATATTTTGATATTAATTGTATAGCACATCTAATGTCTCATTTTCTACCCTTCATTGAACATGCTATTTTCAATTACCTTATCTTCATAGATGTCACTATAATATTTTCTCTAACATAATCATTCCTTAATTTGTATGTCCTAATTTTCCTATTAAACACTCTTTTGAGTAAATCAAAAACAAAGGGAAAAATCAAGTGGTAGCAAGCAAACATGAGTGAACTTGCCTTTAGAAGGCCACGCATGAAGGCATTTAGCTGTGGGCGATAGGCAACACTATCTGTAGCATTTGCTGGTTTGTAACGTGAGTGGCCCCATTGGTCCGGTGTCCAGCCAGCCTCTCCTATAGCCAGCATTATAAATAAATAAATAAAATAAAGAGCGTAGCCATAAATCTGACCACTATATGCATTACTTGATCCCTCGAATAAAAGTATCAAACCTCCAAAGGAAAAGTTATTTGTAAATAAGATCTCATCTACTGAAATCATTTTTGCATAGAATATCGATCACATCATTAAAAATGCAATCAATTCATAACCAGAAGTATGTTTGCAGAACAGCATCTAAAGACCAAAAGCTCTATTATGTAGAATGCAACCCCATGATAAAATCAACTTCAACGCATAGCCTAAGACTTCTAGATATGCAGCCATGGAGAGTTGTTAAGAACATAGCAACATAGTTTACCAGAAGGAAAAAGTGCATGGAATCTTTCATTAATTCGGTCAATCTACCCTAATTACATATCCATGGATATAATTTTTAATAGTTGACATTTTTTCAAGGAAGATTTTCATACATACCACACAATTCTTATGTATTTACATATCTAACACCTAAAGTTAGATATTTACTTATCTAACACTTTCCTATACTTAAAAAGGTGCATTTCGCTTTTTAAAAGTGAGTGATGATAGTATTTTTAATGTGATATGGAAAATTGGGGTGTTATATATGTAAAAATTAAAATTTAGGTGGTGCTAGATATGTAAATACATAAGAATTGTGTGGTATGTATGTAAATTCCCCTTTTTTCAAATGAAAGACTACCCTAAGATAAATAAAAAATAATATTAAATTACTCCTAAATGACAGACAAATTAACTCATGGCATTTTGACATGTAAACAAAGATCAATACATGAGAAATGATAAACAACATTAATAACATAATCAAGGGTACAATGACTCAAACTTAATCAATCACTAATAAACACAATAATCATGCTAATAGAAAACATATTGAACCAAATTACAAGAATATTAACATTGATTATGGAACTAGTATATATTATAGTAACTTTGAATGATCAATTGATTAATTGTAATAGCTAAAAATATGAATTTATAATCACGGACTAGTGAGATGACAAAAATTTAACCATAACTAATATTTAAATTATTAATTTATTATTAATTATCATCAAGAACATGATGACATTCAGTCATTTTATTGCATATAATTACTTAACTAATCAAAATAATCCTTTTCATAAAAATAAAATCCAAGATTAAGACAAATTGGCAACAAATTGTAAAAGCAAATTAATTTGGCAGACATTAATTGATAAACTAATATTTAATATTAAACTTCTGTGGATCAACTTAGACTTGAGGATGAGAGAAAAGAAAGTAGTATTTTGTCCATTACATAAGCTTATTTTATACTTTGGGACAGGAGCATGGAATACGAATATAGTAGTATACACAATTCAAAACACATCTATAGTTTCTTCTCCAACCATGACAACGCCTCTACTGCAGTTGATTTTTCTCCTGAACTTTTCTATACCAGTGAAAATCCATGTCTCTCCTGAGGACTCAGTCTACCATCTGACATCATAGGATTTCATATTAGAACTACTCAACACCACCAGGAATTAGACACTTCTTCTGGATAGGTTCTTTGGTTAATTCCACCAAACAAACTGAAGCACAATTTCCAATTTATGTAAGTGGTGCTTCATTTCAACCCAAGTTACCCATAAACTACTCTACTGCTTAAAACAAAGCTTGCTGATGTTGTCACTGATCATAAGCTTATCTCCATGAAAACTGCACCAAAATATTGGCAAATAGGTTTTTTGAAGTTATGACAAGAATTTTGGCCAGGGCTCAATCTTTTTTTTAAGACTTTTAGCTAATTATTGGGGAATGGACATGGGGTACCACATGTTTCTTAAACATGGGAGTCATATGTTTTTTAATAACATCATCGTAAGTGAGACAATGAGTTTTGCATGGTCAAAGCATGACCAATGGTCCCAGCTACATCTCTCCTAAAAATGGTCCCAATTCATCATCATATCTCCAAAAGCAAGCCCAATTCTACCCAAGCCATGATGATTGAATGCAAAGTCGAGGGAGCAACCAAGAATTAGTTACAACATTAAAAAGCATGCTCTTAAATGCATTCCCTAGAAATTCATCACTTGAATTGTTAATTGTTTTGAGGGCATTCCTTCTTTATCATCATCAATGATTTATAGGTTTTGTCATAAACTCATGACCCTAACACAGGGATGCCTGGTGTCATCATTCCTTGAATTTAAATTGAAAGAATTTTCTTTCCATCACAAGTTCAATGTCCCAACATTTTAAAAGTTGAAAGTGTGGAAGAAGGTGTTGTCATTAACTTGAGGTGAAGGCATAAGCCTTGAATCATGAGACATAAGTATTACATGCACATGAATTCTTAAATAAACAATAAAAATGCATAGAAATATGTAAAATAAAATAAATAAAATTTTAATAGAAAAATGAATTATGTTTCGTCAAATTTCGCTAGAAATGCAATTGTAGGTAATTTAAAAGAGGATGCATTAACATGCAATAGATCAATTCAAATCATCATCTTTAACAAGATCAAAGGTATCTTCATCAAACATAATATCATCTCTGGTGGCACTTTTACTCATTAACCCATTGACTGCTATACTCTTTCTTATTTGCAGAAAAATGAACATGTGTTGTTATCTCCTCAACATATGACAATAAGTATATCATTTGTACGAGGTCTTTTACAAAAAGTTTGATAAGTAATAATTGTTTCTTCAAGAACTTTGTGGGCTTTGAAAATTCACATACTACCTCTCGATGAAGAGAGCTTGAATTTGCCAATCAAATTTTCAAAAGACTAATGAAATTGTAAATAAGACATTACCCAAAAATTTCTCTCATTTAGTGAGGACTTTATATCTGGTTCCAAGTTTCCTATAGGCACAATCACTTATAGTTAATTACCCCTACCAATATTAAGATAGAACTTTCGATTAAGGCTAGTAGTTAGGTTGTTAATCTCTTAGCGTATAGTAGTAGCAAATGGAGTTTTTAATTTAGAATTATGAAATTTATCATATTTTAACTTATAAAATGAATGATGAGAGAAATGGTGATCTAATGATTTCCATCCTGATACCATGGTCCCTAATTTACTACAAAAAAGAATCAATCAACTTAACTGAAATGATCTTTTATCGAGATTAGTAGCTTTATCTAAGGAGACCTTGTAGACCAGAGTGATTATTTGCCTAAGAAGATAACATTAAGTCTACCTTAGCTAATAGAATTTTTTACTTTATTAAATGCACCATATAGTTCACAACTCAAGAAAAATCATAAGACAAAAGAATTATAATGGGTGATCGAGGTGTCAAATAGCGTATTTGACTTAACATTAGTTGCTTTGTGAACAAGAATTTTTCTAATTTATCATCTCTGACAAATAATTATAAATGGTGGATTAAGTATATTTTATTTTAAGATATTTAATGTTAAATTTTATTTGAACATTTAGATATTAATAACTTATCATATTTTGCACCTGGATTGATACTTTATTTAGGTTAATTTGATTTGAAATTTTAAAAATATATGATGGTAATATCCCCTCTAATTGATATCTCCATTTAACACAACCATCATTAGGATGACTTGAATAATTTCATTTATTATTTCAAACCTTGTCAACTATATATACCTGATTGCAGAGAATCGAATTTATGACTAGAATTCATAATTATATCCACTATCTTGAAACATAGAGTTTACAAGTTTGAATATGAATTTTTTTGATTGAGACCTTTGATGGTCATATACAAATATAAAATCAAAATCTTTATTAAAAGAATGAATGCTTAATTTACATTCAATATTCTCAACTCCTATTCTTCAAGAAAAAAGATTGAATTGATTAAGTGAGACTTACGACTTCATTGTATAGACAAAGCAGTCCAATCATGAACACATATGATCACTAAATTTAGATTTGACTTTGAAAATAGATGTTTATTGATCATTCAAACACATGTATAGTTCTTGAGGTAAGATTTGATTTAAATTAATCTTAATTTTGGCATTCTCAAGTCGTATGATTAAACATTTGATGCGCTGGTTGGAGCATATGTAGGTAATTGAAATTTATTGTATGTTGACCTATTTAGCATCCTTAGACACTAAATGTAGCACTTAAAATGTGTTCGGGTTTTGCTAGTTTATTTCAAATCTATTTCATAATTCTCATGCATACATATATTACATGATTGCATGAATGTTGAGATATTAAGTTTGCATGTGCCACTAGCATGCACCAGATTTTGATTCTCTGGTCATTTAAATACATTTTGATGTGGTGAATTTCAACAAGAGATTGCTTATTTTCATGCATGCAATATTTTAATCTTTTGTGTTGTCTGCACATATGCTAATGCAACTAATTTGAATATCAAATAATTTTATAGCATACATGCCCAATATCTTGTTTAAAGCCTTTATTAATACCTTCTATTGTTTGTACGATGTGTTGCAGATTTGGTGTTAAGCACTTTAGGTTTCATGTCAATCACTTAAAAAAATTCATAATCAATTATCGTAGCTCATATCTTATTAAATTCTTCAATTTCAATGAAGCTCATTTCATACTTGTGTGAGTGTTCATTAAAGAACCCTATTTATATCCATCAGTAAGTCATTTTATCTTATTCTCATTCTTGATGAGCTATCAAGTCCAATGCAACTTTGTTGTCAACTTAGAATTGAACTTTGTGCTTATGTGAAAGCTCTCCCTTAATCCAATTTGAATCCCTTATTATTCAAGTGAAGTTTCAATTCATGCTTGCATTTCTTTTATTCTGAGTTGCATAACTATTTTAATACATTATGCAACACAATCGAAGATTCATTAAAGAATCATTTTCACTCATTTGGGATCTACTAAATCTCCTTCAAGTTTTGTTTTGTATTTTGTTCATGTAAAGAACAAGTCCTTAAATTCATAACAAATTTCATGCTTGTTATGAGTTATTGAGTCCTCTTGTAAATGTGATTTGAGCTTAATTTCATTTGAAGGTTGCCTTCAAGTGCATTCTTAAGTACATCTTCTTTTGTAATTTAAAATTTTTGATTCGATATCAACTGAATTTTGATGATTTAAATGATATCATTTTATTTTTTTAGGCATAATGCAAGTATAGAATTTTGATAAAATTTCAACAGCATCTTGACATCATCCTCATACAAAGGGCTACATCATGTATGTTGGTCTACTACCACACCAAAAAATGTGTGTATGAGTAATATAAATGCCACGATCTTATATGTCAACTCACGATGACAAGAAAAGATGAGTCTTCATACCTGCATGAAAAATACAAATTTTCCCACTTTGCTAAGAAAGACATGTACGGTACTTATGTAGTAACAATAAAACACAAATTTTCACACCACACCAAGAAAAATATATATCAGGAACTTATTTTGGCGGCAGATGATCCAACTCCCCATTACATCAAGATAGGATTATCACCCGCATAAAAAGATTACAAAACATAAAATTTTTCCATCACGCCAAGAGAGACGTAATAATACTTATTTTTTGAGTCAAACGTGGTTAAGGTCAATGAGTTAGATCTAACTCGAAATTGACCTGACCTATTTATTAATTGAATAAAAAACCTCAACTTGTATCTGAGCTGCCTTCAAATCGATAACCCTAACACGACCCGAATGATCTATTTATATATGCATTTTATGTCAAAATTCGAGTTCACGGGTCAAAATTGAGTCAAATTTGAGTTACCAAGTCAAAATTAAATCAATTTCAAGTTGATAGGTCAACCCAAACTTGACCCGAAATACTAAACAAGTTAATTTCTTAGACTCGAACTCAACTTAAAAATTAATCAGGTCAACCCAAATCCGATTTTTCAAGTCAGGTCAAATTTTGACACCCCTACTTGTTCTTGGAGAGATGACTTTAGGCAATAATATTTGTCTGATTTGGTAGTGAGGTTTGAGTAGAATTTCAAAATGGGTTTAGTTTAATCTCCAACAAACAATAAAGACAATAATTATGAACCCTCCCATAATCTTAAATCCCATGTTTTCTCTTTTACACTATTCAAGAACTAAGGGGTTGCCTAATGACAAGATAAAAAAAGCATATAATTTGGGCCAAATAGTAAAAAAAAAAATTTATAAGTCTTACAAAATCATACATTCTACCCCTTCACATTTTTAACTGAATGCTTGATTTGGGGGAAGCGGTTTGCTAAAGTTGGTTGGGTTTGATGAGGTGGTGTGGAGTGTTGTGTAGGACAGTTGGCTTTTTTTTTTTAGCTGGGTAGAGAAAGTCAATGCTGGGTAGATTGACTGATGACCCGAAGTATAAATGGCTAGAAGTAGAAGCAAGCAGGTAATTCTCAGTTGGCAGGATTGAGAAGTTTTAGAGGAGTTGGGCAGGTTTCAGAAGAAATCAAGCTTGACCTGGAGGTTGAGGTGGGATCAAGAGATGAAGAGGAGAACAAGGGGTTTGCAGTTTGATTGCTGGAGAGGTGAGGATGGTGATCGCTAAGAAAAAACACCTTTGAAAATATTTGTTATCTTATAATGTGTTAGGGAGTTTGTTCTTCATGAAGCAGATTGATTTATATTAACTAGATTTCTCTTAACATTATGTTAAGATTTATTTAGATCTGAGTTTTACTTCATATAAACTCAAACATTCATAGTTAATTACCCCCTCTTACCACAGTACAAGAGCACTGTCAATTAAAATTGAAAATAAACATAAATCTATGGTAAAAATCGGTGACTAGTGGTGCGGTGTAGATGACTGTCTGAAAAAAAAAACAGAGTAGTCCCGATAAAGATCTCATGATTTCATCATCCCGGGACTGTCATTATTCCAGTATACCAACATCAGAGGACTATTAACCGTAATATCCAGCAATATTAGCAATAATGGGTTGTCTCGTCTCAGATATCCCAAGTAGGATAGAGTGGTTGTGCAGGTTATGTTGTGCAAGTGGTTATTGAATTATTTGAGCTAAACTTAATTTATAAGCCTACCCAATAATTCAATTTTATGAGTGTCTGCATTATAGATGTATGTAGGACTTACATCTATTGGAATGCCATATTTTAGGAAATTTCGCATGGAGAAAAAGTGACATTTGCATTGCAAACATTGATTGGGCTTACATCTATTTGAATATCTGATTGGACTTACATCCATTTAGAATGTCATTATTTATATTTGATTCAATTTATGAATCTATGCTGGACTTACATCTCTTTGGAAGACTATTATAGAGTAAGTTCGTATTGCGAACTAGTAACTAGGCTTATAGCTATTGGAACGCTATAATTTTTAAGAAAGTTCGCAGGGCGAACATGTGACTGGATTAACATTCTTTTGAAATACCATTATTTAAAGGAAGTTCGCATGGCAAACATGTGATTGGACTTACATCTCTTTGAAATGACATATTGAGTTAGGTTATGTTTGCATGACAAACATATATTGGACTTACATCTATTAGAATGCCCTATGGATTGAGATTCGCATGAAAGTAAGTGACTCACATCTCTAGAATGTTGATAATGGAGGTGCATGGCAAACAAATGATTGGCTGAGCTTATATCTATTGGAATGCCATAATTTTATAGAAATTTGCATGGCAAACAAGTGATTGACTAGGCTTACATCCATTGGAATGCCAAATTAAATTGATGTTTGTATTGCAAACATAGGTTGGGCATACATCTATTGGAATATCATTGTTTTAAGGAGGCGATCATGCGATTGAACTTACATTCCTTTGGAATGCCGTTAGATTAGACTTACATTCCTTCGGAATGTCAAATTAAATTGATGTTTGTATTACAAACACAGGTTGGGCTTACATCCATTGGAATGCCAACTTCGGTTGGACTTACATCCCTTTTGAATGTCATTGTTTTAAGAAAGTTCGCAGAGCGAACATGTGATTAATTGAGCTTACATCCATAGAAATGCCGGATTTAAATGACATAATGTTTAATATGTGGAGTTTATCTTGCGAACAATAGCTGGGCTTACATCCATTGCAATGTCAATTTTGGATTAGTGGTGCTTGCTCAACAAGAACAAGTCAGACTTACATCTATTAGAAAGCCGAAGTTTGCATAGAGAACAAATGGTCGGGCTTACATGCCTTTGGAATGCCATGATTTGATTGATTAAAATCTGCGTTGCAAACAAACATTGGGCTTACAACCATTGGAATGCTACTATTTGGATTGGGGTTCGCATTGCGAACAAGTGATTAGGCTTATATCCGTTGAAATGCCAGTTTGAATTGGACTTACATCCCTTTAAAATGTCATGATTTGATTAATTAAAGTCTGCATTGCAGACAAACATTGGGCTCACATCCATTAAAATGCCAATGTTTGGATTGATATTCACATTGCAAACAAGTGATTGAGCTTATATATGTTAGAATACAATTTGAATTAGACTTACATCCCTTTGAAATGCCAAAATTTAATGTGTTAATAGTGTTTGTTTTGTACACACAAATTAGACCTATACTTATTAGAAAACCATCTTTAATGTACTAGTATGTTCAAACCAACAAAATGACTTAATGATTTAATTTTAAGTTCCCAAATTCCATTAAGTTTAGGATTATAAACATTGAAAATTATGAATTATTTTTTTATTTCATGATAAAGAGTTCGATCATCATCATTTTTTTTTAATTTTAATCTCTATTTTGTTTAAAATGTCTAATTATTTTTTAATAAATTTCAAAGATAATAACTTAAGATATTCAAAATTTTAGAGTGATGCACTCTTTCTTGCATCGATCCAAGATCAATGGAAAAAAGATTTTCATCTCACATCGAACCCAAGATCAATGGTGGAGGCCTTCGTAAAATTCCAGGCCGGATCCAAAATCAACAGACGTGGGTCTTCTAATTTTAGGACCTGTAATTTATTTAATTTCAAAAATCTAAAATTGAGTTAATTATTTTTTAATTGACAAGATGACTAATTTTGGTGTTGCATTTTAATACGCGCTTTCTCTTACTCAATCTAAGATTGACGAGGATGAATTTCATTTCATAATCCAATTAGAAATCTGATATAATTAATAAATTTTGTTTCAAAATTTACTTGAAATCGGATCTTCAAACCCTCTTTTCTCTCAATTTGGACAACAACGGCAGGGCAACTCTCTCTCTCTCTCTCTCTTTCTCTCTCTTGCTCGCTCGCTCTCTCTCTCTCTCTCTCTCTCTCTCCAGGCCGGATCCAAAATCAACAGATGTGGTCTTCTAATTTTAGGACCTGTAATTTATTTAATTTCAAAAAATCTAAAATTGAGTTAATTATTTTTTAATTGACAAGATGACAACTTAGTGGTGTTGCATTTTTGCGAATCGTGATGATAGGGTTTCAAAATTTCCCCCCATCCTCTCTTTTTTTTGTTTGTTTGCCTACCAATAGATGGTGTTATACATTTTGAGCAATGGCCAAGTTGCGGTATTTGTGCAAGACGATGGGAGATAGGATGAATGGAGTTAATGTCAATGATGGCTTGTGTGTTTTCTGGGATGAGGAAAGAGATGCTTGCACAAGAGAGGGAAAGCAGAGGCGGTGACAGGATATTCTAACTCAGTTGTGTGCAGATGATTGAGGACTAGGGAGAGATCAGGCTTATGCGAGTCTAGGTTGATGAAATTTGAGGTAGATGACAAGAAGATCGGGAATGGGAGATTGGCTTTTGCCTGTTTTGGAACAAGAGAAAATGGAGCAAAGGAATTCGAGTTGGAGGCGACAACGAGAGGAATCAAGGACCGAGCCATAACTTAAGAAATTAAAGGGTGTATTATTAGTTTCCATATATATGAAATGCATAGCGGTGGAATTAATGAAATTTATGATTGAGATTTTGAAAATTTTTGAACAGGATTAAGGATTATCTAGGAAAATATTTGGACTCAATTCATTGTTTGCTATATATGCCTAAATAATAATTTAATTCTGATATAATTTAATTAAAATTATGTTCAAACATATTAAAATAAATATCTTAATTTTTTGTGTGGCCAAATTTTCATGGGGTTGCATGAAATTGATGTGAATTTTACCAAAATCAATCCCACACAATATAAGTATTGTTTCTAGGCAAATTCGACGTTTTGAATTCAACGGCACAATCCATGTCGTGATTAGAGGTCACTCAAGCGATTTCAATATCAATTGAGGAAAATTTGAGCGTCATCGTATCATGTGACTTGCCATTCGTGTCACACTGATCGAATTAATAGCGGAAGGTCTTATTTAATAAATTTTGACGTTTTGACGACATCAAAAATTTGTTTCGCTAAAAGAGCTCGTTTGGACAATATCAAGGCCTCCTGATTCTAATATGTATGAAAATGCATATACAATTTGTTTTTTTCATCGAGCAGTTGTTAGACAATGCGAAATATCTCTTAATCAATTTCAGCATGCATTGATGCAAATTGTTTTGTGATTGGAGAACATTTCAATCAATTTTGAATAACAATCGAAGTGTTTTGGCTTATATTTGTGCACATTGCTTCTGATATTTCTTTACTAATTTAACTTATTGAACATTTATGTAGGTCAATAGACTTCATCACCAATATAATCTGAAAAATAACATCTAATGTCATAAAAATTTTAGAATGCTTCAAACAAACATAAGTTTGAAGGAAAAAAGGCCACTCATTATCTGATTAATCCTCTTTTACAAATACTGGATAAACATGAAAGTTGTCTTACCTTTTGTTCTTTCCCCTGGCTTCAAATAATAAACAAAAGCATTTGTCTTTTATCGCTCAAGTTTATTTATTTTCTTAGTATTCACATAAATAGAAGTGTCAATAATTGACCCGACATAAACTCGACCAAGAAATATGCATTCGGCTTGATCCGATCAACTTTCAAGTCAGGTTCAAGTCTAATTCTCTATCCCCTTTAATTTTTTAGTCAAGTTTGAGTTGAGTCGCAAACCTGAGATTAACATGATCTTGACCTACAAATCCTACATTGACTTGATTTTTGCCCACAAATCTGAGATTAATCCAAATTTAACTTAATGAATGTCATAATAAGTCACTCGAGTCATGTTTGGGTCAATCGGATTAAAATCAAGTAGGCTTTAGGTCAAGATTTTTTATCAATTTAATGGGTCATACCAATTTAGATCATGTCAAATGCATATCATACCCAAACCTGACCTGTTGACCCGATTGACACCACAAAACATAAGTATTGACATGTGCAAAACAACAACTAAGAAGTACATAAATAACTTAAATTGACAAGAATTAGTACAAGTTAAATAAAAAAGAACATGTTCAAATGTATTTCAGATTCCACTACATGTTAGGTTTGCACACAAACAACAAACCTAGCCAGTTATAAGATGCTAATTCAAAATTGTTGCCACCTTGAAATTAAATCCACACAAAGATTAAAAAAATAACTTGTCAACTATAATTCTTAAAAATATATATCAACAAAGAACAATTAAGAACTTATGCTAATATAGTTTGCATCAAGAATTAATTTTATGTAAGTCAAAGTCATCTTCAACATTGTCAAACTGATCAAACTGACAATCAACAGTTATGCACTCATTTCTATTTGGGATGTCCTCATGCATTCAAAGAAACAATTCTCACGTCAGCATCACAAGGTACCACTCAAGGATCCTTCCATACAAACGCTTCTTACAGTTAATTGAAATTTAGACTTTGATTACTAATCAAACTGAGCTTTACAGCTTAGCTGCGTTGAGAATTTCAATCTCCCATAATGAAAATTCTATCCCTGCTTGTGGTTTGAGGATTCAACATTTCTTATAAACTATGAGGAATTAGATATGAATTTTGGTCTTCCCATGTATTTCAGTCCGTCAGCCTCCTACAATTGTTATACACCTAAAAAATCATATAAACAACAGCTCAATTACAAAACAGGTGACTAAATGAAACAACTTACTAGTGAAAAAAATTCTCCTAAAAAAATTTTCTTCCAGGCAAAAACTAATCAACTATGCATGAAACTACTTGCCACGCTAATACAAGTTCATCACATCTCTCATTTTTATCATTAAGATTCAAATGTTAATAAGTTACAAAAAAAAAAAAATATTAAAATCCAATATAGCATGATAAACTTAAATTACATTGCAATCTCAGCACTGAAAGTATGGAACAATATTATCCGGAATAAAGCAAACAGGGAAACTGCAAGTAATTACTCACTCAAACCCGGAATATCCTCAACTTTGAGAATCTTTCTAGGAATTCCAGCTTCCTTCTGAAGAGAAAAAAATCATAATAATGTAAGTATGATATGAAGCATATGATGAAGTAAACAGAACTGAAAAGATTCTTGGATGTGTCCAAAACAAAAGAACTTTTGGTATGTCTTAATGTAAAATCCAATATAGTTAACGACAAAACTGTCATTTAAAATTTAGGCCATTCATTATTAACTTTTTGTCCAAATCATAACTCTATAACTCAAACAAATAACAGATTCTAACCAAATTTCTTTCCTTTGATAGATTATTGTAGAAATAAAATTATTAATGTATAAGTCAACAATGTAGAAAAGATGCTTCAATGAACCAAAAAAAGGAATTTTGGCATATTTTAATGCAAGATTCCAATGAAGTTAATGACTAAAACTTTGTCATTTAAAGACATAGGTCATTCGTTACTAACTTGTTATCCAAATTATATTAGATTATTTTATTAACTAATTAGATAAATCAAATAAATAACTAATCCTAGCATTTCCTTTCACTGATGATTTACTGTATAAAGAGAACTATGATTTCATAAAATTACTATGTAGAAAAAAAAAAGGTTTTCTATTTTTCATTATTTTCAATCAGCTCAACAACTTTTTTGCAAAAAAAGAAAAAAAAAACGAAAACAAAAAAATGATGTCTTAAATTGTGTGTGTGTGTTCGTACATACGTATGTACTACAATTGAACATTTGATAATTGTAAAAAATATGCTAAGATGCATATAAGCTGTAACAGTATTTTGGAGTGGTTGCCAATTTCAACTAGAATTTAAAGTCAATCTAGTCTAAATTTTGCCAAACATTTTACAATCAGTTTTTAAATCATGGCTAAAGCAAATCCTTGATGGTGGGTTAAATAAATCTTGGCTCAAATTCAAAATTTATCAAATCTTGGTACTACTGAGAGTTCAGAAATTTTCTGCAGGATTTACCATATCCTTTTAAATCCCCTAAATCTTCCAATCTACAGCCAAATGGTCCAAATTGGTTAGATTTAAGCATTGGCCAGTTATACCATAAGGTCCACAATCATTTAGTAACTCCAATTAAAACCCACATGAATAGAAACTCATCGAATCTAGCATTAATAATCCCATCACAAACCAAACAAAACCCTCACAAGAAATTTAAAGTAGCAATATTTTTCTCCTGCACATGGCAATTTAAGAAGACGACGACAACAACAACAACAAGCCTTTATCCCACTATGTTGGGTCGGCTACATAAATCCTTCTTCTCCATTATATCCTATTATGTGTCAAATTCTCATTTAATTCTAATAAACTAGGGTCATTTTTTATATATCTTAACCAAGTCTTTTTAGATCTTCCTCTACCTTTATGAACATAAAGTAAATCTAATACAACTATTCTCCTAACTGTCATCGGATTAACGCTTTATGTTCAAACCATCTACAACTCTCTTATCTTATCTGCCACTGGAGCTACTCCAACTTTTTCCCGAACATACTTATTTCACATTTTATCTTTAAGAGTAAAGCCACTCATCCACTTGAGCATTCTCATCTCTGCAACACTTAACTTAGTCTTATGCTTCTCTTTTATTAGCCAACATTCTGCACTATAAATCATTACAGGTCTTACCACCATCTTATAGAATTTTTCCTTAAGTCTAAATAGTACTTTTCTATCACACAACAAACAGATGCATTATTCCACTTCAACCATCCAACTTCAATTCTACTAATAACATCTCCATCTATTGCACCATCATTTTGAACAATAGAGCCTAGATATCTAAATAACTCACTCTTTTTAATGACTTGGCCACCCAATGTTACAACATCACCACTAGAACTTCTACAACTAAAATTACACTCCATATATTCAGTTTTAGATCTACTAAAATGAAAACCTTTAGACTCTAAGTTTGACCTCCATAATTTAAGTTTCTCTTGGACTCCCTCTCTAGTCATATCAACAAGAAGAATGCCATCAGCAAAAAGCATACACCAAGGTACATCTTCTTGTAAATGCCTAGTAGAACATCCGTAGCTAAAGTAAAAAAGATAAGGGCTTAAAGCCGATCCTTGATGTAATCCAACTGAAATAGAAAAATATTTTGTCAATCCTCCTTGTGTTTGGACACAAGTAATAACTCTAGTATACATATCCTTAATGACTTGAATATAACCAATATTAACTCATTTCCTTTCTAGAACTTTTCAAAGAACATCTATTGAAACTTTATCATAAGCTTAATGAATATATAAATTTAAAAAAGAATAAGTAAAAGGATAGAAAATCTTATATTATTTTAAAAAGTATTTCATAAATTTAAACTTTCCTTATAATTATCTTAAATTATATATTAAAAATTAGTGTAAATACAACCTTCTCATTATCACTGACATAAAGTTTCTGGGTCCTTTTATGATAAGAATTTAACATTAGGAACCATTTTCCTTGATTTATTTTGGTAGGGGTAGTTTTATAATTAGTTGTATTTAAGCTTTCTTAAAGAAGTTACCCTATTTACAACCAAGTACCATCTGAGAGGAAGTTTTTTTGGGTAGTTTATTTGCAGATTTTTGTCCTATGATTGGGAAAGATTCCCTATTCTTAGATAGGTGAGGTGGGAGGGAGTTTGAAGTGAAGTCTGAGACTTAACCATAATCGATCGTCAAAGCCTAAGACATTCTAGTTCAATAATTGAAGTCGTAACCATGGGTTCCAAGGCAGGAAAGGCGGTTGGTGGTTAATCTTGTCGTCCTAAGGACAACCTGCAAATTTCTCAAGCTGGTTGTCCATGAAAATAGAGACTATAGCCATCTGTTTTGATAGTAGTAGGTGTCATGTAGTATTTCATAGAATTCTGGACCAACCCAATTCATAGGCACTAAGACAGCAAATTCTGATACCAGATTTTCATGAATTTGAAACAACCGTCATCTTATTCAACCATGTACCGCTCTTTGTATTTTCTTCTTTTCACATTATAATTGTGGCACCATTGAATTGTCCTGAAGCCTATAGTTCTGTCCTCTGTCATTTTTCTTGATATTTCTCTTTTATTTTCCTTTTGGGATAAAAGTTAGTTTCTTTTGGGGCATTATTTTTTGTATTTTTTTGTCTTGTTTGAGTCCAAGCATTGCCAGGTGTTGATCATTCTTAAAGCTTTCACAACTAGTATATCCTGTCATTAGAAACTGATTCATAGTATCAAGGTCAAGAGCAAATAAAGTTTGAATTTGCAGGAATCGAGAATGGAAATTTTAAGATAATAGATTTTTTGGCTAACAAGACAGAACTTTCATGGTATATCCCCTAGTCTTCTACTCGTTCATGATTATAACCCAAAAAAAATCCATATAATGAGATAACAGTGTTATGTATAATATTCACCTTTGTAGAAAATGATGTCACACCAGAACATACAAGTTAAAGAAATACACTAACACATACGTTAATAAACGTTAAAAGAAAAAAGAAATATGACTGGTCCGATCATCCAAAGAAAAAACAGATAGGCATCTTGCCCCCGCTACTATCATCAGAAGGGTAAACAATTGAATTAATTTGGGAGTCAAAATTGTATGAGGCACCCTAACTAACATGAAGTTTTGATGTATTTAAAAAAAAAAAGATAAATATCAAATACTGGCGGTAAGTAACTAGAGAGAACAAGCCTATCATAATGATCATCATAATAGATAAAAAACTTCCCAGTGTAATATCCCATTTAATTAATTCCTAATTAAGTTTTTTTAAGTTAATTAACCTCAGCACTTATCAGTAGCATCCACTTTCCTTCGTGATGATCGGCGATTTAGCCACTGACGCACGTACGGATCAAGGTAATTTATTTTCCTTCCGCTCGCATTTCATCTATTTCTTCGACGCGAGATCGACGACGCCCTCCCGGACAAGATCGACGGAATTCCTTTCCTTCCTCGGCCGGAATCGACGGCCGCTTCCTTCCTCGGCCGAATCGACGACGCCTTTCCCCTTCCTTCGGCCGACGATCGCCCGGATTACGATGAAAACGCCAGATCCCGAAGTCGCTGCGGCAGAGTGCCGCCGCCTTCCCGAGCCACCGCGGTTCGAGCCGTTGAGCTGTGAACCCTCGCCGGACTCCCGCACTCTGGAAGCCGATTTTCCTTCGCTGCGCTGAAACGCCGCACCGCACAGTAAGTCCAGAACCGCCCAAAACCAGAATCGCCGGTTTTGTAAATCCTGAACCGACGGGTTGAAAGTCCGCCGCCGGCTGGAAATTCGAACCGATCGTCTGGCCAGAATTCTGCTCTCGCCGACGGGAAACAGTAAGTATCGCTAATTTCTTTCCCTATCCTTTTTCTTTCGCCAAGCCTTCCTCGCTGAAATGCGATTGAGGAGTTCTAAACCGCCACGCAAGCAGTAGAATTATCAGGGATTTGATCGACAGCTTTGCTAATTTTATCGACATACAGATAATTAATGACGCTAGAGATTACTGAGACAGACCTGCTTCCAAAGCTTACGAGACATCGCCGTAAGATCGCAAGATTTCGCGTTACTTACGAAGTTTTCACGATAAGCGCTAAGAGTTATTTTATTATGCGGCAGACTGGCGAGGATCGAGCAAGATCACGACACCGAATTTCTGACCGAGAGACATTATCGCAATCGTAAATTCGCTTACGCCTACGATGCCAATCGCTTTACCGCTTCGACCGCTTCAGATAAATTGTATGAATGACATGATTTCGCCATATATTTGAATGTAAATACAAACGCTTAGATTCGACCAGATGATCAGATGATTAACGACAACGACAGCATAAGAATAGAAGATACGATTTCATCGGAAGATATGTTTTACACGTTAAATGCAGAATGTGATAAACAGCGAAATGTCGAAAATCATAGCGCTTATACGTGATCTCAAGCAGATAAAGAAAAGCTTCGACGATGAAGCTCGACAGTGATCTTAAGATCCCCGACTGCATTTAGGTGTCGCAGTCGTCTAACCTCTATAGTGGTACGAGCCCCGCCTTTACCTACAAATTGTTTTACCGCTGGACTTACGAATGAAAGTCAAAACCCAAGAATTACGAATGACATTTCTAAAACGAAAACGATTGACATAACCGAATCAAAACGAAAATCAATCGCTCGACATCGATCGATACAAGCATTTAACTTACAAAGATATTATTCGCTATCGTTACATTTCTACAAAGACTTACGATATCGTTCGCATAATGTACATTATCAAAAGATAGCTTTTACCTACGCTTTTACCACAAATTTACATATATACACGCCATTTCGCTCAGACCGAAATTGTTTTAAGACTTGTCTCACTGCCTTTAAATTTACGACATCGAAAAATTTTCGCGAAAAGACGAATGCTTATTTGAATCAGGCTGTTCTTAAAGATTTTTTTTGCACGCATAAATTAAATGCCTTTACCGCTCAGATTTATTTAAAGATTTCACGCCCAAAGATTGCGATATTTAATTGCTAAGAAGATAATGATAAAATAGCTTTCACGATGATGATTGATACACCTTTCACCTGCTCAGAAGACAGCAACGCTCTGAATCTGGTCCAATCGAATATCCTATTCCACCACTCAGTCGACCCCAAGATAAAGATACGCGTCATCCGCATGTAAAAGCATCGAGCAATAAGGCTGATAACATACAAAAAAGATCGATAAGCATGATTTGATTTGCGGATAAGTGTTAAATCGATCAATACGTAGCTATATGACGCTTAATGCCGGTAGAATTTATATGTATTTAATTTCATGACGACATGATCAATAAATCAGATCATATAAATACTTTTGTTTTAAGAATGCCGAAATGCAGCGTTGTCGGGACTAAACGCACTCGAATCGCCTCAATAAGATAATTCAACAGAGAAATACAACCCAGCAAGCTGACCGAATGTGCGTAGTCGCGATTTCCGTTGAGCAAATTTCTCTAAAAAAATCACGACGCGCACGATCTAAGTATGGTTCGGCGACCAACATTCGGGATCTTTCAAACATTCAAACCACCAAAGATTCAAGGAGCCAGATCCCATAAGCGATGATCGCTAAGATAAAATTTTGGAATGATTTCAAAAATAAGAAAGTAAGATTGGCTACTTTGTATTAAGGAGGCGTGGTGGCGCAAAGATAGGAAAGATTTGACCGACACCCATTACTCGATCAAACGGATGAAAGTATTCAAAGATCGGTTCATTCCTCCATCGCCTGACGCTTTACAAGATAAATTTTTCAATTTAACTCGCGCTCAAAAACGCAAGATGATAATTCAATTCACTTCTTCTCGACACGCCCACATTATCAAGATCGTGAAGAGAAATGTCATGATTTCATGGCGCTCGTAGATCAATCGAGATCGCACGCAAGACCCTCGATATCGCAAGGAAGAAGTGAACGAGAATTTTTCCAAACCAATTCACAAACGCAAAGCCAGAAGATTTCAAGAAACTTGACGATGTATTTAAACAAATTCGAGAAACCTATTCAGGACAAGTGCGAAAAGACATTTTGGTCAACGACACGGGATCGAGACGTCAGATGCTCGACGGCATCGCACTGGGACGCCTAACGGAGAAGAAGGGTAAAGCCATACAATTATCGTGGACGGACGGTCAACAAAGAAAATTTTAAGCCGAAGCCGCGTAACACACAATTTTGGGAAGACCTTCAATTCAAAAGAGAGAACTTCAACGAAAACCAACCCTCCCAGAAAGAGTTTTGCTATCACCCACAAGAAGGGAATCAAATGAAGTGTCGATGCTTAAAATTTCGATCATTCGCTCGCTCGTTGATTCCCGGCCAGATTCGCTCATTTCTCCTTTTTCGCCGCTTTATCCTGATGCTATTTATTTCATACCCAGATTAACGTCAGAATGCCTTCCTCGATAATAATACAACAGAAATTGTTGACATTAACATTCAAGATAAACACTTTCCTACGTAATCCACTATCTTACCAATCGACATTTTGACGCTATACTGTGACATCGGCTTGATCAAATATTTTGCAACAATCAACGTTTGAAGAGGAGAGTGACATTTGCATGCCCGTGAAAAATCATTTTATTTCTCGATAAGAACGCCGCTTTCTTCTTCGACAGAAAGCTGAGTAAATATTTAAGCGGAAATCAGATTTCTACCAAATTGGGTTGTAAGGGAGGTTTGAACAAAAAACATTCCGCTTTCAATTTTCACGATGTGTTTCGAGAATTACTGCCACCAACTCGGAAGTAGAGTTCGATCGACGACAACCCGGTACTTCTATACATAAATCTCCTTACGTGACGGCCTAAAGAATGCAGATCAGTGTCACCGCAAAGAATCGATGCATAAAAGCGATTTATTCTACCAAAGAACTCACCAAATGCACCTCAGATATTTGTTAAGAAAAGGACGGTCTACGATTGACATGTGTTGACATGGAGTTAAATAAAGACAATCAAGAACAAGTATCCACTACCGAGATCGATGATTTATTTGACCGGAGGAGCCATCAGATTTTCCGTAATTGATTCAGATCCTGATATCATCGAAGTTAAAGATGCATATTTTATAAAATGCTGGAACCGTGTATTATGAATTTCGTTATGCCATTTGGTTTAACTAACGCTACCGCAATTTTATTTAATGAACCGTCAAGCCCTCACTGGGCCATATCATCTTTATCGACGATATTCTCGATTTATTCTAAACTGACAAGAAAGATGCAAATCATGGCGATTGCTTTTAATCAAGACAAAATCAACTATACGCCAAATTTCAAAATGTGAATTGACGATAAGGTCGATTTCTAGTCACATTATCGCATGGCGAGTTTCGCTGATCCTCAAAAGAAAAGAATTTTAGAATGGCCCCGCACTGTTAACGCATGTAAGTCATAGCCGCGCTTAAGAAGTTATTACGAAGTTTGTCAAGAGATTTTCCCATATCAACGCCTATCCAATTTATCGGATATCAAATTCCAATGGACAACGCGAGCAGAGTTTTCAAGAATTGAAAAGATTCGACGCCTCTTTTAGTTCCATCGTGAACGGCGGATTCCAAATATTTATGACGCCTTTAAAAGGGTGTGTCTTAACGCAATCGTATATGCTGCTTCGAGACAATTAAAACCCCACGAAAGAAATTATCCCGCATGATCTAATTAAGTTTTTGCTTTTTAAAATTTGAGACATTACAGATTGAAACAAATGCTAAATTTTATCGATCATCGAGTCTTAAATATATCTTTACACAAAAGAATCAATCTAAGACAAAGGCCAGTTTATTAAGGATTATGATTTAGACATTCAAGATTGCCCCAAGAAATGCGCAGAATGATGATTAAGTCGTCCATGGAAATGCCGTTATTACTCAAAAGTCGAAGTTAATCGAGATTTCGCCTAAAGTTCAAAATTCAGTGATATGCATTTATCTCAATGACGCAAGAATCGACTTTATTCGACGTAATCAAAGCGCAAAAACTGATCGCGATATCGAAATTCATCAACAAATCCAGACGGTCGTAAAGATTTTATCAGATGCAGAGTATTATTCTAAGAATTCACAATTGATACCTGACGCTGAGTCAGACACGAAATTTTACGAAGCTCATCGTTCTGATATACTATTCATCCGTAGTTCAAAATGTATAAAGATTTAAAAGCAATATTTTATGGAAAAGAAAAAGACATACATGTCTCTAAACGCCGCTCGATTGTTAAAGTTCGAAAGCATCAAAGACCCGCGACATACCATTACCTATACCGGAAATGGAACGGAAGAATCAGAAATGGATTTTGTTATGGGATTTCCTGATCTGCAAGCCGGATAAGATCCGTCACAGATGATCACCATTTCTTACCTAAAACGTACAGATTCGCCGATAAATTGTCCAGATTATATGTTAAGAAATTGTAAGATCGCATGCACCAAAAAGTGATCCTCGAGGTAGACAGATTTACTGATTACGAATTCGTAGAGCCGCATACATACACTTAAGATGCCTTTTCATCCTCGAATCACGGACAATCGAAAGAACAATTCAAGTCCTGTAAGATTTGTTGTATGTGTTCTAGATTTTGAGAAATGAAGATCATATTCCTACGATCGAAGTTGCTTAATAATTTACCAATCTAAGATTCAAATGGCCCGCATGAAGCATTATATCGAAAGTGCGTAACTCCATTAAGTCGGTCAAGAGAGTTTGCCGTAGTCAAGCTGCCGTAAAATCGATTAATCGAGAAGTCGCCGATCGCCGCCAGAATATTACGATTTAAAGACCGACCGAGAATTTCAAGTGGAGAATTTGTATTTTGAAAGTCAAACCTATGAAAGGAATTAGAATTGAAATCGACCCTGATACATGACCTTCGAAATCACCGGATCTACGCTGCCGCCTTTACCCATCAACTCAGACATTCACAACGGCTTCACATTTCAATGTCGAGAAAATGGATCACGCAGCAGCGTAAGATTCCATATACCAAGTTTGAAATACAACCGATCCGACTTACGACCGTAAAAGATTTTAGAATCACGTCAAGAGATTACTAAATGTAATAAATCTCCATGTTAAAATTAAACCAAGACGTAACAATTAAAGAAGCTACTGAGGAACAAGAGATGCGTAAATTTCCCTTCCTCTTGAATGATTCGTAAGAAATTTCGAGACTAAATTTTGTTAAGAGGGGAAATTGTAATATCCCATTTAATTAATTCCTAAGTTTTTTTTAAGTTAATTAACCTGCTTATCAGAAGACTTATCAGAAGATCCACTTTCCTTCGATGCCGGATTTAAATTAATTGTTCCTACGGATCGATCAAGGTAATTTATTTCCTTCCTTAAGCCGCATTTAATTCATTTCCTAAGACGTCAGATCGACGACGCTTCCCGCGACCAAAGATCGAATTCTTTCCTTCCTCTCTAATCGACGCTTCCTCGCCGACGACGACGCCCTTTCCTTCCTTCGCTGACGACCGCCCCTGACGATTTAGAAAACGCCGATCCCGAGTCGACTTAAGTGCGCCCCGTATGCCGATCAAGGTTCGAGCCGTTGAGCGAACCTCCGGTCTCCGCACTCGGAAGCCGATTTTCCTTCGCTGAAACGCCGCGACGAGTAAGTCCCAGAAGCCAAAACCCAGAATCGCCGGCTTTGTAAATCCTGAACCGACGGTTGAAAGTCCAGAACCGCCGGCTTGGGGAAATTCCGCGGAACCGACGGGCGCCAGGAATTCGCTCGCCGACGGGGAAACTTAGGAAGTATCGCAGCCTAATTTCTTTCCCTATCCTTTTCTTTCGCCATAGCCTTCCTCGCTGAAATGCTGGATCGAGGAGTTCTAAACCGCTGGTCGCAGTGAGTGGTAGAATTATCGGGGATTTAGATCGTTGTTTGCTAATTTTAGTTTATCGATACATAATTATAATGACGAGATTTCTTCGGAGATCCTGCTTCCAAAGCTTTAGAGACATCGCCGCGAAGATTGCAAGATTTCGCGTTACTTATGAAGTTTTCACGATTAAGTGCAAGAGTTATTTTATTATGCACTGATCCGGACATCACGACAATCGACTTAGACCGAGTATGACATTATCGCTAACGAAATTCGCTTATGCCTGCACCGCTTCAGATAAATTGTACGTGAACATGATTGCCATATCAACGACGTCATATGAAATACAACGCTTAAGATTCGACCTGATGATCAGATGATTAACGATTACAATGACATAAGACGCTAATAGAAGATACGATTTCATGGAAGATATAAACGTTTTACACACGTTAAACGCAAGAATGCGACAAATGGAAATGCCGTGAAAATCGCAGTGGCTTATAATACGATCTCAAGCAGATAAAAAAGTTCGACGACGAAGCCGGGATCTTAAGATCCCCGACTGCATTTTGAGGGTGTTAGGTCTAACCTGCGGGTCAGTAGTCAGAAAGTACGGTAACGAGCCCCCGCCTTTACCTTCAAATTGTTTTAGTCGCCGGACGACCTTATGAATGAAAGTCAAAACCCAAGAATTACGAACGACATTTCTAAAACGAAAACGATTGACATAATCAAATCAAAATGAAAATCACTGCTCTCGACATCGATTGATACAAGATTTAACTTACAAAGATATTATCGCCACATTGTTACATTTCTACAAAGACTTACTGATATCGTTTCGCCATAACGCATTACCGCATAGCTTACCTACGCAGCTTTACCAAATTTACATGCACGCTTTCTCTTCAGATCGAAATTGTTTTAAGACTTCGTCTCACTGCTTTTAAATTTTATGCTATCGTTTCGCGAAGGTTTTACCGCTTTATTGAATCAGATAGTGCAGTTTTGCGGATTTTTGGCACGCATAAATTAAATGCCTTTAGCTCAGATTTATTTAAAGATTTACGCCTGATTTGTGAATTAAGTTAAGAAGATATTTAATCAAAATATACATGATTTGATTGACATACACCTGCTCGCTCGGAAGAGGCCAACGTAATCTCGTTTCCAATCGAAGCCATCCTATTCTGCTCTAATTTCAGTCACTCCAAGATGCATAAGCATCACCGGTGACACAAACATTCCAAGAAAACATGAAAAAGGTGGATCAAGATGTTTACCTAAAGCTTCAATGAAAAAGGAATATAAACACAAGAAAACTATAGTCAAATTACAATAGATGACTACAGGTTATTGTTCATGTAACAAGATAATAATTAGGAGGAAATGAGATGAAAGCATGATTGTCTGTCCTTGTTATATTTTAAACTAGAATAATAAATAATGGTACAGATGTATAGAGACAAACCTTTTGAAAGTCAATGCCAGGATAAACAATATGACAGTTTGATAATTCTCTGATTTTCTCATCAATTGCCTGTAATTTGAAATTAAAAAAAAAAAAAAAACATAAACAGCCTGTGCAATATCACCTTATAGAGGAGAAATTTAAGAATACTCTTAATACTAAAATTTTAAAAAGGATAGTCATATGATAAATGCATAAGTAAATAAACATTTCGTCCAGTACAACGTTAAAATGGTACAAACAAAAGGAAGAAGACAAAAATGAAGTAAAAAAACAAAGACAGGCAAAAATAACAATGAGGGGGCAACAAAGCTTTAAAAAAAGCTCAAGATGAAGAAAATGGTAAAGGCTTGGCGTCATTGCAAAGAATTTAACAAGTGAGAACAAAAAAGTAATAAAGAGCAAACTATAAATATACAAGTGATTTTGTGTTATTAAAAACATGTTTTAACAGCAAATCAAAATGATATATGAGCCCTACACATCGCCTGTCTGTGAAATGCAATCTCACAGCAAAGCACGTGTGTCACTCACCACATTTTGTCATAGCGCTGCATTCTTAGCTTCTACTCAAAACATTCTTGGTTTGGTTTGTTTCAGTAATTTCCATATGAATATTCACTTATCCTCAATATTTATCATAATCAATAATCCTACATTCTCTCATGGTAAAGCTAGTTACTTCTGAGTGCTTCTCTTTATGCTCTCATCTACTAGGTTTCATAAATAATTGTCGTTGGTTCTTATAGCTTGTGCTAGTAATTTTTTTTATCAAAAGTAACTTCTCTCCCTCCTTCTGATCACATGGCCTTCACCAATTGGTTTTTAGTACTCATTATTATTAAGTATTCTTTCAATACTTAATTATTTATATATTTGGTTTTTTTCTAATATCTAAAAATTACAATTATTGAATGTATAATTACTACTAATGTAGCATACATTTGGCTAATTAAATGACTATTTTATGTATAAATATATCTATATGAGTCATGAATGCTCTAGTTTATACCGCACCACTTAACTTTATGTTTTGTACATGGATGTGAAAAAACAAAAAACTTATGCATCATATTGCAGATAGCACTTTAAACCTATTAGGTTGCTTCCGAGAGATTGCGCTCCAATGATCATGCACAGAGCTAGTTGATTGTGCACTTGCTTGTTGTGAGAACTTTTGGAGGCTGGTCTCTTATAGTCAATGTTTGATGTGTATGCCTCAAGATGTATTGAGTCATAAGTCTCAAAATTAATTAAAAATAAGAAAAATAAAGCATTTGAAATTAATTCAAAGTGTCAAAAAATATCATAAAAAGTCATGCAACCATTCAATAATAAACAAGAAATCTAAGCAAACAACTAAACATAAACAACAAGTCTAAAAGAAACAAGTAAACAAAAACTACAATATACTAGTTATGACGTAGGATTTCAAATTTAGAAGTCTCACATACTACCATCACTCAAGAGGGTCTTCATTAGAACAATCATCATAATGTATTACTTTCTCACTTCCTCCATCCTCACATGTATCAACATCCTTGCAATGTTTTTCATCATCTTCAATCTCAACCATCTTTTTCTTTCATAATCAATAAAGTCAAATAAGAATATCACTTAAAATAATGAGAATATTGACTTTTTATAATTTCTAATAAAAAAATTTTATATTAACCTTTTCTAATATATTCTTGTTAACTTTAATTATTCTTGTTTCTTCCTCTATCAAAAAGTCAATAATAAGATTTCCCTCTTGTAGTTTATAATGTCAGTTGGGCTTTGGCATTTAAATAAAAGTGTAACACCTAGTGAACTATGAAATAGAAACATACACATCAATAAAAGCGCCTCAAGGTGCATCTCAAAAAATTGAGGTGTTATGCGCCTCTAGGCGTAAGCCTTAAGGTGCTTTGCCTGCATAATTTTAATCAATGTTCATAATTTTGGTAAATTGCCTCATGTGTCAGGTGTTTGGGGGTCCGGCCTGGGCCCTCCTATCATTCTATTTATTAAATTGTTGAAGGACCTTGTAGAACTTGAAGCAGAGGAATTGATCTTCTTTTTCATAGCCTTCCTTTGGGAGATAGAACATCTCGACTCCTTCATGAAGAATTATTTTAGCTCAGCAGTTGGGCTTTTAGGGTTGACCCACTGCAACACCTCAAAAATATTCTCAATGGGCACATCGGCCACCAACTTCAACATTAGAATGACCATGAAATTTGTTGCTTTTAGAGATGGGCTTTCCCTTCTTTTACACCTTAAGCTCTTATTTTCAAAAGTGGATGCCTATAAATCATGCTTCAAAAGGTGAAAGTAATGGGAGATTATTTTTGGCGACAAAGGGAATAGCAATTTTGGGGCCATACAACTAGATGGTTACTTTCTTCCCAACAGGTTTCATAGTAGCAATTAGTCTTCAAAACACCAAGGCCCTTTTCTTGGACAACTTAATAGCAATAGTATTTGTAAGAGCATTAAAAGGTTAGTGCCTTGAGTCCTTAAGGATCACACATTTAGCCACCATCCTTGAGAAGGCAGGCAAATGGAAGGGGCAGCAATTAGTATAGTTGAAGTTTTGGGCCAAAACTTGAGCAAAGGGGCATTTGGGTTCAACCATTGCCCATTGCGTAGTGAACACTCGTGGAGCAATCATAGGCTAATTGTTCACCAATGTCCCCTAGTTTAGTAAGCATCCTCATAATGATTAGGAGATGGATCCAAATTGGATTGTACCTCAAAAAACATTGCTATTAATGGCAATGTGCTAGAAGTGAAGAGCAGAGCCCTCCCAAAAAGTGACAGTGAATGAAGTAGCATAAAAAGCCATCGAACAACAAAAAACACCTAGAAAGTCAATGCTTAGATAAATTTTGAGATAAATATCCTAGACATACAAAGTAGAAGAGATGCAAATTGTAAAAACACAAAATTGGTGAGCATTTATTTAATTATATACAAAATAATAATTAAGAATTTAATTAAATCATAATTTAATGACTCTTTAGTTAACTGCTTAATCTCGTCACTTGCATTGTATCAAGGAGAGTTTTCTACACTTATCTCGGCATGCATTAGATTAGGAAAATTTAATGCTTAATTTGAGTTTATAATCAGTCTTTCCCTATTTCATTCACCATTTCCTTTGTGTCGCTTGGTTCATCCATGTCAAGTGAGAGACGAGAGGCCGAGAGAGGAGGTTAGCGAGGATTGTGGACTCGGCATGAGTGGTGGGTACGTCGGCGTCAACCAACCAAGGCCTTGAGCTACTCTCACGCGATGGGTCACGACTCGTGAGCTGAGATCGAGCTGGGCTACGATTTGAGCAGTGCAGGGTTGCCAATGGGAGTGGTAGCAGGTAATGTATTTAATATATTAAGAAATTAAATTGAAACTATTTTAGGATATTTGTATGGTATAAAAAAAGTGTTGATGATTTAAAGTTTTAATGTGTGGTGAAATAAATTTAATATTTTCATTAAATTATAGGTTTGATTAAATACTATATTAGATTTATTTTATAGTTAAAAATATAAATTAAAAATCAAGGTATATGTGGGTATATGTAAGATTATATATATATATATATATACTTAGATGTATGTATTTTATTTATAAAATTTGTTAATTTTAATTCTAAATACTTTAATGCCTACAAATCATAATTAATAAAGATTTCGGAGAGGAGAGTGCAGGTGATGACTGCTAAACTGACCAATAAGTCTCAATCATTAATTAAATTCTTTTAGTCGAATTATTGTAATTTGTTCGTGAATGTAAGGGATTAATTGACTATCTGAAATTACAGTATTAAGAGGGACAAAATTTCAAATAGCTTGTGCTAAGTGAATTTATGAGGAAAAGTCCTATTGATATTATTTATGTATAGAAGAAATTTTGGGCATCTCGTTTTCTAAGAGAAATTCGTCACTTAGGTAAGATTTGTAAATTCTAATACAAAAAAGATGTTTATTCTTCTTTGTATTTTCGTTGAGTACAATATTGACTATCAACACTATATATTCTCATTTTGTGGATAATCTTCGTTACAAGTTTATTTAAAATCAAACCACATTTATAGTTTCATGTTTATGTCATTCAACAATTAATTTTGTATTGCTCCTTGTTGCATTTCCATAATTAGTATATTGTTTCAGTTCATTTTTGGTTATTTGCATACTATTTTTTATATTGTTGAACACATTGGACTTGCAACAGACTTAGCTTATTAATATCAACTGATAGTAATCAGGGATTGATTAAATATTATGATGTTACATGCGTAAGAATTGAAATAAAAGAGTTCCTCAATAAGGAAAAACGGTCCTCAAATAATATGAAATGAAGCAAAAATGTCTCTATAGAAACAAAAGAATTTCCACGTAGTTTTAAGCTAAGATATGTTAGCCTATAACTTTAATAACTACACATGATATAATTGAAAGCTACCTTAAATATATATGAATATTTTGGTGTTTTGTACATTATGATTATTGCAGAAAAGGTTGTTAATATTTTTGTTATTATACAAACCAAATTGATCATGTACACAACATTTATTCTAATTATTTAGTTTCGCATGCATATTAATGTTCTACTCTTCCATATTTCAAATATGTATTGAATTACTTATCTTGTTAAGTCGTATGACTTATTAGTTGAGTATAACTATTTTTCAAGGAAGGGCAAGAAGAAATTGGAGTAGTAAGTTTGCCTTTTTTGAAAGTTTTGCAGGGAAAAGTTGTAAATAAGTTTTGAAGGTAAGTTTAATAAATTTTAAAGTATTGTTTCAATATTCAGGGTTTAGATGCTCTGTAGTTAGTATTAAAAGTTTCAATTGGATAACTTCCGTCTACTATGAATGTGGTAGATTTTATTATACAAATGTTCTTGTGTATTTTTATTTTTATTTTTATTTTTTGTTAATTTAAATGATTGTGTAAATCTTTTACACTATTCTATGGTAAGTAAAGTTTTCAGAATAGTTGTTCAAGAAATATTCAGTTAGTTAAATTAACTCTCTCTATTACATCTCACTTTGATGGATCTTAGGAGATCATTCGGGACGTGACACAAATATATATTAGAGCATAAAATATGCAGAGCTTATACAACCAACCAATGATGAAAAGAGAGATCTTCCTTAGTGAAGTCACTAGAAATCATTGTAGTATAGAACAATAACAGCAAAATATGATGAAAAGAGCATTTACAACTAGCAAAATATGGAAAGAAAAATAATCACAAATGGAGTTACAAAAAATTACAAGAAATTTGTAAGCCACAAGAAGGGTCACCCAACCTGACAACTTCGAGAGGAACAAAAATTTCTTTCTGCGAGATAAATTAAGTGGTGAAAAAGCACCACCAAGAGAGTTTGACATTTTGCAAGGACTTCATTATCTGAGTTTAAAGGTTTTCCATTAATGCAATGACTTCATTATCTCCTTCCTAAGAGAGAACACTTTCAATTAAAGTTAGCAATATAAGCACTCATGTAGGTTGACCGTTGCAACGGATCTCTTATTGTAAGATAAAGATGTTCTACTTGTACGCTCAAAAAGTTTTGGCTTGACGGATAAATGACTCATTCCATCAACATTACATGAATTTATTATCCTGAATTATAAACCCAAGTCTATCTAGACTCATAAATTATTGTTTGCAGCCATGGGATGTTTCATCCACGAAAATTGTATAAATTAGAGGTGTAACCTCCCTAAGTGGCCAATTTTAGATCAGCACCATCTAACTAAGAGCTTTGTACCGTATCAGATGCATTAAGCAAAGCTAGAAGCTTAAATGCATGACAACAAAGAACATATCTACTTTAGCCATAATTGCAATACAATGGTACTAGTGCTAACAATGCTAAACATCTGGGTAAAGAGTAGATATGATGTTCTTACTAATATAGAACTTTATGTGAGATTTATTTGACAGCATTAGCACGACATTCGCACCTTTATGAGCTTAAGACAAGTTCGAATTTAGTGTCATAAATTAGCCTAGTAAAGAAGACAAAGTTTGCTACAAGCACAAGTAATAAATATCTTATTATTTCTATAATTTCGATATGTTTATGGGCTTTTATATTTAGAAAGCATTTTTGTACAATTTGGGTTCTTTTATATTTTGTAGGAGACATTTTTTTGGAAGGTGCTTATATGTTTATATATATATATATATATATATATATATATATATATAAAGAGAGAGAGAGAGACTGATTAGAAACATAAGAGCTAATAGCCTTGAATTTGGAATATAGAGGCAAACCAAAGGATGGCAACCTGATGTTGACTAGGCCAATGAGTAAAAATCCCCTCTTCAAATTTAATATCAATGTAGCCATCAACGGAAAAGTTTTTGATAAGAGATTTTAAAGGACCATCTTATTTGCAGCAATTAGAGATATTATTTTATTAAAGTGGAACTAATATTAAAATTGAAGATTATCTGATTGTTTTCTGATCTAGTCACGATCTTTGAGCCCCAATGGAGACTTTTATTTGCCTATGTCATTGGAGCTTATTCATAGCAAGAAGGTGATATGACCTCAATTTGATTTATAGACTTTCAATAGGCACCTCCCATCATGTCATATTTTGGCTTCGTTGAGGCAACAATCAACAACCTTGCCAACTTTTGGCTACAATGAGTCTAGCCTTTATACCCACTCAATCAGACTTCTAACTTGTAAGCTTATAATCATTTGGCCTTTAAATAGATAATTTTAGCACTACAAACAACAAATCATTTTTTCTTGATACATAAGAGTTTCAGCCTGTAGAGATTCTTTAAATAGATAATCTTTAGCACTACAATGTTGGTGGTGGAGTCGGAGTGTGCAAGAAAAGATAAAAAATAAGAAATACTGTTATAAAATTTGGTTTAAATGTAAAACTTAGAATTGGGAAAGATATAAAGTGGCTGTAGAGATTCTAAGCGGTATATGATGAAAAAAATTTAGCTTTTAGTAATTTATATAATAGATTAGATACCAAAGAAGGTGAAAGATGAATGTATAAATTAATAACCAAAGAGATAGGAGAAGTAAAGACATAATTAGTGAGGTGTATTAAGGATAAAAATAATAAAATATTTTTTTAGAAAAGGATATTGAAAATAGGTGGATGAGATATTTTGATAAACTTTTGATGAAGGATCCGAAAGTAAGATTGATTTTAGCTTAATACCCTAAACAAAACAGAGAATTTCATTTTTATCGTCATTAGTAAATGAAGTTAGTGAAGCTTTAAAAAAAATGAAATGTGGAAAAGCACCGATAATATTCCAAAGAAGTGTGAAAATGTTTAGGAGATCAAGGAATTTCTTGGCTTACAAATCTTTTAATGTCATTTTAAAGACTAAAAGATATGAGATGAGTGGAGAAAGAGTTTGTTGGTTCCTATATTTAAAGAATAAAGGTGATGCACAAGAGTGTGCAAATTATAGAGGAATTAAGTTAATGTGCCATACATTAAAATTATGGAGAGTAATTGAGCATAGGTTATGATGTGATACGAAGTTTCTCATCAGTTTGGTTTCATGCCAGATTGATCTACTATGGATGCTATACATTTGTTAAGGGGTTTGATGGAGAAGCATGGAGAAAGTAAGGAGGATCTACATATGATATTTATTAATTTAGAAAGCTTATGATAAAGTTTCAAGAGATGTTCTTTGGAGTTCTAGAGCGAAGGAGTTAATATTAGTTATATTCAAGTCATTAGGATATGTATATCTAGAGTTGTTACTTGTGTCCAAACACAAGGAGGATTGACAAAATATTTTCCTATTTCGCTTGGATTACATCAAGGATCGCTTTAAGCCCTTATCATTTTACTTTAGTTATGGATGTTCTTTCTAGACATTTACAAGAAGATGTACCTTGGTGTATGCTTTTTGATGACATTCTTCTTGTTGATAAGACTAGAGAGGAGTCCAACAAAACTTGAATTATGGAGGTCAACATTAGAGTCAAGGTTTTAGTTTAAGTAGATCTAAAATTGAATATATAGAGTGTAATTTTAGTTGTAGAAGTTAGTGGTAGTGTTGTGACATTAGGTGAACAAATCATTAATAAGAGTGGCGTTTGATATTTAGGCTCTATTGTTCAAAATGATGGTGAAATAGATGGAGATGTTATTAGTAGAATTCAAGTTGGATGGTTGAAGTGGAGGAATGCATCGGCTATGTGATAGAAAAATTCCACTTAAACTTAAGGAAAAATTTTATAAGATGGTGGTAAGACAGATGACTTATGGTGCGAATGTTGGCACTAAAAGCATAAGACTAAGTTAAGTGTTACGAGATGAGGATGCTTAGGTGGATGAGTGGCTTTACTCTGAGAGATAGAATGCAAAATGAGTATATTCGGAAAAAAATTGGAGTAGCTCCAATGGTAGATAAGATTAGAGAGTCTTAGATGGTTTGGCCACATAAAGCGATAGATATTGGTGGAGAGTAGATGCATTAGATTTCTTTATGTTAAGAAAGGTAGAGGTAACCTAAAAGACTTGGTTAAGATGTATAAAAAATGATCTTAGTATACTTGATTTAAATGAGAATTTGACACATAATAGGTGTGATGGACAAGGATTCATGTGCGACCACCTAGTGGGATTAAGGCTTGTTGTTATTGTTGTTGTACATAAGAGTTTCAGCCAAGAAAGAAGATAGACTAAACTAGACCTTATTTCACATCCCAAACGATAAACTAAGACTTATCGAAAGAGATGTAATAGAGAAAAAAATTTAGGTGATTGAATTTTTCTTAAATAATTATTCTGAAAATTTTACATACCACATAATAGTGTAAAAGATCAATACAGTAGTCTAAATTCACCCATCATATCATAAGAACATTTAAACAATAAATCTGTCAAATTCATAGCAAGCGAAAACAACCCAAATTAAAACTTTTCATACCAACTACAGAGCATCTAAAACGTTGAATATCAAAACAATACTTTTAAAATTTATTGAATTCCTACAAAACTTTCAAAAAGGGGCAAAACTTACTCCACTTTCTCCTTACCCTTCCCTGAAAACAGTTATAATCAACTGATAAGTCATATGACTTATTAAGATAAACAATCTAATATAGATTTAAATTATAGAAGAGTAGAACATTAATATGCATGTGGACTAGACAATTAAAATAAATGTTGCGTGCATAATCATTGATTTGTACAACAACACAATAGCTTATTAGCAATTCTTCTCTGCCTGAAACATGATGTACACTACTATATAATACATATATATAGTCATAATTGCATGCCCATATTTTCAACAGTAGGAAATATATATGCAAAATAATTAGAAATGAACTGAAATCATATACTAATTATGGAGATGCAACAAAGAGCAAAACAAATTTATCCTTGAGTGGCATAAATATGAAACTATGCATATGTCTTGATTTCAAATAAAGCAACCAATGTAGACAATCAATATTGTACTCAATGACATTGCGGAGAAGGATAAACATATCTGTATTAGAGATTGCAAATCTTACCTAAGTGATGAACTTAAGTAAAAAACGAAATGTCAAATCTCTTTCGCTTTAAGCGATTCTGAACTTTTTCTCATACGAGTACTATTCCAAAAAGCTTGATGCTTCAAAAACTGAAATTTCAAACGACTAATCAATCACTTAAAATTTGATAATAATTCATTATAAATTATTAAAACTTACAAGTGAACGTAACAGTTGTCACCAGCACTTCCTGCGACAACCTTCCTTAATTATGCTTAATCATGATTGAAGAATATAATTAGAACTTTAATTAATTAGAATTTGGATTAAAACATTTAGCAGCATTTAAGCTTTAATTAAAATTGTATTTCTATAAATCTTTTACTATCTATAATAATCCTTCATATTCCTTAAATTAATTTAAATGCATTTATTTAATTTATCCATTTAATATTGCTATCAAATATAATTTTGTATATAGATATAATCATTATATCAATCAACAAGTCAACGCATACTTTAATTTAAATTATTTTTTCTCAAAATTAACTACTAAAAAATATCAACAAATTCAATTCTCTCCTACGTCACTCGCCTCTCGCGGGACAGAGACGAACCAAGCGGCGAAACGAAGGAAATGCATGGTTCGATCGATACGATTATGTATATATGTATTTCCTAAGCCAATGCATGCCGAGGTAAGAGCGTTTACTTGTCCTAACTACAATGATAACTGTAGTTTTACGGCTAATTATGAGTTTAATTAAATTATAAGTATAATTAAAAGAAATTAATTATTATTTATTATATAAATACATACCTTACACCTTAATGTCGAATACCATAACTAGCGAGATGTAGAGTTTATAAGGGATTTATTTAGTGGAGTTGCAACATAAATAATATGGGAGACATAAATATAGATATTTTTTTAGCAAATATTCCTTTAAATATGATCAACAATCATTTATCCATTATGGAGGATTAGCAAGTAGGCCTTACTTTGTTTTGGACTAATTGTCAGATATGTCAAGACAGATTAGTTGAAATATTCTTTAAGGTAAACTATCAACTAATAACAGATTCATTGGAGTTAGGCCTGAATTTGATGTGTGCCTCAAATTGATTGATTAGACAACCTTCTAGATATAGTTTGTCATTTGGTTTTGAGGGTTGCATAGTGGATAGTCTCCTTGGAACTTATTTTATGGAAGGTTGATAATCGAACCGATAAGTTGTCAAACAAAGTCACTAATGATAAATCATTGTGTTGCTCAACACCAAAGAAATAGATTATTAGCAAATGGTGTGACTTGGTGGGGATTTTGTTGTAGGCCATTGATAGACTTTGCTAGGGATACAACAATTGCTAGTTTGTTGATTGACATAGCACCTCTTTAGAGATTGAATTTTAAACTTGCTTACATGAAAATTTAAAGTGGGTCCAATAGGGATAGTCATGATTTATTAGAGTGGATGTAACACAATACAAAATTTAATCAAGTTATGCGCATGAATATTGGACATTGAGATGATCTTGGGAGCTTTTAGAGACTTAAAGACCGCATGAGACAACTTAGAAGAGCTTTAGATGTAGGTATAATTTGGGAAAGAAAGAAAAACTTCCCAAAACTGGAACACAAGACTTAGCTTCAAGTCAAGTGATAGAGGTGACAAAACATGAGAAATAAAATATTTTCCAGGTTTTTTGAGGCTTGGGAAGTCAAAAGCTAAGCCTTTAGTTGAGCTGGATTGACTTGAATTGAACTTTAACTAACATGCCCTTTGTCATGCTATGGCGGTTTGGTTTTAAGAGGGTATGAAGGAGGAGAGTGGTTGTAAGAGTTTAACATGTAATGCTACTGTTCTGAAGCCTCCCATCAAACTATTGATTTGTTCACTGTCTGGAAAGTTTGTAAAGTAATTTGGTTTAATTTTTGTTCGTAAATCAAAGCAGCCAATTCACATAGTTCTAGTTTAAGCATCACCAGAGAAGTCCATAAGCTCCGCAAAGTTCTTTTTTTCCGTACCATAATAGAAGATAATATTTTTAATTCCATTTATTATTTATGTACTGTCAGTTTAGGGTTTGGGAGCAAGTTTTTCCCCATTTATGCCCCAAAATGATCAGGAACAAGCTAACAAAATTTTGCTAGCTTAGAGCTCAACATTCTCCTGAAATTCAATATGACTTCGATGTAGCCTTTTCTCCTAGGACAAACCCTATGTATAACCAACAAAGGTATAGATATGCAAAGATGCAATCATCAGAAATTCAAACCACTTAGAAAATCAAAACAAGGGAATGGGCATCCCATGAGCAATATTTGCTAAACAAATGTATTGTTTAAAAAATTGTCATAAACTCAAAAAACTTCAACTGGTCATCACTAACAGTTTCTCACATCCTTGGTAGTTAACAGAAACCAGTAGGCCTTCCATCACCATCAGCAGCTCCTAAAACATAATCAATCCAATACATTAACCCCAAGTAGAAGTAAACAAGAAGAGAAATAATAAAATGGAGCAATTCTGACATCCAAATGGTAAAAGTTTGCAAACGTCATGGCAAAAGTATCAAGGGGTTGTTTAGTTGACAACTGATATTAGCTTATTTAGGACTAGGAAACCCCGACAATTACAAAAATTTCTAAGCTTATACACATTATTACAATAATAGGCAGTATTCTCGAGAGAAATACTACTCCATTTGAAATAAAAGTTGGATAACTTGGATTGAAGTGGGATATTTTAATGCACTTTTTCATGATAAATAGTTAACATTACAGCTGTTAGTTAATTATTCAAAACGTAGCCATTAACTATATAATTACTAATTATTTGATGCTAGAAATTGATTAAGTCACTAATCAAGATAATTGTTTTACAATAAGCCACTATACAAGTGCAAAAATTTGAAAAAGGTCACTAGATAACTAATTACTAAATTAATTATCATTTCATTAGTTGACTAATTAGACATGAATTAATAATAAGATTAACATACCGATGAAATCATTATCTACATTCAAGTCCTTGAGAATTTGGTTCAGTTATTACAGATTAATTGTAAATTAATTAATTAATTAATTATAACTTAGTGACAATTCGTAATGCCGAGTATGCTTTTAATAAATATAAGGTTAGAAAAAATATGTTTATATAAATGCAAGAAAAAAATAATAAAAATACAATAAAGCAGAATATCCTCCACAATAAAGATATATTACAAAAATCAATACAATAATAATTTAATAATAATAATAATAATAACTCTAATACTCATGATCCAAAAGCAGAGAGACTGGTTTAATAGCTTTCATATTGTTATCTGGAAAAACCAAGAACAACCAAATTTGATGTTAGGCCAACTTTTGTAGAAATTGAAAGTGATAGAATCATCACAAAAGATATGATCCTCAAGATCTTCATAAAGCTCTCAAAGGATCTTTGTAAGGTCCTTAAGAGATCTTCACAAGATCCTCAAGGGATCTTCACAAGATCCTCACGAGATCTTCAAAACATGAGACGAATTGATGTTCGTTGAATTAGACCGAGAGAAGGCTTGATTAAACGATTTGAATCCATCACATAAAACAGAGATGAGGACAAGTGCAAGAGGTAAAATGAGTGATATGAGCATCCAAAGTGAGTAGTAGCGAACAATAAGGCAATTGCAAGCAAAGGGAAAGGATTAGAAACATGTGAACATTGCAACAACACGAGCAAGTGTGAAAGCTACCACCATGAGCAAATGAAGAAAAAAATC
Source organism: Cymbidium sinense (assembly GCA_021442155.1). NCBI lineage: Eukaryota > Viridiplantae > Streptophyta > Magnoliopsida > Asparagales > Orchidaceae > Cymbidium > Cymbidium sinense. The sequence continues at coordinate 63,054,287 of CM038228.1, read as the reverse complement.
CTCACCAAGGCTCAATGCAATCTAACTAGTGTGAAAACGAGTGGGCAACATGGATTCAATTTAGCTTGAACTGACTAGCATCATGATTTAAATCTCAATGTGGGTTCAATTAGGAAAGGGTGATTGAGCTTGCAAAGTGCTAGAGTAAAGTGATGGAGTGATAATAGAGCAATCTAAGCAATGTGAATAGTGCGAGTAAAGCCCAATAGAGTGAGCAAATTGGTAAAGTAGAACTAATGAGACCTAAAAGTTTGAACAAAGTGAGTGGGCAGGCTAACAACAACCACAAGTTATAGTTCTAGATTGAGAATAAATACGACCAGATAAATCATGACTAATGAATATCTGAAGATGTTTAAGGATCAGCACTAAAAGGCCCTATGGCAACATGAAGTGTAGAAGAAGTGGCTCTAATATCATGATAGAATTCATAAATGACATCTTTTTTTTTTTTTAATAAATCTAATGCTAGTACAATTTTTCCTATAAAAGAACTAAAATGTAGCAATAATGAAAGTATGATAAAGGAGAATATCCTCCAAAATAAGAATATATCATAAGAATTAATACTACAAATTCCTAGTAAATATTTAGCATATGTGATAGTTTTAACATAATAACATAATAATTTAATAACGCAACATTTAGTAAGTTTTTCTACTCTAAATATTTTTCTAGCATTTTGTTTCTCAACTTAGCAAAAATTTAATTGATTAGGCCCACGTTATCTATAAAAACCATATACTAAGATGACTCAATTTGAATATACTTTGAAAGCATTTTCATAACCATTTAAAACATTTTGTCTAACAAGGTTTAACATTAATTACATCCTAATTTAAATGATCTCATTTATAGCATGTCATGTCCAATGGAAATCTACTACCCATACTCATAAAATGATCCCCTCAAGATATGTTGCGCCTTATTCTTAGAAAAGTAATAAAGGTGTGCATTCAACTACAAGAATATCTAAAGGATAAAAATACAAGCCCATATTTAAGGCAAACAAAGAGACCATTAATCATCAAAAGATATTGTATTGTTAGTATCCCAATAGAATAATATAAAAAATAATCTAAAAGAGCATGTCTTAGATACCTGCCTTTGCCGACGAACCATTGTTGATAAGTCAGTGTATGGAAGCTTAGGATCAATTTTGCACTCCATAAGAATGCCTCCATCATAATCCTTGATGTAACTTCAAAAAAGTTATAAAAAAAACACTGCCTTAATAATAAACAAACAAAAGTATCATCTTATTCAGAATTAGGCAAAAGAAATCAAAAGAAACTTAATGTAAAAGACCAACATCATGAGCAGACAAGAGAACTTAACACAAAATACTTGACAGCCATTCATTACAAGGATGCTCTGCAATTTGGAGACTCATTATTGAGTTGATTTTAAAGTTTTATCATGTGACGTCCTTATATATAATAAAAATGACTTTGTTTTTTGGATTCCACAACTATGGAAGTATGGTGTGGAATTTTTGGTAGATATCCGTTGAGTTTTGTAGAGGTTTTGAGTCCTTATGCAATAAGATGGAGCATTATAATTGTGTACAAGTGATGTTATTCTTGTGACTCATATATGATCTCTTCTCCAATACTATAGCTCATATTAGGTCCACTAAATCAATTGAGATTATCATAGCAAAATTTGTAACTTATCAATATTTTTTATTTTTAGCATTTTACATGGCTTATCTAACCATTTTTTAAAAAAATTTCTAATTATAAATATATGTGGAACTTAGTGATAATAAAAAAAAGAATCTACAGCATGTAAAGCTCAATCATTTATTTCAATAAAATTTCATATGGATGTGATATTCCTTCTAATTTTGAGGATTGAGACTTGAGATTTTTAGAAGAGTTTCACTCCTTGTAGAAGTGAAAGACTTGATTTTATTAGATAGGGTTATTTCGTGTTCGCTCACTTTCATGCATTTTTGTTATTTGATTCAAAGTGTGAATGATTTTAGTTAAGTTGGATATGATCAGTTTCACACAAGTGCTTTATCTAATTAATTGTGTTGTTTCTTAGTAGTTCCTAATTTCTACATATTATTTTTAGTAGAAAGATATTTAATTATTATGTGTCATATTCCAAAGTGTTTTCTAATTTTTCACCTCAAATAATAAATAATTGTCCAAATTAGGAGTTCACAATCCAAGCCACTTGTGCCTCTACTTAGTTTGAGCTAATTCATGATCATTTAATTAATCAAGTATAATCATTTTTATAAATACTCGATTAATAAATGAACAAGTTTGAATAGCTTGATGATTAATTCATTATATTCATAAACAATATCATTTAAACTCTTGAAGAATCTCAATTAAAGCTCAAAATATATCATTAAAGACTAAATAATAAATTTATTTAATAAGTGATTATGTAAATCTTATTCTTTTCTTGACTAAATTGTTTTTGTTCATGAACATAAGCTAGCTACTTATACTAGGTAGCTTGCTTATTTAGTATCTTGTTTGATTAATGTCTCACTTTTAAGTTTAATAGTTTGCTTGCTAAAGGCTTGCTCAATTTACTAAAAAAATGCTTGAAGGAGTCATTCATTAATAAGATGGATAAGCCTCAATAAGTTAGTTGCCAAAATGCTCGATAGTATGGATCATTAATTAAAGAAAACAAGTTGCTTAATAATATGGCACATTAATTACAACAAACAAGTTACAAGTTGAACCAAACACAAGATGAGCTCAAACCACAACCAAACATCCATAATTTTAAATGAATCAAGCTTTACGCTATCATAAATACTCAACTCAAGTTTAAGATCAAGATCAAAAAGGGTTTTAGAAAACAAGCTCTAAGCAAACAAGCTCTAGCAAGCTCCTTCTTAGCAGGGAGAGTCAACTTTGCCCATAACATACCCCAAAGTATACACTTAATTCGTCAATTCTCTCAGTCCTTATAGAGGTGACTTGAAAAGGACAAGAAAATTAATGATAGGTATAAATCATTTCAGCTACATAAATTGCAATTGTTGGTGCATTTACTATGCTACGAAAATCTTTTGAGAAACATGTTATATCAACTTTATTTTGACCATACTATGACAACACATTTTGTATCTATAAATCGAGTGTCGGTGGAGCACTAAGCCATTCATCTTCTCACTTTCAGCTTCTACCAAGTTCTTAATCAAAATGGCTTCTCGGTGGAGTGTTAAGCTATTCACCTCCCACTTTCAGCTTCAACAGAGTTCTTAATCAAAATGGCTTCTCGTTATATGATTGGTGATAGTGTTTTTGGATATTTTGTTAGTTTTAATGTTTTGTCATCAAGTTTTATTCGTAAGACTGTAATCAAGTTGAGCTAAGATGAAAACATCATAGATTAGACTTTATTTGGTCATATTAAAAGTAGTTGTTATGTTCAACTCAAGCTCGATCATAACTTTCACAGATATGTTTGAGCTTGATTTGTTCAAATCTTTCTATTATTAAGCTTGGCTTATACTTACCTTGTTTAAATTAATCAAATAAGCACTTAAATGAGCTAACAAATAAGCTTAAAAAAATGAATGAGTACTTGACTTCTTATAATAACAAATAATTTTATAGTCTAAATGAACAAGTGATTAGATAAAGCTGAAATTATTATATAACCACCTGACACTAATTAAACAAACATCAATTAAATAAGATAATAAATAAGTCACAGACAAACTTTCTTACAATCATACAACATAAACAAATACTAACAAACAAATTCATTAAAATAAAGAAATAAGAAAGAATCGTATCAAATCAATATATAAAATTGCTAATAAGAGATAAGAAATATCCTGTATGAAACAAGCTAACACCAACTCTTAAGTTGCAAGATTCAAAGGCCTTACCAAACCCAACCTACTTCAAACCTTTTACTCTCAACAGCAAAAGACAACATGCTCATAAACCATTTGATGACACATCACCTACACAAGGGCTAACAAGGAAAAGAGTAGAGAATATGATTTTATCTTGTAGGCACAGATCACATGAGTGGTGACCTTGAAATACCGTCACTTAGGCAAGCAACCATGACCAATTGCGCCCTAAGGAGACTTTACAAAGGAACTCAAACGTGTGCAATAATAGGTAAAAAATATAAAAATACAAGATAATAATTAATTAAAGTACCCTAAACAAGTAAATAAATATATAATATATTACTATTAAATAAGCAAATCAAAAAAATTATCTTTGATTGAATTTTAATTAAATAAGCTATGAGCTTAATGACAAACATGTAACAATGTATTTTTTGTACAACAAATAAGTTTATTCATGGACATAAATAGATGAGTTGAATTATTTGTTTAGCCATCAAGTTTATAATGATAGTTCAAACTTTTTACTTATTAATTTGAATAAGCGTAATATGTAAGCTAAGTTCAAGCTATTGAGTATATATAAAAAAAGTTCAAGCTAATCTCAAAAAATCCACTTAGGAAAACAACCTCGATCAATTGCACCCTATGGAGACTTAAAAGTATGCAATAATAGGTGAAAATATGAAAGACAAGATAATAATTAATTAAAGCAAGCACTATTACACCTATCTCTAATATTCCTAAAAAAATCATCATAAAATCATTTAAATCTAATAAACACAAAATAATCATAAAATCATTTAAACCTGCTGAAGAAACTATAATTCAAGAATGCTCCATAAATAATAAATTTTAAGTAAAAAATTGACTCAATTTTAATATGAGTTACATCAAGTTTTATTAAACCTAAATTTATACATGTGTTTAAGATAGAACATAGTCATAAACTTGAACAAAAAATAAAGCAAAAGTTAAAACTTGAATCTAAAATTGAGCCTAACATTATATATGAACATAAACCTCAATTAAATCTAAATTTGAAACAAAATTTGGGTAAGAGATAATTTTAAAACTAAACCTCAATTAGAATTAAAACTAAGAAACTTTAAAAACATATTTATTATAATTAATAAGTTAATTAAAGAATATAATAAACCAAAACAACGAATATGAATATGACAAAGACATTCTCTATAAACTTAAATGTTGTTTGAGGTTCTTTCAAAAAACATTTTTAAATAGCTCATTAGATGATCATGCATATGCTCCCTGATCATATGTGCAATTACATGTGCTTGAGTTATATAATTAATTATATTAAATTATAATTTACTTGTCATAATTTTGTACAATTATACTTTTTAGAGTTGTTTGCTCTTCAACTTGCAAACAATTCTTATCAATGTACTCCTTAGAATAATATTTTTGCATTAGTTTTATAATTTATGAGCAGTACATTGCATCAAGCATCAGTTTTTTATTTCATCTAGCCTAAACTATGAGTCAATTATGAGCATATCAATAAATTTTCCATTTTACTCATTTCCCCTCATTTGGATGCCATTTAGAGGGAACAGTAGAAAGGAAGGTTTAGAAAGATAGTATGTATCCATTTGATTATGAGTAGTTGGAAATTTTGTATCTTATAGGATAGGACTATGGTTTTAAACACCAAATCAGACCACCCAATCTGAGTGGTTTGAATGTGAACCTGTCCTAATTCAACCCAAGTTAGTTTTTGGAAAAATAGTTGTAACATTAATCTTTTTTTTTGTACCTTTTGATTTTGAATGAAAGGATAAAAATAATTTATTTAAATTAAAAATAATTAAAATACCATGTGCCAAAATTTTAGTTTAGAATTATATTCACAATATTTACAAGAAAAGTCTCCTAAATTAGAATATTGGGTACTGAATTGATTCAAATATCATTATTATATAATTATTGCATCATTGAAATAATATTAAAATAATTTTAATATATATTATATCATCTAATTTAACCTCGATTGAATCACTTAACCTTAAATCTCCCTTCAGATTCAATGCCTAGTCTGGTTTTCAAAATCTTGAATAGGACACTACTCTCCTCCCTCAATGATCAATATTTTGTCACTCACCTGATTTTTTATAAGGAATATATGATTTGATCTATTTGTTAAGGTTTTAATGGATTTTAATGGGGTAATATTGTGATATGTGACTCGCTTTGCATTTCTATGACTTCACTTGAAATGGTATTCATTGTTGGTGAGGGGTTTCTCTATACACGTATTTCCTACACACTTTCACTGTGTAATTTGAGAAGTAGATTATAATGTAAGGATTATTAAGAAGAACTGGTGATTTATCTTAAAAGACATACAAGTACCTAACAGGTATTCCATGTATCATGTTGCAATCATAAGGCTTCTGAAATGTGCATGTTCCTACATTTTTTTACTAATTTCTATATGTTTGAATGCAATTTATTCAAGTTCACTCTAAAGGTTTGATCAGAATCTTAAAGTTCACATGATCTTATTGTTTATATACCCTACATACTTTTTGTAGGCACACATGGCATTGTCTTATTCTTTTAGTGTAATATGAACATTGCATCTATCCAAGTAGACAAAATAATTTCCCATGATATGATGTTTGTACAAGCCTCATTATGTGGCACATGGTGTTGACCTACTCATCGGCTATCCAATATAAGCTTAAATTAATATAGTATTACATGATTTTTCAAGTGTATAATTATATTTATACCTTAATTATGATTCTCAAAGCATGTCATACCTTTATCCTACTCTTTATAATCTTTTTTTATTTAAATCATTTAAGCAATAATATGGTGATTGGCATAATAATGTAATATGGCATGCCAACAAGTATAATGATGTCTACATGATGTGATTAACTGAGATTGCACATTTAAGTTACACGTTTATTAGTCTATGTGATTAAACTATTGAAAATTCTTAGTCTTTTAAGCTTCTATTATGGACTGCATTAAGTGGTCTTGTAGTTATAATTGAGAATGATTTCCAATATATGTTTACAATCCATCATTATTTTTATTACCATATGAGTATAACAAGTTGAATGATTTGTATGCTTTGAGCTAGGAATAAAACCGATCTACTTGTCTATAAAAGAAAACACCACAGTTATACCGCAAAATTGTACACATTATAAAATAGTGGATAGGATTACATGCTAACTACTCTAAAATCAAGTGAGTAGAAGCACAATATGTAGATATAAGGAACAAGAACCACACATGCATGGCACATGCACTAGCCAACAAACATTTATCTTGGTACCACTCTAGCTAACAAGCACATCAATGGATATTAGGATGACAATTTTAGCCTAAGTATCATGAGTTTTGACAAATGATGTATTTTCTTTTGGGTAATCTATCTATTAGTATTAATAAATAAAATTAGTTATTTTTTGTGATATGTGCTTCACATTAAAAATTCTCATAATCTGGCTTGAATCAGATAACCATATTTTGTGATTATGTTTCTATTCAATTGCATATGATTTCATCATAACAAAAATTTTACAAAATATTGATAACTCATTTGAGAATGTTCCTATTAAGTATGTATGATCTCATATAGAATAATGAATTTGTCTGATGTAACCTTCTATCTAGCAATGAATGTTGTTGATTGACTTAGCACTGATGTTACACATAAATACGTGACTCATTATCATTATAGATTGATTGTAACTCATCCGACATTCACTGAGAAAACATTGTGACTCAATATTATAATTTTGCATTATGCTTCACAATATGAAAGTCAAATTTATGCATGAATCCATTGGTTTGTATTAGTTTGTCCCAAGTTTGAATCCATTAACTTATATTAGTTTAACAGGAGAGTTTGAGGTATTTGACTGGAAATGCATGAATAGATTGAATAAGGATGATATTATTAGATCCTCATGCATTTTGTTTCTACTATAGTGCATTGAACTCTCTAATAGGTCCATACAACTTAGTTGGCATAATGCTCAACATATACATGTGTATTTTATTGGTTTCATGAAATGAATATTCTATATTGGGAAATTAGACTCTAGTATTTGGCACTAAACATTAAGGTATAATGATATATACTTATGGTTATCAATCTATTTTGATAGGCTTAGTAATATATGCATGGAAGCATTACTAATGGACTTTAATCTAGATTATGGTGTATATGTAGAAGCTACTCACTTGGACAGTGATAATGATGATGATGTTTAATATTCTATTTTATGTTGATCTAATGTAATTATGATGTAAATAGTTGTGGCTAAATGAGTATTAATATTAAGATTACCGATTCTTTTGAATTGTAGGTAACGCGGTCTTGTAAATGATTTCTACTCAAGCTTCATGTTGGTATATTGAACCTTGTGTTTGTTTAGGACGTATGTAAAATCTAGGAAAAAAAGTTCATATGCTGCTTGACCTTGTTTTTTGGGACTTATTTTTAATCTAATATTAATATATACTACAAATTGAGTAAATAAACTATGGTTCTCTTCCTACTTGTGATTCGCTACAATTTAGGGCGTAGCATTCAATTAGGATGTGCCTTGTCATTAGGTATTGACCAATATGTTGCAACATATCTGTGATGTTTTTCTTGGATTATCCTATCAGACTACTGTAACAAGCATGTCTAAGAGAGACATGCAGCTTAACAAATATATTTATGACAAGGAAAATGACTTATTTAACCAAATTTATCTTCTAAATTTTAAATTATAAATCTAAGGCTAAGTGATTATAAAAAAGGAGAAGTAATTATAAAAAAAGAGTTTAAGTCATGTAAAAAAATTAATTGTTTCTAAGTAAATTTTAGTTGGATATTTTATTCATTCAAATTTTATGAAACTTGTTAAGTAGGAAACTTTACAATTTCAAGAGAGGTTATTTTTTGAAACATGCATGAACCTTAATGCTACTACCTTGGGTGTTTACTTTGCTTTTAATCATTTTTGTAATTGGATTGAAAGTGTGATTGATGGAGTCACTTTTGATAAACTATGATATTTTATGTCTAATTTTTAATTAATTGAATTGATTATCCTTACAATTCCTAATTTATATGCATTATAACACCCCTCCTCTCTAGACATCTCCCCTCGGGCCTTATGTTATGTGCTCTTCTCATATTAAGTGTATGCACATTATATGGCATATCTCAATGCATCATATCCTTTTTATATGAGATTTGTCTGGAAGAGTTTTTCCCATGGCACAAATTGGAGATAGATCCAAGTTATGGCTCTCAAAGCAAATCATGCCCCTTGCCTAATTCATCGAGCAAGAAATGACAAAATGGAAATATCCATGTATCCTTTTTTATTCAATTTGCCTTGTCAGGCCGTTAAACTGTGACATACCATATCCAGGCTTCATAATCTGACCATGATTAAGGCTTCCACAGCCAATGGATTAAGTGAAAGTTGAATAACAAAGCAAAAGCAGGTAATACATCTTGTCTAAAATTTTTCCACCCTTCTAAATAGGATGTTTAGGTCAAAGCCAAACTAAATAATACATGAATCTATATGCTAGCTGTCAGACCAACAAGCTTGCTTAACAAGCTGCAACAGCTAAAGTCAACCCTAACAGGTAGTAGGATCATAAGGTCCAACGACAGATCAGCTTATTTTCTCACGCTTTACATGCAAACGTATGAATGAAGCATAATTCCATCTGAATAGGATTATTTGTTTCAGCAAAATATCTGACTAACCAATACACAGAAAAGCTAATAAAAAAAACTTTCACGTTGCCAGTCCATACCGACAGTGTTTATATAAATCCCACCCAATGTAAACATTGCAGCAGATAACAAGAAGCACTCATGCCCTTAAATCAAGTCAGGCAATGCTTATACTATATAATCTATCACTCCATCCCATAGTTCATAATTGATATATTAAATTAAAAATAGATGGTCATCAGGTTCTGGAGAAAAGAATCATAAACTTTTAAAATTGGTACTGCCTCTCTAATCTGAAACAAAAAAATAAAAAACAGTTTTCATGGAAAAATAAAATGAATGAAATAAGCGTCCAGGCAGCTGGAATGATTATAAAAGTGTCAAAAATAGCAAATCATACCCCTGCCATCTTTCCTTCTCAAGTGAAATTTCCTTCGTAAAGCCCTAACACCAAGGGCACAACAAATAAGTTATAATGGTAAAAAAAATGGAATCATGAATATATTGAAATGAAAAAAGATAACAGAACATGCTGGTTCATCTAGGTATACTATAGTAAGAGAAAAGGGCAATCCATCCATTTGGATCATGCTAACCAGCAGCCACATAGACCATTTAGTAATTGAGATGGCAGGGTAGGAAAAAAAAACAGAAGAAAAAGCTGCTGCTTTTTTTTAAGGGCAATAGGAGATCCCTACTAACTAATCAAACGAACAAAAATAAGTAGACAGATCTGATGAGATCATAAATTACATTGACCTTAAACTAATCAAAATTCAAATGTAAAATGTTAAGTAGCCATTTCTGTCTTAGAGAAGCTTTTATAGCATTAAAATCATTCATAAACTGAAGGTCCCATCTTATTTTGAATAGCTTTATTAAAAAGTCAAATGTTAAGTAGCCATTTCCATAGCATTAGAATCATTCATCGTCATCTTCTTTTTTCCTCCATTCACTCAAGTCATTGATTACAAAAGCCTTACGCCACCATGGTTTCTCATCAACAATAGTACAAGCACCAGCGGCAATGTTCAACCATCTTCAACAAGTGGTAGGAGATAGTGAACATACCAACATTGGAATGACTATGATGAACATCACCAGATAAAGGTTTGAAATCCACTGCAAGATTTTTCAGTCATGTACGGATGCCCCAAAATTCAATGGAGAGAAAAAAACCTTGCGTTGGACAAATGATCAATGGCAAGGAGTGGTTTTCAAACCCAATCTAGCAAAAAAAATCAATGATGTGAGGCCTTCAATTTAACTTGATCAAGGATCTATAAATCTTCAACAATTCACTTGTTCTTCATTTTGATTGAGAATCCAAGAGACAGAAAAAGAAGATCAAGGTTATAATTGCATTTGCAGTTATAGTTAGCCTCACTTTTTTATTAAATTACTCGAGTGGTTCAGAGGCAATAAAGATAAAAGAAACACAAAGGTCACCGGGAGTGTGGCCAAGCAACAAGTAGTATCAAGTGTGGAGAGCGTTAGAGTGTTGGCGCTACAAGAGAGTAAGAGTGAAAATATGTTAAGAGAAAAAAGAATTTGGGAGACAAGCATGTGTTAGAGAGAGGAAGATGAGAGCAAAACATAAATGTATGGAAGAACAAGGAAGAGAGATAAGAGCAAGCAACTAACATTGAAAATGAGGAATTGACAAAAGTCGAGAGAAATGAGAGGGGGAAGCAAGCAATGGGGAGAATAGTGCACGAGCATGTTGTAGAGATCAAGATGAAAGGAAAATCTAATTAAGAGTGAATAGGTTGAGAAGACAAAGATCTATCTTGGAGCGAGGAATGAAGAGATTGAAATACATCAGGTATGATTTTTTAATGCTGCCAGGACCAAATTGTGTTGTAAGGATGGCAATTGTAGCTTAAGAGCACGGAAGATGTGATCAACACTCAAAATAAGCTTTTTAGAAACAATCCATTTAGTTGTAGCAAGACAGTGTTACTTACATATCCTAAAGCTATCATTTTCAAGAGGTGAGAAAGTGTGTATCTTACTAAACCAAATATGGGTTAGATTCAACCATTTAACTTAAAAATTATTGAATAAATTATTAAATAAATTCTTTAAGTGAGTAAAAATTTCCAAAAAAATAACTTTAATGAAAAAAATTAATGTATTAATCAAGAAACTAGTTCATACATCCAAATTTAATGAGGATGCTTAATTAAGGTTAATTTCAAAATTAAAATCCTCACTAAATCAAATAAGCTGGTAATTTAATAAACATTACCATTTAGAACATATTTTGCAGAATTTGAAATCCTAATTAGGCAAATTCAAACATTGATCCATGAGCCAAATATTATTAAATCCCTTTATTAAAGTAAAAATAATAATACTAGGCCATTAGAATCAAGAATTACATGTTATAAATTTTAACATCTCCAATAGATTTGCAAGTAAAAGAAAATGCATTAGTTAATAATGCAATACAAGATGAATATTTTAGCATAGAAGATACCATATTTTCAAATGTCAATCAAAAGAAGTAAAATCAAACTACATAATTATACTAAATCAATTTTCAATTATTTTAGAACCATTTTAGTTATGGTGACAACTAATATTATTATTATTTAACTACTTTATTAGGTTTAACTATTCTCCTTAGATAAAATTATATTTGATGTAGCCTCAAAATAGCATTAAATTTTATTTAAATTTTGATTTTAATTCATGCAATCCTATTCATATAAATCAAGATTGATGGCTTGCAATTGAACAAAGTATTATAATTAATGTTTCAATGAATGAAATTATTACTAGACATCTCTAAAATCCAAGTTATATGCAAGAATCACTCCAAGTTATGTGGGCAAAGTCATCTTCTTCCTACTCTCAAATAATGCCAATATAAAAGCATGCGCATTGACGCCTAAAAAACCTAAAACTCCACTTAAAATGTTGTAGCTCTAATAGTAGAGTTAATTCAATAACCGCATATGCATCCATGTAAACGTCCTCCGATGAAATCACAACACCCCAAATTCTGTCAAACCCATGTGCCAAATTTTTCACCTGCGATCTCATGCTATGTTCATGATGATGTGCTCACTCAATTCTCACATGATCTGCCTACAGCCACTCAACAATAACCTCATAAATAATCATCTTGCTAATACACTTAAAGCTCATAGTCGCATGACATCTACTATGTGTTGTGATTTTAAATTAACCCGCATTGTTCACATTTCCATGAGTGTGAATTATGTTTGCATTTGCACTCCTACTATGTATCTAAATTCCACAAACAATGTGTCTCCTAGTTACACATGACTACTCTTCCCCCGCCTAGTGAATTGATGCAACTACAAAATTTAGCAAAAACTCAAGAAAGCCACTTACCACACTTGTACCCATCCTCCCACTTCCTCTTAGCTTCATGTCCCAATCACACACCACTTACACACCTGTTCTCATTGTCTTCCATCATGGACTTCCCGCACGCAACCCTATCGACTGCTCCCAAAATCTATGCTAGCAAAGTAAAATCTGATTGTGCAGCATCGACATTTATACTGAGTGACATAAGCCATGAATTTAAAGTGGTGGACCACATTGCTAAGTCTCATAAGTGATAAAAAAATAATCACCTCCTTATTGATTAGTCCATTATCATATGGTTGCATCTAATAAGGGCAACAGTCCAAATTTTTTGTTGCAAATCTCTTTCATAGCTTATTACAAGTACAAAATTACTCTAAACAATACTAAATAATTTATCTCATCAATGGCATGATTTTGACAAAAAATTAGAATCAACACTCATCAAATTCACACAATTGATCTCATCGATTTCGAGATTGATATAAGGATCATGACTACTATTATCCATATGAAAATTATGGATATCATGACCTTCAATCTCAAAGCATATGATACTATTTGGTCAATCCCTTTTCATTGGTTGTAATCAACATTATGAATATTACCCCATTAGCAACTTTAGCAAAGCATCTTATCTTAGATAAACAAAATCTTAACAAACCTTGCAATTTTAAAGAAGAATTCTATAAACGAGCATATCATATACACATTATGTGTAAGTGGAACACAAGCCCAATTCTATACAATATATGAGTTTCTTGATATTGATGGTAAAAAAGTTCAACTTGAGGTTGAGTTTGACTTAAGGCGAGAATGAAATAATTTATTTGAGATTGATGGTGAACTTTATAATTATTATCCTTATGATGATATTCATGTTGCAACTCCTCTTTCAAATATGATGAAGCTGACCTTGAAAATAATTATGAATTATCAACACCTAACTTTATTATTGTACCTAAGGTTGAGGTATTATCAAAGATTAACCAAGAACATATCGCATAATAATGTTACTCAGCATGAGACAATATTTTCATTTCACTTGTAATTACTTCAAGAGGCACCTCTACTACAAATGATTATAGCTTATTTCAATTCCAGCTATTAGAGATTGAATTTGTATTGTCACTGCCAACATTGCCATCTAAATAATAATTGACCTATATTGTAAGGATATTATTGGAGTATGAAGCATAGTCACCCAACACCCAAGCCTCTAAACTTGTGTTAACTAGACTCCTATTACTTTATGCACTATATGGATGTTTCTTCCATTAGATGACTAATGATGTCATTCCTCCTACATAGCCTCCACAAAACTCCTCCGAAGAAGAATTATTTGTCAGCCCGATGTATTAATGTGGCGTAAGTTAGCTATCTTACCCCAAACAATAACATATTTTCATAGATCAATCCAAAGAAATTGAATCAAGTTACAAAGGAGCTAAAGTGAATCACTTTTCAACAATTCTTATATCAATATTCGATAAAGGTAGAATCTACTATCACTTTTATTTAACTTTTTTAGGTTTAATTATTCTTCTTCAGACAAAAGAGTGGGTTGTTTGGTTACAAGTATTAGTAATGTAGAATAAACCAAATGCATGGGATTTAAAATTTCAATTGTTCCGTTGAAAGAAAAGTAAATATGAAGTAATTTTTGAGGTATTTAGAATTTGATACTAGACTATTTTCAATATATTTGGAATCAAAGTTTAAAATTGAACAATCGGATATTAAGTCTGTGAGGCGAGGCATAAGCTTCAAGGTGTTTTGAGGCATAAGCCTCATAATCAACAAATTACACAAAGTAATAAGTTGTAAACACATAAAACTACAAAATAATAAGTAATATATTACTACACTAACCTAATGATATATTAAAATGTAACACAATAATATATTAATATAATAACAAGTAATAAATTGTATAAAGTACCAAGTAACATATTAATATGTTGACATCAAATCATGAAGTAAGAAGTATTATACAAATATCAAAGTAATATTAAATATTAAAGAACTAATAATAGCTCAAAATTAATTTAATATAATAAATTTTTCTCTTCCATTCCAATCATCCAATATCAAAGTAAAAATATCACAATGGTGGTGATGGTTATTTGTATGTGAGGAACAAAAAAAGTACAAGAAAGTTACTTGAGTTATAATTATCTCAAGATCAATTGTATTAGGGCCTATCTGTCGATCATACAATTAAAACCTATATTTATTTTTTTAAAATTACACCTAAAAGTGCATGCCTTGCAAAAATTAAGGTGAAGTGGGCCTTGAGGCGCTCCTCACATTATGTGAGGCATAAGCCTAACATAACACCAATGAGGCATGTCTCACTGTGATTTTTCAAAAAAATGCTTAGGCGTATTTTTTATTGTATAATTTTAAATAAGTTTTAGAATTACATAATTTAGGCGAATTATAAATGCACTATAATGTAAAGCTTTGGCCGCTACCGCCGCCACCGCAAACTACCTTCGCCAAGACCACCGTTGTTCATTGTCAAATTGACATCATCTTATTTCAAATATTAATTTTACTTTGCAATCAACCAAACACAAAGCTAAAACTCCTAAATTTCTTTTAGAAGCAACCAAACACCAAAATTATTTCAAATACATGATTTTACTTTACATTATATTTTGCATACATCAAATATTCAAATAGTTGCAACAAAACAGCCCCAAAGTTTCATTTTAACCTTTGAATAAATTTTGGCATGGACTAAATATAGAACTAGATTTGATTGCATTTTGATTATTTTCATCGCCATCATTAACATCATCATTATCATCACCATCATCATTATTATTGATGACTAGATGAATAAAATTATTTGTTGCCAATTGCATGCTATCTAATAAGCAAGTTATGTAGGTGGATAACTTCAAATTATGTACATGGAGTTTTCCTCTTACCCTCTATATTAGTTTGTTTGGTATCTTGAACATCAATAATGTCAGAATGCTCCAACAAAATTCCATTTAAAACTAGCTTCTTTTCTTTTAGAATTAAATCCTTTATGATTCCACATAAAGAATCATCAAATATAATTATAGCCTAATAAAAAATTATTCATAGAATACGATTGAGAAGAAATCATTTGTGTCTACTTGCATACATGCACTAGAAAGTTACTTATTGCTAAGAGTTTTTATCAGCTAATAACCCTTTGAAAAGTTAAATAAATTCCCCATCCAAACATAAAACACTTATTTCTACAATCTCTCCACCCTCTTGCTTTCAGTAAGGCACGCTTGGGCAGAACTCAAAACCATCACCTATCCTTCTTCCTACTACTCATTGTAGAACCTCCACAACCAGCCATGCTTGCCACCGTTGACTCTCATCTAACACAGCAAACTATGGTATGCTCAAACTAGCTAGCTAACTCTTGCCACCCCTATTGTCCATCTTGAGGTAGTAATTCACTACACCACCCTCTCACTCATTATCATTTACAAATAAAATCACCAATGCTTCGAACCAAAAATCATAGCTCCATCGGAGATAATGAGTTCATTGGTAGAGTATTGAGGGAGCAGTTGCACGAAAAAAATTTCCTGAACTCATTGCTCCATTTTGAGGCAACCTCTTATCGCCACCCACAATCTCTACCTAAATATTCCATAAATGAATTCATTATCTCCTAATATCATAGCTTCATAGAAGATAATGAGTTCATTTGTTGAGAGTAGTGAGGAAGGGATTGAAGGGAAATTTATAATTTTTTGAAAATATAATTTCTAAGTTAAAGCAATCAATGAGCCCATAGTGTTATTTCATAAAAAATAAATATTTGCATTAGGGATTACTTACTTTTAGGATATGTTAAAGAAATTATTTTTTTGCACCAAGTTATGCATGAAATAAAATTGTCATTTATCATAGGAATGATGTGGTATGGGGACAAATGTAGATGGATATAGAGTTGGTCATAAATCTTCTCTACTTTCTTTTATATTGCACATATAATCTCTTCACGTTCATGTATTTAGATTTTATAATAGATTAACAGATAAGTGTTGCAAGAGTCTTTTCAAAGCTAACAAAAAAAATGAAGCCAACACAACTAAAATCATTATCACATGAGCACAAACAACATATTAAGCCTGATGATAACTTATAAGACTTCAATATGAATGTATATATATATGGTTAATTATGAGCATCCTAATAGTTTTCTTAATTTATTAAATTATATTAGGCAGATTTAAGATAAAAGATTAGAGATATAATAATGAGTAAACATGACGTTGCTGATGTATCTTAAAAATAAAATTACCTTCAAAAAGTCATGGCCAATAATTCCATGGGTTTAAGGCAATAAATTTTGCATTTTACCCAAAAAAAATATATATAACTTTGAGCTATTAATAAATTACATTTGTATTGCAATAGAATTTTTTTTACTGAATTCAACAGAATCATGAGAAGCAACATGAATTTTAGTGCATAGCTCAACATGCATGTGTGATATGTTTAGTGATATATGAAGATCTAAAAAAAGACCCAAGTGGATTGGCGAAAGAATGTAGACTGGGTTATAAGTGGGGATGCCCATAGAATGTGAAAAAAAGAGTAAAATAAACAAAGTTATGCTTTTGACGATGAAGGCACAGTCACCTCTCTCCAATACTAATGGTTCAATTCCACGCAAAAGACATAAGAGAATGTTCGCTATAAGTTTATATATGCATTTTAACTATATTATTTATTATTTAATTTATTATTTTTTGAAAATAAATGTCAAGGAATGAGCCTACCTCATTGGCACAACTCGTGCAACAATCAAAAGCACACAAACTAATAGTGGGTGGACAGTAGATTATAGGGCGATCAAATAAGCATGAATAATATACATGTTAATTATTTAATATTTAAGAAGTCATAACACAATGAGCGCATGCCATAGAGAGTATTCAAAACTAGAGCCCTATAAGAAAGGGATGTTCAAGTGGATCATTTTATGTTTCAACAGTCAAATTATGGTATGAGGATGCAAGCTACTAGAGGAAAAAAAAAGTTGAATACTTAGAAAATCCACCCCAAATCCTAAAAATGTTTAAAATATTTTTGTATACATGACTATTAATTTTATTGACTATCTAATACATTAAAACACACTATTTATTTTTCAAACATATTTTGGCTTACCATTAAGCCCTCTCAAAACTCTGATTTCTTATGAAATGCATCACATTTCCAACATTTTTTTCACTGAAAATGAGCTACTTTGATATTATATCTAAGAGGAATTAATGTGAGAGTACTAAGCAAATAAAAGACTAATCAAATATTTTATAAAGATAATTAATATTTTATTAGCCTTATGAGAGGAATGCATATGGCCCGTTGTGTGTAGACAAGTAATGCTTAGACTTAAGAAAAAATTTTATAATATGGTGGTAAGACCTACAATGACTTATAGAGTAGAATATTGGGATAAAAAGAAGCATTAAAATTAAGTTAGTATTGCAGAGATGAGGATGCTCAAGTAGGTAAGTGTCTTTACACTTAGAGACAAAATGCAAAACAATTATATATGTGAAAAAGTTGGAGTAGCTCCAGTGATAGATAAAATTCGAGAGAGTCACCTTAGATGGATTGGTCACATAAAACGTCACCTATGATGACCAAGTTAGAAGAATATATGTATTAGATTTGACCTATGTGAAGAAAGGTAAATGTAGACTTAAGAACACTTGGTTAGGTAGTATAAAAAATGATCTTATTTTATTAGAATTAAATGAGAATTTGACACTTAAAAACGAATGGAGAAGAAGAATTCATGTAGTTGACGCCACATAGTGGGACAAAGGCTTTTGTTGTTGCCGTTGTTGTTGTCATTGTTGTCCTAGATATTGTAATTAGACCAAAGATAATCAATAAACTCATTAATGACCACAGTAATCGATAACTATTCACTTAGGCTAATTAGGGACTAAATCGAAGTTTTATTATGATCAAAAAAATTATTAGAAATTATCGAAATCAAACATTGAAAATAACTAATCAATTAATTGCTACACAATTATTATGTTTTTATTAAATAAACTTTTAATCAAGACTTTAAATTGGTTGTGCTTATTTATATTTATTTAAGACTATTATAATTAAATTATTAATTAAACAAAGTTTGATTAAATATAAAAATACATTTAATGGAAATATCATTAGATCACAAGTATTAATAAATTAATGATTATAATGGTAACTTAAAATAATTAAGCATTAAATTAGATTTTAAGGTGCTCAATACTAAGATGAATTAATTATGAATTATATAAACATCTTTAATTAACAAGCTGGGAAAAAAACCATTGCAAAGAAATGTAAAAAAATAGATGAAATCAAAAAAGGTAGAAGAATAAGATTAACAAGTAGTGAAAAAAAGCCCTCCAACAGCTTTCAGCCACTTAAATAATTCCAAAGTAGATTTCAAATAGGCTGACTTCCTATTGCCATAATCAATTCAAAAATAAATCAAGAATAAAATTTCAACCCATAAAACTTTATCATCCTCTTTCATTTTTGAAGAGTGTACCATTGGTTCTTTCAAAATAAATAGATTTATTGATTCCAAGTGCATATATATTGATCAACTTTTCAACTTTAGTTGCCAAAAATAATTTATATTTTTCTATAAATAGAAAATAAATATATCCAAACATAATTTTGTTTTAAGTGAGAACAAAAATACAAACTAAAAAACAAATAAATCCAAACAAGACCAATATGGCAAAAAAATGCTGAAAACATTCCACAATAGAAAGTTAACGCCAATGGGTATAATTAATAAATTTATCAAAACAAAATAAACTTATTATTTGATTGTAGATGCAAACTAATAAAAAGTATAGGAAAGAAACAATAAGAAAGCTTCTATCATACCTGCTTTATGAAATACCCAACAGCATTGTTGTCTGCATAAGTAAGAAAATGTGTTAGCCCATCAACATCACGAGCATGCTGTTTTAAGTGATTCATCAGCCTTGTGCCATAGCCTTTAACTTGTTCATCAGCTGTAATAGCACAAAAAGCTATCTCTCCAAATCTCTGACTACAAAACCACAGGAAACATGTCACAGTGCTTACACTTTGCATCGGTACTAAATAATTTATATTAGTCTGACAATAGAAGTGGCCTCTACAAAATAAAAGCTCAAGGACTTCACAAACATTTCATTGCAATAAGAAATGTTACAAAAAAATTCAAATTTTACAAGGTGTTAGAACCTTCTTCCTTTTTTATTATTTTACCGTGACAATGAGCTCATTTCTCTATCTTCCTCTAGAAGGATATTTTATATAGACATGTATTTTAATGTTTAAAGAGATGTCTTAAATAATCAATTCAATCTTCAAATGTGGGAAATAACTTATCCAAATTTGATCATTCATTCTTATCAAATTAAAAATTACCTTCATTTATTATGATTAAATGAGAATGTGACATTTAATAGAATACATTGGAGAAAAAGGAGTCATGTAACCGATCCTCGTAGTAGGATAAAGGCTTGTTGTTGTTGTTCTTGTATTCTTATCAAATTTAAAATGTTTATTTCTCATTTATTCTTACTGAGATTGTCTAAGATTGTTGCTCCAATTCATGTTTGATAGCTCTAAAAACATCCCAAACTCTGATGTGTAAAACCTCAAGAATTTCAAATTAGGTATATTAATATTATTATAAATATATTTCCCATCATATCAAGCAAATATTATTTAGATTTGGTATTCAAGAATTTTGCATGTGAGGTGAATTCTTATCGAGATCACTCAAAATTTTCCCAAGCATTTATATAATTATATTGTTATTTGTTTCATACATGAGAAATGTATCTGAGGTGCATGTTAAATGCTTTTGAGGGTAAATACTTCTCAAACTCACATGATTCCATCAAATAGGGTTGAACCAATAAAACCAATCCAAAAAGATGAGTCTTGGTTGCAATAAATTCAGGTTTAAAATTGTGTTTTAGTGCAAATGTTAAATCAAGCAGGCTTAACGTTGCTATGGGGTATCATACTAGTAACCATGAGAAACTCATCCAAAAGGGGTCTCCTAGAATCGGCACAATTTTTTATGATAAAATTTTGTTTTTTTTATTGGAATTATACCAAGAGCATGACTTCTTAATGGAATCATTATCTGCA
Source organism: Cymbidium sinense (assembly GCA_021442155.1). Classification (NCBI taxonomy): domain Eukaryota; kingdom Viridiplantae; phylum Streptophyta; class Magnoliopsida; order Asparagales; family Orchidaceae; genus Cymbidium; species Cymbidium sinense. Next base: position 63,033,180 of record CM038228.1, on the reverse strand, counting down.
TTGTTGGCAGAGAATTATGAAACCATGAAGATTGAATGGCTAAAAAACATGAAACATGACTAGTTAAAATTCAGAGATATTAAAGCATGATCAATGATAGAACAAAAGCATGTCGTGGTCACTTCAATTTCATAATGGCAAACCTTTTTGACCTTAAGAAAGAAATGTTTAGGGTCTAATCGATCTGGTTTTTTATGGTTCACTACATGAAATGACTTGAAACATGTATATCTTAGAAGTCTTTAAATTTCTAGCATCATCCCTTGGGTTGTAGGATTAATCCCCTAGGACATATTTTCAAAGTGCTTTGAAAGTATAGTGTCTCAACACGCAAATCAAAGCAAAGTTCTCAACAAGGCCTTCAATTAATTGGGTGTAAGCATATTCAAACCTAAATTCTTGACTATGCTGATTAATCAACTTAGCTGAAATTTGAGAATCATACCCACCAGAGAATTTTGTAAAGCATGCTCAAAAAAAATTTATGATATTTTGAGTGCTCAAAAGCATGTTAATATATTTTTAAAAGTTTCTTATGAAAATCTTATACCATTTTGAAAATCATAACTTCAAGAACATTTTGACCATCTATATCAATTTTAATGGTTAATTTACAACCCCATAACAAATTTAAGGACATTTTAATTCCTTTAAGGGGGCACTATGTCTTTCTTGCATGTTGGCTCAATTCAAGTCCACAGGTGTATTCTCACACTTCTCAATATACCAAGATAATTATCAAAATCAACTCATTCATCAATGAATGGGCCATCATCATGATTTAGTGATCCTTAATTACCTTGTGGGGTGACTTAATGTTTTGACATACTTTCTAGAGAAATGTTGACAATGGACAAACTAGTGCATTTTTCAAACGTTGTTCTCGATAAAACTTAGGTCTAATATCAATTAAGTATCATCTGACAACAAGAAGACCAGTTTCAATTTCTTAAAAATATTTTGAAATTTTTATGAACTGCCTAAACTAATGTAAATTTATCCAATTTTAAATAAATTTTAAGATTATTCCATTATTTTAAAATCCTCAAAACTAAGTGACAAAATAAGAAGTTATATCTTCCCCAATCAGGACAATTGTGCTTCTCACTTCGATTTCTTACTTTTTTTTTTAAATTAGCAAATATTTTTTGAAACTTCTCCAATTTTCAAGATGCTTTTAAATAGTTTATAAAATGCTCGAGGGTAATTACAAGTTTTAAATTTTTCTAAAAAATATAATTATAATTTTTAACAAGACCATGAGAAGACGTTAACAAATATCAAATTATTCGAACAAGTGGCATGGCATCTCAAAGGGGCATATATGGTAACAACTATTGATGATTAAGATTCATTGCAGTGTTATTTATAGCGCGTTGTGAAGCATGCTTTTAAAGAAAAAAAGGGAAGCACTGCACAAGTTCGAAACCTCCCTCCGCCATCAAACGTGACTGTGAGCAAAGCCCTCACTTCGCCTGAGAAGCGCGCTCAAGTGTGCAGTCGAAGCGACACGAAGCTCATGTTGAGGCTATCAATATATTCCTTCTAGACGGCTAGAACTTCTCATCTCGCTCGGTGTGCCAAACTGTCGAAGGCGAACGTCATGCAGCCCTCTCTTGACGACACACATCATCTCAACCTCAAAACTAGTACTTGACACAACTCTTCATCGACGCAGCTGCTCTGCTCTTCAGCCCTAGCTCATGATTTCTCAGTTCTCCAGCCCTACCTCACCGCAGCTTTCTTCCAAAGCTCTTCCTTCGCAGTCTCTATTCAATTAGGCCGATCAACATTATCTATACATGCCAAGGTCTTCCATATTTATCTTCTCCAAGATTTATAAAGTTCTTCCAAACCTCCACCCTCTACATACAATTAGGTCTGCAATTAGTTTTTCATTTGAAGGGAATGTGAAGAAATATGAGCAAAATTTTCATATTATTGATAATAGATGGATGTGTAGCTTCAACAACCATTGCATCAAGCTGGTTATTACCTTCAATCCGAATTTTTTTATAAAAATAAATCTATTATACAATCATACGGGCAATTGATGGAAGGCTTATATGCAGCCAAAATGAGAGAATGGCCAGATGAAGAACTTTCAATTTAAAATTATGCTAGTGATCTATTTGCAATTGAATTTACCATCCGTAATAGAGACAAGAAATCCTCAGGTATAATGACTTATCTTAAGTTTATATTTTATAAATTTTATATGTTGACACTAAATTTTAAATGCAGCTGAGTGGTGGGAGATGTTGATGCTCTGCCCCTAATTTACAAAAATTGGCAATTAAAGTTTTAGGATTAACTTATAATGCTACTGGATGTGAAAGGAATTAGAGAGTGTATTTGAACAGGTCAATATTATCTGAAATTATAAATATTAAATACATTAACTTACTAATTTATTCACACAATTTATTTTCAAATAATGAATTCTCTATAGATTCACCATAAAAGGAAGAAATCGATTGGAGCAAAAATGATTAAATGATTTGATTTTATCAAATATAATCAAACATTGAAAAGAAGATTTAATTTAAGGAATATAATAGATCGAATTACCTTGGATTGTATTGATGAAAGTTGTGAGTGGTTAACTGTAGAAATGGAGGATGCTTGAGAGGAACATTTTGGTGATGAAGATCTAACTTAAAAACAAATTAAAGAGACATTAGGAGAAGTTGATAAAAGATGGTCTATAAGGTTCAATAGATCAAAAACAAAAAGATGGTCATCAATAATGAAAACTAATTCATCTCATCCAAGTGTAAGGACTCTAACATCCACTTATAGTCTTCATGAAAGAGAAGATGAAATTGATTTAATTGAAGAGTTAGAAGAGGAAAAAGAAGAAGAAGACAACTTTAAAGATAATGAATTTTTGCTTGAAGGAGAACAAGAGTGTATGAATGAAATGGAGGATGATGACTAATGCTTCTTTCAACTTATTTTTTAGAGACTGTGTTATGCAATCTATTCTATGAAACTGTGTATCAAATATAATCTATAAAATTATTTTTAAGTTTTAAACATCTAAATTTCTAGTTTATTTAATTGCAAATATTGTTGCATATTTCATTTTGAATAATTAATTCAAAATTTGATATGCATATTAATTTCATGTTGCAAATTTCATTTTGTCACATAATCGTTGCAAATGTCTCAACACATTATTGCAAATGTGTCGATACAAATACCAAAAATTATATTTGCATGTTGCTTCTAATTTATTATAAAGTAGAGCGCTTCAATTAACAAAAGCACCGCTTTGCGTTGCGCTTTACGCTTCAAAGCAGACAAGAGTACCAGCACATCGCATTGCACTTTGCGCTTTGAAAACACTAGTTTGTTGGTCTATGTGACTACTTTTGAGTAAGCAATGCGATGAAAGTTCCATTAGACATCAAAGAAACTCATTGGGTGAATGTCATGGGTGGATCTACTTTATGGTATGCATATTTTGGAAGTGACATGAAATTAAGACAATATAGATAACATGCATTTAGGTATCAAGAATGTCGACTTGATCGATGTTACAAAAACCACCAAGCTTCCATACTTGCTCTAAAGCATACAAATAACACAAGGGGGCTATAATTTAGGAGAGTTTTTTATTTAGTGAAACCCATGGAGTTTATTTGACTTATTATAAAACTCATAATATTTTATTTATTAGTAAATGATTGGTACCTTTAACTAGCTGTGATAGAATCATTATTGGTTGCAGGAAGTAGGATCGAGCCACGACAATTGAAAGAGAGCTTCAGCTTGAGCACATGTGCGGGCCATTAGAGATGGATCATGCCCAAATGCATATAAGAATCTACATGAAGATGGCATTTTATTGCAATTAACATGTCAATCAATTAACGCTACTAAGAATCAATGTTATTTCATTACATTGTGAGGAGACATTTTTGGGTCATGTAGTGCTAATGAAGTCACCTAAATGTTGAAGAAGCATCGAAGGAAGTCCCATCCACACTAGCAATCATTATTAATGTGCTGACATAAATAAAGATCATGCCTCATCCATAGTAGCAAACCAATAACTCTTTTCTTCCTTTTCGACATAAAAAATTTTAACCTCTACTGTTAGAGAAATTTAAGCTAGTTTATTAAAAAATATATGATTAGATATGGATGATTAAAAGGGCCTTAAATCTACTAATTATAATATTAATCATTGTTTTAAACTAAATAATATGCTATTAACAACTTCATTAAAAAAAGATTTAATGCCAACAATGTTATGAGTTAAACTCGAGCACACAATGATATACAATACATTAGTAGAATTATAAAATTATTGAGCAATATGCCGGTCAAAATTAACCAAGAAAAGAAATTCATATCTCCTAATCCCACTTCATGTTTACACTCCTCATTTTAATGTTCAAATGTGAACTAAAATAGTCAAAATTCTAAAGCATACAAGACTTAATATCTAACTATAGTAATAGTCTTCCATTCTTAGGCTAGTTGTTTGCGGCCATTCATTCTATCTAAGAAGCTTTGGGAATAAAGCTTGACATATATATGCATGTGTGTGATTTGGAGCTCCGACATTTAATTTTTCCAAAAGCAAAAAAACAACCTTAAAAATTAAATTATAATTATCCAGCTACTAATAATTCATTTTTTATAATAATTGAAGCATAAAAATTGTTAGACCTTCAAAAATAGCCAAAAAATCCTTCCCCTTCAACTAAATCAATTAGGCATCCAGTCATAACAAGTCAATTGTGTAGCACCAACTAAAAAGTGTATTTCATTCCTTCAAACAAAACTATATCACATCATTAGAAGAATATAACCATTTTCTTTCATGTGCAAAATATATATCAAAATCCATCAAAAGCCATCTTTATCACTACATCAAATAATGGCATCATCTTCAATCATCAACAAATAACCATGATGACATATAATTGTCATCTCTACAACATCAACCTACCTCACCTGAGCATCATCTCTTATAATAACAACAACAACAAAGCCTTTATCTCATGTGGGGTCAGCTACATGAATCATTTTTCTCCTTTGTTTTAATTAATTTCATTTTCTCATTTAATTCTAATAAAATAAGGTCATTTTTATACTTACTAACCAAGTAATTTTAAGTCTACTTCTGTCTTTCTTAACATAAGCCGAACTCATCTAACTGAGTCACCGGACAACTAACTTTTCATGTGACCAAACCACCTAAGGTGACTCTCTAATCTTATCTGTCACTAGAGCTACTCCAACCTTTCACGGATATATTCATTTTGCATTTTGTCTCTCAATGTGAAGCGACTCATCCACCTAAGCATCCTCATCTCTGCAACACTTAATTTAATTTTATGCCTGTCTTTTACTGGGTAACATTCTGCACAATAAAGCATTGTAGCTCTCACTACCATCTTATAAAATTTTCCTTTAAATTTAAGTGGTACTTTTTTATCATACAATAGGCCCGATGCATTCCTCCACCTCAACCATCTAACTTAAATTCTACTAATAAGATTCCCATCTAAAAGCCTCATCTCCTATGCACTTAAAAATTCTTAGATTTCATTGCAAAATTAGGGTAAACTTCATGTTTTGTTGTATAACTCCTCACTTTATTAATCCATATGATGTTACAAGTATTGTAGAATCTCAAGCTGATGTGGTTCTATATTCTTAAAATAACCAGATATTTGGTTATTAAAACTTACATGCCATATCCTTCGAGTCTCAAAGGAAAGCTATCATCAAATGTTGTTTACAAACCTCAAGATTTTATGCATTTTCAATTCAATAGAGGGATTGGTTTTTAAAAAGGTGAACAAGCGCTTTATGCTAGGCACATTGTTTCCTTATATATTTCTCATGGTTGTTCTTTTTATCATTTATCATTTGTGTGGTCAAGCCAAATTTAATATCTAGACAATGCATTTTAGTAAACAAACATTTATCATAATTAATGAAATATAACATTTTATTAAAATCTCTAAGCAGAAGTCTATCATTATGATGATTTATTTCATGATTCAATGTAATTTTTGAGGTTGTATAACATAGAACAAACTTATCCAGTATTTAATCACTTGAATGTCTTCTTTGGACATGTGAGCACCAACTATGTTAGGGTTGAATGATTAATCATTTAATAAATATGAAATCCTAGGTTATTTTAGTTAGATGATTCTTTCATAAAAGAACAGCCATTTGTAGATCCATCAAGATTTAGTTTGATTGCATTTGGATAACTTTCTTCTTTGTTATGTTTATAGATATTTTTAAGGATAGAAATATATCCAAATATTTTATTAATAACAAACAGGGTGCGATACCAAACAGATAAGAAAACATGATATCAATAATAAATTGAATTTCACACAAAATTATAAAATATTTAAACTAAAAAAAGGCATATCTTATCAATCAGCAACACAAGTGCAAGGATCCATCAACATCTTTGAGCCATCCAAATATCTTGACTTTAAGAAGAATCTCCTCATTTCTACATTTCCATGTTATAACAAATCCAAAATGGAATTCTCATCTAGGCTTGCCATCAGACATAATAGCAATAGGAAAATGTCAGCGTCACAAAAGGGAAAAAAGACTCTAAGTGCTCAATTTTCTACACTAGCTAAATGTCGATTCCATCAAATGATGAAATTAAATGAAGATTTCACTCAAGATGATATTCAAATGATATGCTTCTTTTAAAGAAGCTGCGCTTGTACTTAAAAACATGTAGGATGTTATTCCCTCTTAATTTTTCTTTTTTGGGTGAGAGATTGACGAGGTATTTTGAAATAGGTGGATGAGATATTTTGATAAATTTTTCAAAGAAAGATCTGAAAATATGATTGATTTTAGCAACTTTAATATCCTAAATAAAAATAGAGAATTTTATTTTTATTATCATATTAGTAAATTTGAAGTTGAAGAAGCTTTAAAGAAAATAAAATGTGAAAAAACAGGACCTGATGATATTCCAATAGAAGTGTGAAAATGTTTAGGAGATTAAGGAATTTATTGACTTACAAATCTTTTTAATGTTATTTTAAAGACTAAAAAGATGCTATATGAGTGGAGAAATAATTTATTGGTTCTTATATTTAAGAATAAAGGTGATGCACAAGAGTGCAAATTATAGAGGAATTAAGTTAATGTATCATACATTAAAATTATGGGAGTGGGTAATTGAGCATAGGTTACGATGTGATACAAAAAGTTTCTCAAAATCAGTTTGGTTTCATGCCAGGTAGATCTATTATGGATGTTATATATTTGTTAAGAGATTTGATGGAGAAGTATAGAGAAAGTAAGGAGGATCTACATATGATATTTGTTGATTTAGAGAAAGCTTATGATAAAGTTTCAAGAGATGTTCTTTAGAGAGTTCTAAAAAAGAAATGAGTTAATATTGATTATATTCAAGTTATTAAGGATATGTATATTAGAGTTGGTACTTGTGTCTAAACACAAGGAGGATTGACATTGACAAAATATTTTCATATTCAATTGGATTACATCAAGGATCAGCTTTAAGCCCTTATCTTTTTGCTTTAGTTATGAATGTTCTTACTAGGCATTTACAGGAAGATGTACTATGGTGTATGCTTTTTGCTGATGGCATTCTTCTTATTGATAAGATTAGAGATGGAGTCTAAGAGAAACTTGAACTATTGAGGTCAACTTCAAAGTCTAAAGGTTTTCATTTTAGTAGATCTAAAACTGAATATATAAAGTATAATTTTACTTTAAATTCTAATGGTGGTGTTGTGACATTGGGTGACAAAGTCATTAAAAAGAGTGAGCAGTTCAGATATCTAGGCTCTATTGTTCAAAATTATGGTGAAATAGATGGAGATGTTATTAGTAGAATTCAAGTAGGATGGTTGAAGTGGAGGAATGCATCTAGCATGTTGTGTAATAGAAAAGTACTGCTTAGACTTAAGGGAAAATTTTATAAGATGGTGGTAAGACCTGTAATGATTTATGGTGCAAGATGACAAAAGAAGCATAAAACTAAGTTAAAATGTTGCGAGAGCGAGATGATGAGGATGTTGTGGATGAGTGGCTTTACTCTCAGATAAAATATGAAATGAGTATATTGGGAAAAAAGTTGGAGTAGCTCGATGGCGATAAGATTAGAGAGAATTGCTTAGATGGTTTTACATAAAGCATCGTTATGCCTTAAGAGAGTAGATGTATTAGATTTGACTTATGTTAAGAAAGGTGGAAGTAGACCTAAAAAGATTTGATTAAGATGTATAAAAAATGACCTTAGCTTAATTGAATTAAATGAGAATTTGACACACAATAAGACTTGATGGAGAAGAAGGATTCATGTAGCTGACCCCACATAGTGGATAAAGGCTTGTTGTTGTTGTTGTTGTTGTTGTTGTTATGGGTGAGTTTGACAAGTGAGGGGTGGAGATGGGGGGTTCTTCCACAGAAGTGCAAAACAAATTGGCACCCTATCTGGCAACTTTCCTCAAAGCAATAAACATAAGCCCCATCATGGCCAACATACAGTTTGTATAACCAAAATAGTAACAAAACAAAAGAAAATTATCAAAAATACTACATAAATCACTTCCCTGAATTTGTAACTTAAAAACAAGTAAGAAAGCTCTAAACTCACTCAAAAATAAACATCAAAGCTTCTCTAAAAGACCGAGTTAGACTTTTCCAAAGATGTTAACGAACACGAAATGAAAAGTTTCAGAGTTCTTGCATTGTAATGATTTCCATTGGAATGATTTTTTTTTCTTAGAAATTAATCTAGAACATCAAATATGGTTAAATGTAGTGTGTATAAAACGAACTGTGCCCTTTCTTGGTAAAATGGAACTCCCTTCACTCTAAATAACAATGAAATAAATTATTTACCAAACAAATTTAGATGACCACATTTAAATGATTTTTCAGTGGTGCAAGTAGTAAAATCTTTTTTTGTGATTCGGAAAAAGATACAACTGACATGGAAGCTATTAAAGGAAAAGAATACATCTAGCTTCTTACTAACATTTGGTTAGCATTTAAATATATATAAAAGAATCTGATAAATATTTATAGTTGTTTGGTTGATATATACTTTATTTTTTTTTATGGTTTAAAATGTAATTAAAGAAAGTTTTACCCTAAGCACAAATAAAAAAAGCCGAAAATTAACGTCACAATAAATTCAGCGTGGCAATGGCGGCAGAATAATATCACATATTGGCTGTGTTGGAATTCGCCCTCGGCGAATTATCTATGCCTATATTTGAAATATTTGACCACAATAACAACACAAATGTTAGCGTCATTGGAATCTGAAATAAACAACCAACAAAGAATAGTGTATTAGCTAATTGAAATATATATATATATATATATATATATATATATATGGTTTCCAGCAAAAATCCATGAAAGTGCCCTCACAAGCCTACGGTTTGAATAGTTTAAAGCCAACCACATAAAAATTACAGCTTTTAAAATCGTTAACAGAATAATAAAAAGAAAGCCATGGTACAGCCTCTCGAGGAACATAATTTATATGCCTCATGCAAATATTTGACCACAATAACAACACACAAATACACATTGAGAGATTGAAGAAACTATCTGCCTCTAAAAAGCTGAAAGAAAGATTATAAAAACCGTAATGAGATGAATGAGAGTATCAATTATACTAAAAATAACTTTGGACAAATAACCATCATATTAGTAGTGTTGTCAAATGTCTATAAGAATAACAAATGAAAATTTCCGCATGCATACTGTTGACAAGGTAACTGCAAATTCGTTCTAACTAAACTGTATTGATAAAATAATTTTAAAGAGAAAAGGAGGAACGAGAGAGAGAGGAGTGCAAAATTAAAAATATACAGCATAACCTATATTTAAAGCAGAAGTAGAAAAACAGCAGCCATAATATGATTTGACAGAGAGAGAGAGAGAGAGAGAGAGTCCAAAATTTTTATACAAAAAAGCATAACCTATATTTCAAGTAGAAGTGGAAGAACAGCGGCCAAAATATGATACCTAAGATATGGCCGGTAAGTTATGCCCCCAACAACCTGATTAAGCCTGATAACCATCATGGACTTGTGGCTTCTGCAGAAATTTTAGTTAAATTCACGAGACATTCTGAAAGTTGACATCAAAGCATACGCTATATTGGATAAGAAATAAGGCACATTAAAAAAAAATTGTCTGCAACATCACCAACAGGATTCAGAAAATAAACTTTGAACTATGCATTCATATACAACAAGTCTGCATAAAACATCAAGGAATACAAAATTCACAGAAGCCACCACATTTTCCAGAATATGCAAATGCCACACAGAAGTCACACAATCTTCTGCCCCGCAACAGTACCTATTTGTCATGAGTTCTGGTTGGCATTTGCCATTCTCCTATCATCAGAAATGTTTCAAGGCTGGTACCCTAGATGAATACCTTGGCTCTTAAAGATGCAAAATTCCAATTATAACTGTTATCGCAATCGATACAGCCACATTAGGTATTCAACCTCAAAAGAAGAATGAATGGGATGATGTGGAAAGTAAGAGTTGGCTTTGCAAAGTTGGTTATCAGCATTGCCCTGATTTGTATTGACACATAAACATCTTCCCTGAATTGCTATTTTACAGCATTTGAATGATATCTGTGCATGAGTCTAAATAAATTTACCCAAAATGGGGCTTACAGGAGGAAAGGGAAAACTGTCGTCAATCACAGAACATAGCATCAAATCCATTCAAACATACAGTACAGTTCAACATGCTTTATGATGAAAAATTGCATATTACATACTTTTGAGGCTTGATTCGGTTTTTTTTTTTTTTTCTATTTAAGCAGATTTTGAGTAACTGACAACAATATTTTTAGAGCCAAATTCTTCTAAACCAGGGAACAGCTATGTGAGGCTTCAAGTCTACACAGAAGCTCAATATCATTTGGTCACTTTGGTCATCATTTTTATTCTTCTTAGTTGAGTACAATTGAATTGAGGCATTTCTATGTATTTTCCTTCCATTGATCGTTTAGAATATTAAAATGTTGTTAGGTGCATAAATCTAGATAATCGAACTTGCATCAAGTAGCAAGAATAGAAAGCACTATAATTATGAAAACTATCCTATGTTAAAATACAAGATTACATAGGATAATGGAAGACACCACCGTTAAAATACAAGTTTACAGAGGATAATGAAAGACACAAATGTTAAAATACAAGACTACATGGTATAATGGAAGACGCCAACATAAAATGTGTTAGGGCTAAGGTTAAGTATGATGTAGCTTTAACAAACAGAATCTAAAATTGAATGGATTACAGACTATTCAGAATTCATTACAGAAAGATCACGCAAATCCTCTACCCAGATTTTGACGCTCTTCTAAGTTGTTTTTAGCAAGCTATAACCCAAGAATACAAGAGTTGTTCTCTTTTCTCTTCTCCATGTTAACTTCTCGGTTAAAAATTGCTTAGCCAAATGAAATTCACTTGCCTATGAGTGCGAAGTTCTTAATTCCATGAGTAAATCTTGATAAAAACTGGCATCGTGTCTAGCCAATTTGTGTCTAGCCAATGTAATACTTTGCTTTTTCCCTTTTAAGTTTTAATTAATTTATAATCAAATCTTCTGCACTGTTTGTTCGGGAAATATCATTATTTTTTCTCAATTTAAGACAACAATTAGTGATTCTCCATACAGAGATAGAACGAGATCAGTCATCAAACAACCCCTAATCTGCACAGTCAGATAGAAGATAGACAGCACGATTCCACCAACACGTTCCACATTGTGATATTCAAACAAACAGTGAAATTTGTATCTCATCAAATCATCACAAACAAATTCATATAGTTTGATTTTCTTAACTAATTAATTCATATCACAAAATTGGAAACATGAAAATCTTTGTACCAACTGAACAACTAAATGATCAATCGTCAAATTTTGTACCCAAAAAAACTTTTATAATCTTCCAAAACTATGCACTCAAACTGCATAAATCAATAAACTCCTTTTACCCATCATCCTTGCAAAATTATCAAGAGATCATCATAAAGTTTAAAGTTTCAAATAAAAGTAAAGTTTCAAACAAAGCATTAGAAATAATCGTGCATTTGAAATTTTGAAAGAGTGGTAAAATATGTCAAAATAATCAACAAAGATAGATAGTATAAATAATTTCGTTTCATTTTCATTTCATAGAATTTATTCAATTATTATAAAAAAACAATTTCAATTATATCAAATCCTTTCCATAGAAATGTCATTTATAATCGTAGATTTTGACTTTCATAATATTACCCTACCATCCAAAGCGAAGGTAAGCAGTGCAAAACTACTACCCCACACCAATCGAGTGCCCCAACCTCAATGGTCGAATAAGATCTTGCTCATCTAGTAACTTATTCGCAGATATTTTCCATCACAATTTTCCGACATTTCTCCGTTATCACATTACTCATTTTGAATTAATAATGTTTTAAAATATTTTCATACCATAGCATGCAAGATATGATGATACAAGAATGATTAAGAGTTATAATATCAAATCGGTAATATATATTATAAAATTTGATTTGTATAATAATATCTATATATGTAATATGACGAATATATTAGGTCATACATACATTAATAAAATCGCAGAATCATAACAAATGGCACATTTATAAATAATTTTAATTATGTCTCACCTCGAGCGACGCGTGACGCTTCTTTCGAGTAAACCTATAATTGGATCCTAATACACGAATATAAATTTAACACAAAGAATATCACCCTTAAACTTCTTTCAACGATGTCCTCATAATCTTTCAAACAGGACACGACTGGTAATCTTAACTAATGGAATTAATTACAATTAAATTAACAAAATAAAATTAACAAAAAAAAATGTAATAACATACTATAACTAAAGAAGCCATCACAATTTTCCCCATTCTAATTCACAATCAAATATCAAAAGGTAAACCGAAAATTCTCAGATACCTAAGCGATGTAATTTACGAACTCCTAGCGGTGCGAACTCCCTATCGCACTACAAGGAAGGTTGTACTGGAGGAAAAGAATAGGAAAGAAACCCAACAAGTCCGAACTCCCAGTACCCTCCTCATCGAATTCGATTGAGCGCCGATTCACCGGACTCCTCAGGCGATCGCATCACGGGAGGCTGCGGAACGGATTCCTTCCTGCGGCTCGTGTCACGGAGGCGAGCCCCGCAGGCGACACGGATTCCTCGCTCGTCGGTCAGGCGACAGCCCCAGCCCAGTCAATGCACGAAGAAGGAAGGGATTAGAATAGCTTGAGGAGACGTAAATCTGGAGGAAGCGGACAAAATAAAATCTACGCTAAAGGAAAATAAAAAAGGAATGGGTATACCTTTCGATAGATCCCAACCAAACATGCATCAAATTCCTTAATCCACTACGTGCATGCCAAGGGTTTTTTTCTGGTGACAACATTACACAGTAAAAGATTAGATTATTTTAAAAAAAATTATTAACTAGAAATTAGCTTTGGATGTTACATCAGCATCTAAGGTTCTGCAAGGAACGGCAAGTTTATCTCTTGACCTAAGAATACAGTGGAGAGAAAGATAAACAATGCTTCAAGTTCCTGCTGACCATAACATAACACAATACACCTATTACAATTAGTAGAACTATTAACTATTAACCCATTTAATCTCTTACACATCTCTACATTACCAACCACTTCAAAAAACACATTTTGCCTCAAGGTCGAACCATATTATAAGACTGGATAAATCCACCGAGCCTAAGTAGAAATTTCATATCATGAAAAGTAAATGAAAACATGGGTGAGATTACAAGAGGTGGGTGCCCATCGATCCATACTTCTTTTGATGATTTGCTAGTAACCATAGAGGTGGTAGCCATTCTTCCAGTTATTCTTTTTCTGTCCAGCAATTGTTGCATGTGGTTGGGTTATCTTGGGCATATTGTGAATATCTTCTATATCACTTGCAGCTAATATAAATTTGAGTGGTTAAGCATAAGAAAATGATTTGACGTTTATTTAAACCATCAAGGAGCTAGAGCAACTACTTGCCATCAATTAAGAATTTTAATGCATCGCAGAGCTCTTTTTATTCAAAGTTGAACTAAAACCACAAACAACAGCCTGAATCTTAAAAATACAAATGAGTTGTAGGGGCTCATCCTCAACATCTGAAAATTTCGATGTTATTAAACCTAGTCGATTGATGTTACACATAAGTTTTCAAAACCCTCCCAACTTTTGTTCAACCATTGTTGTTAGTTGTTGAATGTTGATTGCTTGATAGATTTGAAAATGTATGAAGCTAGTTTAAAATCATGATTTGAACTTTTGATACAAAAAGCTAAATTAAAGATGTCAAAGTAAAAATAATATAATTAGAAATGAAGATGTCAATGTGAGATATGTTGTACTAGATAATAATGAATAAACTGAAATAGGGACTGGAGCTCTAGGTGGGAATTATTTTTTTCTTTGGTGTGCGATCTAGCAAAGAACTACGATGATGAAGACAATTTGATGAGCATAGAGAAGACCGTGAGCATGTGAGATGTGGAACTACAAATCTCAATGGAGATGGCAATGGGATGTGGAACTAGCACAAGAAGTGAGGATCGAAAATAGGGCTGCAAATGAACCGAGTGTTCGACAAGCTACTTGTGATTTGGCTCGATTACAACTCATTCATGATTGTTTCATTAACTAATCAAACGAACCTGAACACTTTTGTAAATACTTGATTGCTAAATGACCAATAAGCGACTTGTCGTTCGATTCATTTATGTTCATGAACAATATCATTTAAAGCTCGTTAAGGAGCTCGATTAGGGCATCTTTGTATTATTTAAATTTTTATTTTTTAAGACTTAATAAACTCTAATTGACATAGCTCATGTATATTTCCCAACAAGGGGCTCATGAACAAGCTTGATTAAAGGTCATTTATTTCATTAAATGAGTTGCTTGTTAGCAGGCTCAATAATCCAATTTAAATCGAGCTCGTGAACAAACTCGAATTGAGCTTGAGCTCGATAATGGTAAACAAGCTCAAGCTTAAACACCATCCTAAAATACTCGAATCGAGCTCGAACTCGATAATGGTAAATAAGCTTGAACTCGAACACACACATGCTCAGCTCGGCTCGGCTCGGCTCGTTTGCAGCCCAAATACGTCTGATTTGTATTTTTTTTTTATTATTTTTCACCAAATTATTATTTACATAGAATGGTAATAATCTATATTATTCTAATGGTATATGGATCTGCAATTACTGCCTAAACAAAAGTACCAAGCATTTTCTGGCAGCTTCTATAGGTTGTGAAGCTTTTGCCCTTATAAAGTAACACACCAAAGCAAGAATTTAATCATCAAAATGAGAAATAACGGACACCATATACAAAATCACATGACCTGCCATGCTCAGACAACGCATTCCAAACTAGTAAGGATACATAGCCAGTAGCAATGTTCCAAATGTAAGTAAATAATGTTATTCCAGCACTTTGATATCACTCGGCTCTTTGAACGTTTCCACTGGAAAATTTAAAGAAGGTGACTTACAAGCTAGCATTTTTAGTACCAACTAAGAAACATTCCTCATTGTCATTCTAAATAGCAGTCTTTTGTGCATTATTACATCAAAACATAAAACAACGTGAAATCTACTGTCAGTGCAACTAGTATATTCAAAAGTTACTTGTTATTTCACTTCAATATAACTTATACAAATTAATTTTCCCTAGCTTATAGGACACCCACAAAAGTTAGGTAGATACCAAACTTTTTTAGAGCATCAGGACACAAACTATAGATTAACCCTATGAGCTACCACTGATCAATGTCATGATTGTAAAATAACAGGACAATTCTTGCCAGACTCATAAAGCAAGTAGGCATTCAAGTTTATAAAGGTGATGTAGTCAAAACTCTAAAAGAAGATGACCATATCTAGGGTGTGAGACTCCTCCCAGAAGCTGATGCACTTGCATCACAAAGAAGCTTTTCTTATGATGCAAGGCCATGAAATAAAGGTTACATAGAAGCAATCTAACCTAGCCAAATGTATACATTAATGCAAGTATTTATAATAACTACTTGAAAAAATAATAAAAGAGAAGGAAAAAGTTGTGGCAAAAGACAAAGTTACAAAGAACACAATTTTTTTTTTTAAAAGTGGAGTAAAAGTTTGTTATTGAAAGTTAGCCAAAACACTTGAAGGAAAGCGAGCATAACTGTGCTTGATTATGCTAGCATATAGAATTAAAGATGCGTGCTCATGTTACAAATGGGAGCATGACACCAAAACTTTTCTTCATGAATAATCAAATGAATGTGTATGAAACTAATAGGAGGTAAATGACCCCGTCAACAATCTGCTATAACTATTCAATAAACGAAATGACAATTTATGATGGTGCATCTCAATAATTACCTGTCCATAACAAGACGGACGATGTACTCCTTAGGCATATTTGGGAGCTGCCGCGCAAATATATTCTTCAACCCTATGAGCCTGTAGAAAGTAGAAGCTGATGAGAAAAAAGTACAAGATCAAACTGCAAACCATCTTAAGCTTCTACATGGTCATAATGCTTACTTTTAAGTAGATCAATCGGATAATTGTTGCCAAGATATTGCGGTTTAAAAAAGATAAAGATATAAAAGCATACCATATCATATGTTCATCTACCCCATCATTAGCATAGCACAGAAATTTAAGCTTTCCAGCATCTTCCTAGATAGAAAATCAAGCAAATCAATTTCATTATAATACAACAATAGAAGAAAAAGCATTTAGATCATAAGTTCAACACCCCATTAAGGACAACAACTTCCACACAATGGTAAAACAGGAGGATGGCAGAGAGGGATGCTCGCCACCCCAAATTTGGAGTAAATCCCTTAATATTATATATTATATTAAAAATTTGGCACCCCTTATTATAATTTAATATCACTCATAATTTAAAACTAATTATCAACATATTTTAAGATTAACTATCAATCATATTTTTTTAAAAATATTAGTCTTCTTAACATAAATTAATCAAGGTAAATTTATTTAACTAATTAAACCACAAACTTCTTATACTGAAGATGTAGATGCAATTACACAATACTTCACAAAATGCTTTATACACTTCTAGTTAAATTCAAAAAGAGATTTTATCTCTTTTCTTGAGCAAAATTCAGAAGTTTATATAATATGGGACCTTATGGGTTTAGTGATGCAAAAATATTATATATAGTGAATGAAGCTCAAAATGAATCAAAAAGAGAGTGAATGGTAGTTGTATAAACAATTATTGATAAAAAGGGATTTATAATAGAGCAATTTTTTTATAGTATTCATGATGAGGATACTAGTAAATTAACTTTAAAAAAATCATAATGTTCATTCATATCATTATATTAATATTCGAGACATTAAAAGTCAAATTATCATATATTAAATCTCTTTCAAGGCTAAGTCAAATGAGTAATTAAATTACTTGTATTTTAGTACAGCAGTGTAAGGCAATCAATTTAACTATTTATCTTAAACATTTCCATTAACCTGGTTGATATTCAAAACTAGTAAGGGATGAAATTGAGTATGCACCTTAAAGCAAATAAAAGCTATTACAGCATTTTAATATTGAAATTCATAAAAAAAAAAATTACAGAATCCATCTGCAATTTTTTATATGTCGAATATTAGCAAAAAAAAAAAAAATCAATCATATATTATCTTATCTTATTGATCAATTGAATCTATTGTTCTTAAATTTACCTATCTTGACAACAAAAATTAAACAAGCATTTTCAGCAAAAAAACATGTCAAGAATCAAGATAAGAATTGAGAAGGACGTTGAAATGAATTTTGAGGTGAAATCAATGCATAATTGATGATGGTTATGTAATGAAATGCAATGAAAAAGTATCGTGCACAATTTAAAAAACTTAAACTGTGACAGCTAAATTAAAATAAGTTTTTTTCTTTTCTTTTGTAAGTTGTTCTTATTTACAACCTTCTTTAGTTCATCATTTTTGTCTACTTATGTTAATTTAAAAAGTTAATCTTTCAAAAAAACGTTGCGCCATCCACACCACTTGCTTGTAATGACCGGTTCCACAACAAGGAGTGCAGCCCTCCTTTAACAACTACCAAAAACAAAGATTCCTCACTATGCCCGACAAGCACGCCAAAAGTATAGGTGCCTCGACAACTATTGATTGCCATAGCATCTCCGAATAAAGTATAATTGTAGTGTTAAATAATAAAGTAATCTTAATTGTAATAGCAAAGAAAACAATTAATGCCTAGAAACAAAAAAAATATATCTTTTTAAGGTCTAAAATCCATGCTAGCACCCACTTGCACGTGATGTTTAGATTCACAATAGGGAAAACTGACAGATTTTCTTTCAAAAGCCCTCAAAGTAGAACTACAGTAGCACAATCGTCATAGCACCCACAAACATAGCTTATTTGCAGTACCAAAGAAAATAAACTAATAGTGCATGAATTTCATAAAATAATTTGTGGGCACAAAAAATAAGTTTGACTTATATAGCTAGCATGTTTGGAATCAAAAAATTATCCTACACCAAGATTAAGTCAATACCTTCTTTTTCTTCCAGTTTCATTCATAGTTCATGGTTTCATGCTAGCAAACAAATTTATCACTCTTACGTGGCATTGCACTTACCATCCTATACTTGCCTTTCCAACCTTTAAGGCAACCTCTTACATAGACTGAAAATGAATTATTATTGGAGTTGTCATATATGCAATTGATTCAAGCTAAACTTGTACTTTTTTACATGTTAATGAAACTTAAAATGAATCACTAGTTTAGTCTTGCAAATTGTGCTTGGAATATCCCAACTAAAGAGGCAAATTGTCGTCGAATGGACTAATCAAGAAATTGTTTTGAAGGCATGTCAACAAAAATTATTTCAAGGTTAACCTCCTTGGAATTGAAGTAGTAGATTCAAGATTCACATGTAATTTGATTTGTTATCATTGGAAAGTAATTTCATCTCCCCTCAATTATTTAAAATTCTCTACCATCATCAATATTACTATCAAATTCAATGGTACCAACTATCTAATGTGATTGCTACTTTTATTTCTTACTTGGCTCTCATGACAAAGTTCAACATCTTTGACACAGTCAAATTTTTCAAATGAAAAATATCCACGTTGTCCTCACTTGACTTGTTTACCAAATTGTGTTGCACCATCCATTACCTTGACCACCATATTTTAAGAAAGTACCAAAAGATGGGGCACTTTCTACATTCCACTAATTCTAGAAAATAATATCGCTTATGTGCACAAGTTATATTTTGAGATTTTTTCCTCCTCAACAAAATGAGCCGATACAAAAATATTGCATTACCTTAAGAGAAAATTAGTGTGAATTTCTATAAAACAAATCTTTTACTATCGATCCGATCAATTGGTAAAATAGTAAGTTCCAAGTGAGAAATCAATCCTAATATTCAAAAACACAATGGTTGTCTTGTTTGATGTTGTTAATTTTAGCAAATAAATCCATCTTGTAAACAAACACTTGTTTAAGTTCACATTTCACTAGAGATCAAAAAATTTTACAACAAAATGATTATCTACCATGTGCAAAAATGATCTAGCAAAAAAAATGTCAACTATACTCTAAAAAAACTTGATTTCAAAAAAAAAAAAGATAATTATCAAAGTAGGCATCTTCGATTGCTAACAAATCTAATAATATGTGCAAGAATCATCTGCTATCAAAGATAAACACATAATAAGAATTATTGTAATGATGAACATGATCATGTATGTCTAATATGTATCCATAAGTTTTTATGATATGCAAGATACAAACATGAACCAATACAACATGGGTGATGATTGTAAAACTTTTGCTATCAATGAAAGCAAAATATAAATAATAGCTAAATCTTACTGGTTATACTAAAGGCAAATGATTATCAATTAATAGTAAGTAAATTAGGTTTAACCCATACAAAAAGGTTATAGCTGAAATTCCATTAAATCATTAAAAAAAAGCTTGAACTACAACAGTACAAAACAATTTAAACATCATCATAAGTTTTATTCAAGAATAGCATAAAAATTATAAATTTTAAAATGACAAAAACCTAAAAAATTTAAATCATTAAAATTAAACATATATAACTTAAAAAGCACTATATATTTTATTTTTTAACTTGAAAATATTTAAATTTTAAAATCTAACAAAATATTTATGTTTTGCACATTTTATGAACATTTGTAATGCCTTCATAAAAAACATAAATTTAGAATAAAAACCATATGATAATAAAAAACTTTATATCATCTTCATATATTAAGATGCTAGATAGATGACTGCAATTTTATAAGATCTACAATGAATAAATGGTCATAATTTATTGTGGAAAAAATTGATATCATAAATCCTCATTTAATATATTAATATGGAAAATAAATTAAAAACGAAAATTACAGCCATTAAATAACGACAAATCCCATTACAAGACAAGATGCTTTATTATTGTTGTTAGTAAGGTTATAATAAAAGAAAATAAATAAATTTAGAATCAATACATCATTAATTCCAAAAATTCCCTCATTATTTTCAAATTATGAAAAATCCACAAATTTTTCTTAATATTTTTATAAGATTTTATAAAATCCATATCCTCCTTAAGATTTTAGAAGACCTGAAATGAATGAATACTAATGATTTCATGTAGGCAGAGTGTCAATCGACTTTTTAATAATAAAATATAGATTTTGCTGGTGCTTATCCTAATATTATAAATTTGGATTGTGCTTGAACCAGTATCAAAAATTGAAATTAAAACGGTAAAAGAATGTAACATGATCTTACTGGTTTAGTTTTTTGCTATATATTTTCTTATTACTAAGTTCCTACATTCCAACATGGTGATGATAGACTATATTAAAGGAGTAACACAAAAAAATTAAACCTGTGACAAATTATGGGAAGCGGTTGATATGAAACTCTCCTTAAAAATGAAAAATGAAGAACATAAATAACAGCCACCTAACAACAATAAGAGACCTCGAACTTTAAAATTCTACAACATGATACAATCGCATATGGATTGGTAATTATGTAGTTCCACCAAACAAAATCATACTCTATTACTACCGCTGCGAGATCAAATAATCAAACCCCAATCCAATAAATAAGATCATGCAATAACTCGAACTTTCAGCCAATAGAATTCAGAATTATAATGAAATAAACGAGAAAAACATTCCCCTGGTTCTAAAATACAAAATATATAACTGTAAAAAAAGTAGCACCTCTCTCTTGAGGCCCTCCTCTCTGGCACTGTAAGCGCCACTAGTTTGTATATTCTCCGTGAAGATCCCGTTAACAGTATCATCCTTCACCACAATTCCCGGTATCAAACCAGCATTGCCAGCATTCTGCTGGGATGATCCCGCTGCCCCGCGGTCTTCTTTCAGACCACTCTCTGATGCCACGCCAGCAGAGGCAGAATCAACCTTCCCCTGTAAACCATCAGGCTTTGGCGGCTTCGTGCTACTTCTGGAATTCCCACCACCGCCAGCACTGTTGTGAGTCTCTAAACGAGCAGTAGTAAAGGCCCTCATGGAGTCGTTGTCCTCCTCTTCTTCTTCCTCGTCTTCGTCATCATCTTCGTCCTCGTCATCGGTGTCATCCTCCTCCTCTTCCCTCGCGCTGATACTGTCGAGGTCATCGTTGGAGGTGAGCGCACCAGTGTCGGAAAGGGAGAAAGGTGCAGCTGCTGTCGTCGCCTGAAACTTTCGCTTGTGATGAACAGAACTGGAAGCAGAGGCGGAAGCTGAGTGTGACGGAGACGGAGATTGAGAATTCCGGGAGCGGACGGTGGCGCCGGAGTGGCCCTCCATGTCTAGGGTTTGGCCAGGCAATAGAAAAGAACCGTCTTCTAATTTAATTTCGTATAAAAGTTAGTTTGACAAATGAAAATGGACATAACATTCAAAATGTATAGATTTTATCTATAATAATAATTAATAAATTATAGAAAAAATTACTTACATAACATACAAATCTTATGCATTTATATATCTAATTATAGACATTTACTTATTTAACATTTTTTTTGCTTTTAGATGTATTTCAATTTTAAAAAGTGAATGATAATGATATTTTTGATATGATATTAAAAATTAAGATATATATATATATATATATATATATATATATATATATATATATATATATATATATATATATATATATATATATATATATAATTATAATTTTAAATATTAAACATATAAATACATAAGAATTGTGTGGCATGTATGTAAATACCCCTAAATTTTTTCAAATAATTATTATTTATGAAAATCTATTTTTATTTTTTACTATATTATTTTTATTAAGTTTCAAAATCTCACATTAAGAATAGTGCAAATTTTTTAATACATTCATCTAGTCATTTTATATTTATAAATTAATGATCTTAATTTTTCAAATTTATTTTAAAATATTGAAATTCATAACAAAAGCTCAACCTATATTTTTCATTTTTGTAAAATTCTCAATAATTTGATCGTGGCACATGCAAATATATGGGTCCGATAATTCAAAAAAATAGAGAGGGTGGTTAAATTATAAATACACGTGTATTCGGTAGTTGATTTGTAAATTTTCTTTTTTTTTTTTAATAAGAGGAGTTGCTCGACCACTTGAAGACTCGCAAGAACTTAGCCCAAACATATTCTCTCCATCTCTCTCGACTTGAAAAAGGTATTAAATATGACACTGAAAATTCTACTGGTCGAAGCACGAATCTTGATGTCAAAAGCAAGTTGATCTGTTGAATTAGTCAGATCAAGACTTAAAATATCCGGAAACTTTGGGAAATCGATTAAATATAGCTCTTAAGCGTGAAGTGTTTATAATTAAATCGAGCATCTTGACGAATCTAAAAGCCCAATATCTCATAATTGACTTCGTTTGAGTATTAAATACTTAAAATATATCAAATGATCAAAGGAATCATTCAGTCCAGATGAAGTGGAGTGGTTGGTACATGTATTCTGAGATGTCCTCCATATGTAACTCTCATTCCCTGACGCAGAGAGAGGAGAGAAAAGCGAAGATCCAAACCTGATCTGTCACCACGTTAACGGCATTCATCGCAATCATCCTCGTATGGTCAATCATATTGGTCTATCATCGCCCTCGTCGATGTTCGTTGTCCATCATTCTTCAACTTACCTGGCTTGGCCATTGTTGCGTAAATTTGTTGTTCGCTCACATGACATTCTAATCCGTTATCGGAAGATTTTGTACTCACGCAGATACATAGTGGAAGATTCTTCAGTCGTGGTTTTCCCTCTTTTCAAAGTTTTCAGTAAAATTTTTGAGTTTTGTTCACTCTTTAAATACTGCGTGTGTGGTTTTATAATTTAAAGTAACTTTCACTCTATGGCGGTTCTCAGCCATAGTTTGCCATCATGAGAAAAGAACCCTGATCACAATTTACGTGAACACATTATGGCCAAGCGCTCATACTTTGTCCTCCCGACTCCCATCACTCTCAAAAACCAATCCCAGAAGATGCAGCTTCGCCTCCCCGATAGGCATGACCATGGGAGAAGGGAATCTCTTTAGAAGATCATATGCAGAATGGAAGAGTCTCAATGAGATGATCGACCTTTGAGGAAACAAGATCCCTTCGTCACATCTCCCCGGATCGTCGTTAATTGGGAGGTCAATCTCCTTGACAGAGTTCCTCGTAGAGGTGATCTCTCGACCTTAGTTACTCATCCATCACGTGTAGCTCAACCGACACATTCTCATCTTGTTGACCCCACTCGTCATGTCATACGTGCAAAATTATGATATTTAATGGAAGACGAATTTCACCTTCAAGATAAAAATCATCATCTCCCTCATCGTGGTTATGAAGAGTCCTCACCTTTAATTGAAGTTATTCTTCAACATCCTATTTATGTAGGTTTCAAGCGAGCATTGATTCGTTAAAATGACTCTATGAACACAAATTACAAGACCATCATGCATATCCAACGAGCTCCGACCGGTCTGTCAAGTCTTCCTCGTTACCCCCAAAGCAAGCTGCTTGTTACTCCTTGGGGATCCATTCATGTTTGAACTTCGCTGTAGAATAGTTCATTCAAACCGGAATTATTAAAGATTCCTCCCATCTCTTCATTCATCAAAATGATGGTGAATCACTTAAAGAATACTTTGAGATTCTCGAAGCTTCCAAATATCGGTGGACCACATTAGAGGAGTTTTCCTTGGAAGACTCCCGACATTCTACTGCTTGTCAATCACGGTACTCGTATCGACTTGGTTCAAGTGTGGAAGTGCAAAATTTTGATGATTTGCAGAAAATAATTTAAGCGATCCACGAAAAGCGTAAGAATGCTCTAGGAAACACAAATCAACAATCCCAAAGAAGAACAAGATCGTGATTACCTCATCTTTGGAAGACCCCTCATGATCTTGGTCGCACCCACCTCATCTTAAGATAAAATTTCAAACTCTTTGGGTTGGGTGGTCATGAAAATCAACAAATACAATCATGTTCTCCAAGCTCAACCCAGCCCTTGGTGACCTTCAACATCGAGAATTTTAATCTTTAAGATAAAGAAGTATAGAGGGTTTTTACACAAAAGCTCCTCGTTATCAGATGACCAAATATAACTAAAGATCCGGAGGAAAAAATCATCCCTAGAACTTGGAACATGGAGAGTCTCTAAAAAGTATTATATGTAATCCTTGGTGTATAAATATTATAGTCTTTAATTTATCACGTTTATCTTTTGCTCTCCACCTCTTGTCTTTTATTAACTTTCTCTAAAAATGTATCTCATCCCTTTTGTTAAGTTATCTTGTGATAATATTGTATCACTAACATTATCAAAGTAATGAGTTTATGGCTTTTTCTTACAAGCTTGTTTCTTCTTTGTTTAATCCTCCCACTTGAGAAATATACAACTCGCGTTGTATCTCAATTGGGCATGATCAATCGAGGGACTTGATGGGACATCTTCCATATGGTAAGAAGTCAAGTAACACTTTGGGCGATACAGGATAGGTCAAAAGGTCATTGGTGGACATCCCGTGATCTCTTCCATAGATGGTAATGTTATCGGGTAACACTCTGACAAACAACCTCGGATAAGTCAAAAATCCTCAACGGATTCAATTCAACCTCTTCCATACAGGTTAGCGTCGTGAGTCACACTCGACAACAACCGGATAGGTCAAAATCTCGGCGGTGATTCATTCCTCCATACAGGTTAACATCGCCAGTCACACTACAAACAACACCGGATAGGTCAAAATTACCAGTCGCGGTCGGCCGCCGACCGCCGACCCGTCGCCGGGCATTGCCATCCACCAGACTCGATGCGCACCATGCCATTTACCATTGCAGTACCGGACCCCGTCGTCCAGATCACCCGGTCACGCCGTAGCATCGTTGGCAACCTCCACCGGTCACCACCATCGTCGCCGGTCATCCCGGTACTACCGCCGCCGTCGGCGATCGCAGCCGTCCAGTCGTCCCATCATCATCTCGCGGTCACCGCCGTCATGGGGTCATCCACAGCGACCCACCTGGCAGCGCCCGCCCGTCTTCGCGTCATCCGTCTCGGTTATCTTACGAAGATCGCCTCCGAACCCGGTTGATCCGACGAGATCAGTTGACATATCTTTCAAGAGAAAATTGGAGCATTAACGTATAAACTACAGGTCTTAATCGCCTCCAAACCCGATCAGTCCGACGAGGTCATTAATACCTATTTTAAGAGAAAACTAGAGCCTTGTCGTATGAACTACGGGTCTTGATACAAGATTGGGCGAGGTCGGTTAACACCTCTTTCAGCGGAGTCTTGGTATGAGCTACGGTCTTGATCGCCTCCGAACCCGGTCGATCCGACGAGGTTAGTTAACACCTCTTTCGAGGGAAAATTGGAGTCTTGTCGTATGAACTACGGTTCTTGATAAACAGAATGACCTTCTCAAGAAGAAGAGAAGGTATCCCTCCTTGGTTATAGACCTCTTATAGGGCAAAAGATAAAAATTATCAAAACCATCAAAAAAAATTGCAAAAGCTGAAAATCGTTGTTTGCGGTGACATCACGGCCCGCCGGTAACCGCCCGCGAATGCCCCTGACTCGCCCGTGCATGGACCACAACCGCCGGCGTTGACCCATTGCCGACCAGCTCCCGCGTCCGTTGATGGCGCGCCTACCGCGTCCTTCGCCCATGACATGACCGCATGTGTGCATGAGCCGTGGCATGCATGACGACCATGTACATACACACATCTGCATTTTGCATTTGCTTCCATAGTCATAATCTTGTGCTCCCATGAAGATCTGCTCTCTCAAAATATATGATTAATTAACCCTCAAATTTTATTGAAGAATTTGCTATTTTCAGGTATTTGACATACATATTTTTAGATGATTGAGACAATATTATCCAAAAATAGGGGGGCGACTGATATGACATTAAAAATTCTACTAGTCGAAGCACGAATGTTAATGTTAAAAGCAGGTTGATCCTCAGTTGAAACTAGTCGAGATCAAGCACTTAAAATATCCTTGGAAACTTTGGGATATCAGTTAAATCTATAAATAGCTCTTAAGCATGGAGTGTTTATAGTCAAATCGAGCGTCTTGAAAGCAATCAAGTCAAGATCTCATAATTTTGTTTGAGCATTCAAATACTTAAAATACATCAAATGATGAAAATGAATCATTACGGCCGTCAGATGAAGTGGGTGGTTGATTTTGCATGTATTTATAGAGCGCTCCCATCTATAAATAGCCTCATTCCTCATGAGGGAGCAAGAGAGAGGAGATCTCTAAAGCTTGAAGATCCTCAAGCACTTGCGCCACCACTGTAGTCGACCATAGCCGCCGCCATGCTCGATCCTCGCTAATCTCTATTGGTCTCCATCATGATGACCTTCATCATTAGTCGATGTTCCCGTCATCATTCATCTCTTCTCTGCTGACCATTGTTACATACCGTTGTTCCTTTATCATATACAATTACATGATCCGGTTATAGATTTTGTACTCGAAATGATACATAGTGAAAGATTCTTGGGCTAGGCCACGTGGTTTTCCCTCTTTTTGAGGTTTTACGCGTAAAAATTTTTGGAGTTTTCTGGTTCACTCTTTAAATACCTGTGTGTGTGCTGGATTTCATAATGAGGCTAAGGCATAAACTTTCACTCTAGCACGGAACAATAATGAAGATCACTATTTCACAATGATGGTCTATACCACCTAATCAATGATGTTAAGATTTAATAATATCGTACTTTTGATTATTTAAATTTAAACATATCATTTATGCACTAATTTTTAGATTTAGAATAATATTATATATTATATTTCATGTTATAGATATATTCAAATCATAAGTGAACTGAGTAATCAAGTATGATATTATGGATTTAGGCTTTTGTAATCAAGACTTGGAATGTAGAACAAAAAGAACTAAATATGCATAAAGAATAGCTAGAATAAGGAATTAATCTTAGCAATGTCATAAATTACACACATAATATCATATTTATTCCTTTAATATAATTAAATAAATATAATATTAACCAAGGAAGATAATTAAAAAAGTCACTTTGGAATAAAGTATAGTATGCTTAATCAAGTGATTTTAAATTGAGCTCATCAAGCAGTCATTGGCATTTTAAGAAAATGACAGACATTTAATAGGTAAATACCTGAGGAGTAAATAAGCATAATCAAATATTAAGCTAACCTAAGAGTTGTAAGGCCTCAAACACGAGTGTTTGCTCTAACTAAAGAAGAGCTCAGAACTCCAACACCATAATGATAGATATGAATTTAGTATCATGATCTTGTTTGACTT
This sequence comes from Cymbidium sinense, assembly GCA_021442155.1. Taxonomy (NCBI): domain Eukaryota; kingdom Viridiplantae; phylum Streptophyta; class Magnoliopsida; order Asparagales; family Orchidaceae; genus Cymbidium; species Cymbidium sinense. Next base: position 63,005,242 of record CM038228.1, on the reverse strand, counting down.
GATCCGTATAAGATATATTAGTATAGGAAAATAATTTCACAACTCGACTTTAAAAATGGTTTTGATGAGTACACTTAAGGTTGCATTTTCATATGAGATTTTCTTATTTGAACTAAATGCTAAATATAGATTCTCATAAGCTAGTTGCCCATTTGCTATCTCTATCTTTGAAAGACCTTAATATAATTCTTAAAATAGATTGGTTGTCCATGTGGAAGAAATAATATATTGATATGTAAATAAATATAATTTGAAATTGTTAATGCATGAATCTTCCACCTTCCAAGAATTTTTTGAAAATTTGTTCACTTAAATACTTTGGAAGATCGAAAGTAGGCATGTTGTATAAGAATTTCATAATATATTTTCAAAGGCTTTGCTTTTCATTCTTTATATTAAAATAAAACCTCAATCATTTTTTTTTTTTTAGCAATAAATGTAATAAAGTTTGAAGGCTTTTTATCTACAATGATATCTTTCCTTGCCAACCATCAATTCAAATAATATTTTTGTTTTATTCTTTTTGGACTTGAATTTTGAGTTTGGCCAAGTTCTAATTGATAATCTTTTTATATTTTTTAGTCTTTTATGGGCAGTGGTAGGACACAATTTTAAGTGTATTTTTATTTTACAAAGTCAAGGGTTGAAACTTTTTGGGGTTAGTAAACATAATTGGTTGAGATTTTAGGGAAACTTTGAGGGATGAGAATGATAAGAATTGATAAGGGGGGCAAGCTGAAAACTTCAAAATTTAATTCAATTTTTATACGATGCCCATCATTTGAGAGCAAGTACATTTATTTTTGGTAGAGCTCTGAGGCATGAATTTTGTTATTTTTGTTGAGCTGGTATTATATTTGTGAAGGTGAAGTTTCGATAATGGGGATCTACTTAAAGCATCGTGTCAAAATCAAGCTCTCTCTTATGGCTAAGGGTCAATTCACAAGGACTCTACTAAAGACAAACTCACCTTAAGCAAGCTCCTTCCTAATATTGGAGAAATAGCTCATAAGGACTCATTTAAGAGACCTGCACATTAAGAAAGCTCCCACCTAAAGCAAGAGGAATGTGAAAGAAAGAGTTTATACTCACAAATTCTTTTGATTTTTTGTTTGTCGACCAAGTCAATGAACATTGCAATAAAGAAAAAAATTACATTCTATAAGGGGGAAAGACTAAAAAGAGTGACAATGACATAATGATCACATGATAAGCCAACACACATGACTTTATGAGATGAAATGCTTATTATAATAATCTTATGCATCTCTACATAGTAGTGAAAATTCTGGTGAGTGGTGGCATGAAGTGATATATTTATCAAAAATTAAATACAAAGTCATGTAAATGATTAAAATGAAGTGCCATACTCCATTTGACATTAAATGACTTGGCATAAAATGGGGGCCAATTTATTGAGTTTGAAATTGCAATTAAGAGTTAAATTACATTTGAATTTAATTTGAGTTGGCCAACAATAGAGTTGATCTCGAGGGTGTTGATCTCAATTACCATGCCAAATAGGTTTCATAGGCTCAAACTTGTCTAGAGGAATCTATAATATGTTTGATTTTCTTAAATAAGGATGCAAATGAGTTGAGTTGAGTTTAAATCATTCTTAGCTTAAACTTTATTGATTAATTTAGTTCAACATGAGCTTGAGTTTGATTTTACGAGTTCGAGCCAGCTTATGAATAACTTATTTTTTTATAAAAGAGAGAAAATGATTCTAACTCAAGTGATTATTATAATAAAAATAAAAATATAACTTAGAAGAAAATAAAAAAATCACTGAATATAAGAAAATGCCATATTATTCTTAAATATATTCATTTACTTTTTATTTTAAATTATTGAATTTAAATATATATTTTATTTAAAATGAGCTCTCTTGCAATCTAATGAATTCACAGAGGTTGGATCAAGCTTCACTCATTAGCTTATCTATTTCAGCTTATGAGTCATTTATGGAGTCAAGTCCTAGCTAGCTCAAGAGTAGACTTCTCACTTAACACTGTTGATTTAGAGAGATAGAGATCTAATATATTTCAAACACTGATAAGTTGCTCTGGTTGAGGTGAATTAGGATAGTAAATTTGGATTGTTTTATAGGGCTTAGATTGAAATTTAGGCAAGGGAATCTAAGGGTCTATTTAGGACAACTTTCTGGTTGCTTTGCTTTTTCAGAAAGCAGCCAAAAAGCAAAGCAAGTCCGTTTGACTACCAGTTTTTTGTCAACTTTTTTAGAAAGTTTGTTGTGGAAAAGTTATTTTGAAAATTAGATTTGTTAGAGTGTGGTGGCCGTCAAAAAGTTACTTTTTTGAATTTTTCAAAAAAAAAAAATTTGTAACACATAAAACAGTTTTTTTAAAAAGCTATTTTCTTCACAATAATTTTACAACCAGTATTTCAAAAAGCTAGAGCTCACCAAAAGATCCTAAATTTGTGAGGCCGAGCAGATTTGAACTCGTTGGCGTGACCGAGCCGGCCTGAGTTCGGTCAACTCAATTGAGTAGTTTGGACGTCAAGCTGGGCCGAGAATATTTAATGCTTCGTTTGGCTAAGCTTTTTTAGTGCGTTTTGATTATGAGAACGTGAAATTCTAATTTTATTAAACGTTTGAATATTATACTTTCTTAACCTCCATTTTAGTTAAAGCTTCATTTTCCCCAAAGCTAAACAAGAATGCCTTTCTCTCGTTGTTTGAATGAAATGTCGTAATTACCCTCCGCTCTACCACGATCCATTAGCACGATGTCCTATCGACCACTACTCCTGCTAATTTCCTTCAAGCCCGATGGTCTTTGGTGGCCAAATCAAGCACCTCCCGCAACTCTCATTTTCTTCTTGAGTTTAGGGTTGCTTTCGCTTTTGTCCTCTCACCCCATCCAGTTGTAAGCAGACATTGTTTAGGTCTTCTTCTTCCATTCTTCTTCACATAAGGTAAACAAAATTAATTGATTTTTTCTCTGTTCTTGAGTTGTATCATTATTCTACAAAATCAAACATTCTTCTATAAAGTTGTCTGATGGTTGGAGGAAGCTGCAGGAATTGGAATGTAGTTCGATTAGAGGTGCTTGATTTGTCGATTGGAAGAGACGGTGACTAGAAGAAGAGGTGGTATTAAAGATTGTGATGAAGTTTTTTGTGAGCTGTTTGAAAGGAAAAATTATTTTTGTTGAGCATAATTAAATGATGACTATTGTAATTAGTGATTGGGACATTTGTAGCCTTTAGTGGAGGAATGAATGAAGATGCAGGGTTTAGAGAATGAAGAGTTTGTTTTGTTTAAGGTGAGATTGATGGTAGGAAAATATTGACAGCTAAATATTTTCAGATGGTTATAGGATGGAGTCTAGTTGTAAGGGAGTTAGTAGGAGGATTTGCTTTGGTGTTAGCAGAGGGTAGTTAGTTTATGAGGTAGCAAGTTGTTAAGGAGCTTCGATTCATAGGTAAGGTGGTAGTGGGCTTCAAGTGGAAGAAAATTAATGCTAGTCTGTGATCTGGAGAAAATTAATTGTGCCTCTGTCCCATTTTGTGGTGGTGTAGCTTGATTCTTGATATTTAAATGGGGTCCCAAGGGCGAGGAAGTGAGTGAGGCAGATAGTTCTACCAACTTGAATTTTCAATTTAAGTTTTTCCGTTCCACTATTATGAACTATATTTTGTGTCATGAAAGCGTAAGAAAGTAATTGTCGTTATTTTTGATGGTGAAGATGTGGTGTTTTTTGAGTTTGATCTTTTGAATTTCTTATATTGTGTTGGTTCAATGTTTAAAGGATGGAACTAGATCTCATCTTTTCAAAAGGATTTTTTTTTCTTAGAGTACATTACATGTGATTAATAATTATTCGGTGTTGGTTGCAAGTTCCAAACTAAGAAAAGTGGATAAATTGCATTTGACCTTGCTTGTATTTAATCGTTCAAGTTTCGCTACAAAGCATCTTGTTATTTTAAAGTTGAGTTGGGTTTTATATTTATTTTGTAGGAATTTAATTTTCTCAGTGATAAGGTTTAGGTAATATGATCATCTTCTTCTAGTCAGACTAGACCAATCCATTGTAGAATACAAATTCGATGTAAGTACATTAAGTAGTTGATTTGAAGCCCACAACCACCTTTGTGCTTCACATTTAATTTTCTCAGTGATAAGGTTTTATATTTATTTGTGCTTCACATGCCATACATAATTGATTTGAATTTTAAATTTAAATTCTCTAACCTATCATTTCTATAAGAAAATTAAAATTACTAGATAATCATAAAATATGCTTTGGTGGGCTAGTGGGCTAAGCATACATCTTTCTTGAATTAGATTGTATCATCACAGGCCTTTATGATTTGCTTCATGCGAAATTACTTTCTCTCTCATTAAAACATCAGTGGTTACCGCTTCAAAGCTTCATCTGCTAAGAAATAATCCCACAACGGCTCTATCATATATGAAGTAATTGCAACTTCTCAAACAAGCGTTAGACCAATTCATGTTATGAACATATTACTGGATAACATATATTGGGTTCCAGGGAATTCATTTGTCAATATCTGTAAGTTTTTCTGCATACCTTGTCTCTATGGCAAAAGAGTTCAAGAACTCTTGCTCTCATAGCCTGCATCTTCTAATCTGCAATAGTAATGCAAGTCGAGAGTTTGTCCCAATCGTAATTATTGACCTTTATGATTTCTTTGGCACATAAAATATGCTTTTTTAAATGATATGATTTGCTGACCATGCAAATTACTTTCTCCTCATCTACAGGAAAGTTTTTTTTTAGTTTATTTCCTTTTTTCTTATTAAGTAGATGGGAAAGCAGAAAGAAGGTGGTGCACCGATAATTTGGGAGTTAGGTACTACTTTACTCTATTGTGACTTCTGCATAAGAGAAATAGAGTTGAGAAATAGGCCAACTTCTCATTTCAACAAAGATGGATGGAAAAATATTATGAACAATTTCAATGAGCAAACAGGGAGAATATATGATCGTACATAACTTAAAAATAAATGAGATCATTTAAAAAAGGAGTGGAAGTTATGGAAAGAACTACTACATGGTGAAACTGGAATTGGATGGGATCCTATCAAAAAAATAATAGATGCTTCACCCGAATGGTGGATTAAAAAAGTATAGTCATTATCTTAGTGCATAGCACTTTAGCATTAAATTTCAAACACATATAATGACTTCACATTTGTTTTCGCATATAATGTAGGTAATTGGCCAAGAAGTTTAGATATAATGTCCTTGAGCTAAGAAAAGCTGGATAGGATGTTTGGTCATATAGTAGCAACTGGTGATAATGTTTGGGTTCCAAATTCGGGAGTATTACCTGTAGAATTAACAACTGCAGATTTAGACACATCTAATGATGATGAGAATCAAGAAGATGAACCAAATTTAGTAAATTGTACTGGCGGTGAAGGTACAAGCAGGCCTCTATCTCAAAAATCTCAAACATCCATTCCAATCACTAGTACAAAGCAAAAAACTAAAAGTTGTAAGTCTGGTGGAAGGCTACTTCTTATAAATTATATTGATGAGCTTATAAATGCAGCAAGATCTATTAGCTCTTCTATAGCTACTGCAAATGCAGATCGTAAAACTTTTACAATTCCCGAGATATTACATGAAGTTGCACTGATTTCGGATATATTTAATGATGAGGAGTTCTATGATTTCACTACATATTTTCTACAAGATAAAAACCGTAGGGAGACTTTTATGAGTATACCTTCTGAACAAAAAGTTTGGTGGTTAAGGAGACGTTTCTTCAGGAGTTCTCTTTAAGTCAGTACAATGTAAAACTCAGTTCTTAGTTAGTTTTTCATTGCAATTTCTGAAATATATTTGCCTTCACTGTTCATGTACTTTAAACCTTTTTCTTTATGTTTTCAAATTGTTTATATGTGTGTGAGAATACCCATTATTATGTAAAACTCACTTAGTTTTTTGAGATCATTAATGATGAGGAGTTCTATGCAAGCAGAAGCTTTTTTTTTAGCAATTTTGGTTATTACGCGACACAACTTTCATCTTTTCTTACAATTTTGTGGTAATGCTTTCTAGAAAAGATCCATTTAGTATCAGCCCTTTGGAAGAAATAAAAATAATTGATGTTGGATGCGGAGGTGGTATCATTTAGGTACATACCATATGGCTTGCTTCAAGTTAAGTTCAATCCATTAACCCACTTTAATTTCTCATTTTAACTTTTATAACCACCTCATGTCTTGTTTCAACCATGTGTAGATGTGTACTTACCATATGGCTCTAATAGCAAGAAATTACAAGAATGTGTCATTGTGGATTAGTTATTTATTAATTATTAGTAGAAAGAAAGTCCCTTGCGCACCATTTGCTTTGCTAGATTAATGCAAAGCAGTCTTATTACTTTCTCATGCTATGTTAAAGATGTATGTGTGCATATATATAACATAAAAGTTTTGTGCAAATCTCATGAAAATGCATGTAATGGTAATGAAATTTTCATTAATATATGTAATTCATTCTGACCTTTTGCTAGGGGCTTGCACGCATAGATGTTCGATAAAAAAATATCAAGGTTGCTCAAATTCATGCGGTATGGCTATCATTATATGAATTATTATTCCATGATGAAATCTTGTAATTTCATATCTATATTAATGCTACACGTAATGCTTTTCATAATTCTTATTGTAGTTATCGAATGTCCATGAAGGAAACAAGGAAGATGACTATGAGAATTAAAACACTCTTGAACAGGCTCTAACTCAATTTTGTAATATTTTGGCAACATTTGTTTGATCCATGATTATCATGACTATACGCATTAAGAAACCATGCATGACATCAGGTCATATAGGTGATAAGTGGGTATTATAATTATTACATGGTCATCCTATCCGATTCTATAATATGTTTAGAATGTCACAATAAATTTTTAAGGACTTGTTAAGGTTACTTGAAACATCTTATGGGTTAGAGGGTTCACGAAGAACAACAACTAGAGAAATTCTTGCTATAATTTTATATATTTTAGCATATAACGAGTCTATTAGAGAAACGTGTGAACACTTTCAACACTCCACAGAGACAATTAATAGATATTTTTCTCGTGGCCTTCATCTGTTAGTTATGTTAGGAATGAATATAATTATCCCAACATATAAATTATTTGTTGAAATCCCGTCACATATTCTAAATGATGTTCATTATATGCCATATTTTAAGAATTGTATTAGCTAATGATGAATTTCTTTGATCGTATACTTGAAGAACAAGTTGCATTTATAGGGAAACATCATTCACCGACATAGAATATTATGACTGCATGTGATTTTAATATGTGTTTCACTTTTGTTGCCTCGGGATGGGAGGGCTCTGTGCATGATGCTCGTATATTTAAACGTGCAGTCACAGATCCTAGATGCAATTTCTCGAGCCCACTATCAGGTTTTTTCTTGTTTGCATATTTATTACTTTTGTCTTTTTATTTTACACCATGCATAACTAATATGTTTCTTTGTTAACTAGGCAAATATTACTTAGTAGATGATGCATCAAAAAGGCAAAAATAGCTCTTAAACATGGAAGAGTGGTTCGGATTAGAGGGGTGGTATCATTTAATCAATACTTTGGGATATCAATTAAATCCACCATCAAATATTACTTAGTAGATATTCAAGTAATAAACCTAAAAATTTTGAGGCATGACACCCTAACATCTAGTCTAAAACATCACATCATACACCTAAGTGACTTAAATAAGTTACTTAGGGTCGATGACATGTGGTGGCGACCATCAGTGACACGATTATCTAGGATTTTCAAGCTTTAGAGCTCTCTCTCTCTTCTTGGGCTCCCCTCATGTGAAGAAGGGATATTTATAGATTGGGGGCGTTCGTAAATATATGCAAACCGAACCACTCCATGGACGGACTCATGATGATTCCCTTGATCATATGATGTATTTTATGTATTTAAATACTCAAATGAAGTCAGAATTATGAGATCTCAGGCTTGTTAGATTGAGCTCATCGAGATGCTCGATTTGACTATAAACATTCCATGTTTAAGAGCTATTCAGGGATTTAATTGATATCCCAAAGTATTGATTAAAGGATGTCACCCCTCTAATCTATAAATATCCCCTCATTCTTCACATGAGGGGGAGCCCAAGCAAGAGAGAGGAGAGAGCTCTAAAGCTTGAAAATCCTCCTAGCATAATCGTTACCACTACTCATTAATACCGTTGGTTGTCTAAACCTAAAAATAAAATAAAATAAAATAATAAATAAACAAAAATAAATTAAATAAAAACCTTTATTAAACTAAAAAATAAAGTAAACCTAAGAATGCAAAACTTAAATAAAATAAAAACTAAACATAAAATAAAAATAAAATATACCTAAAATAAAATAAAACTAAATAAAAACTAAATAAAAAGCTAAACCTAAAAATAAATTAAAAAAAACCATATACAGAAATAAGTACTTAGTAGATGGGGCTCTTCAAATAGTAGATGGGGCTCTTCAAATAAATTAAAAAAAATCATATACAGAAAAAATGTTTAATGGGGCTCTTCAAATATTACTTAGTAGATGCTGGTTACCCTTTACAAAGGGGTTTCTTAAAACCATATCTGAAATAAGATATCACTTACAGATTTTATTTGGTACGTCCCAATTAGGGCATCGTGAGATATTCAACAGAACACATTCATCACTTAGAAGTGTTATTGAGCGTACATTTGGTGTATGGAAAAAAAGGGGAATTCTTAAAGATATATCAAATTATTCTTTCAAAAAATAACGTCTTATAGTTGTGGCTTCAATGACAATATATAATTTCATAGAAGACATCATTCACATATTGATCAGTTAGAAATGTGATGTTGATGAATTATTTATTCATCCAAGCATATTGTACGAGGGGGTACATTTTAGTGAATGTTCAACCAAGAATAATAGTGATGTAAAGTAGGCGATGGTCAGTCTTTGAAGAGATGAACTGAGATAATATTGCACTTCAATTATGTCATTCTAATCGGTAAGGCGTGATTTCCAATATGTGTATTTGATAAAATCTGTTTGTTACATGATGAGTTAGGGCCTTTTAAATTTAGTAGTAATCACTAACGATTATTTGTAATTCTATTGCTGTTTGATAAATTTCAGGTTTACCGATAACAATTAATGATGAAATTGTAGTACTTATTCAGTGGTGTAAACTGTTGTTGGTAATATATTTATTTGTTTTTCCCTAACATATTCATTATTGAAACACTTAGGAACTAATTATACTTTATTGTACTTTATTGTATTTGTCAGAGACATCCATATCATCCCTTATTATTGTGATGTTTTATTTCTTATATATATATATATATATATATATATATATATATATATATATATATATATATATAGTATAAGTGCTGCAATTGAAGGAATCAAAATTTGCTATAGTCATGCTAAACCGTATGAAGGTAAACTTGGATATCTGAAAAATATTTTAATCTGACGCTGTAAATATATTTATGTTAACTTGTAAAGTTGTAAATTATCTATTTTGATAGTGGTTTGGTCATTCATATGCGAATTAACTTGTGCATCTAATTGGTGTTGTATTTTGTAGGTGTTATTTGCAAGACTTGGAGTCGTGTAGGTGGATCGAGAGCTGTCGTTGAGCAGAAATTTTTTTTTTACGTAATTTTTAATCTTATATTTGTATTAGTTGGAGGGTTTTTCTCAACTCTCCAAATGTATGAATTTCATAATTAGTGTAAGAGAAGTATTCTCTATGTGGACTACATAATATTCAATCATAGTAATAAAATTACTATTTCTCTTATACATTTAAAAAACATAGATGATTAGAGGATGAAAATTGTTGACTTATTAATATATGTCAACTAGGGAAATAAAGTAAAATGTGTGAGATTTTATTTTGTAATAGTATTATAAAAGGTAGAATGAAATTTTAATATTATTGTAATAGAGTTTGAAATATAGTTGATTCACATTAATATAAAAAAAATCATCACAATTAATATGTGTTTGGTTTATATATTTGCTTAATTTAACGGTTAGCTAGTTAAATTTTTGGGGCTTTACGAAAAGTAATTTTTGGGGCTTCGGTTAATTTTTTTATTTTTTAAAATTAATTTTTGAGGAATCTCATATATGGACTATTTATTCAAGCTTCCGAATGAGGCTCAATTTATAATATATTTTAAGGGGTATTATATATTTATAAATTACAATTTAACTATTTTATAATAAAAATTTTAGATTACAATGATTGCTTATATTTCTAGTGTATTTAAATAATCTGTAATTATAAAATTTTAATTTACTTAGAAATTTAAATATAATGATGATATTTAATACACTTTCTACAGACTAGTTAAATATTATGATATTTATACATAATTATTAAAATGAATATAATTAAATATTGACTGGCGTAAAATTTTTAAAAATATGGTAATGGAAAATATATCATATAATATCCATGGTAAAATTTCTTAAATTTATGATAAGAAATTTAAAATTTTAAGATCATAATAAAGTTTTAATTACTATATTTTTATATTTATTTTTGTTAAATTTTGTCTATATAATTAAATTTTTGTTAGATATACTAAACTTCATTTCTACCATTATATATATATATATATATATATATATATATATATATATATATATATATATATATATATATATATATATATATATATATCAAGTAAAAGAAAAGAACATGCTAGAAGCCATGATGAACTAATCAAAAAAATAATTTTTTAAAAAAAAAATTATTTTAAGTTTGATTAAAATTTTTTTCGGCAATATGTTATTATGACGCATATATTTGTGAATATCCTAAACCTCTCAAATTTGTAAGTACCTCATTTCTGGGGCTATATCTCATAATCAGATTGGGGCATTTTGATCATTTACTATTGATATGACACTAAAATACTATTAGTGAAGCTAATCTTGATGTTAAAAGTAAGGCGATCCAGTTGAACTGAGATCGCTTTAAAATATCCTTGAAACTTTGAGATATCGGTTAAATCCCTAAATAGCTCTCAAATATGAAGTGTAATAAATCGCCTCGACGAGCGGTTCCAACAAGCCAAAGATCTTACAATTTAACTTCATTTGAGCATTCAAATACACAAAATACATCATATGATCGGGAATCATCATGAGCCATCCGGAAAAGGGTTTTGCATGTATTTACAGAGACGCCACTCCTCCAATCTATAAATAGCCCCTCATTCCTCATATGAGAGGAGGCCAAGTGAAGGAGAAGGGGGCAAGCAAGAGAGAGGAGAGAGCTCTAAAGATCCTCCAAGCAATCGTCGCCACTGACGGCCGTTGTCCACCGCCGCCGCTATCACGGCCACCGCCATCGCCGACCATTGTTGCCGATCATCACCATCTCACCTTGTCGGCCATCATTCATCGAACTTGTCGCCAACTTCATCGCATCGCCGCAACTTCGTCCAACATCGCCGTCAACTTCGCCAACTTCGCCATCACGTCGTGCCAACATCGCCTATTACTAGCGCTGTCCCATTTCTCATATACATGTAATCCGATCGGAAGATCTTGTACTCAAAACATACATAGTGGAAGCTTTTACAGCTAGGGTTTTTTCCCTCTTTCGAGGTTTTCCACGTAAAATTTTAGAGTTTTCTTCACTCTTTAAATACCTTGTGGCTTTGGACTTTCAAAGCTAAGGCGTAAACTTTTACTCTACCTAAACGGTTTTAGCATGCAATAGTTTGACGCCGTCTGTGGGAAACTGATTCCCATTATTTCATCTTGTATGATGACCAAGTTACCCAACAAGATCAAAACCACCATCGAGGTGAAACATTTCAAGCTTTTAAAGAGCGCAAGCGAAAAATGAAGATTCATCAAACTTTGTTCATTCAGATTTTGTCGGAAACTGGGGGGCAACTTTAATCTCAGAAGATCGCCCATGTTAAGCATCTAATTGATTATTGGAGGATATTTCAACATTGAGAAGAGATATAGCTTTGCAAATTATGATTTTCCAATCATACTCATGGAAAATTAAGGCCAAGGTTAAGGAGCAACTTTGGCTACAACCACAAATGGATGTTTTAATCGACCTCTTTCATACAGGTTAACGTCATCGAGCAAAGACTCTGACAAACAACCTAGGATGAGTCAAAGGTCCTTGTGGACTTCTCACGACCTCTTCCAAGTTAACATCGCAAAGACTCGACAAACAACCTAGGATGGGTCAAAGGTCCTTGGTGGACTTCCTGCCACCTCTTCCACGTTAACGCCATCGAGCAAAGACTCGATAAACAACATAGGATGGGTCAAAAGGTCCTGGACTTCTACGACCTCTTCCATGGTTAACATCATTAAAGACTTTGACAAACAACCTGGATAGGTCAAAAGGTCCTTGGTGGACTTCATGGCGTCTTCCACACAAGTTAACGCGCCGAGCAAAGACTCGACAAACAACCTGATAGGTCAAAAGGTCCTCGGTGGACTTCGACCTCTTCCACACGCCATTAACACCGACAAACAACCTTGATATCAAAATCTCCGATTCAATTCGACCTCTTCCATACGTTAGCATCATTGGTAACACTTTGACAAACAACCTCGGATGGGTCAAAATCCTCGGATTCAATTCAACCTCTTCCATAAGTTAACGCCATCGGTAACACGACAATCAACCTGGATAGGTCAAAAATTCTCAGCGGATTCAATTCAACCTCTTCCACATAGGTTAACGTCATTGGGTAACACCCTGACAAACAACCTCGGATAGGTCAAAAAATTCTCACGATTCAAACCTCTTCCATGGTTAACGCCATTGGGTAACACTCGACAAACAACCTCGGATGGGTCAAAATCCTCAGATTCAATTCAACCTCTTCCACACTATCATCGAAGCATTATTTGAAAACATTTTGACAAACAACATTGGATAGGTCAAAATCCTCACGGCCGCATCCATCTCTGATATCATTAATTGTTTTGCCGCCACTAACCCAAAATTTGCGGTACTAAACCGGCGGCAACGGTCATTGCTGGATCATGCATGGCTATTGCCGCGCACGACACGGTTATTACGCTGCTAACCACTATTCTGCGGCCACTGGTTAATGCTGGCATATTACATGAGCAACGGGTTATCGCTGGTTTTGCGGCTAACATTAAAGCATATTGTTAAGCATTGCTGGCGAACTTGCTGCTACCATTGTGTTACTGCTGACATATGCTGGCCGCTAATATCGCCGCATCTTTCGCCGGTTATTACATTGTCGGTGGCCATTATGCTGACTATCGCCGCATTATCCCTTGCTGACACTGATTCACTGGTTATTTCATTGCTACTGCGGCTGCTAAACCCTTGGTCTGGTTATCGCGCTGATCATGCCGCCGGTTACTAGTTGACCATTGCCGCAATCTTCACGATCGACGCTGGCTGCCACTGCTGACTACTGCTCGCCTGTTGCTGAATTATTAATTTCTGCCGGCCACCATATCACATCTCGATCCGCTACATTATCGGCTTATCTCGCACCACTGCCGCGGGCCGCATCGTTGAGTATCGTCAATCTCTATCGTCTCTTTGATCGCCTCCGATCCCGGTTGGTCCGACGAGATTAGTTAACACCTCTTTCGAGGGAAAACTGGAGCCTTGCCGTATGAACTATGAGTCTTAATCGCCTCCAAACCCGGTCGGTCCGAGGTCGGTACACCTCTTTCGAGGGAAACGGAGCTCACGTATGAACTACTGTCTTGATTGCCTCCAAACTAACCTTCACTCAAGAAGAAGAGCAGAGTGTTGAAGAAGTTTCTCCCTGCCTTGGGGTTTTATAGACTGGGCAAAAGGGTAAAACCGCCTAAAACCAAATTGTCCAAACCGTCAAAACCGATTCGCGTGCGCTTAGACGCCAGGCTCCGGCCACAACCGCTGATCCATGAACCGCTCCACGGCCGAACTTGATCCATGCGTCAGCCCGGCCATACGCCAAGACGATTCATGGGGAATCGCACCACCGCAAGAACTGCTCAACGCATGGCGCGAACCGCCGCCACCATTTCGCTCAGCCGCCAAGGCTGATTCGAGCCACCCGCCTAGCTAGCGACCGATCTTCCCGCCATGATAGTGCCACATCGATCCGCCGTTCCAAGATTTAGCTCAAGTCTCCACGACACGTGAGGCCCACGCTGCTGCCAAGCGCCAAGCCATGAAGGAATGGCACGGCGCATAGCGATTACAGATTCGCCATTGGCCTGCCGCTCACGGCTCTGATAAGCCCGCACCGGATGGGTCCAGAACCTCAAATCTCGCGCATACCTCGCATATTGCGTCGATCGTAGTCATAATATTGTGCTATGAAGACTGCTCTCAAAATGTGCGTTAATGGACCCTCAAATTTCATTAAGATTTATTGATTTTGATATATATTTTGAATAATTGAGATAATGTCATCCAAAAATAGGGGACAAGCGATATGACACTAAAATACTATTAACAAGACGAATCTTGATGTTAAAAGCAAGCTGATCCGGAGTTGAAACTGGTCGAGATCAAGCTCTTAAAATATCATTGGAAACTTTGGGATATTAGTTAAATCCCTAAATAACTTTCAAATATGAAGTGTTTATAGTCAAATCGAGCGTCTCAACGAGCCAGTTCCAACAAGCCAAAGATCTTACAATTCCGACTTCATTTGAGCATTTAAATACACAAAATACATCATATGATTGAGGGAATCATCATGAGCCGTCCGATGAAGTGGAGTGGTACGGGTTTTGCATGTATTTACTGAGACGCCACTCCTCATCTATAAATCATTCCTCATATGAGGGAGTGTGAAGGAGAAGGGGGCAAGAGAGAGGAGAGCTCTAAAGATCCTCCAAGCACATCGCCACTGACGGCCGTAACCACCGTGCCGGCCGCTGATACCGCCATCACCGTGACCTCGCCATTGCCGACCATTCATTCTGCCGATCATCACCACCGACCACTATCATTCATCGTCCAACATCGTCAGAACTCGCTCGTTATCGTTTCATTACTAAGAATTCATATACAATTCTATAATCCCTTGTGATCGGGAAGACCTTCAGTACTCTAAAACAGATACATAGTGTAAGCTTTTACCCAAGCACCCCGTGGTTTTCTCTCTCTTTCGAGGTTTTCCACGTAAAATTTGAGTTTTTTGTTCGCTTTTAAATACCCGTAGGCTTCTGACTTTCCAAAGAAGTTAAGTGTAAACTTTACTCCCATAGAATCGATTTTCTAAGACGCGAACAACTATTGTAATATGAATCGATTTAGGCTTCGCTTTGGGAGAGCTTTTAGTGCGTTTCCTTTTGAGAGCTGAATTTTTAATTTTGATACCCGTTTGAATATAGACTTTAAACTGAAGTTTTAGCCCATCTCAGAAGTTCGCTTTATTTTCAAAAAGCAAAAGATAAATAGCTTTTCAGGGATCATATTTAAATCAGCTTTTCAGGAATTCAAAAAACTTAGCCAAACTGAGCCTTAATCTAAATTTTGAAAAAACTATTTTTTTTCAAATAGATAATCTAAATTTTTCAATGAACATATATTGAACTACAGCTTTTAGTAAATACTATTTAAGAATGCAAAAAGCTTAGCCAAACTAGCCTAAGTGCTCGTCCGCTCGGGCGATCAGAAGGACTGAGTCCTGGCGAGACGCGGAGGAAGCCGAGAGCGCTGGCGATAGGAAAGCGTTTGTCGAGATAGTGCAAACCCCCTGGCTCTGTCGGGAAAGTTTGTAGACTGCATGGAAGCCGTTGCTTGCTATGTAGGTAGCAGGTACCAAGATAACGGGGCTTTTGGCGAAGCTAACTTGGAGGAATCAGCAGGGTCGGCGAGTTGGTCATGTAAAAGGCCTAGAGATGTTGAATGTCAGTATATATTAACATGACTCAGATTTCTTTTCTCCCATTTTGGTGCGAGATTTTGTTCATCATTACCCCCATCTTTTCTCCTAGAAGCTTGTAGGAGCTTCTCATCGTTGAAACATTAGACTCGATTGTCACTCTATCCCTCTTTAGTTTTATGATGTTAAATGCAATATCTCGAGAGCAAGGAAAAATGTTATGGCATTCAAGGTAAGAGAGGAATTCAGTTTATTTTCTTTGATATCCAGGAATCCTGATAAAGATGATGGAGTTGAAAGAGATAATGATTGAACAAAGTGCGTCGATGGCTTTATTGTGAATAATAGTTTTTATGTTGAACAACGAAGGAATATTATAACAAGAAGCAATTCATTTGGCATGTGTAGCCTTTAGCTTGTGTTTCGCATTGTAAGTTTGTTATGGCCTCATGATCGGAGTACAACACAGATTTTCATGGCTACATATAATTATCTCCATTGGCATTAGCAAAGTGCTTGCATCAAGGCATGCAATTTGTAATTATATGTCGAGTATTGTTGCTTTACAACAGTTATGTTTTCACTTAAGCATACCATCAATTGATTTTGTTGATTTTATTCAAACAATAATACTATAAGGCAATACTCGAAGCATTACATGATAGCTAAAAAGTTTTTAAAAATCCAGCAATTGGAGAATAGTGCCACGATCATCAGTTCTTTGTTGATCTTTGTTGGAGACAAGATGTGACCAGAAGCATTTGACATGTTTAAACATATCAATCATATGCATCAGTATTATTTTAAACATTGTTATAAATCTATGATATAATGTAGCTAATCCTTGAAAGCTGTCCACCTTAGTTATTGATTGAGGTTGTGGCCAATCAACAAAAACTCTATTATAGGGTTAGTAGGTACACCTGCCTTGGTGATCATAAATCTCAAGAAATCCACATGTAATTGCGTAAAGGCACATATTTTCAAGTTGAGATACTACTTATTGTGGTGAAGTGATTCAAAAACATGTTTAAGGTGTCATAAATGATTATTTTAATAATTCAAAATGCAATGATAACATCAAAATAAAATATAAGAGAATATTCAATGAATGGTCTCAACACGTAAGTCATGATGCACATGAATGCATCGGAGCATTAGATATGCTAAATGACATGACAAACCAATCATATAAGTCGTATACTGTTTTAAGACAATTTTTTATTCATACTTAGATTGAAGATGAGTCTTTCAGTAACTTCTTAAAAACGCAAATTTTGAAAATTTTTTGTATCCTGCTATCATGTCTAGCATATCATCTAATGACGGGATGAGAGACCAACAACATAATGTGATTTTATTTATAATCCTACTCTCACCATAGATATGCTAGAGGCCATTATTCCTAAGAGTGTGAAGGGTTGACTGAGCACAATGACTATGGCTATTGTGAATAAAATATTTGCACGATAATTGTTTGACTTTTCACTTTAATTCAACATTCTCCATTGGATTCATTTAATAGTGTGGTCGTTTGGTATGCAAGCTACTATATCAATGTTGTGTTGAATGTATCTTAGAGGAGTTAGAGTGTTGAGAAGTTCAAGTGCAATAAAGTATGAAAATTCTTCTAATATAAAGTAGATAGCAAGATGAATTTCAAAAGCCTCAATGTCAGGAGGAACTTCCTGAGAATACAACATGACCATGACTTTGAAGTCATTGATAATTATTTAGAAGTTGTGAGGTGCTAGCAATTGTACCAACGCCTAAGTAATTATTGAATCAAAGTACTATTGTATGTTTGGAAGAAAGTGTTCAAATCATTTGATTGTTATGTTTAAAAAATACAAAATTCAAACAAAATGAATGATGCTTAGGTCACATAGCCATGATCTTTTTAAAAGCACACATTACATACATGGGTACGATGCTAAACCAGAACATGGTGGAGTACTTCCCAATTGAAGTGGAATGAGATATGTACAACTGAATAAGAAGAGATGTTTTATTAACATAAGAGTTATATAAGGTTGAGGATGTGATTTTGGTGTTGAGAAGCATAATTTTAGAGTGGATTTAAAAGTGACATTCATTATATTTTTATAATTAATAATTAGCTTGCATTGCTTGTTATTATGCATGAAATGAGTGTGAAAAATGCAGTATCATTGTTTTACCATAGAAGGAGAGACAAGCATATGCTTAACGACATTAACATGATTGGAGTCATGATCGTGTTCTTCTTTGGAAATAAGGAGCATTATCTTTGAAATATTTATAAGAACCATTGGGTATATTTTCTATAATATCAATTTTCTCGGTCACTTGGTTCTATTACAACTTTGGGCAACAATATGACTAGGTTGGCAACAAAGAAAGCATATGAGTATAATTTGTTTAGCAAGATTCATATCTCTTGGAACAATGGGTATAAGTCATGTTTGAATTTGTGTTGGCCAACCGGTAGATATAATTTGGGTGATCATTGAAGGAGTGGTTAAGGTTTAGGCATATGACACAAAATCAATTTAGGAATGAATTATTTTCACGCTTGATCTTTTTAAAGTGCAGTGGTCCTATAAAATGTGTCTTCAAGTGAAAGGTTGATATAAGTCTATCTATGCATTAATATCTTGATAAAGACCATATATAAATCTTATTCTACATAAGTCCTTGTATTCTAACACTCTTCAAATAGCAATGTATATATTGAACCGAGTTCCAACTAAAGTTATTCTTAAAATGCTTTCCACTTTGTGAAATGATTGAAAATTGAGTTTCAATATGTACACATATGGGGATGCCCATATGAAGTTTGAGTTTAAAATCCGCAAGAGAAGAAGTTATGCCTAAGGATTATTAGTGGCTATTTTATTAGATATTTTGAGAAGCTTAAATGTTGCAAATTTTATTGTCCATCCAACAACATTAGGATAGTGTAATCAAGAAATGAAATGATTTTTGAGAATGACTTGACTAGTGGGAGTGACCAATTATAAAGCGTGTTTCTGAAGAAGAACATTTTGACGCTCAATGTTCCATTTCAAGTGACAAGCTAATTATTGTTCGCAACATTCCTCAAGTTTAAATAGGTGTCAAACAACTAATAGTTGAGATGCCACAAGTTGCTTGCAATGACTCTTCAGATTAAATTATTCATGAGTTACCATATATAATTGAACGACCAACTTTATAAGAGGAGGTTATTACGACATTAATAAAATCTACTAGGAAATGAAGATTAGTAATTCTTAGTGATTATATTGTTTATGTTCAAGAGTCAGATTATAATCTTAGAGCTTAAAATTATATTGAAATATTTTCACAAACTATGAGTTATATATAATCCAATTTATGATATCATAACATGAAAAATAAAATGAATTTCATGGCATATTGAGTATAGGATCTTATTGAATTGCCAAGTGGTGTAAAGTTATTGGTAAATGGGTATATAATATAAAGAGAGACTCATTAGACAACACAGAGAAATATAAAGTAAGACTTATTACTAAGGAATTCATCCAACAAGAGGGAATTGATTACAAGAATAAATTTTCTCTTGTTTCCGAGAAAGATTCTTTTTTAATTACCATGGCATTTGTTACACATTTTGGCTTAGAGCTGCAACAAATAAAATTGAAAGTTGCATTTCTCAGTAGAGACTTAAAACATAAAATAACAAGAATCATTCTCATCTAATAAAGGTGATTATTTGGTTTGCAAGATCAAGTAATCTATATAATGATTGAAACAAATCTCGCATCAATGGCATTTAAAATTTCCTAATATGATCTCTTCACTTGCATTTGTAGAGAACATCATAGATCAATGTAAATGTGAGAGGTCCATGGAAGAAAAAAATATTTTTTAATTCTATATATTTATGACATTTTACTTGCAACAAATGATAAGAGGTTTGTTGCATGAGGTTAAATAATGTTTCTTTGCACGAAGTATATGGGTGATGGCTCTTTTGTTTCTAGCATTAAGATACAAAAAAATAAACTTCCAAGCATTGTAAATTTATCTCAAAAGACCTATATCAACAAAATTTAGGAGAGGTTTAGAATAAAAGTTTGTTCATCAAGCCTAGCTCACATTGTTAGGAGTGATGGAATCAATTTAAGCCAATTTTTGAAAAATGACTTTGAGAGAGAAGAAATGAGAAACATTTCATATACTTTAGTTGTTGGTAGCTCGATATATTCTCAAGTTTTCACATGACTTGATATAGTATTTGCAATGCGATGTTGGAGAGATATTAGAGTAATCTTGATATATATATCACTGATGAGCTGCAAAGAAGGTAATAATGTATCTCAAGGTACCAATGACTATATGCTTATGTATAAGCAGACTAATAGTTTGGTGGTGACTGATTATTTTAATTTTGACTTTATTGACTGTGTTGATTACCAAAAATAAACTTTTAGATACATATTTATATCTATTGGAGTTGTGTCTTGGAGGGGCGCCAAACAGAATTTGATTTACTTTCACTTTGTAGCCCAAGTTTGTGTCTTATTTGATGCTATCTTACATGTATGGTTGAAGAATTTCATTTCTAAGCTTAAACTTATTGATTATATTTTCAAATCATTGAGAATATTTCGTAACAATTGGGCTATGGTCTTTATGAACAAGAATAAAAAAAATTGTAGTCGAAGCAAGGACATCGACATTAAGCATTTAGTCATATGGGAATATGTAAGGAGAATACAATGATTGTTGGGCACATGAGTATTGAATTGATGATAATTGAACCTTTGACTACAAAGATGCCACCATAGAAGCTTAGGGATCATGCTGATCATATGGGCCTTAGTTGTTTTGGTTGATTTCGTTCTTTCAATGAATATTATTAATGAAACTCTTTTACAATGGTGACATCATATTTAGTTATTTATGCTGACGCATTTATTGATATGATAAGCATTATTAAAATTGGACATAGAATAAATATGACTTTTATTTTTTAAATTTTATAAGTAATGAATTAGAGACATAATCATTGTGATCTTGAAACATTCTTGAAATCAGATTTATTTCTTACATGTACTACCATGGTTTGGGATTTGGTTTAACATGCATTCCTCGGGGAGGAGGTCCTAGATTGTCAAAAGAGTATCATGAGATTGTTAGCAAGAATATGAGATAGTGTTATTATGCAAAGCTGTGATGGATGTAGCTATTCTATTGAGAATTTGACTGATTGGACCTCTTGCAATTGTCTTGATGCCATTATGATGAGTAAAATAATGCAACTACAGCTGCAAATAAATGATACAATGCAACCTACAGGTATTTCTAATAATGACATGATAATGCAAATGTTAGATTGAAAATGAGACCTGAATTACCAACAATTGATAGAATATAAAATAATGCACATTAATAGCTAAAATCACAATGTTATGAAGTAAAGCTGATTCTAAATTGATTTTAATTTTGTCGGAAGCATGTAGATTGAGAAGTAAAATGGATTGTTTGTGTGATGAAAATTTATGATGAATGTATGTTGGAGAATTTCAGGGAATGAAGTTGAGTGGCAGTTAAATTTTTAATACAATATTTAATAGATATCATGCTAGAAAGAATAAATTAAAATATATATATATATATATATATATATATATATTGTGTACAAATCCTGATATAAAAAAATATTTAGCATTAAATCAAAGGAGAGAACAGAAGTGATGAGTACTGATGCAGTAAAGAATACAAGTACTTTTATATTGACTTCAGACTCAAAAACAGCTAAGATATGACACTTTTATGTAGTGATGCAACCTGAGCTTGATGCATCTTATACTGATTCTTAAATAAATTATTTTAAGGCTCATGTGAGTATTATTAGATTTAATCTTATATTTGACACTTAGAAAACATATTGGTGTATAAATAACAAGTGGTTAGCATTTAACCACAAGTTTAAGTTTTGCTATGTTGAAAGATGGACTGAACTTTGGTGCATATAGGCCAACTTTTATCTACCTTTGTTACACACTTTTCAACAATTCAGAATCAATAATTTCATTAGAATCCGGTGATTCATATAATTTTGGTTCTTATTGGTCTTGATCTCTGTCCTTATATTGTAATTGAACTAAAGTTCAAAAAGCAGGTAATTCCCACAAATATTTGATTCTTCTACTTGAGAGGAGGATGACCAACGTGGAGAGCTATCATGTGAGGGGAGAGATTCTCAATGCTTGTGAGAGTATTGAGCTTAGTCCTATATCAGAAAGTTAAATAATATGTTAGCATAGAAATATTAAGGTTTTTGTTCTCCTCCACAAGCTTAAGCTCTTGAATTTAAAATAGATTTCATCATTTGTAAATCTGACCTAACTTTGATCTTGCCTTGGTTCACACTTCCCAATAAATTAAAATGGTAATAAAACACAAAAGTTTACTTTTATACCAAACCTATACCAACCCAACAACTCTGCCTGCTTTATACCAACTATCATGTTCCCATTGAACTGCTTCATATTTATCATACATCATGATGAGTTGAACCTTATAGCTCTGGTCAGTCTGATTTTATAAATTGAATTGATATATGTTCCTAAGCTATAATGCTTTGATTTTAACTCCACCATGCTTCTTCAAGTTTTGATTGTTCCACTACCGGTAGCACATTTTTTTTTTGAAAAAAAAAAAAAAATCTTTGGTCCAATTAACAGTGTAGAATATTTTTTTATATAATTGATTCTCCTATTCAAAAGCATCTAAAAGCAATTATTGCAAGTTGAAAGTTACAGGCTGCAGTGCTAAGATAAGAAGCAATAATGACTTAAATCTTGCATCTTTGCGCTTAAGGTGCAAAAATGCTTCACTGAATTTTCTTTTTGTGGTTTTGTGATCACTCAATTTAAATTTCTTCTTGTTCTTATGGTCTGCTTTTGTTCACAGTCGGAAATCATTCTTGGATTAAGTTCTTCCAACTGGTAAGCCATTCTGGGATGAAGTTCAAAGCTGTAGAGGTTGAGTTTCCTCTGTTCTCCTCTCTTTTTGTTTTTTTATGTATTAATTAGAAATGGAAATTTTCTTCTTGCTTGAATATTATGATTCTATTGATTTTGATCGAATTTCAATTTTTTCTTTTAATTTGTTGGCTGCATTTATGAAATGGCAGATTCTAAGTATGGACAGAGTTGATATTGCCAGAGCTGTGGCACAGATAATAGTAAAGACACTTCTAAAATCAATTAAGGTAATTACTGGAAAAAAATGTTTTAAGGCTTATTATGTCACAGAAAAAAAAAAGTTTTTATGATGCTTTCCTTTACTCTGCAATGTTTTCTATGCATCTCTGATGGTTTACTATAAGTTTCTTTACGTCTAACCTCTGTGAATAGTATTTTTGACTTTAATACTGTTTAAGTCTTATATTTATTCATCTTTTAGTTTCTTAAATTATGATCAATTAATATCAAAGCGTTCTCATAATTATATATGTATTTCTGTTGATATTATGCTTATTATTTATCAAAATAAGCATCTTTTTAACTGATTTTTAATACAAAAATTGATTTTAGTAAGCTGGAATCAGTAAAAGATAAAACAAACGATATGATAATTGTAAGGCTTTGTTTGGTAATGCATATTGTTTCTCTAATTTATATGAATGAGTTTGCCAATGTATTTTCTTTTGTCGACAGTGTTTTGTTTTGTGTGTTTATCATAAAATTCAAAATTTCAAATGCTGGATTTTTGAATGCCAACCAACTGCAAAACTTCATCAAACAAAGCCTTAGAAGTAATTAAATTGCATTTTGACTGCATTAGCTGATTGAGAAGCAACTGTCTTTTGCTTCAGTTATCGTTATTGAAAATAGTTTATCTCAGGCAACCTCTGCATTTTAACAAAGCTATGTGGAGCTTAAGGAGGACATTTGTTCATCAAAAGAATATGGAGTTTCGTGCATCTTTATTTCTATTTGCTTAAACTGGATTGATTTTCAATGTGAATTTATAAATTTTGTGTTATAAAATAAAACAAATTTTGCTGAAGTTTCGTGCATCTTTATTTCTATTTGCTTAAACTGGATTGATTTTCAATGTGAATTTATAAATTTTGTGTTATAAAATAAAACAAATTTTGCTGAAGTTGTGGAGTCAAGTAGAAGGTATGATAAAAACCTATGTTTTGTATTGAAATGAGATTTGTGATTAAATCGTTTTTAAATGCTATGAGATCTTTTTAGTTTGTTCGTGTCAAGAGATCTTTTAGAATTTTGTAAAATATTGTAGTTAATTCTATGTTTTAATTCCCTTGTCATGTTGCCACTATAAATAAAGTTGTAGAAGAAAGGATTTGGCATCTCATAGTAGAAAATAAATGAAGAGGAGAAGGGAGAGTGGCTGCCAATTGAGAGTGAAATAGAGGAGCTTTTTGGTGGTCGCAGAGGTGAAGGTTTTCAGCTTTTTTATCATAACAGACAGAAGCTTTCATTAGGACTCTTGCAATAAAAAAATGAAGATAGTAATTTCAATAACAATATCATCTTCCTTTAAACACCCAACCCTTAACTTTGCATCAAGTGGAGGCATTTTCTCTTAGACAATGACATGAGAAAAATTTTATCTCCAACTTTATAAGTAAAATCACTCCATGTATCCCCTTTTGAAGCTTAGTGAATTATTCGATCTCTATTGTATGTGTTTGTATGTTGGTATTTGTTGTATTTGTATTCCCATCTTCGTACTTATGCTTATTATTATCATTCTAAAAATTGATAATGGAGCTTTGGTTGAGAAAAAAATTGAAAAGAGCAAAATCGATAGTTGAATTGCCGAAACTCAAGGTTCTGAAAGATGTAAATAAATGATTATTTGTATTAGAAAAATATCTATTAATTATTGAAAGGAGTAAATTCATAATTCAATTGATTAGGAAGAATGGCTGATGGACAAATAAGCTTAGGTGATTGTTTGCCTATCTATTAGTATGAATATAGATTTTGCCATTTTTAGCAAGAACACTACAATAGGTGTCATGAAGGCACACTTTGACATGTATAAAAAGCACTTTAAGCTGACAAGGTTCACATAATAAAGATGTTTTCTAAATTTGGATATGTCAAAAGGAGGAGCTCTTATTACTAATGAAATCACAACAATGACAACAACAACAACAAAAAAAAAGGTCATTTACATGATCATTCGTCTCTTGTTTTTATTTGACAAACTCTCATTTAATTCAAGTATATTAAGGTCATTTTTATACATCTTAACCAAGTCTTTTAGGTCCTCTACCTTTCTTAACATAAGGCAAATCTAATGCATCTAATCTCTAGCAGGGTTATCGGACGGACGTTTTATGTGGCCAAACCATCCCTGCTCTCTCTAATCTTATCGCCATCAGACTACTCAACTTTTTCCCGAACATACTCATTTTGCATTTTATCTCGAGTAAAGCCACTCATCCACTAAGCATCCTCATCTCGTAACACTTAACTTAGTCTTTTGCTTCTCTTTTAACATTACGCACCATAAGTCATTCGGTCTTACCACCATCTTATAAAATTTTTCTTTAAGTTTAAGTGGAACTTTTCTATCACACAATAGGCCTGATGCATTCCCCCACTTCAACCATCCAACTTGAATTCTACTAATAACATCTCTATCTATTTCACCATCATTTTGAATAATAGAGCTTAAATATCTAAATCGCTCACTCTTATTAATGACTTGTTCACCTAATGTCAACATTGCCACTAGAACTTCTACAACTAAAATTACACTCCATATACTCAGTTTTAGATCTACTTAAACGAAAACCTTTAGACTCTAATGTTGACCTATTCAAGTTTCTCTTGGACTCCCTCTATAGTCTTATCAACAAGAAGAATGTCATCAGCAAAAAGCATACACCAAGGTACATCTTCCTGTAAATGCCTAGTAAGAACATCCATAACTAAAGCAAAAGATAAGCTTGATCCTTGATGTAATCCAACGAAATAGGAAAATATCCTCCTTGTGTTCCTCCTTGTGTTTGGACACAAGTGACTAGTATACATATCCTTAATTACTTGAATATAACCAATATTAACTCCTTTAGAACGTCAAAGAACATCTCTTGAAACTTTATCATAAGCTTTCTCTAAATCAATAAATATCATATGTAGATCCTCCTTACTTTCTATACTTCTCCATCAAACCTCTTAACAAATGTATAGCATCCATAGTAGATCTACACGGCATGAAAAAGCGATTGAGAAACTTTTGTATCGTATCGTAACCTATGCTCTCTCTCCCATAATTTTAATGTATGACACATTAACTTAATTCCTCTATAATTTGCATACTCTTGTGCATCACCTTTATTCTTATATATAGAAACCAACAAACTCTTTCTCCACTCATCTGACATCTTTTTGGTCTTTAAAATAACATTAAAAAGATTTGTAAGCCAAGAAATTCCTTGATCTCCATTTCCACACTTCAATTGGAATATCATCGGTCTCTTGTTTTCCACATTTCATCTTCTTTAAAGCTTCTCTAATTTCAGATTTGCTAATATGACGGTAAAAATAACATTCTCTATTTATGTTAAGGGTATTAAGGTTGATAAAATCAATTGTACTTTCAGATCCTTCATTGAAAAGTTTATCAAAATACCTCATTCATCTATTTTCAATATCCTTTTCTAAGAAAAATACTTTATTATTTTCATCCTTAATACGCCACTTGAACTAGTCTTTACTTCTCCTATTTCTTTGATTGGCTAACTTATACATACATCTTTCACCTTCTTTGGTATCTAATCTATTGTATAAGTCACTAAAAGGTAAATTTTTTGTATCATATATTGCTTTCTTAGAATCTTTACAGGCCATTTTATATCTCTCCCAATTCTTCGAGTTTTTACATTTAAACCAAATTTTATAACAATGCTTTTTATTTCTTATCTTTTCTTGCACACTCTGACTCCACCACCAACTATTTTTATTAAAATAAGTTTTTTTCCTTTTGATTCTCCAAGCACATTTTAGCTTGTTTAATTTCACTCTTTTTTCCCACATAACATTAGCTTCCTTATAAACATCCCAAATTCTAAACTCAGCTGTTTGCTCTTAAAATATTTTTATTTGTGTTCTTTAAATATCCCCCATGTAGTCCAAATAATTTGATTTATTTTTCTCTTACAATCTTTTTTATCTTAAAATCTAAAATTAACAATCGATGTTGACTTAAACTTTCACTTGGAATGATCTTGCAATCTTTACAATCTAAGCGATATATTTTTCTTATCGAAAATAATCAATCGTGTTTCTTAAATCCATTTTATAAGTAATAATATATTCATCTCTTTTCTTAAATAAAGTATTAGCAACTACAAAATCATAAACTAAGGCAAAATCTAATATAGTCTATCTTTTCATTAGTCACTCCAAATCCATAATCATGTACTTTTAAAATCTTACCACTCTACCAACATGTCCATTTAAATCTCCTCCAATAATTATTTTTTCTTCAAGAGGTATCTTTTGTATTAATCTCTAATTCATTCAAAATTTTTCTTTTGAGCTTACATCTAAACCTACTTGAGGCATAAACACCTATAACATTGATAATCTTAGTATCAACAATAATCTTTAAATATAATTCTCTATTAATATTTATAACATTATCCTTCAAACTTTTATCTATAATCACACCCATTTTTAGTTGACTTCTACGAATACAAAGTTTAAAATAAACTATCAATCTCCTTGGCCTTCTCCCCAACCCATTTAGTTTCTTGAACACATAAAATATTTATCTTTCTATGAACCATAATATCTACTAATTCCATTAATTTACTGCATATTCAAGATCCTAACCTAATTCTAGTTTCATGGACTAACTTCTTTGCCCGCATCTGTCCATAATGTGGGATTTTATGAAGTCGAACTAGAAATGATGGACTAACTTTTTTTACTAATGAAATCAATGAGTTAAAATCAGTCTTTAAATATGTGGATTCTATGAAGTACTCATGTCGATAATGACTTGACCTAAATCTAGTGGCTTAAAATATTGATCTATTTATTATTTAGTTTGGGTTTGGGCTGACCTAAATAATGTGAAATCAATCAAAATTGACCTGATTATTATTTAGGTTTGAGTGGCTGGTTTAGTGAGGTTAATTGGGTTAAATGAGTTATATTAGTGTTATTTGGGTTGTGATGATCCAAAAAATTGTATGATATATAATAAATGAGTTAATAGATCTAGTTTGCATTAGGTAGGTTTAGTCAAGTTGATTCGAGTAAAATATTTAGACGTATATAACAAATGGGTCAGGTCAACTTTGGGTTGGACCTAAACTCAAGTCCGTCAATTTGAATTGATACCCTTACAATGAACATCAAGTTCAACGAAGATATTTTTTGTTATAAGTTTGCTCTCATCTTGTCTTAAAGTTTGGAAAACTTTTTGATGGCCATTATAAATTTTTATAAATTATCCACAATGAATTTTAGCGACATCAAATATCTTATCATCAATGAGTGAAAAGGAAAATGCATATCATATTATTTTCTAAATGTTGTCAACACCGAACAAAGGCAACAACAAATAGAGAGTCAAATTAAAACCTTATAATGAGAACTAGTAGTCGAATCACAATAAAAGAATGGTCTTAAACCACTTAAGTGGATGTTGGCATTGTGGCAAGCTCGATCACATAAAGAAGTAGTGCGAACAAGGCCAAAGTTAAGGATATGGGTAATGAATGTAGCCAAGGAAGATATTTAGGATACTGTATACTCTGATATTTGGTGTGGACTATCTAATGAAAATATAGATAATGAAATAAAGTGTATTTTTTCATTTTTCTTATACGAAGATTTAATGATAAATTATTTTGTAGAAAACTATGGAAAAGTGTTCTTTGTTAATGTTGAGCCTTTAAACATTATGTGCATTGGAGGTTGTTAATTGTGGCTTCAAATGATCTTATACACTCGTTAAGTTACTTGTGGCTCAATTTGCTTAGTGCTTGTTCGTGATTGTGTAATTAATTGATCGAACCAACTTAAATATTTTTATAAATACTTAATTGATAAATGAACATACTTGAACATCTTGCTATTTGATTCATTTATGATCATGAGCAATACCATTTCAAACTCGCAAACAAGCTTGTGAGAAGCTCGATTAAGGTTTGATAATATGCTCATTTAAGATTTACCTACAAATATCTTTAATATATGATTAAATGTGTCTTGATCTTTCAATATTATATGCTCATTAAAATGTTTTTTTATCTAGTAATTCATTTAATTAAAGTTATAATTTTAATCTCAATTAGTTTTATTCAGTTAACTAATAAGCTACTCGATGGTATTGCATGATAATAGGCTTAAGCCTCATTTGGTTAGCTACTGATTGAGCTCAAATGAAGCTCTTCTAATTTTAAATAAATTGAGCTTGAACACTGCAAGGAAAGAGTTTTTGTAAAAGGGTTTTAACATAAATAAAGTATGGACTTTATTGAGACATTTTCTTCAATGGTTTAACCAATAACTATTTGATCAATACTAAGCAAAGTAGAAGTGAAGATATATACCTCGAGCTTATGATTTTCTTGATAACGTTCCTTTATTGTGACTAAAAAGAATACATCTATATGGTATAACTAGAAGGCTTTGTGAACTAGAAAGAGAAAGCCTTATACATAAGCTATATAAAAATCTCTGATTTTGAACATGCGCCCCACCATAAGTGTGAAGAAATTGATGGTTCATATTTAGGTTCAAATGACATAAATGCAACAATGGCTATTGCTAATGTGTAAAAGGAATTTGAATTGATTGCATTATTATGTTATATATAAGGGGCTAATTATATGGGTTAGTTTTAATTAAAATGATGGTTTTCAATCGAACTTGATATGAAAGATTTGAGGGAAGCTAATAGGATTTGGCGGGCGAGAATAGATCATTATAAGGCTATAAGTGTCATAAAATTTTTACAATTATAATATATTGAAAATGTATTAGACATGTTCTATATAATAAGGGCAGAATTATAAATATATTGTTTAGTTATATGAAGAACTAATGCCATAAATTGAAGAAGAAAATAAGCACATAGTCAAACTCACTCACTCTTTAACTATTGGATTACTCATGTATTGTTTTCAATTATGTACATAGTATTAAATATTGCACAAATAATAAGAATAGTTAGCAATACATGTCTAAGCAAGGAAAATAAAACTAGAAAGCTATGAAATCAATCTTATGTTTACCTAGAGGTACGATAAACTATTCTGTAAAGTTTAAAATGATGAATTAAATTATAAGTACATGCTAAATCAAATATAGCAGATAACTAGACACATGAGGGAGTCCTATTGGATACATCTATACTTTAGATGACACCTTAATCTGTTGAGTTGTACAATTACAAAAGATAATCACATTATCAACTATATTAACTAAATTTGTAACTATCACTAAAGCAATAGGACTATGATTAGCCTGAAAAGCTCTTTAGAAAAACTTAATAGGCTATAAGGATATATTGCACTTTTTTGTATAATCAAAGCATCATTTATTTGGCAAAGAACATTGCCTTTAACTCTTAGAAAAATAACATACAACTCAAGTAGCATTACATACACTTTGCTTGGAATAACTCCTATTGATTTTCACACGAATGTAGTGCAAGAAAAAAAAATTTGAGGCCTCATTCAGATTTTGTGATGATGATCTGAATATGTCACATGGAAGTATGTTTGACATTTTATATTATGTTTAGTACATAAAAAAAAATTTTTGTATCTTAAATTAGAGACTGTTAAAGTAATAAAGACAAAATTTTTATCTTATCAAATCTTCATAGATATGATTGAGAGATCCTATTTTTTTTTTAAAAAAATGTTGGAATAAGATTTACAATGCTATAGCTAAATCCTTTTTTTTATAGGCTTTGAGAAACAACAAGAAAATAAAGAGAAGAAAGAGAAATGGGTGAGAGGTTGCCAATAAGTGTTATTATTTTGTGTTCCTATGAGAGACAAAATTTTAGCTATAAGAAGGAGAAATTGTAATTTGGACTCCAAAGGCAGAGAAATGAATATAGTATTGCAACAAGAACAATGCCTTTTTCTTTACATCCAACTTTGTTTTTATGACAAATGGCTATGTTCTCTCTTTATCATTGATATAGACAAAGTGACATCTCTGTCCTTATAATAAACTCTTTAAACTTTAGTAGATTATTTGATTTGTACATAATTGTGGATGTAAGTGAATCTCATAAAATCACACAGTTTTTATTGCAATTTTTTTCTATTTGTTATATTTAGTTTCTTGTCTTTATGCTTTTGCTTATTAATATTATGCAAATAAATTTGTATGTTATTTTATTCTGACTATTTTTTCTTGGGACCTTTCCATCATCTTTAGCCAATACAAACTTAATGAATACCCCTTCCCCATTCAATTATGTGGGCAGTATATGGCATTACTTTCAATTTATATAAATATTTTGACACAATATTTAATCTTAATAGTTTTGATTTTTAATTTCCTTATATATTTCTTCCACATTGATTTTATCCAGCTCTTATATCCCATCATAAAATGTCTAATAACATGTTAAATACATACAGCCCCGAGAGGAAACTCGAGGGACCGAGCATCAGCTGTGGGAGATACAGTTCAAAGAAAATGATGAACTTCAAGTGAAGATGCTAATGAAAGACAGTATTGGATCTGCAATGCAATTCCTCAAGTCTAAAGCCTTCCACATATTGTCAGTATCATTTTCTAGTACTATTTTTTGCTCTTATAATCAATCTTCTAAATCATACCCCTTTGAGCCCTTAGAGCCTGAAGCACCATCATAGGTCACATGCCACCACTTGCACGTGCCTATCAACAACTCCACACTCATAGATGAGATATCACATATGGTTGTTTATTTGTTGGAGAATTTATGTAAATGCCGCACAATTCTTAGATATTTACATAGAGTTTCAAGTTCACACACCCAACACTTTCTTATGTATGAGAATATGTATTTCACATCAAGTAATAGTAGTATTTTTTTTTTGTGGTAATGATGATTTAAGTATATTTGTATGTAAATATTAAAATTTAGGTGTTAGATGTGTAAATACATAATAATTTTGTGATATGTATGTAAACTCTCTCTTGTTTGTTTCATGGGAACTAAATTGTCTAATTAGCATGAGGTTTATAATTATTATAAGGGTCATTTGCTATCACTTAGATGAATGGTTCTTGAATCTATTTCATATATTTTTTAAACTTAGGCCTCTAAAAATGTCCTCTTTCAATATATATATATATATATATATATATATACTCATAATGACAAATTGTAAGGTCTAGTTAGGTAGAACATGCAAGAAAATGATTATACTTATGCCACCTTGCTAGGTCAAATTTCATCTAAATTCTTATGTTTTTGCAATGATTTAATTAGATTGTCCACTTATTGCAATTTTACAAATTGTTATCCTTATCTTTCAATCATTAATAGATAAAATGATAGTTAAACCCTAATTAGAGTCATCAAAATACAAGAGCAAGACTTGTATAAAAGTGACCATCTTTCTCATATATTTCTTTTTAAGCCTTTTTAAAAATTCATACATATTAAGATACAATTATCATCTCATTCAATTGAAGGCATTTATTGAGAAAAAAAAAATCAATATGTTTGATTGATGACCAAATGATCATAAAAGTTTATGAAATTATTTAATTCATCAGTTTTAATGATGATCAGAATAATGAATTATTTTATTTTTTATATTTGAATTTCATAAAGTTTAGATCAATCTTGTGAGATAAATAGAGAAAAATACTATCATTAGAAGTAATCATATATCACGTGGAGCTAAAGAGATTGGACCAAAATGTATTTATTTACTGCATTTTCATTCTAACAAATCCAATTTATTATTATTTTTAAATAATTAAGACGTAGCATAAAATCTTCTACCAAATTAATTATCTTATTTTTTTAAATCTTATATATATATATATATTATTATTATTATTATTATTATCTTATAGTTTTGGGTGTGCTTTTTTGGATTTAATCCAAAAAATTAAAATTGAACTAAACCTAATCGAAACTTCTAATTGTATCTATGCTATTTGAATTTAGTAATATTTCATTTTTGGATCGGTTTCATATATTTTGAGTTTAGGTTTCTCTAAAGCCGAATAAAAAATTTAAAAAAAATTCAGGTTTTATCTGTTCGATTTATATAAATGGTTAGATTTTTTGGATTCTGAATTTCAAATCAGAAGGTTTAACAAATTTTAAAATCTATCCATCTAATTCGATTGAATACACGTGCTTATATACACACAATATACACAGACACACATATATATATATATATATATATATATATATATATATATATATATATATATATATATATATATATATATATATATATATATATATATATATGTTATAAATTTGTAAAAAAAAATTATAAATTTGTTTATAATATTAAGCAAAAAGCCTTATAATATATGACTTTAAATGAGAGTGCAATTCTTTACTAAAATAAATAGATGATTCTTATTATTAATATCTTATAAGATATTTTTATCCTCATCCATAAAAATCATTATTCAAATAATTAATTAGATAATTTATGTTCTACCACTCTAATATCATCAATTAATTTAATTCAGATTTTTTTAATGCCAGGCTAAAATCATATACATCAACCAGCATGGAAGCCTCTTCGAAAGGAGAGATTTTTTGTTATAATATATTAACTTAAATTATCAGGATAAATTTCATAGTTATTAATTTTATTTTAAAATGAGTATAATATTAAAATAAATTATATATATATATATATATATATATATATATATATATATATATATATATATATATATATATAAACATATTTTAAATAAAATTTGACAATAATAAAAAAATTATCCCAAATAAAATCTAAGGTTTATTTCGAACCATTTATTTATTTATTTTGGGCTTAGAGTTTGTTTAATATTTAATTTTAAATTATAAGTTTTTTAAAATGATGAATAATAAATTTAAATTTGAGATTTGAACTAATGATCATGAAGAATTAACATTCTATTTCGATTTTATAAAACTATAATTAATATCGTTTTAAAATAATTTTGGAAATATATTAAAAATATTTGTGAAAATTTACCACCGACCTCTCGACAAATATGATGAGAGGAGAGTATGATTTAAGATGTCGGTGTGATTTTTTAAAATAGATGAAATAATAGTAGACAAGAACTTATTAGGTCATTTGATGATGACTTTAGATCTGGTTTCAAGTTTCCTATAGGCGCAACCCCTTATAGTTAATTACCCCTTCTAATAAGTGAGGGAGAACTTTCGATTAAGGCTAGTCATTAGATCGCAATGCGTAGCATATAGTAGTAGCATGTGAAGTTTTGAAATTTAGATTTATGAAATTCATCATTTCAGCTTAAAGCCGATGGTTGGGGAAATGATGACGTGCCCGATCTAGATCCTATGGTTCCATCATCCCAGGCTGTCATGGTCACTAGTTTACTTAGTCAGAGGAGGTAGTCGATTTAACCTAACCAAATGATTCTTATCAGCAACACATGAGTTACGTCATCCAAAAAATCATTGTAGAACTGGGGTGGTATTCATCTAAGGAGGCAGACTTAAGGATACCTTAGCTGACATAGGGCTCTTTGTCCTATCAGGTGTACCCTATGATTCACAACTCAAAAGGCAGAGCCATTGAGGACCATACACTATGCATTGATCGTAATATAATAGAGCCTTCGCCAAACCACCGTCAGGACTTTTTAAATCATCTGTACTTCTCACGAGGACATGGGCCATATTTTTACTGGTATGCGATTGATTGAGAGTGAACATAATAGAACACTTGATTTGACATTTATTTCTTTGTGAGCTAGAGTTTTCTTAATTTGTCACATTGAACAAATAGTTACGGAAGGTGGATAGATTGAGTTTTACTTTAAGCTTTTATAATAGAATTTCATTTAAGCATTTTTAGATTGATATTTAATTTGAGTTAATTTGATTTGAAATTAGAATCACATTTTGATGGAAGTATCTCCTTCGGTTAAAAGCACCATTCAACATAGTCATTATCGGGGTAGTTAATTGATTAAATCGAATATATTTGAGAACTTTAGATTCTATCAACTCTGTTTAGCTCATAACAGAGGATCAAATCTATTATCACATGATAGAATTAGCTTCTCAGATATTTCAATAAGTTGAAATTCTTATAATAGACTTTTAGGTTTTGTTAACTCGGATCCAGTCCTAAGATTAATCCGGGAAATAACTCGTGCAACATCCTCATACAATTGAATCTAAATATTCAACATAGTGTCGGGGCCCATGCGGGTGTATTTAAGAATGCTTGCATAATTTTGAAACATTGAATTTGAGTTTTAATCCTACTTCAATTGAAGCCTTAATTAACGTCTTCTATTCGCTTGTATGATGTGTTGGGAATTCGGTGGCGTATAGGGCATTGTAAATATATATCACAAAATAAAACAAAACATCAAACCATGCACCGTCCTAACCTAAAGCTAGAAGTGATGATTGAGGCTAATGTGTGTGCTTTGAAGGTTTGTGTGGTATGCTTAGCTATGGCTTTAGGTTCAAATTTTTCTAAGTGTGAAAATATGTTCAACTTAGAGGAGGGTTTCATTTAAGTTGTTTAATTATTTTAGATTAATTTTATTTCATGTTTTGATTTGGTTCAACTGAATCCTACTAAGTTATAAAGAAAGGGAAAGAGAGAATTTCTCTTTCATTCCCTAACCTAAGTAATTTCTAAAGTAGATTCACATTTTAGTTTTGTTTAGTGAATATTTTGATTAAATATTTTAATTAATCCTAAGTTTAGATGAGCTCTAAACAAACCCATTCAAAAAGAAAGACATTTTCTTTATCCACTTTTTGACATACACACATGAAAGTAAGAAAGGAATAAGTGAGTACAACACCATTGTTAACTAGAGGTATAAGGTACAAAACCTACTTAGGGTTACTTAAAGTCTCGCAATCTCGGGGTTGTCCAGACTAATATACCACTTTCCTTAAATACAAATATGTGTATAAAAGAAATAAATGAAAAATAAAGAATGCAAAAATTATATTAATTGATTCATTTTGTTTATGCAATTTATGTGTGCAAGTATTAGTAAACCTTCTTAAGTGATAGCATAGGGTTGAATGGGATGAAAGTGCTGGGTTCTTTTCAAATGAACCATACATCTTACCAACTCATTCAAAACTATGCTAACATAAAAGAGAGAAACCTATGCTTTCACACCTTCATATTCTTTCACATGCAAGATTATAATTAAAATATAAGTAGCATACTTTCAGATTTGATAGTTGATTTATATGTTTTGAAAATAATTTCAATTTAGTAGTGATAATAGCCACTCATATTTTTTTACTTTAGCCAACACATGGAAACTTGACATAAAGTAAATAATTTTATTTTTTTTTAAATTTGCATTTGAAAAATATGAATGCATGAAACCACATGACATACAAATTTAACATGTTGGGGAAAGAATCAAAGTAATGAAAGCATGTAAACACATTCACTTTAATTAAATCCTAAAGACATTCTTATGGAATAAGAAAAATAAATCAAAGTGTATTCAATGTGATTTTTTTTAGTTTTAAGTTTGATTTAATTTTGAAAAAGTGAGTTGAGTTTGCTATTACTAACCCATTCCCACATATGTTTGATATTTTTGTTTAATTTTTAGATGATTAGATTCATTTTTATGTATTGATTAGGTTAGGGTATAAATTAAACATGTTAATTACCCTTACCTACACCACCTTAGCATAGTTAACCAAATAATTATGAGCCAATGAGATGACATAAAAACTCACAAGAATTTAAACTTGCAATGCATCTAATAAAAAAAGGCCTAATGCAATTTGGCTCATGATTAATAGTTAAGCTAAGGGTTTAGCTTAAGTAATTTCAAAACACCCTTCATACATATGAATTGGGTTTTGAATTTCTTAATTGAACTTAGGCTATTAAACACCTAAGCATGTACCCAAAGTGGATTAATTAAATTTTGAAAGTTTTTAGAATTTTTAGATATTAATTAACGGGATAGTTAAATGTATTAATCCTTAATTAAGAGAAGATTAAGGAAAGAAAAAGGGGGGGGATGGTTTAGGGAATAGCTTAGGGGAAATGCCCCAAAATTATTCCAAACCTCTAGATCGACCTTAATCAACTCTAATAATGTACTAATCATACCTTAATTATAATTAATATAAGGAGGGTAATTAAGAATCATATTTGTAATTCTCCTAATTAATCCTTCAATAAATCCCAAGAAAATTAGGGGAGGCAGAGGTTATCTCCTAAAATATACCTAAGAAGTTTAGGATTAATCAGAGGTTTAATTAAAAGGTAATTAACAAAATAAAATTCATAATAAAACCCAAAATCAGAGAAAAGCATAATTCAAAATTCATTGAAATTATTTTAAAAATATTTTAGGTTGAATTATCTTTCCATAGAAATTTATTTCATATTTTTTTGAATTTTATGAGTTTTAGAAGATCAGAGATTAATTAGAATTAATTAAGAATCTAACTAATCCCTACTCACTGGCGGTACGGTGACATGACGCATGCGTAGTGAGCATCCCACTTAAACATCCCATCAGGTGGTGGCGTGATGGCGGGATGCGCTTTGATCTTTGTCATTCGATGAAAGATCGGACGGTCAGGGATCTCCCCGCAGTTTATAAAAGGATAAATCATTTTCTAAACATGGGAATAATCTCGCCTGTCCATCCAAAATGCGAGGATGGATGGCCAAGATCTCCCCAATTATTCCCCATAGGATCAACAGAGACCGTCCATGATATAGGGAAAGATCTGAGCTCGATAGAGCTTGGATTGAAACAAAACTTAACCCACACCATCTAAAGCTAATAAGAAACACATCCAATAGTGGAATTTGCATGACTTGAAAATTTCTCTCACAAAAGACCAACACCTCCTATGCTTGGTGGTCGAAAAGTTTCATACCTCATCAGAGGTGATCACTGGCACTTGAGATCAATGAGGTAGCTTTGTCTAGTGGAAATGAAACCCTGTTGAAATTCTTAGGCCTTGGGGTTGAGTGGTTTGCTCTATGGACCAACACCACTTGATGTCTCTTGCGACTTTGATCCATTGCTTCTCTCTTTCTTGTGGGAACTTGGAGTGGATGTGCTATGATCCTTAGAGGAATGTGCAAGAGGAATTAGTGGTTTTAGTGTGGAGAAAGTTGGAAGTTCAAATGAGCTCCCTTATTTTCTAATGGAGAAAATTGAGAAATCTCAAATTCAAATCCCTCTTAGAATGCTTAGAAGGCTCTGATCTTTCCTCACACTCTTGAGGGCTTGATCGAATTGAGGAATGATAGTTTGAATTGAATTAGGTGAGTATATCTCCCCTTGAAGGATCGATGGCCAAGCTTCTTTGCCATTTTGATCAATTGATCATAATAAGGTTGTTTGATCCATTTTAGTGACATGGGTTTGAGGCCTTGAGTGGATTGCCAATCTCCCATGTGCTTGAATTTGAGTGGAAGAAGGATTTGTAATGAGCCAATTTGACTCATGGGGTCAGGTTTGGCCTTGGATCCATTTGGGTTAATCCAAACCCATTGGGTTGGGTGCACCACTCTTCATTAGGTCCTCTTGAGCTATTAGGAAAGCATCAAGTTGATATGAAGAGGGAATGATAAAATTACTCATGGATTAGGCAAAATTTATTCTATGGCCTAGGGTAGAATGGTTATTTTGCTGATTTTTTAGTTTGAATATGTTGGGTATGTGGAGAAACTTGGTTTGGCCAAGTTTCATGAGATTTGGAATTCATTTGATAAGGTTTGGCTTATGTTGACCCATTTAGGTCAAAATGTGTCAACTTAGGTCAAGTTGACCAATTGGTCAAATTGAATCAAATTAAGGGTTGGGTCAAGTTCATATGACCATTTGAAATGTTTTGGTGGCTTTGGTTTGATTCAATTTGATATATTTTTGAATTTGGCTCATATGACTTCATTTAGGTCAAATGGGTCAAGTTGACCTATTTGACCCATTTGATATTTGGGAGGTCATGGGTAGGTTTATTGGTTAGTCATATGAAGTGGATTATATCTTTTTTTTCTAATCAATTTTGGTT
The DNA here is from genome assembly GCA_021442155.1 of Cymbidium sinense. Classification (NCBI taxonomy): domain Eukaryota; kingdom Viridiplantae; phylum Streptophyta; class Magnoliopsida; order Asparagales; family Orchidaceae; genus Cymbidium; species Cymbidium sinense. The sequence continues at coordinate 62,966,104 of CM038228.1, read as the reverse complement.
AAGTTTAGATTTGACATGACCCCTTTAGGTCAAGTTGGGTCTAAGGTCAATAAGCTAGTTGGGTCTAGTTGGCCAATTGAGGCTTTGGTCAAGTTCAACAAGTGATTTTGGAATGAACTTGACCCATTAGAGTTTGGACTTAGGAAAATTTTAGAGTTTGGAGTTTGAATTTTTGAATTTGGTTTGATTGATTTGAATTTATATTTCATTTATATATGTGAATATAAATGAGTTATGAGAAAATCCTATGAATTTGAATTGATTTGATCATAATTTAGGCTAAGTCTATTAGTGAAAAATTAAGGACTTAAGAAGGATTTTAGATTTGGAATTTAATTTTAGGGTTTGATTTGATTGATTTTTATTTATATTTCATTTATATATATGAATATAGAAGAGAATAAATGAGTTTGGGAAAATCCTATGAGTTTGAATTGATTTGATCAAGATTTAGACTAGAATTTAATGAAGTGGACTTAAGAAAATTTCATGAATTGATTTGAAATTTTGAGTTTAGTTTGATTGATTTGAATTTATATTTCATTTGTGTATGAGAATATAAATGAGAATATAAATGAATTATAAGAAAATCTTAAAGATTTGAATTGGTTTAGATCATGATTTTGGTTAAGTCCTTAAGGAAGATTAAGGACTTAAGAAAATTTGGATTTAGGAATTTTTATGAATTTTGATCATGGGTTTCAATCATAGATTCCAATCATGGATTTCAATCATATGGAGTTGATTTGAGTTTGGAGAAAATCAAATAAGATTGATTTGAGTTTGACTTGAAGAAAGGATGAGAATGGTTTAAAATTTGGGTGGGATAACACTAAGGTATGATATTCGGCTAACTCTTCTAAGTCTCTAAGGTTAGGTTGAGTGTCCACATAATCACTAGATGTGAAAGTCTAAGAGGTATATTATGCCTAATATGGAGGGGTTGAGAGCTCATAAAAAATGAGGTCAACAAAGGGCGCTCAATAGGTGTGGTGTGAATCACGTATTGATGGCAGATATGATTAACAACAAGAGATCACAAGCACTAACAAAAAATAATCTATCCTTATCCCAAGGTGTAGAAAGAATAGAGCTTGGTGTAATGTGGCTTTACTTATGTGACATAAAGAGAGGGAAGAATACTAAGGGATGGAGGTGAACCTTCCACTTGAAATTCAAGTCATCCAGGATGAGAGGTTTGATTTGATTTGAGTCTCGAGGAGAAATCTCCAAGAGGGTTGAATTTATTTTAATTTTTGATTTGAATTTTGAGATGAATCTCTTGGTTTGATGGGTTATCTTGAGGAGCCATGGACTAACTCAGTTTACCAATCCAAAGGGGTAGTCTACTAAACACATAGTAGGACTAGCCACCAAAGGGATGCTTTTTGACATTTGCATTGTATAGGAAGAAAGCATAGTAGACTTATATCTCTAAGTAAGACCACTTGGGGTAAAGTATTTAGGTAACAAATTAAATCAATTCATTTGGTGAATGCCACTAGAGGAACTTAGATCAACTCAAAGATAGTCAAGATTAATTTCATTATTTTAGATTTATTTATTTTGATTATGATGGATCCCATAGGTTTGAATGCACTGAGTAGGGGCCATGGGCTAGACGATTTATTGGTTTAAAGGGGGTAGTCTACAACAAAGTAGGACTATCCAACCAAAGGGGAAATGCCTTTTGGTATACAATGATCAAGTTAGGAAGAAAGCGGGACTCATATCTTCCACAACAAGGAACCACTAGGGTGATCGATTATTTTGGGCAATAAATTGAACCCGACCTAGGGCTGACTATTGAGTGAATGCCACTGGGGGACTTAAATCAACTCAAAGATAGTCAAGATTAATTTTAATTTTAGATTTATTTGATGGATTTCATTAGTTTGCGATGGATCACATCGAGGAGGAGCATATAGAAGCCTAGACCTATCTCAGATTTTCTAAACCAAAGGGAGTAGCTTGATGGGAGGATCAACCAAGGTGCCTTTTGATTTGCAATGATCAATTGAAGGAAGAAAGCTTAGGACTGCTTCTACTACAAAAGACCACTTTGAAAAGTTCTAATAAAGGGATGAGTCGCCTTTCAAATCATGGTGAGAAATGAAAGATGACAAGACCCTTATAGAAATTCATCTTTTGATGCCATAAATCACAAATGTACTTATTGATAGTCATTCAAGGAATAGTGTACCATCTCGAAAGAAAGTAACTACCCTTTAATGGACTTCACCTCAATAAGGACTCAAGGATGATGTGTGCATATGTACTAGAGATTTTACTTTACATGGAAAAGTAAAGTAGGGTTTATTTTCAATTAGGTTCATTAAGTTTCCTATAGGGGCAAGTCCTCATAATTAATTACATCCTAAGGGATGGGATCCTTTAGGAAAATTCTCGATTAAGGTAAATGATCGCTGTCTTTGAAGATTTCAATATGGAAGGACTATCAATCAATTGGTTTTATTTTGAAGATCAAATGGGATTGATCAAAAGAGGGAGTTATTATTGAAGCCAAAATGGAATACAAGTAGGAGTTTCCCACGATGCTAGAAAATCTAGCGAGCATCTCAAACTATCTTATAGTTGGGCTTTATATTTTTGAAATTGATTTAGTTTATTTGAGTTGCATTTTCATTAGAAATTTATGACTTAAGATTCCTTAACACAAGATTAAGGAAATGCCTAAGAGGTGAGAAATTAAGCTTATGGCCTACAAAAGAAAAAAGAAATCTCAAAACCTAAATATAGGGAGCTTCAGTGAGGGCCAAAAGCACAATCTAAATCTAAAGCGAAAATGGGCAATTGGTTTGCCTTTACAAGAAAGGACAAACCACCCAACAACTTGGACTTACAACCGCCTGAGGGTGGCTGCCAACTAACTCCTCATATGATTTTAAATACATGTAGGCAAGTCATTATACTTACGTAGATAGTTAGGCTTTTTATAATTTAGAAGAGACTAAGTCCTTAAACTCACTCCTAAAGAGACTAGATCATGTAAAGGGACATGCTTCAAATGACCTAAATCTAATGCAATTCAATTTCATTTTATTTTTATTTTGGATAATTATTTTGACTCAATAGGATTTTATGACTAATGCATGAGAAAGAAGATTATTGCCAAAATAAGCAAGAAGAGGAGGTGAGTTTCCATGGCTCTCAAAGGTCAAGGGGTTTCTGGCAAGGTGGAAGCCCTCTCAAGAGTAAAATAAGATGCATTTGTGCATGATATTATAAAGAAATGCTCATCCAACTAAGGGTTGCTAATTCTTTTATCTTAATTTTAAACTAAGCTTTAGGTGAGGTTATGAGTTATTTAATTTTAATTTAAATTATTAAGTTGGGTAAAAGATTTATTTTTCCTAAAGAGCCTAATCCACAGACCATACATAAAGCAAGGAAGAAACTAGAAAATCATGCCACTTAATGCAAAAGCTAAATAAATCATCAATCAATTTATAAAGCTAATGTAAAAGAATAAATGGGTGTTGTGGTGCACCATAGAACCAAAATATCAAATATGGGTAGCCGAGCTCTACCGTTATACAACCCGGACTACAAATGAATTAAATTATAATTAAGTAAAGGGATTCATTATTATGGGGGTCTTCAAGCTTCATTCTTCTTTCTTTTCTTCTTCTTTCTTCTTTTGGTTCCTCCTTTGGAATGTTGGAAGGTGGATGCTCCAAGGCTTCATATTGTGCATAAGATAGGATCTTATGACCAATGTTCATCCTAATCTCCATAACAAATCATTCCAAAATCCTAATTATACAAATTTTTACATGAAAAGGAAAAGTAGAAATCTAACTAACACCTACAAAAAAAAAAGGTTAGCTAAAAACACACCACACAAATCCCAAGCATGTATATTAGACTTATCACCCACACATGGTGATTAAGTCCACTTATGGATTATGCTTAGAACACGCAAACAAAATTTATATATATATTTTTATGATAAGCTAAGCACAATCCCTATAAAAGAACAATTAGAGTAAGAACGTCTACCATTCATTCATTGAGCATACCCATCTAGTCTAAAACATATATCACAATAAAACAAACATCAAACCATACCCCTAAACTAGAAGTGGTGACTTAGGCTAATGTGTGTGCTTTGAAAGTTTGTATGGTATGCTTAGCTATGACTTTAGGTTTAAATTTTCTAAGTGTGAAGGACATGTTCAAATTAGAGAAGGGTTTCATTTAAGTTATTTAGTTGTTTTGGATTATTTTTATTTCATGTTTTAATTTGATTTAAGTGGATCCTACAATTAATTACTAAGTTATGAAGAGAGGGAAAGAGAAGAGACTTCTCTTCCTTATAAGTAATTTCTAAAAGATTCACATTTTAGTTTCATTTAGGTGAATGTTTTGATTAGATATTTTAATCAATCCTAAGTTTAGATAAACTCAAACTATTCAAAAGAAAGACATTTTAATATTAAATAAAATGAATCAAAATTCACATAACACACATTACTTTATTTCTTTCCCAACATATATGCATATGGATGGACCTAAGCATATCTATAAATGCAAATGAGGTATTTAACACACTTTATGATGCATAAGTAATCCATTTAAAAAAAAAATTTAGAAGTTGAATATGCATGATTTTCTTAAGTAGAAAGAGTTTTCCCTAAATTTCACACACATACATGAAAGTAAGAAAGGAATAAGTGAGTACATCATTGTTAACAAGTGTAATGTTCAAGACCTACTTAGGGCTACTTAAAGCCTCGCAACCTCAGGGTCGTTTGGACTAATATGCCACATTCCTTAAACACAAACAAGTATATAAAAGAAATGAAATAGAAAAGATAGACAAAAGTTGTTTAATGGATTCATTTTATCTTATGCAATTTATACATGCAAGTATATGTAACCTTTCTTAAATGATAGCATAGGGATTAATAGAGTATATAATTAAGTAAGTATTGGGTTCTTTTCAAATGAACCCTACATCTTACTAACTCCTATTCAAAACTCTGCTAACATAAGAAAGAGAGGAAACTTATACTAAACATGAGTTTATAATCTATCACATGCAAGCTTATAATTAAAGTATAAGTTGCATACTTTTAGATTTGGTATTTAATTTATATATTTTAAAAATAATTTGGAATTAGTAGTGATAATAGCCACTCATATTTCTATTTTAGCTAACACATGCAAATTTGATATAAAGTAAATAATTTCATTTTAAAATTTGAGAAATGAAATTATGAATGCATGAAATCACATGGCATGCAAATTAACATGTGGGAAAGATTCAAAGTAATGAAAGTATAACAAACTCATCATTTAAATCTAAGACATTCTTATAGAATAAGAAAATTTAGAATAAATCAAAGTGAATTCAAAGTAATTTTTATTTAGTTTGAAGTTTGCTGTTCCTAACCCATTCCCACATGTGTTTGATATTTTTTTAAATTTTTAGATAATTAGATCCATTTTTATGTGTTAATTAGGTTCAATTGTGAATTAAGTAGCTTAATTAACCCTTACCTACACCACCTTAGAAGAATTAACTAAATAATTTTGAGCCAATGAGCTGACATAAAATCTACAAGGAATTTAAATTTGTAATGCACCTAATAATGAAAAGGCCTAATGCAATTTGGCTTACAATTAAAAGTTAATTAAGCTAAGTAGTTTAGCTTAAGTAATTTCAAAACACCCTTTCAGACATGTGAATTGAGTTTTGATTTCCTTAATTAAACTTAGGCTATTGATCACCTAAGCATCTACCCAAGGTAGATTAATTAAGTTGTAAAACTTTTTAGGATTTTTTTAGAAATTGATTAAGGGGATAATTAATGAATTAACCCTTAATTAAGAGAAGATTAAGGAGATAAGAGGGGGTTTAGGGAATATCTTAGGGAAAATGTCCCAAAATTATTTCATAAACCTCCTACTTACTAGATCTGACATTAATCAACCCTAATCATGGGGTAAATCCACTAATCATACCCTAATTATGCTTAATTACATGAGAAGGGTAATTAAGGAAATCATATGCAATTACTTTAATTAAGCCTTCAATAAATCCCAAGAAAATTAGGGGAGGTAGAGGTCATCCTCTAAAACTTATCCAAGAAATTTGGGATTAATGAGATACCTAATTAAAGAGTAATTAGCAAAATACACTTTCTAATAAATCCCAAATTCAAAGAAAATCATAATTCAAAACTCATCAAAATTAATTTTAAAATATTCTAGGTTTAATTATCTATCCATATGTTTTTATTTCATATTTTTTTATTAATTTTTTTTATGAAGAGTTATGAATTTTGAAGTTCTAGATTATTAGAATTAATTAATGCATTTAGTAATCACAGCTAATCCACAGCTCACGAAGCGACATGGTGGCGGTGACGCTTTACACATGTGTGAGGGGTGACTTAAGTTGTCACCTCATAAATGGTGGAGTGCATGCTTTAATTCTCATCTCGATCAAAGATCGGATGGTAAGAATTCCATTTTAAAGGATACAAGATATCTAAATGTGCTAAATAATCTTGTCCATCTAAAACTTTGGATGGATGAACTTCCCTCAATAAAGAGTCCATGATCAGGGAAGATCCAATACTAACATGGAATCCAATTCAAACCATCTAAAGATAAAGCAAAAACCAGCGGTCAAAATCAATGGGGTGAAAATTTCTTCACAAAGCTCCACACCACATTGAGTTTCATGAAAAATTTCATACCTCATAGGTGATCCACTCAATTCTTGGAAGCTTTGTACTGACAAGCCTTCTGAAATATGAGCACTTGAGATGAGTGGATCAATGTATGGACCAACTCCTCTTCACTTGAGCTTGGGCTTTGACCAATTTGATCCTTTCCTTAGAACTCTAATAGAAGCTTTTTTCGACAGCTCCATGATGTGTAGAAAGAGAGGAAATCAAGTTATGGAAGAAGTTGGCAATTCACTCTCTCCCTATTTTGCACTATGCAAAATTGAGAAAATAGAAAATGGGAAGAGCTCTAGGAGGCTTAGGATCAATCTCCAATGGCTCCTTTGGCTTCTTATTCTTCAATCGACTTTAAGTGAATGAAAATAAAAGTAAATTAGTGATGGGAGTTGAACTTCTAAAAGAAGGACGGCTTCAGACCCATACACTAAGGAAAATGGGGAAATAGTTTGGTATGTGGTGCGGTAGGCCCAAAACCAATTACTGGTTCCATTGTCATTTGATCATCGAGTCTTCTTAGATCTGGATGAGAGTTTTGTTGAATGTTTCTGCTAAACCATTAGATCTGGGGTAGTAGATGGTGGAGTATCTCCAAATCTATACCGTGTCTTATGGCAAAGCTGTTGATCTTCATGCTTTTGAATGCAGTACCATTATCATATATATATTTGAGGCATCTCAAATTATACTATGATTCTAAAAATTAGCACATGGTGAGTTGTGACTTCCATGGCTTTCACCCACTTGGAAAAGTTATCGATAGCGCTAAGATGAATAATGCCTTGGAAGAAGGAGGATCGATTTGATGTCGGTACCCCAACACTAACATAGCCATGAAGCCAAAGTAGGGCGTAGAATATTGGGTGGTTGGTAGAGGACCACATCATGCACCTGACACTGATGGCATCCCCTATTTACATTCATGCAACCTATAATCATAGAAGGCTAGTAGTATCCAAGTCTTTTGATCTTCATCTTCATCTTCGGACCAGAGTGATGAGCTTTGCATAGACCTGAGTATACCTCGATTGTAATGCCATGGGCTTCATGTTTGTCTAAACAATGTAACCACATCTGTTCAAAGGATCGTCAGTACAAGGTACCATCAACAAGAGTATATGAGAGAGCTCTCTATTTTACCTGATGGGCTTGTGACTTTTCTTGAGGTAGTTTGCCGGTGTTCAAGTAATATATGAATGGTAGCCTCCAATCCAGCTCCTTGTCCAATTTGGCAATGACAACATCCCCTTCAAGAGAAAGTCTCTCGATGAGTTCAGAATCAATAAAGGATAAGACTTGTCTATTTTGGACCCTTATTAAAATAGACTCATCTTCCGGACATGCCAGCTCTTTGGCAAGTTTGACCAAGGAATCTACTACTGTGTTCTCTACTCATGAAACCTTATAGATGATGACTTCGGGGATTTGGGCCAACAGGTTTATGGTATACTCACAGTAATGACGAAGCTTGCGTTTGAGGACTTGATAAGACCTGACAATCTGGTTGATGACCAACTGAGAATCCCCAAAGATGTTGATACTCTTGACATTGATAGTAATGGCTAAGTCGACAATAAAAAACCTCATAGCTTTTGTTATGGTGTAGGGGTTGGAAAGATAGTATGAATCTCATCACATCATGGTTTGGAGTTAGAGAACTATTCTACCCACTTTCACGGGAGATCATGGTGCTTCACCTTTGGCTTCACCTTTAAGAAAGAAGTGCACCATCAAATTACATCTCCCATGATGTTTAAGTTCATGATTTGTTGGAGATCATCACTAGCGGAGAATCATGAAGTGGGTGTCTTTAAGAAATCATAGTGCTGTCCTTTTCCACGTACAAATGTGATATCAAGCGTGAGAAAGAATCATGGACCAACAGCAAACATCAAAAGCATTGGCATTGTAGATCTTTGGATTAGTTAGATCAAGTTCACCTTGAGAAAGCATATAGTGTAGAGATGCAAAGATCAAAGCTAGGCAATGTTTCTCAATAGTGGATAGTTCTTGAGGATCAGATAAGATAGTAGAGTGTCTCTCCTTCCTTTCATTTGGCTTGATAATAAGAGAGTCATCAATGCATGTAAAGGATGTAGCATGCAGGATAGTGTTTGAAGGTCACCAAGTACTATTTGATTTCTTCGAATGACACTTATCATCCCACTTGAACTTGGCATCCATTTTGACAAGTGCTGAAAATAGCTTGCATCTCTAATAGGTTTGAGATAAAGCATCTTAGATACGCCAATCATCCTTGAAGGGATCTAAGTTGAGTTAAACTCTTAGGAGGTGGAATTTCCAAGATAGCTTTAATATTTTCATGATATATTTCTATTCCCCGATGTCGAACAACAAACCTAAGGAATTTTTCTGAAGTGACTCCGAATGCGCACTTTAGGAGATTTATCTTGAGGTTATATTATCTTAACCGTTCAAAAACTACTCTCAAGTCAAAGATGTGGTCTTTCTTTTCTAAACTCTTGACTACTAGATCATCAACATAGCACTCAACTTGATGATAGATGAGTTTGTTGAAGATATGAGTCATGGATCATTGGTATGTAGCACCAGCATTTTTAAGGCCGAAAGGCATGACCCTATAATAGAAGATTCCAATCGGTTCAAAATGTTTCTTTCATCTTTGACATCTTGATTTGGTTATAGCGAGATGATCCATCCATGAAAGGCGCATGAGATGAGGTGAAAATCCACCATTAATTCTAGTATAGGAAGATGAAACTCATCCTTAGGACATGCCTTGTTTAAGTCCCTAAAATTGATGCAAATTTGAATTTGACCATTCTTCTTCTTAATTGGGATGACACTAGCTAACCGGTAGATATTTTTTTCGATGAAACCAACATCGATGGTTCTTGACTTCAAAATGACTTGTTCAATTTCTAGTCACATCTAGGAGCTTTCTTAATAGGTAAATTAGGGTCTATTGCTAGCTTGTGGGCTGCTACGTAGAGATAATCTAGGCATTTCTTTATAACTCCATGAGCGACCTTTAAACTTCGGTCAATAGCCTAACTAAGTCATTGGTTTCTTCTTCATTCTAATGAGCGTGTATGTGGTGAGGATTTTTTCTATCTCGAGGTTGATTTCTTTAAGTTTGTCAATTATTAAATGAATCTCCTCTTCAAATTCTGGAGGTGCCTCTTTGACTTGGAGATCATCTGAAGTTTTTGAACACACATTTTCATAAGAGTTGGGGATGTGATAGAAGAACTTATCGGACTCCAAATGGTTGGTAAAAACAATAATCTTCATCATCATTTGGACCCTATACAAATCTAGTCTTTATTGATTGTGCTTCACTGTATTGTTCCATAGCTTTTCAAAGTATTCTAACGTGCTTGGACCATGTGAGGAACTAAACCTTTTTGTATAAGAGATTTTGAACACAAGTGAGTAAAACTCAAAAGGTAATTCCATTAATTCTTTAAAGTATCTTCCTCAAGTCTACATTGAACGGACTTGAGGATGATGAACCCAAAAGAACCTCTTTTGCTTATGTCACTTTGGAAGACTTAGGGACTTCCTTAACTACTAAACCTTTAACTTTAGAGATGTGTTGAGCTAAGGTTCCCAACTAATAATAGTTTCACATAAACTAGATTCAAATACTTTGCTTGCTTTGCTTGGGCTAGTCTTATCTCATGGATCAAAGTCACCTCCAATGGAACCCGAGAGGGGTTGGCTAGTATACTAATCACATTAGACTCATCCTTTGAGATTCCAAGTCTATGTTGAAAATGTATTTCATTTATAATTGTGCTCGAATAAATGGGTTATGAGAAAATTTCAAGGATTTGAGTGATTTGATCCCTGACTAAACTAGAGGATTACTTAAAGATTTTAAATTTTAAATTTGAATTTTGGATTTAGTTTGAGGATTTGAATTTATATTTCATATATGTGAATATAATTTGAATATAAATGAATTATGATCTCATGTAGTAGGGGTACAATTGAAGACTATTGGTATGTCTCATCTTTATTCTATTTCTCATTCGGTAGGTTGAGCCATACATGTCCATATGTTGGAATGTTTTGGAATGTGATATTCTTCTTCTTTTTCTTTCTTCTTGAACTTTATTTTTCTTTTCATTTTCTTTTATATTTTCTTTTGCTTCATTTTCTTTTCTTTTGGTTTTGCATTTGAATTTTGTCCAAGTTCATGAAAGGGTGTTTTGAGGAAGATAGTAGGTTGCATCCTCATAAATCTCAATCTCTCTACGAAAATGGCTTTTCATCCCCATTGACATATTCAATTCCATCTTTTTTTTGAACTTGATGCATGAGAAGGGAGGATGGACTATCTTGCTGATGTATCCAAGGCCTACCAAGCAAAGCAATGACAGTATTCAAATCAATGATGTAGAACTTGGCGGTCTTCAATCACTATCTCCAAGGTAACACTATAGAACCTAAACTTCCGCACCTTGATCATTGAATTCTCACATATCATCCCATCTGAGTGTAGAGATGTCGATCTTCAAATAGGCAAGGGTCTTTAGACTCATAATGTTCACATGCACACAATCCACGAGAACCCGGTGAGTCCGAACATGTCATTATGATGTAGGGGATGGTTGTGCTTCAAGTCCCCTAGAAGAAGGTCGTCATTTGTGAAGGTAATCTCTTGGGATTCTTTTGCATAATGTGCTTCCTCACCTATAGCGTCCTGAGCTAAGCATATTTAGGATCAAGGAGGCCTTGATTAGTGATTCTCTCATCTCTTTGGATAAAAGGGCATCATATATGCTTAGCTTAGATGAACTTTCTTAGATGAGAAAGGATGTTTATAGTCCCCCTTTTGGTCTTCCACATATCCAAAGTGGAGCATCTGTGGAAGGGCTTCTCGATCTTGTACCAATGACTTGTTTCCTCTATCTTGAGGTGCTACCTAGGAGGTAGAACCTTGCCACTATGAGGTTGACTTGATGATCTCTTGAGGCAAGGTGGTGGAAGGTTCTACACACTTGCTCTCTGACTTCTATCTCAGAATGGGAGATGATTCAAGTGATAATATTTAGTTGAAAAGTCCCACAATCGAGAAAGAAGATCAAATTATTATAGTTAATTAGACTTGAAGAGTTATCGTTAGGAATAGAAGAAGATAACTCATCGGAGACATGTAATTCAAATGCTTTCTTCTTTCTTGGAATTATTTGGAGGTACAAAGTAGAAATCAAGTAGTGAGTGGAGTAAGGGATTTGATGCCCTTATCCGTGACAAGAGTTCTATTGGTAGAAGAAATAAGAGCTACACGAAATGGAAGAAGTCATGGAAGATGCAAGGGCTGGAGGCTGGACACGGTGATGTGCTAAAGGGCTATCTGGACACATCTTCTACTCTTGAGCTCCCACTTTCCTAGAGTTGGCACTCGAAAGTTGCAAACTTTCCTTGGTGTTGGAGGTTTGTGCTGACTCAGGCACCTGCATGGAAAGCTTCTTGATCTTCTAAATTATTTTTTTAGAGGTTGGACAAATAAATGTCCCAACCTTCTTTGGTTTTGGTTGGATCACTTGTATCCCCAAGGATTACCGTAATGGAACTAGAAGGTTGTTCCACAATGTATTCCTTTGAGATAATTACAGCACCGGTCTTGAAACTATGTTCAAGCCAGTCCTTGAATATGAAGCATTCCTCCAAAATGTGGTCAAGCATATGGTGGTAAAAGAAAAAGTTTGGATCATGACTTTTTTGCCTACTCGGTCTCTAGGCTCGGGTAGCTAAAATCGTTTTTTAAGATTCTTAAAGATTTTCTTGATTACCTCCCTCTTAAAAGAATAAGATTTGTTGAACTTATCTAAAATAGTAGGTGGACCATACTACGGCGGGGATATGTATCTTTGGTGGTGGTGGTATGTTTGAGTGGTGGCATGGAGGCTGTGGAGGCTGAGCCTTGGTGGTGGCAAAGGAGGTGGGCTCGAGGTGGTCTCTGAGATCTCTAGTCTTCCCTTACCAACCTCTTACTCTAGGTTTCTTCATGACCTTTTGGGACATCTGCTTGGGCAACTGATCTTGAAAAGGCAACTATTTTGCCTCTCCTTGTAGACTAGCTTCCTTGTTGATTAGCTTCTCAAATATTTTGATAGTGAAGCCCTTAAGCATGAAGGTGACAGGGCCATGGATATTCTTCAAGAGAATCTCAATGGCATGTTATTATCTTCACACCTCTCATACTCATGTTAAGCCATCAGAGAATATAATCAACAAGTGACTTATCAGAGTGTTATTGTGCTACAATGAGATCACCTACAATAACCCTTTGTTGAGCACCAGAAAATCTCTTGATGAAGAGTTGCTCTAACTCAGCAAATGTCTTTATTGAATCATTAGGAAGTTCAACATACCAATCGAAAGCAATACTGCTAGCTACGACAAAAGAGTCTAAAGAGCAAAGCATCACGCCACTACATCACAATAATTGGCCCTATGAGTTATATATTGCCTTCCACTACCATCAAGCTTTTGAAGGAAGGAGGCATAAACCCTTGGGATATTGGATAGCATCAATTCCTCTAGGGTCTACCCTTTGGAACCGATGATCCCCGAGCTTGAGCCAAAGCTTCCTTCACACGCTCAACCATGGATTTTAGATCTTTTTATATGGAGGTACTTTCCACTACCTTCTATACAAGCTAGTGCTACCTTGCTCAATGGGAGGTAGAGTCTTAATGGGTCTAAGACATGCACTACTCATGACACATCATAATAGATGAACTGAGGGCTTGTCAAGCACACTACCGCTAACAAGTCGTGTAACATACCATCCTATCAATCTACTCATCCTTCTGCCTTAACTGAAGTGGGAGGTGTTGGGCTATGATATCTTCTTGATCAATCTCATCATCTTTCATGGCCTGTTGATCCTTAAGTAGAGATCCTCTAGTATCAACCATGCATACACTGAATCCCCATCAAGTCATCTTCATTGGGATCAAGAACTCTCTCTTCATCGACTGTACCCCAAGATCTCCTTCTTCCCATAAAAATAATGTGCAACTATCTCATCTAACGATCTAACTCAGGTACAAATTTAGTGACGATGTGATCACTATCATGCATTGAGAGGCACAACCTCGCCTCCAGAGTCAATCTGTGGATGACTACCAGAAGAATGACACCCGACCGATACTAGCTATAATAGGGGTAACAATCCTAGGATGATCACTACCTACAACCGAACTATCATCAAGAATATCATAAGTGTCACCATCACATCCGGCGGGGTGAGTTGGTGAAGGAACCACCATGATGCTTGAGTCACCACTTCCCACACCACCGGGGCGTAAGGTCAAGCAGAGAGCTCGCCCCTACCACAATGGGTGGTGTAGGAGGAGATCCCTATATCATCACCAATGGGTACATTTTCCCCGATGGCCTTCATGGCCTTAGATGGAATGGGAGATGCACTACATGATGGCATGAGGTAGAGCGGTGGAGACACCACCGACTCTCTGTACAAGAACCGCCTCCCATGGTGGTTGGTCCCGGAGAATACTATCGCGATGGTCGAGTTGAAGTGCAATCGACCAACTCTATCACTCTCTAGTAATGTGTGATGTATGGGCCTCACGGCCCTCTCAGGAATTTGCTTCCCCACGCCATGGGGATAATGATCAAGATCAAACTGTTGACTCGATCATCGATGCCACGGCGTATAGATCGAGGCCGCGATATGACCTCCTACTGAAACTCATAAAACTGCACCACTAGAGGAGGTGATGAACAGATCCTCGGCATCCTCTCTGTAATGAGAGAGGATGAACTGGTTTTCATAACGTGGTGAAGTGATCATGGGAGACTCATCCATGGTCGATCTATGCCTCTACTCCTGCTATCAGTGTGTGGAACCGCTTGATCATATGGTTCTTATTCCTAGCGTAGGATGAGAGGAGTGAGCTAGACCCATACTCAAATGTGGGGAGGCAAGCCTAAACTAGGGAGCCTTACCCTTGGAGGTATGGTAGCAAGTACCGGGGCAACATGAGCAACTCTAAACTACAACTGGGGTACTATCAGAACTATAACACAAGTGGGTACTACCACACCTTTCCTCTTCAATGAGGAGACATCAAATCGAAGGTAAGTCATCCGATGACCAACCGCCTCCCACCTTCTTCGGACTGTAGGGGGAATGCCCTCATAAGTGATCTGGCCCCCTCAAATCCCGGCCAAAGTGAATCAGGTGGGTATGGTCCAGACGAGGGAAGTCACCTGATCTAAAGCTAGATCCATACCATGGGGAAGTAAAGACAAATTTGAGAGGCCATTTCAATGTAGTAAAGAAATCAAGTGCACTAATCGACAAAAGAATCTACAATGAGAAATGAACTTGTATCAATTTTCTCCATAGATTTTGAATTTTGAATTTGAAAATTTGAACCCACATCCAACAACTTGGAAGTGTTAAGTGGGGTTCAAATAGATTCGAAGAGATTGATTGAAAGAGGAATTTGAATATGAATTCAAACTTCAACAAATTTAAGTATATTGAAATACGGATTCAAAATTTTTGATAGGATGCTTCCATAGGTTCATTGTTATTTGAATTTGAATTTTTGTGATTTGAGGACCCTTTTCTTTAACAAATTTGGGTATATGTTAAAGTAAGGGTCAAATGATTTTTTGTTTGATTGTTTTGAATTTCACTTACTTAGCAAATTTAGGTATGCTAAGTGAAGTAAAAGTGATTGTTTTTTTTTGTGAATTTTGTTTTTGATTTTAAAAATTGAATTACTTAGCAAATTTAGGTATGCTAAGTGAAGAACCCAAGTGTATTTTGTTTGATTTTTTGAAAATAGGATTCTTAGCAAATTTAGGTATGCTAAAATCCTAAGTGTTTCATTTGTTTGAATGTTTTGATTTTTGAAAGTAGGATCCTAAAATGCTAAGGGGATCCTAAGTGTTTTGTTTTGTTTTTGATGATTGAAAGTGTAGACTTATTTTTAGCAAATTTTGTATGTTAAAGATAAAGTCCCACTTGGTTTTGTTAAATGGAAATTTCACTTCGTAAATTTGAGTGCGCTAAATGAAATTCCAAATGGTGTGTTCAAAATTTTGATTTGTTTTGGTTTTGAAAAATGGAAACTTCTCCTTAGCAAATTTGGTATGCTAAGGGAAAAAGTTCCAAATGTGTTCGCGAAATTTTTGGTTTTGACTTTGGAAACTTAGCAAATTTGAGTATGCTAGGTGAAGTTCCAAAATATGTTTTGAAAAATGTTTGATTTTGGATTTGGAAACTTCACTTAGCAAATTTAAGTATGCTAAATGAAGTTCCAAGTATGTGTTTAAAAAGTTTTGAAATTTTGGATTTCAATATTTTATTTAACAAATTTGGGTATGTTAAACAAAGTTCCAAATGTGTTTTGAAATTTTGAAATATGATTGTTGATTTTGATTTTGGATTTGGGAACTTCACTTAGCAAATTTGATTATGCTAAATGAAGTTCCAAATGTGTTTTGAAAAATTTTGAATTTTGGGATTTGGAGACTTCACTTAACAAATTTGGGTATGTTAAGTGAGGTTCCAAATGTGTTTGAAATTTTTTGAAATATGATTGTTGATTTTGATTTGGATTTGAAAACTTCACTTAACAAATTTGTATGTATGAAGTTAAAAATGTGTTTGAAAATTTTGAAATATGATTGTTGATTTTGATTTTGATTTGGAAACTTACTTAGCAAATTTGAGTATGCTAAATGAAGTTCCAAATGTATTTTGAAATTTTGATTTTGATTTGGAAACTTCACTTAACAAATTTGGGTATGTTAAATGAAATTTTTCCAAATGTGTTTGAAAATTTTGATATATGATTGTTGATTTTGATTTTGGATTTGAAACTTCACTTAGCAAATTTGATTTAAATGAAATTCCAAATGTGTTTGAAAATTTTGAAATATGATTGTTAATTTTAATTTTTGAAAGGGGACCTATTCAACAAATTTAGTATGTAGAATGGAGATCAATTTTATTTTTGAAATATGAAATTTTTGTGTGTGATTGTTGCTTTTTTGAAAGAGAGGAATTCCAACTTAAAACATATGTGAGATATGTTTAAGTGGGATTTCCTAAATGATATTTATTTATTTAGTTGTGAATGAAATCTTCATTTAATAAATTAAATATATTAAATGAAGGTATTCATGTGTGGTTTTTGAAAATTTTAATTTTGTTTATAAATGAACTTTCCATTCAATAAAATGTGAGTGTATTGAATAGAAAAATTCATGTGTGCTTTTTGAAAATTTTATGATTATGATTGTGATTTTTGGAAAAGATGATTATTCATTTTATTTTGAAAATGAAATCTTCATCAAAGTGAATTGAAAGAAGATGTTCATTTATGCTTTTGAAAATTTTATTAGTTTTATTTTTTGAAAATTCCTATATGTAACAATCCTGGGAATTGTTAAATGAGGGTGACAAAATTTTGTGGGAAATATTTTATTAAGTGCATTTTAAAAAGGTGCTTTTGAAAAGCAAAGTTCTTTAAGATTTTATTATTTTAGGATGAACCTTTCCTTATCATGAAAATGATAAGGAGGAAGTCTTTAAGATGTTTCTTTTTATTTATTTAGATCTTTCATTTTACCCATTGGAGAACCGAGGGGTTTTAAGACCAACAAGGAATGCGGTCCTAAAACCTAAAGATGTTGGCTAACTCAAGAATGAAGTGGACAATGAAACCGATTACAAAACCCACTATCGATACTCAAAGACAATGATCATTTACCAAAGATGGAGAGAGGAACCATCCCAAAAGTAAAAATCTATGGAGAAAAAATTCTAAAAGGGTAGTGAAGAAATTCATCTTTAGATGCCACATAGATCCATAAAATGTACTTATTTGTGATCAGTACATCATCAAATAGTGTACTATCTCAAAGAGAAGTCACTACCCTTTAATGGACCTAATCACCTCAATAAGGACTCCTAAGGATGATGGGTGCATATGTACTGAGATTCTTCCCTACTTTACATGAAAAGTAAAGGGTTTATTTTAAATCGGTTCATTAAGTTTCCTACAGGGCAAGCCCCATAGTTAATTACATCCTAAGGGATGGGGATCCTTAGAAAACTCGATTAAGGTAAATGATCATTGTCTTAAAGATTTCAATAGGGAAGGACTATCAATCGATTGGTTTTATTTTGAAGATCAAATAGGATTGATCAAAAGAGGGAGTTATTATCCAAGCCAAAATGGAATACAAGTAGGAGAGATGCTAGAAACCTAGTGAGCATCTCAAACTATCCTATAGTTGGGCTTTACATTTTTGAAATTGATTTAGTTTGTCTAAGTTGTATTTTTTATTAGAAATTTAAGACTTAAGATTACTTAACACAAGATCAAGAAAATACCTAAGGGGTGAAGAATTAAACTTATGGCCCACAAAGGGCCTAAATCTAGGGAGCTTTAGCGAGGGCCGAAAGCACAACCTAAATCTAAGGCAAAAATGGGTAATTGGTTTGCCTTTACAAGAGAGGACAAACCACTCAACAACTTGGACTTACAACCGGTGGCCGCCAACTAACTCCTCCTATGATTTTAAATACATGTAGGCAAGTCTTTATGCTTATGCAAGATAGCTAGGCTATTATTATTTAGAAAGAGACTAAGTCCTTAAACTCACTCCTTAAAGAGACTAGATCATGTAAAGGGACATGCTTCAAATGACCTAAATCTAATGCAATTCAAATTTCATTTTATTTTCATTTTGGACAATTATTTTGACTGCTAATAGGATTTATGACTAATGCATGAGAAAAAAGATTATTGGCCAAAATTAAGAAGGGAGGAGGTGAGTTTCCACCATGGCTCAAAGGTCAAGAAGTTTCTCTAAAAGGTGGAAGCCTCCAATCAAGAGTGAAATAAGATGCATTTATGCATGATATTATAAAGAAATGCTCATCCAGAGGGTTGCTAATTCTTTTATCTTGATTTTAAACCTAAGCTTTAGGTGAGGTTATGAGTTGTTTAATTTTATTTGAGTTGTTAAGTTGGGTAAAAGATTTTTTTTTTCCTAAAGAGCCTAATCCACATCCGCCATACATAAAGCAAGGAAGAAACTAGAAAATCATGCCACTTAATGCAAAAGCTAAACAAATCATCAATCAATTTATAAAGCTAATCAAAAAGAATAAATGGCCATGGTCACACCGCACAAACAAAAAATATCAAATGGGTATGAGCTCTACCCTTATACAACCAGATTACAAATGAATTAAATTATAACAAAAGGAATTCATTGTATGGGGTCTTCAAGCTTTATTCTTCTTCTTTTCTTCTTCTTTCTTCTTCTTTCTTTTCTTCTTTGTTCCTTTGAAGGGTTGGAAGGTGATGCATAAGATAGATCTTATGACCAATATTCATCCTAATCCCCATAATAAATAAATCATTCCAAAATCCTAATTATAAATTTACATGAAAAGGAAAAGTAAAATCTAACTAACACAAAATAAAGGTGTTTAAACACACACATAAATCCCAAGCATGTATATTGACTTATCACCCCACACATGGGTGACTAAGTCCACGGCCTATGGATTATGCTTAGGGGTATAAAGCACCAAGCAAAAAGTATTTATATTTTTTTTATGATAAGCACAATCCTAAAAGAATAGACTAAGAACCATCCACAACATCTGTCCTAAAACATCATAAAACAAAACAAACAAACCATGCACCACCCTAACCTAAGCTAGAAGTGGTGACTTAGCTAATGTGCTTTGAAGGTGTATGCCAAGCTTTAGGTTTAAATTTTCTGTGAAGAACATGTTCAACTTAGAGGAGGGTTTCATTTAAGTTGTTTATTATTTTGATTTTATTTCATGTTTTAATTTGTGGATCCTACACTAAGTTATGAAGAGAAAGAGAAGAGAACTTCTCTTCCCTAACCTAAGTAATTTCTAAAGTAGATTCACATTTTAGTTTCATTTAGGTGAATGTTTTGATTAAATCTTTAATTAATCCTAAGTTTAGATAAACTCTAAACAAACCTATTCAAAAGAAAGGCATTTTAAGATTAAATAAAATGAATCAAAATTCACATAACACACATTACTTCATTTCTTTCCCAACATATATAACATGCATATGGATGGACCCTAAGCATATATTTAACATTTAATTATGATGCATGCTAATTAATCCATTTAAGAAAATTTAGAAGTTGAATATGCATGATTTTCTTAAGTAGAAAGGTTTTCCTTATCAACATACATAAAGTAAGAAAGGCATAAGTGAGTACACCATTGTTAACAGAGGTGTAAGGTACAAGACCTACTTAGGCTACTTAAAGCCTCACAACCTCGGTTGTCCAGACTAATATACCACTTTCCTTAAATACAAACATGTATATAAAAGAAATGAAAAGAATATGCAAAAGTTATTAATGGATTCATTTTGTTTATGCAATTTATGTATGCAAGTATAGTAACCCTTCTTAAATGATAGCATAGAGATGAATGGGATGGAATTAAGTAAGTGTTGGGTTCTTTTCAAATGAACCATATCTTACCAACTCCTATTCAAAACTATGCTAACATAAGAAAGAGAGGAAACCTATACATACATTTTATAATCTTCACATGCAAGCTTATAATTAAAGTATAAGTAGCACACTTTCAGATTTACTATTTGGTTTATATGTTTTGAAAATAATTTGGATTTAATAGTGATAATAGCCACTCATATTTTACTTTAGCCAACACATGCAAAATTGACATAAAGTAAACAATTTCATTTTAAAATTTGAAACATGAAATTACGAATGCATGAAATCACATGACATACAACTTAACATGTTGGGAAATATCCAAAGCAATGAAAGCATGTAAACAAACTCACTTCACTTAAATCCTAAAGACATATGAATAAGAAAATTTAGAATAAATCAAAGTGAATTCAAAGTGATTTTTTGTTTAGTTTGAAGTTTGATTTAATTTTGAAAAGGTGAGATGAGTTTGTCCTAACCCATTCCCACATGTGTTGATATTTTTGTTTAAATTTTAGATAATTAGATCCATTTTATATTAGGTTATGGTATGAATTAACTTAATTAACCCTTACCTACACCACCTTAGAAGAATTAATCAAATGACTATGAGCCAATGAGATGACATAAACCCACAGGAGTTTAGATTTACAATGCACTTAATAATGAAAAGGCCTAATGCAATTCAGCTCACAATTAAAAGTTAATTAAGGGTTATTTAGCTTAAGTAATTTCAAAACACCTTTCACACATATGAATTGGGTTTTGATTTCCTTAATTAAACTTAGGCTACACCTAAGCATCTACCCAAAGATTAATTAAGTTGGAACTTAGATTTTTTTTTAGAAATTGATTAAGGGGATAATTAATGAATTAACCCTTAATTAAGAGAGATTAAGAGAAAGAGGTTTAGGGAATAGGGAAATGCCCAAAATTATTCCATAAACCTCTTACTTGGATCTAACCTTAATCAACCCCTAATCATGGGGTAAATAATCATACACTAATTATGCTTAATTACATGAAGGGTAATTAAGGAAACCATATGCAATTCTTTAATCAAGCCTTCAATAAATCCCAAGAAAATTAGGGAGGTGAGGTCATCCCTAAAATATACCCAAGAAATTTGGATTAATCAGAGATTAATTAAAAGGTAATTAGCAAATATTTCCAATAAAACCCAAATTCAGAGAAAATCATAATTCAAAATCATTAAAATTAATTTTAAAATATTCTAGGTTGTTATCTTTCCATAGGTTTTTATTTCATATTTTTCTAAATTTTATGAATATTTATGAATTTTGAAGTTCTATTAATTAGGAAATTAATTAACATTTAATCCCTAATCATCCACGACATGGTGGATAATTACGCGCTTTACATCACATGAGTGACTTAAGTTATCACCACCAAAGGCAGCGGGTTTTATATCCGATCGATCAAAACCATGGATTCCATATTTTAAAAGGATAAAAGATTCTAAATGTTAAATAATCTTAGCCATCCATCTAAAATGTGGATGGATATCTAGATGATCTGTTCTTCCCTTGATCAATAGAGACTCCATGATCAAGGGAAGATCAAAGCTGATCTAGCATGGAATCAATTCAACCCACACCATCTAAAGCAAGAGCAAAATCTAATGGTCAAAATCATGGGTGAAAATTTCTTTCACAAAGCTCCACACCACATTGAGTTTAGGTCAAAAATGTACCTCACCGGAGATCACCGACCTTGAGAGCTTCTGAGATAAGCCTCGAGAGTGAGCTTAAGATGAGTGGATCAATGGACCAACCAACCTCACTTGAGCTTTGCTTTGATCCAATTGATCCTTCCTGGGAACTCCAAAAGCTTGGCTGACTTACTATGATGAAGTGTGCAAGAGAATTGAAGGAATCAAGGTGGAAGAAGTTGGCAATCCTCCCCATTTTTTGCAAAAGAGAAAATAAAAAAAAATGGAAAAGAGCCTAGAGCTTGGATCTCTCCAATGGCTCTAGCTTCCTATTCTTCAATGATGAGAATGAAAACAAAAATGAATTAGGGGAGTATATCTCCCTTGAAGGATGACAATCCAAATGCTTGCCATTTTGATACCATTGATGAGATTGGGAGGGTTGTTTAATCTATTTTGGGTGTGCACATGGTCTTTGATCCAAGGAGTGGATGCCAACCTCCATGTGCTTGAATTTGAGCTTAAGAGGAGTTTGAATTCAATTTAAGCTAGGGTCGGTTTGGTCTAGGACCAAATACTAACCAAACCCATTGGGTTGGGTGCACCACTCATTAAGTCCCTTGAGCTTTTAGGAAAGCCTCAAGTGATTGTGAAGAGGGTATGACCAAATTACCCATGGATTAGGCCAAAATTTGTTCTATGGCCTAGAATGGTCATTTTACTATTTTTCCAATTTGATATATTTGGTATGTGGAGAAACTAGGTTTGGCCAAGTTTCATGAGATTTGGAATTCATTTGATGGGGTTTGGCTGTTGACCCATTTAGGTCAAAATGGGTCAACTTGGGTCAAGTTGACCAATTGGTCAAATTGGGTCAAACCAAGGGTCAAGTTCATATGACCATTTGAAATATTTTTGGTGGCTTTGGATTCAATTTGGTATATATTTGAATTTGGCTCATATGACTTCATTTAGGTCAAATGGGTCAAGTTGACCTATTTGACCCATTTGACCTATTTGAGTAGGTCAAGGGTAGGTTTAGGTTAGTCATATATGGGATTGGTATCTTTATTTCCAATCAAATTTGGCTCAACATGACCCCTTTAGGTCATGTTGTCTAAGGTCAAGTGGGTCTTCTAGTTGGCCAATTGAGGCTTTGGTCAAGTTCCACAAGTGTTTTGGAATGGACTTGACCTATTGGTTTCAATCAATTTGGCTTAGATCAAGTTTTGACATATTTGACCCTTTAGGTCAAAATGGGTCAACTTGGGTCAAGTGGTCCAATTGGGCTAGGTTAGGCTCAAATGTTGGTCAAGTTCAAACATAGGTCATGAGTGAACTTAGATCAATGGTTTCAATCAATTTGGCCTATGGTGAATTTGGCTATGTTAGGTTTCATTTGGTTAAGTGTTGACTTGGTCAACCCTTAGGTTTGACTTGGTTTGACCCAATTTGATTGATTGATCATCCCATGATGATTGTTGATCATGATGAGAGGATATATGAGTTTGGTTCAATCCAATTTGGTTAGGATCAAAGTTGGCTCATAAGGGTACTTTAGGTCACTTTGGGTCAAGTGAGCTAAGTGGGTCAAATGGCTTGGTCAAAGCTTGATTTGAAGTTGATTGATCTTGTATATGGACTTATGATTGAAATATAAATCCATTTACAAGTGGTTTGAAGTCAAATGGATTTTGATCCATTTGAAAATTTCATATTCAAAGGAAGAATATGAAAATTTTGGTTTGATTTTGATTTGGGTTTTGATTGAATGATTGAAGTTTGGATTTATATATGAGGATCATGAATATTGATTGAATCATGAGAGAAAATCAAGACTTGTTTGATTTGAAATGATTTGGCTAAGTTCAAGATTTTGACTTGAAAGGCTTAGATTGATTTTGAGTTGATTTGAGTTTGATTTTGGAATTGGTTTTGATTGTTTGAATTTATATTTCATTTATATATGTGAATATAAATGAGAATATGATCATGAGAAAATTTCAAGAATTTGAAGAGGTTTAATCATGATTTGGGCTAAGTCCTTTAAGAAGAATTTTAAAAGACTTAAGGGAATTTTAAATTGGAATTTAATTTATTGAGTTGGATTTAATTGATTTATATTTATATTTCATTTATATATGAGAATATAAATGAGAATATAAATATGTTTTGAGAAAATCCCATGAGTTTGAAATGGTTTGATCAAAGTTTAGGTTAAATCCATTAAAGGCAATTTTTAAATTGAAATTTAATTTTTTGAATTGGATTGGATTGATGTATATTTATATTTCATATATATATATAAGAATATAAATGAGAATATAAATAAGTTTTGAGAAAATCCCATGAGTTTGAATAGGTTTGATCAAGATTTAGTTAAGTCCTTTAATGAAATTAAAGGACTTAAGAAAATTTCATGAATTGATTTGGAATTTGAGTTTGATTTGATGGATTTGAATTTATATTTCATTTATATATGAGAATATAAATGAGTACATAAATGGATCATGAGAAAATCACAAATGTTTGAATCTTGATTTTGGTTAAGTCCTTAAAGGGAGGCTTAAGGACTTATGCAAAATTTGGACTTGGAATTTTTGATGGATTTTGATCATGGGTTTCAATCATAGATTTCAATCATGGATTTGAATCATGGAATTGAATATTGGAATTGATTTGAGTTTGGAGAAAATCAAATAGAATTGATTTATAATTTGACTTGAAAGAAGAAAAGTGAGGTATGGTTTAAGCTAAGGGTAGAAAATTTTCCTAACACCCCTAAGGCATGGCCTATTCCTATGGCTAACTCTTCTAAGTCTTCTAGGGCTAGGTTTGATTGTCCACCTAATCACTAAATATGACTTAAGACTATGGAACTCTTAAAGTATAAGAGGAATCCTATGCCTAAGATAGAATGGTTGAGAGTTCATTCTAAAAATGAGGTCAACAAAGGGCGCCCAATAGGTGTGGTGTGACTAACAAGGAACACCACACATATTGGTGTTGATCGAAACGATCAACAACACTGAAAGATCACAAGCACTAATAAAAATAATCTATCCTTAACCCAAGAAAAAGAAAGAATCCAAAGTTTAGTGCAACGTGGCTCTACTTATGTCCAAGACATAAGAGAGAGGGAAGAAATCTACTAGGGATAGAGTGTGAACCTTCCACTAGGGAAGTAGGTTCAAGTCATCCACAAGGGGATGAGAGGTTTGATTTGATTCTTACTGAGGAGAAAAAGATTTGATTTGTTCCACCAGAGAAGAGGGTTGAATTTGTTTTAATTTTTGTTAAGTTTGAATTTTGAGATGAACCCTATTAGTTTGCAATGGGTTGTCCTGAATAGGAGCCATAGAGGCTAAGACTTAACTCAGATTTACCAATATAAAGGGGTAGTATACAAAGCACATAGTAGGACTAACCAACCAAAGAGATTCCTTTCAATATGCAGCAACTGTACTAGGAATAAAGCATAGTAGACTTACATCCTCCAAAGTAGAGATGAGTTGCTGGGGTAATCTATTGGCAAGACAACAGATTGAAACTAACATAAGGCTGACCATTGAGTAAATGCCATTGGGGGACTTAGATCAACTCAAAGATAGTCAAGATTGATTTCATTTTTAGTTTTGTTTATTTTTGATGAATTCTGTTGGTTTATGGTGGATCACACTGAGAAGAAGCTTATAGAAGTCTAGACCTATCTTAGATTTATTGAACCAAAGGGAGTAGCTTCCCAGCCGATGGGAGAACTATCTGGCCAAAGGAGTACCTTTAAGTTTGCAATGCTCAATTAAAGGGAAGAAAGCTCAGGGACTCACATTTTCCACTAAAAAAGATCATTGGGGTGATCGGTTACTTTGGGCAACAAATCGAACCTGACCTGAGGCTGCCCGTTAGTTTGCGACAATGATGCTAGAAAGAATGCATCATAGTTTATATCTTTCAAAGTGAAATGACTACCACGGTAACTTACTTGTGGCAAAATAGATTAAAATTGACCTAAGGCTGACTACAGAGTGAGTATCAACTAGGGGATTTATCTCATCTCAAGTAGTCAGACAATTCCTATAGGGAGTTATGCTGACACTACCCTAAAGATAGGATGCCTGCTTGGGAAAAGGGGCCCTTTGGAGGCTTAAATTCTTAATACACAAGCAAAATTTTTTATTTTTTTTGTTTATTTTAATTTTAGTTGTTTATGGACCCTATGTGAGGGATCAAACTAAAG
This sequence comes from Cymbidium sinense, assembly GCA_021442155.1. Classification (NCBI taxonomy): domain Eukaryota; kingdom Viridiplantae; phylum Streptophyta; class Magnoliopsida; order Asparagales; family Orchidaceae; genus Cymbidium; species Cymbidium sinense. The sequence goes on along the minus strand of CM038228.1, from coordinate 62,939,961 downwards.
GAGCTTATATTTAGACCTATCTCATTTATTGAACCAAGGGAGAATTTAGCATCTCAAACAAATTTTCTCCAAACATGGGTGTTACTAGGAAAAACCCAATCCAAAGTAACCCGGTAATGTCTAAATGGGGTCAAAAGGACTTGATCCAAATAGAGTTGCATAGGGATGGGGCCACTAAGGCTTAATCCAACACCTGGAGAAAATGATGGCTAGTAATATCCAATAGGTATTCTGTCCAACTCAAGGAGAAAGCATGGGACTCATATCTACCAAGAGTGGTGTATCCATGTTGTCACAAGATAGCAAACATCAACCAACCTAAGGTGCCCTTCAATCGCCTAGAAGAAAGCTCGGGACTCATCCTCCTATAGTAAACCCAATTGGATAGTCTTTCGACAAAGGTTTCCCTAGCTACCACCGAGTGAATGCCACTAAGAGACTTATATCAACCCAAGAGTAGCCTAGAGGAAAGGAGCCTCTGGGGGACTTATCCTAAAACTCAAATATATTCAACCTAGTTAGAACATGATGGCTAGTTCAAGAAGAAAGCACGAGGACTCACATCTTCTTAAGAAAAGTCAACACGAGATAGCTTAGTGGTTGGGCAGTGAAACTTACCATACTAATAAAACACTCATTGGTTTGTAGTGATCAGATAGGAAGAAAGCACGAGGGCTCACATCTTCAAAATAAGTGACCACTAGGGTGACATACTAACGATATAACATGTAGACACGGTAATGAGTGAGTGCAGGGGCTTGCTCCCACATCAAAACTTCGAGATAAAAGATTTGTGTTTGTTGTTGTGCATGTGTTAAAAGGAATGATGCCAGGGGACTCTTACTACCTTAAAACATTTGGGGAATTATGAAATGATGCCATGGATGGAAATAAAATTCCCACTAAGAAAGGATGCCACTTGGGTTCTCTCACCTAACTTAGTTATGCTAATCAAAATAGGATGCCTCTGGGTTCTCTTACTCTATTCTAATAGCATCGAGATTGTGTTTGTGTTGTGAAAGAGGGATAGGATGCCACTTGGGGACTCTTACACCTACCCTAAACACGTCATGGGGATTCAGAATAAAGCAACACTTGAAAAGAAGATTTGATGAATGGAATCAAATTTTGTTCTATTTTTTATTAATGATTATTTTCAAACATGATTTATTTCATGGGTAATATTTCTTTAGATAGAGCCCATTAATTGGAAGCATCGGGTGTTCCCCTTTATAATCAATAAGCTGATAAGATCCTCCTTGGCAGGCCTTGTCAATAACATAGGGGCTTTCCCAAATGGGTTCAAACTTACCTCCCATCTTTGATGAAACAATTGGTCTCCTTGACTAACACAAGTTCTCTACTTGGAAAGACCTAGGTGGACACTGTGAGCTTGAATCATTTTGGCCTTGTACAACTCGAGGTTTTTTTGCGCCCGTGGGTGACTCTCCTCCAAACCTTGAGCTCTTCTAACCGCAACTTTGCATTCTCTGTAGTGATCTTGTTACCCAATGCTATCCTTAGTGATGGGGTTGAACTTCTAAAGGAAGAATGGACCCATACACTAAGAAAATGGGGTAGGTGAGTTGAGTTGTGTGTGGTAGGCCCTAGGCTTCAATAGCTATTCCACTATCATTTGTTGTCATCAAGAGTCTTCTTCAGTATCTAGATGAGAGTTTAGTTGAATGCTTTTGCTAAACCATTAGCTCTAGGGTGATAGATGGTGGAGTATCTATAATCTATACTATGTCTTCTAAAAAAGCTATTGATCTTCATGCTTTTGAATGCAATACCATTATCAGATATAATTCATTGAGGCACCCATATGATATGGTTCTTAAAATTGAAGCACATGGTGAGTTGTGACCTCTCACGGTGGGATGGCTTCCGCCCACTTGGAAAAGTAGTGGTAGCTAAGATGAATCGATGCCCTTGGAAGAAGAGGATCGATCGGACAATGTGGTACCCCAACACTCGAATGGCCATGAGGCCAAAGTAGGGTGTAGAATATTGGGTGGTTGGTGGAGGACCACACCGTGCACTGACATTGATGGCATCTCCTAGCTACATCCATGCAGTATGTAATCATAGAAGGCTAGTAGTATCCAAGTCTTTTGATCTTTGTCTTCATCTTCGGACCGGATTGATGAGCTCCACATAGACCTGAATGTACCTCGATTATAATGCCATGGGCTTCATGTTTGTCTAAACAATGTAACCACATTTGGTCAAAGGATTGGCGATACAGGGTGTCATCAGAGCATAGGAGAGAGCTCTATTTTACGATGGGCTTATGACTTTTCTTTGAGGTAGTTTCTTTGGTGTTCAAATCTACTCCAATCCAGTCCTTGTCCATTTTGGCAATGACAACCTCCCCAGAGAAAGTCTCTCGATGAGTTCAAATCAATAAGGGATAGACTTGTCTATTTTGGACCCTTATTGAAATGGACTCATCTTCGGACATGCCAACTCTTTGGCAAGTTTGGCCAAAGCATCTATGTGTTCTCTCTAACCTTGTAGATGGTGACTTGAATTTGGGCCAATAGCTTCATGGTATACTCATAGTAATGATAAGCTTGGGTTTGAGAACTTAGGACAACAATCGGTTGATGACCAGCGAGAATCCCCAAAGATGTTGATGCTCTTGACATTAGTGATGGCTAACTCGGATAATCAAAGCCTCATAAATTTGTTAGTGCGGGGTTGGAAAGATAGTATGAATCTCATCACATAGTTTGGAGTTAGAGAATTATTCCTACACCTGCCTTTCCTGGGAGAATACATCTCCCATCAGCAATTTCTGACCTCCCCTAAGTTTAAGATTTGTTCATTTGGGAGATTGTCATTAAGCAAAGAATTAGCAGGAAGTGGGTGTGCTACTAAGAAATCCTCTAGTACCTATTCTTTTACTGCACGGAGGGGGACAAATGTGATATCAAGCTGAGAGAATCATGGACCGAGCAGGCCAAATGTTTGGAAGCATTGTCATGTCATGAGATAATGGATTGGTTGAGATCAAGTTCACCTTATGAAAGCATATAATGTCATAGCTTGAGATGCAAAGATCAAAGCTAGGCAATGTTTCTCAATAGGTGGATAGTTTGCTTGAGGATTAGATGATAGGGAGGTAGTAGTAGAGCGCTCTCCTTCCCTTCATTGCAGCTTGAGATCCGAGAGAGTCATCCAATGCAGCGGTGTAAAGGATGAATGGCTTTGCCGGATGCTAGAAGCGACTTCACCAAGTACTCTTTGATGTCTTCAAATGCGTGCTGACACTTATCATCTCACTTGAACTTGTCTCCTTTTTGATAAGTGCTAAAAATGGTTTGCATCTCACTGATAGGTTTGAGATAAAGTATCTTAGATACACCAATCATCCTTGAAAGGATCTGAGTTGAGTTAAACTCTTAGGAGGTGGCATTTCTAAGATAGCTTTAATCTTTTCAGGATCTATTTCTATTCCCGGTGTCGAACAACAAACCCAAGAATTTTCTTGAAGTGACTCAAATGCACACTTCAGGGGATTCATTTTTAGGTTATATTATCTTAACCATTTGAAAACTACTCTTGAGTTAAATAGGTGGTCCTCCTTTTCTCTGCTTTTGACTATTAGATCATCAATAAACCTAATGATGGATGAGTTCATTGAAGATGAGTCATGGCGGTTGGTATGTAGCACCAGCATTTTTAAGGAAGGCATGACCCTATAATAGAAGATTCGTCGAGTTCAAAAGTAGTGTTTCTTTCATCTTGAGACATCTTGATTTGGTTATAGCGGATGATCCATCCATAAAAGAGAAGATTGCATGAGATGTGGCAATGTCCACCATTAATTCTGGTATAGGAAAAGAAAACTCATCCTTAGGACTTGCCTTGTTTAAGTCCCTAAAATTGACACAAATGTGAATTTGGCCATTCATCTTAACTGGGATGACACTAGCTAACCAGGTAGGATATTTTTCTTCCATGATGAAACCAGCATCGAACAATTTCTTGACCTCATAAATGACTTGTTGTTCAATTTCTAATCGCATGCATCTAGGAGCTTGCTTAATAGGGATAATGTTAGGGTTTATTGCTAGCTTGTGGACTACTACGTCAGGAGATAATCCGGGCATTTTTTCATAACTCCATGCGAAGCAATTTTTAAACTCAATCAATAGCCTAATTAAGTCATTAGTTTCTTATTCATTCAGTGATGAATTGATATATGTCGAGCGTGGATTTTCTTCTATCCCGAGGTTGATTTCTTTATGTTTATCGATTGTTGAATGAATCTCCTCTTCAAATTTTGATGTTGCCTCTTTGACTTGGACATCATCTGGATCATCTGAAGTTTCTGAACACATATTCTCGTAAGAGTTGGGGATGTGTGAGAAGAATCTACCAGACTCTGAATGGTTGGTAATAACTAGGCAATAATCTTCATCATCGGGACCCATATCGAATCTAGTCCCTCTTGATTGTGCTTCCCCTTATATTGTTCCATAGATTTTTGAAGTATTACACGTGCTTGGACCATGTGTGAGGAACTAAACCTTTATGTATAAGATTTTGAACACAAGGTTAGTAAAAGTCAAAGGTAATTCCATTAATTCTTTAAAGTATCTTCCTCAAGTCTACATCAACTCAGACTTGAGGATGATGAATCAAAAGAACCTTACTTCATGTCCTTTGAAAGACTTAGGGACTTTCTTAACTACTAAACCTTCAACTTTCTGAGATGTAAGTGTGGATAGAGCTAAGGTTCCCAATAGTTGCCTAATAGTTTCACATAAACCATATTCGAATACTTTGCTTTGCTTGGAGGCCCGGTCTTTGTCTTTGGCTGGATCAAAAGTCACCTCCAATGAAACCCGTTAAGAGGGGTTGGCTGGTATACTAATCACATTAGACTCATCCTCTGAGCAAGATTCCATGTTTATATGAATAGTAGGGGTACTCCTATGAACTGGAACACGACCTCTATTGGCTGAAGGCCAACTAGGGGTCTCCCACCTCTGGAACTACCTTTATTTCTACCTCTAACTCTTCCTGGTGGAGGTTGAGCCATCCTACCCACATGTCCATATGATGGAATGAACGTGGGTGGAATGTGATATAGATATTTCTTCTTCAATTCCCCTTTCTTGTTCACTTGGACTTTTATTTTTTTTCTTTTTATTTTTTTCTTTTGCTTCATTTTCTTTTCTTTTAGTTTTGCATTTGAATTTTGTCCAAGTTCACGAAAAGGGTGTTTTGAGGAAGATAGTAGGTAGCATCCTCATAAATCTCAACCTCTACGAAAATGGCTTTTCATCCCCGTTGATTGGTACTCAATTCCATCTTTTCTGAACTTGATGCACTGATGAAGGGAGGATGTAATGATCTTATTATGATGCATCTAAGGCCTACAAGCAAAGTAGTGAATGAAGTATTCGAATCAATGATGTAGAACTTAGCTTCAGTCTTCGAGTCACCTATCTCCATAGGTAACATATGGAACCTAAAGCTCACTCACCTTGATCATTGAATCCTCTCAACATCATCCTATCTCCTTGAGTGTAGAGATGTTGATCTTTAAATAGGCAAGGGTCTTTAGACTCATAATTTTCACCGATGCACTTGAATTCATGAGAACCCTAACAAGTCTGAACCTATCCATGTCAACTGTGATATATAGGGGACGGTTGTGCTCCAAGTCCCTTAGAAGAAGGTCATCATCTATGAAGGTAATCCTTTGGGCTTCTTTTACATAATGTGCTTCTCACTATATGGCGGTCGGTGAGCTAAGCATATTTTTAGGATCAAGGAGGGCCTTGATTAGTGATTCCCTCATCTCTTTGGATAATACAAGGGCATCATATATGCTTAGCTTAGATGATAACTTTCTTAGATGAGAAAGGATGTTGTAGTCCACCTTCGGTTGGTCTTCCACAAGCATATCCAAGGGTGGAGCATCCTATGGAAGAGCTTCTCAATCTTCTGTACCAATGACTTGTTTCCTCTATCTTGAGGTGCTGCCCTAGGAGGTAGAACCTTGCCACTATGGAGGTTGACTTCGATGATCTCTTGAGGCAAGGTGTGGTGAAGGTTCTACCTTCACTTGAGCTCACCTACATCTTCTCTTATGGGACTCAAATCGGATGATTCCAAGTCTATCTCAAAGTGAACATAGTATTGAGTTGGAAAGTCAACTAATCAGAAGATCAAGAAAATTATTATATAGTATACTTGAAGAGTTATCATTAGGAATAGAAGAAGATAACTCATCAATAGAGATACAGATGTAATTCAAATCATCTTTGCTCTTCAATTTCTTGAAATTATTTGGAGGTACAAAGTAGAAATCAAGTAGAGTGAGTGGAGTAAGGGATTTGATGCCCTTATCTGTTGATACAAGAGTTATACTAGTAGAAGAAATAGAAGAGCTAGCTAATGGAAGAAGTCATGTGGTGGCAGAAGGCTGGAGGCTGCAGTGTGGTGCTAAAGGGCTATCGGTGCGACATCTTTGTTGTTGTTGTTCTGATTCTGAGCTCCCACTTTCTAGAGTTGGCACTTTGCAACTTGCAACCTTCCTTAGTGTTGGAGGTTTGAGCGACACTAAGGAAAGCTTCTTGACCTTCTGAATTATTTTCATAGAGGTTTTAGACAAAGAAATGTCCCAACCTTCTTTGGTTTTGGTTAGAACACTTGTATCCCTAAGGATTACCATAATGGAACTAGAAGGTTATTCCACAGGGTATTCCTTTGGGATAACTACAACACTGATCTTGAAACTATATTCAAGCTAGTCCTTGAATGTGAAGCAATCCTCCAAAATGTGGCCTAGCATATGGTGGTGAGGGCAAAAATTTGGATCATGACTCTTGCCTACTTCCTCGATCTCTAGGCTGGGTAAATTAGGTTTCTTTAAGAGATTCTTAAAGATTTTCTTGATTACCTCCCTATTAAAGAATAAGGTTTATTTAACTTATCTAATAGAGTAGGTTGACCATAGCTACGGCGGTATGCATGCCTTCTTTGGTGGTGGTATGGTTGAGGTGTTTATGGGCTATGGAGATCGATAGGTTGGCTCATGGTGGCAAAGGAGGTGGAGATCTTGAGGTTGTGGTCTCGACTAATCTCTAGTGGCCACTTCCCTTGTCAACTGTTGCTCTTGCTCGGTTTATTTTCATAGACCTTTTGGGACTTACCTTGAAACTGATCAGAAAAGGCTGTTTGGCCTCCTTAGTAGACTACCTTGTTGATTAGCTTCTCAAATGCTTAATAGTGAAGCCCTTAAGCATGAAGGTGAGATGGATATTCTTCAAGAATCTCAATGGCATGTTGATAAACTGGTTCACACTTCATACTCATTATGAAGAATATAATCATAAGTGACTCATGGTCTTTGTTGTGCTACAATGAGATCACCTGCAGTAACCCTTTGCTGAGCTCCAACAAATCTCTTGATGAAGAGTTGCTCTAACTCAACAAACATCTTTATTGAACTATTGGGTAGTCCAGCATACCAATCATAAGTAATACCCCCCTTGACAAGAGTCTAAAGAAAGCATCATACCACGTGTTGCAAAATAGCTGAAGTGAGCTATATGTTGCCTCAGATTCCCACTGCCATTAAAGCTTTTGAAGGAAGGAGGCATGAAACCCTTGGGATACTGGATAGCATCGAATTCCTCTAGGTAGGGTCTACTCTTTGGGCGATGATCCTCAGGATTGAGCCAAAGCTTCTTCACTGCTTATGTATTTTAAATCTTTTTTTTTGTATGGAGGTACTTTCCACTACCTTCTTATACGGGCTAGTGCTACCTTGCTCAATGGGAGGTAGTGTTTTAACTAGATCTAAGACATGCACTAGCTCAGGTTGGTGGCATCGGTGTAATGACTAAGGGCTTATTGAAAGACACTCGCTAATAAGTCCACTTCTGACATCTATCAATCTCTTCCTTCAGCGAGTCGAGGTTTTGGGTTAATTCTATGATATATTCTTGATTAATCTCATCACCTTCAATGATCTGTTGCTCCCTAAGCAGAGATCTTCTAGTATCAACCATGCATACACTAGTAGAATCCCCCATCAAGTTATCTTCATTGGGATGAAGGACTCTCTTTCTTCAGACTAGGCATAAGATCTCCTTCTTCTCCATAAAATAATGTGTAACTATCTCATCTAAGGAATGATCTAACTCAGTAGGTACAAATAGTTTGGGTGGACCAGTGTGATCACTATCATGCCTTGAGAGCACAGACCTGCTCACTCAGTCAATCCTGTGTACTATACTTGCTAGAATGATAATCACGGCGATACTAGTTGTACTTGGGATAAAATCTAGGATGATCCCTTTCTTTGGCACATCATATGGAATATCTATACCATCTTCCATTGTATGAGTTGGTGAAGACCCCGATGCTCGGGTGCCACTCCTTCCGCACCACCACGGGGTAGAAGGTCGGAGAGCTCGACCTACCATAATGGTGTGTAGGGAGGAGATCCTGCCCATAAGGATCAAGGTATGTTCTTCCGGATGTAGCCTTGGAATGGAATGGGAGATCTTTGCATGTCTTGCGATGATGGAGGATGAGGGATGAAGCGTGGGGTGGAGACTCACTAACTCTCTATGCAGGAACTACCCTCTGTGGTGTGGTCCCGTGAAGAGAATCTATCGATTAGTTGCTTGCAGGTAGCGGAAAATCAATAAAGTAGAAGCGGACGGCCGGAACCTTCCTCTCTACTAGTAATGTGTGATGTATGGGCCTCACGGGCCTCACGATATCTCCCATATGGGGATAACAAATCAAGGTCAAACTGTCCACACTGCGTTAGTATGCTCCTCACAGCATACGTTCAGTTGCATTGCTAGATGATTGATCTATCGATATTGATTAAAGTACCATTTGGAGGCTTTATCTCTTCATCTCTGCTCTAAATAGAGGATGGTAAGTTTCTGTGGCTTAATGGTAGAGTGATCACCAGGAGACTCATCCATGACTCAGGCTGCTCTAGCTATCCGAGTGTGGAACCGTTTGATCATATGATTCTTATTCCTATGTTGAGTATGAGTAGGATGAGAGGAGTGCAGACCCATACTCAAATGTCGAGGCAAGCCACACTTCTTGAGCCTTACCCTTGGAGGTACATATGGTGGTCTTAGGGCAACATGGGCAACTCTAGGATGACTGCAACTGGGTTATCTATGCTATAAGCGAATTTTGTGATACTATAGCTTTTTCTTCGTGAGGAGACATCAAAATCGAAGGTAAGTCTATCGATGATCGCTTGTCACCTTCTTCTCGACTATGGTGAGGGAAATGCCCTCACAAGTGATCCTGGCCCCCGCAAATCTTTGGCCAAAGTGGATTAAGTGGGTATGGTCTAGATGAGGGAAGTTTGCCTGATCTAAAGCTAGATCCATATTATGGGGGAATGTAAAGATAAATTTTTGAGAAGCGGCCATTTACTGTTGTAGTCGACCTGAGCATCTTGCGAAAGAATCTGCAATGAGAAATGAACATGTATTAGTTTTCTATCTCCATAGATTTTGAATTTTAAAATTTAAAAATTTAAACCCACATCCAACAACTTAGAAGTGTTAAGTGGGGTTCAAATATATCTGAAGAGATTGTTTGAAAAAGGAATTTGAATATGAATCCAAACTTCAATAAATTTAGGTATGTTGAAATATAAATTCAAAATTTTTGATAGGATGCTTCCATAGGTTCATTGTTATTTTGAATTTGAATTTTTGTGATTTGGAGAACCCTTTCCTTTAACAAATTTGGATATGTTAAAGTAAGGATCAAATAATTTTATTTTCATTTGATTATTTTAGAATTTCTCTTAGCAAATTTAGGTATGCTAAGTGAAGTAAAAGTGATTATTTTTTTTGTGAGTTTTGTTTTTATTTTGAAAATTTTGGTATTCTTACTTAGCAAGTTTATGTATGCTTAGTGAAGAAATCAAGTGTATTTTGTTTGATTTTTGAAAATAGAATTCTTAGCAAATTTATGTATACTAAGAAAATCCTAAGTGTTTCATTTGTGTTTGAAATGTTTTGATTTTTGAAAAGAGTAGGATCCTTAGCAAATTTGGTATGCTAAGGGGATCCTAAGTGTTTTGTTTTGTTTTTGAGGTGATTGAAAGTGGAGACTTATCTTTAGAAAATTTGGTATGTTAAAGATAAAGTCCCACTTGGTTTTGTGAAATAGAAATTTCACTTAGCAAATTTGAGTATGCTAAATGAAATTCCAAATGGTGTGTTCAAAATATTGATTTATTTTGGTTTTGAAAAATGGAAACTTCTCCTTAGCAAATTTGGTATGCTAAGGGAAAAGTTCCAAAGGTGTTTGAGAAATGGAATACTAAAGGTTTTGACTTTGGAAACTTTACTTAGCCAAAATGGAATACAAGTAGGAGATGCCCACGATGCTAGGAAACCTAACGAGCATCTCAAACTATCCTATAGTTGGGCTTTACATTTTTGAAATTGATTTAGTTTGTTTAAGTTGCATTTTTCATTAGAAATTTAGGACTTAAGATTCCTTAACACAAGATTAAGGAAATGCCTAAAAGGTGAGGAATTAAGTTTATGGCCCATAAAAGGAAAAAGAAATCTCAAAACCTAAATCTAGGGAGCTTCAGTGAGGGTTGGAAGCATAACCTAAATCTAAGGAGAAAATGGGTAATTGGTTTGCCTTCACAAGAAAGGACAAACCACACAATAATTTAGACTTACATTCGCCTAGGGGTGGCTGTCAACTAACTCCTCCTATGATTTTGAATACATGTAAGCAAGTCATTATGCTTATGCAAAATAGCTAAGCTATTATTATTAAGAAAAATACTAAGTCGTTAAACTCACATTCTAAAGAGACTAGATCATGTAAAGGGACATGCTTCAAATGACCTAAATTTAATGCAATTCAAATTTCATTTTATTTTTATTTTGGATAATTATTTTGACTCAGGCTAATAGGACTTTTATGACTAATGCATGAGAAAGAAGATTATTGGCCAAAATCAGTGAGAAGGGAGGAGGTGAGTTTCCATCACGGCTCTTAAAGGTCAAGCCGAGTTTCTCTAGCGAAGGTAAAATCCCTCTAATCAAGAGTGAAATAAGATGAATTTGTGCATGATATTATAAAAAAATGCTCATCCAGCTAAGGGGTTGCTAATTCTTTTATCTTGATTTTAAACCTAAGCTTTAGTCAACCATGTAGACTCCAACTTTAGTCAACCATGCAGACTCCAACTTTAGTCAACAACTTGAAAATCTCTAAGAAGAAATCCTCTAGTGTCAACCATGAAGACTCCAACTGAGTCACCCAACAAATCATATTCGTTGGGATCAAAGCTGACTTTCTCTTCATCTGACCAGTTGTACCCCAAAATCTCCTTATTTCCATGAAATCATATGCAACTATCTCATCTAAAGAATGATCCATCGGTAGGTATAAATGCAGGCGTAGATGTGATCATATGCGAGAAGCATCGGATCTACGTCCTTAAAGAGTCAATCTATGTGATTACTCCTTTGGATGAATGACACTCAGCCTCTATGAAAGAGGTAACAATCCTAGGATGTTTCACTACTTGCGGTTGATCATCGCCATATCTAAAATAACTATCACCATCTCCACATCCTACTGTATGGGCGAAGTTGGTGAAGAGATGACCATGATGCTTTGGGGTCACCACTACTTTTACACCACTATTGGGAGAAGGAGAGCTTGGCGCTGCCACAATAGATGCTGTAGAAGGGGTTGGATCCCTTGGCCATAGCCGAATCACCAACAGAGTGTGCTTTTCCCTGGATATGGCCTTCATATCCTTTGCTAGAATAGGAGATGCTGTAACCTAAATTGGTGATGGTGGATGAGGGTAGAGCGGTGGGGTGGAGACACCAGCAACTCTCTATCCATAAGAATTGCCCTCCTGTGATGACTAGTCTTAGTAAGAAGGATACTATAAGTATGGTTAGTGCGGGTAGCACAGTTGGAAAATCAATAAGAGCGGATGCTGCTGACTAACAGCTGAACCTTCGCCTCTCCCTGCTAAAAATATGGGCTGTATGGGCCTCTCAGGCCCTCTCCTGGTGAATCTGCTTCCCCACATTATGGGGGATAATAGATCAAAGATCAAACTGAGTGCCAGACTCTGAGCGTCCGTATGCTCCACCTACTTGGCGTAAGATAGATTGGAGGCCGGCATACGACCTCCTGCTTTGGGAAGCCATTGGCTAATACTGCACCACTAGAGGAGGTGATGAGTGAATCCTCCTAACATCCTCCCTATCTGACCCAGAGAGGATGGAATTGGTTTTCTGTAACTAGTGGTGAAGTAACAACGGGAACTCCTCGACAGCTGAATGGGTTGCTGCCTCCATCTCCTTTGCGATCCTGGCGTGGTACCGCTTGATCATGCAGTTCTTATTCCTACGCTATGTCCGGGTAGGATGGGAGGAGTGCTAGCTAGACCCATACTCAAATGTAGGGGAGGAAAGCCACGAGACCAGGGAGCCTTACACCAGAATGCAGATGAGATGGTACAAGCCCCTGGGGCAACATATGAGAGAACTACAATGGGGCTAGTACTACTAATCTTGTTGGTGCTAACTACTACAATTGAAGCCTGTGGGACTACCACCACTTTCCTCTTCAATGAGAAGACATCAAAGTCGGAGGGTAAATCAATCGATGACCCACTAGTCATCGTGGTCCTATAGCTAGTGAGGGAGTGCCCTCACAAGTAATCCTGGCTCCCTTGAATCCTCTACCAAAGTGAATCAGATGCGCATGGTCTAGTCGGGGCAAGTCGGCTTGATCCAAAGCCAAATGCATACCATGGGGGTAGGTAAAAATGAACTTTTATTACCACATTTTCGTAAGAGGCGAAAACTCTTGTGCAAGAATGCAATGAGGAGTTTGTATCATATTTCTATCTTTATAGATCTTTTGAACTTTGAATTTGAAAATTTGAACCCACATCCAACAACTTGGAAGTGTTAAGTGGGGTTCAAATGGATTTGAGAAGATTGATTGAAAGAGGAATTTTGAATATGAATCCAACTTCACCAAATTTAGGTATGTTGAAATATGAATTCCAAATTTTAAGAAGGATGCTTCCATAGGTTCATGTTTGTTTGAATTTTAAAATTTTGATTTGAGGACCCTTTACTTTAACAAATTTGGGTATCTTAAAGTAAGGGTCAATTGATTTTATTTTTGTTTGATGATTTTGGAATTTCACTTACTTAGCAAATTTGGGTATGCTAAGTGAACTATTTTGAAAGTGATTATTTCTTTTTATGAATTTTGATTTTGATTTTGGAAGTTTGGAATTCCCACTTAGCAAATTTAGGTATGCTAAGTGAAGAACCCAAGTGTGTTTTGTTTGATTTTTGAAAATAGGATCCTTAGCAAGTTTAGGTATGCTAAAGAAATCCTAAGTGTTTCATTTGTGTTTTGATTTATTGATTTTTGAAGAGGGTAGGATCTTTAGCAAATTTAGGTATGCTAACGAAATTCTAAGTGTTTCATTTTGTTTTGATTTTTTTTTTGAAAGGGAGACTTAACTTTAGCAAATTTGGTATGCTAGGGATGAAGTCCCACTTAATTTTGTGAAATGGATTTCACTTAACAAATTTGGGTATGCTAAATGAAATTCTAAAAGATGTATTCAAATTTTTGGTTTGTTTTGGTTTTGAAAATGGAAACTCCTCCTTAGAAAATTTGGTATGATAAGGTAAGAAGTTCCAAAGGTGTTTGAGAATTTTGGTTTTGACTTTGGAGACCTCACTTAGCAAATTTGAGTATGCTAAATGAGGTTCCAAAAGGTGTTTGAAAATTTTTGATTTTGGAGTTGGAGACTTCACTTAACAAATTTGGGTATGTTAAATGAAGTTCTAAAATGTGTTTGAAATTTTTTTTAAAATTTTTGGGTTTGGAGACTTCACTTAACAAATTTGGTTTTGTTAAATAAAGTTCCAAAAGGTTTTTGAAATTTTTTTGATTTTTGGATTTGGAGACTTCACTTAATAAATTTGGGTATGTTAAATGAAGTTCTAAAAGGTGTTTGAAATTTGTTTAATTTTGGATTTGGAGACTTCACTTAGCAAATTTAGGTATGTTAAATGAAGTTCCAAATTGTGTTTTGGAAGTTTGAAAAATATGATTGTTTAAGTTTTAATTTTTGAAAAGAGAGGACTTCCATTCAACAAATTTGGGTATGTAGAATGGAGATCAATCTCATTTTTGAAATGTGAAATTTTGTTTTATGTGTGATTATTGCTTCTTCTTTTTTTTTTTTTGAAAGAGAGGAATTCCAACTTAAACATATCTGGGATATGTTTAGATGGGATTTCCAAATGATGTTATTTTTAGTTGGGAATGAAATCTTCATTTAATAAATTTGAGTATATTAAATGAAGATGTTCATATGTGCTTTTGAAAAGTTTTATTTTATTTGAAGATGAAACTTCCATTCAATAGGTGTGAGTATGTTGTATGGAAAGATTCATGTATGTTTTTTGAAAAACTTTTATTCTTGATTTTGATTTCTTTTGAAAAGATGATTGTTTATTTTATTTTGAAAATGAAATCTTCATTAAAGTGAATTGAAAGAAGATGTTCATTTGTGCTTTTGGAAAATTTTGTTGGTTTTATTTTTCTGAAAATTCCTACATATAACAATTATGAGAATTGTTAAATGAAGGTGATAAAATGTTTGTGGAAAATATTTTATTAAGTACATTTTTGAAAAGGTGCTTTTTTAAAAAGCAATGTTCTTATGGAAAATTTTATTCTGTCTTTATTATTTTAGAATGAACCTTTCTTTATCATAAAAATGATAAGGGTGAAGTTTTTAAATATTTTCTTTTTATTTAGATCTTTTCATTTTTACCCATTGGAGAACCCAACGGGGGTTTTAAGACCCACAGGGAATGCGATCCTAAAACTTAAAGATGTTGGCTAACTCAACTTAAGAATGAAATAAGGTAAGTGCCAACGGAAAGAAAGATAGTCTTGGATTCATACTAAAGTACAAACCCACTATCGATACTTAAATACAATGATCATTTACCCATGATGGAGAGAGGAACCATCCCCAGTGGAGTCACTAGAAAAATCTGTGGTGAAATATTTCTATAAAGGAGTCTCCTTTCAAATATATTGGTGGGAAAAGAAAGAGGGAAGCATATAGAAATTCATCTTTTTTTATGATGCCATATCCAGATGTACTTATTCAGGGTGATCAGTGCGTCATCAAAGAAATAGTGTATCTCGAAAGATAGAAGTCACTACCCTTTAATGGACCTAATCACCTTAATAAGACTCTAAGGATAATGCATATATACCGAGATTCTTACTTTACATAGAAAAAATAAAGCGGGGTTTATTTTAAAGCGAGTTTGTTAAGTTCCCTACAAGGGCAAGCCCCCATAGTTAATTACATCCTAAGGGACGAGATCCCTTAGGAAAACTCTCGATTAAGGAATGGGGATTCCTTAGAAAAACTCTCAGTAAGATAAATGATCATTGTATTCAAAGATTTCAATAGGAAATGACTATCAATCGATTGGTTTATTTTGAAGATAAAATGGGATTAACCAAAGAGAGGGAGTTATTATCGAAGCCAAAAGGGAAGATAAGTAGGAGATGCCCACAATGCTAGGAAGCCTAGTGAGCATCTCAAACTATCCTATAATTGGGATTTACATTTTTTGAAATTGATTTAGTATATTTGAGTTGAAATTTTTATTAGAAATTTAGGACTTATGATTCCTTAACACAAGATTAAGGAAATGCATAAGAGGCGAGGAATTATGCTAATGGCCCACAAAGGGGAAAAGCAACCTCATAACCTAAATCTAGGGAGCTTTGGCAAGGATCAAAAGCACAACCTAAATCAAAGGAAAGAAGGGGTGTTTGGTTTGTCTCCATAAGAGATGACAAACCACTCGACAGCTTAGACTTACAACCGCTTGGGGGTGGCTGCCAACTAACTCCTCCTATAATTTTAAATATATGTAGGCAAGTCATTATGCTTATGCAAGATAGCTAGGCTGTTATTTATTTAGAAAGAGCATAAGTCCTTAAACTCACTCCCTAAAGAGACTAGATCATGTAAAGGGCATGCTTCAAATGACCTAAATCTAATGCAATTCAAATTTTATTTTATTTTTATTTTTTGATAATTATTTTGACTCAGACTAATGGGATTCATATGACTAATGCATGAGAAATAAAGTTATTTCCCAAAATCAACGAGAAGGGAGGAGATGAGTTTCTACCATGGCTCTCAAAGGTCAAGCCAAGTTTCTCTGGAAAAAAGTGAAAGCCCTCCAATCAAGAGTGAAATAAGATGCTGTTGTTCATGATATTGTAAAAGAAATACTCATCCAGCTAAGGGGTTGCTAATTCTTTTATTTTGATTTTAAACCTAAGCTTTAGGCGAGGTTATGAGTTTTTTTATTTTTAATTTGAGTTGTTATGTTAGGTAAAAGATTTATTTTTTCCTAAATAGCCTAATTCACATCCAAGCCATACATAAAGCAAGGAAGAAACTAAGAAAAACATGCCACTTAATGCAAAAGCTAAAAAAATCATCAATCAATTTGTAAAGCTAATCACAAAAGAATAAAAGGCCATTGTGGTCGAGCACCACCGTACAAACCTAAAAATATCAAATGTGGGTAGCCGAACTCTACCCTTATACAACTTGGATTAAAAATGAATTAAATTAGAATTAAGCAAGGAATTCATTATTATGGGGGCCTTCAAGTTTCATTTCTTCTTTCTTCTTCTTTTCTTCTTTCTTCTTTTCTTTCTTTGGTTCCTTCGTTTGGATGGTTGGAAGGTAGATGCTCCAAGGCTTTACATGATGCATAAGATGGGATCTTATGACCAATTCCCCATAATAATCATTCCAAAATCCTAATTGCACAAATTTACATGAAAAGGAAAAGAATGGAAATCTAACTAATACCTGCAAAATAGAGATTAGTTAAAATAAATCACACAAATCCCAAGCATGTATATTGAACTTATCACCCCACACATGGGTGACTAAGTCCACCAAGCCTATTGGATTATGCTTAGGGGTATAAAGCATCTGCAAGCAAAAGCATTTATATTTTTATTTATGATAGCGCCCCTTAAGCACAATCCCTTGTATAAAATAATGATTTGACTAAGAGCATCCTACCATTCATTTTACGAGCATACTTCCTAACATTCAGTCTAAAATATATATCACAAAATAAAATAAAATATCAAACCATGCACCGTCCTATCCTAAAGCTAGAAGTGGTGACTGAGGCTAATGTCTGTGCTTTGAAGGTTTGTGTGGTATGCTTAGCTATGGCTTTTAGTTCAAATTTTTCTAAGTGTGAAAATATGTTCAACTTAGAGGAAAGTTTAATTTAAATTGTTTAATTATTTTGGATTAATTTTATTTCATGTTTAATTTGGTTCAAGTGAATCCTACAATTAATTACTAAGTTATAAAGAGAAGGAAAGAGAAGTTCTAAAGTAGATTCACATTTTAGTTTTGTTTAGTGAATGTTTTGATTAAATATTTTAATTAATCCTAAGTTTAGATGAAATCTAAACAATCCCATTCAAAAATAAAGGGATTTTAAGATTAAATAAAATGAACCAAATTCACAAAACACACATTACTTCATTTCTTTCCCAACATGTATAACATGCATATAAATGAATCCTAAGCATATCAATACATACAAATGAGATTATTTAACACACTTTATGATGCATGCAAAGTAATCCATTTAAGGAAATTTGGAAGTTTAATATGCATGATTTTCTTTAGTAGAAAAGGGTTTCTTTATCCAATTTTTCACATACACACATGAAAGTAAGAAGGCATAAGTGAATACAATGCCTTTGTTAACCATAGGTGTAAGGTACAAGACATACTTAGAGCTACTTAAAATCTCACAATCTGAGGTTGTCCAGACTAATATACCACTTTCCTTAAATACAAATATGTGTATAAAAGAAATAAATGGAAAAGAAAGAATGCAAAATTGTATTAATTGATTCATTTTGTTTATGCAATTTATGTGTGCAAGTATAGGTAAACTTCTTAAGTGATAGCATAGGGATGAATAGGATATGGAATTAGATAAGTGTTAGGTTCTTTTCAAATGAACCATACATCTTACCAACTCCTATTCAAAAACCATGCTAACATAAAAGAGAAGAGAAACATATGCTAAGCACACATTCATATTCTTTCACATGCAAGCTTATAATTAAATATAATTAGCATACTTTCAAATTTGATAATTGATTTATATGTTTTGAAAATAATTTAGATTTAGTAGTGATAATAACCACTCATATTTCTACTTTAGCCAACACATGCAAACTTGACATAAAGTAAACAATTTCATTTTTTAAATTTTCATTTAAAAAATATGAATGCATGAAACTACATGACATACAAATTTAACATGTTGGGGAAAGAATCAAAGCAATGAAATCATGTAAAAATATTCACTTTAATTAAATCCTAAAGACATTCTTATAAAATAAAAAAGTTTAAAATAAATCAAAGTGTATTCAATGTGATTTTTGTTTAATTTTAAGTTTGATTTAATTTTGAAAAAGTGAGTTGAGTTTGCTATTCCTAACCCATTCCCACATATGTTTGATATTTTTGTTTAATTTTTAGATGATTAGATTAATTTTTATGTATTGATTAGATTAGAGTATGAATTAAGCAAGTTAATTAACCCTTACATACACCACCTTAGCATAGTTAACCAAATAATTATGAGCCAATGAGGTGACATAACAAATCACAAGGAATTTAAACTTGCAATGCACCTAATAAGAAAAAGGCCTACTGCAATTTGGCTCATGATTAATGGTTAATTAAGTTAAAGGGATTTAGCTTGAGTAATTTCAAAACACCCCTTTATACATTATGAATTGGGTTTGATTTCCTTAATTGAACTTAGGCTATTAAACACCTAAGCATCTACCAAAAGTGGATTAATTAAATTCTAAAAGTTTTTTGAATTTTTAGAAATTAATTAAGGGGACAATTAAATGGATTAACCCTTAATTAAGAGATGATTAAAGAAAGAAAAAGGGGGGTTTAGGAAATAGCTTAGGAAATGCCCCAAAATTATTCTCTAAACCTCTTATCTACTAGATATGACCTTAATCAACCATAATAATGGATTAAAACTACTAATTATATCTTAATTATCCTTAATTACATAAGGAGGGTAATTATGAATCATATTTGCAATTCCCCAATTAAGCCATCAATAAATCCTAAGAAAATTAGGGAGGTAGATGTCATCCCCTAAAATATACCCAAAAAGTTTGGGATTAATCAGAGATTTAATTAAGAGATAATTTGCAAAATAAAAGTCCCAATAAAACCCAAAATAAGAGAAAGCATAATTCAAAATCCATTGAAATTATTTTTAAAATTTTTTAGGTTGAATTATCTTTCCATAGAAATTTATTCATATTTTTTTAAATTTTATTGAGAGAGATGTGATTTTTAGAAGATTGATTAGAATTAATTAAGAATCAACTAATCCCAGCTCGCCACGCGCGGCTGATTAGTGCACTTTACACACATCGTGAAGTGAGCAACCCACTTAAATGTCCCATCGGGTGGCAGTGTGTCGGCACACTTTGATCTCTACTGTTTGATCAAAGGTTGGACGACCAAGGATCTCCCCGTGATTTATAAATGAATAAATCATTTTCTAAACATGAGAATAATCTCGGTCATCCATCCAAAATGCACAGATGGATAGCCAAGGTCTCCCCAATTCTTCCCCTAAGCTCAATAGAGACCGTCCATGATTTAGTGGAAGATCTGAGCTCGATTGAGCTTGGATTGAAATAAAACTTAACCCACACCATCTAAATCCAATAAGGAACACATCCAATGGTGGAATTTGCATGACTGAAAATTACTTTCACAGATGACCAACACCTCCTATGCTAAGTAGTCAGAAAATTTGATACCTTATCGGAGGTGATCACCGGCACTCAAAGATTGATAAGGTAGCTTCTTCTAATGGAGATGAAGCCTTATTGAAATTCTTAGGCCTTTTGGTTGAGTGGTTTGCTCTATGGACCAATTCCACTTGATGTCTCTTGCAACTTTGATTTAATTGCTTCTCTTCTTACCATGGGAACTCAAGTGGATGCTTGAGTGTGCTCGGATTGATCCTTAGAGGAAGTGTGCTAGAGGAATTGGAATGGTTTTTAGTGTGGAGAAAGTTGGAAGTTCAAATGAGCTCCCCTATTTTCCAATGGAGAAAATCGAGAAATCTCAAATTCAAATCCATCTTAAAATGCTTAAGAAGGCACTTTGATCTTTCCTCACACTCTCTATGGCTTGATTGAATTGAGGAATGATGGTTTTGAATTGAATTAGAGGGAGTATATCTCCCCCTTGAAGGATCGGACGGTTGCAAGCTTATTTACCATTTTGATCCAATTGATCATAATGGGAAGGTTGTTTGATCCATTTTGAGTTGGCACATGGTCAGTTGGAGGCCTTGAGTGGATTGCCAACCTCCCATGTGCTTAAATTTGAGTGGACGAAGGATTTGGAATGAGCCAATTTGACCCATGGGGTCAGGTTTAGCCTTGGGTCTGTTTGGGATGAGACAAACTCATTGGGTTGGGTGCACCACTCTTCATTAGCTCCCCTTGAGCTATTAGAAAAGCATCAATTGATATGACCAAAATTACCTATGGATTAGGCCAAAATTTGTTCTATGGCCTAGGGGTAGAAAAGTTATTTTGCTGATTTTTCAATTTGGATATGTTGGGTACGTGGAGAAACTAGGTTTGGCCAAGTTTCATGAGATTTTGAATTCATTTGATAAGGTTTGGCTCATGTTGACCCATTTAGGTCAAAATGGGTCAACTTAGGTCAAGTTGACCTATTGGTCAATTTGGGTCAAACCAAGGGTTGAGTCAAGTTCATATGATCATTTAAAATGTTTTGGTGGCTTTGGTTTGATTCAATTTGGTATAGTTTTGAATTTGGCTCATATGACTTCATTTAGGTCCTAAGTTCGGATGTGAAAAGTGGAGGGTTGCGATAGGTAGTCGACAACCAGCATAAAACCTGTCGAAATAATCATGACATGATCATTTAAATCATTGTGTTTGCTAGGGATTCCCACAGGAAGTGACACGTATGAAAAAATGAAAAATGTGCTAGACGGCCAGTTTCGTGCGATGTTAAATAAGCAAGGGTTCCCACATTATGGATGGATGCGACAAAGAAGTTAGTCCATGAAACTAGAATTAGGTTAGTATCTTGGAATATAAGTACTCTTACAGGTAAATTATTGGAATTAATAGATATTATGGTTCATAGAAAGATAAATATTTTATGTGTTCAAGAAACTAAATGGATTGGGTAGAAGGCTAAGGAGATTGATAGTTTAGGTTTTAAACTTTGGTATTTAGGTAGAAGTCGAACTAGAAATGGTGTAGGTGTGATTATAGATAAAAGTTTGATGATAATGTTATAAATATTAATATATGTGAAGATAGAATTATAATTTTAAAGATTATTATTGATACTAAGATTATAAATGTTATAACTATTTATGCTCCTCAAGTAAGTTTGGATGTATGAAAAGAAAAATTTTGAAATGAATTAGAGGGATTAATACAAAAGATACCTCTTGAAGAAAAAGTATTTATTGGAGGAAATTTAAATGAACATGTTGGTAGAGTGGTAGAAGATTTTAAAAATATTCATAGTGGTTATGGATTTAGTGTGACTAATGAAGAAGGTAGGATCATATTAGATTTTTCCTTAGCTTATGATTTGGTAGTTGCTAATACTTTATTTAAGAAAAGAGATGAATATATTATTACATATAAAAATGGATCTAGTTAAACACAAATTGATTATTTTCTGATAAGAAAAATAGATCATTTAGATTTAAAGATTGTAAGGTCTGCAAGTCAAAATTTAAGTACCCAACATCGATTATTAGTTTTAGATTTTAAGATGAAAGGTTGTAAGAGGAAAAATAAATCAAATTATTATCCTAGGAATAGATGGGGACACTTAAAGAACACAAATAAAAATATTTTAAGAGCAAGCTACAAGAGATTATAATTTGGGATGTTCATAAGGAAGTTAATGTTATGTGGGAAAATATAGAGTGAAATTAAGCAAGTTGCTAAAGATGTGCTTGGAGAATCAAAGGAAAAACGGTGGTGAGTGTGAAAAGATAAGAAATAAGAAGCATTATTATAAAACTTGGTTTATATGTAAAACTTCAGAGAATTGGGAAGATATAAAAATGGTTGTGAGATTCTAGAAAGCAATATATGATGCAAAAAATTTAGCTTTTAGTGATTTACACAATAGATTAGATCTGAAAGAAGTGAAAGATGTATATATAAGTTAAAGAGATAGAGAAGTAAAGACATAGTTCAAGTGAGGTGTATTAAGGATGAAAATAATAAAGTTCTTTTTTTTATAAAGGATATTGAAAATAGGTGGATGAGGTATTTTGATAAACTTTTCAATGAAGGATCTAAAATATATGATTAATTTTAGAATACCCTAAACAAAATAGAGAATTTCATTTTATCATCATATTAGTAAATGAGTTAGAGAAGCTTTAAAGAAAATGAAATGTGGAAAAATAGTAGGACCGATAATATTCCAATAGTGTGGAAATGTTTAAGAGATCAAGGAATTTGGCTTACAAATCTTTTTAATGTTATTTTAAAGACTAAAAGATGATCGTGGAGAAAGAGTTGGTTGGTTCCTATATTTAAGAATAAGGTGATGCACTATAGTGTGCAAATTTTAGGAATTAAGTTAATGTGTCATACATTAAAATTATGGGAGAAAGTAATGAGCATGTTACGATGTGATACAAAAGTTTCTCTGTCAGTTTGGTTTCATGCCAGGTAGATCTACTATGGATGCTATACATTTGTTAAGAGGTTTGATGGAGAAGCATAGAGAAAGTAAGGATGATCTACATATGATATTTATTGATTTAGAAAGCTTATGATAAAGTTTCAAGAGATGTTCTTTGGAGAGTTCTAGAACAAAAAGAAGTTAATATTGGTTATATTCAAGTCATTAAGGATATGTACTAGAGCTATTACTTGTGTCCAAACACAAGGAGGATTGACAAAATATTTTCCTATTTTGGATTACATCAGGATCAACTTTAAGCCCTTATCTTTTTTTTCCTTTAGTTATGGATGTTCTTCTAGGCATTTATAGGAAGATGTACCTTTGTATGCTGATGACATTCTTCTTGTTGATAAGACTAGAGAGGGAGTCCAAGAAAAACTTGAATTATGGAGGTCAACTTTAAAGTCCGAAGGTTTTCATTTAAGTAGATCTAAAAATGAATATATGGAGTGTAATTTTAGTTGTAAAAGTTTTAGTGGTAGTGTTGTGACAATAGGTGAACAAGTCAATAATAAGAGTGAGCGATTCAGATATTTAGGCTCTATTGTTCAAAATGATGGTGAAATAGATGGAGATGTTATTAGCAATTCAAGTTGGATGGTTGAAGTGGAGGAATGCATCTATGTGTGATAGAAAGTTCCACTTAAACTTAAGGAAAATTTTATAAGATGGTGGTAAGACCATGACTTATTATAGAATGTTGGCCAATAAAGAGAAGCATAAGACTAAGTTAAATGTTAAGATGAGGATGCTTAGGTGGATGAGTGGCTTTACTCTTAGAGATAAAATGCAAAATGAGTATGTTGAAAAAGTTGGAAGCTCTGGTAGATAAGATTTGAGAGAGTCGCCTTAGATGGTTTGGCCAATAAAGTGTTGGTTCGATGACTCGGTTAGGAGAGTAGATGCATTAGATTTGCCTTATGTTAGAAAGGTAGGTAGAACTAAAGACTTGGTTAAGATGTATAAAAATGACTTAGTATACTTGAATTAAATGATAATTTGACACATAATAGACACAATGCGATGAAGGATTCATGTAGCAGACCCCATGTAGTGGGATTAAGGCTTATTGTTGTTGTTGTTGTTGTTGTTGTTGTTATTGTTGACTTCATTTAGGTCAAATGGGTCAAGTTGACCTATTTGACCCATTTGACCTATTTAGGCTGTGGTAGGCTTAGGTTTGGTTAGTCATATGAAGTGGATTGATATCTTTATTTCCAATCAATTTTGATTAAGTTAGATTTGGCTCAACATGACCCCTTTAGGTCAAGTTGGGTCTAAGATCAATTGGGCTAAGTTGGGTCTAGTTGGCCAATCGAGGCTTTGGTCAAGTTCAATAATTGATTTGGAATGAACTTGATCCATTGGTTTCAATCAATTTGGCTTAGATCAAATTTTGACACATTTTCACGTTTTAGGTCAGGTGGCCAATTTGGCTAGGTTAGGCTCAAAGGTTGACTTGGTCAATTTCAAATAGAGTTCATGAATGAACTTAGATCATTGGTTTCAATCAATTTGGCCTATGGTGAAATTTGGATTTGTTAGATTTCATTTTGGGCTAAGTGTTGACTTGGTCAACCCTTAGGTTTGCCTTGGTTTGACCCAATTTGATTGATTGATCATCCCATGATGATTGTTGATCATGACAAGAGGCATAAATGAGTTTGGTTCAATCTAATTTGGTTAGGATTAGAATTTAGCTCATAAGGGTACTTTAGGTCACTTTGGGTCAAGTGAGCCTAAGTGGGTGAAATGGCCTGGTCAAAACTTGATTTGAGCTTGATTGATCCTATATATGGACTTATGATTGAAATATAAATCCATTTGTAAGTGGTTTGAAGTCAAATGGGTTTTGATCCATTTGATAATTTTATATTCAAAGGAAGAATATGAAAGGATTTAGGTTTGATTTTTGAATTGGATTTTGATTTAGTGATTGGAGTTTGTGTGTTTATATTTGACTCATGATTGTAGGTTTGATTGAATCATGAGAGAAAATCAAGAGTTTGGCTCGATTTGAAGTTGATTTGGCTAAGTTCAAGATTTTGACTTGAAAGGCTTAGGTTGGATTTTGAGTGGATTTGAGTTTGATTTTTGAAATTGGTTTTGATTGTTTGAATTTATATTTCTTTTATATATGTGAATATAAATGAGAATATAAATGGATCATGAGGAAATTTCAAGGATTTGATCATGATTTGGGCTAAGTCCATTAAGAGAGATTTAAAGGACTTAGGAAAATTTTCGAGTTTGGAGTTTGAATTTTTGAATTTAGTTTGATTGATTTGAATTTATATTTCATTTATATATGTGAATATAAATGAGAATATAAATGAGTTATGAGAAAATCCCATGAATTTGAATTGATTTGATCATGATTTAAGCTAAGTCCATTAATGGAAAATTAAGGACTTAAGAAGGATTTTAGATTTGGAATTTAATTTGTAGGTTTGATTTTACGGATTTATATTTATATTTCATTTATAAATGAGAATATAAATGATTTTTGAGAAAATCCCATGAGTTTGAATTGATTTGATCAAGATTTAGGCTAAGTCCATTAATGGAAAATTAAGGACTTAAGAAATTTCATGAATTGATTTGGAATTTTGAGTTTAGTTTGATTGGTTTGAATTTATATTTCATTTATGTATGTGAATATAAATGAGAATATAAATAAATTATAAAAAAAATCTCAAAGATTTGAATTAGTTTAGATCATGATTTTGGTTAAGTCCTTAAGGGAAGATTAAGGACTTAAGAAAATTTGGATTTAGGAATTTTTATGGATATTGATCATGGGTTTCAATCATATATTTCAATCATATGGAGTTGATTTGAGTTTTGAGAAAATCAAATTAGATTGATTTAGAGTTTGACTTGAAGGAAGGAAAGTGAGGAATGGTTTAAGCTAAGGGTAGGGAAATTTTCCTAACACCCATAAGGTATGACTATTCACATGGCTAACTCTTCTAAGTCTCGATTTGGGTTAGTGTCCCTAATAGATGATGTATCTTAAGACTAAGGAACTCTTAAAGTCTAAGAGGAATCCTATGCTTAAGATGGAGGGGTTGAGAGCTCATAAAAAAATCAGGGCAACACCAAGTTGATTAGTCTTTTAATATTCAATAGACTCTCACTTATGATAATTCTCAAATTCATCACTAACTACACTCAATTTCTTCTTGATCTAATCCAAGTATTTAATAAGGTGACAAATATACTTTACACATTTTCCAAGGATTCATTGCTTGTATCTTATTTGATCTTATATGCTTTGATTTTATGTTCAATCAAGATCCCTACTTCTTTTGATATCATCTAATTTTTAATTGTTCAATTAATTCTCTTATAAGTTTGATATCAGCCTCTCCAAGTTTCAACTAAAGCTTATTTATTTTGTCAAGTTTGAAGAAAAGAGAACCCATTTTACTGCTTCAATTTAAACCATCGAGGATTATAATTAAAGTTTGTCAGTTTAATATCATCCCTCAAACCCCATCGTCACACCTGATTATTAAATTTAGATAAGAATGAGTTCCACATTGTTTCTCCTATGTTACCACAAGTAGCCTTAAATTGGGCTAAATGTTGCTTTGGGTTACCAAGCCCATTGAAAGTATTAAATTTTGGCACCGAGTAATCTTTCGAGTATGGTACTTGATCATATTCAGCTGGGTAAGGGCAACCCTTAGTCACCAACTTTTCAGCTTGCTCTGAAGCTATAACTGCCTTTATCTTTTCATTGATTATTATTTCTAGCTGAGTAACGTTCCAACTGTGCTAACCATATTTTGAATTATCGATTGAAGAGGTAGTTGGTTAACTTCATTCCTCGCTTTAGGTGTAGCATATACTATACGAGCTTGAGGTACTAGAGTGACTGGTGGTATAGAAGTTGCATTATTAGCTAACAGTTGATTAGCAAACAAAATATGTGCTATAATTGATGTGATATTCTTCTACAACATATTCATCATGATATTCATTTGTACCATTGTTGACCTTTTTTTTAGAATGAGCTCTCAACCTCTCCATCTTAAACATAGGACTTCTCTTAGACACTAAGAGTTCCTTAGTCTTAAGACACTTCTAGTGATTAGGTGAACACTCAACCTAAACTTAGAGACTTAGAAGAGTTAGCTATAATAATAGGTCATGGCTTATTAGAGTTAGGAAAACTTACCTTCCCCATAGCTTGAACCAAATCCTCAGTTCCTTCTTTCAAGTCAAACTCAAATCAATTCTAAATCAAATCTCAAATCAATTCCAACTTAATTGATTTTCTTAAATTTAAATCAACTTCAACTTCAAACTAAATCAATTCCAACTTAATTGATTTTCTCAAATCCAAATCAAATTTCAAAACTCAAATAAATTCCAAATTAATTGATTTTCTCAAACCTTGAATCAATTCCAATGGATTTTCTCAAATCATGAATCAATTCCAAAGGTGAATTTCAAATTCCAAAAATCTTTCTTAAGCCCTTTGATATCATCTTATGGACTTAGCCTAAATCAAATCCAAATCAAATCAAATTTAAAATATTTTCTCATAACCTATTTATATTCAAAAATATAAATGAAATATAAATTCAAACAACCAAAACCAAATTCAAAACTCAAACCCAAATCTATCAAAATCCAACCTAAGCCTTTGAATTCTTGAACAACAAATCAACTTCAAATCAAACCTTGATTTTTCTTCATGATTCAATCAAAACTTCAATCATGAATCCAAATATGAACACAAACTTCAATCATCAAACCAAGACTAAATTAAAAAATAAAACCCAAATCAAACTCATGTTCACCCTTTGAACTTGAAATTGTCAAATGATTCAAAACCCATTTGACCCCAAATCACTTGCAAATGGATTTATATTTCAATCATAAGTCCATATGTGAGTTCAACCAAACCTGATTCAAGCCTTGATTAAGTCAATTGACCTACTTAGGCTCACTTGACCCAAAGTGACTTAAAGTACCCTTTTGAGCCAAATTCTAATCCTACCCAAATTGGATTGAACTTGAACTAAGCCCATCAAACATGTGAGCAACATCATCATGAGATGATCACTCAAAT
The DNA here is from genome assembly GCA_021442155.1 of Cymbidium sinense. Lineage (NCBI taxonomy): Eukaryota > Viridiplantae > Streptophyta > Magnoliopsida > Asparagales > Orchidaceae > Cymbidium > Cymbidium sinense. Next base: position 62,911,924 of record CM038228.1, on the reverse strand, counting down.
TGGGTAAAACCAAATTAAGCCTTTGACCAAGTCAACATTTGACCCAAATGAAACTTAAACTAGCCAAAATCCACCATAGGACAAATTGATTGAAACCATTGATCTAGACTCATTTTAAATCAATGTTTGAACTTGACCAAGTCATCATTTGAGCCTAACCTAGCCCAATTGGCAACTTGACCAAAGTTGACCCAACTTGACCTAAAAATTCAAAATATTTTAAATCTTGATCTAAGCTAAATTGATTGCAACCAATGGGTCAAATTCATTCTAAACCACTTGTTGAACTTGACCAAAGCCTCAATTGGCTAACTAGACCCAACCTAGCCCAATTGACCATGAGCCGAACTTGACCTAAAATGTTAAATTGAGCCAAAATCAAATCAAACCAAAATTGATTGAAATCAAAGCTTGCAAAATATTTCAAATGACCAACCAAACCTAAACCAACCGATGACCTAACCTAATTGGGTCAAATTGGTCAACTTGACCCATTTGACCTAAATGAAATCAAATGAACCAAAACCAAATATAAATCCAATTGAACCAAACCAATGATACCAAAATATTTCAAATGGTCATATGAACTTGACCCAACCCTTAGTTTGACCCAATTTGACCCATTGGTCAACTTGACCCAAGTTGACCCATTTTGACCTAAATGGGTCAACATGAGCCAAATGACATCAAATCAACTCCAAATTCCTTGAAATTTGGACCAACCTAATTTCAAACTATTCCAAATTTTCCAAAATGAAAAATCAAAGCCAAATGACCATTTTACCCCTAGGTCAAGGGGTAACCTATGGCCAATTCCACTTGTAATTTGTTCATATCCTTTTCATGGCCACTTGGCACACTCTTAGTAGACTAAGTGAACACTAATGAGTGTGGTGCACCTTACCCAATGGGTTTGGGTCATCCAAACCCAACCCAAGGCCAAAATCGACCACCCAATGAGAATTTCTCCACATGGGATCACTCTTCCACTCAAATGAGCACATGGAAACTTCACCACTCCACTTCTCTGCCAAAAAAGAATCACATGGCATTTAAAATGACCTAACCAACCCAATCAATCAATTCAACTTGATCAAAATAGTAAAGCTAAGCTCGGTCATCTGATCCTTGTAGGGGGAGATATACTCCCCCTAATTTCACTTGAATTGACATCATTCACACTCGATTGAGCTCAGGAACTCAGAGCAACCTTCTCAAAGTTCCTCCAAGTTTCTTCAAGCATTTCCCATTTCTCCATTCTCGATTTCCTCAAGCTAAAAATAGGGGAGCTCATTGAAAATTTCAACTCATCCATCACTCAACCAAAAGCCAATTGCTCTTGTAAGCACCCTCAAAGGACCCAATTAAGTTCATCCAAAGTTTATTCCAAGCTTCCAATGCACGGGAGGAGGGAGCTAGACCAAATCCATAAGCCTAGGAGGAGGAGTTTGGCCAATTGGAAGATATACTCAACCTAAAACCTTCAAACTTTCAACAGAGCTTCGTCTCCATTAGATGACACTACCTCGATGGTTAGGAGCACTGGTGATAGCCTTCGATGAGGTATGCCTCAAAACTGAGCTTAGGTGTAGGATTTCTTGGTCCTTTTGTGAAGAAAGTTTCATCCCATTGTAATTCAACCATTGGATGTCTTTATTCTTGCTCCTAAATGGTGTGTGATCAATCCCCACTCAATCTGAGCTCAAGTGAGCTTGGATCAAGCCTTAAGGGATGGATGTTCTGATGAGGCGGGTAGGATGAATCATGGTCCATCCATGTGTTTTGGATGGCGTCTTGATTAAAATATTAGATCCGTGATTAATCCCTTTATCTGGGCTTGATCTTGATCTCGATCTTTGATTGGATCAGAAAGCAATGTTTGGGTGACACATAGAATGTGACAACTTAAGTGACAAATCCGTCATCCCGTGGAAAGCGCGTCGGCGGTCCATGGTGTCGATGGGATTAGTTATATAATTAGGGATTATTAAATTGTCCTTAATCACTCAAACTTCAAATATACATAACTAATTGTAGAAAAGTCAGAAAAATACTAACTAAAATGCATTTTGAAGATATTTTAAAAGGGAATAATCTAAAATTAAGTTTAATTGATATTGAACAGTAAATTTTTTGTAATTTAGGTTTTATTAGGAATGTAATTGTATTAATTACTCCCTAATTACTTCAGAAATTAATTCCAAATCTCTTAGGGTTGATTAATGGGATGACCTCTGCCTCCAATAATTTTTTTAGAATTTAGTGTTGGCTTAGTTAGAGTTATGGCTTGATTCACTCCTAATTACTGTCTTAATTAATTAAATGATTAATTAACCTATTAAACAATAATTAATTCATTAATTATGTTTGCTAATTACCTTAGAATAGTGAATGGACTTAGCAAATGAGATTGGGAGTTCTTTCCCAAATCTTTTCCCTTAAGTTTATTTCATTTGGATAAAAATCTAATTAAGGTGCAAATTAATTAAATAGTTTAATCACTTTATTAAATGGCCTAATTAATCAAAATTTTAAAATCAAATCAATTTGAACTTAATCAATTCCTTATTGGGTAGATACTTAGGTGTTCAATAACCCAAGTAGCTTAAGGAAATCATATCTAACCCATATATGTGGGAAGGGTTATGAAAGTACTTAAATTAAATCCTTTAGCTTAATTAATCATTAATTGTGAGCCAAATGCATTAGGCCCCTTTCTTTCTTAGGTACATTTCTAATTTAAATTTCTTGTAATTTTTTGTCATACATTGGCTCATAATTATTTGGTTAAATATGTTAAAGTGGTGTAGGTAAGGGGTAATTAATGGACTTAATGTACACCTTAATCTAAACAAAATATAAAATCAATCTAATGGTTCTAAAAACAAACTAAATCAACTCACACATGGGGGAATGGGTTAGGACCAGCAAACTCTTTTCACATTTCCTAAATTAAAATCAAATAAAAATAAAACAAAAATCTCTTTAAAATAATTTTGATTCACTTTAAATAATCTTATTCGATAGGATTGTCATTAGAAATTAATTAGGGTGAATGAATTTACATGTGTTCATCATTTTATTTCTTTCCTAGCATGCTAAATGTGTATGTCATATGAAAATTATGCATTCATGTCTTTTGAAAAATCAAATTAAAATGAAATATGTCCTTTATGTCAAATTGCATGTTTTGGCTAAAGTAAGAATATGAATGGATATTATCACTACTAAATCCAAAATTATTTTTAAAACTTATAAATCAAACATTATAATTAAAAGGTATGGTACTTATAATTATTTATAAGATTGCATGTGAGTATAATATAAAAATGTGCATTATGTGACTTTTCCTTTCTCTTCTCTTTTAATATAGTTTTGAATAGGATTTTCAAAGTGTATAGTGCATTTGAAAAACACACAACACTTGCTTAAATCCATTCCTATTCATTCTTATGTTATCAATAAAGAAGGATATTCACACTTACATATGTAAATTGCATAAAAAATCAAATGAACAAACAAACTTTTTTGCATGACTCCTTTTCCATTCATTTCTTTTTCTACATGCACATGTATTTAAGAAAAGTGGTATATTAGTCTGGACATCCTGGGATTGCAAGACTTTAATTAGCCCCAAATAGGTCTTGTACCTTACACCCCTTGTGTACAAAACAATGACATCGTACTCACTTATTTCTTTCATACATGTAAATGTGCATATGAATAATGGATAAAAGAGCCTCTCTTTTCTACCTTACAAAATCATGCATACATGAAACATTCCAAATTTTCTAAAGCAACATCCCTTAGCATTCATCATTAAGGTGTGCTAACATTCCATTTTCATGTATAGATATGCTTAGGACTCATCCATATGCATGTTACATATGTTGGAGTGTTGTGTGTTTTGTGATAGTAATTTACTTTACTTAATCTTAAAATGCCTTTCTTTTTGAATAGGTTTGTTTAGGAAAATATAAACTTAGGATTAATTAAAATACATAATAAAACACTCACTAAACAAAATCAATAATGAATCTCCTTAGAAATTACTTAAGGTAGGGAGGAAAAAAAGTTCTCTTATATTTTCCTCTCTTTTCAACACTTAGTAATTAATTGTAGGTTCATTCAAACCAAAATGAATCCTCAAATAAAATCAACAAAATCAACTAAATCACTTAAATAAAACCACTCTCTAAGTTGAATTCTTTCACACTTAGAAAACTCTAACAAACCTAGCTCATATACACAAACCTTAAATGGCACACACAAATTAAGTCACCATTCTAGTCTTATGTTAGGGTGGTGTGATGTTTGCTTTTATTTTATGATGTGATATTTTAGTGGATGTTAGGTGTATGTGCATAGGCGAATGGTAGGATCTTAGTCTAACCATTATCTTCTATAAGGGATTGTGCTTAAGGGGTGTTGTAATAAAAATATAAATGCTTTTTACTGTGCAGGTTGCTTATACCCCTAAGAATAATCCAAAATAGGCCAGGTGGACTCATTTACCCATGTGTGGGGTGCTAAGTCCAATTTATTGATATACATGCTTAGGATTGTGTGGTTTGTTTAGCTAATATATTTTTTGCAGGTGTTAGTGAGATTTATTTTTCCCATTTTCATGTAATTTTGCAATTAGGATTTGGAATGATCATTATGGGGGATTGGGATGAACATTGGTTATAAGACTATGTCTTATATACCATGTGAAGCCTTTGGAGCAAACATTCCAACCAACCAAAAGAAGAAAGAAGAAAGAAGAAGGAAGAAAGAAGAAAGAAGAAATGAAGAATGTACAATGAACACCCCCATAACATGAATTCCTTCTTGATTGTAATTTATTCATTTATAATCTGGATTGTATAAGGGTAGAGCTCAGCTACCTAATTTTTTTTTGGGTTTGTGCGGTGGAGCATGACCTCAAATGACCTCTTATTCTTTTGCACTAATTTTATAAATTATTTGATGTTTGTTTAGCTTGTGCATTAAGATGACATATTTTCTTGTTTCTTCCTTACTTTGATGTATTTTTTGGATGAAGATTAGGCTCTTAGAAAAATAAATTTTCTATCAACCTAATCAATTCAAATTAAAAGAAATAAATAACTCATAACCTCACATAAAGCCTAGGATGTAAAATAAGATAAAAGATTTAGCAACCCCTTAGCTGGATGTTGTATGTTTTCACATCATGCATAAAAAGCATCTTGTTTCACTCTTATTTTGGAGGGCTTCACTTTTCGAGAACTTGACCTTTGAGCCATGGTGAAACACACCTCATTTTTTCTTGATTTTGGCCCATAATCTAATTTCTCATGCATTAGGCATATGAATCCTAAAGCTGTGTCAAATTGATTGTCCAAAATAGATAAAATAACAAAATTTGCATTAGATTTAAGTCATTAATCATGCCCTACATGATCTAGTCTTTTAGAGTGTATTTAAGGACTTAGTCTCTTTCTAATTAAATAACAACTTAGCTATCTTGCAAAAGTATATGACTTGCCTACATGTATTTAAAATCGTAGGAGGAGTTAAGAAGAGTTAGTTGGCAGCCACCCCAAGAGGTTATAAGTCCAATAGTCATGTGGTTTATCCTCTCTTGTGGAGGTAAACCAAATACCCATTTTCACCTTAGATTTAGGTCATGCTTTGGCCCTCACCAAAGCTCCCTAGATTTAGGTTCAAAGGTTGCTACTTTCGCTATAAGCATAAATCCTCACCTCTTAGGCATTTTCATGATCTTGTGTTGGGAATTATAAGCCTAGATTTCTAATAAAATTAACTCAAATAAATAAATCACTCAATTTTAAAATATAAAGCCCAACCATAGGATAGTTTGGGATGCTTACTATGTTTCTAGTATCTAAGCATCCCCTATCTTCATTTAGTTTCAATAATAACTCCCTCGTCTTGATCAATCCCACTTGATGTTCTAAAAATAAACCAATTGATTGATAATCCTATCTTTGAAATCTTTGGAGACAATGATCATTTACCTTAATCGAGAATATTCTGAAGGAATTTCATTCCTTAGGAGGTAATTAACTATGGGGCTTGCCTAGAGAACTTAACAAACCATTTAAAATAAACCTTTACTTTTTCCATGTAAAGTAGGGGAAGAATCTCTGGTACATTTTGAAGACCCATAGTCCTTTGGAATCCTTATGAAGGTGATTAGGTTCATTTGTAGAATGGTGACTTCTGTCTCTCGAGATAGTACACTATTCCTTAATGTCATACCCGATCACCCTAATAACAACATCTACGGATCTGCATGGTGTCCAACACAAGAAGTGTGTTATGATGATTTTTATCTTTGGTTCTTCATTTTATTTCTTTCTCTTCCTTAGAAAAGATTAGAATAAAGGATCAAAGATTTAAAATTTTCACCATAGATTTTTCTAGTGACTCCGCTAGGGATGGTTCCACTCTCCATCTTTAGTAAATGATCATTGTCTCCAAGTATCGATAGTGGGTTTGCATTTTTATATGAATCCAAGACTATCTTTCTTTTTCGTTGGCATTTAGTTTATTTCATCCTTAAGCTAAGCTATACAACATCTTTAGGTTTTAGGACCTTCTCTTGGTCTTAAAACCCTGTTGGTTCCCAATGGGTGAAAATAAAATTTAATAAAAGAAATAACTAAAGACTTCCTCCTTACCATTTTATGGATGGAAAGGTTCATTCAAAATAAAGAAAAATAAATCCTTTATATAAAACATCAATTTTCAAAAGCACTTTTTCAAAATGCACATAATAAAATGTTTGCACAAAAAAATTATAAATCACCCTCATCTAACAATCTTCATTATTGTTATATGTTGGATCATTTCAAAAATAAAATCAATAATTATATTTTAAAAAAGCACAAATGAATATCTTCATCCAATTTATTGAATGAATTTCATTTTCAAAAATAAAAATCAGCAAATATATTTTCAAAAGCACAAATGAACATTTTCATTCAATTTATTGAATGCAGATTTCATTTTCAAAATAAAACTAATAATCATTTTTCTAAAAATAAAATTCAACAATCATATTTTCAAAAAAGCACAAATGAATATTTGATTCAAATCATTGAATGGAGATTTCATTTTCAAAACAAAATCCAAAATCACATTTTTAAAAATCAAAATCACCAATCATATTTTTCAAAAGCACAAATGAACATCTTCATTCAATAATTGAATGAAGATTTCATTTTAAAAATCAAAATCCACAATCTCTTTCCAAAAATAAAATCCAAAATCATATTTTCAAAAAGCACAAATGAACATCTTCAATCAATTTATTGAATGAAGATGTCATTTTTAAAATAAAATGAACAATCATATTTTCCAAAAATAAAATCAACAAATCTCTTTTCAAAAATAAAATCCAAAATCATATTTTCCAAAAAAGCACAAATGAACATCTAAATTGAATGAAGATTTTATTTTCAAAACAAAAATCAACAATCACATTTTCAAAAATAAAATTCAACAATCATATTTTCAAAGAGCACAAATGAACATCTTCATTCAATAAATTGAATGAAGATTTCATTTTCAAAAATCAAAATCAACAATCACATTTTCAAAACAAAAATCAACAAACATCTTTTCAAAAATAAAGTCAACAATCATCTTTTTAAAAATCAAAACAACTTTGGATCTTTCATTTAGCATACCCAAATTTGTTAAATAAAAATCATCTTTTTCAAAAATCAAAATTAGAATCAAAATAAAAAAATAATCAAAAATAATATTTGGATCTTTCATGTAGCATACCCAAATTTGTTAAATGAAGATCCTCTTTTTCAAAAATCAAAATAAAAAAAAATCAAAAAAACACATTTGGATTTCCTTAGCATACCTAAATTTGCTAAGAATCCACTTTTCAAAAAAAAAAAAAAACAAATAAGATTTTTTTAGCATACCTAAATTTGCTAAGAATCCTCTTTTCGAAAAAATCAACAAAAACAAAAACACATAGGATTTCTTTAGCATACGTAAATTTTCTAAGAATCATCTTTTTTAAAAAAAAAGTCAACAAAAACAAAACACATAATTTCTTTAGCATACCTAAATTTTAAAATTCTCTTTTTTAAAATAAAAAAAATCAACAAAAGCAAAATACATATGTTTTCTTTAGCATACCAAAATTTGCTAAGAATCCTATTTTTTTAAAAAAAAAAATCTTAAAGAAACAAAACACATTTAGATTTACTTAGCATACATAAATTTGCTAAGAATTTTTTTTCAAAAAAAAAAAAAAAATCAAGAAAAACAAAACACATAGGATTTCTTTAACATACCTAAATCTGCTAAGAATCTTATTTTCAAAAATCTTCAAAAATAAAACACATTTGGATTCTTCATTTTGCATACCCAAATTTGCTAAGTGAGGATTAAATTCTCAAATTCACACATGATTCACAAGAAAGCAAACAAAAGAAAAGAAGAAATTATTTTCAAACACCTCACTTAGCGTACCCAAATTTGTTAAATGAGTAAATTCCAAAAATCATAAATCAATACAAAATCAATTGACCCTTTACTTTAACATACTCAAATTTATTAAATAAAGGGTCTGCAAACTCAAAAATTAAAATCAAATATGAATCTATGGAAGCATCAATCTCTCAAAAAAAAAAATGAACCCATTTTCAACATACAAAAATTTGTTGAAAATGGATTCAACATTCAAAAATCCCCTTTCCAATCAATTCAAAAATCTCTCTTCAAAATTCATGCCCCACTTAACACTTTCAAGTTGTTGAGTGTGTGTTCAAATTTTAAATCAAAATTCAAAAATTAACAAAGCAAGAAATCTGATTTGAACTTATTTTCAACATTGCAGACTTTCAGTGTTTTTCAATTCATTTCAAATGGCAATAAGTATGTCTTTACATTTCCTTTGGATGGACTTGGCCTTGATCACCTCCGCTACTTAGCCCACCTTATCCACTTTGGTCGAGGCTTTGAGGAGGCTAGGATCACATATGATGGGACCACCCTCATGATAGTCAATAGGAGCGTGGTGACCGGGCAGAAGCCGGTCATCCATGTTGAGTTACCATCTGATTTAGAGATCCCCTCGCTAAAGAGGAAGGCTGTGGCAGTTCCCACAATAGTAGCAGTTATAGCTCTAGTGCGCCCAATTGTTCCCCTTGTTACCCCAGTAGGGGCTAGCACCCACTCATTGGCTCCCTCCAAGGGGAAGGCTCCCCTGATTCCAGGGATTATTTCCTCTACCTTTGAGATTAGGTCTAGTTCCCATACTGCTCGAACTACCAGACTCAATAGAAATAAGGCGCATGATCAAGATCATCGCATAGCTAGGGAGTTGGAGGCATTCTGTAGAGGAGTTTCCTAGATGGTTTCCCCCTCTCTATTTGATAGAGGGATGTTAAGGAGGATTTCGTTTCACCTCACCAAGTGCAGTTTAGCTCTTGTGAGAGGAGGAGGACATAGACCTTCAATCAGTTTGGAGGAACTTCTGTGGAGCTTACGATGAGTCCATGGATTAGTTTGATTTGCACTTTATCATTCCCATCAGTGTTGGCAGACATATTAGATAGGAGAGGGCTAGGGAGGCCTATACATAAGTGCATATTACTAACTGGGGGTGACGGAGGCACAGCAGGAAGTCAGCGACCTCAACCCTTATCGACTTTCCAGATCGGTGAGCTACCCATGCCGACCACACCGATAGCATCTTATTGATAGGTACTACCCATCATAGGAGAGGAGTTCCTATCCAGAGAGAGTTGGTGGTGTCTTTACCACACCACTCTACTTCGCGCCCACCATCTCCTGTACATGTTCCATCATCTACTATTCCAGCCAAGGCCATGAAGACAACATCGGGGGAGAAGAGAATCCCATTGGTGATCTGACTATGGCAAAGAGATCCCATCCCATCATACTGGCAAGTCGAGCTCTCTGCCGACCTTCTACACCATTGTGGTGAAGAAGGAATGGTGACCTCAGTTTGTAGTCATTCCATCACCACCACATGAGAGCTATTGGGATAGTTGAGAGGAGGAGGCGCCAGTTCCCATGGCCATAGATCCTCCTAGGAGTACCACTCCACCCAGCTCCAATAGTAGTCAGGAGTATTTATCCTCTAGTGAGCATAGTCCTCATAAGATCAGCTCTCTCAGCCGAGGTTAGATGTCATCTTCATGATGATCCTACTACGGTCGACCATCTTTTGTACCTATTCAGTTGGATCGATCCCTAAATGACATTGTAGCTCAGTATCTAGTGGAGAAGAAGAAGATCTTAGGATATGCATGGTCCAATTTAGAGAATGAGAAGGTTAATTTTGATCTGAATGAAGATGATCTGTTAGAGGATTCAGCAGGGGTACACATGGTAGACACCAGGGGTTCCCTCCTCCGTGATTAGAAGAGTTTGGAAGGTGTTGCGGTGAGCAAGAAGACACAACCTACTCGACCCAACACCTCTTTCAGCAAATAAAATAAAAAGATGAACAAATAAATAGGATGGGGAAGAGGCTTGAAGACTTGCTAGCAATAGTTTTCATTGAGTAAGCCCAATAGTACATCTTACTAGGTGGATTGCAGTTGTTGCATGTCTTGGATCCAGGCAAGACTTCACCTCCAGTAGAGCAGGGCAACACCAGCTTGTATAGGAAGGTAGTGGATAGTACCTCCATACAGGAAAATGATATCAAAACCATGGTTGAGAGTAGAAATTGGGAAGCGTTTCCCAAGAGGATCATCTTCAAAGGGTAGACCCTACTGAATTGATGCCATCCAATATCTGGGTTTGCCACCTTCTTTAAGAGTTTGATGGCGGCAAACGCACATTGAGCATTACAGAGCCAGTTGTTGCAATACATGTGGCAGTGATGCTCTCATATTCTAACTTTTTGTCAGTAGCTTAACAGGCATAGCCTTTGATTGCGCTGAACTTTCCAACAATTAAGTGAAGACTTTTGCTGAGTCGGAGCAACTCTTCATCAAGATGTTTGTTGGAGCTTAGCAAAGGGTGACTGTGTATGGCTCAAAAACACCGTGGTGAGTCCCTCATTGATTATATTCTCAGATGGCACAATTTGAGTATGAAATGTGAACCGTGGCTATCTAAATAACACGCCATTGAAATTATGTTGAAGAATATTCATGGTCCGGTCACTTTCATGCTCAAAGATTTTACCATCAAGATGTTTGAGAATAATCAACAAGTGACTAGCTTACAAGGAAAAGCCAAATAGTTGTCTTTTTGGATCAATCAACAAAGCCAAAGCCATCAAAAAGCTTACGAGAAGCCAGGGACAGTGATAGTAGTAGATAAGGGGAAATAGCCGGCCAGAGAGCAGTTTAAGAGACCTCGTGCTCCATAGCCATCACTTCCAACTCCTCTACCACCAGGCCATCCTGGCGTCACGATCTCCATGACCATCTCACCTCCTCACTCATATCCACGAGTAGCGTACATAGCTGCCTCTACGGTCCACCTACTCTTTTGGATAAACTAAATAAGCCTTATTCATTTAAGTGGGAGGTAATTAGGAAAATCTTTAAGAATCTCTTAAAGAAATTTGATTTTCAGGTACCTGAACCTAGAAGGCCGGAGGAAATGGGCAAAAGCAATGATCTTAACTTTTGCCCTTACCACCGCATGCTAGGTCACATTTTGGATGATTGTTTTACATTTAAGGACTAGCTTGGGCATAGTTTTAAGACTGGTGCCATAGTTATCCCGAAGGAATACCTTATGGAACAACCATCCAGTTCCATTAAGGTAATCCTTGGGGATACTTACGATTCTTCCAAAAATAAAGAAGGTTGGGATATCTCCTTATCACGTACCTCTAAGAAAATTATTTCCAAAATCAAGAAATTTTCCTTGTAGATGCTTGAGGTAGCTTGAACCTCCAACATTAAGGAAGGTTTGCAAGTTGTTCGATAACTTAGGAAAGGGGAGCTCGGCGGCGACATGCCGGGATAGCCAAGTAGTGCAACCATACGAGTCCACCTCAATCCATAGTTGCTACTACATGATCCTCTACTTCAGCTAGTTCTTCTTTTAGTAGACATCTTGTATCGATGAATGAGGGCATCAAATCCTTCACCCCTCTTACTTTTCTTGATTTCTACTATGTACCTCCTTCAAAATCCAAGAAATCGGAATAATGCTAGCTTGAATTATATTTGTGTCACTTCTAATGGGTTGTCTAAATCTACTATTGACCTCATTTTTATGATGAGCTCTCAACCCCTCCATCTTAGACATAGAACTTCTCATAGACTTTAAGAGTTCCTTAGTCTTAAGACACATCTAGTGATTAGGATACTCCTCTAGAGACTTAGAAGAGTTAGCCATAGGAATAGGTCATGCCTTAGGGGTGTTAGGAAGATTTGCCTATCTTATAACTTAAACCAAATCTTCACTTACCTCTTTCAAGTTAAACTCCAAACTCATACCAAATCCAACTCTAACTCAAACCTTAAATCAATTCAATGGATTTTCTTAAATCATGAATCAATTCAAAATAATTGAAACTTATGATTGAAGCCCATGATTGAAATTCAATTCAAAAAAATATTTCTTAAATCCTTTAATTCCCTCTTATGGACTTAACCTAAATCTAATCCAAATTCAAGAAATTTTCTCACAACCCATTTATATTCTCATTTATATTCACATATATAAATGAAATATAAATTCAAATCAATAAAACCAAATTCAAAATTCAAATCCAAATCAAAAAATCTTTCCTAAGTCATTTTGATTCTATCTTATGGACTTAGCCTAAATCAAATCTAAATCAATTCAAATTCAAGAAATTTTCTCACAACCCATTTATATTCTCATTTATATGCACAAATATAAATGAAATATAATTTCAAATATCCAAAAATCAATTCAAATTCAAACTCAAATTCAATCAAAATTCAACCTAAGCCTTTCAAGTCAAAATCTTGAACTTAGCCAAAAAAATTCAAATCAAGTCAAACCCTTGATTTTTCATCATGATTCAATCAATCCTTCAATCATGAGTCCAAATATAAATACAAACTCTAATCATCAAAACAAAACTATATTTAAAAATCAAGCCCAAGTCAAACTCATGTTCACCCTTTTGAACTTGAAATTATCAAGTGAATCAAAACCCATTTGACTTCGAACCACTTGTAAATTGATTTATATTTCAATCATAAGTCCATATGTGAGTTCAATCAAACTCAAATCAAGCTTTGACCAAGCCATTTGACCCACTTAAGCTTACTTGACCCAAAGTGACCTAAAGTACAAATTCTAATCCTACCCAAATTGGATTGAACTAAGCCCAACTAAGCCTCACATTATGAGCAACAATCATCATAAGATGATCAATCATTCAAATTGGGTCAAACCAAGTCAAACCTAAGGAATGACCAAGTCAACACTTAGCCAAAATGAAACCTAAACTAGCCAAAATCTACCATAGGCTATATTGATTGAAACCATTGATCAAAACTCATTCATGATCAATATTTGAACTTGACAAAGTCATCATTTGAGCGTAACCTAGCCCAATTGGCCACTTGGCCCAAGTTGACCCAAGTTGACCTAAAAAGTTAAAATGTCAAAACTTGATCTAAGCCAAATTGATTAAAACCAATGGGTCAAGTTCATTCCAAATCACTTGTTGAACTTGACCAAAGCCTCAATTGGCCAACTATACCTAACCTAGCTGAATTGACCTTGAACCCAACTTGACCTAAAGGGTCAAATTGAGACAAATCCAAATATAAACCAAATTGATTGAAACAAAGATACAAATCCACTTTAAATGATCAACCAAACATAAACTGACCCATGAGCTAACCTAAATAGGTCAAATGGGTCAAATTGGTCAACTTGACCCATTTAATTTAAATGAAATCAAATAAACCAAATTCAAATATAAATCAAATTGAACCAAACCAATGATGCCAAAACATTTCAAATGGTCATATGAACTTGACCCAACCCTTGGTTTGACCCAATTTGACCAATTGGTCAACTTAACCCAAGTTGACCTAAATGGGTCAACATGAGCCAAACGATATCAAACCAACTCTAAATTCAATGAAACTTGGCCTAACCCATTTTTCAATCATACCAAATATATTCAAACTAAAATCAAGGTCAAATGACCATTTTACCTCTAGGCCATAAATCAAAACCACTTGGAATTTGGTCAATTCTCTTCATGGACACTTGACATCCTCTTAATGGACCAAATGGTCACTAATGGACATGTGCATGCCCCAATGGGTTTGGGTCAGCCAACCCAAGGCTCCAATCACTTGCTTGAATATGAGCACGTGGGGATCATTCCTCCACTCAATTAAACACATGGGAGCTTCACCATTCCACTCCTCTAGCCAAACCGAATGCCATGACACACCTAATAGCCTAACAAACTCTTTGAATAGGGTGTATTGGATCAAAATGGAAAGGAAGCTTACGATCATCTGATTCACCTAGGGGAGATATACTCCCCGTAATACCACTTGAATTCATGAGTGACACATTCGATTGAGCTTAGGGAACTCAGAGCAAGTCATTGCAAGTCTCCCCAAGCTTCCTAGAGTGAGTTATAATTTTCCATTTTGCAATTTCTCCAAACCAAAAATAGGGAAGCTCAAGCCAATTTCCATCTCACTCAATACTCAAACCAATTCCTCCTTCACCCTGGAGGGCTGTCAAACTCATCCCAAGCTTCTTCCAAGCTCCAAAGGTGAGGAGGTGACTCAAGGTCATGAGCATTTGAAGGTGAACTTAGTCCATAGAAAATCCATTCAATCTGACACCTCAACCTTAAAGTCTCCACTAGGCGAAGCTACTTGGGATTGGCTTATCGGATGAGGTATGCCATTAAATCAAGAATAGTTTCATTTCTTATTGGTCCTTTGTGAAGGAAAGTTCCACCCTAAGCAAAGTTAATCATTGGATGTGTTTCCCTTTACTCTTAGATGGTGTGGGTTGAATTTGGTTTCAATCCGAGCTCAATCGAGTTCGGATGTTCCCCTAGAAGATGGACGGTGGCCATCTCCCATAGGGAGGATCAGGGATGGATCATGGGCCATCCATCTATGCATTTTGGATGGACGAACATGATCAAGATGCGTAGGATATTTGAATTAATCCTTTAATATCATGGGCTTAATCTCAATTGTCGAACTTTGATCGAACGGATGGGGAGAAAGCGTGCAGTGTTGTTGCTGACGCAATGCTATGATGTGATAACTTAAGTGGCCTCTCCATCGTGCCTCAAGGAAAGTGCGCATCGCATTTGCCTCCACGTGGCACTGACGAGATTAACCACTTAATTAGGCTATTTAATTAATGGAAAATCATGGAAACTTCAAATATTCATAACTAAATGAGAAGAAATCATAAAAATATGAGGTAAAATGCATATGAAAGATATTTTAATTTAGAATAATACAAAATTATTTTCAATGCATTTTGAATAGTGATATTCCCTAAATTTGGGTTTTATTGGGAATGTGATTAAGTTAATTATTCTCTAATTATCTCACTGATTAATCCCAAACTTCTCATGTACATTTAGTGGGATGACTTCTACCTCCCTAAATTTTCTTGGGATTTATTAATGGTTTAATTAGGGGAATTACTT
This sequence comes from Cymbidium sinense, assembly GCA_021442155.1. Taxonomy (NCBI): domain Eukaryota; kingdom Viridiplantae; phylum Streptophyta; class Magnoliopsida; order Asparagales; family Orchidaceae; genus Cymbidium; species Cymbidium sinense. Next base: position 62,896,284 of record CM038228.1, on the reverse strand, counting down.
GGTTCATTCGTAATTACCCTCTTAATGTAATTAAGTCTAATTAAATATGTGAATAGTGGTTTAATTCCTTGATTGAGTTAATTAAGCTTTGTTTGAGTGATCATGAGGTTTAGGGAATAATTTTGGGATATTTTTCTTAAGCAATTCCATAAACCCCCTTTCTCTTCCTTAATCTAAATTCAATTAAAGGTTAATCCACTAATTACTTACTTAATTAACTTGATAAAATTTTCAAAACATTACAGAACTTAATTAATCCATCTTGGGTAGATGCTTGGGTGCTTACTAACCTAAGTGGCTTAAGAAAATTAAAACCTAATTCACATGTGCGGGAAGGGTTATGAAAGTACTTAACTTAAACCCTTTAGCTTAATTAATCATTAATTATGAGCCAAAAGCATTAAGCTCTTTTCTTCCTAGGTGCATTGCTGATTTAAATTCCTAGTGTGGTTTTATGTCATATCATTGGCTCATAATTATTTGGTTAAATATGCTAAGGTGGTATAGGTAAAGAGTAATTAATACACTTAATATACCTAACTAAAATATAAAATTGATCACCAAAACATTAAAATATATATATATACACATGTGGGAATGGGTTAGGTCCAAAAACTCATCTCATTTCTCAAATTAAATCAAACTCAAAATCAAACAAAATTTCTTTAAAACTAAATTTGATTTGCTTTAAATAATTCTTATTCCATAGGATTGTCTTTAGGAATTAATGAATGAATTTACATTTTTTTTTTTTTATTCCATGTGAAAATCATGCATTCATTCCTTTTAAAATCAAAATTAAAATGAAATATTTTCTTTATGACAAATTGCATGTTTTGGCTAAAGTAAGAATATGAATAGCTATTATCACTATTAAATTCAAAATTATTTTCAAAATTTATAAATCAAACATCAAAATTGAAAGGTATGCTACTTATAATTATTTATAAGCTTGCATGTGAGAAATATAAAGATATGTATTATGTCTTTTATCCTCCCTCTCTTTCTTAACATAGAATTATATAAGATTGACAAAGTGTATAGTCCATTTGAAAAGGGCATAACACTTTCTCAAATCCATTTCTATACACTCCTATGTCATGACTTAAGAAGGAATTTCATCACACATATAAATTAAACAACCAAACTAAAATCAAATAAATATAAACTTTTGCATCTTTTTTTTTTTCCATTTATTTCTTTGTACATGCATATGTATTTAAGAAAAGTGGTATATTAGTCTAGACAACCCAGGGTTGTGAGGCTTTAAGCGCTAAGTAGGTCTTGTACCTTACACTCACGGTGCTAACAATGGCATCATACTCACTTATGTCTTTCATACATACATATGCATATGAATAAAGGATAAAAAATACCCCTTTTTACTTAAGTATGCATTACTAGTATTCATCATTAAGGTGTGCTAAACATTCTCATTTGCATGCATAGATATGCTTAGGATTCATCCATATGCATGTTATACATGTTGGGAAAGAAATAAAGTGTTGTGTGTTTTGTGATATTAATTCACTTTATTTAATCTTAAAAGGCCTCTCTTTTTGGATAGGTTTGTTTAGAGAAAATATAAACTTAGGATTAATTAAAACACATAACAAAATATTCACTAAAAAAATCAAACATGAATCTATTTTAGAAATTACTTAAGATAGGGAAGGAAAGGGAAGTTCTCTTTTCTCTCTCTTTACAACTTAGTAATTAATTATAGGATTCATTCAAACCCAAAAAACACAAAATAAAATTATCCTAAAACAACTAAACAATTTAAATTGAAATCATCCTCCAAGTTGAACTTTTCATACTTAGAAAATTTAAACCTTAAATCCTAGCTAAGCATACCACACAAACCTTTTAAAGCACACACATTAGATTAAGTCACCATTTCTAGCTTTAGGTTAGGGCGGTGCATGGTTTGATGCTTTTCTTTTATTTTGTGATATTTTGTTTTAGTCTGGATATTAAGGTGTATGTGCGTAGACTGAATGGTAGGATGATTTAATCTAATCATTATCTTCTTAAGGATTTTGTGCTTTAGCGTAATAAAAATATAACTACTTTTGATGTGCAGGTGCTTATACCCGTAAGCATAATCTAATAGACCAGGTGGACTTGGTTACCCATGTGTGGGGTGCTAAGTATAATATGTGCTCATACATGCTTAGGATTTGTATGGTTTGGTTAGCCAATCTCTGTTTTACAGGTATTAGTTAGATTTTCTTTTCCTTTTCATGTAATTTTGTAATTAAGATTTTGGAGTGATTGTTATGGTGGGATTAGGATGAGCATTGGTTATAAGATTATATTTTATGTACCATGTGAAACCTTTAGCACATTCCAAACATCTAAAAGAAGAACCAAAAGAAAGAAGAAGAAGAAGAAGAAAAGAAGAAGAAATGAAGAATGAAGACCCCCATAACATGAATTCTTTGCTTAATTGTAATTAATTCATTTGTAAGGTTGTATAAGGGTAAAGCTTACCCAATTTATTTTGAGTTTGTGTCTGACCATAAATGATTCTTTTTATTAGCTTTATAAAATATTTGATGTTTTGTTTAGCTTGTGCATAAGAAATGACATATTTTTCTAATTTCTTTCTTGCTTGATGTATGGCTGGATGACGATTGGGCTTTTAGGAAAAAAATAAATCTTCTATAAAATTAATCAACTCAAAACTAAAAATAAATAACTCATAACCTCACCTAAAGCTTAAGCTATAAATCAAGATAAAAGAATTAGCAACCCCTTAGCTGGATTTTTTTCTTAATTTTATAACATCATGCATAAAAAGTATATTATTTCACTCTTGATTGGAGGGCTTCCACCTTTCTCAGAGAACTTGGCTTGCCCTGTGAGAGCCATGGTGGAAATAAACCTCCTTATCTTGCTAATTTTGGCCCATAATCTAATTTCTCATGCATTAGGCATAAAGAATCCTAAAACCTGTGTCAAATTGATTGTCCAAAATAAAAATAAAATATATGAAAATTTTGCATTAGATTTAAGTCATTAAAGCATTCCCTTACATGATCTAGTCTCTTAGGGAGTGTGTTTAAGGACTTAGTCTCTTTCTAAATAAATAACAACCTTGCTATCTTGCATAAACATATGACTTTCCTACATATTTTAAAATCATAGGAGGAGTTAGTTGGCCACCCCCAAGTGGTTGTAAGTCCAAACAGTGGTTTATCCTCTCTTATGGAGGTAAACCAAATACCCATTTTTGCCTTAGATTTAGGTCATACTTTTGGCCCTCGCCAAAGCTCCCTAGATTTAGGTTCATAGGTTGTTACTTCCCTTTGTGGGATATGCATACTCATATTAGGCATTTTCCCTTGTCTTATATAAAATTGTAAAATACATTTCTAATAAAAATTCAACCTAAATAAATTAATTCAATTTCAAAGATGTAAAGCCCAATGATAGGGTAGTTTGGGATGCTTACTAGGCTTTCTAGTATCTTAAGCGTCCCCTACATGTTTTCATTTGGCTTCAATAAGAACTCCCTCCTCTTGATCAATCCCACTTGACATTATAAAAATAAACTAATGATTGATAGTCCTACCATTTAAAATATTTGGAGACAATGATCATTTAACTTAATTGAGAGTATGGAATCATGTTCAGAATGTAATTATCATTCTTAGGATGTAATTAACTATGGGGGCTTGCCCTTGTAGAACTTAAACGATCTAAAATAAACCCTACTTTACTTTTTTATAAAGTAGGGGAAGAATCTCTACATTTCAAAGACCCATAGTCCTTAGGAGTCCTTATTAAGGTGATTAGGTCCATTGTAGGGTGGTGACTTTTATCTCTCAAGATAGTACACATTTTCTCAATATCGTACCTGATCACTCTAATAAGAACATTTGTGGATATGCGTGGCATCCCAACAAGATGTAATTTTATATTTATCTCTACCTTTATTTGTCCTCTTTTCTCTAAAAGAAGGGGATAGATGAAGGAGGAGATATATATAAATAATATTTTTCACCATAGATTTTTTTTGATGACTCCACTAGGGATGGTTCCTCTCTCCATCTTTGGTAAATGATCATTGTCTCCAAGTATCGGTAGTGGGTTTCTCCTTTTGTATGAATCCAAGACTATCTTTCTTTTCATTGGCACTTAGCTTATTTCGTCCTTAAGCTAAAATCTTTAACATCTTTAGGACCTCACCCTATGTTGGTCCTAAAACCCCCGTTGCATTTCCCAATGGGTGAAAATAAAATTTAATGAAAAAAAATAATTAAAGACTTCCTCCTTACCATTTTTATGGTAAGGAAAGGTTCATTCTAAAAATAAAGATAAAATAAATCCTTTATAAAAGTCTTGCTTTTCAAAAGCACCTTTTGAAAATACACTTAATAAACTATTTGCACTACATCTAACAATCTTCATGATTGTCACATGTAGAAACATTTCAAAAATAAAACCAATAATCATAATTTTCAAAAGCACAAAGAACTTCTTCACTCAATTCATTTTGATGAAGACTTCATTTTCAATAATAAAATTTCAACAATCCTAAATTTTCAAAAAGCACAAAATTTGAAGATGGGCCTTTTCATTCAATACATCCAAATGTGTTGGATGGATGTTAAATATTCAAGCCAAAATCCAACTTTGAATTTCCACTCAACACATTCCACATGTGTTAAGTTGGAATTTCCACCTTTTCAAAAAGCACATATGAAACCTCTTCATTCAATATACCCACATTTATTGAATGAAGGTTTCATTTCCAATCAAAATCAAGAATGAATTTTTCCAAAAGCACATATGAAACCTCTTCATTCAGTATACCACATTTATTGAATGAAAGTTTCATTTCAAATCAAAATCAAAAATAAATTTTCCAAAAGCACATATGAAACCTCTCCATTCCATATATACCCACATCTATTGAATAGAGTTTTCATTTCCAATCAAAATCAAAAATAAACTTTCAAAAAGCATATACAAATATCTCCATTCAATATACCTAACTTTATTGAATGAAGATTTTATTTCCAAATAAAATAACATTATTTTAAAATACCACCTAACATATTCTATATAAGATTAGGTTGGATTTTCTTCTTTCAAAAAGCAATAATCACACATGAAAATACATTTTTGAAAATGAAACATAATTGATTCCATCTTACATACCCAAATTTGTTAAATGGAAATCTCTCTTTTCAAAATCAACAAAACACAAATTTTTTCAAAATACATTTGGAACTTCATTCTAGCATACCCCATTTGCTAAAGTGAAGTCTCCCTTTTCATAACACAAAATTTTGAAACACAAATTTTTTGGAATTTCATTTAGCATACTCAAATTGTCTAAGTGAAATCTCCATTTCATAAAATTTCAAAACACTTTGGAACTTCATTTTGGCATACCATTTGTTAAAGTGAAGTCTCCATTTTCAAAACAAAATCCAAAATAAAATTTGAAACACATTTTTTTAATTTCATTTAGCATACTCAAATTTGCTAAGTGAAATCTCCATTTCACAAAATTTTTAAAATCACATTAGAACTTCATTCTATCATGCCCCATTTGCTAAAGTGAAGTCTCCCTTTTTCAAAACACAAAATTTTGAAACACATTTTTGGAATTTCATTTAGCATACTCAAATTTACTAAGTGAAATCCCCATTTCACAAAACTTTCAAAAACACATTGGAACTTCATTCTAGAATGCCCCATTTGCTAAAGTGAAGCTCCTTTAAAACACAAAAAATTTTTTTTTATTTAGCATACTCAATTTGCCAAGTGAAATCTCCATTTCACAAAATTTCAAAACACATTGGAACTTCATTCTAGCATACCACATTTGCTAAAGTGAAGTCACCATTTTCAAAATAAAATCCAAAAAAAAGAAACACATTAGGATTTCCTTAGCATACCCAAATTTGCTAAGAATCCTATTTTCAAAATCAAATCAAAGACATAATGAAAACATATTAGGATTTCCTTAGCATACCCAAATTTGCTGAGGATCTTATTTTTCAAAATCAAAATTTCTAAAAATAAAAAAAAACACATTAGGATTTTTTCAGCATACCCAAATTTGCTAAGAGTCCTATTTTCAAATTTTCTTCAAAAAAAAATAAAACACTTAGATTCTTCATTTTATCATACCCAAATTTGCTAAATGAGGATTTCATTTTTCAAAATCATAAATGATTCACAAAATAAAGCAAACAAAGAAAAAGAAGAAATTTTTTTCAAACATCCCACTTGGCATATCCAAATTTGCTAAGTGAGTAGATTCCAAAAATCTCAAATCAAAATCAATCGACCCTTTACTTTAACATACCCAAATTTGTTAAATAAAAGATCCTCAAGATCAAAATTGAAATTCAAATATGAACCTATGGAAGCATCTCTTCAAAAATATTTGAACCCATTTTCAACATACTCAAATTTGTTGAAAATGGATTCTACATTAAAAAATTCTCTTTCCAATCAAATATCAAAATCTCTTCTAAATCCATTTGAGCCCGACTAAACACTTTCAAGATGTTGAGTATGGGTTCAAATTCAAAATTCAAATTTAAAATCAGAAAAGAAAAAAAATTTAATTTAAGTTTGTTTTCGACATTGCAGTTACAGTCAGCTTCAGTAAGTTTTTTCATTCTCAATTTAGTATAGCTTGATTTAATGGCAGCACCTAAGTATTTGTTCACTTTTCCCCATGGGATAGATGGCCTGATCGCTTTCAGCTCGATTTGCCCACCTCATCCACTTTGGATGAGGTTTGAGAGATTACATGAGGGACCTCCCTCATGATTGTTAGTAGGAGCACAGTAGTCAGGCAGGAGCTGGTCATTAGGGTTGACATGCTATCAAATTCTAAGATCCCCTTGATGAAGAGGAAGGTTGTGGCGGTTGCCACAAGCGTCTGTCTTGCCGGCGCACCCATGGTTCCCCGTCGCTCAGGTTAGCACCCTCACTAGCACCTTCCAAGGAGAAGGCTCCCCTGATCCCAGGGATTGTCTCCCCTGCTTTGGGTCTAGCTCTTACTTTGCTCGCCCTACCAAGACCCAAAGGAGAAATAAGAATCGCATGATAAAGTGGTACCACACCCGCATTGCTAGGGAGATGGAGGCAAGAAACCAGTCTATTGTTGAGGAGTTTCCCATGTTGGTTTCCTCGTTGGTTATAGTAAACTAGTTCCATCCTCTCTCTAGGTCTAATAAAGAGGATGTTAAGAGGATTTATGCTTCACCTCCACCAGCGGTTTAGTTTTAGCCAGTTAGTGAGAGGAAGAGGTCATATGCCCTCGATGGTTCTCTGTGAGGCGAGCTCTAAGATCTGAGTGGGGCTCGTTGATTTGAGATTTGTTATCCCCCATAGCATGGGGAAGCATATTAGACAGGAGAGGGTCAGGAAGGCCCATGCTTTAGTTCACATTACTAGCCAGGAGAGGTGGAGGTTGGTCGGAGCCTCAGACTCATTGATTTTCCGATGACTACCGATCATCCGATTCTCGCGGACTACACATCATGGGAGGAAGCTCTATCCGAGAGTAGGTGGTGCCTCCACCACCCTCCCATCCACCATCGCCTATCCATGTTCCACCATCTCCAGTTCCACCAAAGGCCATGAAGGCCACGTTGGGGGAGAAGGACCCCGTTGGTGATCCGGCTACGACCGAGAGATCCCATCCTATCTACCTATGGCAGGTGAGCTCTCCTTGACTTTCGCTAGTAGTGGTGAAGGAATGGCAACCTCGAAAGCAGTGGTCATCCCTTCACCACCACCACCGTGAGAGAGATGGTTGCGGTTGAGGAGAAGGTGGCGGCACTATGATGATAAAGCCTCCTAAGTGTCACATAGATTAGTGACAATCAAGAGCATATTTCTTCCGGTGAGTATAGCCCTCACGTGTTAACTCTCCAAGTAGAGGGTCCGGTACATAATAGTGATCCCACCGTAGTAAAAGTCATTTGTCAATTGGTGATCATTCTCTAGATGATATAGTAACCCATTATTTCACAAAGAAGAAAGAGATCCTAGGATATGACTGGTTTGATGAGGAGAAGATCATTTTTGATCCTAATGAAAATGATTTATTAGGAGATTCTATAGAGGTTTGCATGGTAGATACCATGGGATCCCTCCTTAGAGAAAACATATGAGGCCGGCGGGAAGACCTACTCAACAACACCTCCTTCAACAAATAAAGTAGAAGATAAAAAAATAGATAGGAAGAAGAGGTTCAAGATTCCGATAGCAACTATCTTCAAGCACTTCAAAACTAAGCCCCGACATCCTACTATACCGACTACCAGAAGTCGGTGCATGTCTGGATCCGTACCAAGACTTTACCTCCAGTAGAGCAAGGTATTACCAGCATGTATATGAAGCTAGTAAATAGTACCTCCATACAAGAAAAAGATATCAAGTGAAAGAAGCAGCGGGTAGACCCTACCCGAAGGAATTTGATGCAATCCAATATCCTAAGGGTTTTGTGCCTCCTTCTTTCAAGAGTTTTGATGGCAGTGGTAACCCGAGGCAGAGCATTACACATTTTAGGGCTAGTTATTGCAACACTGGTGGCAGTGATGCATTACTCTTTCGTCTCTTCATCAATAGCTTAGCAGGTATAACATTTGACTGGTACGCTAAACTTCTCAATAGTTTAGTGAAGACTTTTGTTGAGTTCAAGCAACTTTTTATCAAGAGGTTTATTGTAGCTCAGCAAAGGGTTACTTTTGGCGATCTCATTATGGTGCAACAAAATCTTGGTGAGTCCCTCGTTGATTACATTCTTAGATGGTGTAGTGAAATACGAACCATAGCTATCTGAACAAGCATGCCATCGAGATTTTGCTTAAGAATATCCATGGCCCGGTTGCCTTCATGCTCAAAGGTTTCACCATCAAATCTTTTGAGAAATTAATTAACAAAGTGGCTAGCTTGCAAGGAGAAGCCAAACAATTTTCTTCTCTAGATCAAACAACAAAGCCAATGCCATAGAAGGTATATGAGAAGAAACCAGGGGCAGTGACAGTAGTAGATAAGGGGAAATAAATAGCCAAAGAGCAGTTTGAGAGACCTCGTGCTCCATAGTTATCGCTTCCACCTCCTCTACCACCACCGAGGTAGCTCTACCAACCACCACAGCAGCCTTCACAGCTTACATCGCCTTCTCCCTCACATATCATCAATGGTAGTACATACCCACAGCTATGGTCCACCTACTCTTTTGGATAAACTTAACAAGCCTTATTCATTTAAGAGAGAGGTAATTAGGAAGATCTTTAAGAATCTCTTAAAGAAGCCTAATTTTTAGCTACCCGAACCTAGGAGACCAGAGGAAGTGGGAAAAAGCCATGATCCAAAATGTTGCCCCTATGACCGTATGCTAGGTCATGTTTTAGAGGATTACTTCACATGTAAGGACTGGCTTGAACATAGCTTCAAGATCGGTGCTATAGTTATCCCAAAAAAATATCTTATGGAACAACCATCTAGTTCCATTAGGTAATCCTTGGGGATACTTGTGATCCTTCCAAAATTAAAGAAGGCTGGGATATCTTATCCAAAACCTCTAAGAAAATTGTATCGAAAATCAAAAAACTTTTCTTATAGGTGCCTTTTAAACCTCCAACATCGGGAAGCAAGTTGCTAAGCTAACTTAAAGGGGAGTTTCAGCCAGCTACCACATCACCTGTGTCCCAAGTATTTCGACATTTGTGCATCAAATTCTCACTTCTTACTTTACTTGATTTCTACTATGTTCCTCCTATCAAATCCAAGAAATTGAAGAATAAAGCTAGCTTAAAGTATATATGTGCCACTTCTGATGGGTTGTTTGAATCTATTCTTAATTTTTATTCTTCAAGTCTAAATAATAATTATAACAGTTTTGATCTTCTTCTTTCTGATTTAGAGTAGGATTTTCTCACTCTGAATACTATGTGTTCACCTTTTGAGATACACTTGGAATCATTCAATTTCGAGGGTCCCATAGGAGAAGCTGTAGGTGAGCTTGATGTGTAGGTAGAACCTTCCATTACCCTGCCATAAGAGATCATGGAAGTCAACATCCATTTTGGCAAGGTTCTACCTCCTAGGGTAGCACCTCAAGATAGAGGAAAATAATTCATTGGTTTAGAGGATTGAGAAGCCCCTCCACCGGATGCTCCACCCTTGGATATGCTTATGGAGGATCAGCCCAAGGTGAACTACAATGTCCTCTCTCACCTAAGAAAGTTTTCATCTAACCTAAGCATATACGATGCCCTTGTCTTATCCAAAGAGATGAGACAATCATTAATCAAGGCTCTCCTTGATTCTAAGATATGCTTAGCTTAGCTGACCGCAATTGGAGAGGAAACACATTATTCCAAAGAAGCCCAGGGGATCACTTTCACAGATGAAGATCTTCTTCTAGGGGACATGGAGCACAACTGTCCCCTCTACATTACAATTGATATGGGCAGATTTAGACTTGCCAAAGTTTTTGTCGATCCAGGTGCATCGGTGAACATTAGGAGTCTAAAGGCCCTTACCTATTTGAGGATTGACATCTCCACACTCTGAGGAGATCGGATGGTGTTAAGAGAATTCAATGAATAAGGCAAGAGGGCTTTAGGTTCCATAGTGTTACCTTTGGAAATAGGTGACCGGAAGACTAAAGCTAAGTTTTATATCATTGATTCGAATACTTCATTCACTGCTTTGCTCAGCCTTGGATACACTAGAATAAGATGATTCCATCCTCCCTCCATCAGTGCATCAAGTTTAGGAAGGATGGGATCGAGTATTATCTCAAAGGAGATGAAAAGCCATTTTCAGTTAAAGAGGTTGAGATATATGAGGATGTGACCTACTATCTTCCTCAAAATACCCTTTCTCGTGAACTTGGAAATAATTCAAATTTAAAAGAAAAAGAAAATTAAAAAAAAAAGAAAAAGAAAAATGAAAATCCAAGTGAACAAGAAAGGGAAATTGAAGAAGAAATAGAGCTGCATATCACATTCCACCCACAATTCATTCCATCATATGGACATGTGGGTAGGATGATTTGATCTCCACCAGGCAGAGGCATAAATAATGGCAGTTCCAGAAGTGGAAGACCCCCTAGTTGGCCATCAGCCAATAGGGGTTATGTTCTAGTTCTTAGGAGTACCCCTATTATTTATATAGACTTGGAATCCAAATGTGATGAGAATGTGATTAGCATACCAACAACCCCTTTTCATTGAGGTGACACTCAAGCTAAACAGTGATAAATACTAGGCCTCCAGATCAAAGCAAAGTATTTGAATCAAATGTATGTAAAACTATCAGGCAACAGTTAGGAACTTTAGCTCTAACCTCACTTTCATCTCAAAAAGTTGAATGTTTAGTATTTAAGGAAGCTCCTTAGTATTCTAGAGACATGAAGCCGAAGAGATTCTTTTTGGGATCATCCTCCTCAAGTCCTAAAGTTGATGTAGAACTTGAGAAGAATTCATATAAAAAATTAATGAAATTATCTTTTGATTAGTACTCACCTTGTGTTTTTAATCTTGTAAAGAAGGGTTTAATTCCTTATTCATGGTCTAAGCACATGTCAGAGTACTTGAAAAGCTATGGAACAACATAGGCAGGGATGCACAATTAAGATCAAGACTAGGATTTGGTACAGTGGGTCCAGTCGATGATGATGATTAATGCTTAATTATCACCAACCATCTGGATTCTGATAAGTTCTTTTCACACCAAACCAACCTTATAAGTATGTGTGTCTAGAAACCTCAGATGATCCAAATGATTCCAAATCAAAGATCCACCACCAGAATTTGAAGAGGAGATTCATTCAATAATTGACAAGCTTAAAGAAATTAACCTCAGGACAGAAGAAAATCCATGCCCGACATACATCGGTTATTGAATGAAGAAGAAACCAATGACTTAGAAGCTATTGACTTAGTTTAAGGACCGCTTTGCAGGAGTTATGAAGAGATGGATTATCTCTTGACATAGCAGCCACAGCAATAGATCCTAGCTATCAAGCCTCTAAGACTCATGCGATTAAAAATTGAACAACAAACTATTTCTGAAGTCAAGAAATTGATCAATGTTAGTTTCACCAGGGAAGAAAAATGCCTACCTGGTTAGTCAGTGTCATCCCAATTAAGAAGAAGAATGGCCAAATTTGCATATGTATCAATTTTAGGGACATAAATAAGGTTGTAAGGATGAGTTTCCTCTGTATATACTAGAATTAATGGTGGACATCGTCTCATCTCAAGTAGTTTTCTGCTTCATAGATGGGTCATTGGGCTATAATCAAATCAAGATGGCCCCCGAGGATGAAATAAACACTACTTTTCAAACCACAATCAGAATCTATTATTATAGGGTCATGCCTTTCAGCCTTAAAAATGATTGTGCTACATACCAACAGGCCAACACTCAGATCTTCAACGAACTCATCCATCATCAGGTTGAGTGCTATGTTGATGATCTAGTAGTTAAGAGAAGAGAAAATGAAGATCATCTTTTTGACTTGAGAGTAGTTTTGAGTTAAGATAATATAACCTCAAAATGAATCAAGTTTGCATTTGGAGTAACTTCGGAAAAATTGGTTTGTTGTTTGACGGGAATAGAAATAGATATGAAAAGATCAAAGCTATCTTAGAAATGCCACCTCCTAAGAGTTTAACTCAACTCAAATCTTTTCAAGGATGGTTGGTGTATCTAAGACGCTTTATTTTCAACCTATTGGGGATATGCAAGCTATTCTCAGCACTTGTTAAAAAAGATGCCAAGTTCAAGTGGGATGATAAGTGTCGATGCCTTTAAAAGATATCAAGTATTTGGTAAAGCCGTTTCTAGTACTCTTATCAAAGGTGCCACTCATCCTCTACACTACTGCATTTGATGACTCTCTTGGCACTTTGTTGGCCCAAGCCAATGACAAAGGGAAGGAGAGTGTCCACTATCTCAGTCATCATTTGATTCCTACAGAAGTGAACTATCCACCCATTGAGAAATATTGCTAGCTTTGATCTTTGCCTCCCAAAAGCTACGACACTATATGCTTTCTTATAAAGTGAACTTAATTTCCAGAACCAATCCACTACAGTATCTCATGACATGGCCAATGCTATCTGGATGTTTGGCAAGATGGTCCATGATCCTCTCACAGTATGATATCACATTTGTACCCCTCCGAGCGGTGAAAGGTCAAGCACAAGCAGATTTCTTAGCAGCACACCCACTTCATGCTGATTCTCCGCTTAGTGATGATCTCCCTAATGAACAAATCATGAACTTAGGGGAGGTTGATAATCACCGATGGGAGATGTATTTTGATGGTGTAGCTTCTTTTCATAAAGGGGAAGCACCATGATCTACTCTTCTAGGAAAGGCAGGGGTAGGAATAGTTCTCTTAACTCCAGACCGTGATGTGATGAGATTCTCATACTATCTTTCTAATCTCTGCACCAATAACAAAGTCGAGTATGATTCTTTGATTACCAATCTAGAGTTAGCCATCACAGTCTGTGTCAAGAGCATCAACATCTTTGGGGATTCTCAGTTGATCATCAACCAGATCATCGGGTCCTACAAGGTTCTCAAACCCAAGCTTCATCATTACAATGAGTATACCATGAAGTTGTTGGCCCAAATCCCTAAAGTCACCATCTACAAGGTTTCCTGAGTGGAGAACACATTAGCAGATGCTTTGGCCAAACTTACCAAAGAATTGGCATGTTCAGAAGATGAGTCCATTCTAATAAGGGTCTAAAATAGACAGGTCCTATCCTTTATTGATGTTGAACTCATCGAGAGACTTTATCTTGAAGGGGTGGTTACCATTTCCTATAAGGACAAGGAGTTGGATTGGAGGCAACCATTCATAGACTATTTGAACACCGATAAACTACCTCAAGAAAAGTCACAAGCCCATCAGGTGAAATAGAGAGCTCTCTTCTATGCTCATTGATGGCACCTATGATGATCCTTTGATAAAATGTGGTTACGTTGTTTAAATAAACATGAAGCTCATGGCATTGTAATTGAGGTACATTCAGATCTATACAGAGTGCATCAGTCTAATAGAAGATGAAGATGAAGATCAAGATACTATGATACTATTGGCCTTCGATGATAATGCCATTGATGTAGAGATGCCATCGGTCGTACATGGTGTGGTCCTACATCAACCACCCAACATTCTACACCCTACATTGGCTTCATGGCCATTTGAGTGTTGGGGTACTGACATTATGGGTCTCATCGATCCTCCTTCTTCTAAGGGTCATCGATTCATCTTAGCTTCCACCAACTACTTTTCAAGTGGGCAAAGGCAATCCCACTTAGAGAGGTCACAGCTCAGCATGTGCTTTAGTTTTTCAGGAATCATATCATATATAAGTTCAGGGTGCCTCGACAAATTATATCCTATAATGGTATGCATTCAAAAGTAGTAAGATCAATGTAAGACAGGTATAGATTGGAGATACTTCACCATCATCTACTAGCAAATGGCTTAGCGTAAAACATTCAACAAAACTCTCATCCAAATACTAAAGAAGACTCTTGATGACAACAAGAGAGTGAACGAGCTTGGTTGAAGCCTTATCACACCACACATACCAAACTCCAACTCAATCTATCTCATTTTCCTTAGTGTGTGGATCTGAAGCCATTCTACCTTTAGAAGTTCAACTCATGTCACTAAGGATAGCATTGGGTAACAAGATCACTACAGAGCAGAATATAAAGTTATGGTTAGAAGAACTCAAAGGTTTGGAGGAGAGTCACCTATGGGCATGTCTGAACCTCGAGTTGTACAAGGCCAAAATGATTCAAGCTCACAACAAGCCAGTCCACCCAAGGTCTTTCCAAGTAGGAGAACTTGTGTTAGTCCTAAGGAGACCAATTATTGCCCGTTGAAAGATGGAAGATAAGTTTGAACCAACTTGGGAAGGCCCCTATGTCATAGAGAAGGCCTACCAAGGAAGATCTTATCAACTCATTAATTATAAAGGGGAACACCCGATGCTTCCAATTAATGGGATCTATTTGAAGAAATATTACCCATAAAATATGTTTGAAAATAATTATCAACAAAAAAAAATAATTTGATTCCATTTCATCAAAATCTTCTCTTCTTCTAAAGCGTTGTTTATTTGTCTTGCAAATCTTCCATGTCGTGTCTGAGTTAAGAGTAAAAGTCCCCTGAGGCATCTTATCCCTCTTTCGTAACATAAACACAATCAAACACACTCTCCCAATGCTATTAGAATAAATGTAAGAAAACCTAAGAGGCAACCTATTTCAATTAGCACAGCTAAGTTAGGTGTGAGAGAACCCAACCTACATTCTTTCTTAGTGGAAATTCTCGGTTGCCATCTGTGGCACCATTTTATCAAATTTTTTAAACGTGTTTAGAGTAGGTGTACGAGAACCTGAGAGGCATCCTATTCCTTTTTAAACACAAGCACAAAAATAAACACATATCTTTTGTCTCAGGATATTTTGATGTGAGAGCAAGCCCATGTGGCACTCACTCATTATTTCTAGTCGCCCATGCACCTACACAAGTATGTCACCCTAGTGGTCATTTGTTGAAGGATGAGTCCCCATGCTTTCCTAATTTGACCATTGCAAACCAATGAGCACCTTGTAGACTTCATTGTCCAGAAGCTACCTCATGTTGATTTTATTTAAGAAGATGTGAGTCCCCGAGCTTTCTTCTTGAACTAATCATCATGATCTAACTAGGTTGAGTATATTTGATGTTTAGGATAAGTCCCCCAGAGGCTCCTTTCCTCTTGACTATATTTGAGTCTATGTAAGTCCTCAAGCGGCATTCACTCAGTAGCCGCTTCAGGTCGGATGACACCTATCGAGCCAAAGACAGACTATCCCAGTAATCAGTTCCCCTATAGAAGGATTTGAGTCCCCGAGCTTTATTCCTAGGGTGATTGTTGCAAACTGACAGGCACCTTAGGTTGGTTGATGTTTGCTATGCTAACAGTGACTCACCCGGTGGATACACCACTTTTGGCAGATGTGAGTCCCCAAGCTTTCTCCTTGAGTTGGACATCGAATACCTATTTGATATATGACTAGACATGTCATATTCTCTAGGGTTTTGAATCAAGCCTTTAGTGGCCCCTCTCCCTGTGGAAATTCTATTTAGATCACATCCTTTGTGACCCCATTTAGACACTATCTGGGTTACTCTTGGATTGGATAGTCCCACTTTCCTAGTAACCACCCCTGTGATTGGAGAATTTGTTCAACGGATGTTCAGATTCTCCCTTGGTTCAATAAATCTGAGATATGTCTAGGCTAATATAAGCTCCTTCTCAATTTGATCCCTCGCAAACTAACAGGGTCTACGATAAGCAAACTAAACAAATAAATTAATTAATTCTCTTATGGATTAGGAATTCAAGACCCCAAAGGTCTCCTTTTTCCAAGAAGGCATCCTATCTTTAGGATAGTGTCAACAGAACTCTCTATAGGAATTGCCTAACTACCTGAGTTAAGATAAATCCTCATGTGGTAATTTCACTCATGCCTAGTCGGGCTCACTATTTTTTCCATAAGCGTTACCAGATAGTCATTCGCTTTGGAAGATGTAAGACTATGATGCATTTTTCTAGCATGATTATCACAAATTGACCCAGGTTGGGATCGATTTATTGCAAATCATCGCCTGATCTTTGTAGTGGAAGATGTGAGTCCCTGAGCTTTCTTCCCTTGAATTGATCATTACAAACCGAAAGACACTCCTTTGGTCGGATAGTTCTCCCATCGACCAGGAAGCTATTCCCTTTGGTTTGATAAATCTGAGATAGGTCTAGGATAATATAAGTTCCTTCTTAGTGTGATCCATTGCAAACCAATAGAATTTATCAAATAAAATTAAAGAATGAAATTAATCTTGAATATCTTGAGCTAATTTATGTCACCCAACGGCATTCACTCAATAGTCCTTATGTCGGGTTCAATTTATTGTCCAAAGCAACTAATCACCCCAGTGGTTCCTTGTTTCAAAAGATGTGAGTCCTTGTGCTTTCTTCTTAACTTAACCATAGAAAATTGAAAGACACCCCTTTTGGTTGGATAGTCCTACCTTGTGGTTGGTAGACTACCCCTTTGGATTGGTAAGTGAGTTAGTCTAGCCTCATGGCCCCTCTACTGTCCATCAAATCGATGGGATCCATCATAACAAAAATAAATTAAAGAATGAAACTAATATGGACTATCTTTGAGTTATTTTAAGTCCCCTAGCGGCATTCACTCAATAATCAACCCTAGGTCGGGTTCGATTTGTTGCCTTGCCAATCAATCACCCTAGTGGTCACTTGTTTGGAAGATGTGAGTCCCGCGCTTTCTTCCTAACTTGACCATTACACACCGAAATGCATCCCTTTAGTTGGCTAGTCCTACTATGTGTTTGGTAGACTACCCCTTTGGATTGGTAAATTTGAGTTGGGAAGCCTGAATAGTTCAATTTCCGCACCCATCACCCCAATCACTTGTTTGGAAGATGTGAGTCCGTGCTTTCCCTAACTTCACACAAAAAGGAATCCCTTTAGTTAGCTGGTCTTACTATATGTTTGGTAGACTACCCTTTGGATTGGTAAATCAGTTAGGTCAAGCCTCTGGCTCCTACTCAAACCAAATCAGGGCCCATCTCAAAATCTAAAATAAATTCAACCCCCCTCCCTCAGTGGAGTCAATCAAATCAAAATAATCAAATACTCTATCCCCAGTGGAAGGTTCACAATGGAAGGTTCACATACTCTATCCCTAGTGGATTCCTCCTTCCCTCTCTTATGTCCTTGACATGAGTAGAGTCACATTGCACTAAGCTCTGGATTCCTTCTTCACCTTGGGCTAGAAGTTGACCATTTTTGTTAGTGCTTGTGATCATTTGGTATTGTTGATCATTTCAGTCAACACCAATACATGTCGTGTTCCTTGCCAGTCACATCACACCTATTGGGCACCCTTTGTTGACCTCATTTTTAGGATGAGCTCTCAATCCCTTCATCTTAGACATAGGACTTCTCTTAAACTTTAAGAGTTCCTTAGTCTTAAGATACATCTAGTGATTAGGTGGACACTCAACCTAGCCCTAGAGACTTAAAAGAGTTAGCCATATGAATAAGTCATGCCTTAAGGGTGTTAGGAAGATTTGCCTACCCTATAACTTAAACCAAATCCTCACTTCCTTCTTTCAAGTTAAACTCCAAGCTCATACCAAATCTAACTATAACTCAAACCTCAAATCAATTCAATGGATTTTCTCAAATCATGAATCAATTTCAAATAATTGAAACTTATGATTGAAGCCCATGATTGAAATTCCAAATTCAAAAAATTATTTCCTAAATCCTTTGATTCCCTCTTATGGACTTACCCTAAATCTAAATCAATTCAAATTCAAAAAAATTTTGTCACAACCCATTTATGTTCTCATTTATATTCACATATATAAATGAAATATAAATTCAAATCAATCAAACCAAATTCAAAATTCAAATCCAAATCAAAAAAATTCCTAAGTCACCTTGATTCTATCTTATGGACTTAGCCTAAATCAAATCTAAATCAATTCAAATTAAATTTAAATGAAATATCAATTCAAATATAAAATTATTTTCAATGTATTTTGAACTGTGATATTTCTTGAATTTAGGTTTTATTGGGAATGTGATTGTGCTAATTATTCTCTAATTATCCCACTGATTAATTCCCAAACTTCTTATGTGCATTTAGTGGGATGATTTCTGCCTCTCTTAATTTTCTTGGGATTTGTTAATGGTTTAATTAGGAGAATTACTTAGTTCATTCTTAATTACCCTCTTAATGTAATTAAGCTTAATTAAATGTGTGAATAGTGGTTTAATCTCTTGATTGAGTTAATTAAGTTTTGTTTGAGTGATCATGAAGTTTAGAAATAATTTTGGGTTATTTTTCTTAAGCTATTCCTTAAACCCCTTTCTCTTCCTTAATCTAAATTCAATTAAAGGTTAGTCCACTAATTACTTAATCAACTTGATAAAATTTTCAAAATATTCTAGAACTTAATCAATCCATCTTGGGTAGATGCTTAGGTGTTTAATAATCTAAGTGAGTTAAGAAAATCAAAATCTAATCCACATGTGTGGAAAGGGTTATGAAAGTACTTAACTTAAACCCTTTAGCTTAATTAATCATTAATTGTAAGCCAAATGCATTAGGACCTTTTCTTCCTAGGTGCATTCTTATTTAATTCTCTGTGGTTTTATGTCATATCATTGGCTCATAATTATTTGGTTAAATATGCTATGATGGTATATAAATTGATACACTTAATGTACACCTTAACCTAACTAAAACGTAAAATTGACCTAATCACCTAAACATTAAATATATATATATATACACATGTGGGAATGGGTTAGGTCCAACAAACTCATCTCACATTTCTCAAATTGAAATCAAACTCAAAATCAAACAAAATTTCTTTAAAACTAAATTTGATTTGCTTTAAATAATTCTATTCCATAGGATTATCTTTAGAAATTAATTAGGGTGAATGAATTTACAATGCTGTCATCAATTTATTTCTTTCCTATCATGCTAAATATGTATGCCATATGAAAATCATGCATTCATTCCTTTTAAATATCAGAATTAACATGAAATGCTTTCTTTATGTCAAGTTGCATGTTTTGGCTAAAGTAAGAATATGAATAGCTATTATCACTATTAAATTCAAAATTATTTTCAAAATTTATAAATCAAACATCAAAACTGAAAGGTATGCTACTTATAATTATTTATAATCTTACATGTGAGAAATTTAAAGATATGTATTATGTGGTTTTTATCCTCCCTCTCTTTCTTAACATAGAATTGTATAAAATTAGCAAAGTGTATAGTCCATTTGAAAAGAACATAACACTTGCTCAAATCCATTCCTATACACTCCTATGTCATGACTTAAGAAGAAATTTCACATCACACATATAAACTAAACAACCAAACCAAAAATCAAATAAATATAAACTATTGCATCTTTCTTTTTTTTTTCCATTTATTTCTTGTGTACATGCATATGTATTTAAGAAAAGTGGTATATTAGTGTGGCTTTAAAGTAGCCCTATATGTGTACCTTACACCTCTAGTGCTAACAATAGCATCGTACTCACTTATGCCTTTCATACATACACATGAGCATATGAATAAAAGATAAAATAATATCCCCTTTCTACTTAATGAAAATCATGCATCATAAAAGATCCATAATTTCTTAAGTAACACTACTTAGAATTCATCATTAAGGTGTGCTAAACATTCTCATTTGCTTGTATAGATATGCTTAGGATTCATCCATATGCATGTTATACATGTTGAGAAAGAAATAAAGTGTTGTGTATTTTGTGATATTAATTCACTTTATTTAATCTTAAAATGCCTCTCTTTTTGGATAGGTTTGTTTAGATAAAATCTAAACTTAGGATTAATTAGAATACATAATAAAATATTTACTAAACAAAAATCAAATATGAATCTATTTTAGAAATTACTTAAGGTAGGGAAGGAAAGGGTAGTTCTCTTCTCTTTTCCCTCTCTTTACAACTTAGTAATTAATTATAAGATTCATTCAAACCCTAATCAAAACACAAAATAAAATTAACCTAAAATAACTAAATAATTTAAATTGAAACCATCCTCCAAGTTGAACTTTTTATACTTTGGAAATTTAAACCTTAAATACTGCAAAACCTTTTAAATAGATTAAGTCACCATTTCTGGGTTAGGTGGTGCATGGTTTAATGCTTTATTTTGTGATATTTTGTTTTAGTGATGTTAGGTGTAATGTAGTCAATGGTAGGATGATTTAGTCTAATCATTTTCAGAGATTGTGCTTAAGAACTGTAATAAAAATATAACTGCTTATTGTAGGTGCTTATACCCCTAAGCATAATCTAATAGGGTGGACTTGTTACCCATGCTAAGTCCAATATATACATGCTTAGATTTGTATGATTTATTTAGCTAATCTCTATTTCACAGGTATTAGTTAGATTTACTTATCATTTTCATGTAATTTTATAATTAATATTTTGGAATGATTATTATGGGGGGATTAGGACGAGCATTGGTTATAAGATTGCATCTTATGCACCATATGAAGCCTTTGGAGCAACCACATTCCAACCATCCAAAAAAGGAACCAAAAAGAAGAATGAAGAAAAGAAGAAAAGAATAAAGAAGAAGTAAAGAATGAAGACCCCCCATAACATGAATTCCTTGATTATTGTAATTAATTCATTTATAATCCTGGTTGTGTAAGGGTAGAGCTCGACTACCCAATTTATTTTTGGGTTTGGTGGCCCATAAAATGGCCTTTTATTCTTTTATGCTAGCTTTATAAAATGTTTGATATTTGTTTAGCTTGCATGAAATGACATATTTTTTTAGTTTCTTCTTTGCTTGATGTATGACCTGGATGACGATTAGACTCTTAAGAAAAAATAAATCTTCTACCAAATTAATCAACTTAAAACTAAAAATAAATAACTCATAACCTCACCTGAAGCTTAGGTAATAAATCAAGATAAAATAATTAGCAACTACTTAGCTAGATGTTATGTTACTTTTATAACATCATGCATAAAAAGCATATTATTTTACTCTTGATTGGAGAGCTTCCACCTTTGCTAGAGAACTTGGCTTGACCTGTGATAGCCATGGTGGAAATACACCTCCTCATCTTGCTAATTTTGGTCCATATTCTAATTTCTCATGCATTAGGCATAAAGAATCCTAAAGCCTGTGTCAAATTGATTGTCCAAAATAAAAATAAAATATATAAAAATTTTGCATTAGATTTAAGTCATTAAAGCATGTCCTTACATAATCTAGTCTCTTAGAGAGTGTGTTTAAGGACTTAGTCTCTTTTAAAATTGATAACAACCTTGTTATATTGCATAAATATATGACTTGCCTACATATTTTAAAATCATAGGAGGAGTTAGTTGGCGGCCACCCCCAGGCGATTGTAAGTCCAACAGTCATGTGGAGACCTATTTTTGCCTTAGATTTAGGTCGTGCTTTTGGCCCTCACCAAAGCTCCCTAGATTTAGCTTCAGAGGTTGCTACTTCCCTTTGTGGGCTATGAGCATAAATCCTCACCTCTTAGGCATTTTCATAACCTTGTACTATGGAATTGTACGCCCTACATTTCTAATAAAAATTCAACCCAAACAAATTAATTCAATTTCAAAGATGTAAAGCCCAACCATAGGATATTTCGGGATGCTTACTAGGGTTCTAGTATCTTAAGTGCCCCCTACTTATTTGCAATTGGCTTCAATAAGAACTCTCTCCTTTTGATCAATCCTACTTGACTTTCTAAAAATAAACCAATCGATTGATAGTCCTACCTTTCAAAATCTTTGGAGACAATGATCATTTACCTGAGAGTATTCTAAGGAATCATGTTCTTAGGATGTAATTAACTATGGGGCTTACCCCACAAGGAACTTAACGAACCCATTTTAAAATAAACCTACGCTTCTGTAAAGTGGGGAAGAATCTCTAAACATTCTAAAGACCCATAGTCCAGAGTCCTTTAGTTATTATTCCATTAGGTGGTGACTTCTATCTCCGAGATAGTACACCTTTCTCAATGTCGTACCCGTTCACCCTAATAAGAACATCTGCGAATCTGCATGGCATCCCAACAAGACATAATTTTATATATATTTATGCTTTCATTTGTCCTTCTTTTCCAAAAGAAGGGGGATATATATATATATATATATATATATATATATATATATATATATATATATATATATATATATATATATATATATATATATATATATATATATATATATATATACATATATATATATATATATATATATATATTCACATCTACTTATAATGAAACTCTTCAAGTCTAAACAATAATTACAACAACTCTGATCTTTCTCTTCGATTTTAGTTGGACTTTCCTTCTCTCGAATACTGGGTTCACCTCTAAGATAGACTTGAAAGTTACCATCTAAGCTAAGCATATATGATCTTATCTTATCTAAAGAGATGAGGTAAATTAATCAAGGTTCTTGATCCGAAGATATGATTGACCATTATTGGAGAGGAGGCACATTATTCTAGAGAAGCCCAAGGAGTCACTTTCACATATGAAGACCTTCTTCTGGGGGACATGGAATATAACTGTCCCCTCTACATTATAGTGGACATGGGCAGATTCAGACTTTCCAAGGTTCTCATTGATCCAGGTGCATCGGTGAACATTATTAAAGACCCTTATTTTGAGGATCGACATCTCTCACTCGAGGAGATGATGATGTTGAGAGGATTCAATGAACAAGGAGAGAGTCTTAGGTTCCATAGTATTACCTTTGGAGCTAGGTGACTGGAAGACTAAAACCAAGTTTTACATCATTGATTTGAATACTTCGTTCACTACTTTGCTCGGTAGGCCTTGGATACATTAGAATAAGATGATTTCATCCTCCCTCCAATAGTGCATCAAGTTCAGGAAGGATGGGATTGAATAATATGTCAAAGGAGATGAAAAGCCATTTTTAATCAGAGAGATTGAGATATATGAGGATGCGATCTACTATCTTTCTAAAAACACCTTTTCTCATGAACTTGGTCAAAATATAAATTCAAATGCAAAAGAAATAGAAGAAAAAGAAAAGAAAAATGAAAATGCAAGTGAACTAAAAAAGGATATCGAGGAAGAAGTAGGGCCGCATATCACACTCCACCCACAGTTCATTCCATCATATGGACATATGGGTAGGATGACTTGACCTCCATCGTGAGAGGCACATAGAGGTCCCTAAGGTGAAAGACCGGTTGGCCATCACAATAGGTTCTAGTTCACAGGAGTACCCATACTATTCACATAGACTTGGAATCTAGCTCGAAGGACGAGTCTAATGTGATTAGCATATCAGCCAACCCCTCTCAGTGGGTTTCATTGGAGGTGACACTCGAGCCGGACAACGATGAAGACCATGCCTCTAAATAAAGCATGAATGTATTCAAAATAAGTGTATATAAAACTATCAGGTAGCAGTTAGGAACCTTAGCTCTAACCTCACTTTCCTCTCAAAAAGTTGAAGGTTTAGTATTTAAGGAAGCCCCTCAATCTTCTAAGGATGTCAAGCCGAAGAGATTCTTTTTGGGATCATCATTCTCAAGTCCAGGAACTGATATAATACTTGAGGATATTTCAAATAAATAATTAATGGAATTACCTTTTGATAAGTGCTCGCCTTGTGTTCTTAATCTTACAAAGAAGGGTTTGATTCCTTATAAGCACAAGTCAGAGTACTTTGAAAATCTACGTCTGACATACATCAGTTCATTGTTGAATGAAAAAGAAACTAATGATTTAGTTAGGCTATTGACTGAGTTTAAGGAATGCTTTGCATGGAGCTATGAAGAAATGCTCGGATTATCTCCTAATATAGTAGTCCACAAACTAGCAATAGACCCTTACGCTAACCCTATCAAGCAAGCTCCTAGATGCATGTGATTAGAAATCAAACAACAAGTCATTTCTGAAGTCAAGAAATTGATCGATGCTACTTTCATAAGAGAAGAAAAATACCCTACCTAGTTATCTAATGTTATCCCAATTAAGAAAAAGAATGGCCAAATTCGCATATGTGTCAATTTTAGGGACTTAAATAAGGCATATCTTAAGGATGAGTTTCCTCTTCCTATACTAGAATTAATGGTGGACATCGCCTCATCTTATGCAGTTTTCTCCTTCATTGATGGGTCATCTAGCTACAACCAAATCAAGATGGCCCCGAGGATGAAAGAAATACTACTTTTCAAACCCGGATCGGAATCTATTATTATAAGATCATGCCTTTCGACCTTAAAAATGCTGGTGCTACATACCAATGGGCCATGACTCGATCTTCAATGAAATCATCCATCATCAAGTTGTGTGCTATGCTGATGATATAGTAGTCAAAAGCAAAGAAGAGGAAGACCATCTCTTTGACTTGAGAGTAGTTTTGAATGGTTAAGATAATAAAACCTCAAAATGAATCCAAGTGTGAGTAGCTTAAAAAATTCCTTTTTGTCCAGACACGAGAATAAAAAATAGATCCAAAAAAGATCAAAGCTAAATGCCACCTCCCAAAGTTTAACTCAACTCGATCTTTCAATGATGGTTGTATATCGAGATGCTTTATCTCCAACCTATCGGAGATGTAAAGCCATTTTCAGACTTATCAAAAGATGTCAAGTTAAGTGGGATGATAAGTGTCGATGCCTTTTGAAGATATCAAGAAGTATTTGGTGAAGATGCGCCATAGCTATCCGGGCCACTCATCCTCCACACTACTGCATTAGACGACTCCCTCGGTGTTTTGTTGGCTTAAGCCAATAACGAAGGGAAGGAGAGTGCTCTCTACTACCTCAACCGTCATCTAATTCTTGCTGAAGTGAACTACCCACCTATTGATAAACATTGCCTAGCTTTAATCTTTGCATCCCAAAAGCTATGACATTATATGCTTTCTCATAAGGTGAACTTAATTTCTAGAACCAATCCACTGCAGTATCTCATGATACATCCAACACTATTCATATGTTTGGCACATTGATCTATGATTCTCTCATAGTTTGATATCACATTCATACCCCTCTGTGCGATAAAAGGACAAGCACTAGTAGATTTCTTAGCAGCACACCCACTGCCTGTTGATTCCCCACTTAGTGATGATCTCCCTAATGAACATATCATGAACTTAGGGGAGGTTGACAACCATCGATGGGAGATGTATTTCAATGGAGCATCTTCATTTCATAAAAGAGAAGCACCATGATCTACTCTTCAAGGAAAGGCAGGGGTGTGAATAGTTCTCTTAACTCCATACTACGATGTGAGAAGATTCTCATACTATCTCTCTAACCCCTACACCAACAATGAAGCAGTATGAGGCTTTGATTATTGGCCGAGTTAGCCATTACGTAGTCAAGAGCATCAACATCTAGGATTCTCGCTTGGTCATCAACCGAGATAGCCGGTCCTACAAGGTTCTCAAACCTAAGCTTCATCATTATCATGAGTATCATGAAGTTTGGCCCAAATCCTAAGTCACCATCTATAAGGTTCCCGAGCAAATGCGAGATGCTTTGGCCAAACTTCAAAGAATTGCCATATCCGAAGATGAGTCCATTTCAATAAAGGCCCAAAATAGATAAGTCCTATCCTTATTGATGTTGAATTGTCGAGAGACTTTCTCTTGAAGGGAATGTTGATGTTGCCAATAAAGATGAGGAGCTAGATTGGAGGCAACCGTTCATAGATTTGAATACCAGCAAACTACATCAAGAGAAGTCACAAGCCCATGTGAAACAGAGAGCTCTCTCCTATGCTCATCTGGATGGCACCTTGTACTGACGATCCTTTGATCAAATGTGGTTACATTGTTTAGACAAACACAAAGCCCATAGGATTGTGATTGAGGTACATTTAGGTCTATGCATAGTGCATCAATCCGGTCTGAAGATGAAAGCAAAGATCAAGAGACTAGGATACTACTGGCCTTCGATGATTACAGATTGCATGGATGTATCTAGAAGATGCCATCAGTGTCAGGTACATGGTGGTCGCATCAACCACCAAACATTCTACATTCTACATTTCATGGCCATTTGAGTGTTACACATTGGGTCCTATCGATCCTCCTTCATCCAAGGGTCTTCGATTTATTCTACCGCCACTACTTTTCCAAGTGCAGAGGCAATCCCACTGAGAGGTCGAGCTTAGCATGTGCTTCAATTTTTCGAACCATATATATAGTTTGGGGTGCCTCAAATTATATCCGATAATGGTACTGCATTCAAAAGCAATTCGCTAGAAGATAAGCTATAGATTTGAGATACTCCACCATCAATTACCCTAGAGAAAATGGCCTAGAATAAGCATTCAACAAAACTCTCATCCAGATACTAAAGAAGATACTTGATGATAACAAGCAGCAGTGGCATGAGTAGTTGGTTGAAGTCTTTTGGGCATACTGCACCATATCTAGAACTCCAACTCAATCTAGCCCATTTTCTTTAGTGTATGGTCCGAAGTCATTCTACCTTTAGAAGTTCAACTCCCATCACTAAGGATAGCATTGGGTAGCAAGATCACTACAGAACAGAATGCAAAGTTATGATTAGAAGAGCTCGAAGGTTTGAAGGAGAGATGCCTATGGACGTGCTAGAACCTTGAGTTGTACAAGGCCAAAATGATTCAAGCTCACAACAAGCTGGTCCGCCCTAGGACTTTTAAGTAGGATAACTTGTATTAGTCCTAAGGAGACCAATTATTTTTGTCAAAAGATGGGAGGCAAGTTTGAACCCACTTGGGAAGGCCCCTTAGTCATAGAGAAGGCCTACTAAGGAGGATCTTATTAGCTCATTGATTGTAAAGGGGAACACCTGATGCTTCCAATTAATGGGCTCTATTTGAAGAAATATTACCCATAAAATATGTTTGAAAATAAAATAAAATTTCATTCCAATTCATCAAAATATTCTCTTCTTTTGAAGCTTTGTTTGCTTTGAATCTGCCATGATGTGTCTAAGATAGTGTAAAAGAACCCAAGAGGTATCATATCCCTCTTTCACAACACGAACACAATCAAACATAATTTTCCTGGTACTACTAGAATAGGTATGAGAGACCCAAGAGGCATCCTATTTTGATTAGCACAACTAAGTTAGGTGTGAGAGAACCCAAGCGACAACCTTTCTTGGTGGAAATCCTACCATTTGTGGCATCATTTCATCAAATTCCCCAAGTGTGCTTTAGGGTAGGTGTGAGAGAACCCAAGAGGCATCATGTTCCTTTAACAAAAGCACAAAAATAAACACAAATCTTTTATCTCAGGTTATTTTGATGTGGGAGCAAGCCCCCTGTGGCACTCACTCATTAGCTACTCTAGGTCGGGTTTACATGCTACCATCATTAGCCTGTCATCCCAGTGGTTCTTTATTTTGGAAGATGTGAGTCCCCATGCTTTCTTCCTAACTTGACCATTGCAAACTAATGAGCGCTATGTTAGTAGGCTTCCGCCTACCAAGAAGCTACCTCATGTTGATTTTTTTAAGAAGATGTGAGTCACACTTTCTTCTTGAACTAATCATCATGTATTGACTAGGCCGAGTATATTTGAAGTTTAGGGTAAGTCCCCCAGTGGCTCCTTTCCCCTTGACTACATTTGATTTGATTTAAGTCCCTAGGTATTCACTCAAGAATCTCCCAGTCGGATGGAAACCTATCGTCAAGATAGACTATCCTGATATGAGTCCCCATGCTTTCTTCTATGCCGATTGTTGCAAACCGACGAGAACCTTAGTTGGTTGATGTTCGCTATGCGGACTCACGGTGGATACACACTCTTGATAGATGTGAGTCCCCGCTTTCTCCTTGAGTTGGCCACCTAATACCTATGCATATTATCTTCTCCAAGGTTTCGGATCAATCCCTTAGCGACCTCTCTCCCTATGGGCACTCTATTTGGATCACGTCCTTTCCGACCCCATTTAGACACTACCCGGATTACTTTTGGATTGGACAGCCCCCCTTTCCTGGTAGCCACCCCTATTGTTAGAGAATTTATTCAGCGGATGCGTAGATTCTCTCTTGGTTCAATAAATTTAAGATGGTTTTAGGCTAATATAAGCTTCTTCTTAGTTTGATCCCTCGCTAACTAATAGGGTCCACGATAAATAAACAAAATAAACAAATAAAAATTATTTGCTTATGGATTTGGAATTCAAACCCCCAAAGGATCCCTTTTCCCAAGCAGACATCCTATCTTTAGGGCAGTGTAAGTAGAACTCCCTATAGGAATTGCTTGACTACCTGACATAAGCCCCTCACTCTCTCCATACCACCCTTAAGTCTGTTCAATCTATTTTCCGCAAGTTACCCCGTCCATTCTTTGGAAGTTGTAAGCTAGATGCATTCTTCCTAGCATGATCCGAAATTGACAGTGCCTCACTCAATTTGATTTATTGCCCAAAGCAACTGATCACCCCAGTGGTCTTTAATAGTGGAAGATGTGAGTACCCATGCTTTCTTCCCCTGAATTGATCATTGCAAACCGAAAGGCGCTCCTTTGGTTGGATAATCCTTTCCTCGAGATTACCCGCTTTTCAAATCTAAGATAAGTTTAAGCTGATATAAGCTCCTTCTCAATGTGATCCATCATAAACCAACGAAATCCATCAAAAATAAATAAAAAATGAAATTACTCTCTATCTTTGAGTTGATCTAAGTCCCTTAGCGATATTCACTCAATAGTCAGCCCTAGGTCGGGTTCAATTTGTTGCCCAAAGCAACCGATCACCAAGTGGTTCCTTATTTTAGAAGATGTGGGTCCCTGTGCTTTCTTCTTAAACTTGATCATTATAAATCGAAAGACACCCCTTTGGTTGGATAATCCTACCTTGTGGTTGGTAAACTACTCCATTTGGATTAGTAAATATGAATGTAGCCCAAGGCCTCCATGGCCCCTACTCAGTGCAGTCCATCGCAAACTAATGAGATCCATCAAAAATTACTAAAAAATGAAATTAATCTTTGACTATCTTTGAGCTGGTTGAAATCCCCCAGCAACATTCACTCAATAGTCAGCCCTAGGTTGGGTTCAATTTGTTGCCCAAAGAAATCGATCACCCTAGTGGTTCCTTATTTTAGAAGATGTGAGTCCCAGTGCTTTCTTCTTAAACTTGACCATTGCAAACAAAGGCACCCCTTTGGTTGGATAGTCCTATCTTGTGGTTGGTAGACTACTCCCTTTGGATTAGTAAATATGAATGTATCCCAAGGCTTCCATGGCCCTTACTCAGTGCAGCCCATGCAAATCAATGGGATCCATCAAAAATAACTTTAAAATGAAATTAATCTTTAACTATCTTTGAGCTGATTTAAGTCCCCAATGGCATTCACTCAATAGCAGCCCTAGGTCGGGTTCAATTGTTGCTCAAAGAAATCAATCACCCCAATGGTTCCTTATTTTAGAAGATGTGAGTCTCTATGCTTTCTTCTTAACTTGACCATTGCAAACCGAAAGGAACCCTTTTGGTTGGACAGTCTTACTATGTGTTTGGTAGACTATCCCTTTGGATTGGTAAATCTGTGTTAGACCAAGGCCTCCATAGTCTCTACTCAGTGCAATCCATCATAAATTGATGGTATTCATCAAAAACAAATTAAAAAATGAAATTAATCTTTGACTATCTTTGAATTGATTTAAGTCCCCCAATGACATTCACCCAATAGTCAACCCCATGTTGTTCAATCATTCACAATAGATCACCCCAAAGAATCTTCCTACTTTAGAGGATGTAAGTCTATTATGCTTTCTTCCTGATACACACAAAGGCAATCCCTTTGTCCTACCCCTACTATGTGTTTGGTAGGCTACCCTTTGGATTGGTAAACTGAAGTGACACCATGCCCTACTCAGTGTGATCCATTGCAAACCAACAGGGTCCAACTCAAAATTCAAAAAAAATTAAAAAAATCTTAACAAATTCAACCCTCCTCCCTCAGTGGAGTCAAAATAATCAAATCAAACAATCAAAACATTTGATCTGCTTCACCTCAGTGAGATGCAAACCTTTCTAGTTCCCTTAACAGATCTCAAATTCTAATCCCTTAATGGATTTCACAACCTCTTCTCCCTAGTGGATTTCTCTTTCACTTTCTTATGTCCTTGACATGAGTAGAGTCACATTGTACTAAGCTCTTGATTCCTTCTACATCTTGGGTTAGGAGTAGATCGTTTCTATTGGTGCTTATGATCGTTCGGTGTTATTGATCGTAACACCAAATACGGTGGTGCCTTGTCACCACTGGTGTACCTTTGTCGCCACTTTATTGCCTTGTTGACCTCATTTTTAGAATGAGCTCTAAACCTCTCCATCTTATACATAGGACTTCTCTTAGACACTAAGAGTTCCTTAGTCTTAAGATACTTCTAGTGATTAGATGAACACTCAACCTAACCCTAGAGACTTAGAAGAGTTAGCCACAGGAATAGGTCATGCCTTAGGGACGTTTGGAAAACTTGCCTACCCCATAGCTTGAACCAAATCCTCACTTCCTTCTTTCAAGTCAAACTCCAAATCAATTCTAAATCAAATCTCAAATCAATTTCAACTTAATTGATTCTCTCAAATTCAAATCAACTTTAACTTCAAACTCAAATCAATTCCAACTTAATTGATTTTCTCAAATCCTAATCAAATTTCAAAACTCAAATCAATTCCAACTTAATTGATTTTCTCAAATCTTTAATCAATTCCAATGGATTTTCTCAAATCATGAATCAATTCCAAATGATTGAAACCTATGATTGAATTCCAAATTCAAAAATCTTTCCTAAGCCCTTTGATTTCATCTTATGGACTTTGCCTAAATCAAATCCAAATCAAATCAAACTCAAAATATTTTCTCATAACCCATTTATATTCTCATTTATATTCACAAATATAAATGAAATATAAATTCAAATAACCAAAACCAAATTCAAAACTCAAACCCAAATATAATTAAAATTCAACCTAAGCCTTTCAAGTCAAATTCTTGAACATAACAAATCAACTTCAAATCAAGCCAAACCCTTGATTTTTCTTCATGATTCAATCAAACCTTCAACCATGAATCCAAATATAAACACAAACTTCAATCATCAAACCAAGACTAAATTCAAAAATCAAACCCAAATCAACTCATGTTCACCCTTTGAACTTGAAATTATCAAATGAATCAAAACCCATTTGACCCTAAATCACTTACAAATGGATTTATATTTTAATCATAAGTCCATATATGAGTTCAACCAAACTTGATTCAAGCCTTGATCAAGTCAATTGACCCATAGTGACCTAAAGTACCCTTTTGAGCCAAATTCTAATCCTACCCAAATTGGATTGAACTAAGCTCATCTAAGCCTCACATTATGAGCAAAAATCATCAAGATGATCAATCACTCAAATTGGGTCAAACCAAGTCAAACCTAGCCTTTGACCAAGTGAACATTTGACCCAAATGAAACCTAAACTAGCCAAAATTCACCATAGGCCAAATTAATTGAAACCATTGAACTAGACTCATTCTAAATCAATGTTTGAACTTGACCAAGTCATCATTTGAGCCTAACCTAGCTCAATTGGCCACTTGACCAAGTTGACCCAACTTGACCTAAAAAGTCAAAATGTGTCAAATCTTGATCTTAGCCAAATTGGCTGCAATCAATGGTTCAAATTCATTCTAAACCACTTGTTAAACTTGACCAAAGTCTCAATTGGCCAACTAGACCCAACCTAGCATAATTGACCATGAACCGAACCTGACCTAAAATGTCAAATTGAGCCAAAATCAAATCAAACCAAAATTGATTGAAACCAAAGGTTGCAAAATATTTTAAATGACCAACCAAACCTAAACCAACCCATGGTCAAATGGGTCAAATTGGTCAACTTGACCCATTTGACCTAAATGAAATCAAATGAACCAAAACCAAATATAAATCCAATTGAACCAAACCAATGATACCAAAATATTTCAAATGATCATATGAACTTGACCCAACCCTTGGTTTGACCCAATTTGACCCATTGGTCAACTTGACCTAAGTTGACTCATTTTGAACTAATGGGTCAACATGACCCAAATGACATCAAATTAACTCCAAATTCTTTGAAATTTGGACCAACCTAATTTCAAACTATTCAAATTTGCCAAACCTGAAATCAAAGCTAAATGACCATTATACCCCTGGGTCAAGGGGTAACCTATGGCCAATTCCACTTGGAATTTGACCATATCCTTTTCATGGCCACTTCGCACCCTCTTAGTGGACCAAGTGGACACTAATGAGTGTGGTGCACAAGACCCAATGGGTTTGGGTCAGCCAAACCCAACCCAAGGCTAAAACTGACCACCCAATAGGAATTTCTCCACATGGGATCACTCCTCCACTCAAATGAGCACATGGAAACTTCACGACTCCACTTCTCTACCAAAATCGAATCACATGGCATCTAAAATGGCCTAACCAACCCAATCAATCAAGTTAATTTGATCAAAATGGCAAAGCCAAGCTCGGCTATCCGATCCTTATGGGGAGATATACTCCCCCTAATTTCACTTGAATTGACATCATTCACACTCGATTGAGCTAAGGGAACTCAGAGAAAGCTTCTTCAAGTTCCTCCAAGCTTCTTCAAGCATTTCCCATTTCTCCATTCCTAGTTTCCTCAAGCCAAAAACAAAGGAGCTCATTGAAAATTTTAACTCATCCATCACTCAACCAATAGCTAATCAAGCCTCCAAGGCACGGGAGGAGGGAGCTAGACCAAAGCCATAAGCCTAGGAGGAAGAGTTTGGCCAATTGGAAGATCTAATCAACCTCAAACCTTCAAACCTTCAACAGGGCTTTGTCTCCATTAGATGAAGCTACCTCAATAGTTGAGAGCGCTGGTGATAGCCTCCGGTGAGGTATGCCTCAAAATCGAGCTTAGATGTAGGATTTCTTGGTCCTTTGTGAAAGAAAGTTTCATTCTATTGCAATTCAATCATTGGATTCTTTATTCTTGCTTCTAGATGGTGTGTTATCAATCCCTACTCAATCCGAGCTCAAGTGAGCTCGGATCAAGCCCTAAGGGATGGATTGTCGCCATCTCCCATAGGCAAGGGCAAGGATGAATCATGGACCGTCCATCCTGCTTATTTTGGATGGACGGTCCTGATTAAAACACATGAGAACCCGAGATTAATCCCTTTAATATCGTGGGCTTGATCTTGACCATCTGATCTTTGATCGGACGATCCAGGGAGAAACCGTGCAGCATTGCCGGTTGATGCGGCATAAGATGTGACAACTTATGTGATGAATCCCATCACACCATGTGGAAAGCTTAAAAAAAAATCAGAAAAATACAAACTCAAATGCATTTTGAAGATAATTCAAAGGGGAATAATCTAAAATTAAGTTTAATTGATTTTGAATAGTAAATTTTCTATAATTTGGGTTTTATTAAGAATTTAATTATAATAATTACTCCATAATTACTTCAGCAATTAATTCCAAGCTTTTAGGGTTTATTAATGGGATGACCTCTACCTCCCATGATTTTCTTAGAATTTAGTATTGGCTTAATTAGGGTAATTACTTGATTCACTCTTAATTACTCTCTTAATTAATTAAATGATTAATTAACCTATTAAATAATAATAAATTCATTAATTAAGTTTGCTAATTACCTTAGAATAATGAATGGACTTAGGGAATGAGATTATGAGTTTTTTCCCAAATTTTTTCCCCTAAGTTTATTTCATTTAGATAAAAATCTAATTAAGGTGCAAATTAATTAAATAGTTTAATAACATTATTAAATGGCTTAATTAATCAAAATTTTAAAATCAAATCAATTTGAACTTAATTAATTCCTTCTTGGGTAGATACTTAGGTGTTCAATAACCTAAGTAGCTTAAGGAAATCATATCTAACTCATATGTGTGGGAAGGATTATGAAAGTACTTAAATTAAATCTTTAGCTTAATTAATCATTAATTATGAGCCAAATGCATTAAGCCCCTTTCTTTCTCAAGTGCATTGTTGATTTAAATTCCTTGTGGTTTTATGTCATACATTGGCTCATAATTATTTGGTTAAATATGTTAAAGTGGTGTAGGTAAGGGGTAATTAATAGACTTAATGTACACCTTAACTTAAGAAAAATATAAAATCAATATAATTATTCTAAAAATAAACTAAATTAACTCACATATGGGGGAATGGGTTAGGACTAGCAAACTCTTTTTATATTTCCTAAATTAAAATCCAAACAAAAACAAAACAAAAATCTCTTTAAAATAATTTTCATTCACTTTAAATAATCTTATTTCATAGATTGTCTTTAGGAATTAATTAGGGTAAATTAATTTACATGATTTCATCAATTTATTTCTTTCTTAACATGTTAAATGTGTATGTCATATGAAAAATCATGCATTCATATCTTTTGAAAAATCAAATTAAAATGAAATATTTCCTTTATGTCAAATTGCATGTTTTGGCTAAAGTAATAATTTGAATGGCTATTATCACTACTAAATCCAAAATTATTTTCAAAACTTATAAATAAAATATTACAACTGAAAGGTATACTACTTATAATTATTTATAAGCTTGCATATCAGTATAATATAAAGATGTGCATTATGTGACTTTTCCTTCTCTTCTCTTTTAATATAGTTTTGAATAAGATTTGTAAAGTGTATAGTTCATTTGAAAAGAAGATAACACTTGCTTAAATTCATTCCTATTCATTCATATGTTATCAATTAAGAAGTATATTCACCCTTACACATGTAAATTACATAAACAAATCAAACAAACAAACATAAACTTTTGCATGACCATTCATTTTCCATTTTTGTACATGCACATATATTTAAAAAAGTGGTATATTAGTCTGACATCCGGTTGTGAGGCTTTAATTAGCCCCAAGTAGGTCTTGCACTTTACACTCCTAGTGTAGAAAATAATGGTGTTGTACTCACAAATATCTTTCATACATGTAAATGTGCATATGAATAATGGATAAAAGAGCCCCTCTTTTCTACTTAGCAAAATCATGCATATGAAACATTCCAAATTTTCTTAAGCAACATCCCTTAGAATTCATCATTAAGGTGTGCTAACATTTTCATTTGCATGTATAGATATGCTCAGGATTCATCCATATGCATGTTACATATGTTGGAAAGAAATAAAGTATTGTGTGTTTTGTGAAAGTAATTCACTTTACTTAATCTTAAAATATCTTTTTTTTTGAATAGATTTGTTTAGAGAAAATCCAAATAAGATTAATTAAAACACATAATAAAATACTCACTAAATAAAAATCAATAATGAATCTACCTTAGAAATTACTTAGGAAGGGAGGAAAGAGAAGTTCTCTTATATTTTCCTCTCTTTACAACACTTAGTAATTAATTGCAGGTTCATTCAAACCAAAATGAATCCTCAAATAAAATCAATCAAATCAACTAAATCACTTAAATGAAACCACCTTCTAAGTTGAATTCTTTCACACTTAGAAAACTCTAACCTTGAAGCCTAGCTAAGACATACCACACAAACCTTAAATGGCACACATATTAGGCTAAGTCATCATTTCTATTCCTATGTTAAGGCGGTGCATGGTTTGATGTTTACTTATATTTTATGATGTAATGTTTTAGTCTAGATATTAGGGTATATGTGTGTAGACTGAATGGTAGGGCATTCCTAGTCTAACCATTATCTTCTGGAGAGGATTGTGCTTAAAGGGCATTGTAATAAAAATATAAATGCTTTTTGTTGTGCAAGTTGCTTATACCCCTAAGAATTATTAAAAATAGGCTAGGTGGACTCGATTACCCATGTGTGGGGTGCTAAGTCTAATTTATTGATATATAAGCTTGGGATTGTGTGGTTTGTTTAGCTAATCTATGTTTTACAAGTGTTATTTAGATTTACTTTTCCCATTTTATGTAATTTTACAATTAGGATTTGGAATGATCATTATGAGGGATTAGGATAAACATTGGTTATAAGACTATGTCTTATGTACCATGTGAAGCCTTTGGAGCAACCACATTCCAACCAACCAAAAGAAGAAAGAAGAAAAGAAAGAAAGAAGAAAGAAGAAAGAAGAAAGAAGAAATGAAGAATGAAGAATGAAGACCCTCATAACATGAATTCCTTCTTGATTGTAATTTATTCATTTGTAATCCGAGTTGTATAAGGGTAGAGCTCGGCTACCCAATTTATTTTCGATTTTGGGCAGTGGAGCCCGACCACAAATGACCTCTTATTCTTGCACTAGTTTTATAAATTGTTTGATATTTGTTTAATTTATTCATTTATAATCCGGGTTGTATAAGGGTAGAGCTGGCTACCCAATTTGTTCTCGGGTTTGGGCAGTGGAGCCTGACCACAAATGGCCTCTTATTCTTCTGCGCTAGTTTTATAAATTGTTTGATATTTATTTATCTTGTGCAATAAGATGGCAGGTTTTCCTAGTTTCTTCCTTACTTTGATGTATGGCCTAGATGATGATTAGGTTCTTAGGAAAATAAATTTCTATCCAACTAATCAATTCAAATAAAATAAATAAATAACTCATAACCTTACTTAAAGCTAGGATGTAAAATAAGTTAAAAGATTTAGCAACTCCTTGGATGTTGTATGTTTTCACATCATGCATAAAAAGTATCTTGTTTCACTCTTATTTTGGAGGGTTTTAGCCTTTGCCAGAGAACTTGGCTTGACCTTTGAGAACCATGGTGGAAACCCACCTCCTTTTCTTACTGATTTTGGCCCATAATCTAATTTCTCATGTATTAAGCATATGAATCCTAAAGCCTGTGTCAAATTGATTGTCCAAAATGAAAATAAAATATAACAAACTTTTGCATTAGATTTAAGTCATTAATCATGTCCTACATGAACTAGTCTCTTAGGAAGTGTGTTTAAGGACTTAGTCTCATTTTAAATAAATAATAGCTTAGTTATCTTGCAAAAGCATATGACTTGCCTACATGTATTTAAAATCGTAGGAGGAGTTAGTTGGCAGCCACCATCGGGTGATTGTAAGTCCAACAACTAGGTGGTTTATCTTCTCTTGTGGAGATAAACTAAATATCCATCTTTTTCCTTAGATTTAGGTCGTGCTTTTGGTCCTCACCAAAGCTCCCTGGATTTAGGTTCAGAGGTTTCTACTTCCCTTTACGGGCTATGATCATAGATCCTCACCTCTTAGCCATTTATATGATCTTGTGTTATGGAATTGTAAGCCCTAGATTTCTATAAAAATTCAACTCAAACAAAATAAATCACCTCAATTTCAAAAATATAAAGCCCAACCAAAGGATAGTTTGGGATGCTTACTATGTTTCCTAGTATCCTAAGCATCCCCTACTAATCTTTATTTAGTTTTGATAATAACTCTCTCCTCTTGATCTTCTAAAAGTAAACCAATTGATTGATAGTCATATCTTTGAAATCTTTGGATACAAAGATCATTTACCTTAATCGAGAGTATTCTTAAGAAATTTCATTCCTTAGGATGTAATTAACTATGGGGGCTTGCCCCTGTAGGGAACTTAACAAACTCGATTTAAAATAAACCATGCTTTACTTATTCATGTAATGTAGGAGAAGAATCTCTGGTACATTCTGAAGACTCATAGTCTTAGGAGTCCTTATTAAGATGATTAGGTTCATTTGTAGGATGGTGTCTTCTATCTCTCGAAATAGTACACCATTCCTCAATGCCATACTTGATCACCCTAATAAGAACATATATGGATCTACATAGTGTCCAACACAAGAAGTGTTGTTATGATGATTTTTATCTTTGATTTTTCATTTTATTTCTTTCTCTTCCTCAGAAATATTATAATAAAAGGATCAAAGATTTCAAATTTTCACCACAACCATCATGTCATTCAACTTGGTACCAAGCTGTGCAGTTTTCTTATCTTTGACTTCCATTTGACACTGCATTTGTCTTTTCTCTCTAGCCAGTGCCACGGCATCAATAAGTACAGGCTCTTCTTCTTCTTCTTTTTCTTGTTATTGTTCTGCTCCTTGCTCATCTTTAGGGGAAGAACTTGACTATCCTTCTTTGTGTGCATTTGTAGGGACAACTGTTATTGCTTGAGATGAATGACGATGCTGACTGTAAAAGCATGTATCAGGCTGATCATTTCCTGGTTCAACCATATAAATAGCTTCAACTCTCATGATCTCTTTTTCATTTGATCTTCTTCTTCTTCCTCTTTATCAGAGATTGAAGATCCATCTTCTACTTGCTTCTGTGAAGACTCTTCTTCATAAACATCAAATTCAAGTTCAGGTTCCTTGGATCCATGTTGCTACTGATGGTGCTGAGCGAAAAGTTCATCTATATCTCTGACCATATAAATGACTTCCACTTTCATAGTGTCATCTTCATTATCTTCTTCATGCACATGAATTTCTGATCGATGTTTCCAGTGGATCTCTAGTTCAATGTGTGGAACAAACACCTCTTCCATTAAAGGACTGCAATCAAAGTTAACCTTCTCATGTGGGGGTAAATCTGATCGAGATGGGATCCCCAGGATTCGACCATCATGTATTTCATCTGATATCCCTTTAGGTATCCACTTATGATGAGTTATTTTGAGGTGTATTTCAGTATATGTATCGATGTCACACCTCTTTATTTCTTCAAAGCCTCCATACCTACTTATCCATCCAACAAGGACATGCCAAGTTTCACACTCTGATGCTCATCGTGTGAAGCATACTTGGCTCGATGACTAGTTTCCATAAGAGATGGCAACCTCCTTGGGGGAGCTTCAATATTTTTAATCACCACATGCCTCTAAAATTTTCTTTCATTAAGAACGCTATGTATTCTCCTGTGGTCTCCTCGTGGTGGTGGAGGTTGACGTTGTTGATTCTAGAAAGACTATTTTACTTCACCAATAGAGTTATTCATTTTTACCCACTTTAGATTGTCAAAGTTTTTATGGGTAGAAATACTCGCTTCTGGTGGAAATATTTCTTGTTCCTGTTCAGAGAGCCCCCTCAACATTTCTTCTTCTTCTTTGATAATTTACTTCCTAATGAGGAAGCTTCATGATCATGCTTTCCTAGTACAAAAGGTTCAATCGGTGGAGCAGTTGTACCATGAGACATCAAATACACAGTTCCCCCTTGGCAGTTCTTTTCATCATCGGGGCTTCATATTGACCTAGTCTTTTAAAAATTGAAGTTCTCTATTGAGAGAACTCATTAATAGCGGTTGGTTGCTGAACTGGTTGGCGAGCATGACTAGTAGGAGCTTCAATAAATTGAGGTCTCCCGGCATGACCTTGGATGAGTGTACCACGGGTGGGTACTTCAGTAGTTGCAGCTATGATAGCTGGAAAATTCAAGCTACCGGATTGAATGGTAGCCCCAACATCTCTTGTGTTGATAACGGTGTCGGCTTGGTAGATGTTTGCATCACGCCCTAGCTGAATAGTGAAAGGAGTGCTTTATAGATCCATTCTGTAAAAGTGAAAGATGGA
The DNA here is from genome assembly GCA_021442155.1 of Cymbidium sinense. NCBI lineage: Eukaryota > Viridiplantae > Streptophyta > Magnoliopsida > Asparagales > Orchidaceae > Cymbidium > Cymbidium sinense. The sequence continues at coordinate 62,856,113 of CM038228.1, read as the reverse complement.
GATTAATAATCAGTAATTGTTATTTCATCTCATACTTTTAAAATGCAGAGGTACTACAGAATAAAATAATAGTGTAATAAAGATATACTCTACAGAATAATTTATTTGACATATAGAGCTTCATACATTAGTAAATTGAATTTATTACACATTTAGATCTCCATTTTTGTTTCAAATTTTCAAATATTTTATTGTTACTATAGCATGTATATGACTAGTCAAAGATGAAAAGAGAATTTTGTCCCCAGCGGAGTCGCCAAAAATTTATGGGCACCGAAAATTCACGAGCGACCTCTCGACAAATATGATGAGAGGAAAGTATGATTTAAGATGTCAGTGTAATTTTCAGAAGGTAGATGGAATAGTAGATAAGACACTACCAAGAGATTTCTCCCTCATTTGGTGAGGACTTTAGATCTAGTTCCAGGTTTCCTATAGGCGCAAGCCCCCATAGTTAATTACCCTTGTGAGTAAGTGAGATGAAACTTTTGATTAAGGCTAGTCATTAGATTGCTTAATGCATAGTGTATAGTAGCAACATGTGGAGTTTTAGAATTTAAGTTTATGAAATTCATCATTTCAACTTAAAGTGGATGGTTGGAGAAATGATGATGTTCCGATCTAAATCTCATGGTTCTATCATCCTAGGCTGTCATGGTCCCTAATCTACTTAGTCAGAGGAGATAGTCGACCCAACCTGACTGAAGGATCCTTATCAACAACACATGGTTTACATCGTCCAAGAAATCCGTATAGACCTGAGGTGGTGTTTGTATAAAGAGACAAGTCTACCTTACCGATATAGCTTTTGCCCTATCAAAATTCTATGATTCACAACTCAAAAGGCAGAGCCATTAGGGAGCATATGGGCTACGATCATGATCATAATATAATAGAGCCTTACTATCCAAATCACTCGATCAAAGAACTCTGGTCGTAACTGCATCATCTGTGGAGCTTATCGGCCAAACCACGTAGTCAGAGGACTCGGGTCACATCCTTACTAGCATGAGATTGATTGAGAGTGAACATAGTAGAACACTTGATTTGACATTAGCTCCTTTGTGGGCTAGAGTTTTCTTAATTTGTCACTTTGAACAAATAGCTATGGAAGGTGGATAGATTGAGTTTTACTTTTAAGTTTTTAATAACAGAATTTCATTTAAGCATTTTTAGATTGATACTTAATTTGAGTTAATTTGATTTGAAATTAGAATCACATTTTGATGGAAGTATCCCCTCTGGATGAAATCATCATTCAACACAGCCATTATCGAGGTAGTTAATTGATTGAATCGAATATATTTGAGAATTTTACATCCTATCAACTATGTTTAGCTCTAATAGAGAATCGATCAGTCACATGACAGAATTAGTTTCTCAGATATTTCAATAAGTTGAAATTCTTATAATATATTTTTAGGTTTTGTTAACCGAGACTCAATTCTAAGACTAAATCGGGAAGCAACCCGCGCAGAATCATCAGACACTAAATTTAAGCATTCAAAGATAAGATCTCATACTGGTGTATTTAAAAATGTCTTAACGCTTTGCTGGTGTTTGTGCAGAATCTGCATGAAGGAGTTGTAAATTGATCTAATATCTTATTAGATTTTTTTTTACTAATATTTATTTGATTCCAAGTTGATTAGTCTATAATATTCAATAGACTCTCGCTTATGACAATTCTCAAATTTATCGCCAACTATACTCAATTTCTCCTTGATTTAATTTGAGTATTTAATAGGGCGACGAATATACTTCAAACAATTTCCAAGGATTCGCTATGTTTATTAGCAATCATTCGATCTCATGAAAATTTCTGATGAATTCTTTAATTTTCTTCAATTTATTTGAGTATATTTGAAGAGTGTATCTTCATTCAAAGAGGCTCTCTTATGTTTTGATTTGATGCTCAAATCAAGGTTCCTACTTCTTTCGATATCATCTAATTTTCAATTGTTCAACTAGTCTTATGATCACTTGTCTAAGAATTTAATACTTGGAGTATTCAATAAGAGGCTCTATTCACATAAATAAATATCAACTCCAATATCCCTAACTCCACATCAGGTTTCATATTTAAGGAACAACTGGACTTCAAGTTTTGTTATAATTCCTTTATGAATTTAACATTTAACTCCCCCTATCTCAGTTAATACTTGTTTAGTTCTCCCTCCCCTTTTTTTTTATTTTTTTTTTTGAGAAATTTGCGAGGACATGGACTCACTCAATTTTTTTTTTGTAAGAATAGATCCTTCATTACTCCAATCTCTAAATAAGGCTAAGAGGGGGACTTATATTTCATTCCATTTGTTTGAGGAGTTGGAGCTTGAAAGAATAGGTAATTTTTTTAGTGGGCTTTCAACTTTACTAAGATAAATCTTGTAAGTATTTTTTATCTCTTTTCTCTTTGATTTAATGCTTTACTTTTATATTCATTGTATGTTCTTTTCCCTCCCCTCTTTTTTCTTGTTTGATTCTTTTAATTTGAATTTAGCTTTAGATTTCTTTGTTTAGTATTTTTAAGCCAATTCTTTTTTGATTCCTCCATTTTTTTTTCCTAAGATTTTGAAAAGAACATTTCGACAATGAAATGACATCTAACAATTTTTGGAGGTCTCCAATGAGGTGGTGGTGTTTCAACACCTCTAATTTTATCTCACAATGCGAGAGCATAAGATTCAAACCTATAAAGAAACACATAGTATATATATATAACTTTAACATTCACATCACACGTGTTCAAGCTTATTTTTCTGCACGCTTACAATGATCGACAATGTGACAGAGAGGGAGATGCCAGAAATCAAGAGAAGAACCCACCTGATGACGGTGTTCCTCTTTGGCTGCTGCAAGAGAAAAGATAGGAAGGAGACGAAAATGCCGGAAGCCAAGAGAAGAAGCCACCTGATGACGATGTTCCTCTCCGGCTGCAACAAAAAGATAGGTCAGAAAAGTAATTCGGTGACTGTGCGCTTAATTAAAGGAGGAAGCAAGGAGGTAATCAGATAATCCTGACGACCTGATACCTCTCGTAAAAGAATAGTCAGCTAAGGATGAATTCGGCAAAGAGAAATGATTTTTTTTTGTCTGATTATCTTGATCATCAGATTTTGCTGAAGTGAAGCAAACATCTTTTGGTTTAGGATTCCTAATGCAACTTAATACCGGATAGGATTATCTCAATTTTTCATATTTATAACAATCAAATTGCTGAAGTCCAGAATCTCTATAATTTCTCCTTGAACTTAATTTTGGATTACAGTTGCTGAAATCCTAAGAACCAATGGTTGACAGATTTGATCCAACAAAATATAGTCTCACTAGTATAGAGGATAGGCTCAGCAGCATGCCCACGCCAGTATGGAATAACCGCAAGCATCATCGTATAAACAGAGAATAACGACAACATTGTCACATGACTCCTATCCAAAGAATCAGGAACTACAGTAAAGACCCATATAATCAATGTTGTAGCTGAACCCGTGAATCAGCAAATGAACCAGAAAAGTTCCAGAAACTGAACCAGACTAAGGAATGGGATTGAAGGGATCGAGTGAAGAGGGAAGAGATAGTGCGAACGAGGGGAAGGAAGTTCTCGGTTTGGGAAGAATGGGAAGGAAGATTTCTGCTAGGGAAGAATGGAAGAAGAGAAAAAGGAAGCCTACCTTTGCTTGCTGTTTGGACGAGAGAGGGATATGTGAGAGTTGGTGGCTTGGACGAGAAAAAGTGGAGAAGAGCAGAGCTGAAGAGGAGGGTATCGTTCGGTTTGAAGGGAAGAAGTAGTGATGAAAGAAAGGGGGGAACGGTTGGAGGAGGAGATCGAGTGGAAGTGGTTGCGTCGTTCGAACAAAAGAGCGGGAGCTTCCGTGCGCGTGAAGGGGAAGATCGAACAGAGGGGCTTCCATTCCTTCGGGCTCAGGGAGACGAAACGGACTTGCGTGCATTCGAAGGAGACGAGCTCGGGTCACGTGTGAGGGATTAGAGCCAGTCCGAACGATTTTAGGGATTTAGGTTAGATTTAGATTTTTTTAAATATATTTTTATTGCTTAATCAACTTTAATATGAACTTTACACCAACCTCAATATAGGGTTGATATATATGTTGAATCATTATTATTTCGACGTTCAACGCATTCATTTCGCAATCCCGTTTGGTCAAGCCGATCAACGGATCAATATCACCAAAATATACGCTATCACTTTCAACCGCCGATTTTCGGTAGACTTATCCAATTAAGTCAATAGTCTTACTTGATAGATTTCGATGTTCAAAACTTGCAATCAATTTCACCTAACCGAGGTCGCGCACTCGACCTCGATTGGTGCAGACGCGTTGACGACTCGATCGCTTAATCGGTTGATCATCAGGTTATACAATATTTATATTATGATCAATTTCGACGTTTTGAACACAATGGTGAAGTCTTTTCAGCAATCAGAGTTCATTTTGACTGATTTTGGCGACGTCAAGTGTATTTTAGCATCGATTTGCGTATTGTCACTTCTGATCATTCGACGCAGACTTCGTCAATTGAGGCTCTCATTTGGTAGTTTTCGATGTCTCAAGCAAATGACGAAATATCGTTTGGGCATCATCGCAACTGACTATGATATATATGTTAGACATTAATCGCCGATCTTGATCTTGGGATTATTAATATTTATATTTTAACTACTTTCTGTTCAACATGATGATGGTCCGCTCTTCGACGGAGGTCATTTGGTGATTTTGGTGATGTTTGGCTCATCTCAGATTTGTGCTTTAAAAAAGATCGTCGATCAAATTTATCTTATAAGTTCGATTCGGCTTGTGTAGCATATGTGAAGGTCAATAATAATAATAAATATTAATTGAATTTTCACTTAAATAGTTTTTTATTATTGATTTTTTTAACTAAAAAGGAATACTTAATTTATAAAATTTTTTATTTTTAAGCTTTAAAAAAAGTTTAAAAATTTAAAATTAGGTGCATTATATTACCTCACTTTGTACGGTGGCTTATTAATTAAATAATAAAATCTCGAATTATAAAATTTATATTCTTTACACATAACTTTATAAAATTACAACTGAAATGATTTGAAATTAGTGCAAGTACTCGAGCAAGATAAATTTAGACATTCATTGTAAGGCAATTTTATGACCAGATTTGATATATTAAGATTTAGTGCAAGCAATCTTAAGAATGCAACCGTACACACATTACTAGACAACTCAATGTTTATTTTATTGCATCAAAAATGCATGCAAATGATTTAAGTGATGAAACCATACATTTTTAAAGGGCAATATGATATTTAAATTTAATTGCCCTAAAAAGTGTGCAAGTCCTCTAAATTGTATAAAAATTAGTGAAAATGAAAATATCCCCACATTGGTTTTGACATATATGTTAAAACTCCCAACTTAGTGTATGAGGAACCATGCAAATCCCCTAAGCTTTATAAAAATCAATGAATTTGAAAATATGTCCGCATGTATCCTGACACATGTGCTAATCTTCTAAACTCAATATTTGAGAATGCTACACGGGCTAAATATAAAAATTAATTTAAATTAATTATGCTTTAAGAGGCATACAATTATCTTGATAAAATGATAATTATTTTGAAGATGTGTGTGCATTAAATTTAAAAAGTCAAATCTTAAAGATTGATGCAAGTGCACACTGCTATCGTGCCGCTTTGCCTATTGGGCAAAGTTCTAAGTCCCACTTATTTAGTCAAATCCTTTCCTGATAGAAATGGAAGTTGATAAAGCTGATCTTGAATCAAGCATTCACTCTTTTAAAGAGAAATTTTATTTTCACTTTTATATACGACCATCAAAGACTTTAATTGAGAAATTTCATATTCAAGAATTCAAAGTCTCGAGGTGAAGCTTGACAATAAGATTACAAGTTCTAAGAATAGACTCGATGATAGTTGTATTGATTGTATATTTCAACTGGAAGGAATAAAGTTATCTTCCAGGAAAATAGAATTTGATTGGAGACCATCAAAGTTTAGTTCTTCATCCCATTGTTGAGTTGATTGACAAGCTTGGACGTATTCATTGTTAGTAAACATGTGTTCCTCATGTATACCGCTTTTGTTAGAATATTCTCTTAATATCATGGTCAAAGATTTGAATAATTTTCTTCACCTATCTCACCCTCACTATCATCCTGGTTCAACTCACACTGGCATTGTTTCAGATCCCATCCCCGGAGGAGCCACCTCATCGAATGGTACTTATCCATGTTTACGTTGAAGCAATATGAGTAGCGATAGAGGCCGGTATATGTCTACATCTTCACGCACGATAAATATAGTGTTCTAGGTTAATGTGAATGTTTGAAGATAAACAAGCGCTCAAACAAATTACCTATGATGTGGTCCTTCGTAAGTGGTGTTCGAAGTTTCAATTGTTCGAATTCATCTACGATAATCATGCGCTTCGGGATCGATAATTTGTTTGATTTCACTTTCAACATATACGACAACAGGGTGCTAGCTGTCGATTGATGATCGACTCGCAGACCCATCAAATGTTGTAGCAATGAAGCTACCGTGAAACCCGCATAATGAGATTGATCCGAATCGAATCAATGTTCAATGACCGCATGATTCGATCTTGAACATTGTTAAAATTAGCCCGGCGAGAAATTAATATGGGACGATTTTCCCCTCCAGTATACGTAGGGAAAAAATCATCACTGACGCTAAGTTCGCCACCATAATACAGCACCAGACATACTGTGCTTGAACTCATTTTCGAATCAAATATTTGTACCTGAAGTGGAAATGCTGAATAGCAGACTTGTTCTAGTTAGCTAAATTAATGGTTATCTTGTAAAATACAAATGACATCGAACCCAAATAATTAAGATGCCATCGAACCCAAATGCTTAATCACCAACTCCATGTTCTCTATTATGGTGAATTACATGAAGAAACTATAAATGAAAAAGGAGAATGGATATATCTCTTCATCAACGACTATTTTGATACACAATTTAGTTGAATGGATCAAAAAATTGCACAAAAAAATAAAATTTACATACATAACACAATTCTTATGCATCTAAATATCTAACACTTACAATTTGATATTTAAAAATAAATCACTTTGTCTATGAATAAAAATTTATGTATTATTTATATAAATATGAAAGTTTAGGTGCTACATATGTTATATATAAGAATTGTGTGCTATGTATGAACGCTTATATAAGAATTGTGTCGGTTATTTTATTTTTTTCTATGTAAATGGTGCTATCATAAAACTACTTCAAAAAATGAAATAGTTTAAAACCTTCATCTTTCTAAATAATACATAGAATAATACATTTATGAAATAGTTTAAAACCTTCATCTTTCTAAATAGACATAGAATGAAACACTTTATTCATATACAGAAAATAAATAACTAAAGACAAATGACTGAAAAATGTGGAGCAAGAACAATGGAAAGGAACAATTTGCTAGCATCTGCAATGAAGGAAGATATATAGGAAATAAACTCACAAACTGTAATAAAAAAGGGGGACAAAAGTAGAAAGATAGATTAAAGGGATTGTTTTAGTTCCCTCTCTAAAGAAAAATATACAGTCACATACAATCAGTAAAAATAAATCGAAAAGGAAAAGTAACATAAACAAATTCGACAATAAAATTAAATGACAGCCATAACCTAAACAACAACAAAAAATAAAAAATAACAACTGAAACAAGAACAAACACCCATTACCCTAAACGAGATACACAAAATTAGTTAGATCCACAATATATATACCTAAATATACAAAATACATATCACAAATGTATATTATATCACTCGTTTATTTTGAAAAACAAAAAACAAAAAAAAACTTTTCCGCCAAACTTCACGGATCCACCGGCGGCGAGATCAACGGCGGATCGAGGCCGGCGGATCGGCTACGGCGATAATGAGCGGCGAAGGCCACAACGCCGATCGGTTCCGAGCGAGAGTGACCTAGAGAGCTAAAATGCGAGATCGGGATCCCGATCTCGGATCGGGTTTTAAAAAAAATCGATTAGTGCCGTTAAACGGGTGAATACCGACCGGATTGGCCACGCCTGCTTAAACGGCGATGCGTCTATTATTAATTTTTTGTGAAAATCTGCTTATTTCGCTAATTAACGTTTTAATGATGCTTAGTTTAAAAATTTTTGCCTACAATTTATTACCGACGCCTACTAAAAACTATAATTTTTTTTTTATTTTATTTTGAATGCTGACATCTACTATTTAAATAATAGTTAGATGCATATATGTTTCTAATTAGGATTGATATGACACTTAAAATATTACTAGTCCAAGTACGAATCTTGATGTCAAAAGCAAGTTGATCTTAAGTTGAAACTAGTCGAGAGATCAAGCACTTAAAATATCATTAAAAATTTTGAGATATCAGTTAAATCTCTAAATAGCACTTAAACATGGAGTGTTTATAGTCAAATCGAAAGCATCTACGAGCGGATCTAACAAACCCAAGATCATATGACTTCATTTGAGCATTCAAATACTTAAAATATATCAAATGATCAAAGGAATTATTTTGAGTCATGGAGTGATTCGATTTACGTAAACGTCCTCCAATCTATAAATAGCCCTCATTCTTACATGAGGAGGCCAAAGAGAAGAGAGAGCTCTAAAGCTTGAAAATCCTCCAAGATAATCGGTTAATTACTCGACGGTCAGCCGACCATATCACCACCAATCACACCGCCGATCACTGCCGCCGGACACCATCATTATCGCGACCATCTCCAGAAGCCACCATCATCGTTTATTATCCTCCACTGACGCTGCCGCTAATTGCTGCCAGCTTCTCTTCTAGCTTGCCGCTGCTGGCTATCTAATCTCTACTCAATCATTGCTGATTATCTCGCTACCACTGCTGCTTGCCACCGCCACTACTATTAGCACCGGCCGCATTGACCACTGCATCACACGCTGCCACATCCGGCCATCTCGCTGTTTCACCACCACTGGCGTCACGGCGTGTCACTATCATCTATTATCACTAAGAATCGTTACACTCTAACCATGGTTATATGTATCGCCGATTCGGATTCTCATCGCCCTTCTCATATAAAATTTCATAATCCCGTTATTGGGAAAATTTTGTACTCTGAAGTAGATACATAGTGGAAGATTTTAGCAAGCTGATTTTTTCCTCTTTTCGAGATTTTTCCACGTAAAATTGCTTTTATCATTAATTCTTCAAATTTACGTATCAGAACCCGCAATAAAAATAAGCAGAACTTTTACTCTATGAACCGATTTTTAACAACGGATATTAAATTAGAAATAATCAAATCGATCTGATTATTATTTTAATAAAAATATTTTTATTTATCTCTTGAATTTTAAAATGTCTTGAGTGTAAATATTAATTAATTAATTAATTCAATAATTATTTTATTATAATTCATTCACTATTGAACTCTAATTGATTGTAATTAGTTATAAATACTGATAAGAAAGAATTTAAAATCTCAAATCTATCTATTTATTTAATATTCTCATTATATATATATATATATATAATGAAGGGCTGGGAAGAGGAGAGGCCATGTGCACTAATAAATGCTGTCGGATTTTAAGTATTATGAAAATAAAATAAAAATATATAATTATTTACTGAGGTGCCATTATTCCATAAGCACTTTTAATTAAATTAGTATAACAATAATTAATAAATTAATAAAAGACAGAAATTAGCAGAGAAGAGTTAAGTATTTGGCTTGCCTTCTTCTGCAGAGACAATCACACTTTTTTTAAGCTTATTATATTGCATATATTTTCTCTTTATTTATAATAATGAAGCTTCTGATTTTGAGTTAATATTTTAATTTGTTAATAACTGTGTCCGTGAAAGGGAAATGATTCCAAAATTGGTAATGTAGCATGAAATATAATATAGTGTAACACATTTTAGCCTTAGTGGTTAAGATCATAGATTTTCGACTAATTAGAAGTATTGAGTTCAAATATTTACACATGAGTTATATATATAAGTTTACGATTAAGGGTCTATTTGGGGTGGTAGTAGCTTTTTAAAAAGCTAATTGTATAATTATTATGAGGAAAATAATTTTTTAAAAAGCTGTTGTATTATGTATTATAAATATATATATATATATTTTTTAACAATTCAAATAATAGCTTTCTGACAGTTATCATGCTATAACAGCTTTGGTTCTTAAACATATTTTTTCATCATAGAACTTTCTAAAAAAGCAAACAAAAGTTTAATACAAATTAATCACTAATAATCGATAAAATTTTTAAACTAAGCACCTTTTAAATCGTAATTAGTGAAATAGGCTTAAAAAATTTTCAAATAAATGGCCTTTAATCGTGACCAGACCGAGCATTATTAAATTATGATTTAAAAGGTGCTTAGTTTAAAAATTTTGCTCTAATAATCAAAGTCATTACACAAACAAACTAATTAGTTAATTCATTGATAAGAATAATTAGTTAGTCAATTATTAATGAAAATTTTATTTTCTAAAAATAGAGATTATTATGATTTAATTTGTTTGTATTTGGGTTAGCTAATATTTAGCTTTGAATAATTTATGTCATATGCTTTTTAAAAAAATATTTATTAATTATATAATTATAATTATTAAGAAGTATAGTATAATATAAAAAGAAATTACAATACTTAAACTATATAAAGAAAATAAAATTATATAATGAGTATAATTCCTAACATATTGTTGTCATTCAATATCTTTTAGGGTAGTAAAAAAGATAATATTTGCAAATGCACATATCTTTATGACTCCATCATAGTGCACATAGTTAAAGTCAAATAATATTATCATATAAGTAATAACAACTATATCATAATCAAATATTTGATATTTAAGTTGAGAATTTAAAATATCAAATTTAATTAAATAGGGCTATTTTTAATTTAAATCATTAAAGGCTTGAATAATTTACTTATTTTGGATAGTCAAATGACTTGCAAAAACCCTAATTCAAATTACTAATTTACTTATATTTTGGCTAAGGAAAATTAGGGTTGGCCATTAAACCATATAAAATTAGCTACTATAAGTCAAGAAAAAGATGAAAGCCAAATTTTGGGTGATCTTATCATTTTTAATATTTTGAAAATCCAAAATAATAACAATAATAATATTTAAGCCTTGAATTAGCAAATGCTATCCAAGTAGAATTAAACTTTAATTGCAGTCTTTATCAAATTATATTAAAATTTCAAACGTATTATTAATTGCAGTTTTTATTACAAATCAAACAGACATTTCAACGACAATAACTTTAAAAAAATCAAGTCTCTTACAATATATATATATATATATATATATATATATATATATATATATATATAGAAGAAATTTAGAACAAAAAATGATTAATGAGATTAAAAAATATATTAATATTTAATTTTCTGATCCATATCCTTTAGCAGTACTGTATGTATGCCTTCAAGGGTTGGAAGCCAAGCCCATTGCTTCAGATCCTTTCATTATTCTCAGCCTCCTGCATGAGGAAATAAACATCCTGCAAATAATAAATTAATTAATTAATTAAAATTTTGATTAATTAGGATACATTTGAAATAATTTTATGGGTGCTTTGCTTTTCAAAAAAACATAAAAGAAAGCTAGCTTTCAGTTGACTATCAATATTTTAGTTACTTTTCAAAAAAATTTGTGGTGAAAAAACTATTATGAAAATCAGAATTGTTAGAGTGTGGTGGCAGTAAAAAAACTGCTTCTTGAAATTTTCAAAAAAAAAAAATATTTATTGTAACATACACAATAATTTTTTCAAAAAATTATTTTTTTCACATCAATTTTATAACCAACTATTCACCCAAAGAGGCCCTTAGTCTCATTAAATCAAAAATAAAAATAAAAATGATAAAAAAAATTAATTGTTAAATAAATAAAATGGTATAGGTACATACTTCCATGGGACATCTCCAGCTAACATCCAATCCCCATCTTTGTCTTCATATGCAATTGTATACTCAGTTCCACTGCTTGCTTCTACCTCTGAAATCTCACATTCTACTAATAATAAAAAAAGAGGTGAAAATATGTAAATTATAGTAATAATCAGTTAATTTGCAAATATTATGTTATTATTATTTTGTAAAAAATATAGAATAAATTTTATCTAGAATGAATCTTAAATTATTATATAAATAAATAAAAAACTATATTAAATATATTTTAAAATAAATCTAGCAATTTTGAAATCTAACGTGTTATAAAAATCTAAAAAAAATTTGATTATTTTAACCAATCAAGAGACATAAGAGAGAAGGGCCATATGTATGAAAAAAAAAAATTTATTTTATATTTTAATATTTTTAGATCACATTTACTTTATATTTTTAAATTTTTATATAATTTTTAAAAATGTATCTATTTAATATATTTTTAAGGATTTTATTTTAAAAATAAATCACATTATTTTTAAGCATACTCAAACTAATTTTAAGTATTTTTTGAGTATTTTTAAAAATAATTATCAATAATTAAATATATTTTATCTCAAATCAAAATATAAATTAAATAAAATTAAATAAAAAATTAAAAATAACAAAATGATCACAAATAAAATTTTGCACTCTAAAATTGAAATTATATATATATTTTTTACCTAAGGAAAAAGAGAAACATTTGAACATATCTTCCAGCGCCACTCTAAGCTCCTTATAACCCTTATAGACCATGAGATCTATCTTCCTCAAGTAAGGAGCCCCATCCATGCTGACCTTCACCAAGATTCCGGCGCCGGCGAGCTCCGCCGCCTCCGATCTCCTGGAATGAAAGCTGTTCCTTCTATTCGATCTCACCGGCGGCCACCCCACCACTTGTGCCCTATAAAATAAGGGATAAAATCCATAAGTAATTATTTGCAAAAAAAAAAATGCGAATAAGGCTTAATTAAAAAAGAATTTGCAGATCTTTTTTCTATGCCAAAATTTATGAACGTGAGAATAAATTTCCACCGAATATCAAAATTCTTTAAAATTTATTTATATTCGAGGAACAAATGTTCCCCAAAAATAAAATTGCTCGTAATATCCAACCTATTTTTGATTGGATGAATATCTAAATAATTAAGAATTTATTTGAGATAACTACAGCTATACGATTTAACTGTTGTAGAAGAAACTACTGTACGAATAAGTGATGGCAGATATAACTTATTTTTATTTTATAAAATTAAACCAAAATTCTATCTTCCAAATAATATAACGGTATATTTTCACACTGTATTGCTGTCACACCAATCTCATAAACACAACCTAAATTTATTTTGAAATCAATGTAATATAAATTTTGATTAATTTTTATATCTCATTTTTATTTTAAACTAAATTCAATAACTTTAAAGCTCACACAAATTTAAAATTTTGCTAGATATTTTATTCCAAATATTATAGTCATCTTAAATTAAATCTAATAAATAAAGCATCACTATGATAAAATTTGAGTCAGATATCTACTTACAAAAAAAAAAAAAAAAATCATAACTTCAAAATTCATAATCTGCTTTTAACTTATATTAAATCAAATTAAATTAAAAAATTAATTAAAATCATATCAAACCAATTCAAATAATACTTTTTGATTTCCAACTCTAAATCATTGAACATAAAAAAAAAAAAAAAATAATTAAAACTCACTTAGAAGAAGACCTCTTGACCTCACAATCGTCAGTCAACGCCCTCTTGTTGACCTTCAAAGGAACTGCAGTCAAGTCGATTCCGGGCAGCCCGAGCCTTAGCTCGGTGACTTCAAGATTATCGCGGTCGCCGTCCATCATACTAGGGTTCCGGTGATCGCCGGAGTTGAGGTTGTGAGGAAAAAACAAAGAGTTAAGAAGTTTGTGGTCCTCTTGAAGACTTATAGGGTTGGGAAGCAGTAGTGAATCATGGCTGCATGGGAGAGACGGGCAGCGCCAGAAGGACCGGCCGGGCTGTTAGGGGACATAGTTGAGGGGAATGCCGGTTCAAGTCGGGGCAGACTGGGCCGGTGGATCCGGCTGTTGGACCGGAGGGGACAGTGGAGATTAGTAGTGGACCGGCAGGCCATGTGAGTGGGGCCGGGGAAAGCTGGGTGGCTGGTGATGGGGATTTTGTGATTAAAGAAATGCACTTCTCATCCAGTCTAATTAATATGTTTGTAAATAATATTTTAAAAAAGATTTATATATATTATATAATTTTTTTATTTATATATCTAATATTTAAATTTTATTATTTACTTATATAATACTTAAATTTTTAATAGTTATTAATTTCTTTAATATCATATCAAAAATATTACTTATTAATTTTTTAAGAATTGAATATACTTTTTATAATGCTAAAATATTATATAAATATATAAAATTTATGTGATATATATATATATATATATTTTTTATTTTTTTTTTAAAATTTTTTAAAGTGATGTAAATTAGTCTATTATTTTTTATATAAGAATTTATCATATCTAATAATTTAGAAAAAATAATTTTATGTATTGCATGCTAGAAAATTAACAGAGTAAAGTTTATTTTCAAATTTTACAAAATCAAACACAAGATATTTAAAGAAATAACAGAAAAAATTTTCGTAATCGAAAAGAGGAAAAGTATGGGCAGAAAAAAGTTTCTACTATATATTTGTTTCGAGACAAGTTTTCTCGATAACTGATTAGAGATAATGAGATTAATAAATAAGAATAATGCCGGTGGTATTACTAGTGATACAGATGATGGAGAACGGCGGATCAATAAGACAAGGATCGAAGGCTGACTGGCCATGCTATGGTTAATAACGATCGACGACATCGGGGTGGCATGATTATGCCTGGAGGATTTTCAAGCATTAGAGCTATCTCCTCTCTCTTGCTTGGTATCCCTCATATGAATAATGAGAAATGATATATTCGAGTGGCTTCTATAAATACACGCAAAATCAACCACTCCTCCATCTGACGGCTCAAAATGATTCCTTTGATCGATGATGTATTTTGTGTATTTGAATGCTCAAATGAAGTAATTGTGAGATCTTGGGCTTGTTAAATCATGCCGAGACGCCGATTCGATTATTATAAACACACCATATTTGAGAAGGGATTTAACGATATCTCAAAATTTTCAATATTTTTAAGTGATTCTACTGGGCTTCAACTTCAAATCGATTTGCTTTTAACATCAAGATTCGTGCTTCGACTAGTAAAATTTTCAGGGTCATATCATTATGCAATAAAAAAATAAATACTATATAATTCTAAAAAATACATGCATGTTTTTTATTTTAATTTTATTATTTACTTATCCTTAGGTATGTTCTAATTAATCCAATATCAAAATCAGCCAAAATTCACAAAAAATATTATTCAACGAGATTTAATTTTGAGTCAATTTTGAAGTCCACGCTCTAATTTGATAACTTAGAGATATAGTTTGACTAAACTTAAAATGAGAGTCAAGTTGAACATTTATGTTAAAAATATTATATATATATATATATATATAATGTAATAAGTGCATAATTTATAATTTTATATGCATGATTATAAATTTAGAGATGAATTAAAATAATTATTTTTGATTAATTTTTAAAGAGAAAACATTTAATGCTACATTAAAAAAATTCAAAATATTTAATTTTATACATCAATCACAAATATAACATCCTAAAAGATCTAAGCGATTTATGATTTTTTAACTAATTTTAATGTGCTTAAAGAGCTCTTATTTATTTATTTATTTATTAATAAATAAGCCCAAAATAATTTCAATATTTTAAAATATTTTGTTTTTCTAAATAAATGGGTGTTTAACAAAAATAAAATAAGGAAAAAAATTTTGGGCTAAGATACTCTGATCAAATTTTAATGAAAAATGATGTTATAGTCTTTGAGATTATTTTTAAGATAAATATAATGGGTAAGGACTTATTAAAAATTATATTATATTTATATTAAAATAAGCCTAGTGGCTTTTAGACCTATTGACATAAGAATATGGTTAGAATATCTTAAGCTAATTTTTTTTCTAAACATTCTTAACACTAAAATAATGTTATATTATCTACGGGTTGTTTGATTGCATAAAAATGGAGTGCAATGGCATCACCTTATAATGAACCTAATCACCTAATAAAGACTCATAAGATATGATGTGTCTTCGAATATACCAGAGATCTTTCTCCTACTTTATATGAAAAAATAAAATAGAGTTTATTTTAAATTGGATTTTTATGTTCCCAATAGAGGCAAGCCTCCATAGTTAATTACAACATAATGGATTTTTTTTTTTTTTACTTATTTGATAGAATGAATGTAATGTAAAATATTTGTTGAGGTTAAGAGTGGTGGTGGTGGTGGTGGCGACCATCAATATGAGTTATCGCCGCCGGTAGCGTGACAAATGATGCGGTGGGCCAAAGTGATGTTCACTTCACTAGATTTACCACCAAATTTCAAATACAACATAAACACCCTTTCCAATGTATTTCAAATGCACTACAAATACTTTGAAATTATACTTTGCACCATACCAAACACTCCAAAAGTTAAAATCTTTGTATTTATTTACTTTACACCCAAAATACATCCAACCAAATAACCCCTTAACTAATTAAGAAGACAAATTTGCACCAAACGAAGTGAATTTTATGATTAAATACCATTATAGCATAATATTATCAATAAAACATTCATTTAGAAAATGTGCAATCGATTTACATATGAATGATTTGATTAACATATTTAGTTTTTTAATACACCATTTAGGCGAAAAATCGACCAAAGTTTACCCAAAATCAAACTAGATTTAATTATATTTTGGTTAAACTAAAATTGGTCTTTGATGCAAACTAAAGTATAATGAATAGTATGAGATGTCAAAGAGAGAAGTTCATTTTTGATTGTACAACTAAAACTTGATCTCAAAAAGATGACCACACAATCCTCTTTGAACTTTTCTTCTTGAATGAATATCTCTCTGAGGAAGGCTCATTAAACACAGCCCTCTATAATTAATTCATTGCATAAAGAGATAAAATCATGCTTAGCTTAAAAAGAACAATCTTGGAACAACTGACAGCCACATGAATGCTTGAGATATTATGATATTATGAGCCAAAACTTACAGCTCATTGCAAGCAATTTAATGACAAGTGTGGACAGAATAGAACCTAACAAGACAACCTTTTTTTTTAGAATGGGTATCCACTCAACACCCCACCCATCTTAGGATATCGGTGACTAATCCCACGCCTAGCCACATTCATCACCCACACGTGTGGCCCCACTGATTTCCTCACCTAATAAAGGCCTGCCGAGAGGATCAACTCGATCCGGAGGTTCCTACCACCAACTGAAGAGACGGTGGTACATTTGTTATGTGAGTTTCACATAGTCTTGTCACTTTCATAATGCATCTTCTCTTCCTCCTATGAGCAAAGGCCTATGTGAATCTCCATTGTTTTATTTAAGAGTGTTGGGCAAAAGATTCATAATTGTATGATTTTGAGCTTCCACTTGGTTAATAATAGAACGATATGAATATCATGAGCTGTCTCCTGATAAAATTAGATGTTACTGATACCTTTTTCTCGATTTCTTCTCCTATAACTCAAGCTCGGAGAGGGAAGAGATAAGAGGAACCTTTCAAGAATGTTCTTAGAAATCTAAGAGATTGTTTGGTTCAAGTATTTAGGTGTACCGTAAAATAAATGCAAGAGTTTTAGATTTTTGAGTGTTTGATTGTTAATGTAACATATGACAGAATTTGGAATCACCAAACTCCTATGAAGTTGTTTCGACATACATTGATGCCTTTCGGCACCTCGCCAAACTCAAGTGTGCTCTTCCTGAAGCCTCTAATGCTAATTTAGGATGTGTTTGGTATAACTTTCTGGCTGATTTATTTTTTTTGAGAACCAAAAATAAAGAACTCGTTTATTACTTTTGGTTATTTTTAAAATTTTAATAAAAACTATTTTAAACCCAGAAATTATTAGAGTATGATAATTTTTCAAAAAGAAAATATTTATAACACACATAATAATTTTTTCAAAAAGTAACACCGCCTACACTACAAATCCTAATAGTCCACCACCCCCTAAACTTGCCCCCATCAATCGAGTCCATGTCTTGCTCCCATCACATGCCTCCATCCTCATCCCTCTAAGTGCCCTAAGTAACCTTATTATTATTAAATTTTAATTTTTAATTTCAACTTCTAATCATACAAAAATACATTCTAATATTCTTAATATATTATATTTAAATACTTTAAAATTTAAATTCTTCTAATCATACCAACCTAAAAGAGAAGGATATCCTAAACCATAGAACGATTAGGCCGCCATGTGAATACCTATCTTCGCATTAATTTCGTGGAAAAGTTGCTTTGATTGGAAATTAAAGAAGAAATGATTCCCTCCACACGCAGGAAATTATAATTTGGAGGCAATAGTGAAGCTTAAGAAATGGGAATAGGTCTTTGAAAAAAATTAATATAAATAAAAATTAGGTCAAGATGTCTCATTAAAAATCATTTTAAGTTTCAAAAATTTTAAATTTATTTTAAAATAATTACAATATATAATTATATAATACACTAATTTTTAAATTATGCTCAAGCTAAAATCAAAAGGGTTACTATTAATAAAAACTTTTTCTTTAAAACCGGCTTTGCTATGGACCATTTTGACCTAAGAGATTGAAAGTTATTAGTGGATCCAAAGTATTGAAGATTGTGCCCCAATGAACTCATTAAACATGTATGATATTAAATATTTAAATTGTGTGTATGTAAATATTAAATACATATAAATTACATACCACAAAATTCTTGTACATAGGAGTGTGCATTATTTGATTTTAACCAAAAAAAAAATTAAACCGAATCATAGTTTTTGAATACTTTAGTTCAATTTTGAAATTAATAATTTAGATTTAAATTTTAATTAATGAAAACTTTAATTTTTAATTTTTAGATCAATTTGTTAAATAAAATTTTAGATGAAATCAAATAAACCGAATTTATTCATTATTTGATAAAAAAATTTCAGCCATCATAAAAATTTAAATATTTTTAATGTATAAAAATAATTAATTGCTTTTCTATATATATATATAATTTTACTTATTATTTATTCATTATACAAAAAAAATTCTATAATAAATATAAATTTTATAAATAATTTTTAAATATAATAAACTTCAATTTATCCATAATCAAACCAAAATAACAGAACCAAATTACTATTTAATTTGTTTAATTTAATATTCTATTTGATCAATTTGATCTAATTTTTTTGGGAATCCAAAACCAATTGATTTTAAAATTCATCATCTATAATTTATACCATATGACATAAAGACTTTTAGTCCTAATTAGATGTTCAAATACTCTTCTTAGAATAGCCAATCAATCCATCAAGACTTATTTGGCCAAGTGGCCAACAATAATAAGTCTTGGCCACACTACCAAATTTTTCTTTGCACAATAAATAAATTATGCCACCTCATATACACAATAATATGAAAAACTATTTCCTATAAATATTCTCATTTATATGACAAAACTTCAAAAAAAAGTTGTCATCAATAAGTTGAATATTACTTGAATGTGCAATCATATTGGATTGTAACTTAAAGATGTTAAAAATTAAAATTTTTACAAATCAACCCCTCAAAACATATATATTTATAATTCAACTATCATATTTTTTTTTA
The DNA here is from genome assembly GCA_021442155.1 of Cymbidium sinense. Taxonomy (NCBI): domain Eukaryota; kingdom Viridiplantae; phylum Streptophyta; class Magnoliopsida; order Asparagales; family Orchidaceae; genus Cymbidium; species Cymbidium sinense. The sequence goes on along the minus strand of CM038228.1, from coordinate 62,836,351 downwards.
AACTATTATACTCATGTATTTGTATGCCATGATCAAAAATAAAAAAAAATATGTGAGTTTCAATATTTGATTGCCAATTTATTGAAAGTGATTGATTTGTAAATATAAAAGAATAGGATGACGGTCTGTAAAAGCTTAAAGACGCTATACATTTGTTGAGAGATTTGATGGAGGAGTATAGAGAAAATAATAGGATTTACATATGATATTTGTTCATTTAGAGAAAGCATATGACAAAGTTTCAACAGAAGTGCTTTGTAGAGTTCTAACAAAGAAAAGCATTAATATTACTAAGTTCAACTCATCAAGGATATATGTATACTGGAGCAATCACTTGTGTTCTAACGTAAAAAGAATTGATCAAATATTTTCCTATTTCAATTAGCTTTAATTTTTACTTTTGTTATGAATGTTCTTACTAGACATTTACAACAGGATGTACTTTAGTGTAAACTTTTTGCTAATGATATTCTTCTTATTGATAAGACTAGAGAGAGAGTTCAAGAAAAACTTGAATGAAGGAGGTCAACCTTTGAGTCAAAAGGCTGTAGATCTAAAATCGAATACATGGAATGCAATTTTAGTTATAGAAAATCTAGTGACACAGTGATGACAATGAGTAATCAAGTCATTAAAAATAATAAATATTTTACATATCTCAGGTCTATTATTTAAAATGATGGTGATGCAGATGAGGATTATTAGTAAAATTCAAGTTGAATAGTTGAAGCGGGGGGAATGCATCAGCCCTATTGTGTGATAAGAAAGTACTGCTTTAAGAAAATTTTACAAGATGACAATGATATTTATTATTATTATTATTTTAAGATTATGATGATACTTGCAATGTTTTATGGCATAAAATTTTTTACCAGTAAAAGAGAATCATAGAATAAGTTCAATGGTGTATTTTAAAGTTTTTTTCATAGCTTTATTTTGTATAGATACGTTTTCTTTTTTCTTTTTTTTTTTTTTTTTTTTGCTATAACTTTCTTGTTTTTCAAAAATTTTTATGTTTGGTAATTTTTCATAATTACATCTACTTAAAGATGATAAATATATAAAAAAATTGTTACTTAACTTTTCTAAGAGAAAATTTATAATAATAATCACATAAATTTTCAATAACTGCAACTATCTCAAGCAAACCCTATGATTACTGAAATAACACAAAAATGGAAAGTACACTTGAGTTCTTAAAGAAGAGTTCGTTTCTTCAGTCAACAAATTTTAAATGGATCCACAATCTACAGTTAGGTGTTCATGCAGATAACCTAAATATTTTAATTTAAAGCGGTTATAAGTACTTATAACGCTTAGGATCACATGGAGCACATAAAAGAGAGATGCAAAAGGAGAAGAAAATTACCCAAGAAATTAAAAAGCATCCATCTAATCTCACTTCTCTGTCTTTCGCTGCCTTTTGATTTGTGCTTTCGATTGCAGTAATACCATTGGACGTACAGAAAATTTCAGTATGTCGATGCCTGTGTAAGTGCAAGCGCATCAGTCAGAGGTGTTAATTAAAAACTCATATAATAAACAAGTTTGTAGATTTAGATATGGCAGTTAGTTTAACTTCAAAATTGAATAAAAATTTAGATCAGATCGAGATTGAATTGTAAGTTGAGGTTTCGGATCGAATCTTTTTTGAATCAATCTTGAGCCGACTACATATAAGATTGAACCAGCTCGAGATTGAATCGAATTTTTTTATTATTAAAAATAATTTAATTTATATATGATACTTATAATTTTGCACCAAAAAATTTATTTTTAAAATTTAAGTGTTGAGTTACAACTTGTAATTTTTAAAATAAATATAATATATTCATAAATATAAAAATTATCTCCTTGAAAATCATATTTTCTTTTATTTCATGCACTCAATTCAATTTTTTTGAATTTTTTAATAATTATTTTTATTAAATTCCAGCTAACTCGATTAAAATGAACTATATATTATTTGATTTAGAATAAAAAAGAGATGAAAAAGTTCAATTCGAAAAGACTCAAAATCAAAATGAGTTAGCTCAAAATCGATAAAAAAAATGAGCTTAGCTGGCTTAAAATCGATTGATTTGAGCTACGAGCCAATTTCAAGTCGCTCAAAAATCTTTCAAACCAAACTTGAGCCGATTTTGGATTGGCTTGCTAACAGCCCTAAGTTTAGGCGAGCTTGGGTCAAATAATTTGACCCATGTAATAAATAAGTCAACTTAAGTCATATTTTAGTCAGGCTAATTTCAGGTTAAATTCAAACTCAAATCCATCAACCTTAATTTGACACTCCTAATTTTAATGCCTACTAATTCAAATTCATACTTTCATTTTCAATAACATCAGAAAGAAGGTGAAAATGTCGGTCGATGATTAAGTGCAAGTGTATGTGTTGTTCTGCAAATTTTTGTCACACACACAGAGAGTCACAATGTCGAACATTGACGTGTTGATTAGTAAATGTGCAGTTCATTTTAAAAAGCAAGGAATCATTCAGGCTAAAATCACATAGAAAGTAGGGAGTGATGGATTTATTTGAGCTCTCTGTAGGTTTCAAGTTTGATGTATTTGTTAAGGTTGAAAGTCTAAACGCCTTGAAACTATCATGCGGGAAGTAACAAATAAAAATGGGGAGATTTGACGGTAAAAAGAATGCATATGGAAGCAGAAGTAATTGTCTAAGACTAAAGGTGTAAATGAGTTGAGTCGAACTCGACTCATAATAAACTCGAACTTGAACTTGACTCCTTGGCTAAAAAAGCAGTTTGAACTCGAGCTTCAGGTCAAGTCGAGCACAAAAAATAAGCTTGAGCTCAGCTCGTCCGCTTATTAGGCGAACTTGACTCCATAAAACTAGTCTCCCAAGCTCAAATCACATTATATAAATGAAATAAAAACAAAAACAAAAAAACAGAAGCATCTAAATAAGAAAAATCAAGCATCATATTAGTAGTCACACTAATGACATACTCAAAGAAATGACGCATCTAGTTTTCCTTAACAAAATTGAAAGTTGAACAAAAAAATTTTATTCAAGCAAAATTTTTTTTTTTTTTTACATACATCATAACACTTATTTTTGAAACTTGAATTATGGAGGTCAACATTAGAGTCTAAAGGTTTTCGTTTAAGCAGATCTAATGAATATATGGAGTGTAATTTTACTTGTTGAAGTTATAGTAGTAGAATCGTGACATTAGGTGAACAAGTCATTAATAAGAGTGAGTGATTCAGATATTTAGGCTCTATTGTTCAAAATGATGGTGAAATAGATGGAGATGTTATTAGTAGAATTCAAGTTGGATTGAAGTGGAGGAATGCACATGGCCTGTTATGTGATAGAAAATTTCACTTAAACTTAAGGGAAAATTTTATAAGATGGTGGTAGGACCTAATGACTTATGATGCAGAATGTTGGCCAATAAAAAAAGTTAAGACTTAAGTATTACAAAGATGAGGATGCTGGTGGATGAGTGGCTTTACTCTTAGAGATAAAATGCGAAATGAGTATGTTGGGAAAAGTTGGAGGCTCCGGGCAGATAAGATTAGAGAGAGTCGCCTTAGATGGCCACATAAGCGTCGATCATCCCATGACGTTAGGAGAATAGATACATTAGATTTGCCTGATGTTAAAGGTAGGTAGACCTAAAAGATAAGATGTATAAAAAAATGATCTTAGTATACTTGAATTAAATGAGAATTTAACACATAGGACACAATGAAGACGGGATTCATATAGCCAATTAGTTTGCGATAAAGGTTGTTGTTGTTGTTGTATGATAACACTTATTTTTAGGCTCCTCATAACTTAGGTTAATAGAAACAATTGGCATATGAATAGCTCAATTCAAGTTTAATTTAATCCCAAAAATAAGAAATAAATTAGGTTTTAAAATTAAATTGCAAATTCCTCCCTCAATCAGTCAAATATGCTAAATTAAAATTCACATAAAACACAATTTTAGCATATCCAAGCCAAAAATGTTGCATAAAATGAACAGCCCAAATAATGTGGACTCCGAAAATTCGTACCCGACCTCTCAATGAAGAGAGTTAAATTATGTCGAATCAAATTTTCAGAAGGTAGATGAGATTATAGATAAGACACTACTCATAAATTTCATCATCATTTTGTGAGAACTTTAGATCTAGTTCCAGGTTTCTATAAGCGCAATTGCTTAGAGTTAATTACCCCTCCTAACTATGAGAGAGAACTTTTGATCAAGGCTAATCGTTAGGTTGATAATAGCTTAGCATATAGTAACAATAAATGGAATTTAAAATTTTATTATTGTTAACTTAAAGTATATGATTGGGGAAATGATGACGCGTCCGATTAAAATCCCATGCTTCGTCATCCAAGCCTATCATGGTCCTTAGTCTACATAGAAGAGGTAGTTGACCCAACCTAATTGAATGATTCTTGTCGCTAATAGCTATGGATTCTTCATTCAATGTAACTTTGTAGATTTAGGGTGATGTTTGTCTAAGAAGGCAACTTTAAGTGCACTTTAGCTAACAAAGGCTTTGTGCATGCTATGTTACAACATGTATGTCATCAAGAACATATGATGCAAACCGTTATCATAATTTAATAGTGTCATGTAGAGCAACCACTCGGTCAGAGAGTTTTGGTCATAATTACGCTTTTGTGACACTATTTTAGGGTAAAACAACGCGGACAGATGATATGAGTCGCCCTTACTGACATGAGATTTATTGAGTGAGCATAGCAATGCACATGACTTTACATTAGTTCCTTCATTAGCTAGAGTTTTCCTAAATTGTTTTCCGACAAATAGTTGCGAAAGGTGAATTGATTTTGCTTTAAGTTCTTGAATAATGAATTTCATTTAACTTAAACATGTGGAAATTTAATTTCACAAAAAAATTGATTTAGAATTTAAAGATTTTTTGATAATAATATTCCTTCCAGTTGAAATATACAATCAATACAACTATCATCGAGTCTATACTTACAACTTGTAATCTTATTGTCAAGCTTCACCTCGAGACTTTGAATTCTTGAATATGAAATTTCTTAATTAAAGTCTTTGATGGTCGTATATAAAGGTGAAAAAAAATTTTCTCTTTAAAAGAGTGAATGCTTGATTCAAGATCAGCTTTATCAACTTCCATTTCTATCAGGAAAGGATTTGACTAAATAAGTGGGACTTAGAACTTTGCCCAATAGGCAAAGCGGCACGATAGCAGTGTGCACTTGCATCAATCTTTAAGATTTGACTTTTTTAATTTAATGCACACACATCTTCAAAATAATTATCATTTTATCAAGATAATTGTACGCCTCTTAAAGCATAATTAATTTAAATTAATTTTTATATTTAGCCCGTTCAGCATTCTCAAATATTGAGTTTAGAAGATTAGCACATGTGTCAGGACACACGCAAACATATTTTCAAATTCATTGATTTTTATAAAGCTTAGGGGATTTGCATGGTTCCTCATACCTTGAGTTGGGAGTTTTAACATATATGTCAAAACACATGGGGATATTTTCATTTTCACTAATTTTTATACAATTTAGAGGACTTGCACACTTTTTAGGGCAATTAAATTTAAATATCATATTGCCCTTTAAAAATGTATGGTTTCATCACTTAAATCATTTGCATGCATTTTTGATGCAATAAAATAAACATTGAGTTGTCTAGTAATGTGTGTACGATTGCATTCTTAAGATTGCTTGCACTAAATCTCAATATATCAAATCTGGTCATAAAATTGTCTTACAATAAATGTCTAAATTTATCTTACTCGAGTACTTGCACTAATTTGAAATCATTTCAATTGAATGCAAGGCCACTCCATAATGCGTGTAAGAAAATTCACTTAAACCTTTTTATTAATACCTTCTATCTGCTCTTAGATTTGTATTATAGATCAGGCAGAGTAAGACATTTTGGCCCCTGTTCAATCATTTAAATTAAGATTCATTTGTTTGCATTTAGTCCATAGCTTATTACATGTCTTAAGCTTCAATGAGACTTGGTTCATGCTCATTAATAAGCTTATAAGTTCGTTGCAAATCTCATTCAATTCTTTTAGCACTTCTCAATTGGTTCAAGAAAATTGCAAGAGTCCAAGTATTCGTTTAATAGTCATGTTTATGCTCAATGGTGAGCTCTTCATTCATGTTCTTGCTCATAAACGAACCATCAATCTTCATGTAAGTTCAGCTTTGAGTTCAACATGAGTTCTATTCTAAATTGAAAGTTGGCTTTTAAGTCTAAAGTGATTCATTCATATGTCATGTATAAGTTTCAAGTCTTACATTGATTTGGTTCTTCTAATTGTTTCAAAGAACAATGCAATTCTTTTGTTCCAAACATTTATTGAATATATCACTTGTGTGCAGTGGCAAACATTTTATTAAAAGTCCATTCTAATGATTCTTGCAAGTTTATTTATTTATTTTTATTTCAGGAGTTTGCATTTCATATTATGCAATTGCTTTTAATTTCTTATCAATTTAATTATCAATTTAAAATTCAAACATTCTTTTAATTCATACTATTTAAATTTTCTATCAATCCATATTTTGGCAGCATCCTTATATCATCCACACATAGGAGGATGCTTCAGGTATGCTAGGGCTTTCACACTATACTTACACAAAATGTGCATAGTCAGTGTTTCGAGACTGCAGTTGAGGGGTCTTCACACTTACTCATTTAAATGACATGCATGGACCTTCAAGTACTTGAACGAGAGAAATGTTCAATTTTTCTCACCGCCTTAGAACAATACGCATGAGTACCTAACTCACAAGTTTCTCCACCACATTAGAATAATGTGCACGAATACTTAAATTATTTTAGCATTTTCTGTATTTTTACATTTTACACACAAATCGAGGCAATATTGAGATGAATTTGGGAGTGAATGCAAAGTAAAGAGGGGGAAATTTTCTTCCTCTCACTTTATGTATTTTTTTTGCGTTTTGACTTTTTAGAGACAGAAAGAGAGAGTTAGAGAGGGTTAGAGAGAATTAGACAGAGAAGGAGAAAGAGAAAGAAAGAAAGAGAGAGAAAGAGAGTGAAAGACTTTGGATATTATGGCACAAGAAGCATACAATGCTAATATCAACATAAAATAGATATCATACTACAGTAAACACTCAGAAATGACACCGCCTAAATATTGCATCTCTACTTTTCCAATAATAATGCCAAAGACCACCATTCCATACAAAGCCGCAATAAATTTTCCATCGCCAAAAGAGCCAACCCTGTTTTAATTTGCCAAGCTTGGAAATTTTTGATTCCGTCAAATGGGCACAAACAACTTACCATAATGTCACGCACCAAAAATGACCAAGAAGGTTAGCAAACTTCCTAGGACATTTTATGACAAATATGAGTAAAGAGGTCTACAAGAACCATGCTAAAATACAATCACAAAATGCTATAAGATTATTTAAGATACTATACAAGGCCAAATTCATCCGAAAGATTCTTAAAGATCCGGAAAGACTTTAGATTTTATGGGAATATTCTAAAAATCTCTAGAACTCTCCATAATGTAATTAATATTTATGGAGTAATGCAAAATATTCTACAATTTTATACACATGAGATTACTATATTGTAATCAAGAAAGTTTCTCAAGGGAGGTGAAAGGCCTATAAAAGGTAGGCACCATTTCAGTTATAATCCATCCAAGAATCCAAAACTTTTGTAAGCTTTGAAAAGTTATTTTTGTGTGGTGAAAGTTTGCCTTATATTTTCAAAGCTATTCTTGCTTACTCTTGTGTTCTTAGTATTCTAACCTAGTGTTTGTGAGAGTTACGCTAGCATCGAATGAAGGTATTATGCCGCACAATTAACTTTGAAACAAATTAGTCTGCGACAATAAGCTCCAAACAATTCACAATTTGTTATAAAAATTAACATAAACTAAATTAATACTGAAACCATGCTAACTGAATTAGTAAACTTAAAGCTAGAAAATAAAATATTACATTTATTAGTGAAAAAAATACAATCCTTCTCCACCATCATAACTGACATGCCCCTAAATATGAAAATCACAAATAAAATGAATCAACTAATGAAAAAAAAAATCAACTAATAAAAAGAAATAATATTTGATGTGATTCTTCCGAGCAAGATATGCCTCCTCCTTGGCATTTTAAACTTTATACTTTCAACCTTTTTATCTATATTCTTTTCCGGTCAAAAGAGAGTGTTTGATATGGGTAATTTTCTTTTCATAAGAACGTAGAAAAAGTGAATAAAGTGATCTGTGTTCTACTGTGTTTGTTGTTGAACTGCCTTCCATTATATTTCTTTTGCGATAAAAAAGAGACTTTGCTATGGCAATTTTTGTTTCCATATGAAAGTAGAAATATGAGAATACGTTGAATTGTCGTCCACAGTTTGTATTTGTTGACTCAAAAGTCAAAAACTGTGTTTGTTTACTTTTCACTACTTCTGATTTCGGCTTTTAGTGGAAACGGACATCCACTAAAAATTAAGGAATGGACACAACACGTGGTGAAAAATGTGTTCCGTATGCTAAAAACAAAAAAATATATCACCGCCATTGAAAAAATTTTAACACAATAAAGTATAAACACTCTTCTTCTAAAAAATATTTAAAACAATAACGAGAGAGCTGTTGATTGTTAACTCCTAAGATAGTACTGTTTCTTAAGTTGACTTCTTATTCTACCATGTAAGCAACAACATACCCAAAGGTTAGCAGCTAATTCAAAATGTTTTGAATTTCCATTATAGCTATGTAAGCATGGCTTAAATGAAGATATCAGTGGTGTCCACATCAAGAGCGGTTTGAGTTGGAAGACAAACACTAAGGGATTATTTGTGATCACTTTTATTTTTTGTTTGTTATTTTGTGTTTTAATCTTATTTTGCTTATGTTTTGTCTCAAAATAAAGCATGTTTGGTGGTATTAGTGGATTTTAAAAATATTCAAAATATCTAAAAATTATTTTGAATATATATAACAGAAAAACAAAAACAAGAAACACAACAAATTGAACCCAAATATGCCCTAAGGTTAAGATACAATACAGATTCAAATTCAGACGTTACGTTTTTCAATATGACTATGAAACATAAGCATCCCCTAAGCATAATGGTTCTTGATGGTAGATTTACTGTTTAGAGTAGCACTTAAAAAGCATATATATATATATATATATATATATATATATATATATATATAAGTGCACCTACGATATAAGCCCCGTAAATATAGGCTCTAGGGAGGGGTTAATTGTTGATACAAGTAACATTACACCTGAACTGTACAAAGCTTGTTAACGTGTCTTGCACCTGGGACACCCTAATCACAATGGATACAACCCAAATGTTGCTCCTCCCTCTGAAAACATGTTCTCTATGACCAAAAAATTTAGTCAAAATAGACTTAACACAACATTCAATTATAACACAATACAAAAGGTTCCAAAAAGCTAACCATAAAAAGTAAATAGCCTACTGTTTACCAAAGCCATGGTCATTATGATCTTGTAGCTCCATATGTGGACATTTGTGTGGTTGTGTTATGCACCATAAATATATGCAATGATACAAGCATACATAATACCAGCATACAATTGATAGAAATGAAATAAAGAAATTCCATATCATATATCAGGTCCTTCATGAAAAGTATGCTGCATAAGCAGTCATCCATACTGGTGGACCTGCTCACGTTAATTAATAGTACATAAAGGTAAAAAAAATCCAGAAAAGCTTAAGAGGATACCTGAATTTTGTGTACAGCATGGTGGCAACCCTAGAGGATGTGCTCTGGAAAATACCAGAACGATCACAAAAATGTTGTTCAAGTGCGAAATTGTAAGAACTTCTCTTCATTACGTCAATGGCTCCTGATCAATAGCTTCCCTAACCGACATAATGCGTCCACAAAGCTCCTGCATCAGCAATAATAAAAGAACAAACAAAAAAAAAAAAAAAAGTGAACCACAGCACAGAAAGTTTAAAACATATATCCAGTTAGTAACATGGATTCTATTAACACCTGAAAATGCAGCTCATCAAGAAGGTTCAACAATCTAATTTGGATTTTCCCAGACTTAAAACAATCAGCAGTAAAGAAGATGGTGCAAATATGCATTCTTCAGAACAAATTAACAACATACAGTAGGAATGTAAATGAGTCAAGATGAGCTTGAGTCACTCACTTGAGGTTGAGCTTAATTAATTAATCGAATTCGAGCTTGAGTTCTAGCTCGAACTTTACTTTACAAATTCGAGTTGGCTCATGAGCCAGCTCATTTAGTAGTATAAAACAAATGAAATAATTTTGATTCAAGTAATGATTATAATAAAAGAGATAAAAAATAAGAAATCAAAAGAAAATTAACAATAAAATACTTGATATAAAAGAATGAGATAATTTTTTTAATAATTTTTTACTTAAACTATTAAATTCAAATATTGTTAAAGTATATATTATATTAATATTTATTAAATGAGATGCTCTTGAGCTAACCAGTTGAGTTGCGGTTAGCTTGAGCTTAGTGTGTTAGTTCATTAAGCTCGGCTCATGAATCATTTATTGAACCAACTTCAAACAAGTTCACGAGTCAACTTGACTCACTTACACCCCTTAATATTCAGCATATAGTATTTAAAGTGCTAACATACAAACCGATCCATTAGCTTCCATTGCAACCATAACTTCATCAGGAGTAGAGAAAGAAATAAATGCATAGGCACGACTTTTGCCTCTCTTGCGATCATGAAGCACCTTTGTACTAACAACTGTTCCAAATTGACTAAAATAATTCATCAACTCTTGAGCCCTTATGGATCGAGATAGGTTACCAACATAGATCTTGTAAGGACTTTCAAAGACAATATTCTTTTAGGGCAGAGTTCAGGGCGTCCACATTTTTTCCACCAGAAATCATGTCGACTGAAAACTTTACTCGCATTTCACGTCCAACAATATCCTGGAAATATTAAAGTAATTACAATAAAAAAAACACGGAAGAATAAATGAAATCAGAAATAATTTCTAAGTTCAATTCTGGACTTACAGACCCATCCAAAGCAGTTATTGCAAATTTTGCTTCAGAAATTGAAGCCATTGTAACATAACCACAACCTCGACTAATGCCTGTACGAGGATCCCGTGATACCTACATTGTGTTCAAACAAGTTATTATCGCATCGCATGCCTCAGGAAAAACAATCCCAGATTGCAAAGCGACTTTGTAATATATGTTTTCCAAGCTATCAATTGTTGCAGAAAAAAATATTTGCTCTCCAAAATTTAAAAATAGTGCAGAATTTTTTAAATTAGTACCATACAAAAAAAGGAAATGGATTTTCCATTTATTTTGCCTAAAAAACCAGAACAAAACATGTGTCAAGCAAAAATAAAAGCATTCAAACGTGTTGTAACCATAACTAGATCGTCATTCGCTTAAGTAACAAGACTGCCAAAATTTATGCCCATACTTTCCGTATGTTTGCCTTTCATAAAAACATAAATAGACTCTAAAAAAAAGCTTCCTCATCTATTTATGACTTCTGTTATTCCCCCTTTTATCATTCAAGACTTGGGGAATCACGCAACCAAGAATTGAGTAAATAATCCATTAGTTGAACATTGAGTTTAGGAGGATTTACCACGTATTTTTCCTATTTTAGTTAGATTACATCAAAGATCGACTTTAAACTCATATTTTTTTGCTTCTAGTTATGGATGTTCTTACAAGACAATTACAGGAGGATGTACCTTGGTGCATGCTTTTTTGCTGATGATATTCTTCTTGTTGATAAGACTAGAGAAGAATCAAGAGAAACTTAAGTTATAAAGGTCAACCATAGAATCTAAAGCCTTTCGTTCAAGTAGATCTAAAACCGAATATATGGAGTGTAATTTTAGTTGTAAAAAATCTAATGGTGGGATTGTGACATTGAGTGATCAAGTGATTAAAAAGAGTGAATATTTTAGATATCTCATTTCGATCGTTCAAAATGATGGTGAAATAGATGAGGATGTTAGTAGTAGAATTCAAGTTGGATGGTTGAAGTGGAGGAATGCATTTGGCTTAATTTGTCATAGAAAAGTACCGCTTAGACTTAAGGGAAAATTTTATAAGATGATGATAAGACTTGCAATGACTTCTGTAGCAGAATGTTGGCCAATAAAAAAGAAGCATAAAATAAAGTTAAGTGTTACATAGATGGGAATGCTTAGATGGATGAGTGGCTTTACACTTAGAGATAAAATGTGAAACGAATATATACATGAAAAGGTTGGAGTAACTCCAGTGGAAAATAAGAGAATCGCCTTCGATAATTTCATCACATAAAATGTCGGTCATTTGATAACTCAGTTAGAAGAGTAAATACATTAGATTTGATCTATGTTAAGAAAAGTAGAGGTAGACCTAAGAAGATTTGGTTAGATAGTATAGAAAATTATCTTCTTTTATTACAATTAAATGAGAATTTAAGAGTGTGTGTGTGTGTGTGTGTGTGTGAGAGAGAGAGAGAGAGAGAAGGGAGAGGCTGGCTGCTGCTATTTCCAAATATTGGCCCAACAAACAAATAGAGGTAAGCAGGGAGGGAGAGAGATGATGAGAGAGGTTTTGGGAAATTTGAATTATGCTAGTCAACGCTAACAATAACTACTTATAATTAAAAAGAGAATTTCAGTCCCAACTAGAGAGATTTTATATTCACTTGAATTATATTTAAATTATCTAATATTTCATTGAAAGTAGTAAATAGTAGTTTTGAGATAAACATATTGTCTTCATCTGAAATTTATATGTTTGCTAGACAAGTTAATTGCATCTAAATCTGCTTTGCATGGTAGATATGCATTTGAAACCCTATAATGTCCCACATATAATTTGACAATAGAGCTTAAAGTTATATTGCAATGTCAACTATAAGTAGCTCAACATAGGAGTTAATAAATAGATTAAGAAAAGACTATAACCTTAAAAGATATATATAACAGTGATTGATTGAAATGCAATGCAAAAAACTAAATTTTTTTCATCTAAGTTCGTAAAGTGAGACTTTATTATTGTATAGGCAAGACTTGAACTAAAGATCTTAACAACAACTTTCAAGAACCTTACTAATTGGACTAATACAACTATAGGCGGGATTTTCTTTTAATTCTAATAAAATAAGGTCATTTTCTATACATCCTAACCAAGTCATTTTTATACATAGGCAAAATCTAATGCATCCATTATCCTAACTAGGACATCGGGTGACCAACATTTTATGTGATCAAACCATATATGGGCGACTCTCTCTAATCTTATCTATCATTGGAGCTACTCCAACCTTTACACGTATATATTTATTTCATATTTTGTCTCTAACTGTAAAATCACTCATCCATCTAAGCATCCTCATCTATGCAATACTTAATTTTATACTTCTCTTTTACTAGCCAATATTCTACACTATAAAGCATTGCAGTCTCACCACCATCTTATAATTTTTTTTTCTTAAATCTAAGCAATAACTTTTTTATCATGCAGTAACCATCAAACTTGAATTCTACCAATGGCAACCCCATCTATTTCACTATCACTTTGAACAATAGACTTAAAATATCTAAAATATTTACTCTTTTTAATGGCTTGATCATCTATTATCACAACTTACTACTACTAAAATTAGAATCCATGTATTTTATTTTAGGTCTACTGAAACAAAAGTCTTTAGACTCTAAGTTTGACATACATAATGCAAGCTTTTCTTGAACTCCCTCTCTAGTCTTATCAATAAGAAGAATATCATTAGCAAAAAGCATACACCTAGATACATCCTCCTGTAAATGTCAAGTACGAATATCCATAACCAATGAAAAAAGATATGGCTTAAAGTCGATCATTGATGTATCACAACTAAAATAGAAAAATACTTGCCAATCCTCCTTGTATTTGAATACAAGTAATAGCTCCAGTATACATATCTTTAATGTCTTAAATATATGCAGTATCAACTCCTTTCTTTTCTAGAAATCTCCAAAGCACTTCTCTTAATAGTTTATCATATACTTTCTCTAAATTAACAAATATCATATATAAATTCTCCTCACTCCCTCTATACTTCTCTATCAAACCTTCCAACAAATGTATAGCATCCAAAGTAGACCTATTTAAGATTAATCCAAACTAATTTTGAGAAACTTTTATATCATGTTGTAACTTATACTAAATTACTCTCTCCCACAATTTTAATGTATGACATATTAATTTAATTCCTCTATAATTTGAACACTCTTATGTATCATCTATACTCTTAATAAAAGGAACAAATAAACTCTTTCTCCACTCACTTAACATCTTTTTAATATTTAAAATAATATTAAAAAATTTATTAAGTAAAGAAATTTCTTAATCTCCTAAGCATTTCAAACTTCTATTAGAATATCATCAAGTCCTACAACTTTATCACACTTCATTTTCTTTAAAGTCTCACCAACTTCAAATTTACTAATACGACGAGAAAAACAAAAATCTATATTTTCATTTAGCATACTAAAGCCACTAAATTAAATTGTATTCTTGCAATCTTAATTAAAAAAATTATCAAAATATCTCATTCACCTATGTTGAATATCCTCTTCTATAAAAAATACGATTTGATATTCATCCTTAATGCACTTCAATTTAACTAAGTTTTAAATTTTCTTATCTTTTACTTGGTTAACTTATACAAGCATCTTTAGCACTTTTTAGTGTTTAAATTATTATAAAAATAACTAGATGTTAAATTATTTACATCACATATTATTTTTGTAAAATCCTTATGGGACATTTTATATCTTTCCAATTTTTCGAGTTTTAACATCTAAACTAATTTTTATAAGAAGACTTTTTATATTGATCTTTTTTGCACATTTTCACTCCGCCACCAACTATTTTTTATTAATATTTTTCCTCTTGATTTTCAAGCATGTTTTCAATCCAAAATTCATAGTTGATGATGAAACTTAAACTTTCACCAGAAATAATCTTACGATCTTTACAATATAAATGATCATTTTTTTATAAGAAAATAATTCATATGTATTTTATTAGATTAATTTCTATACATGATAATATACTCCTCTTTTATTAAATAAAGTATTAGCAATTATAAAATCATAAGCTAAAATAAAATTCAATATGATCCTATTTAATGTATTAGTCACACCAAATTCATAGCCACTATAAATATTTTTAAAATCTAATATCACTCTATCAATATTGTTATTTAAATCTCCTCCAATAAATAATCTTTTTTCAAGAAGTATCTTTTATATTAATTATTCTGATTTATTTCAAAAAAATTTCTTTTAAATATACATCCAAATCTAGTTTAGGAGAATAAGGACTTATAACATTAATAATTTTAATATTAACAATAATCTTTAAAAATATATTTTATCTTTAATTTTATTAATTTTCACAATATTATCCTTCAAACTCTTATTTATAATCGCATTTGCACCATTTCTAATATGAATACCAAAATTTAAAACCTAAACTATCAATCTTCTTAGCTTTTTCTCCAATCCATTTAGTTTCTCAAATACATAGAATATTTATCATCTTATGAACAATAATATTTATTAATTTCATTAATTTATCTATAAGAATACATATATTTCATGTTTCTATTATAATTTTGATTTTATGAATTAACTTATTTGCTCACATCCGTCCATAATATGAAAACTATTATTTATTTAACACCCGGCCAGTCAGCGGCTCTCGAACACTTTTCACTATATTCAAGTTATACAATGTCTTCTAAAGAGCACCATTACATTGACACAATATTAAAAAATTCATGTCATGATTTTTCAACAAATTTTTTGATGGATGTTACATATCTAACACAGTCTTCCACTTTTCTCATTCGGGGCTTAGGACCTGACAATGGTAGTGTCAATTGGCACCCAACAATATAAAAAAAATTAACTCATGTTTTATTTTTTATAATTTCAACGCAACCATTATAGAATCAAGAATAATGTTTATAAAATTGATATATGTACAATCTGAAAGCTTTTTAAGATTGAATAGACTAGTAAGAGGAATTCTTTGAAACCTTACCGAGAATAATCCACCAGGGAAAGCAATTTATTTAGATTTTCAAGGTTGATATGCCTTAGTGTACAATACAGCATGGGCTCTGTCATCGTGTGGCGCTTCAAGACGTTCCCATTAACCTCCAAAAAAGAAGAGAAAGATTGCAAGGAGAAGATGTACTTCAACTCTCTAAACACCCATAAATCCCTAAGTAACAGCATCTACTCTTTCAACCAAACCCCGGATTTAACTACCATCCAATGTGGTGAGATTTAATAGGAATTCAATTTCCTAAGTCTACCTACACACACTAAACCAAAATTAAACTTATTTCTTAGTTTTAATTGTTTTCATCTTGCTTGGATTGGATTGTAGGCAAGTAAAGAAAATAAAATTAAATCCCAAGATTTTGTTGCCTGATTATGAATCTGCAGCCGTTAACTTGAACATTTCCACATTTGTTTACTTTCCAAACACAGCAATGCGTCGAGGCCGAGTCATCAAAGGAACAACAGCCAAAAACCAACAAAGAATTACCTCTACCGAAAGAACAGTTCCGTAGTGTTTGAATAACTCAAGCAGATGGGAGATGTCGTAGCTTCTCGGGAGGTTGCAAACGTAGAGTTCACAAGGCCGTGCTCTGCGCTTTGTGTCATCTACAGCGCCGACTGATCCGCCAACAGCTTTCTCATTCTCCTCAGAATCCATATCTCCCAAGTTGATCTTCCTATCCTTTTCAACGACAGCAAGAACCCTAGGGTTTCTTCTGGGTTTGTAACGAAGAAGCAGAGAAAAGATAGGTGAGTTTGAACGGCATTTAAAGAAGCCCGAGGAGGAGGAAGGAGAGGAGGATGACCGATGCATGAGGCGGAGCGATGAGTGGCGCTGGATGTGAGAAAGCTTGAGAGAGAGCGTGGCGGCCATCGCCGCCATGGGAGTGGAGGGTGGCAGGTTGAGCGATATGGATAGGATAGGCCTAATTTTTAAAATAACCTTTATTAAAACCGTAATTAGCTAATTAATCCTTCCAAAAAAATTTAAAATAGCAGTCGTAGGCGGCCCGAACTAATGAGTCGGCGCCATCTGGCCAACGCTTCATCACCGAGTCGTGAGCTGAGTTGTACTGCCAGTCAGCTGACTAACGCTTAAATAAATTTTTTTAAAAATGAATTAACGTGTTTTTTACATATCGCATCGGTTTTTCGGTTCTGCGTAGTTGGTATCGTTGGAAAGGGAATAAAATATTCTATCATTTAAGGAGTTGATGAATCTCGGAGCTTAAATTTTTTTGCGTCATAAAATTTTTTGAAAAGAGTTCAAATCTGATAAAAAAAAAAAGTGTATCTCTTCATGCTGAAATTTTAATTTTCATTCATTTCAATTAGTATGAAGAAATGAAATATAATAATTGCATAAATTAAATAAAGATGAAATCGCTTAATGAATTTTAATATGATTAGTCAAGAAAATAAAGCGTATATTTATAGGTACTAAAGGCCAAAATGAAAATTAAAGTATTGCTTAAATTGATAGAGTTCAATTGCTTCTAGAAATTAGGGTAAATGATAGTATCGATTAAATTAAAGCTTTTTTTGGATCAATCTTATTTTATGTTTTGATTTTGTGAATTATTACAATGATTTTCTCTATTTTCATCATTAAGTTCTTACAACCCATCATGTTCTTATGATTATTATTTTTTATTATCATGCATGTTTCCAATTGTTCATTCCTTGATGTATATAGCAGTGTGATATAGGTTTCATACTATTATGCCATGTGACTTGTCATTTTAGTAAACGTATTTGATTTTCCTTGCAATATAGAAATATGTGACATTATTGACATTATTATTAGTCTCATTTCCTAAGCATAAATTATAGAAGATTTATCATTACTCTCTACAAGAGAACTTATTGTTTTGCAATTGCTAGTTAATATTGTTGCATTGTGCTCGTCCTTTATGACTTAATGTTGTGGATCATGCATTTTGTTCGTTCGATGAAAATATATGAATATAAAAATTTTCCCTTGCTAAGGTCTTTTTTAATGCAGCAGTTTTTTAAAATCAACATCATATTTTAAAATATGAGTGCCTTTCCTTTTGCATTCTCATTTATTGGCAATTCTTGGCAGTAAAACCTACATTCTTTTTTCACCTCCATAGGTTTGCTGATATCTCCTGATCTCAAAACAACTACAATACAATGTTGTACATATCAAATCATTCTAAAAAATCATTAGGTTGCCTAAAGTTAGAAATTATGTTTTAAGAAATGATGACTCTTTTAGATCTTGCTATTTGGTTGAATGAAGTTAGAAATTAAAATAGATTTTCAACTACAACGCTTTCAAAATCCCTCAATAAAAAAGATTTCATTTTCACACTCTTTGAGAACAAACTATCAATGGGTTGTAAGAATTTATTTTTTGTTTTAAAAATAAATCAAATTATTTTTATAAATACTCAAAAATAATTTTTGGACACTTTAAACTATTTGTAATTCCACATTAAGTCTTCCATCCTCTCACGTGAGTTAACCAAATTAAATAAACATTAAACATTACTAGGATATCACAATGAGAAGTAGGTAAATGAGCAAGTATAAAAAACATATAAAGCGGAGAAACATGCCATGAACGCAGAAAATAGAATACAACTATGCCGATTGATACTGCGTGGAATCGCATCATTTGCCGAGTGTAGTGGGATGGCGGTCTCCGCGGCCGATCACGCAGATGATGTTGTAGATGGTCCTCCTCCTCCTCTTCCATCCGCTCCACAGGTTGTTGTGATCCTAACTCTGTAACATGAGGTATGTCAACTGAAGCTTGTGTAGGCAACGAATACCCGTGGTAAACTCAGGTATGGCGGTGTATGTATGACGGTGGACCATATGCTGGCGGGACTGCTGTGTTCCATGGGTGCATTTGCGACCAATTTACTTCCTGATATGAATACTGTTGTGGCTGTGTAAATGTGCGCGGTGTCCTACCAGGACAAGGATGGCACCACATCCATCGATGGAACATCGGCGCGTCGAAGTGCACGGAATGTCGGTATCCAGATCGAGTGTCGAGATATGCATATCCCTTTATAGTGCCACCAGCTTCCTCATATTCATTGAAAGATGTCTGATAATGCGTATCGTCACTTCCGCTCGCCGAATATGTCCTCGGTATTCAAAATGTGGTCGCATATCTGAGAATTTGTGATTGTACCGTTGTTACAAAGAAAAGAAAATTTTAATACTAAGCATTTAAACTAACCATCAGCTCTGCGCGCTGGGTAATGCGTGTCGGTAATTTGCGCCTTCAACATGTACAATGAAGCCCATGAAACACCATCGCATATATCATAATCACGGCTCTATCATGCTGATGAATCCATCTACAACCGACTCACGTCTTGCTCCCAGTGCAATGTCGAGTGGTGGTATTGGACCCAATCAACATCGCCTTTTCCCATCAGCATACAAATGATGGATCTATCGGGGCCACATTAATGGT
Source organism: Cymbidium sinense (assembly GCA_021442155.1). Lineage (NCBI taxonomy): Eukaryota > Viridiplantae > Streptophyta > Magnoliopsida > Asparagales > Orchidaceae > Cymbidium > Cymbidium sinense. The sequence goes on along the minus strand of CM038228.1, from coordinate 62,816,760 downwards.
AGGAGACAAGAACTGTCGAGCACGATCGGCTCTACCCTCTTCCAACATATGATCGGATTCTCTGTAGCCATATCTCCTGTCCCTGTAAGCATATATCCGCGACACGCAAGCGGATATGATGTCCATATGGCTCCCATATTACCTGCGCATATAACATAAGTTATTATTTCAATAAACAGTCAAAAGTTAGAAAGCCAACAAACATTACATCAAATTTGCGTACCTGACTCTGCAGAAGTCCATCCAACTCATCCCTATAAGCTCTGATATTGGATGCTGGCATTTCCCGAACATAACCTTCATTCCAGCGGAATCCTATACTAAGGCCGTCAATAGCTGTAGGATATGGAACATGTAATGTAGGTCTTCCCACATGAAAGTGCTCCCACCCATATCGCAAGAAATGCACACATCCAAATGTTTGTTCACATGGTTTTGTTGCTTCATGTAATTCATATATGATGAGGAAGACAAATACAACCTGACATCTCCGTGAACGTCAATATCCTCAAGGGTGAGATATCAGGTGAACCTCGATCCGGCACTGCAAAAGAAAGGATCCAATAGAAACAATATATACGCTAGACATGCATCGTGGAATCTAACTCGATAGATCTAAATATGAATCACGTAGTAATGTCCATCGGCCAACGAAAGGCAAGCTGTACGTGCATGAGCTGCCCCATTCAAACCGCGATGTAATATGCGATGGATCGGATCATGGTACACAACGCTCGTCCGATGCGCCCAAGCAAATCATCGCAACAATCTGGCCATGTAGCCCACCGTCTATCACTACCAACAGCAACGCTGCCAATCACAGCTGGGCCGTCTATCCGGATGCCAAGAATCATCGCGACATCCTGCAATGTAATCGTCATCTCACCGGTGGCCAGGTGGAATGTATTCGTCTGCGAGCACCATCGTTCAACGAACGCTGTCAGTAGGTGGTGATCCAGCTTAATGTACTGCATCTGGGACACACTATCTAAGCCGACGTCCCGCAAAGCATCCATAAATCTTGGGCAATTTACAGGCCATTCCCTCAACATCAATAGGTGCGCAGCAGCTCGATCACTGAAACCTGCAACGACAAGCACTCGTAAGTAGGGATGCGCCAACAAACAAATGCATATGTACGTAAACATTTTAAATAAATGCCGTGGAAATTTTACCAATCGATGCGCCGCTTCAGGTTTACCACGTGAAGGCAATTTATATGGGTGCACCTCACCGGCAGGGCCATAGTCAACAACCGCTCATCCGTCGCCGCTTCCTCCTACGTGGCGGCACGGCAAAGATCGCTGACATCTTTCCTGTTGTAATTCAACAAAATAAAAATGACGAACTGAGTTTAGCATAAATAAGGCAACCTGGCAACCTGCAAATAATATATATCAGGAAAATAGAAAAGAGAGTTAAAATAATCACATCCATAAAACATGAGTTATTAATTTTAAAATAAAAGAGAGTTTAAAACAAAACAATCACATAAATTATCTTTAATTGAGCGCTTGTCAAAAAAATGAATGCAGCATTAAAACACATAGTTAAATGGACAACATTTATAAAAGGAGGACACTCTTTAGATCAATGCAGTTGACTTGGTTCCTCCTGGCATTTTAAGTTCAGGCCACATGGCTTAATGCTTACCTGCAACATAACAAATCATTATCACTAAATAATTACTCGAAGCTTGCCAACAAGCGATAATCAAGGAAAAAAAAGGTTACAACCGCCATATTCATATTAATTTGAAGCTGCTATTAAATCTACCGCAATGCCGCACAAAAGTTACAACCATATTCACCATTACCAAATGCCGACCAAAAAAACATAAAATATAAAAAAATTCCAAGAATTCATCTGCTAAAATGAATGATTCGAAACCATCAAAATCAAGGTAAGCATCCTAATAGAAGAAAAATGTTATCAGATTCGCTCCAGCTGAAGTTAATTACTATGTGTACACATACTTTTTTTTTGAAAGAAACAATATATGTATAATTAAAAACCTGCTCTCTTTCTTATTGCAAAATACTATGAAAATAGTTTTTATGGGACTAATCGTGTACTATGATTCATGTCTAAAAGCTCATAGAAAGATTGAAGATCAGATAATAACCGCATGCGTGAATTTGGTAAAAGGTGAAGACCTTCGACACATATAAATTACTTTTTTTTTTTTTTGGATATGTGACTAATGACTAAGTGTGCTAATAACAAAAAAAATAACAATTGAGATTCTTTTACCTTTAAGACAACAATAGGCTTTTATTACAATCTGCTAACAGACAACACAACACACAACACATAGAAAACACTCAACACAACAGCTACTGATAAATTACAATCTGCGGGAAGAAATTTGAGGACAAGTCGACCTATTGTGTCCAACAGTCTTACACACACTACAAACCCTGGAACTTTTTGTAGTGTTCTCGTCCATGCTATTTTTAAATGCTTGTCCTAGTCGCCTGCCTTTCCTTTTGATATTCGTGGACTATACTTGAATGTGCCACCGATGTGTTCACCCCACTCTTCCCGATCGTATTACATGGAATGCCTTATGTTGATATAGTTTTGCAAACTATAATAGGATGAGACGTGGATGTGGTTAATGCGTCGGTTCAAACAAAGAATCACGCGGCGCACATGGTAGATGGTAAGTTTCATGTTGTACATGTGCACATACATTCATTATTTTCACCTATTTCAACCTTGAAGGTCCTGCTAGTGACATCAAAACCTGCACGACACGCTTTTAACCGGTTCAGAAATCTTCTTGCCTCTCTTTCATTAGCCTGCAACGTTACATCAATGCGTGGAGAGAAAGAAGTTTCCTGTTGACTTTCTAGATTTCTAGCTGATTCAAAACGTTTCATGAAAAGGGCTACAAGGTTGTAGTATACAGCTGTAATCAATGCTTGAATCCAGAAACCACGCGTTCTTTTAAGCACACCATCAAGCACAGCATTTGTAGTCATTGTTCCATACCAGTAGCTCGTCGGGTAAGAGACCATTGTCAATGTCTCTTAAAACAAGCTACCATATGCCTCCCGCTGATATTCTTAATGTCCGACATCGCTTAAAAATTGAATGTCATCTCGTGTTTCCAAAGAACGCATATTTTTTGACACATGAAGTCAACATCACCTATGCCGAACTGTCTAACGGCCCGTTTGAAATTCTCCCTTAAATGACGCAAAATGATGTGTCGCCTGTGGAAAGATCTCTCGCAACCGCTAACTACCAAAGATGTCTATCCGAGATCAAGAGATCACCCTTGTAGAATAAATAGTTGGGACCAAGTTTTGTAATGTATGCAAAACCAAACCTGTGACTCGATGCTCTCGATTCCACAACCGCAAAGGCTAGTGGGAACAAGCGCTCGATCCCAACCGCAGTTAGTGTTCCTCCTCAGACTTGCCAGAGAAATGTCCCATCTAGGCATAAGATCGACGGCAATATCCGCCTTCTTATGGAAGGCTCAAATGACCAAAACAACCGCTTGAAATCGACGATTCTCTGCATGTATCCATATATAATTCCGCATTGACGCAAATAATGTATATGAATTTTTCCAATGTTTTGTAAGATTCCTCCCAACTTCCAAAGATAACCTTAATTTTCGACGCACATCCCAAGCCTTCATGTAGACACTCTTATATTGAACTTAATTCAATACGCCTACTATTTCAGTCGATCTAGTTGACGCCCCATTGCGTTGGATGAAATAACTAATAAATTGTGGACGCACCGCCTATGTCCAAAGATTTAACCGAATGATCGCAGCATGAAAAGCGCCAAGTGAACTAATACGCCACGCCCAACTTTAATCGACCTTGCATGTAAGCTCCACGACAAGATCTACTTGTTAGAATGATGTTCCGCACCTTGTGAATTTTAATTGATTTGAAGCACAAATGACATACTCAACATTGTTAATGATAGTGCTTGAATTGCAAATTGCAATCGCTTTGAATTGAAAACACATATGTTCAAACAATTCATCTGGAATGCAGTTATCCTCTTCAAAGACTGAATGATCTGATGGGCCATCGAATGTGAGGTCCTCATCCCATTCTCTAGCGGTTTCGGCACTACGCAGATAATCGTTATTCCGTACCAAGTGCTCTTCCGTATGACTTGTTCTAACCGATAATCGAATCAAGTCTCTAAAGACTAAGGGATGATCCTCAGTAGTTAGTTAGCCGCTTTCAGCCATCCTCCTCCTCCTCATCATCATCACCGCTACCTCCACTAGATCTGCACTCCAACATCTTGGGTACTACATTAATCTCATTATCTTCTAAGTCACCCATCACAAAAGATTTGTCCCAAATAAGAAATCATGTTCGCTGTTTCACCATAGCATTCCACCGAGTACTTAATCGAGAAGTCGTGCGATTGCTCGCTGCTCTCTCACATTCCTCTCAGATTAATCTCCTCTACCCATTAATTCCATAACTCGACATAAACCACAATAGAGAAGCACAAGTCGCAGAGTATAGTTTCACCGACTTCTTCGCCATCAATGCGAAGCAACAAATCCAAAGACTGCAGAAAACGACCTACCGATTCACGAGAACTTTGTTGGATCTATCTTCAATGATTTCATGATTTTTTCTCGTAAGTCCTCAATCTAATAATGATGGGGATTTGGATTGGACGGATGTTCCCACCAATGTATGTTGGAATGAATTGCCATTCACACTCGCCCACCTCCATAATAAAGCACTAAAAAGACAAGAGTTGAATTCATCACTAACCACCAAAGAACAACAATAATCTTTCACCACACCTGATAAATGCAAATAATTTAATTAAGGAGGAATAAAATTATCAATTCATTTATGATATAAGATGCATGCAACCTATTACACAACTTATTAAATAAAATTTGTTAAAATATATCCTAATTTAGTAAAGTAGTTGAAAATTGAATTGAGTTCAAGATTGAATTGAAAAATAGATGTATTTCTATATTTATATGTATTAGCGTAATATATTTATACTCTTCTTAGAAGATTAAATAAAACACTACTTTTTTTATTATGCATGATCATAGAGAGAATTATTAAAATAATTATGCCAATTAATTTTACAGATAAAAGAAATCGTAACGATGAATTAGAATTAGAGTTTAAGGCCTCAAAAAATGATTTAGCTAGAGTAATATTATTAAAAAATTGAATATTTAAACCAACGACAAATCGAGCCATCCAAATTATTCTCTCATGATTCTCTGTAACTATTAAACGGGTAGCTATTTCATCTTATATATATACATGTATATGTAAACTTAGAGGGTGATACAGCATATACAAATGCCTTATATTTCTGTAGATTTCATCCTTCCTATTCTCCTCTACTTTTTTTCTAGTTAAAATGGCTCATACAAGATGTTCAACATGGTATTAAAGCCAAAAGTCGGCGTAAATAAAGTTACAGGTTAGCGATATTTCATAAAATGGAGTAATTTGCATCTTCATCTCTATCAGATTCTTTGGCATCTCTTAACATTAGTGAAACAATGATCCCTTCTTCCCTTAAATTTTTTATTTCCAATCTCAAGCATATAGTCAATACTCAACTAACCAATAATAATTATCCTACATGGATAGCTCAAAAGCTTAAACTAATCAAGGCAAATCGATTTGAAGGCTTTCTTGATGGATCTATTTCTCGTCCAAATAAGCTAGTTACTGGTTATAGTGGAAAATCTATTCTCAACCCAGCTTATAAGGCATGTGTACTCATAGGTCAGAATTTGACAACGACAATTTATTCAACACTCACTCCAACAATTCTTCCTATCTCTGGATTCTTGTCAAGCCATATGAGCAGTGCTTGAGCGACAACTAAAATCCACAAACAGTAAACATAAATCCAACTCAAAACATAAATCCAACTCTAAAATCCACAATCTCTGGATTCTTGTCAAGCCATATGAGGGTAGCAAACATTCTACTTTCAAAAATGCAAGATATAACTAAACATACTACAATAAAGTAGATCTAGATACACAAAATTACACATATTAGATCCACAAAATTAGATCCAAAAAAAAAATTAGATCCACAAAATTAGATCCAAAAAAAAAATTAGATCCACAAAAGTTAGATACATAAAAGAAATTACATCCACAACATATCACAAGGTAGATCTACATATTACCCTTCGGTTTGAAAAAAATAAAAATAAAAAAAACCTTTTTCCGAAAACTCTGCTCCGCGGCTGGATCGGGCAGTAAGCGTCGGATCTACCGGCGAAGCGGCGGATCGGCTCACTACCGTCAAGGCGGAGGAGAGGGTTTAGGAGGAAAGAAAACGAGCGGCCGAAAGAGAGAGAGAGAGATCGGATCGGGATTCCGATCTGCTCGAGTTTTATTAAAAAATTGCCAGTCGCTTCAGGGCGATACCGACGGTCTAGTCACGCCGCCGACGGCGCTGATATCGCCAGTAATGCGATCGGTGCAGAGGTAGCCAGCCACCGACTGACGGCTATTTTAAATTTTTTTTGGAAGGGTTAATTAGCTAATTACGGTTTTAATTAGGGTTATTTTAAAAATTAAGCCGGATAGGATAAGGGAGGGAAGCAGATTTTGCTGCTGCAATTGCGATCGGGTCCATAGGTCCCAAGCTTTTGTTGAAACGAGTGCTGTTTCTCAAATTCATCTAACAGAGATCAAATCAATATATATTTTTTTCTTTTATTTTTTATAAAAACATTTTTTCTTTAAACTTAAGTTTTACAAAGTATCTTGAAATTTTGAAAAGCTTTTTAGAATCATTTTTTATTTTATTTATTTATATTTAATTTAAAATAAAATATAATTAATGGTGATGACTAGTTTTAAAAACACTCAATATTTTTTTAGTATTTAACTATTTTTATAAATAATATGATTTATTTTAAAAATAAATAATATATCAAATAAATATGTTTTTAAAATAATATAGATATTAAAATTAAAATTAACCTAAATAAGTGCTTAAATAATATAAATTTAAAAAGTGTTATAAGAGGGACCAATATTCTCAAATCAAAATGAATTTAAGAGCTTTTTTTATTGAGTAATCTCATATTATTTTGCAGCCCCATAGCATGATAACATAAAATAAAATTAGATGAAATAAAAATTTGTTAAACTCTCAATTTTTTTTTCTTGTTAATTGGTCACACGATTTGACCAACATTTAACTAAAGTCCTACAAAATAATGAAAACACATTTTTTTTAAATCTTACATTAAGGCTTGTTTAGAATCAATTTTATTTTGTGTTTTATTTTTTATTTTTATGTTATTTTTAAAAACATGTTTATTTAAAAGACATTTGAGATCATTTTTTTATTTTATTTTGTTAGTGTTGTATTTCAACATAAAATGTATTTGAAGATAATTCTTGTTTTAAAAATACTTCAAATATCTAAAAACTATTTTGAGTTTTTTATTATTGAAAATAAAAAATAAAAAATAAAAAAACACAATAAACGAACATATTTTTAAAAATAGCATTAAAAAAATAAAAAAACATAATGAAATTGATTCCAAATAGCTTTAATGTGTTTTTAAGTATTTTTATTTTTTATCTTAAAAAGAAATAACATTATTTTAAAACACTCAAAATAATTTTTAAATATTTTAAGTATTTTTAGAAATGACTATCATTATCAAATATATTTAATTTTAAAATAAATTAAAATTATAAAATATAAATAAAATTGAACCTAAACAACCCTTTAAATTTTATTTATCATTTGTTTTGTTGTAAATGTATGATTTATTAAATCTCATTGTTTGGTAGATATAATAGATTTTAGAGTGCTTAAAAGAACATCGCATGCCATCATTATCATGATCTTTCTACCCATCCTTATTTCTACTTAGGTCAGAGCACAAGCCTCTCCTATACCATAGCGCATCGAGTAAATCTCCTTCAAAGAGTTCTCCCAAAATTCTCTTCCCAAAGTGGATTTCAACTAACATCTTCGCAGGTGAATTACGACAAGCTTCTAAGGTAGCATTTGGTGTGCGATGGCGGTATGATGCTGCACCGCATCACAGTATCATTTGGAGCACTATATTCCGTTTGTGTTTTGAAGAATCTATGATGAAAAAATTATATTTTTTAACCTGACCTGGCTCCCTACAATGACGGCTAGGAAGTTGCGGGTAACTTTTTGAAAACAAATAAAAATTTATATGCTACTGCAACTTTCTAAATATCAAATTATTTTGCAGCACCTCCACCACTACTTTTTCATATAGCTGCAACTATCTTAAAGAAACCCTAAATAATAAGTAATAGTCAACAAATTAATAGACTTGGAGTTGGCGTTGATAAGTAGTTGAAATGGATTTTGACAAACTTTTAGAATGCCTAAAATTGATGGTTAGCATGGATTATGATAAACATATGGGCGACATGTCACACCCCAAACATGGGATAAGAAGTTTTTCTAAATCTCTTGAGTGTGACATGGCCAGCAGAGGTGAAAGAGTCATGTAGGGTCATTCTAAAATGGAGTCATAGGACACTAGAAGGTTTTGGAAGACTCTACACAAGTTTAAAACTATATGGATGGAAGATTCTAGAAGAGTCTTGTAAACTTTGGATGTTTCGAGAATATTCTACAAAAATTTAGAAATCTCTAAAACCTTCTGAATATTTCAAGAATAATCTAGAATGTTCTAGAATATTTTAAAATAATATAAATATTTAGAGAGTAATTTGGGAGACTGCAAAACTCTCTATAATATAATAGATTATTATTGATATAAAGGGGATAGTGTGAAGTATTTTAGAAGATTCCACACATACATAATTTGTAGTGTGTTCTAGAGTGCTCTTAGCCATGAGAAGAGGGCTATAAATAGGACCTCTCCCCCCTCTCATTTATAACCATCCTGGATACAAATAAGAATCCAAAGAGAGTGGGTCTAAGTGTGAGTGTGTATGGTCTAAGCCTTATAAACTTCTGTTATATTAGTGAAGTTTTTCAACTTACTTCTCTTCTCTTTTCTTCTCTCTCTCTCTCTTGTGTGTGTGTGTGTGTGTGTGTGTGTGTGTGTGTGTGTGTGTACATTCAAGCCAAGCATTATGTGAAAGTAAAGCTAACTTAGCACTAGCGAAGTTTGTTAAGGCCGCACAGGTGACTTTAGGAAAATTCTGTCAGTGACAAATTGCTGGCTAGTCACTATGTCAAACAAAAGTTGTCATGACAAGTGAAAGTCAATAGTCAAATGAGCCGGCAAGTTGAATTGAGAAGAGTTATTGTCATACGACGAGTTGGTATGCAATGCCTATGGGAGATGATAAGTAATCCCTACTTGAGATGAGACAATACTCCCAAAAATTAATAAGATCATCTTACCTGATGATAACACTCACTCAAGGAGGGTTTGGGACAACTTTCTAGCTGATTTGTTTTTCAGAAGTAACAACAGTTGAATTTGATAACCAATTTTTTGGCTATTTTTTAGAAAATTTTGTGGTGAAAAACTTATTTTGAAAACCAAAATTATTATAATGAGATGCTGTCAGAAAGCTATTGTCTGATTTTTTAAATATATATATATATATATATAACACCTACAACACATTTTCAAAAAAATTATTTTCCCGACAACAGCTTTATAACTAGCTTTATAAAAAAACTACAATTACCTCAAATGGACCCTTAATCACCTAGATGAACTTGATGATGACCTAGAGGGAAAAGTCGGTGGCTCTTGTGACGACAAGTGTGGTGAGGTGCAACAAGAAGTGATGATGACTTATGATTAAAGGACAAGCTAAGATGTTGGCAAAGGGAGTCAACAAATCATGTAGGTGGTCAAGTAATTATCAGAAAAATGCCTTCTCAACCCAATACATGTCTTGAGGCCAAACTAAGGGGGAAGCTAATCCTTTACCACCTTATCAGACAAAAAATCGAGAAAGGGCCTACCAAATGGAGATCTCAAAGAAGGCAAACGAATAAGATTTTATAAATGTGTACTTGATTTAGAGAGTGGAAAAGGTGATTATACCAACAAAATAAGTGGAGTCTATGAGTTGATTCTTTTGTTTATAATGTCGTCAACTTCGGGATAAAAAGGGGGGTAGATGGTCATGCTACTGAGAGTTTGTCCAAAAAATGGCTTCATGACTATTGAGTAGAACAAATAAGTGCTAGAAGGGAAGTTAGTAGCTCATGAGACTTGGTAACCAAGAAAATGCTTGCACTAAAGACTAAAGGGAACTGAAAATTTAACCCACCAAAATGCTACAATGGATGACTTCTACTTGGGACTCAAAATAATATAACCTCTCACAAGTTATCTCTTGGTCATTTTACAATATAGAGTTAAGCATCAATCACATTAATATGTGGAAGATGATCGCATGAATACCCATAAGAGTTGGCCAAGGGGTGGGACCTAAAGCATTAGTCAACTCCAACAGTGGAGAAGATATTAGTATATGTCATACACCAGAAGATGGCATTATAAAGATGACTACAACTCATTATGTGTGCTACAAAGTTGGCTAAGAAACGCAAGATGATAGTTTTAAGATGTTGAGCTAACTAGGATGCAAGATGATGAGTGCCAAAAAGTCGATAAATATATCAATAATGATGACCCTAAGTTGTCAAAAACTCTAGCGTGTAGAGTTGTTAAGAAGTGCCAAGGAGATGTCATCAATTTAATGGCAAGGTGAAAAGCTTCCAAATTGTTGATAAGATGAGAATAAATTGATGTTGTGTTAAGAAGATGAGATATCAAAAGAAAATGCCAAGTAAAAATCTAGGTTGTTAAGCTATCAACAAGTGTTGAGTAGGCGACTTCACAAGATTAGATCCCAAACAAACACCGATCACAAGATGACTAAGCAACATATTTAATATATCAAGTGTCGACAATGTGTCTAGAGAATAATTAATTTTATGAAAAAACCAAGTTGATAACTATGGTGTATCAAGCTGATATCAAACCAAAGGCTAATAAGGTGAGTCCACTAAGGAGATGGTATTAAACCAACAACTATAATATGTCGTGTTAACAACATGCTAAGGGGATGGGATGCTGAAAATGTAACTTTAGTAAGATTAGGTTTCGAGAAGAAGGCAACCTGAAGACAACCAAGCATAGATCCTAGTGTACTTGAGTTGTCAACAAGGGTCAATAAGATGAATCTACTAGAAAAAAGCACTTAACTAATAACTCTAGAATGTTGGGCTATCAAAAAGGTACTGAATAGAGACATGTCAAGAAGGCAATTTAACATAGGGTTGGGATCTATGAAGAAGTTGACGTGAAGGAGGGATTAGCCACCAAAAGGGATGCCAATCCAATAGCTCTCTTATATCGAGCTATCGGCAAGGAGCCTACCAAAAAGAGCCTAGTCGATGGCTTTAATCTCATAAGTATTGAAAAAAAAAAGAGATGATATGACACTGAAAATTCTGCTAGTCGAAACACGAATCTTGATGACAAAAGAAATCTGATTCTGAGTCAAGACTAACCTAGATCAAACGCTTATTATCAATCGGCTCCTAAATATGGAGCGTTTATAGTCAAATCAAACGTCTTGACGAGCCAGATCTAACAATCCCAAGATCTCCTAATTCTGACTTCATTTGAGCATTCAAATACTTAAAATACTTCAAATGATCAAGGGAATCATTTTGAGCCGTCAATGGTTTGGATTTTGCATATATTTACGTAAACGCTACTCTCTAATCTATAAATAGTCTCGCATCCTTCATGAGGAGGCTGTTAAAGAAGAGAGAGCTCTAAAGCTTGAAAAACCTCAAGTCGTGTACCAATCATTGCTGACCGCTGCCGGCTATCACCACCGGCTACCGCCACCGGCTATCGCCCGACCATCGCTGCCGCTGTTGACGCGCATCGACATCATCATCGCTACCACCACTGCCGGCCACGGCATCGATCGCTGTATATTATCGCCATCGATCATCATTGCCGTGACACCGTTAACCTCGCTGTCGGCCACCACCGGCCTCACTGGCTGACACGTGTTGGTCATTGCCGACCACATCATCGGACACTACAGATTCGCCGCTATCGACCACCGCTGTTGGTCACGCACGCCATTCCATTCACTACCGGGCCATCGTGCTGCTTGCCATTACGCTAACCACGCTGCTGGTTCCACTGCCCATTGCCGACATTATTGTTGGTCACCGCCGATCGCCATCACTGATCACCACTATCACCTACACCCGATGCCGCCGATCATCACCGATAGCATTCACTATCAACGATCCACTATTAATCAGCATGCTAAGCCGATAGATGTTGTCACCGATTCGAGATTTCTATCGCTTTTCACATACAACTCGTAATCCTTCGAGAAAACTTAAATTTTGTACTCCAAAATAGATATATAATAAAACATTTTACCGCACCGTGATTTTTTCCTCTTGATTTTTCACAAAAAAAACTGGAGTTTCGTTCTCTCTTCAAATATCGTGATGGATTTCGAGGCTAAAAGTTTTATTCTATCGCATGATTTTCTAAAGACGCAGCTAGCCCTCGTGGAAAACATTTCCTTTACATCTTCACAATGGTTGGCAATCTGACTTTATATTCGGAACAACACCACCTATATGATAAATAAAATCTTACTCTAGAGGAATACATAAGAAGAATGAAGATTCATCAAACTTCGATCCTTCAGCTTTTGTTGGAGACTGGGGGGCAACTATTAATCTTAGAAGATCATCCAAATCAATATTCTAGATATCTAATTGATTATCAGTTCGAGAAGCAAGTCAGTAATACTCATGAAAAAGGCAAAGATCAAGGAGCAACTTTGGCTACAAACGAATATTTTTTTATTTGACCTCCTCCACACAGGTTAAATATCACTGAGTAACACTCTGACAAACAACCTCGGATAGCTCATAACTTTGTACCTACTCCACACAGGTTAACGTCATCGAGTAACACTTTGACAAACAACCTGGCATAGTTATAACTTTGTACCTACTCCATACAGATTAACATCATCGAGTAATACTCTAACAAATAACCTCGAATAGGTCATAACTTTGTACCTACTCCACACAGGTTAACGTCACGGAGTAATACTCTGATAGATAATCTCGAAAGAATCAAAATGTTTAACATCTACCACACAGGTTAACGTCATACCTTGACAAAATAACCTTGGATGAGAGTTAAAACTATTGACTTCTTCCACACAGGTTAAATGTCACCGAGTAAAACTCTGACAAACAATCTCGGATATGTCAAAAATTCTTGGTGGATTCAATTCAACATCATCCATATAGGTTAATGTCATCAAGTAACACTTTGACAAATAACCTCAGATGGGTTAAAAATCATTCGCGAATTCAATTCGACCCCTTCTATACAAGTTAATGTCATCAAGTAACACTTTGACAAACAACCTCGGATGGGTCAAAAATCCTTCGGGGATTCAATTCGACTTCTTCCATACATGTTAACGTCATCAAGTAACATTTTGACAAAAATTCTCAGATGGGTCAAAAATCCTCAGCAAATTCGATTCAACCTCTTCCATACAAAATCCGTCATCAAGTAATACTTTAACAAACAACCTCAGATGGGTCAAAAATTCTCAGCAGATTCGTTTCAACCTCTTCCATACAGGTTAACGTCATCAAGTAACACTTTAACAAACAATCTCGGATGGATCAAAAATCCTCAACGGATTTGATTCAACCTCTTTCATACAGGTTAATGCTATCGAGTAATACTTTGACAAACAACCTCGGATGGGTCAAAAGTCTTTAGCGGATTCGATTCAACCTCTTCTATACAGATTAACGTCATCAAGTAACACTTTGACAAACAACTTCGGATGGGTCAAAAATCCTCAGCATTTGATTCAACATCTTCCATATAGGTTACTGTCATCAAGTAATAGTTTGACAAACAACCTCGGATGGGTCAAAAATCCTCAACGAATTCGATTCTACTCCTTCCATACATGTTAATGTTATCAAGTGACACTTTGACACACAACCTCGGATAAGTCAAAAGTATTTCACGGATTCTTTCTTTTTCCATACAAGTTAACGACATCAAGTAGCACCATGAAAAATGACATTCTGAAATTATTTGCTAGAATTTTTTTAAGTTTTTTGAGGAATGGTTCCTAATCAATGCTCCCCCACCACCTAGCAGTTGTCAATTGTTGAACAATCTATTGGAGTTTTAAGAAAATCAAATTTCTATAAACTATGGGCCTTAATGGCCTCCAAACTCGGTCGGTCCGACGATGACAGTTGACGTCTCTTTCGAGGGAAAATCGGAGCCCCGTCGTATGAGCTACGGGCCTTGATCGCCTCCAAACTCGGTCGATCTAACGAGGACAGTTGACATCTCTTTCAAGAGAAAATCGGAGCCTCGCCATATAAACTACGCGCCTTGATCGCCTCCAAACCCGGTCGGTCCGACGAGGACAGTTGATGCCTCTCTCGAGGCAAAACCGTTTGTATGAACTATAGGCCTTGATCGCCTCTGAACCCGGTCGGTCCGACGATGACAATTGACGCTTCTCTTGAGGGAAAATCGGAGCCTCACTGTATGAACTACGGGCATTGATCATCTCCAAACTCGATCGGTCCGACGAGGACAATTGATGCCACTTTTGAGGGAAAATCAGCCTCACCGTATGAACTACGGGCCTTGATCGTCTCCAAACTCGGTCGATCCGACCATGACAATTGACGTCTCTTTCGAGGAAAATTGAGCTCGCATGAACCATCGCCTTGATCACCTAAACTCTCGGTCCGACGAGGGACTTGACGCCTCTTCGAGAGAAAACCGAGTCTCGCCGACGAACCACGTCTTGATCGCTCAAGTCGGCCGACCGACGAGACTTGACGTCTTTCTCGAGGAAAAAACTGGAGCCTCACCGTATGAACTACGGGTCTTGATCAACGAAACAAATGACATTCCTTTCAGAAGAAGGTCAGAGCTTCGTGGACAGAAAAGGAAGTAAAGAAAATAAGGTGCAAATTTTTCATTACCCCTATGGGTTATTTATATTAAAAAAAATTCCTCTCCTCATTATGACATTTAATTAAAAATAAAACTCTTCTCCTCATTATGATATTTAATTAAAAAAAACCCTCTACTCATTATGACATTTAAAAAAAAAAACTCATCTCCTCATTATGACATTTAATTAAAAAAATCATCTCCTCATTATGACATTTAATTTAAAAAAAAATATCTCCTCATTATAGCATTTAATTAAAAAAAAACTCATCTCCTCATTATGGTTAGCATTTGCCAACCATTTAATTAAAAAAAATCTCTCTCCTCATTATGACTAGCGTTTGTCCACCATTTAATTTTAAAAAAATTTCATATCTCCTCATTATGGTTAGCGTTTTCCAGTCATTTAATTTATATAAAAAAATCAAAATTTCGCCAACTCAAGACGGAGTTTCTACCGCATACCTTGAACGTCCGGACGTCGGTCTAAGAACTGAAGCACGAGCACGCACTCACGGCCCTGCACCCACTTCCGTGATTATAGTCTTATGCATCCATGAAAATCTATTCTCTTAAACTATATATAACGCAAAGATTAATGAACCCGCAAATTTCATTAAAGAAGTTGTGATTTTCAATTATTTTGCATATATTTTTGGATGATAGAGATAATGTCATCCAAAAATACGGGGGCAACTGATATGACGCTTAAAATTCTACTAAGAAGAATCTTGATGCCGAAAGAATCTAATTCTCGAAGTCAAGACTAACCTGATCGGCGCTTATTATCAATCGACTCTAAATAGTGTATAAACCAACGCCTTGATGAGCGGATCTAACAAGCCCAATATCTCTAATTCCGACTTCATTTGAGCATTCAAATACTTAAAATGCATCGATGATCAGGAAATCATTTTGAGTCCGGTTTGGAGTGTGGATTTTGTATTTCTGAAATGTCACTCATCTAATCTATATAAATAATCTCATTCTTTACACGGGAGGCTGCTAAAGAGAAGAGAAGACAAGAGTTCTCATAATCGGCACCACCGACGATCGCCGCCAATTATCGCCGCCATCAGCCGCCATCGCCGATCATCGCCAGCCGACCACTACCGCCACCGCCACCGATCATCGTTGCCGCGACCATCAGCCGCCTTCGCGACGGCCGCTGGGTCTATTGCTGATTACCACGTTGTCGACCATCGTTGCGATTACCGCTTGCTGGCCACCAACCGGCTCCGCTACATCGACATCGCGACGGCTAATTACCGCTGGTCTCCGGTTTATCGACCATCGCGGCCTCGCAGTTTATCGACACCGTTGGTATTACCACGCTATCGACCACCGCTGCTCATCGTTGCTGGTTACCGGCCATTGTTGCACGGCCAATTATCATATTATCATTGCTGGCTTATTACTACTGCACCACGGTACCGCTGCCAACCATCGCCAACCACTATTGGGTCACCGCAGATCGCTGCACCGATCACTACTACGCAATTACCCGACAAGAATTGGGATCATCATCGAGCGCTTATTCACATCGCTGATTACCATAATTAATGTTAAACTACTGCAGATAATTGTTGTCACATTTCGATTTCGCCGCTTTCCCACATACAACTCTGTAATCCCTACGAAAAACTTAAACTTTGTCAAAATAGATATATAGTGGAATATTTTACTACTAAACCCTATAATTTTTCCTTCTTTCGTGGTTTTTTCACATAAAATCCCTTTCCATTCTCTCAAATATCTCAGTATGGACACCAGCAACAAAGACGTAAAAAAATTTATTCTACCACAACTAATTTTCTTACACAATAAGAGACATAAAACTTTAGCATATTGAGTTTACAACAACATATCAATGAGTCTAAAATAATTCAATGAATATCCAATCAAATTAATTTAGAGGAAATTGAAAGATTGATCTTAGTTAAATTTGACTTGAAGAAACATAGCTAGAGCCAACACTGATGAGTGCCAACGGAATCCATGAAATAAATATATGAAATTTGTGGTCAGCTAAAAGAAAATTTAAGAGTGAAAATAAAGATGAACAGATAGACCTCTAACATCTATGATGTGATGATGGGGAATACCACAAGTCTTAGCATAGATCCTCTCAAATCTAATAATTTCAATAATGGAGTGAAAAAGGTATAGCTGATAACTCTAGGATTTTGACTTGATTAGAAGCTAAAAGATAGACTATAAGATAATGAGTCAACAAGGAATGACTATGTTGGCTGCTTTAAGACGCTAAGCTAAGAGGGTAAGTGAGCCGAATAGGCTAAAGCTCGACTTGTTTATAAGCTAGTGAGTTTGGCTTGTTGAGCTACAAGCTTGAACTCAAGCTCAAATTGCAACTCATTAGATAATAAAGCTCAAGCTTGAGTTGCTTGGTCCACGAGATTCATTGTCTTGAGAAAATTTAATTCCCCTTCAATACGCTACATCTCTACCTCTATAATCCGTCTCCGTCCAATCTCTCCGCTCACCCATGAGCAAGATTTAACTTAAATCCTACCAAATAACAAAAATGACAACTATAAATCCTTTAGAATTTTAAATCCAATTTCTCCTCAGTATTGCCTCAAATCATGGATCTAGTAAATCACATCTCTCCTTTATTTTACTTGTTCTCTTTGGTTTCAGATAGGAGTGAAGCAGAGAGTAGAGAAAGATGAGCATTTCAAATGTCAAATCTTGTGGATGTCTCCACTAACGAGTTGAGCCAACAAGTCAAAATCGAGCTTAGCCTGTGAACTTAGGTAGAACTCGAGCCAAAAAATTGAGTGTTTGAGTCAAGCTCAAGCTCAGTAGGACTCGAGCTTGACTTAAACCGTTTACACCCTTAACAACTCAACTTTAAACAAAGAGGTGAAGAAGAATGAATTTGAGATACAAAGCCAACGAAACTGATGACTATAGAATGTTAAGTAAAGAACAAAAGATTGAAAGCCAATGGCTCTAGGATGAGTCAATAAGGGTTGCCCAATATAATAGCTCTAGCATGCCAAGCTAACATTAAGAATGCAAGGAAGGATGATTCAAGGATGTCGAGTCAATAAAAAAAAAGTAAAAGTCGACAACCCTATAATGTTGAGTCAATTAAAGATGGCAAGCTAACATTAATTCGACAAGAAAGACGACTCTAGGATGTCAAGTTGATGATAAGATCAAAAGCTAAATACTCTTGGATGCCGACTGAAAGGGAAAGTTTTATGTTGACAAATCTAGGATGTTTAGCTATAATATTGGGATGAAGGACAATTCTAAGATGCCAATCCAACAAAAATAGTATAGATGTTGATGATTCTAGTATGTCAAGTTGATGATAAGAGATCAAAGGATAAAGACACTAGAATGTCTAATCAAATGGAGAATGTCTATGTTGATAGGCAAAAGATGCCAAAAATAAAAAAAATGAATGGTTTTGTTGATGGCTCTAATATATGGATATAACAATAAGAAGGCAAAGAATGACTCTAACTCGAGCACATCTTGTTAACCGAAAAAGAGCGAATCTAGCAAGAATACATTCCAAATTGAAAATTGTGGCAAATGAGGATTTGCTTACAGCTAAAGGGCATAAATTGTACTTATCCAACATCTCTCATAAGAGGCCATCCTAAATCAATGAGGTGATTAAACATGATAAATAACAAATCAACATATTCATAAGATGACTTTAACACTCATAAATAAACATTAATGCAAAAGCGAATAAGGTAAATGGCAATGATGTTATAGTCTAGTGCTCTTTATGAAGATTGAAATAGAAGGTGATGAGTTCAAGACCTTGAATTTTATTGAGATCGATTCGAGGAATTGCAACATATCTTTAATCCAAGGAGGATAGAGTTTTTATCAAGCCCCACTCTTCATACAACATGAGTTCATCCTTTATGGGAACAATAGAAGGGGATAAAGACTTTGATTAAAAATCATAGCAATTCTATCAGTAGTTCCTTTGTCAGGGCCATCCTTTCAAAGTGAAGCAAAAAAAATATCTGGAAGGACAGATATGCACTAGAGGGTGATTCCTTTATCCAAAGATTTTTTTTTTTTTTGAAAATTGAGAACCAAAGATGATTTGAGAGATCCCAATCTAAATCTGACCAAAATAATCTATATCCTTCATCAGCACCTCTAGAATAACCATGTGAAATTCTGGTTAATAAGTATGACCAAATCCTTTACTTTTCAGAGTTCCATCAACAACTTCATCTACCCTACAATTTCAAGAGAAAACAAACAACACAATCAACCATTTCATCCAGCAAATTATCTGGATAATCATGATGCATCAATTGTCATCCAGATTTCACCATAAGCAAGGAAATACTTATCTCTTTAGAAAAAAACTAAGTAAATAAAAAAATACTGAAGCAAAACTCAAATAATCCATAAGATATGGATACAAAAGATATCAAAAAAAAACAAAATGGTTCATAATGAAGCCTATAATCAGCATCATAGAAAACGACAGCATCATCTCTGTACAGGTACTTCATGAACAACCTCAAGGAAACTTAATCAAACAGGCCGAAGCAGCCCTCTGAAGTCTTTGCTATCAATACATCCCAAGCCTTTCCATAATCATTCAGAAACCTCAGCAGCTCTGTTGCCTTCCCCTTAACCCCTTCCCTACAGTCCACCTGAAGCAACATCAACAACTTAATAAAGACTCCAACTTGCAGAGCTTCCACCACACATCCTCCTTCTCTGCCTTCTTCCCTCTCCCTTTCTTCCCAATTCTTGCACAGCTTCCACAATGAAGACACAGCCAGATCAGTCGCCAGGTCTGAAAACCCAAAAATCTTCTTCGCAAGCACAGGGACTGTGAGCGCATTCCCATATGCCTTCTCCCTCCCCAACTCACAGCCGCAGAATCTATCAAGAGCAGAAAGCGCGGCCTCGCTTACTCTCTTCTCTGATTCCGAGTCCACAAGAGACTCGAGGACCAAAGAAACAACCCCCATCATCACAAACCTCTCCGCCATCCATTCTTCGGAAGAGGAGGCGAGATGAAAAGCCGCCAATTGCGCGGCCTTTTTACCTCGCGGAGAAATCGGATCAGTGATCTGCTTCAGCAATGTTTCGATGAGGCCATCGATTCGTGCCACCG
This sequence comes from Cymbidium sinense, assembly GCA_021442155.1. NCBI lineage: Eukaryota > Viridiplantae > Streptophyta > Magnoliopsida > Asparagales > Orchidaceae > Cymbidium > Cymbidium sinense. The sequence continues at coordinate 62,796,614 of CM038228.1, read as the reverse complement.
CCCTCGCGAGATCGCCGTTAAAGAAAACGATCCGTTTCAAAACCAAAACAGCGTTGAGCTTCTCGGACGAATTCCCTGCTCTGAGAATCGATACGATCGCATCGAGTGATTCCGGCGATCCGATTTCACAGAAAACCTCCTCGTCATCGATGGGGTAAACGAGGACTAGCGCCGAGAGGATTTCTGAAAGTATGTTTAAGGACGCGCTGCCGTCGGTGGCGAAGGTGCGGAAGGCGGCGGCGAGAACGCAGCCAGCACCGGATCCCGCAAGGCGGCGGCGGTTCCTGTCACTTTCGGTTGCCAAATCCTTAACCCTAGCCGTTGACTTCCTACAACGGGCGAGGTCGCTGCGGTGGGTGGCCGAGGCGAGCTGAGAAAGGATCAAGGATGCTTCGGCAGCGGAAAGATTGAAAGGGCGAGGTGAAGTCGAGTTCGCCGAATCGTCAGTTTGATTGCCGGCGACGTTCTGTAGCGATGGAGACATCGCCATGCTCTACTGTGGAGGTGAGACGGGAAAAAGTTTTATCTTTTCAGTGGGCGAAGAGCGGACATATATAGTGGGAGATCAGACTCTCCCGGAATGAGCGGAAGAAAACTTTCTCCTTATCTTCTCACAAAAATGGGGAAAATATCAACAAAGAAGAGGGGTCAAAGTGAAACCTTGCGTCTCTAACATTAATTGAGTTATAAAAAATTAAAAAATTTATTATTATAAATTTTAAAATTTTACATTTTCATTTTAAGAAAAGAATAAAAATAAATCATTAATTATTTTTATATTATACTCACTATAAAATAATTTTAAATATTTTAAAATATATTATCATAACATTTTGATAAGAATATTATTTTTAATATTTTTTTATTTTAAAATTTTATAAATTTAATATCATGATTAATTTTTTAAAACTATTATATATTTTATTAGTAAGGTTTCCTTCTATGCTTCTCAATATTTGATTAAAGTCTATTTTAATTTGGGTCATGATATTATTAACATTATTAAATTTATCCCATAAAAAAATTCTTTATCTAAATTATAAATTTATTGAAAAAATTATGCATTATATTGTAATTAATTTTTTCAAATCTATAACTTAAGTATTTAGATATTTAATTATCTAAAATTTATATTAAAATTTATTTTTAATTAAATGAATTTTTAAAAATATTTCATATTACCATTCTTGCCATTGTTAGGCAGGGACTGGGAAAGACTGGGGTGGGCCGTGTCGGCCAATGCAGTGGAGAATTCGAAGGAAGGTTAGGGAAAGAGTTGTAACGTTAAATTGTATTATTAAACTATTAAATTTTAATATTTTTTTTAAAAGAAATTTATATATATAGCATATAATTTTTATGCATTTATTTATCTAATATATAAAATTTGATATTTATAATTATAGCACCTTTTCTATACTTCAAAATGTAAATTTTATTTCAAAAAATTTTAAAAAAATATTATTTTTATTATAATAATAAAAATTTAGGTATTTTATATGTAAATATTTATATTTAGATATTAGATATGTAAATATATAAGAATTGTGTGTTATGTATGTAAATGTTTTTTTTTTAAATATAATATATAATATAAATTTGTTTTGAATTATTGTGACGTCATTGAGAGAATAAAGTTGTCAACTTTTTAAAATTATAAAATAAAAAATATAATATCTAAGAAAATATTGCCACGTGTGCGCTGAAATAAATATTTGAATGAGTTTACCTTCGATGGGGGTAGCGGTCGCACCCATGATGGACCACTGGAAGGCAAAAAAAATATGAGAAATTTACCAACGAAGCACACAATTATTATATATTTATATATTAAATACTTAAATTTAATTATATATATTGACATTCATATATATAAGTGTTAAAATAACTAAATATCTAATTTTAAGTATTAGATATATAAATATAAAAGAATTATATGATATATATATAAATTTAAAAAAATATATAATCTCATCTTTCACTTTTTGTGGAAAAAATATGGCCTAAGATCTTTAAAATGCAAAAGCAAAATAATATGAAAGAAAATTTAAAATTTACATATAATAAACATGTTTTTTTTATCTATTTTTAGAGAAATACATCTAAAATTTTATTTTATAATAAATTTATTTATTTTTTTCATTTTGTGGACTATTTATCAAAATACATCTAAAAAAATTAGTTCAAATTAATCTAAATTTATTTAATTATGAGTTGAACTTAGATCAACGACTGTAATTTCATAATGGGAGCTCATTAGGGCTCACAAATAGGCAACATGTGAAGAGAAAAAAAAAATTTATGATAGGAGATCGCTAAGGATTAGTTAATGCGATTGGCGGCATGTGAAGAGAAAACAATTTAGCTATAAGAGATGGAGCTCATAAGGAGTTCGACGATGAGATCGATGCTGTGTAAGACATTCACAATGCGAATTCGCTAAGAAAGGCGACGATGAAACTAGTCGTATGTGAGAAGAAGAAGAGGCTCGCAGTGAACAATATATCAGAATCGATGGCATTTAATGAGTTCACTATAAATGCATCGGGATAAAAATGGCTAACCAGTTTGAACAAAGTTTGATCGAGCCTCGATCAAACCTCATTCAAATCTAGCTCGACAAAAATTTGAATTCGAGTAAGTTCGAACTAAAATTATTTATGATAGAGTTCAATGAGCCTCCACTCCTTACAAAATATAATTGATATGACCCTGAAAATTTCTCTAGTTGAAGCACGAATCTTGATGCCGAAAGAAAGTTAATCGTAAATTAGAGATCAAGCAATTAAAATATCATTGGAAACTTTGAGACATCGCTAAATTCCTAAAAGCTCTCAAATATGGAGTGTTTATAGTCAAATCGAAGGCCTCGAAGCCTGCCCAACAAACCAAAGATCTTACAATTTTGACTTCATTTGAGCATTCAAATACACAAAATACATCATATGATCAAGGGAATCATCATGACGTCCAGATGGAGAGGAGTGATTCGATTTTGCATGTATTTACGTGAGACGCCACTCTCCAATCTATAAATAGCCTATCATTCCTCATACGGGAGGCCAAGCAAGAGAGAGGAGAGAGCTCTAAAGATCCTCCAAGCATAATCATACCACTGACGGCCGCCAACCACCGCCACCCGCCGATTCGCCGGCCATCGACCACCGCTGCTGCCATCATCACCACCACTATCCGATCATCATGCCAACATCGCCAACATTGTGCCAACATCGTCAACATTATCACAACATCGTCCAACATCGTTTATTACTAAGAATCGTCTTTCATATATAATTGTAATCCCAGATCGGAAGATCTTGTACTCAAAAAGATACATAGTGAAAACTTTATCAAGCCCCGTGGTTTTTTTTCCTCTTTTCGAGATTTTTCAAAAAATTAAATTTTCTTATTCACTTTTAAATACGTGTGTGCCGATTTGAAGCTAGGTAAAACTTTACTCTACCGAACTAGTTTTCTAGACGCAACGCTTTACGCCATCCGTGGAAATCGATTCCATTATTTCATCTCAGATACCAAGTTTTCCAACAAGATCAAAACCACCATCGAGGTGTAGCATTTCAAGCTTTTAAGGAGCGCAAGAAAAGAATGAAGATTCATCAAACTTAGTTCCTTCAGATTCTATCGTCTGGGGCAACTTAATCTCGTAAGATCACCCATGTTAAGCATCTAATCGATTACCAACCCAAGAAACAAGTCAAAGTTGAAGGATATTTCAACATCAGAAGAGATATAGCTTTGCAAATTATGTTTTTCACTTATACTCATGGAAAACGAGGTCAAGCGTTAAGCAACTTTACAACCACAAACGGATGTTTTAATCAAGACTCTAACAAATAACTTAGATGGGTCAAAAGATCATTGGTGGACTTCCTACACCTCTTCCATACAAGTTAACGTTATTGAGCAAAGACTCGACAAAACAACCTAGATGGGTCAAAAGGTCCTTGCGGACTTCCTACGATCTCTTCCATACGTTAACGCCATCGAAAGCAAAGACTAAATAACCTAAGATAGGTCAAAAGGTCCTTGGTGGACTTCCTACACCCCTTCTACACAGGTTAACGTCATTGGGTAACACTCTGACAAACAACCTCGGATGGGTCAAAATCGCCGGATTCAATTCAACATCTTCCATAAGTTAACGCCATCGAAAGCAAAGACTCTAACAAACAACCCATGATAGGTCAAAAGATCCTGGACTTCCCACGGCCTCTTCCACGCTTTAACGCCATTCGTTAACGCCATCGCAACACTCGACAAACAACCTCGATGGGTCAAAAAATTCAATTCAATCTCTTTCCACACGTTAACGCCATCGAAAAGACTTTGACAAACAACCTAGATGGGTCAAAAGGTCCTTGGTGGACTTCCTACGACCCTTCCACAGTGTTAACGCCATCGGTAACACTGACAAACAACCTCGATTGGTCAAAATCCTCACGGATCTAATTCAACCTCTTCCATATGTGTTAAAGTCATCGTAACACTCGACAAACAATCTCGATAATAAAAATCCTCGCCGGATTCAATCTCTTCCAGTTAACGCCATCGTAACACCTCGACAAATAATCTCGATAGTAAAAATCTCCGGATTTAATTAATTTTTCCATACAGTTAACGCCATCGTAATACCGACAAACAACCTGATAGATCAAAAATCCTCACGGATTCTAATTTAACCTCTTCTATACTGTGTTAACATCATCGGGTAACACTGACAAACAACCTTGATAGGTCAAAATCCTCGCGGATCTAATTCAACCTCTTCCATACAAAGTTAACATCATCTAACACTGACAAACAACCTCGGATGGGTCAAAATCCTCGGATCTAATTCAACCTCTTCCATACGTTAACGCTATCATAACACCGACAAATAACCTTGATAGGTCAAAATCTCGGATTCAATTCGACCTCTTCCATACATGTTAACGCTATCTAACACTCGACAAACAACCTCGGATGGGTCAAAATCCTCATGGATAATTCAACCTCTTTTCACATGTGTTAACGCTATCGTAACACTCGACAAACAACCTTGATGGCCAAAATCTCAACGATTTAATTCAACCTTTCTATATGTGTTAACGCCATCGGATAACACTCGAAACAACCTCGATAGTCAAAGATCCGCTGCCGCCAACCACCAATTTAATTGCCGGCTGACCTTCTGCCGCCACCATCGCCGGTGAATCTCCGTTGTCACTATCATCGCGGCCACCGCCATACTACTATCGCTGCTGACTATCGCTGAGTAATCTTTCGCCGGCTACCACTACCATTGCCGCTGACATCTCGGGCTACTGAGCTAATCGCTACTTATCGATTATGGTATCTTTCGCTGGTCACTACATTTGCCGCTGGTTTATCTCGCTGATTTACGCTGGCCAAGTACTGCTGACTATCATTATTTGCCGCTGCTGAATACCTCTGCTGTTAACCACTGCCGCATTCACTACTGCTGGTTTCATTGCCGCTGTCATCATTGCCGATTATCGTTATCGGCTATTGCTGGTTTACTACTATCGCTGGTCACTGGTAATTTTCGCCGGTCCTATCATTGTTTGCTCTCACTAACTACTGACGCTTGCCACCATCGACTACTGCCGGCATAGTATCGACCACTTGCCGGCCAGCCGACCATTGCAGGTCCTGCTGCTGACTCATTGCCGCTACTACCACCACCATATCGCATCTTCGCCGGCTCACCACCATCGCCGCTGGTTATCTCGCCAACCACTGCCGCAGTCACCGCCGCCACCATCGTGGACCGCCACTATCGCTGCGGTATCGCTGCCAACCTCTCTCCGGCGATAGTCTCTTGATCGCTTCCAAACCCGGACGGTCCGACGAGGTTGGCTGACGCGGGAAAATCGAACAACGACGATGTATCGGCGTCTTGATCGCCCAACCTCGGCCGGTCCGAGGTCGGTCGCTTCACACCTCTTTCAAGAGAAACAGAGTTTTGTCATGAAACGGGTCTTGATCGCCTCCGATCCCGGTCGGTCCGACGAGGTTAGTTAACACCTCTTTCGAGAGAAAACTGGAGCCTTGTCGTATGAACTACGGGTCTTGATCGCCTCCGATCCCGGTCGGTTCGACGAGGTTAGTTAACACCTCTTTCGAGGGAAAACTGGAGCCTTGATGTATGAACTATAGGTCATGATCTCCTCCGATCCCGGTCAGTCCGACGAGATTAGTTAACACCTCTTTCGAGGGAAAACTGAGCTCAGATGAACCACTTCATCGCCCAACGACCTTCTCTCTCAAGAAGAAAGAATGCCTTCTCCTCCCAAGGGTTTTATAGACCCCATATATGGACAAAAAGGTAAAAAGTCAAACAGAAACCGTCCAAAACCGTCAAAAATCGCAAAAACCCGCTCAAAACCGCTAAAACAAAAGTAAAACGGTTCAAAACGACAAAACCCTCTTGGGCTTCGACCATGGTGCCTATATAGCCATGGGCTCCTTCATACCATAGCGCTGCTTCATTTACCATCGTCTCACATTCTGACGCGGTCGCATGCTCCACGGCCCGGCCCGCTACCAAGATGACGACCAAGCCTGTCGACCTAATCGAATCATGGACTGAGTATTTACGCTTAATACCAGACCCGCCATACAGTAATAGGTTCGCTCTGTAGTTTCATAAGGCTTCATACGGGCGCAGTGCTCGGTGGCTCTGCAGAGACCCGGATGGGTCCAGAACCTCAAATTTCACCAGACATACCTACACATATTTATGGTCAGCTGTCAGAATATAATCTGCTATAATGAAGACTGCTCTTAAAATGCGTTAATTGACTGCAGATTTCGTTGAAGAATTTGCTATTTTCAAGTATTTCACATATATTTTTGGATGATTGAGATAATGTTATCTAAAAATAGGGGGGTAACTGATATGACCCTGAAAATTTCTCTAGTGGAAGCACGAATTTTGATGCCGAAAGCAAGCTAATCAAAAATTGGAATTGATCGAGATCAAACAATTAAAATATCATTGGAAACTTTGAGATATCAGTTAAATTCTTAAAAAGCTCTCAAATATGGAGTGTTTATAGTCAAATCGAGCGTCTCGACAGTTTGCCCAACAAACCAAAGATCTTACAATTTTGACTTCATTTGAGCATTCAAATACACAAAATACATCATATGATCAAGGGAATCATCAGGCCGTCCAATATGGAGAGAGTGATTTTGCATGTACGAGACGCTACCTCCAATCTATAAATTTCATTCCTCATAAGGAGGGAGCAAGAGAGAGAGAGCTCTAAAGATCCTCCAAGACAATCGGCCGCCACTCAACGGTCGCCAACCACCGCCACGGCCGTCACCGCCGATCTCGCCATCGCCGTCACCGCTCGCCGGCTATCATCACCGACCACTATCGCCGGCCATCATCATCAACATCGCTGCATTTGTTTCAACATCACCGACAACATTATCGCCAATATCATTAACATCGCTGCCAACATCGCTCTATTACTAGAATGTTGTCGAAGAGGCTCACAGTGAACAATATATCAGAATCGATGGCATTTAATGAGTTCACTATAAATGCATCGTGGGATGGGCAGTGGCTAGAACGAGCTAGAACAAAATTTGATCGAGCCTTGATCAAACCTCATTCAAATCTAGCTCGACAAAAATTTGAATTCGAGTAAGTTCGAACTAAAATTATTTATGATAAAGTTCAATGAGCCCCCACTCCTTACAAAATATAATAATTGTTTTTCTAATAAAAAAATGAACAAACTTTTTCAATGGAGTATATAAAGTCAAACTTAATTTATCAAATTAAGGTGTTACTTTCACGTGGTCTATTAGCTACATTTGTTAATTATAATTATAATTAAGCACTCGTAGTTTTGGTAGCTTCTAGAAAATATATATTTTTCTTAATATAAATTATTTTTTGCTTAATTTAAATGTAAAATAAAATAATATTTACAAAAAGTCTTATTTTCATGGAAACTTCTCTTACAATTCGATGGATAACCATATAGAAGTAACATCCAACTTGTCTATAGATACCTTTTGAAATTGTTCAGTAGTTGCTTGCTTAAGAAGCTTTTATTAATTAATTTATTAGTGTTGCTGTCAGTTGAAAATGATTTTATAAATTAAAGAAATTTAATTAAATATTTTTTTATTATGCCTTAAGATTATTTGATTGGTTATGAATACAAAATAAAATTAAGAAAATAATAATTTAGTATATAATATAATTATTATGTGAGTAATCTTAGCATCACACAAATTTATAACACTTCATAGAATTTTGATATAGACACATTAAACTTTTATTAGGGTATGAGAATACAAAAGCATCAAATTATAATGATCAATATATGATCAAAATTTTATTCCATATAAAATCATGTGAATAAAATATGTGAAAATACTTAAGGGATTGACTCCTAAATCTAGGGCTGTCAAAAGTTATTGTTAACCACGCTCGTTATTCGTTAACCAAGGAAAACAATATTTTAAATTTCGATTTATAAAACAAATAACAACTTTCGTTTGATCGCTGCTCGATTTACTCAAAATAAAAAAATTTTATTATAATAATAATAATTATTATTTATTATTATTATTATTATTATTATTATTATTATTATTATTATTATTATTATTGAAATCTTTGTAATGTGATCAAGGCTCAATCCTCTTACTGATTTTTTTCATTATTGATTGATTAACGACGAAGTCAAACCTGATAGTGAAATTGAGTCATTTCAAACAAACAAAAACAACACAATAATTTTCAAATGAGTCGAATACGAATAAAGATTCAGCTCGCCCAAGCTCAACTCATTTACACCCCTACCCAAATCTCTCTCTCTCTCTCTCTCTCTCTCTCTCTCTCTCTCTCTCTCTCTCTCATTTGGTTAGATTTGAGAAAATGAGAAAGAAAATGATATTATAATGAAGAATCATTTTAATAAATAGCCTAAAGTTTCAATTGCAAATGTTAGTGCTTAATTCAATCCAATGCTAATTAAATAAAATAAATAAACATAATATGGAATCATAAATATATTGGTGATAATCATTTACAAATTTGACATCACGTGACTCCATAAAGTCTAATCATACAACATATTATTCATATTGTATCATAATTAATACAATTATATAGCTCATATAATATAATAATATTTATGAACAAGCATCATACACCTATATGATCATCATAAAAATAAAATAAGAAATTCAACTTTTAGAATTTTATTTTGGAAGTAAATCATTAATCCAATATAAAAAGTTTTGACTTTTGACTTTTGACTTATGTATATTTAATATTGAAGTAAATGATTGACCTTTCCCTTCCACTATAAAATAAAAACAAAGAAAAAATATTAAAAAAACGTGCTAGACTTATTGCCAACCTCTTTCCAAAATGTCTTCAAATGTACTTCAAATTTCAAAAAAAAATATGAGAAGCATTATAGTCACCTAACTATTTAACTAATTAACTCTGATAAATAAATTAGAGGTGTCAATTCAGATCATTGAGTTGAGTTTAAATTAAATTAAAATTTAATCTAATTCAAATTTTTATGTTCCAAATTCGATAACTTAATCTTTTAGTTATATATTTTAAGTCAAATTCAATTGGTTATTCAAAATTTAGAAATTGCGAAATGACTTTTAGAACCGACTTAGAAGTTAATCAGGTCAAATTGAACTTAGATTTTTCTGAATCAAGTTTGTGTGTGATCCTCATGTTAGGATAATTATTAAGATCCCTAAGGTAATTGCTAATGCTTAACAATTAAGATATCAATTGTTCTCTTATGTGATAAAATTTCTTACAATGCTTGCTTTGGAAAAATGATTTGTAATCTATAATTAATTAAAATTTTGATTCTTAAATTTATAACCTATGAAATTTGAAAGGTTGTAATATATGAGATTAATTTTTTTATGGGGGATTTACATACATACCACTCAATTCTTATGCATTTACATATTTCACACTCAAATTTTAATATTTATTTAAATAGCACCTAAATCTTTATTATTACATCAAAACTACCACCCTTGTTACTTTTTCCAAGTGAAATGCACTTTTTCTCAGATATAAAAAGAAGTTTAAATATTAAAGCCAAAATGTAAATAAAATTGTGTGGTATATATGTAAATTTTCTTTTTTTATATAAGCGACTGGCTTTAATTTCATCAACCGCGCCATAAGACTAATGTGTCGCCCACTAATTAATTATACCTATTATTAAATTTTTTAATAATACTTAATTTTCAAATTAAGCTTCTAATGATACCCAATTTAAAGAAATTATCAAAATCAACACAGTTTTTTTCTTGGTTGTTTTTTAAAATATTTTATAATAAAAATTTATTTTTTTATAATCATTATTATTAGAGTGAGATAACTATCCAAAATTAATATTTAAATTTTTAAAAAAAAATCTATTTGTTTTATACACATAAAAAATTTTAAAAATTTTATTTTTTTTACAATAATTTCATAATTAATTTTCCAATAATTTCATAATTAATTTGAAAATTAAGTATTATTAAAAAAAATTTAATAGTAGGTAATGCTTATTAATCACATATCACATTATCGACGCTACGTACATGAAATTAAGAAATTCACATAGTGGAAAAAAGAAATTTATATAATTTCAATTTACATTTCACACCCAAACTTACTAAGTGATCCTAATGACTTTATTATGATGTAGAGCCTAATTGTGTTGATCAATCAAGAATGTTTTGTCGACTAAGTCCTTACTTTTATTGGTTGAGCTCAACAGTGAACTCGCTGGGTAGTATGCCCCCTAATTAGGATTCATGGCTCAAACATAAGATTAAATCTTTTAGGTGTATAGCAACGTTGCAGCAACAATGCCTCGATGCGATAAGGACAGCATCTCAATGTTTTGGATATGTGAATTTGCACCAGAAAAAATAGAGAAGTTGGCGATAGAGTCGAGCACTAAAAACATAAGTTAGAGAGCTTACTGCCTTGACGCTGAAACCATAGAAAAATCATGGTGCCACCACTCAAGCGCTAGCATTGCTCCGCCACAATGCTATGAAGTGGGAAGTCCATGTTATAATAGTTTTTCTATAATTTCTTTTTAATCTTTTTATTATTATTTTTATGAAAGTGAGTGAAGGGTGTATACTTTATGTGAAGTATAATTTGTACTATTCATAATGAATTTCTTGATGTGATATAGTTCTATGATTTTTTATTTCTTTTTTGATATTGCTCCAATTGTAAACACTTATTATCATTCTCGCATTCATGCTATGAAATAAAAATCAAAGTCAAATTTAAATTTATTTAAACTTAATTTGAATGACTTTAGTCTATTGACTAATATGTCAATGCAATAGTTTATTTTTAATTTTATTTGAAATAAAATTTCAGATAAACTTTTTTTTGAAAAATAAAATAGATAATTCTATAATTACATTTATTATATGACATATAAAACCACATTCTCAATTTAGTCAATAGTTCAGATTCAAAGAATGGTCCTTTCGTATTAAAAATTTGAACAGTTTTCAAAGTTCGATTGTTGTCAAAGTGCGGTTCTAGGCAGTCAAGCTGATTTGCGGTTCGTGGTGGGTGGCGTTCCCCTCACTCTCGGTGTCTTTAGTGTCTCACCGCTCCTGCGTTGAAAAATTGGCAAGCAATTATTGACATTAGCCAGCTCGTCAACGGCAAGCTGACTACACTAATTGACACGCGATGACGCACCGAATGAGCTGCGGGCCTGCGGCAACGAGCCAGTAGGAAAAAAAAATTAGAGAAAGAAATAGAACAAAATCGGCCGGCTGGTTTTTTATTCTCATGAGCTGTTTGGTTGACTAAAATATATATATATAATATAAAAAATAAAATATATTTAAATTATTTTAAGTTTTTTAAATGAAAATTACATAAATATATGAGTTTATTTATTTTTATTTGATAAACTAAATATAATGTAAATTATTTTTTGAGATTATAGACGATAGGCATCAATCGACGGTGACTATAATACTTCACACTAATCAATATATTTAAAATTCGTTAAAATAGTACGAATTCTAAATACATCAAAAATAATACTTTCAATATATTTTAAATATTTTATTTTATTTTGAAATTTTACTTTACACTATATCAAATATAAAAAGTTAAAATTCACTACAACACAATTATGATAAGATCGGCGACTAACATCTTTAGTGCACTGTAGTTATATTTAAGGATTTGTTTGGGCAGTTATAATTTTTTTAAAAATTAATTATGAAATTACTGTAAATAAAAAAAAATTTTAAATTTTTTATGTGTATAAAACAAATAGATTTTTTTTAAAAAAATTTAAATATTAATTTTGGATAGTTATCTCACTCTAATAATAATGATTATAAAAAAAATAAATTTTTATTATAAAATATTTTAAAAAACAACCAAGAAAAAAACTGTGTTGATTTTGATAATTTTTTAAATTGGGTATCATTAGAAGCTTAATTTGAAAATTAAGTATTATTAAAAAAAATTTAATAATAGGTATAGTCGCCCAATTAGTGGCATACCACATTTACATTGGCGTGGTTGTGCGATAATTAAGGCTGCTTACTGCAGTCTAATTTAGTCGACCTAATTGAGCGGCGACATATATTATCGGCCTATCTTCTCGATTTCACTTGATTTGGCGTCGCTTCCTGAGTAGAACTCCGAGAACTCGCTTCATTTCGTCAGAACGGTCCTCCCCTCTTGGAACTTCCGATGTCGGCGTTAGTCCGCACCATTCGCGTCTTGTCCAAGTGTCGATAGAACTTCCTTTTTTCCGACAATGCATCGTTTGACGACTTCCCTCTCCCATCTAGTAGCCGTTGGAAGTCAACATTAGCTTTCGACGATGATTTTGGCGGATCCATTTCGTTCGAGGAAAATTCCCTTGGGCAGATTCTACATTTTTTTGCGCACTTCCCCGTCATTCTTCATAAACGCACTGTAAATCACTTTTTTTTATCAATTTATAAATTAATAGAGTACGTGTGCTAGGGGTTAGAGTTGTATGGTTAGACTTTTATTTGAGATTTGATTTTTAGGTTTGTGTTGGCATTGCGATTTAGGTGTTAAGTAGCTAAAGATAATATTAATTAGAGTGCCAATTAATATAAATTTCTGATTATTCATATAGTTTGTTTTGAAAAAAGGAATAGAGAATTTGTTTCACTGATTCTTTTCTATGGAGGCGAACTGAGTATCAATGATCAATTCAGTCCAAGTTATGTGGGAGGTCGAAATCGTCCAGTTAAGGTTTTGCATCGCGGCTTACGAACAGCAATTATGAGAACCTTGCATATTGATTCAGAGCGCCACACAATCACTCTTACAGGTCATTATCCGGTGGGTAACAGATTAATAGCGTCTGTAATATCTAACGATGACGTTTGTAAAGTAACACTGGACGAAGCTTCTCGTCAGATGTTAATGTTGTATGTCGAAGTGGAGGATATTAATGTTGCATCCACATCAGCTGATCCGACAATAAGGTGGTTACCACCGACGCACACATCAGATTTCATCGCATTACGCACCTGTGGACACAATCTTTGATGAGTTGATTCCCAGGTAACATCTTGTCAATCTTTCCCTGCTTATAGTTGTAATAATTAGTATGATTAGTTATCGTTCAACTTATGAGTTTTGTGGCAGTGGTGATATTGTTTATCATTCATAGGAACCATATGTGCCTCACAGTGTTGCAGGCGAAGATGAGTATCAGGCTATGAGCAATGGTTCAAGTGGTGAGTCTGAGTAGGATATTAGTAATGATAACCGCCACTGGGTAAAGCCATTATGCGGGAGACACAATCATGATCTTCTAAGAAATCACACTCCAAAATATGACGTGAGAGTCGATCCCCACAAACGTATGTCCGGATGTGCTAGACTACGAGAGAGTGGGACAACGATATTTACTTCGACGGTCCTTCTAACGAAACTGTCCTAACAGATGATACGGAAATCCCAGGTGACCTTGTCGAAGGTATGTGCTTCGCAAATTAACGGAGTTTGCAATTTGCTGTTGCTGGGTGGTGCATAGTAAATAATATTCAATTCCAAATAATTACTTCTAACCAGAAGAACTACACTGTTATTTGCATACAGTATGATAGTCCTACTAGATCATGTAAGTGGCATTTTCATTGTAGCAGCAGCTGATACTTACGGGGTACTTGGAGAATATCAAGAGTCGGTATAAATCATAGATGTATCAATGCAGTAAGTGCAGCAGGTCATCGACAGTGTAGCTCTAAATTCATAGCTTACTTTATTATACTCGGATCGCATCGATAGATCCAAACCCGTGGAGATTATAGGTATGATGGAATCGAAATTCAATGTTAAAGTTTCATACATGAAGGCTTGGGATGCGAGGTGTAAGGCAATAAAAGTAATATTTGGCAGCTGAGAAGAGTCTTACAGGACTCTTAGTCTTTTTATGAAATCAATTTGTAGTTCCTTACCTGGTACAGTCTACAGAATTCAGTCTAGCAGTACATAGTGCTTCCAGAAACTTTTTTGGGCATTTGCCCTTCAATCATGGGATGGAGTAGCTGCCGACCTGTACTGAGCTTAGATGATACTTTTTTGATAGGCAAGTATTGTGGTACATTATTAACTGATGTTGGAATCGATGGAAATAATGGATTATTTTCACTAGCCTTCGTTGTCGTGGCTGTGGTTCCTGCTATGCTTACATGATATGCTGCCCGTTGTCTCTGCTAGACGTGATCTTTGCATAATTCTGATAAACATGCTGGTCTATTACATGGATGTAGAGAAGTATTTCCATGGGCAGCTCACAGACACTGCTTACGTCATATGCGTGAAAATTTTAAGAAGGTAATACGCAGATTGGGGATTACTAATGTGGAATTTCTATGCCAAAAGATGTATATGACAGGAAATACTGATGATATCCGGCAGTTCAATCGTTTAATGTTAGATATTAAAAATATGAAAAAAGAAGCTCACAACTGGCTTGTAGAGCGTGACCCTGTCAAATGGGCACTTGTGCATTATGGTGGAATGTGTTATAGGACAATGAAAACTAATGCATCTGAGTGTTTCAATGGTGTCCTGAAACGGGCTCGTGGTTTACCGATTCAGGCTCTTATCACTGCTATCTACTACAACTTAGTATCTTTGTTTATGAAAAGACTAGTCTCCGCAACTTAGCAAGAGGTTGTCAACTTCTCTATGTTTACCCAAAAGGTATCCACAATGTTACGCGCGGTACGAAGAGAGGCTAGACATTTCCCGAATTGAACATCAACCCGCAGTGAGATGCAAGTTTTGATGTGTCTAATGATCATTCAAAGTTGATTTGTTAGATAATGACCTATGTGATTGCAGTTGTAACAAAATGATCATATATCATTGGCCATGCCCACATGTGGTTGCGTTTGGAGTTGAATCACCGATCTACGTGTCACAAGACACACACGAATCAGATAAGCTAACATACATAAATGTGTTCCATACACTGTTTGACCCTTCTAAGTGACCACCGGTGAGCACGGATTAGTAGTATCATGCCACCCAATTTTTTGAAGGTCGCATTGCATCGCATACAAATAGATTCAGAAACACAATGGATAAAAATATATCTAGCGTAGATCCTATAGTCTATTAAAACAAAATAGCCACTATAGGTCATCGTGCTCTCATAATATTAACAGTCTTTGGTACATTCTCCATTTTAGTTATAGGATGTTAGATTTTACACACAGGATATTGCTTAGATTTCCCTTTTAGGTTCTAGATTTTACACATAGTAGTTTTTCATTTCATTGTATAAAAACTGTCTGATACTACTACTTCCGCCCATTTTTTTCAGTCTGATACTGATTTTTGAGTTTGTTTTTCTTAATAGTTATAATGGCAAAGGAGCACCACCCACCAGCTAGATGTAGATGGGCTGCTAGGAGGCGCTCTCGGCGAGGTTCATCCTAAGATAATATCCTACGCTGCGATCGCGCCACCCCGATACTATATGTAATATTTATTTATTTTTAATTTACATATGTTTTCCTTTTATTTTTATTAATGATAATTTTTTTTTACAGAGCACCGCGGCTTGAGGTCAAGGCCACACTTGCTTATGCAAGGAGTGGGCCACGCGTGACGATTCATCCGTAGTGTAGTTTACACTGTTAGCCTTCACTTCATCCGCCTAGATCATCATTTGACCGTTTTGGTTGAGAGATGGTCTCCGAGAAATATCTTTCACCTTGTCGTGCGAGATGATACACTGGACGTAATGATCCCGGGACTACGAGTTGATGAGCGCCATAGCCCAATTGTGATTGGCGAGGGAAGAGATGAGACACCACGATTGACATGATTTGTTGGGGCACCCCTTACCAAACGTGATGTATCATAATCTGATTAATCCACATATCAGGTCGACATTCAGGATGGGTCAAGCACACACGTAAACCTGCATGCCGCTAAGATGGCTGAGGTGGACTTTTTATAAGGAGTCGCATACCGCCAGCACCGAGAGTTTTTTGGCACCTACGCTTACATTCTATTCCTTATTGGTTGTTTACTACCGGATACATCATGTTCGGATGTCCATTTACGATATATTAGAGGAACGATACCTTCAAAGACGATGGCTATGGGTGCGCAGCCCACCTATACGTGGAGTCGCGACGAGTCGACAGCACCCGGTGCAACATGGTTGGCTGCTTACATCTCCTTCAGATATGGGCTTGGGAGCATATTCATGTTGGGAGGTCGACTCTACATGTGTCATATCCTACTGAGCTTGATGATCTTAGTGTTGGGTTGAGGTATATTTTGTTAAGTGTACTTTCAAATTTTGTAGCTTTAATATGTGTTTAAACTATTTTTTGTGTACAGATGGAATGAGAATTATGTTCGCCACAATGATTAACGCTACAAAGATACAAAATGAGTATGCGCCATTCAGTTGGATTTCTGATAACACTTCGCTCAAATATGTGCAACTTCTAATCGACATAATTTCTAATATGTGTGAGGTGATGAGCCGAAAGCGATCATGACATGTCTATCAGATACATATTCAGCAAGCTCTGAGATATGGTTGTCACGAGTCCCTCTTATCAGCTGGAAGAGGGTTGAGTGGTATTTACCAGATAGAGTGTTGCGCCAGTTCGTCCTCATTCCCACAGTCGATGTAGCCCCAATTGACCCTAGTTTCAAAAGGGTCGATGGTCGGGGTAAAGCGGATGTCGACTAGGTTGAATACCACCAGTCATACATTGCTGCTTGGGAGAAGCGGAGGGATTGCCTCGTCGAGGGCTTAGATGAGGATGTGGACGGAAGAAAGCTATCACCAAGACATTTCTTTGGTCGGGTCAGACCGCTATCTCCGCCCTCCGACCACTTACTACTTAGCACTAATGGAGCGTATTTATGTAAGTCTTGATATAAGTATTCATCTGAATTCAATATTTATGTAAGCGCTAATTTTTCATACTATTTTTTCTTGTGAAGGAGCATCAGCGGACTGACATCTTTCACCCATACTGCCATGTGGATGAGCACCACTTACGTGGATGCGTTGATAGTATGAGTCGCTATGCAGACCGGATGAGCGCATATAGGGGACACATATTACGGATCGTATACATGTGGGTGTCCACACCCATGACCGGAGACCGCCATCTACTTATGTGGATCCAAGTCCATCTGTGCGTACGATGCGTCCTTCTATATATCGCCTACATATGAGTCAAGGCCACCTATCTTCTCCAGATCTATCCGACGCTCGCCAAGATCTTGCACTGAGGTGACCATCGCCACGCGGATTCATCCCTGCACGACCACTGCACACCTAGGAGTGGTGAAATTCCACGCAGACGCAGAAGGCGTTAGATGTTTAGGGTAGTCTATTTGTGCGTATGTACTACGTTTATTTTTATCTATTTCATTCATTGATATGCGTCTGTACTACCTTTTGTTATATTTCATTTGCACTTTCTTTGAACTACTTGAATCCCAATTTTGGAAGGATCTGAATTCTCACATAAGTTGTGCGCTACTGTACTGCAATTTGCATCATTTTTTATTAAGAATATATGAGGGAAATGATGATGATTTGAGAAGACAACCATTATGTGCACCTGATAACGAGTTTACACTAGCAAATTAAAAGAATCCTTTATATGTTAAGGTGTGCATTTGGTTGATTTGGATAATTTTTTTTTTGAATCGATTAGATCAAATCAAATAACGTAACTATTTTGATTTATTCAGTTAAATCTGTTCTTTTTTTCTTTTTGATGTACTACAATTAGTTAGAGATTGATATACTGCAATAAGTTAAGTTTGATATCCACCATCATTTGTCAATTAATTGTTGTAGAATGCTAGTTAGCTGATAATTACATATCATGTATTCTCGGGGCCGTCCAATTAGCGGCGACCATCATATAAGCCGTCTCCCACTCGGGAGAACCGACTTCAGTAAGTCGAAGTTTGGCCGCCCACTCGCTGACCTCAATTTCACGCACGCATACCACGACTTTCAGTTACCACGCCGAAATCGACGCGACGCCTACTAATTGATCCACTATACCTATTCTTAATTTTTTTTAATAATACTTAATTACCTAATTAATTAGTTTAAAAAAATTGCCGTTGATTTTTAGTTGAAAGGGTGCCCCAAACGCAACTAAGTTGACGGAGAACAGAGAAGATGCGGCGCACCAGCGGCGCCGGAGGAGGTTGAGGCCAAGCCGAGGGGAAAGGCGTTAAACCCCTGGGCATGGAAGAGTTCTTCTTCCGAACCGAATCCTACGCAAGAAATTGAGCTCCTCTGAGATTCAGGGCACCGAATGAGGTAAGATATAGCCAGCATTGTTACTTTCTATCGGATCTATTTGTTGTTTTCTTTATGCGAAGATCGCTGCGCATCTGTCGAGCGGAATGTGGTTTCCTTTCGCCTTGATTGATTTTACGGCATGAGATTTATTTCTCCGATCGTTTTGGATGATTGATTGGGGCAATGATTGCTCCAGAGAACAGATTTGAGTATTTGTTTACCGGCTCACTGGGAGATTTCTGCGTTCGAGCTTCTGATTACTTTATTTCGTTGTTTTAGGTTACGAAGCTCGCATGCCTTGTTTAATGCTTCGCAAGCGAAGGGATTCTTTGTTTCAGAATACCCATTCCTCGTTGCCTGTTTTGACGATTGTGTTTCAGATGCAGGCCATGGAATTGTCGCTTTTATGCTGCTCATTTGGGTTTAGGGTTAGCTAAGCGAAATCCTAAAGCCTGGTATTGTTTAGGGTTTATGAACAATGCCTTTCAGCACACCAAATCAGCACATTTTCACACATCTCATATATCACAATTCATACGGGAGGACTACTAAAGAAGAGAAGTTAGTGGGTGAAATTTTAAGGAGCGTATGTTTAAAGGGTAATTGGGAGGAGCACTTAGCTAAAATTAAATATTTACTTATCTAATATTTATAATATTTAAAAAGGTATATTATACTTTTAAAAATAGAGTGATGATAATATTTTTGATGTGATATTGAAAATTATGATATTATATATGTAAAAATTTAAGTTTAGATATTAAATATATAAATACACAAGATATTTATTTGTGAGTATTATAAATATTTTTTTTTAAAATTCAAATAACAAATTTTTAACAGCCACCACACTCTAATAACTCAATTGTTCAAAAATAATTTTTTATCACAAATTTTTTTGAAAAATAATAAAAAAGTTAGTAGCTAAACACAACTGTGATTAATTTTTGAAAAATAAAGCAACCAAAAAACTGTCTCAAATAAACTCTTAGAAAAGAGCTAAAATGTCATATATAACTGCATTTTCACTGCCAATGTGGCATGTATGTGATAATTAGGTAGAAAACACTCTCTTTAAAAAAGAGAATAAATTTTCACTGACATGTTATCCACATAGGCGAAAAATGCCCTAAACATCCTTAAAAGAGCATTTTCTTCACATCACACCTTTTTCTGCAAATTGTGCAATGTAAACCCTAGACATTAGCACCCATTTTTCCAATTTTTGGTGCATTTTTTTGTGTAAGATTCGATGAAATCAGTGGTCATGTTTAGTGGATAAGTGACAAATGTAACTTACATTTAATGTTATTAATCAGCTTATTAAATTTTTTTATTAAGAGTAATTAAACAAGTTCTCACCATTATAAACAGTAATAGTTTTCCAATATTCAACTCCACAAAACGATGACAACTCATGCAGAAGGAACCTAAGAGGATTTGAGGAGCAGCAAATCTAGAAAACAGTCTTCAGAAGAATTCAAATGTTAGTCATCATGATATCTTTTTTATACTCGGTATTATTATTATTAATATGTTTTTCTTATTAATATTAATATTATCATCTTATTATTACTATTATAACTATAAAAATAATTGTTATTATATTAAGATTATTATTGATACTATTATCATTGTCTTTATTACTATTATTAATATTTATATTTATATTATTATTATTATTATTATTATTATAAGTATTATTACTTATTGACTGCTAGTAATACTAGTTATTGCAAATGCCTTGCATTTGTAATGTGTTGTAATTATTATTTTTAATATGGTAATTAGCATTGTTATTATTATCTAATTGTTTAGGGTTGTGAGTAAATGCAAATATCTTGGATTTCTCTTATTACAATAACTTTGATACAAAACAACATCCTTTATAATTAATTATAAACATCACACTTTATAATCTATAGCCAAGTTAGACATGTTCCTATTTTAATCAAGAACAAAAAAGCTAGCATTTCTTAGTTAAATAAGGTCATTAGTATAAGAAAATAATTATATTTTAATCATGTATTTATATTTTTATTTTCTTACTTATTGGTTTCAACATAGAGATAATAAAAGAAATATTACTAAGACTTCAAGGTTCTGTTTGCAAAAAAAAATTTCTAATAAGTGGTAGACATGAAGATCCAACTTAAACTTAAAATAATAGTAATAGAAATAATAATAATTATTATATATCTATATGCACCTCATAAGCAAGGCGACTAGAGAATGATCCAAGTTTAGATAGCTAGAGCACAATGAGCTGCCTCAAGGGCAAAGACTCGTCTCATGCAAGGCGAGCATATAAGGAATAGAACTTCCGTTGTGCGAAGACATACAACAACTCACCTTAGGTCTGACAATTCACTCTTTTTACTGGCAACTATACATCTAAACTGTGCATCGGACAAACCATCATGCCAAAGTCTGAGATCCATTAGTCAAAAGAACTTGCCTCTTGCAGGCGAGTCATTTATCTTATATATTAAGCATTCTCCATGAATGCTGATCATATGTAAAAACCCCTCTTCTAAACTCTATAAAAGAGGATAAGATTAATAATAATAATAATAATAATAATGAAAATAATATATAAGAAATAATATAAGTAACACAAAAAATAATTAAATTAGTAATAGTAGTAATCATTATTATAATTGATGTTAAAATAATAATTATAATATCAATAACCTATAACATTTATTTTCTTAGCAGTGTCACTATCAGTAACAATATTAATACTACTAACAATAATAATTGTAACAATGATTATGCTACTAGTGATCACTAATACAGATATAACAACACAAATATAATGAAAACAAAAAACAAAAATAATGCAAAGTAATATTAACAATTAATGCAATGGCAGTAAAAATAACCTTAATAATAATAGTACTAATGATATTGTTGTTATTATGCCATAAATGTTTCTACGGGATAACATGCAAAACAATTGCATACGATTATTTCTAATTCTCAAGAGTGAAATTTTGATGCAAACATTGTATGGTACAAACGTCTTACATTTACTCTAAAACCCTTGTATAAGCTAAAATGGTATGAAAAGATCTAGAACCATATATATATCAATATATTCTAGAATATTCTTTTCTAAATTATTCCTAGGGATAGGAGGAGAGCTATAAATAGAGGACCTCACCTCTCATTTGTAACCAACCAACCAACCAATCAACCAACCAACCAACCAAATATTCTTGTATTGCAAAGTTCCTTGCTTAGTAAAGTACTTTCCCAATCTTTCTAACCTCTCCTCTCCAAAAGAGATTTGAGCATTCTAATCGTGTGAGAGTGAATTTAGCGCCAAGAAAAGAGCAGCCGCAGGATGACTTAAAAAATTTCTCCGTGACAAATTGCATGGGCTCATGACATATGATATATCTGTGGCCTGCCACAGACACATACATAAATATTTATTGAACATATATTCAACTCTAAATGCCCTATAAGACATCAAAAATCTAACGTTTGTGTGGTTAATGGCGACAGGTTTAGAATACCCACATGCATCTTCCTAAGCTCTGCATACTGTTCTATCTTATGGTGCAAAGGGAGATTCATTGTTTGCCATGTAATCATTTGATTCATTCAAGTGCCTATTAAATAGAGCAATGGAATTTATAATAAAAAACTAAGATTAATTTTTGAACTGATAATCCGCAGAACATTCGGATGCATTAGCAATGCAAATAGCCTTGTATGACTGACTCCATTCTACAAATAATTTCTCTGGGTTTATGTCCAAATGTTTGTGAATTAAAGGAATGATGTGGTAACAAATAAATGAAGAATAATTGCAGCAATTATCGCTTAGCATACTAATGAATATATAATCAACTGTTAGTAAATATACAAGAGTTCAACTAGCAACCCTTTTGCAGGTAAATCATCCCCCACTCATCATTCTTTCCATAGAAATTAAAAAACAAAATTAATTTTAGAACTCCTTATAGCTGCTTCTATTCTCTCTCTCTCTCTCTCTCTCTCTCTATATATATATATATATATATCCAAATCATCAAGAATCAATTCTCATTAACTCTTATATAACACAAGAATTTCAAATATTATAATGCTAATAAAGAAAAAGAAAAGAATTGGAATTGTAACACGGTTTATGCATCATAAATGATACATTAAAACAACTAATGCTCAACCAAAAAAAAAAAAAAGTTAATCTGATGCATTTAATTTTCTGTGAGCTACTTTAAACAGCTTTAGGATATTCTCGTAGATAACAAATGTAATTGAAGCTGACGGAATGTTTTTCAGTAAGCTGGATGTGATGCCTCTGTAAAATCCTCGCGCACCTTCAAACCTGCAGCATCGATGGAATATGTAAGTTTATATATATATATATAGAAGTATATGGTGGAAAAATAGAGAAAACTAATGGGGATTCCCAACGGCTCTATTTCAAACTTGGGGGGTTTGCATACATACCACACAATTCTTATGTATTTATATATATATAACACTTATATATTTATAGAAGTATATGGTGGAAAAATAGAGAAAACTAATGGGGATTCTCAACGGCTCTATTTCAAACTTGGGGGGTTTGCATACATACCACACAATTCTTATGTATTTATATATATATAACACTTAATATAACACCTCAATCTTCAATATCACATTAAAAATATCACCACTCACTTTTAAAAGTGAAATGCACCTTTATTCTTATGTATTTATATATGTAACACCTAAACTTTAATTTTTACATATATAACATCTCAATCTTCAATATCACATCAAAAATATCACCACTCACTTTTTAAAAATTGAAATGCACCGTTTTAAACATAGGAAAGTGTTAGATAAATAAATATCTAACTTTCAGTGTTAGATATGTAAATGCATAAGAATTGTGTGATATGCATGTAAATCCTCCTTCAAACTTCAGCAGTTATTAAGTCAGGAGAAAATCAAAGAGCACTGATATAGTCTCATGGAGTAAATTTCTTCTTATTTATAAAATTAGGAAGATTAACATGCATAGCACATAATTCTTATGCATTTATAACACCTAAAATTTCATATTTATAAATATAGTATTTTTCTATGCTTGAAAAGGTGCAATTTAATTTAAAAAAGCTGATAATAATGATGCTATTATTGACATAATATTAAAGATTTGGGATGCTATTTATATAAATATTAAAATTTAGGAGTTTGATATATATACATATAAGAATTGTGCTCCATGTATGTAAATGCCCTAAAGAATTAACATTCTAGATCAAATCATTTTTACTTTGACAAAAAAATGAAAAATAAAGGTCAGGATCTTATTGTCAGATTTGTCATTTGTGAGGAAGTTAAAAAAATAATGAAAAAAGAATGGTAGTTTTGTAAATAATCATGATTTATGTGATGTATAAAACTACCCAAAAAAAAAAGATATTTACAACAGAAATCGTTGCCAAAAATAATTGGGGGTTCATTTTTTAGATCAATTATAATGAGGAGAATGCCATTATTTTTTCTTAAAAGTATTTTTATTGATTTACCTAATTAAAAGCAATCGGATTTGAACTTGCTTACATTTCTCATGGTATAATCCATGCATTTTTTTTCATCAATTCAGACATATTAAATAATTATGGAAAAGAATCCCATAAGTGCAATTGTTCAATTCAAATAGATCATTTCGGATAAAGCTTCAGTAGCTAATTTTATTTGAAATGATCGTGCCAAATGGTCATCGACCTGATCTTCCTTGGAGAGAACAGAAATTTGAATACTTCTTAGGGGGAATAGCACTCAAAACCTATTATATTATACATTAAGCACAAAAACTTCTTTATGTACAACTACAGTACTAAAAACATCTAAAACACATCAAAAATAATACTCAACAACAACAATAAGCCTTTATCCTCCTACGTGAGATCGGCTATATAAATCTTTTTTTTTTCCCAAGATGCCATATTCTCATTTAATCCTAAAAAATTAAGATCATTTTTTATACTTCTTAACAAAGTCTTTTAAAGTTTACTTCTACTTTCTTAACATAAAGCGAATCTAATACATTTACTATCTTAATTGGGTCATCAAAAGATCAACATTTTATGTGACCAAACCATCCAAGACAACTCTCTCTAATATAATTTGCCACTGGAGCTACTCCTACCTTATCATGTAAAATTTGTTTCTCGTTATGTCTCTATGTAGAGCCACTCATCCAACTGAGCATTCTCATTGTTGTAACACTTAATTTTATGCTTCTCTTTTATTGGCCAATATTCTATGCCATAAAACATTGCAGGTCTCATCACCATCTTATAAAATTTTCTCGAGGTACATTCCAATCATATAACAAACCTGATGCATTCATCCACTTCAGCCATCCAACTTAAATTCTACTAATAACATCATCATCTATATCATCGTCACTTTGAACAATCGATTCGAGATATCTAAAATGTTCACTCTTTTTAATTACTTAATCACTCATTGTCATCACTCTGCCACTAGATTTTCTACAACTAAAATTATGCTCAATATATTAGATTTTAGATCTACTCAAATAAAAGCCTTTAGACTCTAAGGTTGACCTCCATAATTGAAGTTTTACTTGAACTCCCACTCTAGTCTTATTAATAAGAACAATATCATCAACAAAAAGCATAAATCAATGCACATGGGAATCCCTCCACCCAAAATTAGCATTTGGCACTCCTCTACTAACTCCCTCTGGCCAAACTTTTTAGGGATTTGTTTTAGATGCTCTTGGACGTGCTTATGATAAAATACTAATTCAGGCTTATTTATCTTAAAAGTCCCTATTATTTGTTAGATTATGAGTTAAGAATCTCCATAAATATAAAGCTTTTTATTTTCTAGAACTCTCCTTGTGTTTATGATAAAACACTAAACCTTGATGTAATTGAAACTGGAAAATACTTAGTCAATCCTCTTTGTATTTGAACACAAGTGATAGAATAACTTGAATATAAGCAACATTAACTTCATTCTTTTCTAGAACTCTCCAAAGCACTTCGAAACTTTATCATATGCTTTCTCTAGATCAACAAATATCACATGTAGATCCTTCTTACTCTATATTTCTCCATCACACTTCTTAACAAATGTATAGCATCCCTAGTAGACTTACCCAGCATAAATTCAAACTGGTTTTGAGAAACTTTTATATCAAGTCGTAGTTTATGCTCAAGTACTCCCTCCATAATTTCAATGTATGACACATTAATTTAATTCTTCTATAATTTGCACATTCTTGTGCATCACCCTTATTCTTACAAATAAGAACCAACAAACTCTTTCTCCACTCATTTGACACTTTTTAATCTTTAAAATAATATTAAAAAGATTCGTTAGTCAAGAAATTCTTGATCTCTTAAGTATCTCCACACTTCTATTAGAATATTTGTTCACGGCTAAAATTAGGAGAAAAAAAAAAGAAGGGGGGGAAATTAGAAAATTTTGAAACCCTAGCCGCATAGCAGCTTGTCCTCCACATCACCCGAAACCGCTCAAAGCAAGAGCGAGAGTGGTTAGGGATCAAGCATCTATAAAGAAGAGGGTCGGTAGAGCATCCTACCTCATACATATGAGAGAAAGAGAGAGAGAAACCGAGAGAAAGGGAAAGAGCCATTGCCACTCCCCTCCTAGCATGAAGACCCAAGCTGCCGCCCCATTCTCATGTGTGTGAGGGAGCCGAGCCTGACTTATTTCAAGTGGAATAAAGGCTGAATTCCAATATTGCCCCGTCTTAGGAGAAGACAAGCAAGGGCATTTTTGTCTTAAATCAAAGGAAAGGGTCTTTTAGGATTTTGATTTCAGATAAATTTTGAAAATAAAATTAAAATAATTAATTTCTTTCTCCCACAGGTCAAATCGAAAGTCTCCACCATCAATCTTGAATCCGGTGCGAGATGAAATTAACTCCCTCTATTAATCTTGGATCCGGAACAAAGGAGAAGGCACGAGCATGCTATTTTGCAAAAATGCAAAATCATTGAGCCATCACTTTGCCAAAATAAAAAACAATTAACTTGAAATTAAGTAAATTACAAGTCTTAAAAATTTTAAAACTTGATTCTATTGATCTTTGATATGATCAGAAAATTTATGAAAATCTCTATCATCAATCTTAAATCCAATGTGAGATGAAAATCTCTCTCCGTCGATCCTAGATCTGGATCGAGGGATAAGAGTGCACGACGTATTAAAATTTTGCGATTATAGTACTACTAAGTGCTTATGCTGCCAAAATTACGAGAAAATTATTAGACTTAAAATTTAACATGAAATTGGGCTTAAATTTTTTAAAAAAATGAGATTAAACTAGAAAAATAGAACTTTTGGATGGAATATTTAAATCTAACTTATCTAACCCCAAGATAAATCTTGATTATTTCACTTGCACAATGTAAACTTCTAAAAAAAAAAAATCTATAACCTTCGAGATAAAATTATTTGTTACTATTAATAATTCAAATGATTGAGCGCAAATATAAAACAAGATTGCTTAATCAACCTGAGTATATATCAATCGATCTTATTAAAATTGATCGAAAGAGATTTAAATCAAATAATTTAACTACAAATTAAATAAAAAATGTACCTGAATGACTCCTCTCGATATCGAATTAAAGAGTCATCTCGAACATCAATTTAACGATGGACCTCAAAATATAGAATCATATATTCATCTTATGCATAATGAAGATGGCATCAAGCTATGACATTTGGGGATGTTAGTCCAGTCATATATTCACCTTGTAATTAAACCCAACCTGGCATTTCAATGGATGTACACCCAGTCACATATTTGCAATAAACACTAATCCAAATCTAGCATTTCAAAGGGGTGTAAGTCCAACATAGATTCATAAATTGAATCTAATCTAAGTCTGGCATTCCAAAGAAATGTAAGTTTGACCTAATTTGGCATTCCAAAGAGATGTAAGTCCAATCAATATGGCATTCCAATGGATGTAAGCCCAATCATTTGTTCGTCATGCGAACTTCCCTACAATTATGGTATTACAATGGATGTGAATCCTATGTTTGTCTGCAATGCAGACTTCAATCACATGCAAACTAGCATTCCAATGGATGTAACCCTAGCTACTTGTTCGCAAGGTGAACTCCATATATTAAACACATGTCATCCCAATGGATATAAGCCCAACCTAACTTAAGCTTATCATGCAAACATAACTTCAACCAATCTGGCATTCCAATGGATGTAAGCTAGTCACTTGTTCGTCATGCGAACTTTTATAAAACTTTGGCTTTCGGGTACATGTAAGCTCAATCTATGTTTGCAATGCAAACATCAATCTTAAATAGCATTCCAATGGATGTAAGACCTATGCATGTCTACAATACATATTTTAATCTTATTAAACATGGCATTCCAATGGATATAAATCTTATGCATGTCTGCAATACAGACTTAGATCTTATTAAACATATCATTCAAATGGATGTAAGCCTTATGTTTGTCTGCAATGCAGACTATTAATCAATCAAATTATAACATTCCAATAGATATAAGCTCTACATACATCAGTAATGCAAACTTCATAAAATTGTATTATTTGATAGACTTATAAATTAAGTTTGGCTCAAATAATTCAAAAAATACTTACACAATAAAACCTACACTACAACTCTAGTCTACTCGAGATATCTGAGTCGATGCAACCCATGGTGAATCAAACTCCTGACATTACCTAATACTCGGTTGGATTGGAATAACGACAATGACGATAAACCATGATCTGATCAAGACTATCTCATTTTTTCTTTAAATAGTCATCAACACCACGCTACTAGATATTAATTTATATTAAACATTTATATTTATTTTCAACCTTAATCAAGAGTGCTCTCCTAATGTGGTAGAGGGGTAATTAACGCTAGATACTTGCATTCAAAGAAAGTAGAACTCAAATCTAAATAAATCCTAACATAACATTGGGAAAAATTTGGTTATATATAAATCAATCTGTCTCATGAAGAACGAACTCCCTAAACATCCTATAAAAATGGCAGAGATTTTCAAAGGTATTTTTACTAAGCAATCAATATCATCAAATCCTATTGCTTTCCAACACTAGATTTTCTTTAAGGTCTCTCCAACCTCAATTATACCAATATGACAATAAAAATAAAAATCTATATTTTTATTTAAAGTACTAGGATCACTAAATTCAATTATATTCTCACAACCTTCATTTAAAAGTCTATCAAATTTTTTCATCCACCTATGTTAAATATCATCTTCTAAGAAAAGCACTTTATGATATTCATCCTTAATGCATTTTACTTGAACTAAATATTTACATCTCTTATATCTTTGCTTAGCTAACTTATATGTGCATTTTTTTGCCCTTTTTAGTATCCAATTTATTATATAAATCACCAAGCACTGAATTTTTTACATCACATCCCTATGACTCACTTTATAGCTTCCCCAATTCTCTAAGCTTTTATATATAAACCGATTGTTTTAATAGAACTTATTATTTTTTTATCTTTTTTTTTTTTTTGTACATTTTGACTCTACCACTAACTATTTTTATTAATAGAAATTTTTCATTTTGATTCTCCAAATACATTTTTTGCAACTCACTACTTTTTTTTCATATAATATTAACTTTCTTATGAACATCAAATCCTAAGGTCTTCTAGCTTACTCTTAAAATTTTTTTATTAACATTTTTTAAATACCCTCATCTGATTCCAAGACAATGTTTCTATTTATTATATAAAAATTCAAAATTAGATGTCAATGTTGGGTACTTAAACTTTACCTAGAAAAATCTTACAAAATCTTTATAATATAATCAATCTTCATTTTATTAGGTCCATTTTTATGAGTAATGATATTTTCATCTCTTTTCTTAAATAAAATATTAGCAATTAAAAAATTATAAGCTAAAACAAAATCCAATATAATCCTATTCTCTTCATTAGTAACTCCATATATTATATTCATCATTAATGCTTCTAAAATCTTCTACCATTACCAATATATTTATTTAAATCTTCTCTAATAAATATATTCTTTAAGAGAGATTCTTTCTATTAAATTTTCTAGGTCATTCTAAAACTTTTCTTTTGAGCACACATCTAAACCAACTTGAAGGGTATAAGCAATTAAAACAATAATAATCTTAGTATCAACAAGAAATTTAAAGCTATCATTCTATCTCTAATTTTATTAATTTTCACAATATTATCTGTCAAACTCTTATATATAATTACGCTTACATCATTTCTAATATGACTTCTACTAGAATATCAAAATTTAAAATCTAAACTATCATCTTTTGCCTTCTCCTCAACCTATCTAGTTTCTTGAATACATAAGATATTTATCTTCTTATGAACCATAATATCTATTAATTTTATTAATTTACTTTTAAGGATACCTATATTTTAAGTTTGTATCCTAATTCTAGTTTTATGGACAAGCTTCTTTGTTCACATTCGTCTATAATGTGGGAACCTTTGCTTATTTAAAATAACACCTGGGAACGCCCTAGCAGCCTTTGCACGCTTTTCATTATATTTAGGTCATACAACACATTGTGTCTAGGGAACACCCTAACATTTACTCAAAGTATTAAAGATTCAATGTCATGATTTTTTGATAAGTTTTACACTAGCTGTTGAATACCTAAGGCAACCCTCCACTTTTTTCATCCTTGAAAGTGTGCATTTTGCATTAATATGTAAAAAAATGTATTACAAAAGTTTCAAAAAAAGGAAACAATGTAAAATTTCTTCTATCATCCTCCAAAATGGTAAAAAACCATGGAGGAATAGTATACCTATATAAGTCACTATTGTTCCACTCAAAATTACAAGTTTGAGCATGCTTAAAACAAAAATCTGCTAATTTGTTACCTACCCTTGTAATTTGTTGGAATATGACTTGTTTGAATTGGTGAAGGAAAATAATATCTATAATGATGGAGAGTTGAGAGGCCCACTTGCTGCTTTTCAAAGTCTACTGGAGGAGCTCAATGACAGCTTTGTTGTCTCCTATAATGATGCCATTTGCCTCAGTCATCCACTATTCTGTGCATTCTTTTATAAAGAAGACAACCTCAATCTCCACTTGGGTCCTATCCCAATGTTTGAATTGTTTGGCTACTACTTTAATTAGCTTTCCATTAGCATCCCTGATAGCAATGCTCACGCCACCTATATGATTGGCGGCAAGAGCCCCATCAATATTAATTTTCAGAAAGGAAAGAGGGACTGAGAATTGGGAGCCGGCAACAACAGTGTTATATCAAAAATAGCACTCACCCATTAAAATTCATAATGTCGTCAGAAAAAGGGGAGGTAGCTGCAATGGCTTGGGAGATGGAGGTAGAGATTGAAGGGTGGGGGATGTGGAGGTCGGGAAGATACGGTCAGAGAATGAAAACTTGCAAGACACGCTGCAACGCCACAACACGATGCCCTTCTGTGGCATTCAAATGGCATCCATAGATGACTTTAAGCATGCAGCAGTGGCCTTCGGAGGGAGCTGATGGTCCACATCGGCAGCACCACTCGCATCAAGCTCTTGTATTTCTCTTCATCGGACCCAAAGCTGACTTCTCTTGGTATAAAGATTGGGAGGTTGATACAAGGAGCAGCTTTTATGTTTTTTCCCGAGCTTCATCCAGCATTGACAAGCGATGAGATTCGTCTTACAAGCGCAAGCTTCTAGCCCAGGATTAGCGGTAAAATACAACAAGCGTCCAGCGAGAAGGTCAAGCTCTATTAATAGTGTTATATTTGTAAATAAAGAAGTTTATGTAAATCCCCCTACTTCCTGTGGCTCAATTGACTGATTGAAGATAACAAAACGCATCAACAAAATGATTTTTCACATTCCTGGTCGAGAAAATAAATCCACTTTTGAGGAGTTTTGAAAGTTCTTTTATCTATGTCATATCAAATGATGTAATCTAATAAACACACCATTTTTTCAAAAATATGTTAACT
Source organism: Cymbidium sinense (assembly GCA_021442155.1). Taxonomy (NCBI): domain Eukaryota; kingdom Viridiplantae; phylum Streptophyta; class Magnoliopsida; order Asparagales; family Orchidaceae; genus Cymbidium; species Cymbidium sinense. Next base: position 62,764,713 of record CM038228.1, on the reverse strand, counting down.
AACTACAAGCAACTGAAGGAGCCCTAAATGTTCCATGTAAATGTGTTTCATGTGCACAACTAATGGATTTTGGTTTATTGTTATGACAGTATAAGAGTGTTTACAAGAACACCACAAAAAGTAGAAAAGTTTTAAATAAAACTTATTAACAAGATCAATCTACTAATGATTATGGAATTCTAGCTAAATAAATAAAAACTACAAAAAAACTTAATTAGTATGTACTTCATCATCAGCTTAACTTAAAAATTAATTAACGCATAAATGAATTGGAGTACTTAACTAGTTTAATTGGATGGTTGAGCAGCTTTATTCTCTAAATTATAAATTAGAAATAAAATTATAATTGAGGCCTCACATTTTTTTCATATATGCTGAACAGTTTATGAATTAACATTACCAGGGACTATCACTGTAATTGTCCATAGTGTTAAAAATTAATGAAAATTGATACATAACAAGAGAATGTTACTCTTCGAGGCAAAGCTGAATGCTCATCCGAGTTAATTGATGGAAATAATTGTTGCTTGTAAGTGATCACATGGAAAAATGCACCAAGATTTTAAAATGACAGTCAGGCATGGACAAAACAAAACATATAATTGAGTTTCAGTGAGCCAAAAACTTCACTTATTAACCATATTGTGAAGAACCAAGCCAAACATAGTAATGAAAATCTGAAAGTACTTGCTAAAACCCAAATCATAAGCATTGATATTGTTGTGGTTGTTTTATTTCTGTGTCCTAGTCCATTAAAGGGTAAAACATGCCCGTAACTATTGAGAGCAGGTTGTTTTCTTCAGTGTTTTGATTATCTTAAAATATACGATTAGCTACTGCAAGTCTTTTCACTTCTGGTCTTGAATTTCTTAGTTCAAATATTACCAATTCCTCTTGAATTTCTTAGTATTTTTTGTCAATTTTCAAAAGCTCATATACTACACGAAAGTAAACCCGTCACATATAAGCATCCACGGTTAGTTCTTCATAAAAGGGGTAACAGTCGATACAAAAGTACCATCACAATGGAACCAAAGGACGGTTCAATACACGTAGCCTTATCACTACAAAACAAGCTGGTCATCTTTACTTCACATCATACGGCAACCTGAACACCTTCACTGCTGGTTTATTATGCTATACCAAACTACCTATACCAAAATACCCATCCACTCACATACTTTTTCATCAGTCAGTAATGAAGTAAATCTTAACAAATATGCCCTTCAAGATGTTGATGTTGGGGATGCATATTAGAAAATCTAAGGACTAAAAGCAGAGATCAAATCAATTACCTTGCAGTTTCTGATACTACATGCCAACTGTCCAAGTATTTGGGGATTCCATCACTACTAGGCCTTTGCTGAAAAGAAACCAACCTGTCAGCTGTGGCAGGACGGAAAAAGATAGGAAGGCAATTCCTATAAAGCTTATAGTCTACAAAAAAAGAATCTTAGAAGTTCATTAAAATCCCTATAGTAAACTCGATTCACTGGGAGGGGTACAATTCTGACTCCTATCAATAACATGAAACTACTTGTTGAAGTCCAAAAACACAACCAAAACAATAAGGTAGAACAACTCTTACTTGTATACGAGCTCGAATAACCTGCAATGATCATAATTAAGAATCAATGACAATAAAATAAATTACCATGCATTTTTCATAACAGAAAACATCACAGAAGGCCAAAAAAAACTTAAAAACAACTAAAAAACTTTCTGCCATATTATGATGTAAATCGTGAAAATAACAAGAGAAATTGCCTGTGATGGGTAAGTAAGTAGAATAGCAGCAACTTTGGAAGCGCCCCCGAGCATAGCATAATCAAAAGAGTTCTGCAATGAAGAGAAGTATTATGAGAATAGAAAAAAATAGCGGCTAATGGAAACGGTAATCATATCCAACTTATATATGTTCTAACAAAGACAAAATAAAACAACGTGAATATTGTTCACTTTTCTCCATTTTTGCGCTCAGTGAAACTTAACATAGATTCCAATTGAACATTCTTTTATTAAGTTATAACAAAAAGATTACGTTTAAATATCTACGGTCAGCCATTTTCCTAGTTTCTTATACCCCAATAACCTTCAGAATAATAAAGCAGAAATCTAGCAACAGTAGATTAGTTTTAGAATGCAAGAACTGTATCATGTTACCAGTAACCTATCACCGTCTTTCATGTCAGTCTTTTCTCTTCTACATTTTAGATTGATGGCGATCTTACGAAGTTCTTCATAAGCACAAAACTGAATTGCAGCATGAGAAACCTGGGTAAAAAATTACATATATATAAGCAACTGCAAAAAAAAACAAACTTCAAGTATATAACTGAAACCTAGTAGAATATACTGGCTAGCACAGTTTTTTTTTTTTCAGATTCTTTCTTAAAGGACTAAAATAGAATAAGTTCAAGATTATATTCAAAATTTCAAACCGAATACAATTTTATTTTTTGGTGGTGTCAAGTAATATTCTTGAGCAGCTCCTGATACAGTGCTGGATCATGGATTAAATAAACTATCACAGTTCTATGAACAGAAAACATGACTCACTTGGTCAAACCGCACACTACATCAAGCACGCAAAATGGTACCATTAGTCTGTATCTGGTATGTATTGAATGAATATTTTATAGTGAAATGGAGTCTAATCAACATGATTACAGACAAATTAGAGAATGTTTTCATCTCTGATCCTTAAATGAAGATCTAACAATCAAAATTAAAACTTTTGCTCCACTCTTCCAATTTTTATAGCAAAATTAAATTAGGAAAAATCTTTTCATGATTTAATGTAGCCTAATAGCAAGATGTAATATTACCAAATCTAAGAGTACTGAATCACCAATCAGGTGATGCTAGGACCCAAACAACGACAAGAGGGAGACAACCAAAGGATCTTGTATGAAAGATATTTGAATGACTGATGGAATTTCAATAATTAAATTTTCTATACTGGAGACAAAAGCTGAATGACATTTGATTAACTGATAGAATTTCAACCAATGCTTCTAATAATGAGAAAAGTATCAAAACAATCTCATGACTATTTATGAAGAATCAAAATAATCTCAAACTTTCTAAAAAAAAAAAATCAATTTAGACTGCTTATTATTTAAAAAGGAATCAAATCAATCCCACTGTCCAAATTAATATAAATTTAGGATTTTGGGTTTTAAAATACAGATATTTTTGAAATTTATATTTTTCAAGGAACTATTGTTTCCTATTAATTTTAGTTTCTCATGCATAACAAATATAATTTATAGACTCCAAAAATTCACCACCGACCTCTCGATAAAGAGAGTTTGATTAATGTCAGTAAAATTTTTAGAAGACAGATGAAACAATAGATAAAACACTACCCAGAGATTTCACCCTCATTTTGTGGGGACTTTAGATTTGGTTCCAAGTTACCTATAAGTGCAAGCACCTATAGTTAATTACCCCTCTCAATACCGTGAGTGAACTTTCGATTAAGGCTAATCGTTAGATCGCTAAATGTGTAACATATAGTAGCTGCAAGTAGAGTTTAAAATTATGAAATTCATCATTCTTGACTTAAAGTGGATGGTTAGGGGAATGTGGCGCACCCGATCAAGATCCCATGGTTCCTCCATCCCGGATCGTGGTCACTATACTTGGTTAGAGGTAGATATATAAGAATAATCATTGTCAACAGTCATGGGTTGCATCATCCAAGGAAACCTTATAAACTTGTGGTAGTGTTTATCTCAAGAGATAATTTTAAGTCTACCTTAATTATCAGAGAATGTTTTTCCCCCATTAGGTGCACCCTATGATTCACTACTCAAGGGATGGAGTCATTGGGAAACATATAAAATATAGTAAGTATGATTCACTCTAGTAAGTAACGATATGTGGCGCATTAATAAACCGTGAATAGAGGGAACGCGTCTAATGAGATTGTTTGAGAGTGAATATAATTATACACTTGACTTGACATTGACATCTTTGTGAGCTAAAATTTTCCTAACTTGCTACCTCCGACAAACATTTGCAAAAGGCAGATTGAGAGGAATTTGCTTTAAGTATCTTGATAATGGATTTCACTTGAACATTTAAATTTAGATTGCTCTGCATTTTTTTTAAGTCTAAATATAGATTAATTTGACACTCAATTTCAATTATAACTTGATAGTGATATCCCCTCCAGGTTGAAATGTTCATTCAATATGGCCATCATCAGGGTTATAGCCTATGTCAACTTTGCTTGCTTGTTAGAAGAGGATTGGGTCTATGATCTTTGTGATTTGAAATTTACTTAAATATTGATCTAATGACTTTTGTACTCTAGCTTGAATAAAGAGGATTGGGTCTATATATAATTAAAATATGTGATTGTATTTATCATCTTGAAATAAAAATTTATAATTTTGAATATTAAATTTCTCTATTAAGACTTTTGATGATCGTATACATATGTATAAATCAAATCTTCTATTTAAGGGATGAATGTATAATTTTCAATTAGTCTTGTCAACTCTTGTTATTATAAAGAAGAGAATTAGAATAGTTAAGATTTATGATTTCACCATATGAGTGAAATAGCCTGTTTAAAAATGCATATTGTGGACACATCAATGTTTATAGCTTGCATCCTTCTAATTAGTACACATTCATTTTCAAAATAACTACCATTTTACCAAAACATTTGCACATTTCTTAGAGCTGAAATTGTTTAAGTTAACTTTAATTTTAACCCGCTCAACATCCTTAGACACTAAGTTTAGGCTTTTAATCCAAGTATCGGGGCCCATGCAGATTGTAATTGCACATAATTATCTATTCACTTCTTAGAATACTTGCATGCATTTTAATGTGATAATTTGAATGTAGATCTTGAGATATGTGAGTGCTTCAATCATTCAAATCATTCACATGTGTTACAATGCAATACATTTTAATAGAAGGTGAATTTGAGATGCATGCATGTTTCACCTCATTCAAATATTTGCTTGAAATACATAACATTTGAATTGAACATGGTATTACTATGTAATGCATGCAAGTGCTTATTTAAAAATTAATAACGACTTCTATCCTCTTGTACATATGTGCTGCAAATTCGATTGAGTTGAGTATTCTAGATTCACGTTCCAATTTAAGCTAGCATATCATTATTGTAGTTGTCTCTTTAGTGATTGAACCCGAAAGATTCTCATATGTGCTCGTAGATGAGATGTCAATTTTATCATGAGATTTATTTAGACTCTTTTATAACACTTTCAATCCATTTGATGTGATGTAAAACACTATCTAAGTGTTTGCCAAAAGAGCCTACTGCATACTCATCAATGAATCATTTCATCATGCTTTTGTTCTTAACAAATCATCAATTTGAAAAATAATTTTTATTTCAAGCATGGCATAGGTTATGCCAATTTGAAAGCTAATTCTTCATAGCTTAATGTGTAAATTACTTAGATTGTTTAAACATGTAAACTAAGACGATCTAAGTACTCATTTAAAAGGTTACAAACGTACTCATTGATGAGCCATCAAGTTCACTGCAGATCTCTCATCATTTTCATTTGAATTGCCTCACATTTAAAGACTATGTTTCAATCATATTACAAGTCTTTGATAATTCAATCACATGTTCAAATTGGATTCATTCTCAAATTATTTGGGATAAGAGATTGCAAAATTACATTCAAGTATGTAAATGAAACTTAAATTCATAACGAATTTCTTAAGCCCATTCTATTTAATTTTTGCAAGTTCAATTCAAAGATCTTTATATTTCCAATTTTGAATTCAATTTTGGTTTAATATATGACCTAGGTTCAATTTGAAGTCAATTTCGAGATGAATTTGTATTTAGGAATGCTTAGTCATTGTTCAAGTAAAATTTTTTACAAAATTTTGACAGCCTCTTGGCAACGTCCTTGCATAGGAGGACGAATTGGGAATATTTGGTCTTCCCACTACGCATATAAGAAATGTGCATGATTAGTATCTTGTGACACTGTGGTCGTATGTTTATTAACCAACCCACCTAAAACGACACGCATAGGCCTTCAACACATACCTTCAGAATTCGATTTTTAATTTATTCTTTAGCTTTAGGCTTAAGTTCATTTTATTTCAATTTAGTTCGAGTTTCCTGTCAGTGTGAAAGTTCACGGAATTTATGACCTTCGATCATCCCCATAAGTGACTATCGAAATATTGGGCTGCCCTCTATCTAAGAAGACGCCGGTGGTGTTTTTTTGCGACATCAGCGCGTATGTCTTTGAACCTACTCGACTAAAAAAATGTGCATAGATTTTTATGTACCGCATGAAGTAAAATGCAATTTTTTCCCGCCGCGTTGGAACAACACGCACGCGTACTTAAATTGTTAAATTTCTCCGTCACTTTAGAACAACATGTGCGGGTACTTAAATAGTTTCAACATTTATAACCAGCAGCAAAACAAAGGATTTAACAAGCGGAGAAATTTCAACAAAAGGTAGGTGAAGGAGAGCTTTCTCTCTCTACTATATTTTTTTGTGCTGATTTTGTAGAGAATGAAAGAGGGAACTTAGGAGGAAAGTTTGGTGGCTCAGTTAGAGAGGAAGAGAGGAGGTTGGGTAGCACAAGGAGAGGAGGAAGAGGAAGGGTGACAAGGTGGTGGCTGCCAGCGGAAAGTTCGTCGACGATGGCGGTTCGATTGAGCAAGAATGTGGGTGTGGGAGGAGAGAAGAGAGAGTGAGAGTTGAAGTTGGCTCGATGGGAGGTCGTGGGTTGCGTGAGTGGTGCGGCTCGGTGTGTTGAGGAGAGAGGGAGGAGGCCGTGAAGCTAGCTAGCTAGGAGGTCGCGAGTAGGAGGGAGGAGGTCAGTTGTGACATGTGAACAGCAGAGTAATGTGAGGAGACAGGATACTAGGCTAAACTGCTTGGCCTAGGTGTGAGATTTGGTGCATGGGAGACGAACAAAATAGGGTTTCTCATATGAGTGAGAGGGACGAAAGAGATGAGGCTACCACAGGAATGAGAGTTGTCAAAACAGAGAAGGACAGGGAGAGAAGCTACTGGGTAGTTGTTTGGAGAGCTATGGAGATAGAGAACGGGGAGGTCTGGAGCCAAAGAGGAAGCTGTTGCGGGTTGACGTGTGAAAAATGAGAGCGCAAGATTGGGGAGAATGGGAATATGAGAGACAACCTGTATGGCTCAAAGCATGGAAGATATGGGCAACAAATTAGGGCATAAGTAGCAAAATTGACTAGTGGCAGCAAGAATGGAATGGATTAAACTAAATTTCTCGAAATTCATGATAATTTCACTGAAATTTCTTGTACACCAACCACATGCAATATGGGTATCGATTCGAGGTGATTTTGATGTTCCTGAAGCAACGACGTTGTCCATTTCATGATCAAAGGTCGTTTGGTCCATTTCGACATTGAATTTGGTCACTTTTTAGTCCAAATCACATACATCGCATCAGGTCGATCGGCATTCACGTAGACTCATCCGAATTTACAAATAGTTTCATTTGATAGGCCTTGATATTTCAACGCTAATGGCACGATTAATTTCATGAACAGAGGTTGTTTGGATGTCGTCGTAGCCTCCTGATTCAGGTGTACATGTAGATGCATCGACAACTCTTCTTCTATATCGATCGACCGTCAGTTTGCGAGATGTGTATTTTGATCAATTTCAACATTTTGAACACATCGGCGAAGTCCATTTGTTGATCAATAATCGTTTCATTGTAATGAAATACATTAATTTTTTTTTTGTTCCAAAGGGATAAAACTGTGAAACTGTTATATTGATTTTATTGAAATTATTTAAAAAAAAAGAAATATTGTTTTCAATAGTTTAATTCCTTTTGTCAATATAATAAATAAAATAAAAAATAAAACAGCAGATAAGAAGTATAATTAAGATTACATGGTATGTATTAATAAGTAGAAGAGCACATAAAAACTAAAGTTACTTAAAACCAAAAAGAAAATATACATTCGAAAAACACCTCATTTTTAATCAAATAAAACTTGATTTTTTGTTAGTTTGGATGGTGGTACTAATTCAATCCCTTTTTTTAATATCGGAGAATTAAATTAGTTCTTTTAGATAACCTGGGGACATTTTGGTTCTTCTTAGATAACTAGGGGACCATTTTACTTCTCTTCTGATAATTAAAGTCCATATTGAAGAAACAACCTTATTTTTAAAAAGCTTCTGAAAGCTAAACTTTTTAATAATGAGAACAACGTAGACATACAGATGATCTATAGTAGAATAACCATGAATCAGTACAGCAGTTCACTACAATGGAACCTTAGAAATAACTGACAAAGAGCAATGGTTGATAACCCCTAGCTATCAGCAGCAATAGTGCACACCCTGACTGCAAATAGAAGTTCTTCATAATTTTGCATTACACCAAAAGATAATTGTTAGAAGTAAAAAGAACATAAAAAAAGTCTGAAAGTCCACACATCAAGCACAAGCCCTGTATCCAAATAATGCTTTGAACTACATTCAATGATGTCAATAAACAATGACCATTTCAATTACTTTAGATTTCAAGTTGAATTGTCTTCTAATGGTAAAATTGATCATAAAACTTTTGTTAATTGGTATTGATTTAGATAACATCATTGGATCATAAATTATGCGGATGATGATAAGTAAGATTTATGAAAATCTATGGATCAATTATTCATTCACAATAATCCAACAATCCATGGACAATAACTTTCCAATTACAACAATTGAACCAACTATGGACTACAGCCTTCCATTTACAACAATCAAAGAATCTATTGACATCACCTTCTCATTTGCAACAATCTAACAATCCGTGAACAATAACATTCTTTTTTTTGTGTAGTTAATTCTAAATTCCAAAATTAAAGGTTGACTTTAAAATTTATTTATTCCAAAAATAGTTATTTCTCTACATATTTTTGTATAAGTTCTTATCTTCTTTTTTAAATAGAACAAGGGAATTCAATTCAATCATAAAATCTCTCATTTTCAACTGTTTTATCTTCTCATTATAATGGAAAAAAATGGATGTTTTGAAACCTACAGACTAGAATAAATTTAAATCTAAAAAATAAAATAAAATAATTTAGTGCTACCAATAACGTGAAAAAGTCTTTATACACAATAAATAAACATATCATCAAAAAAAGAGAGTAGGCATGACTTTATGATCTCTATCTTAATAAAGGTTGAGTTGAATGATATAGTACTAGAATTCGTGATTTTCTCTGATAATGTTGAATAAGTGTTAGATGATTTTAAAGATAATTGTCCTAATAAGCTTTCCAATGGGTTGCCACCACTTTGGGTCATAAAACATGCTATCGCTGGATTCTAGAGATATCATCTTTAGTGGCAAGATAGACCTACTTATAATGACTTACTAAACATTTTGCTGGAAGCACAAAAATTATATCCATATTTGCTTTTGAGTATGAAATGCTAAATTCAAGGTCAAATTTGTCCAAGACAGGTAGATTTGATGAAATTGTGTCTCATCAAAAGTATCAAAGCAAGCAAAGATCTTAGTTTTCATTAATTTTTTTTATTTTTTTATTTTTAAATTTTAGTAGGTTGAGATATGCCTGTGATGATAAGCCTTGAAAAGGAATGCATTTATTATTTACTAGTAATTATGTTGGCCTATATGGTTAGGTATGAGATCAAGTTCAGTTGAATCTTTGAAATCATCAAATTCACCAAGTTATAGTGATTATTAAGATAATTTTATCAGAGTTGATTTTTCATCCAAGTCCAGTAGATTGATTCGAAACTCCACTTGGATTGTTATGCCTTTTATGTTGCTCATACACACTGTTACTCCGTTGCTTCTTGTAATTAATGTTAATATTATTGTCCCTGCATGAGGATATTATCGTTGGCTAATAAAGGAGGGTTCAGGGGAACTTCCTGCGGTTCCTATTCTGAGAACTTTACGTTAATTATTTAATGCAACTATAATAATTTTTTTTATGGATAAGTTTGAGTGATGAATTAAAGATTTCCGGAACTTAATTGAGCTGATCTTATGTCAACCAAAACTAATAACCTAAGAATGAGGAGTCCATAAATAGATGTTCTAAGACATGTTAATATAAAACTATCTTTGATTGAATAAAAAATTCTTATTCAAAATTTCAATCTTATGCATGCAAAATGTGTGATTTCTTTCAGTACAGTAAAAGTAAGACTACCTAATTTTAGAGTCATTTCCTTGATCCAATTTCATTTATTAAATTTATTATGGCTTTCTAGTGCTCCTAAAATTGTTCAAATTTGGCACAAATGGAAAAGTATTTATGATAAATACATTACACTTACACGTTGATTTTATATAGTTCAAATTTCTTGTTTATCTCTTCAAATATTCAATCATTACATTCTTGCTTGGATTCTGACTTACATATTAATTATTCGCATCTAATGAAAATAATTTCATAGCTTATTTAGTGGTGTTTGTAATCATCCTAAAATTTTTTGTATGATCTCTACATACATCGTATCATTATAATTGTTTTAAGAAGCCTAACCATGCATGCATTAATATGTAGCCACCTTTTTGCTGCAACTCAAAATGCAAAAATGCAATAATACTGACATTTTTGGCTTGTCAAAGGTAGATTACCATCAAATAAAAAACAACTGCAAGCAAGTGGGCTCAACAAATTCATGCTCGCCCACTTGATGAGAAGAGTTTAAATTAATGCGATCAAACTTTCAAAAGGCATATGATATTGTAAATAAGACACTACTCAGAGATTTCTCCCTCATTTTGCCAGGACTTCCGATCTATAATTCTAGATTCTTATAAGAGCAAGCACCTATAATTAATTATTCTTCCCAACGAAAAGAGAGAACTTTTGATTAAAGCTAGTCATTAGATTGCTACTTGCTTAGGGTATAGCAACAAAAAAAGAGTTTAAAATTTTATGAAATTTATTATTTTTTAACTTAAAGCGGATGGTGGGAGAAATGATTACATGCCCGATCGAGATCTCATGGTTTTGTTGTCCCGGGCTATTATGTTCTTTGATCTACTTAGTCAAAGAAGATAGTTGGCTCAACATGATCAAATGATCCTTATCAGCAGTCATAAGTTGTTTGTCCAAGAATACCTTATATACCTAGAGTGATTGTTTATTTTGGGGACAATTTTAAATTCACACTAACTAACATAAGACTTTGTGCCCTATCAAATGCACTATATGGTTCACAACTTATGGGATAGCTATTAGGTAGTATACAAGCTATAGTCGTGACCGTAATATAATAGTATCGTTTGGTGAAAAATCTCACAATCGAAGGCTCTGATTGTAAACCCACTTTTGTAGTATCATTTGGCGACATAAAACCATGTAAACAAATAATGAGTCACGTCCTTATTAGCATGAGATTATTTGAGAGTGAACATAATGATATACTTGATTTGATATTAGCTCCTTTATAAACTAGAGTTTTCCTAACCTATCACCCTCGACAAACAATTACGGATTGGTGAATGAATTTTAGCTTTAAGTTAATTTCATTTAATTTGAATTTAACAAACTTTTATATTTTGTTGAAATTCAGTTTTATAATAAATTAGTTTAGAATTTTAAGTGCACTATGATTGCAGTATCCCCTTATTGAGGTATAAAACTTGTCAACTATGCTTGTCTGCTAGCAGAGGATCAGGTCTATGATTAAAACATATAATCATATTTTCAGACTTGAAGTTGCTAGTTTACATTTTGAATATGAAAATTCTTTACTGAGATCTTTGATGATCGTACGCAAATATAAAAACAAAACTTTATTGCATAATTTTCAATCAGTCTCGTTGACTCCTGTCATTATAAGAAGAATCAGACTAGTTAAATGGGGATTACTACTCCAACTTATAAGTGGATTTTTTCAGAACATTCACATATACATCAGTCTATAAGAATTAGATTTGTAAGAAAAATATATATTCCGAAGCAATTATCAATATGTATAATGTTTGCACTTTACAAAACGGAGGCAATTTAAGTTGATTCTATGTTTTAACGAGCATAGTATTCTTAGATATTAAGTTTGAGCTTTTAGCACACATGACGGGGCACATGCGGTAAATTTTTAACTTCACTAATTGTCACGCAATTTAGGAGATTTGCATGCTTATCAAGGCGATTGACGCCACACTTAGAAAAATTTTCGTGTAGAATGTAAATCACTCAAGAGTACATATGCACTTTACAAGACATTAAATTTGAACTACTTCCATTTCATGAGGCACACATACATGTTTTGGCATTTGCACGCATTTTAATGCAATAGGTTCACGTAAAAGATTTCCTTATGATGTGTGCAAAACTCATTTTATTTGAAACTTTGGATTATTTGCACACATTCTAACACAATAATATTGAATACAAGTACATCTTATGATGCGTGCAATTTGTTATCCAATAGTTTGGAAATCACACCACCTCAAGATGCATGCATGTTTCACCCTTTTTAAGTTATTTGCATGCATTTTTAGGCAATGGACTTGAATGCACAGCTGCTTTGAGATGCGACATACTTTAATTCTCTAGACCACTTTGAGCTATATGCACGTATTTGAATGCAATAAAATTGAATATCAAATTATTTTGAAATACGTGTAAGACTCTTTCTCTTAAATAATTTGTGAGACCTTTCGATGTGATATATTGAAAAGCACAATTGTCTCGAGAAGCGAGCATAAATAACTTGCAAATTTCTTGATTTCTCACATCCATTTTGAAGTAATAACTTGAGTATTGAATTGCCTCAAAATATATGCACGCCTCGATGTATTATATCTAAGCATAAGGTTGCCTTGGTATGCATGTTAATATCTCATTTTACAATTCACTTGCAAAGTTATTTTGAGGTGTATGCCTCATGATGTATGCCATTTGATCTTTCAAGTCAGTCACACCTTTTAATACAAAGAAATTGGGGACAAGATATTGCGTTGAAATGTGTGAATGACATCTATTCAAGCATCATATGTGGTGATTCTTTTTTGTTTATTTGTGCTTGTCCTTTAATTAATGTGGGCCCCACAAAAGATTCCATCCTCCGCTCATAAATAGAGGGAGAGGGGGTTCATTTCCACCACTCCCTCTTATTTGCAAGTGGTCTTTTAGTTTGGTGCGAACATCAAAGTTTGAAAATTGACTAAGTATTGCTGGTAGGTATGTCACTTATTTTATGATTTCTTTTGCTTATCTCAAACTTAACTTAATTTAGTGTATGTTCATTGTAATGCTTATGTCGCTTAGTTAATCTTATGTTTGATTGAGATAGATTTATTCATTTAGATGTGTCAATTTTGTTCCCTGCAGTTCTTTTTAATCCAAAATTTGACAATATTCTTGTAGCATCCCGACGTCATCCCCTTAGGAAGCTGCATCATATATGCTAAGTTTGCCCACACATCTAAAAGACACACATTAGTGGTGTTTTGCAACACTACGGTTATATGCCTTCGAACCTACCCACCTAAAAGGGATATATCATTCTTCAAGCACCTACACAAGATATATACATAATTTTTCTTATTGCATGGAACAACATGCACGAATATTTGATTTGCAAGTTTTTCTATTCTATTGGAACAACGTACATGAGTACTTTATGTATTTTTGGCATTTTACCTTCGCGAGAGAGTGACGATGATTTTGAGGAGACAAATCGATGAGAATAATGTATAATATAAATATTTTTTTGCTACTTGTTCTTTTCTTTTTTTTCACTTTTTTTATTTTTCAATTTTGTAAACAAGAGAGAAAGATAGAGAGAGGAAAAGTGATAGAGATAAAAAAGAGGGAGAGAGAGACTGATGGAGAGAGATAGATGAGTCATGGAGAAAAGATGGGGTTTTGGTGGCTGCTATTCTATATGGAGGAGGGCAATTGGAGTATGATTCGTCGTCAATTTGTTGTAGTTGAAGATAGCGATGAGTGTAAGGGAAAGTGAGAGAGGCAAAGAGCGTGAGAGAGTATGGGACAGGCAGCCTACATGTGGGATAGAGAAGATGAGACCAAGATGGGGAGTTCTTAGTGGAGTAGAATGATGACCCAAGTGAGTTCACCAGCAGCGAGAATAGGCTGTCAGAGAGCATAGAAAATGGAGGTCGATGCATTCGAATAGTAGAGAGAGGGAGAGACAAGTAGTAGGGAGCCAGAATGGGAACTTGGCTATGGGTCTCACGTGGCTTAGGAGAGCAACAGTAACGAGGCCTTGGCTGTTCAAATAGATGGTGCAGCCTTTTTTTGATGTGTGTGAATTAGATTGAGGGAGAGAAGGAGATCAAGAGTGGGGGAGGCGTGACCGAGAAGTGATGCGAGCAATGAACAGCTTGGAGGAGGCGAGAAAGGAAATTGAGAAGGGGTTACGTGCTGGAGAATGTGGCTTTTGGAGAGAAGGGAGCAAGGAACGGGAGGTTGGAAAGGGGCTGCTGAGTTCTGCGTGCTGAGAAAAGCGAAAGAGAGAAAAAAAACACTAGCGTGAATGGGGAAGTGAGATCTCTGCTGAACGAAATGAGTTTAGGTTTTCATTAACTTTTTCTTTGTTTTGGATGTAGCCATGGACGAGACTTAGATTGTACAAGGTAGACAACGGCAACAATATTCTGTGGATTGGACAGGGATACAAGAAAGGGAAAAAATGGTTTGGCTTTATGATATATATATATATATATTACATTTAATCATATTAGATAAATATTCGTATCACTTAAGCTAGAATAATTTTGATTTGATTTAATTTAATCAAACTAATATTTCCTAGCTAATTAAAATTTTTATTGAATTTAATTTCTTTATAAAAGATATATTTGTTTTCTCACAAAATTCCTTATTGAATATCTCAAAATTACATGCCACCACCTCCTTAACAAAGTTATTTTGCGTTTTCACATTCGTTAGCACATGCAAAATAGATGTCTATTTTAGATATCTTCCATGTTCCAAGCATGTCGGAACGATCTGTTTTGCAATTGAAGATCATTTTGGTGATATCAACATTGATCGAAAGGATTTCTACCTGAATAGTGAGACATAACATTCATTCACTCAACATTCCCTCAAACTGAGTCGAATCAATTGCAAAAAATCTTGTTTAATAGATTTTGACATTACAGAGACACCAACACAATAAATTTTGCGAACGAAGTGTATTTGAAAGCTGTCGAGACCCTCCGAATTTGAAATGCATGAAACTGCACTGACGGCTCGTCTTTGCCATCAAGTGACGATCAAATAGCATAAGATGTCTCTCTCAGTTAATTTCAACATTTTGGATACATCGGCATAATTATTTTTTTGATATGCGACGCTTTGATCAGTTTCAACTTTAATCCACACAGCATCACGTTCGTAGTCCGTCGATTTTGCTATATTTATCTAATTCAACTTGTGGGATATATGTGGAGGTCAACAAAGTACAACTAAAACAAAGCTGTTGCATGCATCTTAATGCATGAATTCAATTTGCTAGGAAACAAACATTCCCAAAGTTTAGATGTGATGCCCATAATGGTGACAAGAAAAGCAATAGAAACATTAAATTGTGGTGTAATTTATTTTTTATATTTTAACTACATAGAAGAGAGAATTTGATATTAAGAAGTAAGGGCATATAGAGACAAAAGAGATTACAAGATTAGATAAATGAATACCTCAATGGGAAAGAGGCATAGGGTCAAAAGGAAGAGAAAATAACATATGCCTCATTTAAAATAACAAAACTGCACTTAAACATACATAAAAATGTAATGACATGATATTTTAACCACAAAAAATCAAAGCAAAAAAAAAATTGGATTGAGAGAGACTTGCATTGAATCAATCCCATGTGTTACAAGAAACTTCAAATTTTGAAATGATGTTGGAGGAAGAATTGGAAGTTTTCAATTATACTACAAAGATATGAAATCTATCTCAAATATAAGAGAAGAATTGGAAATTCATCCCAAAGACAAGGACATGAATGAAAAAACAATCATCTTGAGGAGGATGAGACAAAAGGGAAGAACATCACCGTCAACATATCAATAGAAGATTATTCTCATAGATCATCAAGAGCACCATACAACTATGAAAAAATATATTTGGAAACGAGGTATTCATTCATATTGTTAGGTTGATTTAATATGACTAAATTGCCTAACTGTGAATTGCAATAAGCGGATGAGCGCCAAAAGTAAATGAGCATTTATGATTTGGAATTGAGCAAGTGATTTGCAAAAATGATGGGTTTGTAAAGAATTGTAGCTTACATTGCATGAATGTAGGGAATATTGGAGAGCAAAATTTATTATGTGTCCACGAAATGTGAAGCCAGATGGTTACAAGCATGATGTGACATGGAGTTGTAATATACATAGTGTGAGGAGTTGTGCCAGTTAGATATTGCACATGGATTTTGTTGATGAATGGCAGCCAGATGAGTAGATAGGTAACCATTGCAAATGAGCAGATGATGGGAGAACCAACAAAAGTTGTGGGCAGACCATACAAGTAACACGATTTGCATGCAAAGTGATGTAGTCACACACGTGAACTATAAGGCAAGCACAAACATTACTGATATAGTGAGAGCAAGAATATGCAGGATTGTAGTTGCCATGCTGAAAGCATGATGAGTACTCCATGTTGTATTAGTTCATGTAAAAAACCAGCGAGTTAAAAAAGCCATAAACCTACACTTAACAATGATAGCAAGCACATCATTGGTGAGCAAGGGATTCAATACATTACATGAATAGTGAGGGAAACCTAGCATAAATAATTGGGGTGGAACATAAATCACAGCTGAGACTCAAGCTATCGCAGTATGAAAACTGTCCATAACTGGAAAAATTATGTCATATCTGAAGGGACAAAAAATAACAAATAGATGTCTTGTGTATCCTACTTAGTTGAAAATTGAAATATGGTCATCTTGCATTCACCATTTCAATGCTAGAAGACAGAAACAATCTTGGATTTATGATATGAAAACATCACTATTTATAAGATCCGCATTTACTTCCATCTGCAATGACAATTATCCTCTTATTGTCATCTTCCACGACAAGAAGTTAAGCATATCAGATTGATTTGCATAAAATTTTAGTAGTACAAAAAGAAGATCGTAAAGTAAAATTCTATCATGGTTAATCAAAGGAATCCAGAACTCTTTCAAAAACATGAAATTGGGTAGCTGCTTTCCATGCAAAAAGTTCACTTTAGGCACCATTGCAAATTACAAAAAACAGAAGGTTCAAAAACAAATAATCCAAAATCAGGTTAATAGCAAACATACAAGAAAAAGTCCGGATCCGATGCCCTTATAGAATGCACTCCATCCTTCCTCTTTGAAAATGGTTCTTACTGCATCTGATCTAAGATAACATGTAAGTAAACAATTTAAGCACTTGATTGAACAAAGTTATGGCAGAAAACTGCAAGCTATTAAATTCGTAATAAACAAACAAGACCAAAGACACATGTAAAATAGCTACCGTTCAACAAGTACAAGAAAATGGAAAATGAAACATAACACCATACAGAACAGCCAAATCACAACCATGTTTAAAAAAATGATGAATCATTTGCCATAAAACAAACACTAAATGGTGCACAATGAATGAAGATGCAGCTTAAACACATGATTAGTGCCTACATCAGAGCACTGCAACAAGATTGAGGATCATTACCATCATCACTCCTAATCCCAAAGCCAAGAAAATTGAGCAAAGCCTGGTTGGCCCCCCCAACTTGGAATTTAAGCAAGTGCATCAATCTAAGGCCTATACACAAATTAATCAAGGAAAAAGAGAGTGGAAGTGCTGAATACAGTCTTACCATCTAAGGCCTAAGCCTTTTCTCACACATGAGCAAAATCAACATCAGGAAAGGCTGCCACATCAGTGGGATGCATAACCAAATAGAAGCACTGGCAGGACACCAGACATGGCAGGAAGAATTAACGAGATCCTTGGTTGCAAGGCACTCTCCTCGGTAACTGGCATGGCACTCCACCATGCCTAGATTAGCACCTCTATGGCTGGCAATTTGTGCTAATTTAGTAGAAAACATGTGTGTGTGTTTTTTTTAATTTATGCATTTATTTATTCATGTTTTTATTCATTTTAAAATCCCTATAAATAGAGCCATATTTTGGGTAAAAGAAACATAACAGAGTATTCTGCAATCCTCCTCCTTTATTCCTTTTCACTTATCCTCTTTTCTCCATGGTGTCAAAGACAGGTTCTATCTAAGCTATGGCTGACAGTTACAAAATGATCCTAGTCAGGTCTATCAAAAAAGGAGAGAAGTCATGTCCTCCCTCCAACTAACCATACAATAACTTCATTCCGAGTGTCACCATGGAACACTCACCTCTGCAAAGTATAACCTACAAACTAAATGGGAAGAATTTTCAATGGCCTTGCTCCATCCAAATGATAATCTAAGAAAGAGATAAAAAAATAAGATGCCTAAATGGTATCATTCATCAATTTGAAATAACCCTTCTTTTCCCTTATGGGATACAAAAAGTATATTCATAATGTCCTAGCTAATCAATTCTATGAAATAAAACACAACACAAGTAATTTAGAAGAAAGTCATCATGGCCTACTCCAACATTAAAAATTCCGCTCAACTATGTGCATTACAAGACAATGTTTGTAACCTCAAACATAGAAGCATGAGCGTTACTACATATTTCACCACTCACAAAATTAACAAGAACAATATATCCTTGAACCAAATGATTGGTGCATCAAGTAAAAACATCAAATTGTGGGAAAAACTAGAACATAACTTTCTTGCAATAAAGACCTTGGTGAAGTTCGTAGTAAAATCCTTGGGATTCATACACTTCATAAAATTAAAGAAGCATTTGTTGAAGTTTGAATTAAAAAAACAACATGGAAAATTATATTTGGAGGTGCTGAGAGTAATTTCACAACTAAAGAATCTGCTCTGCCAATAGAAGTATGGAACAAATTCCATAACATGATTCAAGATGTGGTAAAAAAATAATCTTTAGTGTGATGTATGTAAAAAGAAATAACTCTAAAGAAAGTTGTGGTAAACTTTATGGTAAGCCAATAAATTGGAGCAACCTTAAGAACAAACAAAAAAACTCATGCTTATCAAACAAAAAGCAAGTTAGTAAAAGTGAAAATTGAGAAAAGTTGGATAACTTATTCTTAAACAATGATCAAATGGACCTCCTATGCAAGTTGCACACTCCTAAGAAAACAGCTGACTGCTCTATCCCAGAAAGGTACTTTTTATCTTGTGTCTATGTTAAGAATAGAAGTATTCAATCACTAACTCAACAGCATCAAAATACATGAAAAGTTATGCTCACTTATTATAATCTTATGCTCCGACTCCAAAAAATCTAAACATCAAAATTATTGATGGTTCTCTATCACCTATTGCTAATATTGGGACTGTTACAATTAACTCAAAACTTAAAATGAAATTTCTATTTTGTTAGATAATGCTAAAATCAATGCATTTCGTGATCCTTCATTGAAAAGTTTATTAAAATACCTCATCCACCTATTTTCAATATCTTTTCTAAGAAAAGCACTTTATTATTACTTTCAAGACCATAAATTAAAGAAAAAGATTTCAGGACCAAAGATTAAAGAAAAATATTGCCAGTGCTAGCAAGATTAGAGAGCTGTATTACTTTAATAAAGATTCCAAAGAAAGCTAACATGCTCTTACAGTCAATCAAGACTTTTCTTCTCTAGAAAGTAGGGATCAAATTATGTTATGGTGTTACAAGTTGGGTCATCCTAATTTTTAGTATCCTAAGAATCTATTTACTTCTTTATTCGGTAATCAAAATATTTTTAATGTGATATATATCACTTGTCAAACACCAATGAGCTTCTTTTAAATCTAAACATTAAAAAACAAGCACACATTTTTCCCTTGTGCATAATGATATTTGGGTACGTTTTACATCTGCAAATCTCAACTCCATGAGGTGATTTATCACCTTAATTGATGATCATACCCATGAGTGTTGGCTATAGTTCTTGACAAGATTAATTTGCTGATAAACAAACCTTCAAACCTTTCCATAATATATTGAAAATAAAATATTCAGCAAAAATTAAAATCCTTTGTTCTAATAAAATCGCATAATATTTTAATCAGATTCTTAGAAGTTATCTTAATCAGCATAGTATCATTCATCAAAGGTCTTGCACCAACACACCTCAACAAATGGTATAGCCGAATGAAAAAAATATATATATACATGTGTTAGAAGCCTCTAAATCAATTATGTTCACCATTAACATGCCAAAATATTATTAGGGAAATACTATCCTCACTGCTTGCTATCTCAAAAACTGTCCACATACTAATATACTTTAGCCCCAATTGATGTGTTTTCTAAATGCATTCCAAACACACATATCATTTCAGGACTTCTTCTTAAGGTATTTAGGTGTTTTCCTTTGTACACAATCATGAACTTAAGTGGAAAATTTTGACCCTAGAGCCCTTAAATATATCTTTCTCATGAATGAGGCAAACCAAAAAGGGTGGTACAAATGCTATTTTCTTTTTTAAAAAAGAAAATATTCATATATATAGTTGTCATCTTCTTTGAAAACAAACCCTCCTTTCAAAACAAATTTCCTTCAAGGGGAGATAGAAGAAGAAAATTTTAATAATTTTCTCCTAGCTCTCTCACTAATACCACCAGCCTTTCTAGACCAGATGATTTTGAAGTCTCAGACATTGAAACTACTATTCACTCAATCTCTCAATATCATTTTAAACTTCGTGTATACTTTCAAATGAAAATCTACAAAGAAGTAAGACCTCTCTACCTCATGAAACTCGTCATGAATCCTACATGGTCTGGATAAATTCATGAACTCTTCCTTCTTTCAATAATATTGAAGATTTAACCATTACTCAACGAAGAAAGATTCATCGTATTCAGCAATTACTTGCAAATGTTGCAAGCTAGGACCATCTATCTTCCTGAGTAAAAAAAACTTGGTCGGTTAAAGTTGCAATTTCAAAGACAATAGAAGAGGCTCTTAACAATCTAAAATAGGAAGCAAATAAAGAAGAAATGAAGATCCTTGAAAAAAATGACACTTAGGAACTCATTTAAAACCCCAAATATGCCCATTCTTGTGAGTTATAAATGGTATTCACTATGAAATATCGAACTAATAAATTCCTTGAACAATATAAAACATAATTGGTTGCAAAGAGATTTCCCCAAACTAATGAAATTGACTATTTTAAAACCTTTGTTTCTGTGTAAAAACCCAACACTAGTCGGATCCTATCAGTGGCAGTCAACCTGGATTGGCAACATCACCAACTAGATGTCAAGAATTATTTTTGAATGATAAAATTAAATGAAGACGCATACATGGATCCTGCTCTTGGAATCGATAACTTATGAAAGACAAGTTGTTTATAGTTTGAATAACATCCATTTACAGGCTCAAACAATCACCCCTGACTTGGTTTTAAAGATTTAGAAAAGTTAACAGGGATTTGTAACAAGCCCAATCAGATAACATCATGTTTTACAAACACATGGATGGAAAATATACCATATTGATTATATCACAACAACAACAACAACAACAAGCCTTAATCCCACTAGGTGGGGTCGGCTACATGAATCCTTCGTCTCCATTGTGTCCTAAATTCTCATTTAATGGTATACTAAGATCATTTTTTATACATCTTAACCAAGTCTTTTAGGTCTACCTCTACCTTTCTTAACAAAGGAAAATCTAATGATCTACTCCTAATCATCTGACGGCCGACGCTTTATGTGGCCAAACCATTTAAAGCGACTCTCTTTAGTCTTATCTATCACTGAGCTACTCCAACTTTTTCCAACATACTATTTTGCATTCTATCTCTGGTAAAGCCACTCATCCAAGCATCCTCATCTCGTAAATACTTAACTTTTATGCTTTTATTACAACATTCTGCACCATAAGTCATCGGTGTCTTACCACCATCTTATAAAATTTTCCTTAAGTTTAAGTGGAACTTTTCTATAATAAAGCCGATGCATTCCTCCACTTCAACCATCCAACTTGAATTCTACTAATAATATCTCATCTATTTCACCATCATTTTGAACAATAGAGCCTAAATATCTCAATCGCCACTCTTATTAATGACTTGATCACCTAAAGTCACAACACTACACTAAAATTTCTACAACTAAAATTACACTCCATATATTCAGCTTTTAGATCTCGCTTAAACTAAAACCTTTAGACTCTAAAGTTGACCTCCATAATTCAAGTTTCTGGACTCCTCTAGTCTTATCAACAAGAAGAATGTCATCGAAAAGCATACACCGTACATCTTCTTGCAAATGCCTCGTAAGAACATCCATAACTAAAGTAAAAGATAAGGGCTTAATGTTGATCCTTGATGTAATCCAACCAAATAGGAAAATAGTTTGTCAATCCTCCGTGTTTGGACACAAGTGACAGAAGTATACATATCCTTAATGACTTGAATATAACCAATATTAACTTCTTTTGTGAACTCCAAAGAACATCTCTTGAGACTTTATCATAAGCTTTCTAAATCAATAAATATCATATGTAGATCCTTTTATTTTCTCTATGCTTCTCCATCAAACCTCTTAACAAATGTATAGCATCCATAGTAGATCTACGGCAAAACCAAACCGATGTGAGAAACTTATCACATCGTAATCTATGCTCACTACTCTCCATAATTTTAATGTACATTAACTTCCTCTATAATTTGCACAATCTTGTGCATCACCTTTATTCTTAAATATAGAACCAACAAACTTTTCTCTCCACTATCCCATCTTTTAGTCTTAAATAACATTAAAAGATTTGTAAGAAGAAATTCACCATATTGATCTCCAAACAATATCATTTTAATAGGAAATCATGATATGGAGAAAAATATCTTGAAGAAGAGACTAGCAAAAGAGTTAAAATTAAAGATTTAGGGCATCTAAGATACTTCCTTAGTATGGAAATCTCTAAAAACAAATCTATCCTTGCCATCTTTGAAATAAAGTACATTCTTGGTCTTTTAAAATAAACTGATTTAATTAAAAGCAAACATATAGACACTCATACATATCATATATTAAATTGAATGATGTTAGTAGTAATTCTTCAAATCTTTAATTGATATAGAAGAGCCCCATAAGGCATATACTCTTAATGTTCAATCCAACCCCCACCCTGATATCTCTTATAGTTGCTTGCTTGATGCTCAAAACCTCCAATGTAACAGATATGATTTACCATTCTCTATATGCAACAACATTAACTTTAGTAAAAAACGTTCACAATCTTTGTACGCCTAAGTTACAACTAGATGGTTTTGACAATAACAAAATGACAAACTATTTTCCACCTATGCCATAGAAATATGAAAACACTAACTTTCAATCCCGCATATCAAGTTCTACATATTACATGAAAGAAACATTAAAAGAATGTCATATTATCTAGTATTGCCACTTGACATATTGTCTTCTCTTATTTACATGAATTATACACAAAATTTTGCAAGCTGCCACTTGGTAGAAATCAATATCTAGAATTTTGTAAATTGTCCATATAGTAGAAAGCAAAGATCCATTTATACAACCATACCAAACTTACCCCTTAGTTGTTGGCTATCTCTAGAAGGTTCCCCAAGACACTCCAGCACTAGATTCAAAGTAGACAAGCTTGGAAGAAAAATTTCTACTCACTTTTAATTAACATCACAATAATTTTAACTCTACAGAGCAAAATTCTTAACAAATGTAGTAGAGTTGATGCAAAACAAATGTATGATCAAGGTTCAAATAATAGCATGACATCAATATAAAAAATGTGTCATATCATAATCATAATCAACAACATAAATTTCAACAACCAAGTAAGAGAGTGGCCCTTTGTGATGTCACGTTGGAAAAAAGATGGCAATATACCGACTACTGCCACTTCAACTACACCGACACTAGTAGGTTCCGATAGCTAAAAAGATAAACAAAGGGAGGAAGCAAGAGACAGGGCGAGCGAGCGAGGGAGAGTCAAAGATGAAGTTAATTTGAGCGAAAAAAAGAGTGAGAGTAGAGAGGGAGTAGAGCAAAGAGGGAGGTTGTTGACCTCACTTTTGGAGCTTTAACCTCCTCTTCTAGGACTCTTCTAGACACTAAGAACTCCTTAGTCATAAAGACACCAGTGACAGGTGAACACTTAACCTACTGAGACTTAAAAGATTAACCATAGATTAGGCTAAGACTTAGGAAATCACAAATCACCTATCTATAGCCTAAACCCACTCCATATACACCTTCTCAAATCGAACCCAAATTCAAATCTCAACCAAATTCAAATTCAAACTCCAAATTTCAAATTTGACTCCAAATGATTGAAACCAAACCAAATTCAAATCACAAGACCCTTCACAAACCATATGACCATTCATAAGCTTAGCCAAAACTCCACTTAGATCAATCAATCATCTCTTTATAAATCAATTATTCTTCATTTATATTCTAAATATAAATGAAATCCAATCAATGATGATATAGAAAATCAAATCTAAACTCAATCTAAGCCCTTTAAGCCAATTCTTTGGACTTAGCCCAATTCTATCCAAATCAAGTCAAAACCAATGTATTTTCTTTTAAATCAATCATTCATTCAATCATTCATTCAATCATTTATCCAAATATAAATAAAACCTACAATCATCAAACCAAATTCAAGTAAACCCAAGGTCAAACCTAACCTAAACCAATTGACCACTTTTGACTTGACCAAAGTGACCTAATGAGAGATAACTTCAATCCAAAAATTGGATTGAGCTTGCTCAAAACCTTACACCATGATTGTTGATCACACCATGATGATCAATTGCAACTAATTGGGCCAAGTCAAATCAACTTAGTTATTTAACCAAGTCAACCCTTAGCCCAAATGAGCCAAAACTAGCCAAAACTCATCTTACACCAAATTGATTGAAACCAATGATTTGAATCAACCCATCAATATTTAAATATGACCACCAATTGAGCCAAGCCGTTGGTCATTCGATCCGTTGACCCAAATTGGCCTAAAGAACCAAATTGGGTCAAATCATCTAACCAAAATTGATTACACCAATGGAAAGTTCATCCCAATTTGATTATTGAAGCTTGATTAATTCAACTTGAACTGGCCCAAATTAACCTAAAGAGTCAAATTAACTAAATTCAAATTAAATCCAAATTGATTCAAACCAAAGACCACATTCATCTTTGATTAGCTGAACAAATCAACTCATAACCCAAATAAATTTTGATCAAATTGGTCAACTTGACCATTTGATCCATTTGATTCCAAATGAGCCAAAATCAATTCTAAGCAAATTAAATCAAATTAATCATACCAAAACTCTTCAAATTATCATTTGAACTAACTAAGTTGGTTTGACCAATTTGACCAATTGATCAACCTAACTTGATATGATCCAATATGACCCTTGACCCAAATTAAGCCAAATTTCTTGAAACCAGCTGACCCATTGACTGACTCGATCAAACCCATTTGGGATCAAAATCAACCCAACCCAATTAAATCTCTCATGGATCCTCCCCACATGATTCCACCCAACCTATTTAATTCCCATCATGCATTTAACTCTTCCCCAACATTTGCATTCAATGATCATATGGCGACAGAGAGGACTTTGAAGCAAAAGTCCAAAGTCCTTAATCAACCCATCATCCACCCCAAGTAAAATGACAATACTTTGGAGCTAAAAAATTCAAAAAATGATAAATATTCGGCCACTATTAAAGGAGCGGAAAATGAGACTTCATTCCTTTTCTTACTACCACTATTCAGCCCCAAAGAGCTCCCAAAATAACCAACAACCATTTCCCCATCTCTCTTAGGCTAGAAAATCCAAAATCGGGTTGATTTTGGCGAGAAAACAGCAAGCATCAAAAGATACATCGTTCTGAAGTGAAGGCAAAGATCCAAGCTCATTCTAAGGCCTCTTCCCCCCACTTAACATCATGCTCGGGTCATCACCAACGCCGAAAATCATCCCCGGTGAGGTAACTTTCAAAAACCATACCCGGCCTTAGGATCCTTCATTTGTGACGATTGTTTGCGCGATTTTAGAAATTTATTCTAGATAATCCTGCATTTTATATTTTATATCATCTTAATCAAAAAAATAGAAGTTTTCTGGTGTGAATCGATGAGAAAACGAGTCCATTTGGACAAATTTTCATTTAGATTTCCCATTTTTTTCAAAAATACCTTCAGTTTTCACTACTCCCGCGACCAACTAGCAGCAGCCGTCCGATCCGTGGTTGCGGGCGGCGACGGATCAGCGATCTCGACTTTAGATCGACGTTGGGCCGATCCGTCCGTGGTTCTGCGATCGGACGGATCGGCGTCGATCGCGATCGCTTTTGGATCGCGTTATCGTCCAGGCGTCGATCTGCGATGACGGTAGTCAAACGCGTCGCGATCTCACATGCATGCGTTGCTCATTGTCGGCGGCACCATCGCCGTCAGCGGCGTGTGTACGCCGCGTGCCGCAACACCAGCGTCGATAGTGGCGCCCGCTGTAGCGTACGTACTATTGACTTTGTTAAATAGAAAAAAATCGATTTTTCTGATTTTAAAAATTAATTAAATCACCTGAAACTTCACAAATTCATATAAAATAAAATACCTCAAAAATTGCAAACAATGGCTCGTTGGATTCTTCTTTTCGAGAAGAATCCAACAAACCCAAAATCCTCAAATTTTACTGAATGGTTTGAGCTTAATTTAGGTTTTAGTACAAATAAATTTTCATTAATTACTCTAAAAATATAAGTCGGATTGAGTTGAAATTTTCAGATTGAAATTAAAGTTAAAGCACACTTATAATAAAGATCTCAAGTTAAAAAAACTTCTTGATTGGGAGAAATTAAATTTTGAACTTCAGATTATCTATTTTAATAAAATAAATCAAATAAAAATCCAAAAATTTACAAAAATCTTCAAAATGGCTTAAATCACTTCAATTAACATTTAAGATCCTAAAAATAATAATAATAATAATAATAATATGATCTTCTGAAGCTTAATGACCCTACAATAAGTATTTAGGGTTAAAATTTAACAAATTAAGGAATTAATTAAAATAAAATTTATAATAATCTAAATAATAATTTAAAATCAGAAATGAAATAACACTTAAGCATCATTAATCAAATCTCAAATCAAAAAAATATCATATAATCCTTAGAGAAAATTAAATTAAATATAATTAAACCTATTTAAGTTAATAAAACTCAATTAAATGATTAAATCTTAAATCAAACTTAAAATTAAACAAATCTTGAAAATTTTAACATGGGTCAGACTATTATAACTAAACCTACACTAAGCAAGAAATCTTAATCATGTGAAACTCCTTAATGAATATAAATAAATGAAATTAATTAATCATTAAATCTAAAAGTTAAATTAAATATAAATCCAATACATCATAATAATATAATCAAATCAAATCAAACCAAATCAAGCTAAAGTAAAATTGAACTTAATTAATTTAATCAATCCATTTGGAATAAGAGAGTTACTCAACCATTAAATATTTCAACCAATAACTAAATCAAACATGTTAATGAAATTAAACTAACATAAGAAATGAATCAAATCAAATAAAACTCTAATCATAAATAATCAGGCTTAATTGAAATAAAATAAACATTTAATTCACTTAATAATAATGATGGCTTAACAATAATCTTTTCAAATCAACTTAAATTCAAATCACTCACTGAACTAAGTCATTAATTAAATAAATCTTTGATTAATCTAATAATTCAAAATTTAATTATTTTAATCAAGCCAAATTAATCAAACATCTAATTAATGCAAACTTTAATCCATCATCTTAATAAATCAAATTAATTTAAATAAATTGCATTAAAGGTAACTCTTAAATTAAATCAAATCAAACGATTAAATTTAATAATTAATCACCAAGTAAACTAATTAAGTTAATCAAATTAATCATATTAAATCAACATAAATCAATTAAATACCAATCAAATCTTAAAGTAAACATAAATCATTAAGTCATTAATTACATCATTAAATTAAATAAATATCAAACCAAATTAAAAATTAAATAAATCTTTATTTAATTTAATAATTAACTTAAGTACACTTCTTAATTAAACCAATTACCCTTAAGCTAATCCAATTGAATAAACACACTAATTAAAATGAATTAATCCATCATCTTAATGAACCAAATTAACTATTTAAATCAAATTCAAAGCAAACTTAATTAATCTACTAATTAATTTGATCACATCTTAAATAAGCTAATTAAATCAATCAAATTAATCATATTAAACTTAAACTTAATCAAACATAAATGCAATTAAAAACTAATCTAAACCTAAATTAAACTAAATTATTAAGTCATTAATTACATCATTAATCTAAAAAAATATGAAATCAAATTGAAAATTAAACAAATCTTTATAATTAGCATAAATACACTTCTTAATTAAACTAATTACATAATCACATTGAACTTAAGCAAACCCATAGACTAATAAAGCTAATCAAATCAAATTAAATCAAATTAAATTAAATTTAGAAAAACTATCATCAATTTAATATGTAATCAAATCAAATCTCATTCAACCTACTTAAATAAGATAAACTAATTAACTATCCAATGTATGAAATCAAAATACAAACCAAACTTTGATAAACATGACAAATGGATGAGATTAAAAAAAAATCCTAATTACAAAGAATCAAACTCAACTAAAATCAAAATAAAATCTTAATTAATCTAATCCAATCAAACAACAAATAAAATGAACCATAATCAAATCAAATAAACATAAAATTAAGTCACATAACCATAATCAATAATTAAATATTAATTTTAAAGGATATTGAATTATCAAGATTTAATTAAACCAAAACATCTAATCTAAAATTAATCAATCAAACACATGGATTTAAACAAACTAAACTTAGAGATTAAAGATATTGAATTATCAAGATTTAATTAAACCAAAATATCTAATCTAAAATTAATCAATAAAAAAATACATGGATTTAAACAAACTTAAACTTCATTAGATATTAAGGATATTGAATTATCAAGATTTAATTAAATCAATACATTCAATCCAAAATTAATCAATCAAATACATGAAGATTAAACAAAACTCAAATTCTAAAATCTAAATCAGATCAAATGAATTGCGCAAATGCAAATGGGCTAATTAAGATACTTAAGGATCTTAGTTAGACTCTTAAGGAGTTAGGATGTAGAATAGGATGAGTTATGTCTACAAATGGAATTCATTGTACTCTTCATTCTTGAAAACCTAAATATTATTTTAACCAAATAAAAGTGAAATAAAAATGAAAAAAAATCATTAAATCATTTAAATTGAAATCACCCAAAGATAAAATTTAAATAAATTCAAACTCTAAATTGAAACTTAAACTAAAGAAGTCAGTAAAGTCTTGTCACAAGCCTTAAGCACACATTAGAATCTAAGTCAATTAAGTCTAGTTTAGAGTTCATTGTATGTATAATGTTGTGTTTTTGTTTTGTGATGTAATATTTTAGATTAGATGTTAGGTGTGTATACCTGATTTGGATGGTAATGTGATTAATGTCATATTTATATTATTGAAGATATATATATAATATATATATATATATATATATATATGCATTGTTGTATGTTACTTAGCCCCAAGCATAACTCATGTTAGAGACGGTGAGCTTGGTTACCCATGTGGTGTAAGTCCAAATTATTTATATACTGCGGGTGTATTTTTCATATTTTAAATATAATTTGTATTAGAATTAGGATTAGTGTTATGGAGATTAGGATGAGCGGTAAAGAGCTTAGTCTTTGGGTTTCTTTTGGGAAAATCAAATCAAAATAAAAGAAGGAAGAAATGAAAAAAGAAGATATTATTTTGTAATCCAGTTATATAAGTGTAGAAGCTTTATCTATCTTTTTTCTCGTGTCGGAACTTTCAGACCTTTTATTCTTTTATGATAGTCTATAAAATTGTTTGATGTTGTATTTAGATTGCACACTAGAATTACATGCTTTTTCTAATTTCGTCATGTTTGATGTTTGAATGTGGCCTGGATGCGGTAGGCTCTAAGGACAAAATTATTATTTTATCCCAATTAATAACTCATAATTAAAATCTTAAAATCATGATAATAAAAATATTTTGCAGCCCCTTAGTTGGATGATTGAATGTATAACATCATGCATGTCATATTCTTCCACTCTTGTTAAAAGGGGACTTTCATCTGTGTCAGAGAATAAAGGCTTAACCTATGAGAGTATTTGATGAAATAACACCCATTTCTCTCTTGATTTGGCCCATAATCAAGTTATCATGTATTTAGGCATATAAAATCTCATAGCCTGTGTCAAAACAAAGAGTTCAAAAGAATCAAATAAATTTGATAAAATTTGTATTAGATTAAGTCATAAATTCATACCATGCATTTCTCTAGTCTAGGAGTGAATTTAAATACATGAATTTAAAGCGTAGGAGGAGTTAGTTAGCGCACAGGTTGTAAGTCGATAGTCGGGACCGATTACATCTTATTGTGAAGGTAGACCATTATGTCCACCTTTCACTTTGATTTAGGACGTGCTTGTGGTTTGTACCAAAGCTCTCTTAGGATCCGAGATAGCTGTTTTCTCCAGATTACAACCATAAATTCTCATCTCTTAGACATTTTCACAATCTTATGTTGTGAGATTATAAGTCCTAGTATTCTAATAAAATGTCGACTCAAATAATTAATTATCTTGATTTCAAAATATAAAGCTCGATTATAGGATATATTGGAATGCTCATTTGAACTTCACAATATCATGAGCATTTCTTACTTTCTTCCTTTTGGATTCCAAAATAAGTCTTCTCCGATCTATCCCAATTGAATTCTAAAATAGTCAATCCTTTGATAGTCTTTGAAATCTTTGGATCCTACTTTGTCGAGTATTATTAATTTCATTCCTTGGGATGTAATTAACAATGCACCATGGGAACTTAATGAACGACTTAAAATAAACTATACTTTTTCATGTAAAGTTAGGAAAGATCTACCATTTGAAGACCATCATGTATGAGTTATTAGGTGATGTAATTTATAGGTGGTGATTTATCTCTTTCGAGATAGTATATCATTCCATGTCGTCGATCACTGATAAGTCTCTTAAGATTTGTGTGGTGTCCCACATCTCAAAAATAAACACCACAGAGGTCGAGTGGGCAACTAAGCTGAGCTCACGCCAAGAGTTCTGCTTGCAGGGGACAAAGATGAAACAAACATCATATGTGGAGTCGACCACACTAGTGAGTGGGAAGCAAGTAAGAGTGGCGGCTTTGAGCAAATAGACAGAAGCGAAGAAGAAAAAAGAGGTTAGGGTTTTTGTTTGGTGTTTGAGTGGTTTTATATGCATGTATATAAGTTGAAATTATTGAAATTTTACATGCTAAATACTTAAAAAATATATTTATTAATTAAAAAAGTTTTATTAAGAAAATAAATTTATACAAATTGAATTATAAAAATTAAAAAGTTAATGATTCATATTATTTATAGTGACATTAAAAATAACTCTGTTGATGAGAGTATATGAGAATAAATATTAATTTTAAATTTATGTTCTTATTTAATAAATAAATTAAAAATATTTGTATATTATCAAAGAAATAATAATTTAAACTTTCACAAGTATAAAGTTATAGATAAATTTGAAATCGATAGATTAAAAATTTTATGTTGTAATTATGAATTGAACATTTTTAAGATTCATTTAAGCAACTATAACATAATTAAATATGATATAAAGGGAATAAAATACAATTTCATAGTAAGACTAACAATTATATAGTTTAATTGAGAAGTTTATATAAATGAAAATGGTAAAAGAGTTATAATTTTATTTTAAATGTATTATATAGAAAGTATAATGATTATTTATATCATTTTATAAATTTCAAAAACTTAATGAAAGAAATAAATAGTTCAATTATATCATTGATTCAAATAGTAAGTTAGGCTCATTGAAGTAAAATTAAATAAGTTTAGGAGTGAAAAAAAATTATAATAAATAGAAATATTAAATTTGAAAGTAAATCTTTATATAATTTAATTGCAAAAAATAACATGTTTATTTATAATTATGTTATTAAAGGTATCAACTTAAAGGAGGCAAGTTTAAGGATTAAATTGGCAAAATAAGATCAAATAACTTTTTCAAGTCAAGCTCGTAAAGTAATCTTAAAGTGAGTGATTATATTTCTAAATTTCAATACTATTCTCTACTTCTAAATTTTATACATTTAATTAGTATGTTTGATTTATATCTCTCTCATTTATGATATTATTGATTAGCTATCATCTACAAATTATATGTCATATTATTAAAAATAATACATGCATTAGTATTACTTAAAGAATGCATACACAATAATTTTCTTTAAAAAAACATTTGATTATTCTGACATGATACATAGATTTTTTATAGAATAATATGTAATAATTAGTAAACAAATATAGTGTCTTAGGAATGTTATGATGAATGTCAATGAAAATATCATCTATAGGTGTGTTTGTATATACATGATGAAAGGAGTTCAACCCCTTATGGTACTGATTGGGACGCAATGAACCTATTCGCATTGATAACTTTCATTCCATCTCAAACAATAGTGAAAATAAATCCACGCTCTGCTGTGCCGACAAGAGATATATCGGTCAGAGGTGAGTTAAAGCCTTTTCACATTAGATAATAATGGACTTATTTACACCCCATTATGTTGACGGGACATATATCGGCCAAGGGAGAGTTAGATTATGTAGAGATGATGCTCATGAGAAGGATATATAAAATAAGATATCAAGTTCATCAAGATTTAAAGAGTAGATCATAAAATGTATAATAAGAGATAATGTTTTCAAAATTATACATTTTAGATATTTGTTTAAAGACATTCATAATCATAATTGATTCAGAACATCATATGAATTTATATAATTTGATAGAAAAGATTAACATATATATTATTTTCTTTTTATTGAATACTATAATTTAGAATTGTAGTTATTCCACAAAGTTTGAAAATTCATTATGTTATTATTTAATAATTTTAGGCTTAAATGAATGAACAAAAGAAAAACGTATATCATAGTTCGAGTAGCAACAAACAAAGGTAATTTTAATTTTTGGTATTGCTTTAGATTTTATAGTTCTTTGGCTTTTTCAATACATATGGATTTAGCTTACTAGAATTCTGAATTGTAAATTTTAATTTCATTGCCCAATTATTTGTTCTTGTGTTGAAAATTCTAAGCCTCAGTCAGATCATGACACCTTTCATGAAGAAATCCTGCACATGGTTAATTTCAAAATCACTTCAATTTTCATAAGTCTCAGATGTCCCCCTCACTAAACACAATGAAAATTACTCTAAATTCCAAAAAACTCAAAAGTCAACCACTCAAAAAAATTTATCAAATATTGAATATTGATTGAGGATTCAAAACTCTTTCCTTTCCTTTTTTTAAGGTAATATTGTCAACTTATATCTTGCTCTATTTTATATTCTTTTTTGGTCCTTGCACAATTAGCCAAGTTGTAAGTGGCTCACAAAAGTTCCAAAACAAGTGTAAATCAACCACCATACAATTTAATCTCCATGAGTATATAAATACTAGCCTTGTAAACTTAGTTTGATTATTATTGAATAAAATGATCTTTTGCATATGCAAATATTATGTAGAAAGTTGGTCTACTCTTTCGTGAAGTTTTTGGTTATCCCCAAGAACAGTAGTGAGTCCTTAGATATCCCCACTTTATTCTCCTATCCTCCTAACACAAATCCTCCTCCCACCAACCAAGCTTGACCAACCTCTAAACCCTAACCTTCTATGACCTCCCAACCCCTTCAATACCACAAACCTACCCCTTACATCTCAAATAAACCCTCTCACTTCTTAAGACCTCAACTCATTATCATAAAGATACCTTAGCCAAAACCTCAATATGCAAAATCAATTTCCCATTGGTAACATCTAACTTAGCAAAATCAAAAAAAATCATAACTCCTAACCACTCACCTAAAAGTTATAAAAAATAACTCAATTAGTTTCCTAGCATCCTAAACCTCTAATTTGAAGTTTCTTAACCTTCCTCTCGGAAAAAAACCTATTCTTTTATGGCCAAGAAACTCTAAATTGGTCCAAAACTCTAATATCCCTTTTCCCCTTGGCTACATAGCACTTTCAGCACCAAGAGATTAGCAATCACATTGCAACCCTTAACCTAAAAATCTTTAAGACCCCACATCACGTAGAGAATGAACATCCCTTCTATCGTGGGAGTTCAAGTATAGTGACCTGAGTTAGACTGACTTCAAATTCTTGAGAATATTCATAATATTATTTGAAGCCTATATAAATAAATAATTCCAATTTTAACTATTAACCCATCAGATCTGATGGTGGTTTTCCTTGACAGCAGATGAGAGGATATTTTTCCATCATGAAAGGCAGTAGAACTAAATAAGGAGTGTGTGTGAGGATATGCTTCAAAAAGAATTTCATATGCCCATTGTGAGTGTTCATGTATTCAAAACTTAGACTACAACAACAACAACAACAACTAGCCTTAATCCCACTAGGTGGGGTCGGCTACATGAATCCTTCGTCTCCATTGTGTCCTATTATGTGTCAAATTCTCATTTAAATCAAGTATACTAAGATCATTTTTTATACATCTTAACCAAGTCTTTTTAGGTCTACCTCTACCTTTCTTAACATAAGGCAAATCTAATGCATCTACTCTCCTAATCGGGTCATCGATGGACGCTTTATGTGGCCAAACCATCTAAGGCGACTCTCCCTAATCTTATTTACCACAGAGCTACTCAACTTTTTCCGAATACTCATTTTGCATTCTATCTCTAAGAGTAAAGCCACTCATCCACCTAAGCATCCTCATCTCTAACACTTAACTTAGTCTTATGCTTCTCTTTTATTGGCCAACATTTTTATAAGTCATTCTGCGGTCTTACCACCATCTTATAAAATTTTCCCTTAAGTTTAAGTGGAACTTTTATCACATAATAGGTCAAATGCATTCCTCCACTCCAACCATCCAATTCTACTAATAACATCTCCATCTATTTCACCATCATTTTGAACAATAGAGCCTAAATATCAAACGCTCACTCTTATTAATGACTTGTTTCTAATGTCACAACACTACCACTAGAACTTCTACAACTAAAATTACACTCCATATATTCAGTTTAGATCTACTTAAATGAAAACCTTTAGACTCTAGAGTTGACCTTCATAATTCAAGTTTCGTTGGACTCCTCTCTAGTCTTATCAACAAGAAGAATGTCATCGACAAAAGCATACACCAAGGTACATCTTGTAAATGCCTAGTAAGAACATCCATAACTAAAGTAAAAAGAAAAGGGCTTAAAGCTGATCCTTGATGTAATAATATTTTGTCAATCCTCCTTGTGTTTGGACACAAGTAACAGCTCTAGTATACATATCCTTAATGACTTGAATATAACCAATATTAACTCTTTCTCGAACTCTAAAGAATATCTCTTGAAACTTTAAGCTTTCTAAATCAATAAATATTATATGTAGATCCTCCTTACTTTCTCTATGCTTCTCCAAACCCCTTAACAAATGTATAGCATCCATAGTAGATCTACGGCATGAAATCAAAGCGATTGTGAGAAACTTATCATATCGTAACCTATGCTCAATTACTCTCTCCCATAATTTTAATGTATGGCACATTAACTTAATTCCTCTATAATTTGCACACTCTTGTGCATCACCTTTATTCTTAAATATAGGAACCAACAAACTCTTTCTCCACTCATATGACATTTTTTAGTCTTTAAAAACGACATTAAAAGATTTGTAAGCCAAGAAATTCCTTGATCTCCTAAACATTTCACACTTCTTGGAATATTATCCGGTCCTCTTGCTTTCATTTCTTTAAAACTTCACTAACTTCAGTTACTAATCTGACGATAAAATAAATTCTCTATTTTTGTTTAGGGTATTAAGGTTGTTAAAATCAATGTCTTTCAATCCTTCATTGAAAAGTTTATCAAAATACCTCATCCACCTATTTTATCCTTTCTAAAAAAGTATTTTATTATTTTCATCCTTAATACACCTCACTTGACTATGTATTTACTTCTCCTATCTCTTTTGGTTGGCTAACTTATACATCTTTCACCTTCTTTGGTATCTAATTTATTGTATAAATCTAAAGCTAAATTTTTCATCATATATCGCTTTCTTAGAATCTCTACGCCACTTTATATCTTTCCATTCTCATTTTTAAAACCGTTTTATATACTTATTTTTTATCTTTTCTGCGTTCGACTCCACCAACTATTCTTATTAAAAGAAGCTTTTGATTCTCCAACATCTTTTAACAACTTGCTTAATTTCACTTGTTATTTTTTTCCACATAATGTTAGCTTTAACATCTCAAATTCTAATCTCTTGTAGCTTCTAAAATTATTTTTATTTGTATTCTTTAAGTGTCATCTAATTCTGGGATAATAATTTGGTTTATTTTTCTCTTCATTTCATCTTAAAATCAAAACTATCAATCGATGTTGGGTATTTAAATTTTCACTTTGAATGACCACAATCTTTTACAATCTAAACGATCTATTTTTTATCGAAAATAATCAATCTGTTTTCTTAGATCCATTTTATAAGTAATAATATGTTCATCTCTTTTCTTAAATAAAGTGTTATATTCTGAAAATCATAAAATTTAAAGCAAAATCTAATATAGTCCTCTTCTTAATTCACTAATCCATAACCATGAATCTTTTAAAATCTTCTACTCTACTAACGTGTCATTTAAATCTCATCCAATAAATACTTTTTCTTGAGGGTATCTTTTGTATTAATCCTCTAATTCATTCCAAAATTTTCTTTTGCTTACCTCCAAACTTGAGGCGTAGACACTTATAACATTGATAATCTTAGACAACAATAATCTTTAAAACTATAATTCTATCTCCACATTTATTAATATTTATAATATTATCCTTCAAATTTTATCTATAATCACTACACCATTTAGTTCGACTTTTACCGAATACCAAAGTTTAAAACCTAAACTATCAATCTCCTTATTTCTCCCCAACTCATTTAGTTTCTTGAACACATAAAATATTTATCTTTCTATGAAACACAATATCTATTAATTCCATTAATTTACCTGTAAGAGTATCTATATTCCAAGATCCTAACCTAATTCTAGTTTCATGGACTAACTTCTTTGCCCGCATTCGTCCATATTCAAAACCTAGACTAAAAAGTATTAATCACATCATAAGACTCAATGGTAGTAAAAATAGAAATATTTAAGATAATTACGATTATATCCTAAATTGACTCTTAAGTAAACAATAGAGCAATCAAATAAGAGGATTCCAAATCATGTGAATCTAATTAAATTAGATGCAAGCCCAAATTTTCACCTATTCACTCCGCTCTCTCAATGCCAATTGTGGTTTCACTAGCACCCTATGTTCATCTTCGAGCCCAACACTCATGCATTGGAAGGCACTCATACTTGTTGCTCTAGCAACAAGGCTTTCAAGACAAGTCATGCCAACTCAGGTAGGTGTGTATTACTTTGTCCAAGCCCAGCATGACTCAATAATCAAGTCAAAGATTTTATTCTAAAATGGAACCTTATTTAAATTAGCTCAAGACTAAATGACAAAAACATAGCTAAGTTTATAAGCATGTAAGGTCAAATGGAGATATTTAAACCCAACCCAAAAAAAAGTTATCCAATCAAGTTAAGCCAACATATAGTTTTGGGAAGCTATTACATAAGCTCATTATTGTATTGATTTGAGTGACAAGTGCCAAGATATAGTCTGAATTAATAAGACTAATATTAATTGATAGAAACTAAATTATTTTTTTTAAACTGGATTTATTTGTTAGGATGGTTGATTATAAGAAATAAAAAAAATTAAGCCAATCAATAAGGCTTGGTTTCATGGACTTAGGTTTAGTTCAGTTAGGTTAGATTAAGTTAGTTAATCAAATCAAGTTAATATATGGGAATATAATTAAATATGATTGTCTTCAAGAGAAACCAATTGGATAAATATATATTTTTAATAAAAAGGAAAGGATCTCGATTACATGATGAATTTAGGATTTTGGAGTTTGTTCAAATTTAGCGATTCACCTAGAGAGATTTGAATTAGGGATAGAAGACCAAGGAAAAAAACTCACTTCTAGACCACAAGATGCACGTAAAAGAAATGGTAGTATGGAACGGCTTTATCAAGAAAAAAAAAGTGTGAAGTAAACAAAAAAAGGTGGAAAAAAAAAGAAATGAATAGAATAAAAGAATGTAACAACTTGTGCAATAAAATTCCTTAATTTAAAAAAAAAAAAACATTAAGAATTAAAAATTTTAAATACTATACATTACTTTAATATCTTTAATTAAAGAAACCTCTATTTAAATATCATCTAACATAGGAAGAGATGGAAGTGGAATAAAGAGAAGGGAAAAAAAATATACATGTTGTCACACGCAACTATTTTTTTATTATTTATGTTTTGTCACAAGCAACTATTTGAATCTATTAAAGTTTGACATCAACATGTAGTATTATGGAACCCTTACCAGCACAAATCATGGGTTGATGTGACGATAATCCATTTTACCCCTCCATTTAGAGGTACATTAGACTTTATTGTTTATTGGTTCTCAAGAAAACTCCAGAATGCTAAGGATGCATAAATCCACAGCTTTTAGAACCAGCATGGCAAAATCTTTTTAACAAAATTACATTTGCAACCAAGACATTTTGAAATTCCTAATGTGACCACAATTATGCCTATAATATAACTCAAGTGATTAACTTTTCCTATCTCTATCATTCTACTCAAGGGACTTGAAAGAAGAGAGGAAGAAGAATTCATCATATTTTCTTAGTTGGTATAAAAGCATATCCAACAAGCATCAATTCTCAAAAAATAAATCTCAAATAATAGAACTAAATAAATACTAAGTATGAACATGAAAAAAACATACCAAAAGAACCAACATATGGACGGTTTTGAGTGAAAGGAGTTTGAAGTTGTAATCTTGTCTTCACGAGCCAAATAGGATTTGTAAGCACACACACCTATCATGTTCATAAAATGATACTTCATTTTCTATTAGAATAGCAAAATAATGTTGCGCATTAATTGTTTTTAGTCCAGGCTTTCAATGGTCTCTCTCCATCCATCAATTCAGAAACATAATTTGGCATTTGAATCATCATTTTAGTCATGCTTTATATTCCATGAAGATTGAATACATTAGAAAAAAAAAAATCTTTTTAACATGTGTTCCTTTCCATTATAATTAAGAAAATTTATAGGATGCTAAGATGGAGGATAATCTGATGGTAATAAGTCCAACAAAAAGCAAAATATTATAAAAAAAGATAAGAATAAATCAAAGCACTTACTAAATTGCTATGAAAATTGAAAAAGAATAGCTAGGAAAAGAGGGTCTTAGATGGAAGTAACACAACAAATAAATTGGCATTAAGCTTTAGGAACTTTAAAAACCATGAAGTTAGAAAAATATTACCATACTTCTGAAATTAGAAAAATATTTAAAACTATCTAAATACTTACCTACCCTGGCGAAACTCATTTTATGCCCCATGTTTGCATGTGTTAAAAAAAAGGTACTTACTTGAAACCTTCAACTATCAAGTGAAGATCCCCCTCCCTTCTTTCCCATTTCTCATATGAACCTACATAAGTTTATGGTACAAACTCAAAACACCCTAACCATAGATAGCAATCGCATCATAAGATCTTAGCACTAGATGGCATTTAATATCCTCCTAAATGGTGGACTGTAGCATGCAAAAATGTTAAAGGTAGAGAAACCCTTACTTTCATTCACAGTAATAATTGTGCTTATGGGACAAAAACAAGGTGCTTTCTTTGGCATTTTTTTGTGTTTTGTTACACATGATCGTTTGCGCTCTGAAACAAAGTTTGAAAAAGTAAGAAAGCTTGAAACAAAGCACTTAACATTCAACTGTTGCAGAGCTTAAGCTTCAAATCCTCCTGATTTGATTAACTAAGAAATGCAACAATAAATTCAAGTAAATTTAAAAAATGTAAAATATATTAGAATATATCCATTTAATTTATATATTTGAAGAGACAATTGACAGTGTAAACATAAAATGATTATTGGCTACAAGAGCTACGCTTATGTCATTAGAAAAGTAGTGTATGCATTTCGATAATTTGTTAAAAAGAAATGTTACGAAAGATGGAAGAAATTGCAAAACTGCACATTTTCTCGAACAAGGAAACATAGGTGTCGAGCATCCACCAAAATCCACAAAAGTTTCTTCTAGAAGCCCAGAACAGATTAGTAGCTTCAGATGCATATGCCAAATTGAAATGGGAAAAAAAAAAGTGAAGTAAAAATGGGTCTCAAAAATGAAGAACCAAGCGTTAAAGAAACTTGCTGGAAGACAAAATAGTTAGTGGACCTCAAGGAAACTTAAAAGAGTACAAAGTGATGTGTATAAAAACAGTAAGGGAGTAAGAAAGAACGGAAAAGGCCCAAAAAAAAAAAATCAAACATGTAGGCTAACAACACTTGTTCAGATGAATATTCATGAGCTCAAAAATAGGTCCTTCACCTTTATCTAGAAAATACTGCTTTCAAGTGCAAATTATACAACAACAACAACAAGAAGCCTTTATTCCACTATGTGGGGTCGGCTACATAAATCCTTCTTCTCCATTGTGCTCTATAATATGTCAAATTCTCATTTAATTCTAATAAACTAAAATATTTTTTTAAACACCACCACTAGAACTTCTACAACTAAAATTACACTATATATTTAGTTTTAGATCTACTCCAACGAAAATCTTTAGACTCTAAGGTTGACCTCCATAATTCAAGTTTCTATTGGACTCCCTCTCTAGCATTATCAACAAGAAGAATGACATCAGCCAAAAGCATACACCAAGTTACATCTTCCTGTAAATGCCTAGTAAGAACATCCATAACTAAAGCAAAAAATATGAGCTTAAAGCCGATCCTTGATGTAATTCAACTGAAATAGAAAAATATTTTATCAATCCTCCATGTGTTTGGACACATGTAAGAACTCTAGTATATATATCCTTAATGACTTGAATATAACCAATATTAAGTCTTTTCTTTTCTAGAACTCTCCAAAGCACTTCTCTTGAAACTTTATCATATGCTTTCTCTATATCAACAAATATCATATGTAGATTCTCCTTATTTCTCTATACTTCTCCATCAAATCTCTCAACAAATGTATATCATCCATGGTAGATCTATCCGGCATGGAACCAAATCGATTTTGAGAAACTTTTGTATCGTATCGTAACCTATGCTCAATTGCTCTCTCCCATAATTTTAATATATGACACATTAACTTAATTCCTCTATAATTTGCACACTCTTGTGCATCACCTTTATTCTTAAATATAAGAACCAACAAACTCTTCTCTTCCATTCTTTTAGTCTTTAAAATAATATTAAAAAGATTTGTAAGTCAAGAAATTCCTTGATCTCTTAAACATTTCCGCACTTTTGTTAGAATATCATCAAGTCTTATTATTTTTTCACAGTTCATTTTCTTTAAAATTTCTCCAACTTCAAATTTACTAATACTATAATAAAATTAAATTCTCTATTTTTATTTAGGATTAAGATTGCTAAAATCAATTATATTCTCAGATCCATCATTGAAAAAATTATCAAAGTAATTCATCCACCATGTTCAATATCATTTTATAAGACAAGTACTTTATGATTTTCATCCTTAATATATCCCATTTGAACTAAATCTTTACTTCTCTTATCTCTTTACTTGACTAACTTGTACATACATGTTTCACCATCTTTGATATCCAATCTATTATATAAAACACTAAATGCTAATTTTTTTCGTCATATTCTTTCTTACAAAACTACTTTATATCTTTCTCAATTCTAAATTTTTTCATCTAAACTAAGTTTTATAATAATCTTTTATTTCTTATCTTTTCTTTGTAATTTGACTCCATACTATTTTACTAAAAAAAAAATTTTCTTTCGATTCTACAAGCGCATTTTTTACAACTTGTTTAATTTCACTTACTATTTTTTCCCACATAGCATTAACTTCCTCATGAACATCTCAAATTCTAAGATCTTGTAGCTTGCTCTTAAAAATATTTTTATTAGTACTCTTTAAGTGTCTGCATCTAATCCTAGGGCAATAATTCAATTTATTTTTCATCTTTCAATCCTTCTTATTAAAATTTAAAACTAACAGTAAATGTTGAGTGTACTTAAACTATCACCTAGAATGACCTTAAAATCTTTACAATCTAAATAATCTATTTTTCTAAACAAAAAATAATAAATTATGTTTTACTATATCCATTCTTATAAATAATAATATGCTCATCTCTTTTTTTAAAATAAAGTATTAACAACTATAAAATCATAAGTTAAGACAAAATCTAATATAGTTATACCCTCTTTATTAGTCACTTTAAATACATAGCCACAATGAATACTTTTAAAATCTTCTATCACTCTACCAACATCTTCATTTAAATCTCCTCCAATAAATAAATTTTCTTAAAGAGCATCCTTTGTATTAATCCCTCTAAATTATTCCAAAATTTTTCTTTTGAGTTTACATCCAAACCTACTTAAGGAGTATAAACAATTATAACATTGATAATCTTAGTATCAACAATAATCTATAAAGCTATAATTTTATCTCCAATTTTATTAATATATACGATATTATCCTTCTTTATCTATATCATCATCATCATTTTAGTTTAACTCCTACCTAAATACTAAGTTTAAAACCTAAACTATCAATCTCCTTAGCTTTCTCCCAAACCAATTTAATTTCTTGAATACATAAGATATTTATCTTCTTATGGACCATAATATCTATTAACTCCATTAATTTATCTATAAGAATACCTATATTCTAAGTTTCTAACATAATACTAGTATATTCATGAACTAACTTCTTCGCCTGTATCCATCCATAATATGGGAACCCTTGCTTATTTAATACTACACTCGGGCCGTCTGATGCCTTTGCACATTCATTTCACCAGTGCATTCTGACGCTACTACAGACGTCTTTGCATTAACACAATGTATTAAAAAAGGATTCATGTCATGATTTTTTCGACAAATTTTATGCTAGTTGTCGACTACCTAACACAACCCTCCACATTTCACATCCGAACTTGGGACCAAGTAAAGACAATGTTTCAAGTGCAAATTATGTAGTAGAAAAATACTATCCAAAGATTTTTCACTCACGGAGAACTTTATATACTTAATTTGAAGCTTCACATGGGAACAATACCCATGAATAACAAATTATAGAAAAGAACTCTCAATTAAGGATATCAGACAGCTCTGTTTAATTTAAGTTTTATATGTTATATTGTGTATTTTGATTTGAATGGTCATTCTAATGCTATGAAGAGATGGAGGGGGCATGATAAACTCAATAAATACCTAGTTATATTGCATGTTCTACCACTAAACCGCATTCTAAAAAGTCAAAAGACATGAACTATTTAGACTTCAATCAAAAAATCCCAATTAAGAACCATAGGATCAAAGCGGGCCCAAAATATCAAATGAAAAACCTATCAAAAAAGATTTTTTTTGTTTTTTGGCAGAGACTTGCCAAACAAAGAGTTTTCTACTTTGTCAAATAGGCTGTATATTTTCCACTAAACCACATCCTGAATAGTTAAAAAGACAAGAAATATCTGGACTTTGTTAAAGAAAACAATTTAGGAACCATAAGATCAAAGAGGGTGTGGGTGCAAAAAATCTAAGGTGAAAAAGCCTATCAAAGAAGATTTTTTTTCTGGGTAGACCTTGTCTAACAAAGAGCTTTGTACCTTATCAGAGAGGCTAAGTGGCCATGAGTTAGAAGATGTGAGCAATTAATGACATGTTG
This sequence comes from Cymbidium sinense, assembly GCA_021442155.1. NCBI lineage: Eukaryota > Viridiplantae > Streptophyta > Magnoliopsida > Asparagales > Orchidaceae > Cymbidium > Cymbidium sinense. Next base: position 62,720,529 of record CM038228.1, on the reverse strand, counting down.
GGTTTATGAAAGCATGAAAAATATGTGCTTCAAGTGCTCATTTTAGATATTGGCCATTCAATTCAGATTAACTACCTGATCCTTACCAGCCCAATCTAATAATAATTGTTATTTTAAAAAAATTTCACGTTTTATGTCATGTCTTTAATGTTTTGCAAAAGGCCTTTAAGTGTCATGAGAAGATTATACGTAACACAACATAAATATTTTTTTCATTTTCGCTATCTCATGGTCTTTCATATTAAGACACCCTAAACAAGAATTAAGCGGAATGGTGGAGAGCTGGCAGCTTAGATGTGGCATCAATACAAGTTTAAGATATCATGTTTAAGGATGTCAACGCTTTGCCTGTACTTCAATTTGGCACACCATACATCACTTCAAAGTGAATAATATTACACATTTTTTATAGAAAAATAAATATATAATCTATTATATACATCAGTGATGGGAGAAATTGTGAAGAGAATTACTATCAGAATAAAGCTGGACAGATAGAAATAAAAATGGGTAAATATTTATTAAAATGCCCCCAATAGAAAAGATTAAGAAACTTCAATTTCTAAGCCAATAACCAATATCATGGAAAGAAGCGCATCACAACAAGCAGAAAATAACAAGATGTGCTCTATCAACATTGACATCTGTGCAACACAATAGGAACAATAAACCATTGGTTATTTGAATTCTGAAGTGGATTTAACATTACAAACAAAACTTGAAGAAAAACTAGAATTGCATGAATCAAAGTGCAGCTTCAATTCTGACCAGAGCACCTGCTTCTGCGGCTGCAACAAGATGGTAACCAGGGCCGAGCTGGTGATCAGAACCTTTGATGTACCTATCCTTTGCTCTGCTATAGCTACAGAAAGGGATGTATAAGTTTTTCTTAGAACCGATATCAGCAATTTAAGGATAAGCAGAGCAGGTGATGATAGCATAGTAAGTTATGGAGTAGACAAATTTCCATTTAGACCAATATTAAAATCAACAAAAAATAATCATCCCAAGTCAAAAAGATGAGCTTTTATGTTAAAGATCATATTCAGGAGAGAAAGCATAAACCTAGAAGAATTTTTTTAAAAAAAACAATTGGAAGCATGATGACATTTTCAAATTGACATGCAGATATCACGAGTTATAATGCATGATTAAGTGTTTAATTTATAATGCACAATCATGGTGAACCAAAAACCTTGCTAACATGAAATATTGCATGTTACGTCCAAAACGTCAAATTGTTCAGGTGAATGAGTAGGTGAAAAGCAGATGAAAAAACGACCATCTCATAAAACTGTCAAAAGAAAGAAAATACTCCTAATAGCAAGATATGCAAGACAGTGAAGGAGAAAACCACTCTTACTGTATTAACATTCTTTTTTTTTTTTTTTGGAACAAGATGGATTGAGTTTCCACTACGAAAAATGAGACAGTCAGGGAAAAGAAAAAATACTTCAATTTCAAATCAATATCCATAAAAGAATAATATTCCAACAAAAATGAATAACTGACTCTTGCAAATCAAGTAGACCATTAAAAAGTTTGACAGAGCTCAAACCTAACATCTTACTCACAAACCTACCTAGTATGATCACTCTTTTAACATTTCTCATGTCTTCCATAAGTGCAAAAATGAGGCAAGGATATAAATTATCAAATAGAACCAATGTTATTTGATTTTTTTGGTTCAATTGTTAAAGTATTAATTCGGTTATCTATTGTAATTTTGATTTTTTTTTTCATTTTGATTATTAAGTTGATTTTTAATTTTGGCAAAATCAATCAAACCAAAAACTAAATTATATTAATTTCTTCAAATATTAGATCAAATAAAGCCTGTGAACTATAAATAAATATGTGATAGAAAGATCAACTTGGATATTAATTATTCCACGTGTCAAAATAATACATTTTACTGAATATTAATTGAATTCTTCTTAATATAAGCTATTTAAGCTAAAGATAAATAGGTCCATTGTTAAAGTTAAATACATTCTCGTTCATCCAGAATCAAATCAAACTGACCAATTAAAGTTCAATTCTGTTTAGTTTGATTTTAAAAATAATTTGGATGGTTTGATTTTTTTAATTTATAGCTAAAACCAATTGATTTAGCTAAATTGTAAACCAAACCAACTAAATCAACCAAACACATTGTTGAGGCAGGTTTAACTTCAATGCTTTGGACAAAAAATATGAGTTACGTTCTACACACAATGTCAACATGCAGCAAAAAAAAACCCAAATAAAAATTATTAATTCATAAAAGCTAAGAAACAAACCATCAAACTCTGACATTGACAAGAAATCAAGGTAGAGACCAAAACACTGTGCAGAGATAACAGTAAGGAAAAAAAATATAATTACGCTTGATGAAATTATTGAGTAAGGATAACCAAAAACAAATTTCCAAATTGATGCTAGTTGTCATTATGCATAATAACAAAGATTTATTTGTTCCAAGGTAAGTGAATCATTATGATTTTTCAGAAAAAAGTTTAGCATGGCTTACAAGAAAAAGTATAGTCCCCATGAAACTGTTGATCCAAAGACTGAAGGATAGAAACCTGCATAAAGCCCTCTCAGACCCTGTAAGAAAATCAGTAAGCAAGGGGACAATTTGATACAACTAAGGAATCATAGCATCTGAAAGTCAAAAAAGTACCAAAAAATTAAACCAATGACAAGTTATAAAAAGGAACGTACAAGATCTAATATCTTAATAATAATTGTTCAGCATTCCAGGTTTTCATCATATGAGAAATAAAAAAAGAAACACAAAGCGACCATGCTTGAATATAATCACAACAAAAAATAACTTAGGATCATAAAGATGCCATACTATTAGAGAAAAAGGAGCAGGGGTATTGGTTAATAAAACTCAACAGAATTCTTAATAGAATCTAATGTCCTCAATGATGTGTGCTATACACAGAGACAATTCTGATTCAGTTAAGCCAATAAATAAATAATACTTTCATCATTTCAAACACAGTAAAGTTCCTTGCTTTGCAAAAACTTTGAATCATCATTGCTAGGATAATTAAGATTGTCTGTTGGTTCCACAGAACTGCAAACATTCAAGATTTTCTAGCTTGGTAAAAAGTATATGTATATGTTATAAGATAATTGGCATGATATATAATGTTATCACAAGCTGAGAACTTGAAACAATTGGTTTCTAAAGAAATTTAATACATTGCTAGATCAACAAAAATGGAAAATGCCCAATTTTAGGCCTACATGACTGCCCACAACAGTTGGAAAATTTGGCTCAAATGCTGCACAAAATAGGCAGCAACAATCATGTGCAATAAAAGAATGAACTTGTGCAAGCCCTTATACGCTTTATGGATTTCAAGTTTTCAACAAATTTTCCCTCTAATCCAGTTAAGAATTAAGAATAAATAATTGCATTTTCTTAAATTGTTTGAAACCAATCTGGTTGAAATTTCCCTAGACAAACATAAGTCATTGCCTCTCTTTATCATTCGCTGCATCCAAGGAAAAGAATCACAGAAGGGGAACAGCACTAAAAAAACTCTTTAATAGGAGAGTCACTGGGGGAATATGTTAGGATTTCCCTCTTCCTTCCTATCTTCGGCAGCAAAATTTCTCTAAACTTCTCTTGAGTTAATCTTACTCTCTCCCACTGAGTCCATAGGTTTAGCCCTCTCCCTCTGGCCTCCTTGTGTTAGAGGTCGATGAGCGCATCTTCACATCTCCCTCCCTCTCTCCCTCTCTCCCTTCTCTAGCCGCTTTTCTTTATACCTCAGTATGAACTTTGATATGACCTCCACCTCCAATTTCCCCCCTTCTCGGCTCCTCCATTCCACCAACCACCTCTGCTTTTTCATAATGAAAATAGCAAAGCTTTCTACCTATCCTGTGTCCCTTGCCAATGATGTCAAGGTTGCCTTCTCATAAGAGGAGCTAGAGGTTGGTATGAAGGATTGGGAGTTACCTTAGGAGGCCACACTATCGTTAAGAGACTTTACTATGTCTCTCTTCTTGCTGCTATTAAAAAGAAATGGAATTTCAAAGAAAATTTAGATCTCCTTACCTTGGAAGCAACTTCTTTCTCTTTAGGTTCTCCTATATTGAGGACTACAACCTTATTTGGAACAAAGGGTCTCGCTTCTTAAATGGAAGACCACTCATTTTCAAGAAGTGGACATGGGATTTTAGACCAGTGAAAGAAAACTTTTCATAAATCTCATTGTAGATCAAGTTACCCAATTTCCCACTCTACTGTTGGAATGAATCTGGTTCTTCATAGTGGCAAGCAAAGTTGGTATTTCACTAGTGGTGGACAACTTAACTGCCTCTAAATCGAGGATTACATTCACACGAATTTGTGTTCGAGTAAACCCCTGATCATCTCCTCTAATAAATTTTGTTACAATTAACCTAAATGACTTCAAACTAAGCAGGACATCCTCTACGACTAGAAGCCTCAAGCCTAGAAAAACTACAACACCTTCTCTTATGACGACTCATCATGACACCATAATGCCCTCAGACAAAATCATCCAAGAGGCCATAGCAGGAGTTAGCACCCTCTTGTGCGCTATCCTTGTGCCCAAAGAACCATGGTTGGCCCCTCCAGCTCAAAAGACCTTCACCAACCTACCCCTCCTCCTCTAGCACGTGAATTCCACCAAACTCCTCCCCCTCTCATGAAATTCCAAACCCCCCACCACCACCTCCAATTACAAACCTTAACTAACTTCTTGTCCAATCCCCCCAAGAGACACCTCCTTATATGAATTCCCGGTTAACAATGAGGCCAATTCCCCCTCCTTGGACCCCTCCACTAATACATCAAGTGTGGCAAACCCTACCTCAAAATAGTCCTCCACCCGCTCTACAACTGCATCCCCGACCCACTATCATTCTTTGACGAGTCATAAAGTTGTTCACGGGACCTTAAGCAAATTGCAACCAAAAAAGGAAAACTTAAAATCCCCCACTACCACAACAAATATAGCCTCAAAAGCCAAGAAAAAAGGCAAGAAATCCAGCAACTCTTTATCAATTGGGTTGGAGCATTCAAATCTAAGGTCCCTTTCTCAATTATTCTAAATGGAGAAATTAAAGGATATTTTAACTCTTCAAATAGACTAAGACAGAGATGCCCTTTGTCCCCCTTTCTCTTCACTCTAGCAATGGATTTTTTTCTCTTGTATCCATGATAAAGAGGCTAATGCCTTGAGATATGTACGCTCTCTTCGAGGCACTTCACAATTTCTCACCAACATTTTGCAGTTGACCTCCTAATCTTGGGAGAAAGTAATCATCAAATAGCTCAAGTCCTCAAACATAATCTAGATATTCTTGCATCATTCACGAGTTTAGAGATCAACAGTAACAAATCCATTATCCGCTTTTTAAACCTACTAGCCAGGCCACCTTCTTTTGCCAAATCTTAAATATCAATCAAGGCTTCTTTTCCATTAAATATCTTGCAGGCTCACTCGAAGCCACACATTTCAGCCCCCTGCTTGATAAACTACACTCTCAGCTTGCCAATTGGAAGTCTAAATTCATTTCATATGGTGGTAGACTTCAATTTATTAGAATTTCCATCGATAACTATATTTCATACTGGTTTAGAGTTGTTCTAATTCTCAAGTGTATACTCAAGAATATCTCCTCTCTCATTGCTAAAATCTTCTATCACAGTGGAGATCATAATAAAATATTCCATGATATAAAACTTTCTTACCCAAAGATAAAAAAGGCATAAATCTCATTTCTACAAGTAATCTTAATCTACTATGCAAAACTGAAGTTCTTTAGAGATTGCTCAATTGATCTTCCTTACTCTCTACATAGTACATAAACAAATATGACTCCATTTAGAAAAATTTCCACCACCGTGTCTCAACTTTATGGAGTGAGCTGAAATTATGTGCTACTGGATTCAAAAATAAATTTTCAAATCAAATAGGGGATGGGTCTTCTGTTTATCTATTTTTGACATTTGGTGTAGAGGGAAGTCCTTATTTGAGATTCTTGGGCCCCAATGTTTTGAGCTATTCAACAAGCATGTTTCCTTTTTTCTAGAATCCATCGCCACTAATGGTTGATGGGTTATCCCAAAATATCTAGCTCAAGTCAACTTACAATGCTATTAGATGATCTCAAATATCCAAGTTGGCTTTGGACAAGACTCTATTCTCTAAAATTGGGAGAACATTTTCTCAATTACTTTGATCAAACATGCAATTTTCGAAAACTTTTAGTGTAGAGGGAAATTATGTGCTACTAGATTCAAGAATAAATTTTCATATCAAATAGGGGATGAGTCTTCTATTTATCTATTTTTGACATTTGGTGTAGAAGGAAGTCCTTATTTGAGATTCTTGGCCCCCAATGTTTTGAACTATTCAACAAGCATGTTTCCTCTTTTCTATAATCCATCGTCACTAATGGTCGATGGGTTATCCTAAAATATCTAGCTCAGGTCAACTTACAATGCTATTAGATGATCTCAAATTTCCAAGTTGGCTTTGGACAATACTTTATTCTCTAAAATTGGGAGAACATTTTCTCAATTACTTTGATCAAACATGCTATTTTCGAAAACTTCTAGTGTGGAGTGGGTAACGAAATATGGTTCAAGGGACAAGCTATAAACTTTGCCCTATTTTGTTGGATGGCATATATTAGTGATCTAAAAACCACTAATGCTCTTCATTCTAGAGGCTTGAGCCAGATACTAGAATGCTATTTATGCAACAGTGCTTAGAATCTCAAACCCATCTATTTTTTGGAAGCCCAGTCTCAATGTGCTTATAAGAAACCTTTCACCCTATGAGATTTTTTTCTTATTCCAACCCAATCTACAGCAAGTTCTCCAAGCAGCTTCAAATCTGGATCATAAGGGTCTAAATGATTGTACTACTTGATCACTGCAGTGTTAGTTTATCAGATATGGAGGGAAAAAAATTGCAGACTCTAACAAAGCCTTCACTCTCACCAACATGTCCATCAAAGCTAAAACTATGGTGGCTTACAAACTCTCCAGTGAGAAATTAAAAGTCTCTTGGCCTAGTCATATTCTTCACATATTTCAACCATAGAGAAACTTTGGACCATAAACCACATGGAATTGGTGATTGCAAGCTTTTCTTTCTGTTGTTTTTGGATTATCGATCTCTCTCTCTCTCTCTCTCCCTGCTGGAACTCTCCTTTGTATTTTTACCCTATTTTTGGATTAATGAATTGGACTAAGACCTTAATTTTTCAAAAAAAATAAAAATAAAAATAACGGCCATGAAAAGCATTAAGAGAGACTGACCTCCATCCGTGCAATACTGTAAATAGCATGCACGGTGTTCTTGTAAAGTGGAAGATAGGAACCCCCGCGACCATTGCTCACTGCAAAAAGATTAACTCGTAGTCATAAAAATAGAAGATCATTTAAAGTATCTTTGCTTTGAAGGAATTGGGGGAAACATAAATGCATTCTACTTCACAATATTTTAAATGTAAGAAGTAATAGTTAAATTTATCTAAAAAATATGAACAAATGCATTTTTTTTCATTGAAATTTCTTTATCAAATCCTACAGAAAAAAAAAACTGAAAATAAATTTTTATCAGGTCATTTCCGACACTGGCATCCTCTATCCTTGCAAGAAACAAAAACTAAATTTTAATGAACAGAAAAATAAATAAAAATCGCTAATTAACTTCTCGACCAAACAATTGAGGCAAAACAAGCTTCAATCCAATTCATTATGCATAATTAAATCATTTAATTTGTAATTCCTTTAATCCTAGCCAAGCCCTACGAAGTTCAGGAAAGGGCGAGAGAATAAACCTTGAAATCTCGTACGAACAACGTCGAGTGGATGGAGGGCGGTGACGTTGCAGAATCCAGCGATAGCTCCGGCGGCTGCATTCTCCAACTTCCACCTCTCCCTGACTGACATCAACACGGAGAAGAAAGCACGGAATCAGCAAACGCTAAGCAGAGAAGGGTTTTGCACAAATGCGTGCTCCGCTCGCATAATTGTAGATTTTTTAAAAAGATTATAGGTATTATAATTTTTAAATCTGATAGTAATTTTTATAGTAAATTCTAGAATATTATTTAATTATAAAAATTCATTCTTATACTAATTTTTTAAATTTTATAGACATATATAATTATATTATTTAAAATAAAAGTATAAAATATATTTCAAATGGACTTGAAGTTATTCTTAGTGAATAAATTAAAAAAAAATCAACTTTTATTTATTGTGAAAAAATAAAATTATGAATTTATACACAATATTTTTTTTTAAAGTATAAATTTTTATATCTCATAGTAGTAAAAATTAGAAAAATGTATACATTATTTATTCTATTAAGAAAATATTACTAAAAGTCTTCTTTGAATCAAAATACTCCTACTTTTTAAAAGACTAAATTAGAATATTTATTGAACATTTATATGATCTTTCAATCTTAGAAACTTCTAGATCCTTCTTAACGATTGCGAAGTTTGTGTTAAGATTGCGATTAAATTTTATATCAATAGTCTCTCAATTTATCATCTGTAAAAATTAGTGATATTTCTTATTTTTTTTATTTTGGAAATAAATAGAGTATTAACCTCCTGCATTCTAAAAAAAAAATGTTGATAGACATTAGATTACCATATACAATTTTGTTAGAATCATCTTCGAACAACCTACATGTTTGAGCCATGAATATGTTAGCATCAAATAATATTCGAACCACAATCAAATTTTGAATAATAATTGAATAATCTTCATTTCATATTCATATAATTATTGAATAAGGATCATACAATGATTGAACCATCATCAATTGTGATTAGAGCAATTTTCGAACCATGATTGAACCATCTTTAATCCATTATTGAAGTTATTTGAGATGGTTCAATTATGGTTTAAAGATGATTTTATTTGTTGATTGTTTGATCATAGTTTAATCATAATCTAAAGATGACTCAAATAAAGTTGATAAACATAAAAAATGATAGTGAAATTTGTGTTTATATATATATTAGAATATGTTATTTTGGTTTTATTTTTTAGAGAAAATTCTTGAACTAAGTGAAGAGAAGAAAAATGTCAACTTTTAGAACTAGTGCTTCAGTGATGTACAAGACAACACCTCGATGATGTACAAGGCAACGCCATGACACTGCTAATGGACAAAATAGCCTGCAAAGACAGAGAAGACAGTGCATAGGAGCTGGGAGATCAGAATTGCAACGCTATAATAAGAACATTTTGGATCCGAGACAAAGAGCTTAGCGTATGAGCACTGAAATGGCGTTGCGACATTGGATAAAGCCCTAAGAGCCTTCATTTTGATCAAAAACAAAAAGTACAATGCCCATGCGATGGGAAACCAACATCGTGGCGCCATAATTATTCGGAAATTCAATCCAAAAATAGATTTCCCATCGCATAGGAACGGGAAAGCGCCACGGTGCTAGGGATTTAGAAAATGTTGGGTGCTAAAGAAGCGGTGTTGCAATGCCAAAAATGTCTTAAATTCAAGTTCAAAACAGAGAAGATAATGCCTCGACACTAAAGATCAATGCCTCGGTGCTACACCCAGCATGATAGGTCGATGTATTTAATTCATACAATTTCAGTAAGCAATTTGGGCAATTTTTGGAGCAGCTCATGAGAGCTATTGGTAAGATGTGGGGGCAGCTATAAGGAGAGTCATCAGGTTATAAATGGAGTGCAAATGCAGAGTGAAATTTTTTTGGCAATTTGTGGAGTGTATGTTGAGTGTGAGGGTGAGTGTGAGTGTGAGTATAAGTGTTGCACTTGGATCAATGTTAGTGCATTCTAGTGTTTGTGATATTGTTAGTAATATTCATGTGATGTTGGTGTTGAAGATTACAGAAAGAGAAGATCCATTAGAAGGAAACTTCATTGCCGAGAGAAAAAAAGATTCTGGGTTACAGGCATACTTTAAGAATTTTCTTTGTTTACACTTTCCTTTCTTTTGATTTTGCCTAGAACAGTCTCATATATTTGTGGATATCAATATTTTTCCTCTTTCAATAGCATAAGCAACTAAATTATTAGTGTTCTCGATTTAAGTTAATTTTGTGTTAAATGTTATATAATTTTTTTGATATGAGTAATATTTATGAAACTTGTTTATGCATTCAATAAATGTTATTTTGGTTTTCTCCATGCTTAATTTAATTGCAATCTGATCAATTATGGTGTTAAAATTTATTGTCATCTAGTGATATCGGAATAGTCCAATCACTTTAAAGAAGATGAATGCAACTTAATTACTTATTTTTAAGTAGATTATAAGAAATAACTAATTAAATATAATAATTTGGTTGTAATGATATATGCATAGATGATATTACAATTAAACTCCTGATTGATAATAATATATTTAAAATCTCATATTGATTTGATGCATATCATCAACTAAAATTTTATAAATTTATAATACATTTTTAATAAAATAAGGAAACCTTGTTTTTAATAAAAAATCATTTTACAATTTTTTTTTTTATTTCAATAATTTGACTATGTTGACTAAAAAATTAGGTTAGTAAGAGATTACTAATTAACTTAATTATAAAATTGTCATAGAATCTCATATGAATGATACTCTATCACTTTATCACTTGAATGATATATGTATTACATACACTGTTTGGCTCAGTTAATAACTTGAACATAGTTTGATTATTATTCGGTTGGGGTTGATATATTGTTCTAATGATAACCAAAGTTGATTTTGATTTTGCTTTAATTATAATTAATGAATGGTTCGAATATAATTTCATTATGATTTAAATATAGTTTAATAGTTTCTTGTTTTGCACATTTAACTTATTTTGTTATTTATTTAGACGTTTACTTCAATCATATCACGTGAGATGAATCATAATGCTTGAATTACATATAAAGTTAGAGACACAATAAAGAAATATGTTAGATAATTCAGAGCTAAGATTTTATTACCAAGGCTTAGAGATAATCTTTTAGTTTGTTCTTCATAACTCTTAAAATGTAGTTTCCTAGAGCCTTGCTTCATCACCAATCACTAAGAATGGTTAATGATGTTAAGATAATTGATATTATATTATGTTTAATAATGTATGGAAGAATATCACATTTAAAATAATTAAATTTGCATTAAACATTATGTTGTGGTTTGGAGAATGCTAACCTAAAAAAAAAAATCAAAAGAAGGTACTTGGATAAGGCAAGAACTTCAACAATATAGACTTTAAAAAAAGCTTTTATTGGTCGCACTATAAGAGATGATGTATAAAATTTTAGTTATATTTATTCATAGATGGTGTTCTCTTCAATTATGACAAAGTCAATATCATGTTATTAAGATTGTTGACTTGATTAAAGATAAAAAGGCATCTTTTGGATATCCATGGGTTAGGTTGGTATAATACAAAATACAAAAAGAGCTAAACAGAGATATAATACATTATAAGATCACTTTCTTGAAGTGGAATGAGCCAACCTAATGTGCTATAAATACATATATAATATCACTATGGTGTTGTGCTTGTGAAATTATCCCAAAGTTGGAAAAAAGATGTGTTGAGTTCTCTGAGGATAGAGCACTAAAGATATTAAGCTAAAATAATAACAAAGTGATCATAGGCAAATAGATATCTAGAGTGTGATAATACCCATAATACAAATAATTAGGTCATCCTAAACCATGTGATAAATAAATAGATGTAGATAACTACTAGTTAGATTCGGCTTATGAATATCTAAATTCATGCACATTTTTTTTACAATAATTAAATTAACAAAAGGAATACAAGAAACCTCAAGTGATACTCTTGTGATATCGCCTAAAGTTATAAACACCACTTCTAAACTCAGATATTGTATGTATCGCATTGCCTAAAGTGATAACCTGTTTAAAGTGATATCCTACCTTTGGTCCCAAATATCAATACGAATTTAATTTTAAATAATTTGATCCTCTTAGCAATGATAGTGAGATTCATCTAGGATAAAATAATAAATGGACATATAGTGAATGGTGGGTTGCTTTCATCAATGTGCACACATAATAATATAAAAAAAGTGTACATTATACATCTTGAAATAAAAACAAAAGAACTAGACTAAGCATACATCTTTTAACATAGTAATGCAATGTGTTTGATGGTGTACAAGCCCAAGTATAATAATCAATTTCACTTCTAATAAAAATGGCACAATAGAATTACAAGTAGAAGATGCAATATATAAGTGCACAAGCAACACAAAAAATATGTGTTGATATGAATATAAGTTATATGTGAGTGGTCCAATTAAGTGAGCATGAATGTAATAAATAAACTTAATGAAAGTTTAAATGCTTATATAGTAATTTACAGTGTTATGAAAGTTTAATAATATCATGAATAGGTATTAATCAATCAATATCACAAGTGTAATTAACATTATAGTTCATTCTTTGTTCAATATATACATCACCAATTAAACATGGAATGCAAAATACAAATATTTACACTAAATACGATGATAATTAAAACACTGCTATTCTAGCCATTTGATTCTTCAATACACACATATGCATGTGCAAATATGCACATGTGCACACACGCACTTGTGTAAAAAATAAGCTAACGATTAGTCACTCAATGCAAAAAATGCAAAATCATGTTTTCTCTATCTACAAGAAAATAGCACTATAACATTGGTTAAAAATAAATCTCATATTTCTAATGATGTGTCTCAATTGAGACTTTTAAAGAAGAGCATTTTAATGAACATTTTTGGATTTTTATTTGAGATAGTAAAAACTATGAACTTAAGCTATTCATATATTTTATTTGATTTTAAGTTGAATGATTAATATCAAAGCTATTATAACATCTAATGTGCATTTACATGCACAACACATAATTTATATATATTTACATATTTAATATTTAAACTTTAATATTCACATAAATGATAGATGAATCTTTAATATTACATTATAAATTACTATCATTAAATTTTCAAGTGAAAAGTATTTTTTTCATTGATGGTGGTGAGTTTAAGGGGTAAAAATGCTATAGATCATTAGATTAATGTCCAAAAATAAGATTTGAAAGTTTTTGGAGAGAAATTAAAGCATTCAATATGGTCTTCTAGTATAACTTCTAAGATTAGCTCTGGTTGAGTTGATTTGGGTTGTTTTGAAAGATTTCTTTAAAAAATGAATTTATATGGAGTAAATGACATAAAATAATTATGGATAGTTAGCTCAAGATATTAATTAATGATAAAAAGTAGATGATTAAATTTTGAGGAGTTTATAATGGTGTCTGTGGGTAGAGAATAAAGCTAGGTTTTAGTTTTGTATAGTTTGATTAAGAATTCTAGATGAGGATTTTGAGTGGATGTGAGGTTTGAGATGGGCGATAACTGTTCTTGGAGGAAGCTAAGAATATAGGTAAAGGACTTAAATAATTGAAAGATAAAATAAATTAAAAAAAATAAATAAAAAATATAACAAAGGATACACCAAAAAGAAGATAAACTTCGAGACATTAAGCATTAAGCCAAAGAAAAAAAATACTTAACTCAAAATAATTTATTCAATAATTGAAGTTATAAAATACTTTTGCTCATATTTATAAGCATTATAAGATTTTAGGGCTAACAATCTCGAGAAAAAATATAGAGATAAAAAATGGAGGAAACGAAGAGGTTGATGGCCATTTTTATGAAGGTATTTCAACTACTCATTTATAATACCTCATTCATATCATGATCAGTCATATAAGCTTTTAGAAGAGAAATAAAAATATAAAGAATATAAAAATATAAAATACATTTTAAATGTTCTAGAATATAAGCCATTTAGTTTCAGTGATTTTTTGATCACTTTCTTGAGCTTTAATCTTAACTCTTATAATTGGACATTTAATTTTATTTTCTTCATAATATACTACATCATTTATACATAATAAAATTATTATATTTGTAAATAGCAAAATTATAAAAAAAATGAATAACTATTATTATATTGTCCAATTTGAAAATATGAAAAAAATGATACATATTACTTAAATATTTACATATCTTACACTTAAAATTTAAATTTATTTATATAACAGATAAATATTTAAATAATATAAAAATATCACTAATATTTACTTTCTTAAAATAAAATATATTATTTCATATATATATATATTGATATATTATATAAATGAATATTGAATTTATTATTAAAATATATAAATATATAAAAATTATATATTTTATATGTAAATCTTCTTAAAAAAATTATAGAGACTTAACAAAATGGTTAGCAAACAATAAATATATTAATAAGTTCTTAAGTATTTATAATATAATTGTCTTCTTTATTTTTTGAAATAATTGAGTCATATATTTATATATATTATAATCAAATCATTAAGATTTTTATAAAAATAAAAAAATATGAACTAAACTTTTGTTATTAATTTTAACATAAATTTTAAAATTTGAGATTAAAATTGATTAATTTGTAATTATATATAAAATGGGATGATAGATTGATAGTGTATATTTTAAATTTAATAATTAAAATGATGCAAAAGTAAAAACAAAAAAAACTTTTAAATCAACTCATTCTGGCGACATCACTGGAGTTGCCCCTGCGACAATCTTTTCCGGCGACCCAAGGTCACTCTTGATTCTGCCCGGTCCTCCGGCGAGCCGGTCTCTTTCATGAAGAACTTCGATTTCTCAGCTCTTATCCGCTGGCCATGATGGCTCGGCAGCATGATTGTAGATCAAGGTGGAGCTTTGGGATTTTAATCGCCATCATCTTTTAGACACATCGAAGAAGAAGGCGTCAAGCACTAAGACTTGAGAGGGGAAGAAGGTTTGCTTTGATGGAGGGCATGAACCCTTGAAAAGTTACGGTTCGTGAACTCAATGTGGAGGTCGCGCTCAGTTGGACATACTTCACTTGTTACTTTATCTATTCGATCTATCTATCGCCGACAATGGATCCATGCTGCCGGAAACCTCCCCCGTCGGAGGCCTGATCTCTTGCCAGTACTCACCAAATCTGAACTCGTCGAGCGGATTTACCGAATCGTTACTCTGGAGCGCTTCGAAGCCATTCCCAAGCTTCCCTTTAATTTATCCGAAGACATCTTTGACGCTGTCCTGGTGAGGCTCCGGTTTAATCCCGCTGCCTGCCTAGGTTTTTTCAGGATTGCTTTGAAGCAGCCCTACTTCACGCCGAATGCCAAATCTTACTGTAAAATAGTCCACATCTTAGTCCAAGGGAGGATGTTTGATGACGCAAGGGCGTGCTTGAAGGATTTGTTACAGAATAATGCCCCTGACTGGTCTGTTTCATTTCTTTTCAATGAGATGCTTCAAGTTTACAAGGAGTTCACCTTCTCCTTGAAAACATTTGATGTGCTTCTCAAGGAATATGCAGAGAATCGATTGGTGAAGGAGGCTCTTTTCATGTTTGATAATATGGGAAAACACGGATGGAAACCAAGCGTGAGGTCCTGCAATACTATGCTCAGTGGTCTGGTAAAAGCTGGAGAACATCAGACAGCAGCATTGACATATGAACAGATGATCCGTGCTGGGATACTGCCAGATGCTTTCACTGTTTCTATAATTGTTAATGCTTTCTGTAAGGATGGAAAAATACAAAAAGCTGCAGACTTCTTGGCTTCCATGAAAAACAAGGGTTTTGAGGTGAACCTCGTGGCTTTTCATTCTTTGATGGATGGTTACTGCAGTCTTGGGCAGACAGAACAAGCCATTAGGGTTCTTAGGTCAATGACAAGAGAGGGCATTTTACCAAACGTTATGACTTATACTTTATTAATAAAGGGATACTGCAAAGAGGGCCAGCTAGAGGAGGCTGAGAAAGCCCTCAAGCACATGAAAGAAGTTCTGGGCTTAAAAGCCGATGAGGCAGTTTACGGCGTTCTTATAGATACTTATTCCCGTATGGGGAAAATTGAAGATGCTATCAGGATGAAGGATGAAATGTTGAATTCAGGACTAAAGGTTAACATTTTTATATACAATGCACTGATTTCCGGTTACTGCAAGTTTGGAAGGATAAAAGAAGCTGAACTATTAGTAGGTGAGATGGAATTTGCAGATCCCAAACCAGATTCATACAGTTATAACACTCTGTTGGATGGGTATTGTACAGGTGGTCAGATGAACAAGGCATTTGAAATTTGTAACTTGATGGCCCATAAGAGTATAGTATTGAATATTCTAACTTACAATACACTCCTTAAAGGTTTTTGTCGCATTGATGCTATTCATGATGCTTTGCACTTGTGGTTTTTGATACTGAAAAGGGGAGTGACTCCTAATGAGATTAGCTTCAGCATTCTATTGAATGGCTTCTTTAAAACTGGGAATTTTGAAAATGCTTTGAAACTTTGGAATGACATGTTGTCCAGGGGATATGCAAAGAGTCGAATCACTTTCAACATAGTGATCAATGGATTGTGTAAACTCGGTAGAATGGAAGATGCAGAGGAGATCATTCGAAAAATGAAAGATTGGGGATGCTTGCCTGATAATTATACTTTCCGAATTCTAATTGATGGTTTCTGTAAGATGGGTGATATTGAGAAAGCTTTTAAAATCAAGGACTTAATGCAAAAGTTGGGATTTCTTCCTTCAATAGAAATGTTTAATTCTTTTATTACTGGGCTTTTCAAATCAAAGAGACATGACAAATTAATGACCTTATAGCTGAAATGCATGCAAAAGGATTGGCTCCCAACATTGTAACATATGGGGCTCTAATCTCTGGTTGGTGTGATGAAGGAATGTTAAACAAAGCTTTTGATTATTACTTTGAAATGAGCAGGAACGGTCTGACACCAAATTTGTTGATTTGTAGCACCCTTGTAAGTTGCTTATACAGACAAGATAAAATCGATGAGGCCAATGCTTTGTTACAGAAACTTGTAGATTTCAACGTACCAACAAAATATGATTTTTTCCAGAGGATCTCTAATCTTTCTGTTAACAGTAATATAGTTCTCTTTCAAGAAGGTTCAAGTAAAAAACTTGAACCTAACTACATCATGTGCAATGTTGCTATTGCTGGGATTTGCAAGTCAGGCAGGATAGAAGATGTTGAACCTAACTACATCATGTGCAATGTTGCTATTGCTGGGATTTGCAAGTCAGGCAGGATAGAAGATGCAAAAAGTTTCATATCTGTTTTGTCGAATAGAGGCTTTTTCCCTGACAGATTTACCTATTCCAGTTTAATTCATGCGTATGCATCACATGGCAATGTAAATGATGCTTTTCTACTTCGAGATGAGATGCTAAAGAAAGGTCTTTCTCCTGGCATTGTGACATATAATGCACTCATCAATGGCTTGTGTAAGTCTGGAAATGTGGAGAGAGCTGTCAGGCTCTTTAATAAGCTTCCTGAAAAGGGTTTAGCTCCTAATGCTATTACATTTAACACATTGATTGATGGGTATTGCAGGGCTGGTGACCTTACTGAAGCTTTTAAATTCAAACAAAAAATGGTTGAGCATGGCATTTGTCCTGATGTTATTACATATTCAACACTCATACATGGTCTCTGCAGGCAAGGTGATATGGAGACATCAATCAAGCTTCTGAATCAAATGATTGAGAGTGGTGTAGATCCAAACTATGTGACGTATTACACATTAATTCAGGGTTATATAAGATCCAGGGACATAAGGCAGGTTTCAAAGCTTTATGAAGAGATGCATATCCGTGGTCTTTTTCCAACTGTTAATTGCAAAGGAACTTTGGATTTTGCAGGACCTGTACAGTGCACAAAAGTTAACGAAAGTTTTTTTAAAGTCTCTGAATGTGCTGCTGCATGTTAAAGGTTCTTCATGAATCATTCTTCTTTTTGAAGTTTGAATGGATTATTCATGCTTGAGGCTGGCATTCTGAACTGTCGTCTTGGAATTGCAAAATTTCTTAGGTTGGGATCAGATAGAGACATTAGAATGTGGTCACTTTGAGCACAGAGATATTATATTGCCTGACAGTTGAAAAAGGCAGTTTCAGATTGTTTAACGCTTAAAATCTCAACCCAATTTGATGAATGGATCCAGGTATCTAATCATTTCAGTTAATCTTTTATTAATCAATAGTCACTGTATTGCAACATCTCATCTATCCATTATTTCTAGGTGTATGAATATCATACATCAACGGCACAAAATGGTGTGCCATGGCGTATGGTGACATGGCACACTCTCTGTGCCATTTGCTTGGTGTGGCTGTGCATTAAAATGATATGCTTTTTGTGCCATGGGGAATGTGTCATGAGCCATTTCCCCCATGATGTACAGTAAGTTGATGTTTAACAATTAATGTGAGAAAATAATATACATACATACATACATATACTTGCGCGTGCGTATATATATATATTCTTTCATATTTATCTATATTTTAATATAAAATTTTTAAACTTTTTTTGCATTATATTGAAAATCATGTCTGCTATGGCTCCACAGAGACCTTGCTATGGTGCGCCATTCGTTATTGATAAGTGTGGGTATGGTGGTCCAATACTAATCTCGATGACAAGGTATTTCATCTATAAAACTCATATTGATTGAAGAACCAAAAACACTCCCAATTAAAGAGCATTCCCACCCATCAATACTCACCATATGACAACATCTCATCTATCCATTAACTTTAGGGATATGAATAATATGATGGCTCGATACTAATGTTGATGGCAAGGTATCTCAATCTATAAAACTCATGTTGACTAAAGGACCAAAAATAGTCTCAATTAAAGGGCATTCCCATTCATCATAAATACCAGAGACAAAACACATTGATTGCTTAGGAAAAATGATCAATCTCTGTTATCTAATATTTTTGGAGTTTGTTTTTCATGACACATTAAATTTTATTCAACCAGATTTTTCTTAACATTCATATCAGGGTTTATTTAGATTTGTGTTCTACTTTTTATGGATGCAAACATCTATAATCAAATACCCATCTTATTGCAATAGGAGAGTATCTTGAATAAGGTTGGATATAAATATTAATCTCTGGTGTAAATTAGTGCTTAATGATATTGTGTAGATGATTATTTGAGATAGGTGAAAGTAATCCCGATCAAGATCCCATGATTCCATCATCTCGAGACTATCATTGTTTCTAGTTTACCAACATCAGAGTGCTATTTCCTATAATTAAATACCCATCTTATTGCAGTAGAGAGAGTAACTTGAATAAGTTTGAATATAAATATTAATCTCTGGTGTAAATCAGTACTTATGAAGGTAATTCCGATCAAGATCCCATGATTCCATCATCTTGGGACTATCATTGTTTCTAGTTTACTAACATGAGAGTGCTATTTGCTATAATGTCTAAAGAACCTAATTTATAGCCATGATTAACGTGTAGTTGTTCATGGGATTAATTGGGTAGTATTTAATTTGTAAGTTTGCTCGGTTATAGGGTCTCATGACCTAATCTTTTAGATAAGATGACTTAGAAAATTTATAATTTAGATGGGATTTACCATCATTAATATACCCTATTAGCAGAACCTATAATCTTTGGAAAGCCTTAAATAGAAATGGGACTTGCCTTGCGAACATACGTTGGGATTACATCTATTGGAAGGCCTTTGTTGGCAAGTGGGGTCGTCTTGCGACCATAGGTTGGGTTTACATTCATTGGAATTCCTTTTGGGTGGAGTAGAGTTTATCTTGTTGATGTAGGCTAGGTTTGCATCCATTGGAAGGCTTTTTGATAGGGGTGAGATTCACTTTGTGGCATATATTGGGCTTACATACATTGGAAGACCAGTGTTAAATATGAGTTCTTTATGAATATAGGTTGGACTTACATCTATTGGAAGGTTAGTTTCAGTTTTGTAATCTTTGTTATAGTAAACAACCCTTAGATTGTCAGTTTGTTTTGATTTCTATAAAGGATGATTATATTTCATTCAAATTTTTGACACATTGTGTACGATCAAATTAAATTTACAGACCTTTTAAAATTATATTTTACATTTTTTGAACTTTATAAAATTTGCCATGTGAGCGAATTAGTTTCAAATTTATAAATATGTTTAAATTCACTAGAGAAATAATAATCTACAATTTTTAGTAAATCGTATTATTTTTAATGTGAGAGGAAATGTGTAGCTATAGCCCATTTTATTTAATATTTTTTGATTTTTTTTGAAAATTAGGTTAGGTATATTTTTATTTGTGAAACTTCAACTGCATAACAGCTTAATAGTGTTGTATTTTGTGAAATTAAGCGTGATCGATGCACTCTTCTCTTTTGCTTCGGACCTAAGATTGATGAAATGAGGATTTCATCTCTTATTGGACTCAAGATTAATGACAAAGGTCTTTGTAATTTTTTGGCCGGACTCAAGATCAATATACACAGGTTTTAAAATTTTGGATCAAATAAAATTTTTCATTAAAATTTTGAAGATTAAATGCTTTTACATTTAATAAGAAGCCACACAATTTCCAAAGTAGTCCTAATTTTTTCTTGTTCTTTCTAGATTGGATTATTCACACGTGAAAGCTTGCGGTTCGGCCTCTCCCTCATGCGTAGGGGATCCTCTCCTGATCTCTCCCCTCTCTCGTCTCTTTCTCGATCTCTCATTCTCTCTCTCAATCTCTCAATCTCTCCCCCTCTAGCATGCCTGCCCCTTCTCACGAATTGAACACTCCCTTTTAAAGCTATTTATCCCTAATCGGTTGTCCACACGTGCCCTATGATCGGCGACGTGGGGTTGAGGCTGATCGTGGGGAGAATGTGGAGTAGTTGCAGCCCATTGTTTATGTGACGTGGGTTGAAGCCAAAGTTGGCTCGTGTGACACGGCTCAATGCTGATTGTGGTGGTAGGCAGAGGCCGAGCTTGTGCGATGTGGGTTGTGACCTAGTTGTTGCAAGGTTCAGTTTCTTGTTTCTCTTTCTTCATCTTTTTTTAGTTGGAAACACATTGTTTATTTGTAGACCACTTAGTCAAAAATACCAAATTATTTTTCATCCAAACAACCATAACTTTCCTCACAAGGTTGAAATAATTAAGAAAGCTTTCTATTATCTGGAAAAGCTCTATTAGGCTATTTTAATCTTTTTTCTTAAATCCTTTTATTGACATGAGCATTGAAGTGTTTTTCCATTAAAACACTCCTCACGTTAAATTCATTTTTGTTTATTTGGATATTTGTGTACATGAAGTGAATGAGCATTATGTAGTTCAAAGATGGTAAATCATAGTAATTTATTTAATGTAAAGTTTGACGTCATGAGAGCCATTATTATTCTTTTGCCATGATAAAAATAGGTCATTTTTGAAAATCTATCCACCATTACATAAACATTGTCAAATCCTGTAGGGACTTTAGACAAACTTAACACAAAATAAATAGAGATATTCTCCCAATGGCTAAAATGGACAAGCAAAGTTATATTTTTCTTGCCTTTGCTTAACAATCTTTGCTTTCTTACAAGTGATCATGTGTAAGAACTCTAGCAACAATTTTCTTGATGTAGGACCAATAAAATTTATATTTAATCAAAGTGATAGTTTTGTCCCTCTCAGCGTAACCAACAATTCCGCCATTGTACAACTTGGAAATGATGAGATACCTTAAAGAAGTCATAAGGATACACAACATAATACCTCTAAATTGAAATCCATGATGCTCATAAAAGAAACTACATATAAATTTTTTTTTGACTGAAACTCATGACTTCCAGTTGAAAATTAGGGCAAATTCTTAATATTCATTTAGTTTCTTAAAATTAGGGATATGGAATTCCAAAGAAGACGACTAAAGAAACTCTTGACAAAATTTCATTAGATCTATTCATAATCTTAGTCTTATGACTTAAAGCAGAAGCAAATTCCTATAAGAATTCTAGCTACTTGGAATGTTTATGATTCACTTTTTTTTGGGAATTTATGAATTGTGGTGCTTGATAATTAAAACCGAGAAAAATTCTTTATGGAAGAGAGAGTGTCTTGAGTGCCTAAGTGACTGATTAATACATGCTTTTTTATAATATGTGGTAGTTTTTTCTTTGGTCCCATCAAATTTTTCATGAAAAAAAAGTTACTGAATGTTTTTCTTGAATCAACATTTCTCTTATTCCTACTTCAAGAGAACTAAGCAAGATTTAATTAGTGTAAGAAAATAATGAAAAATATAGTTTAATGCTAGTGTGGCAGAAATACCAAATAATTTGCTCAGAATAGAGTTTAGACTCACATAGCACTTAACTAGAATGAATTAGGAAGAACGAATAAATAAGGAAGATTTTTAATATTGATTTACACCAAATTGTTGGGTTAAGGCTAATGGTGACCATGGAATTTGACTAGAACTGTATTTGTTTGATTGTTGTTTGAGACTTAATGTTTGCTCTTGGGTAGTCCAAGATAATTTGATATCTGTTTGATTAATTGTGCCTTTGACTAATTTTTTTCTTGATTTCTTTCTATTTATTGTTCACTTGTCAAATAATGGCCAATGTTTTTATTATACATGAAAAATTCACTGCCTTATAGTTATTGTGAATATATTACTTCTAGTGGTATTTACATTCATATCACATAATTCTTATATATTGACATATCTAACGTCAAAAGTATTATACTTACCTACATAACACTCAAATTCTTAACATCACATTAAGAATACCATTATTACTATTTTTTTTAAAATGAATGCACCTTTTTCATATTTGGAAAATATGTTATAAATGTAAATATCAAACTTTTGATATTAGATATGTAAATACATAGAAATTGTGTGGTATTGATGCAAATATTCTTTATTTATATTTAGGACTATTTGATTGACTGAATTTGAAATGTAGTATAAAAGATATAGTATAAAGTGAAAACAATTTATTTAGATTATTTTTAGATTGTTTGTTGAACATCCTACAAATATAGGGGTGTGTTTTTTATTGTTTGGTAAAATTATGTTATGTAAAGTGGTGATCCGTGGTGGCGATCGATCGGCGGCAGGTGGCCGGCCTCACTTTACACTAAATGATATTTTTTGAATTTGCTCAAATTTAGGTGAATTTTAAATACAGCTAATTTGAACTACAAGGTGAATTTCAAATACAATGAAATCTTATACTACATTTCAAATTCTTTAAACCAAATACTAAATTTCTTAAAACCTTGCATTTGGATTACTTTAACTCCTTCATCAAACCAAATAGCTTGATTTTTATGGCTATTGAAACCTGAACCTGCAGCATATTCAATGTTTCTTATCATATTGTTATTCTTTATATGGATGTTCTATGTTTATTGTTTCATATTTTAAAGTGATATATTTTTTTCTAGCTTGATATTGTCTCATCTCATTTCTACTGAACTTTCTTGTGCCTGATATGATACCTCTGTTGTAGGCAAGTACTGTTTAACTCTGATTATTCTCACTGTATTGTGTCAAAATTATGGTTTTGGTCTTATTGCTTTCAATACATGTTTTTTCATAAAAAAAAGTTTTATTGAATCTAGTGATGACGGTTGCCTCAAACAATTGTAGTTGTGATTGCTGTTAATCTCGACCGAACATGGTGCTAGCAGAAGTGATTGAAAGTTGTGGCTTCCCATTACTGGGCATGAGAGCAGGAGAGATACTTCTGAGTTTCTGATTGAAGTCGATTTTTCTATTTGATTATGGGTAATTTTATGGAAAATGAATGAATTTGTTGAAGCTAAATCTACTTTGGAGCTAATCAGAGAAAATGAGCCTAAGGAGCAAATATGGCCAAGGACAGAATCCAAAATAGCTTTGTTGATGATTTCCACTACTGAAATGCTGATGACCTCTACACAGCCAAACAACAAAACTGTCTTCACTCCACCATTTTTGGTACTTTGGGATGCCAGAGGCAATTAATATGCATCACATTGCTACAGAATGAGGCTTTAGCATAGTCTAACTTATCAAAGAAGAAACAGGTCATCATACCGCCCAGAGAAGGCCTTAGGTACTACAGAAACAGTGACTTTTAGATATATCTCTCATCGTTTATAGCATAAACAAATTGCCACTTCACTGTGCAGGTCAAACGCCATCTTTGTCATATAATGAAGGCCTACCAAGCATACTTTACATAATCTCATTCTATTCTTCAAGAACCTCCCTTGTCAAAAGGACATTTTTGACCACATGCCTGTCAAAGTTGTTTCCTGATCTCCGCATAAGCAACCAGCTCAACAATCTACTAGTCCACCATTTCCTACATGGTGCCTCCACTTCCAGGTAACTAATATGCATCTCATTGCCAACAGATTGGAGCCTTGCCTTAGCTTTCTTTTTTGAAGAGAAACAGATTAGTCATGCTGTGCAGAATATCTGGAGATGACTCATTATTTAGTCTAAATGAATTGAATCTACAGTCTGTAAGTCATATATTATTGTAGTCATATAGTCATATACACCAAGGACCATGAGGCATGATACTACACAATTTATTATGTTCTTCATGAACTTGTTCCGTTGATTAAATTGAATAACCAAAATGTTATTTGTTTCTTAAAGTTGAATTCATAATTTTTGGAATGTTTGTATTTTATTCTCTCAGGAAAAACTGGGCCATCACTTTTTTCAAGAGAAAATTAGTTGCAAAGATACAAAAATTACCAAATTTGATTAGAAAACACACAAAAAGATATAAAAAAACTCCTTGTAATGAAAAGGAGAAAGAACATACTCATCTGATGAGAAGATCCATAAGCATTTGTTTGGGAGTCCAAGGTTTGTCATATAATCTTTGGTAATCTCTTTCTTTTTTCTTCTAGCAGGAGTGTATAGAAACAAGCAAGTGAGTTGATATTATACCGATGTCCATAGATTTTTCCTTATTTTGCAATATTATCTTGTTTGACATCAGATGACCAAGTAGGAGAGTAGATGTTTTAGATTTGACCTATGTTAAGAAAGGTAGAGGTGGACCTAAACAGATTTTATTAGGTAGTATAAAAAATAATTTTATTTTATAATCAAATGAGAATTTCATACTTAAGAGGACACAATGGAGAAGAAAGATTCATGCAGCTGAGCGTAGTGGTATAAATGCTTGTTGTTGTTGTTTGCCACCTTAAAAATTTCATAAAGTTGAGAGAGATAAAATATCACGAGCCATTATGTGAAGAATGAAAAGATACAATTCAAATGAAGTGACTTGAGTTGCTTTATACAATTTTATTTTGAAGATTATAGTTGTAGCATATTAGAAGGCACCATATGCAACTTAAAAAAGAACTACTTGGTTTTTTTTTTTTGGAAGGAAAACCAACCATGCAAATGAAAAAACCTTGAGAGAGGTGCATTGTATTTAACTATTTCCAAATGCACATATAGCCTATAAAACAGGACCACCATCATTAAGGTGGAGATGCATAAATTTCACTCTCATTGAGACCTAATTTGGCTAATTACTAGATGCATTAAGAGAAATGTAATCAAGAAGAGTATCCATGATCATTGATTCTTCTAAACTAAATAAAATATGGCTTACAAAAGCTAACATCAATTCTATAAGCATTGCCAAAAAGTAAACTATGCATAAGATATTTAGCTTACAAATTAGTTGCATTACAAAAGATGATTATATTATCAACAAATTGAATACTATTAGTAAGCGAGGAGTCCTTGTTTATGCAACAGCTATCAATCAAATTATTAGAAGAAGCATCATTGAACATCTCTTATAAAACATCCACCTTAATGTTAGAATGAAAGAGTGAAGGGGAAACCCCCCTTCATGAAGTTCTTTATCTTATTTGAATTGTTGATCCAACTCACCATTGACAAGAAGAGATGAGTTGGCATAAATAACTTTTTTAGAAGAGAAAAAATCTATTCTACAAATTGGAATCATGAATTCCCAATCAGAGTAATGAAAGGCTTTTTCAAAATCAACTTTAAAAGTATCGGTTTTGTTGTGACTTGGCTCTGGGCCTTAGAATTATCAAGATGGGAATAGATGGTTGAATGGTAGAAATATATTTACAATTACTATCATTATTAGCAATTATTCAATAAATTGAAAGTTACTAATAATTTAAATTAAGACAATTATATTATACTTTTCTCTATGTTTACCCAATATTCTATAAATATTTTCTACCTCTATTATTTATTATATATTAAGATTTTAATTTACAAATATTAGATAAAAAATATAATGAGCTATCAACAACTAGTGAATATCCATACCTCTAAATTATAATAATATAACGAAAAAGAAATAATATGAATGTCAGTCAAACACAATGAACTAATATAAGAACAAAAGATAAAATTTAATCAATTATGATCTATTAAGGTGTAACATTCTATTGTATATTACGATATCTTATTTATATCGTTTACATCTATCACAGGAGTTGTCATCTAGAGTTATATTATTTAAGACACTTCAATTTTAATAACCATTTTCATAACTTTTTTAATATGCATGCATAGGTACCTTAGTGTCCCTAACTACCATAAGGGTTTAGGGTTCATGACATTCACATTTTTCGTCTCATACAATATTTATCTATAACATATAAAGCTTAAATGAGCAATAAACTTTGAAAAAATTCAGGAGTATTCATTTCAATGTATTCAGTAGTTACATAGCAGTAAATCATTGTAAACATTTATAACAATCAATGCAAAAAATTATCTATGATGCTACAAACAATTAATCTGAAAAAAATAACAATAATTATTATAATTTAGAAATATGAGTACTCATTTTAAAGTATTGATTTTCAATAATCTATCTTATCTTTCCCTTTAACTTTGTCCACATATCATAGATTCAACCTATAATTCACAAATATAATTAAAATATATTATCCTTCTATAATTATAACTAAAACGTCTACATTTTAGCTACAATATTATTATTGTATTATTTATAATTATCATATAACTATATATTCATCTCAGCTTTACTCCTTTTATAATTAATCTATCTTAATTGACTAGCTAAAATTCTTTATAAATTCATCCTAAATAACTCTACATTTAAATTTGTTGAATGTTATGCCTCAAGCTCTAATTAAAAGAAGATTCATAATATTATATATATTTATAAAATTTGGTTTTATAAATAAAAAAAATAGAAAACCTAGCATTCCAATTACAATTTTCATTATTTATATATTTTTTATAGTTCAACACTGATTATTTATCTGATTTGGCCCTCTTTAGAAGACGTAATTAAAATTTATTAGTGGGTTTGAAAATTCTAATATTTCCTTATAAGTATGGAGGAGAGAATGACCTAAAAAATCATTCCTACAAGTAGACTTTTGTTCCTTGTCCCTCATTGCCCTCACTCGGTCCCACCCTCGGCTCCCCTCTGTGTCTCCCCTCGTTCGCTCTCTATCTCAGTTCTACTTCCCCATTCATCTCCGCCTCCACTCTAATAACGAAATCGACTACTATTGGTTTACTTAAATTGACAGTAGTAAGTTCATATTATATAGGGGGATTTACATACATACCACACAATTCTTATGTATTTACATATCTAATACATAAACTTCAATTTTTATATATATAACACTCTAATCTTCAATATCACATCAAAAATACCATCATCACTCACTTTTAAAAAGTGAAATGCACCTTTTCAAGTATAGTGAAGTGTTAGATAAGTAAATATCTAATTTTAGGTGTTAGATATGTAAATACATAAGAATTGTGTGGTATGTGTATGTAAATCTCCCTATTATATATTACCCCTTTCTTTTCAACGGGATTTCACAGGTTTCCTGTTTTTTTTTTTTTTTTAGATGATGGATTGAATGAGTTTGTGAGCTATCACACTATAGTCTATTGTGCTTCTCTTAGACAAGAAAGTATTGCGGGAAGCATCAACAAGTTTTTGTATGGTAGTTTAAACCTACTAGAGATAACCTCGGTAAAGATTTTGAAATCGTCATTCAATAGTCTCGTGAAGTCTTTGAGGTATTCACAATGCTTTTTCTTAGGAATTCGGCTATGGTGGTTGAACCAAGTCTAGTAAAAAAAGTTTTATCAAGGTAATTCCATTGTGAAAGGTAAATGCCATTATGAGTTCACAATTAGGATGAATAATATCCAACATATTTTGCAATAACACTCATATAGAAGCTGTCAAGGCTAGGAGATTTGTCAGCATAAATAAAAAACCAACATTTTGATTTCATCAATGGAAAAAGGTGCATTCAGTCCAATAATAAGAGAGGGATCAGTATGTGAGTAAAGTATTTGATAATCAAGAAAGGCAAAATGTGAATGATCTTTTCCAAAATTACCTTTATAATAGATGGTGAAGGCACTGATATTATCATCTTTATCTTGAAAGATCTTAATACCAGTAGAAATTGTATGGATAAAATTGCTTTTCGTTCTACTGTCCTACAACTTTATGAAAAGAATGTATTGTTGTCTCCGGTATCATAGCATTTATCCTTTTGATCATTGGTGCCAAGAAATTATTTCATCCTTCATGTTACCAATAGCCATTTCCCCCTATTTAAATATTGTAAATAATAATGTCTATTCTTAGCTACTATTTGGTCAAGTAGTTGAATAGCCATTGATATTTTGGCCTTGCGCTTCTTTGAAACATCAAACACAGGAGCTTTTTCACTCATTAGAGAGCATATATTTGAATTCTTCTATACAAAAATCACCGATTTTCAAACTCATAAATGAGGAATTTGATTAAAGGTGTCACATTGAGCTGAAAATAATTGAGAGTATTTATAAGCCTTTTGACCACAACTTGAAAAAACATTCTCAATATCGTACAACAATAACAACGACAATCCTTTATCCCACTTCATGGAATCGGCTACATGAATCATTTTTTTTTCCATTGTGTCCTATTAAAGATCATATTCTCATTTAATTCTAAAGTCATTTTTATACTTTTTAGTCAAATCCATTTAGGTCTATCTCTATCTTTCTTAACATAGAATCTAATACATCTACTCTCCTTATTGGGTTATTGGACCAATATTTTATATGATCAAAGCATCTAAGGTGACTCTCTCTAATCTTATCTGCCATTGGAGCTGCTCCAATCTTTTTACTTATATATTCTTTTCACATTTTGTCTCTAAGCGTAAAGCCTCTCATCCACTTGTACATTCTCATCTTTGCAATACTTAATTTTATGTATGTTTGTTATTGGCCAATATTTTGCACCATAAAACATTGCAAGTCTTATTATCATCTTATAAAAATTTCCCTAAAGTTTTATGTTTCTCTGCTATTAGCCAATATTTTGCACCATAAAACATTGCAAGTCTTATTACCATCTTATAAAAATTTTTCTCAAGTTTAAGCAATACTGTTCTTTGCACAACAAGCTTGATGTATTCCTCCATTTCAACCATCCAATTTAAATTTTACTATAACATCCCCATCTATTTCACTTTGAATTATAGATCTGAGATATTAACATTCAATTTTTTAAATAATTTGATCACCTATTATCACAACCCCATCACTAGATCCACTAGTAAAAAATTACACTATATATATATTCGGTTTTAGATCTAATCAAACAAAAGACTTTAGACTCTAAGGTTGACCTCAGTAATTCAAGCTTTTCCTTAACTATCTCTTCAATCTTATCAACAAGAAAAATATCATTAGCAAAAAGCGTACATTAAGGTGCATCCTTTTGTAAATGTCTAATAAGAACAGCAAAAAAGATAAAATGGGCCTTCTTCCCGCTATGCAAAGATTAACCGAATTGAATTTGTGAAAATATTCAATAAACAAACTAAGGGTGGTCTTTCAGCTATTAGAATATCGCTCATTAATATAAAAAGTATTATAAAATCACCCCAAAATCTAAGTAGAGGGCAGTTAGATCTAATAATAGCTTCTATCCAAGAACTAGATTTATTCAACTCACAAGGAATACTACAAATAATACTCTGAACAAAATTCATGTGAGGAATTTTCTGATAGTAGTAAAAGTGATGTAAAATATCAATGAAAAATTTAAGAATATTCAGACAATGTGAACTCCAATCACAAATAATGCCTCCACATTGTCATTAGCATCAAGAGTATTATTTGTCATGAGGTAGCTGGATGACTCATCATGTGGTCTCTCACTCAATTTTAAAATCAATTTGAGAGCAACCAATTCCTCTTTTTGTCATTCAATGACATTTCATTGATGATTTGATCTTTTATTGATTATTAGGAGGCCTAAGTCACACCCTCATCATAACATAATAAAACAAATTACACACAATCCAACCATAATTGTGTACAAATTATAACTATAAAAATAAAGTGATAACACCATACTTAATATCAAGGGGCATTTACATACATAGCACCTAATTCTTATATAAAATTTAATATTGAAGTAAATAGCACTTAAATCTTTAATATTATGTAAAAAATAGCATCATCATTAACTTTTAAAGTGAAATGTATCTTTTCAAGCATAAGAAAATTTCTATATTTGTAAATATCAAATTTTAGGTATTAGATATGTAAATGAATAAGAATTGTGTATTATGTATGTAAATCTTCCTAATAACAAATATGTCAAGTTCTTGGCCTATGATGTATTGCATAAGTAATAGTTCCTACCTCTATTCCAAAAGCTTGATGCTTGAGAATTCCACCACACATCATGATTAACATCTAGTCTAAATGTTATATATACTATCTTTTGATGCTTAGCTACTCTTAGAGCCTTAAAGTTTTCTTACCTTGTCAGATATAGTTCTAGCCTCCAAAGGATTGCATCTGCCTGTCGTCCCCATATTTTTATATTGTTAGGTTAGGTAAGCCTTTACCAAATGACCATCCCTACCTCTAGCTCGTTTTTGTTCTAAGAATTCTCGAGTCTGCTATTGTTGGTTTAGATGTGCCAAAAGACATCCTTATGGTGCTCCAATAGGAATCCCACCACCCTTTCTAAGATCATTTGTTGGCACAATGGCATCTTTACTAGCAGATCTCTATCCTCTTATATATCCTATTCCACTAGTAATAGCGTGTTTATGACACTCCTTAGTCATTATAAATCTTAATTAAAACAAAATGCTTGTGGTAAAAACTTCATTAATAATATTCTTATCACAAAACCCAAAACTTAGCTTGGTTACCAGGACATGAATATTGATAAGGCTGTAGGTATCAATAACTTGCATGAAATCAAAATAAAGTTCTTGAATAAAGAATTAGGGATCAAGTTTCTCAGCTTTGATGATGTTCTTATTATATTTTCATATGATAGAGTTCAATGCTTATTCAACTGCATTGCTGATATATCACTAATGAAAATCTTGCTCTCTTATCGCAAAGTAGAATTTAATCGTGCCTGTATTATGTTAGAAAGGAATGAACAAAATCATGACTAAAGTAGAAAATCCAATCATGATCATGAGAGTTAATGGCTAGCCTAAATATCATACTTACTGATCAACCTTTCATTCAACAAGGGGCATCCTTCAAAAATCTCAACATTGTATGGAATCAAACAATCAATGGCATATTGACAAGCCCCAATTACACATGAAGCACAATATGAGTACATGAGTACATGTAGAACCACACTTCAGTGCATTCCTCTATCGGTTTGATGCTTATATTTGCCAAAGTGAAAGCAAATTCTCACCATGAAGCTGTAGGGAATTGCTATCATCATGTTAAATGAGTTGTTATCCTCATAAGGAATCACATACTAGTACTGATCTTAGCTTCCGCACCACCAACTCATGAAGTTAAAAATGTTGCAAGCCTTTTGGTTAATAATTTTAAACATACATTGTTGCTACTAGGTATTGCACATATATATGACAATCTCTCTGTTCTACTTCTTGTGAATGTCATTGTCATAGAACTCCATTTTATCACCTCTCCTCAAACAATGACCCCTTTTGGGCATCACTGTTGATGGAGATACTTGCCAACCAGTAATTGGCTCCAACGATAACCCTTTTGGTAGGCTTAGATGACTACGTGTGTGTGTGTGTGTGTGTGTGTGTGTCATATTTTTTTATAGTGCAAAAATTATGCTCCACAACTTAACAAATAACATATTGATTCTATGTAGAAAGGATTAATGCTATCTCATCGAGAAAACATCTCAAGACTAGGGTTGCGAATTAATCAAACATTTGACAAACTACTAGTGCTTTGACTCGATTAGAGCTTAGTCACGACTGCTTAATTAACTAATCGAATGAGCTTAATTTATTTTTTAAATACTCAAGTATTAAATGAATAAACTTAAATAGCTTGTTACTTGACTTGTTTATGATCATAAATAGTATTATTTAAAGCTCATAAATAAGTTTATTAAGAAGCTTGATTAATGCTTGATATAGAGCCTGTTTATGATTATAATTGAGTGGATCTTCCTAGAGAAGTCCATCGAAGATGGCATGTGACAAGATCAGCTTAATAAGGCTCAACTCGATAATGTTAAGATTCATTTATAAAGCTTGTTCAATTAATGTCTATTTGCTAAGCTCAACAAGTTTGGCTTAAAAACTCTCTTTTTTCAAACAAGCTGCTCTTTTAAAGCTCGTTAATCACAATACGAGTATTCTTGAGTTGACTCGAGTCAAACTAGCGTTTGTAACGAGTTCAAGTTTGAAATATCTCATACTAGACTTAGCTAAATTCTTTTAAAGCCATATTCAAGACTATCTTGAGAGATGTCCAAATAATAATGCAATAACAACAAGAACATGATACAAAATTAATGCCTTAAGATGATGCAAATGATTTGATTTGTTAAATGGCTTTAGAGAGAGAAATTACACTCAATTGCTAACTATTTAATAGATACTTTGAATTTTTAGATAAGTTTGAATTGTCTGAGTTTTATTCTCTTGAACCGTTTTTTTCAAAAGAAAATCAAAGACTTTTTTGAATTCAAAAAATAATGAGATACATGAAAGCCTAGAGTGTACATTCGATTGATTCCAATAGATTAGTTGACAAATTCATAAAATCAAATAGTTTGAATGAAATTATATATAGAATTGAATCAATCAAATCAATAGATAAAATCAAAATAAGCTGAACTGCAACATTGTCAAGTTTCTTCTATTTGATTTTAGTTCAATAAAATTTTAAATCTAAACAAAGAGGCATACATTTCATCAATTCAGATGGACTTACTGATATATTTATTAAGCCAATTAAATCTAATCAAATTATAGGTAGAATTAAAATTTAGAGTAATGATAATAACATTTTCAAAGAAGCATAAAATGTGCATTCAATAATCACATAAATATTCAAAAACATAATTGCAATAAATAACTTTTAAATATAATATCAGTTTTAAATTGAACCAATATTTTTTAAACTAAATCAATAACTGAAATCTAAATAACCTTTATGCCTAAATAAAAAATAAAAAAAAATCAAACCATCATTTAATCAACTGAATCAAACGGTTCAATTCTATTCAAATTTATTGATTTAGATAAACTAATTCACTCTTAAATGAAAAGATTTAATTGTTTAAACTTGTATCAGCCTAGCTCATCCTACATTACTAACAAGGCAAGATGAAGCCCAAGGTTCATGGCTAAGAGTGCCATGAACAAAAGAAAGAGCAGATTTAGCAGCCTCCCTCTTCAGTTAAATAACTAAGTAAATAGTAGCCATTGAAATAAGGTTACTGGAGCTTCAACTGATGGTAGATTCCAAGTATAGGTGGTGTTTAGGGTTCAGATTCACAATTATAAGTTTAAAGAGAAGAAATTATTAGATGCAGATTGCACACATAATAATTTTGTGAAGAAAAAAAAAATTTTATGCATTAAATATACAATCGTGTATATTCTAAAAGGATAATACATAATAAATACATAATTATATTAGTAAAATATTATATTATTTTTAGTTATCTTAAGAATTAAAGTCATGGAATTTAAGTATACAACATAATACAATTGTCTATTGTATATATATATAAACTTTGCTTGAAATGGAAGATGTCCAATAATATTAAACAAATAAATTTCATAATCAAAGCTTAATTTATAAACAGAATCTCATGAATTCCAGATTGAAGCCATTAATAATTGTTCGGTCAAAGCCAAAACTGTTACAGGTAGAGTAAGAAACATTGCTCTCTGCCATTTCTTTAAAATGACAGGAAAAATAAATAAACAAAAAGAAAAATATAGTTAATCAAGAGATTCAGAGCCACAACACAACCATGGCTTTGTAAAAAAAATCAGTTTCCTTGCTTCGGTTGATCAGTTCCATGAAATTTTCTCCCTGCTTCAACAGCTTCCCTGTTGGTTCACATAGATGTGAGAAATAAGGAGAAACAACAACTACAACAATAATAAGCTTTTATCCCACCATATAGGGTTAGTTATATGAATCCTTTCTCTATTGTGTCCTATTAAATATTAATTCTCATTTAATTCTGATAAATTATGATCATTTTTATACGTCCTAACTAAATCTTTTTAGGTCTAACTCAAACTTTCTTAACATAAGGTAATATCTAATACATCTACTCTTCTTACTGGGTCATCAGATGACCGCCGCTTTATGCGGCCAAACCGTCTAAGACAACTCTCTCTAACCTTATCTAACAAACAGGAACAGAGCCTGCGAAAAAATTAATTTTAGCAGGAAATAGATGTTTATGACATTTTTTTTCTGAAGCATAATTTCTTTGACTCAACAGAAAGATTATTAAGAATATCTTTTTTTTTCTAAATTTTGGTTCTCTTCTGTAAAAATTCCTACTTAGCAGGTGAACTGTAATTTCTAAGAGTTGTTTATGAAATATCATGGAGATTGAAAAGACATGTAAGTCGTCACCTGAAGGCATCAACAAGCTCCTTGTTGTCAGGATCGAGCTTCACGCCCTCGTAGAAAGCATTGCAGCTTCATCAAACCTCTGAGAAAAAAAAATCATGGTAAATAATGGAAATGAAAAAAAAAAGGGAGAAAAAAATTGAAGGTAAAACATAGCATTACTTGCAATAAACGAAGGGCAGCTCCTTCCCTGTAGCACGCTTTAGGCCAGCTGGGCTTTAGAGATCTGCAAACCTTTGCATCAGCTAAAGCCTGCTCAGCTTGCCCCAGCCGAATCCAACAGAGGCTTCTGTTTGATAGCAAAGTTGCTTCATTGGGATTCAAATCGATTGCCTATGAATTTACAAAAAGAAAAAAAAAAGAATATTTCACCTATGGAATCAAATGAAAGAAACATATCATCAACCACTGCGCTGTAAGTGATCTTTTGGATTTAGAAAAAAACAAATGAAGGAATTCACAAGCTGGATAAATTTCAATTAAGTTGGATTTTTCATTTATGGGGGAATTATATACATACCACACATTTGTAATATATTTAGATATCTAATACTAAAACTTTTAATATTCACATACATAGCACTTAAATCTTAAATATCACATCAAAAAACTTTTTACAAATGAATTATAACTTTACATGTATAAGAAATTATTATCTATATAAATATGAAACTTTAAGTATCAGATAAGTAAAAACAAATGAATTATTTGGCTATCTTACACCTACATATATAATATCAGACATATTAAGACTTCCAACTCGTCAATTTCATGAGCCATGAGCTAAAAGCATAAGGTTAGTCGTAGCCAAACAGAGGATAATTCTAGCATATAATAATGGTTAGACAGCATGTAATGGCTAAGTAGCCTCTAATGCATTCAGGAGGTCCAAAATTCAAGTAAAAAAAACAGTCTGCAGATGCAGTAGTTAGACAGCATGTATCAACCCCTCTCCAGGCCCTACAATAACAGAACTCCATGCACAAAATGCTGCTTTAGAAATTGATTTCAGGGTTGCTAATGATAAGTGATGACAAAGATATGTAACAACAACAACAACAACAACAACAAGCCTTTATCTCACTAAGTGGGGTACATAAATCCTTCATCTCCATTGTGCCTTATTATATGTCAAATTCTCATTTAATTCAAGTATACTAAAGTCATTTTTTATACATCTTAATCAAGTCTTTTTAGGTCTACCTCTACCTTTCTTAACATAAGCCAAATCTAATGCATATACTCTCCTAACCGGGTCATCAGATGGCCGACGCTTTATGTGACCAAACCATCTAAGGCGACTCTCTAATCTTATCTGCCACTGGAGCTACTTCATCTTTTTTTCCAAACATACTTATTTTGCATTTTATCTCTAAGAATAAAGCCACTCATCCACCGAAGCATCCTCATCCTGCAACACTTAATTTAGTCTTATGCTTCTCTTTTATTGGTCAACATTCTGCACCATAAATCATTGTGGTGATGACAAAGATATGCAAGGGAAAAAAAAAATGAAGATGGTAGAATTGTTAGGGTTTAAAGTAAACAGGGATTTATTTCAAAATGCCACTTTTTGTAGTGGGTCAATGTTTTATGCATATTGCATAACTGCCAAAAAGGAAATTTAGAATGGGGAAATCATACGTGTAACACTTAAATCTTGCACATTTACAAAACTAATAGTGATGTGCATCCATTTACAATATGAACAATTAAATCTTGAAAAGCAAAACAAAACTATCAACTTTTCCTAAACAATTTTCAAAATTAATGATTTGATTGTGCCATGCAAATGCATAAGTTTGATAGTTCATTTAAAATGAGGTTGTTAGTCTTATAAATAAAACATATTTTGATTGTAAATATGTAAACAGTAAATATCCCAAATAGAAATGAAGATGTACACATTCTACAAATGAGAAAATGCATTACGGTAAACCTTTGCACAGTAAAATAGAGCTGCAAAAATGCACACAAATAGAATGCAATAACACCACAAATTCCACCTTCAAACATTAAATTTTTTTTTAAAGTTTGCTTCAATGTCTCATTGAAACCATTTTGAAAGAACACCAGCCTTGCCACTTCGTACAGCACCAAGCTCTTGCAAACGATGAATTCAGCCAGTGTGGGATGTCTTAATGTCAAGAGTTTCTATTGCTTCAATTTAATTGGTGTTTAACGTTCTAATTGGGAGGCAGAATATATTTATTTTTTACTGATAGTTTAAAAGGAAGAGAAAATATTAATTTCATTTTTCTATTGGGAATTAAAAAATGATATTATTAATTTGGTTCCTATACTAAAATATGACAGAATTCTGGGGAAGGAATTAACTTTTGTTCCTTTTTTGAGAAGATATTTATTCTCTTTTTATTTCATTTCTTTTCATTTTAAATTTAAAAAAGAAGATATTTTCTTTCTTTTAGTTTTTGTTATCACTAAATTTAACATCACAACAAAGCATAAATGTTATTACATTTTTTATTTAAGGATTGAATTAATCCCCTAACTATTTGTAGAAGATCAAAATAGTCCCAGATTAAATAAAAGAATTAATTTAGTCCCTTAACTATTTAAAAAGAGACTAATTTAATCTTACTATCCAATCTAATGATTTGGGATGTTAAAATCAAGGGCATTTTTGGATTTTTAATTTTATCTAAATTTATGGAAATCTCATTTTTTTATCAATTTTCCTTTCTTGTGACTGACAAGTAGAATCATATTCAAAGAAATTGGATTAATATTATGCAGATTTTTTAGCAAATAATTTTTTGAGCATAAATTTTATGTATTTTTTATTATATTAATATCATTGTAATGTTATATTCTTTTGTAATTCCGATAGTACCCCACCTTATTTCATGTCTACTCATTTTCATCCAAATCTAAATAGGACTAAATTGGTCACTTTTTAAATAGTCAAGAGATTAAATTGATTTTTTTATTTAGTCTGGGACTATTTGATCCTCTATAAATAATTGGGGGACGAATAGGATCCTTAACTCTTTTTTATTTATTGCTATTTTATCTCACTTAATTTTTTTTAAAGAAGGGTTTTTGTATTTGCATCACTGATTCAAATGCAATAGCATTTTAATTTACCTCATCTTTGCTTTCAATTATCATCTTTTTTTAATATTTTGTTATTTTTGATCTAGTTTGATTTTTTTAAGTATGGGATATTGCATTTGCTTTTTAAAGAAGTATTTCTATTCAATACTCACATTTATCTTAAAGAAATTAAGAGAAATATAATGGTTAATATAAGTAAAATAAAAATAGAAATAAAACAATTAGTTTAATTAAATAATATTATCATAAGCTTTCTTTTAGCATAGATATTTAATAGTTTATCTGAGTCAAATTTTATTCATATAATTCAAATTATCATTAGTTTAATCAACTTAAAATTTTTAACATGAATGACAAAATATCTATTTTTTTTAAATTAATCCAATGTGCTAACATAATAGTTAAAAAAATTTCTAGTGACCAATCCAATGTTGGAACGAATAACCATGCACATAATAACAAGAAAAAAATACATATCAACACAAATTTTAAATTTAAAGAAGAATGACATCGATTTAAAGGATCATGCTTGGATTGCATGTGCTTTTAAAGCTTGGAACTATCAAAATCGATGGTGGTTTGGTGGTTCAAAACTTACAAAAACATAAAGAAAAAGCCTAGCTTTGAGAGTAGAGACGAGAGAGGAAGAAGATGGGTTTGGTTTGAAAGGAATTTCTTTTTCGGGGTGGATTGGGGCCGGGGTTGGGTTTATGTGCGCCCCATAAGACTGCCAACGGCTTGCTATTCCACTTAAAAAATACTTAAAATCACATTCTCTATTGTGATTTGTGCCACATCACGTGAAATCATTGTAGATGGCGATTTCTCCTACGTGGTGAGTCAACTCACCATTTCTGTAGTGATTTTTGCCATGTCACGCAAAATCACCTTATTGCTTAGGACAAATTAAAAAAAATATTATTATAAAAAATGATAAATTAAAAGAACATTATGGTAAGGATCAAATCGCATTGGCCAGCCACAGACAAAATCACCATCCATTGTGTGACGAGGCACAAATTGCCATAGAAATGGTGATTTTAAAAAAAAATTTTAATAGGTGGAATCTCCCAAAGGGAGCTTATAAAATCCCCCCAAACTTGTTTCAAATCCCTCTTCTTAATCCCTTCTCATCTCTACTCTCAAAGCAACTTTGTTTTTAAGTTATTGGAAGTTTTGAACGACAAAACTGCCATTGATTTTGGTAGATCCAAGCTTCAAAAGCTCGTGTGATTTTGAAGCTTCGTGTAATCTGAGCATTATCCTTTAAATTGATTAGTCATTTCTCTTTAATTTAATTTTATTTGCATTAATATATATATTTTTTCATGTTATTATATTGCATGTGATTGTTTGTTCCAACATCGAAATGTTTAATGATAAGCCTTTATCCCACTATGCAGTGTCAGCTAATGAATCCTTTTTCTCCAATGTGTGATTATATCATATTCTCATTTAATTCTAAAAAAATAAGATCTTTTTTTATATTTCCTAACTAAATCTTTTTAAGTCTACCTTTATCTTTCTTAACATATGCAAAATCTAATATATCTATTCTCCTGATTGGGTAATTGGTCAGCCGACGTTTTATGTGACCAAACCATCTGAGGCGACTTTCTAATCTTATCTGTCAGTGGAGCTACTCTAACCTTTTCACGTACATTTTTGTTCCATATTTTGTCTCTAAGTGTAAAGTCACTCACCACCCAAGTATACTCATCTTTCCAACATTTAATTTTATGCTTTTGTTTCATTGGACAACATTCTGCGCCATAAAGCATTATAAGTCTCACCACTATCTTATAAAATTTTACCTTAAGTCTAAGCGGTACTTTTCTATCACACAATAGGCTTGATGCATTTCCCCACTTCAGTCATCCAACTTGAATTCTACTAATGACATCCCCATCTATTTCACCATCACTTTGAACAATAAACCCGAGATATAAACCATATGATATTTAAAATGTTCATTCTTTTTAATAACTCAGATCACCCACTATCACAACCCCCCACTAGATCTACTACTCTAAAATTACACACCATATACATCCTCTTGTAAATGCCTAGTAAGAATATCTATAACTAAAACAAAAAGAGATAAGGAGTTTAAAGCTGATCCTTGATGTAATCCAACTGAAATAAAAAACAATACTTGATCATTTCTTCTTGTTTTTGAACACAACAGCTGTAGTACACATAGATTGTTCATTAGAATTTTTTTCTATTTGTTAGCACATCTGACTAAATTTTTTAAAAAATAGATATTTTGTCATTCGTGTTAAAAACTTTAAGTAGACTAAACTAATAATAATTTGAACTATATGAATAAAATTTGACAAAGGTAAATTATGGAATATCTATGCTAAAAGAAATATTATAATAATATCATTGAATTAAACTAATTATTAGTGACAACTAATTATTTAATTTCTATTTTTTATCTTACTTATATTAATCATTAGATTTCTCTTAATTTCTTTAAGAAAAATATGAAAGTATTAGATAGAAATACCTTTTTAAAAAAGTAAATGTAAAATCTTGTAATTAAAAAAAATCAAATTAGATCAAAAATAGCAAAATATTAAACAAAGATGATCACTGGAAGCAAAGGTGAGGTAAATTAAAATGCTGATTTGTTAGAATTAGTTGTCCAAATATAAAAACCATTCTTTTAAAAAAACATTGTACGAACAAGTGGGATTAAATAGCATAAATAAACAATATAGTAACATTTACGCTTTCTTGCGGTGTTAAAATTTAACGATAACAAAAATTAAAAGAAAGAAAATACCTTTTAAAGTTTAAAATGAAAATAAATGAAATAAAAAAAGAATAAATATTTCTCTAAAGATGAACAAAAGTTAATTCCTTCCCCACAATTCTAGCCTTCTAGTATAGGAACCAAATTAAAAATATCATTTTAACTCCCAATAAAAAAATTAAATTAATAATTTTCTCTGCTCTTTAAACTATCAATAGAAAATAACATTTTGCCTCCCAATTAGAATGTTAAACCCCGATTAAGCTAAAGCAAACAAACAAGCAGAAACTAATAAAAAAATATAATGTCAAATTGCTCTAATTCAACATCATTAAAAATATTATATATATATATATATATATATATATATATATATATATATATATATATATATATAATGTCAAAATGTATTTTTGCT
The DNA here is from genome assembly GCA_021442155.1 of Cymbidium sinense. Lineage (NCBI taxonomy): Eukaryota > Viridiplantae > Streptophyta > Magnoliopsida > Asparagales > Orchidaceae > Cymbidium > Cymbidium sinense. The sequence goes on along the minus strand of CM038228.1, from coordinate 62,679,415 downwards.
ACAATGGCCGGGACAAAAGCCTCAGTTCGGATATGTATGTACGAATAACCAATATATATATGTATGTATGTATATATGTATGTAAATGTATATATAAATTTATAAGATTAATTCTACTACCCATTAAAATACATTTGAAATCATTTCTAAATCCATTAAGAAATTTATACACATAAAATTATACCTTAATTTTATTATTATTAGATTTAATTTTTTTATGCAAAGTAATATATAATATGATATCATTATATTTTTAATTTATTAATTGGCATTAAAAATGGACTTTAATTTATTTGTTTATCACGTCATTTGTCTCTTCCTACAACCACAAAAAATAGAGTGCATTAGAGCCCTCCCAAACTAAAAAAATTAATGTCCTACAACAACAACAACAACAACAACGACGACGAGTCTCTATCCCATTGTGGGGTCACTACATGAATTCTTCTTCTCCATTGTGTCCTATTAAGTGTCAAATTCTCATTTAATTCTAATAAACTAAGGCCATTTTTTATATATCCTAATCAAGTCTTTTTAGGTTTACCTCTACCTTTCTTAATAAATTAATATCCTAGCTAGAAGAAAATTTTAGAATTTATTTTTAGATAATTTTACTTGTTTCTTCTAATTTATTAAGATTCATACCAGATAATTTATGTAGATATGTGATTTTTGGCTATTTTAGAAGCTAAGATAGAGTTTCAAAACAAATTTTTTGAAAAAAAAGGGCAATAAATTATAGAGTATGCAGCTTAAATTTGTGAGCTCAATATTACCAAATCTATTATATGAACATATGTTTCATGCTAAATAGAATGATATTGTTTTCTTCTAATACATGAGTTGAATTTTTTTTAGTTTTGTTAGATTTCATATTTAGTTTCGACCTTTGATTAGAACTAACAATTATTGCATAAATTGGTATCTAAACTAAACCAAGTACTTCATTTCGATTACAATCAATTCTTTAATTTTAATAAAGTTATGCACATCCTTAATCTCTCACATCAACAACAACAACAACAAGCCATTATCCCACACGTATATGAATCCTTTTCCTCTAAAGTGTCTTATTAAGTGTCATATTCTCATTTAATCCTACTAAATTAAGGCCATTTTTATACTTCCTAACCAAGCCTTTTTAGGCCCACTTCTATCTTTCTTAAAATAGGCCGAATCTAATGCATCAACTCTCCTAATTGGATCATCGAATGATCAACATTTTAAGTGACCAAACCATCTAAGGTGACTCTCTTATCTTATCTGTCACTGGAGCTACTCTAACCTTATCATGTATATTTTAATTTCTCATTTTATCTCTAAGTGTAAAGCTACTCATCCACTTGAGCATCCTTATCTCTACAACACTTAATTTTATGTTTCTCTTTTATTGACCAACATTCTACGCTATAAAGCATTGCAGGTCTCACAACCATCTCATAAAAATTTCCCTTGAGTTTAGATCTCACATACTTAAAAAAATTCTTTCACACTTTTAGCATAACCATATATAAAATGAGTAAACCACTCGCTCAATTGATGTTCATATACGACGCAAAGTTAACTCTGTCAGATGAATACATTCCTAGTTATGTTGGAGGTAGGAGTCGTCTGCTCGCTATCTTGCCACAAAGTAATTTACTTGAATTGACGAACATAATCCTTTGAGCCTTGAAGTATAATATAAGGAGCTACATTGCAAAACTAATATGCCAATTTCCTGTCGACGATGCAGTATGTGACTACATTCTTAAGGTATGTAGTATGAAGGTTCTTCTAATGTATGTGATGATTGTCCCATTGCAACTCGATGTGTTGAATGTCGATTATTTCATATCACAACCTTCGTCATCCAATTATACCTTTGACGAGCTTATGCCTACTTTAGCACCATCATATCCAAGCACAAAAATGACCCCAAATGACCAATAAGAAAATTTCCTTTTGCATTTCATTAGCATTGCAACTCTTCGTATTTTATGTATTTCCCTAACATGTTAATTACCTTTTACGGTGCGGAGGACTTCAGACCACAACAGAGCAAGTACCTCTATGCAACATTACTATCTTGGACTAGACTCGGATCTTAATTTAGCTCCTGTAGATAAGTACGAGACGATAAATAATAGATCAAGCGATGACTATAGTGATGATAGTAGTGATCCACAAGATGGCGTCGAAGAACAAAAAAAATCATCATTTATAAGCATTTATAAGTAGTAATTGGCCTAATTGTATGACATCGCAATACACAAGAATGAGATGAGAATGCATGCTTTGATGATGCACTAGAGTACTTAACATTGGCCTAAAAAAGTTTCATTCTAGACAAATAAACAAAGGACATGTTTTTTGCAAGTAAGAGAGACTTATAACGTGCGATAAATGAGCGGTTAATCATAAACAATGTTGAGTTTAAGATGCTTAAATACAATAAAAATAGGCCCATTGATATTTGCATTCTGAGTGATCATCCATCTAGATCACGCAAATGACGTTTGCACACATCAAGCAAAAAGAATTTAGGTGAAGCTTGGGAAATTTCTAGTATATCAGCCCGACACATTCTATTATGAACAATGGTTATCGACAGTGCACGTCCAAATTTATTTTACTCTTTATACTCTCCAGCATATGCCAACAATTAATTTTAAAGCCACATGAAATAATTGGAGGGGTTGAAGCCATGTTTACAGTTAAGGTGTCTTATATAAAGGCTTGAGATGATAGAAGAAAATGTATTAAAGCAATATTTGAAAGTTGGGTGGAGAGATCTTTGTTTAGGTTTATGGATGTTATCGGTTCAACAATGAAGAGTTATATTTACATAATACAATATAGACCTTCCAACCATTTTCGACGATTATTTTGGACATTCAAACAATTAATTAGCTAGTGAAGGGAAGTATTGCTGACTAGTGTTAATCTTACTTTTCTTTTGAGTAGATATAAGGGAACTCAACTTACAACAATTGCAATCGATGCAAACGGCTTATTTCCATTAGTATATGCTGTTGTAGAATCTGAATGCAGTGAGTCATGGTGGTGATTTATAAAGATATTGTGTGAAGTTAATATAAAAGTTCCTACTAGGGAGAATTTGTGTATCAATTTTTATTGTTATACTAGACTCATGTGTGACTGTAAGATTTATTACCTTGGGCAGCTCATAGACATTGCCTAAGACATCTAAGGGAGAATTTAAGAAAGTACTCTAGCAAATGGGAATCTCAGAAGTGACCTCTATGTGTTGAAGAAACTATAGGGCTAGCAGTATCAATGATTGAAAGATCTTCGAGCATTGTATGAAGAATATAGTTTGAAGCATATGATTTCTTAAAGCAGAGAAATCCTTTGAAGTGGTCACCAGTACATGATGGTGGAAGTAAATATGAAACCATGACCAAAACGCTATTGAATGCTTTAATGGGGTATTGAATTGCACGAGGCCTGCCTATTCAAGCATTGATTTGTTCAATCTGCTGCAACATTGTTACATTATTTTTAAAGCAATCAAAGAATGCAACATAACTTAAAGCATTAAAAGTCATTATTTGCATCAAGGGTTCATGGTTGTTTATAGAGGTATGAACATGATGCTAAATGATTACCTTCACCTACATGTATAAATAGGCAAGAATTTGAAGCCTATGATATGTGCTGCTAATTATTCAAAGTAGTATTAGCTAGGAAAGGGGTTGCTAGCAGTTTTTACTTGAGGCCAAAGACGTTTCACATGCCATGCTCACATGCGATCGTCCCCCTAAGCCAATTAGGAGTCAATCATAAAAGTTATGTATCTCCTTTGTTATATTCAATTATAAGTGCACATATGAGGCCGAATTCCATGTGATCTTAGACAAGAGTCGGTGACATGATTATGGTCAAAATTATGGCATAGTTTAGTAGTTTCTACCCATCTTTAAGAGTTTTTGGCCGACCACTAAAAGATACACAAACACAATGGATGAACCCATATCACAGAGTAATAAGATTTATAGCATGTGCAAATTAATTGGTCATAATAAATCTACTTGTCCATTCATTCCCCAACGTATTAGGTAACTTTATTATTTAGGTGCATTTTGTTGACCTCCACATATGATTCACATGTCAAATGAACCATAAAAGTTAAAATAAATATTAACAAGAGGGACATCACATGAATCGGGTTTAAACCCCCCCCAATCGCGATCGGATTCGATCAAATTCGCATCGATTTGAAAATTTGGCTTTGTGATGTGCCTAAACTATTAAAATTAATTAAATGAAAAATATCGAATCAATTAATAACCAATCAAATAATTAAAATCGATTTTTAATGAAATTACGCATATCGAAGTCGGGAAGCCTCGACGATGTCCGAACGATCTCCGAAATTGATCGCCCCATTGTTGCCGAAATGTCGAAACTTATCAAATGACACCTTACGCAGTCGATTCGAAAGCGACTAACCGATTGATTCGAAGCGACGTCAGATAATTTAAAGCCCATTTCACTTCGATCGTGCCGACGCTGTTTAAACGACCATCACAATTGATCACGATCATGTCCACACAAAAAAAAAAAACCAAATCAACACCCATATGCTAGGGTTCCTCACACGAAATGATTTCACAAATTTTTGACACAAAAATTCTATTAATTTGTAATTAAGGTGATTAGCAGTTGCTTAATCTCGTAATTCTCTCTATTCCTTATCCTAATCCTACCACCCAAACACGTCCAATAAAACTTGCCTAAATCCATGCTATTGGACATCGTATAATCGACCAATTAAAGTGCGGTTTAACTAAAGGAAACACAATCTCTTCTCCCGCATTGCGTCTCGGTAGAAAGCTCTTCTCTATTCCACCGCGACTCTCTCACGCAACTCTCTGAAGCTCTGCGATTCTCCCTCTCATGATCTCCCTCTCTTTCTGCTCGGTTGAAGTCTCCTCTTCCTTTCTCTCTTGTGCGACTCCCGTCAGATCGACAGCGTGAAGCGAGCGTAGTCCCGTCAGGTCTCTGTGAGCCTAGTTGAACCCCTCTCCGTCTCCTCGGCGGGAGCATCAGGGAATCATTTGTCCGTCCTCTTGAGCAAACTGAGTCCAAGCTCCTCTTCCTTTCCCTTTGCAATCGAAAGTCCCAGGTTGTTTCTATTCAACCTCTTCCTTTCTTGCTTTGCTGGTTAACTAGGTTTTGCCTAAAGGAAGTGATGAGTATATAATGTTCATGCTGATTCATGGGTTGCTTTTGATCGTTGAAATCTACTGCTTTTGTTTTGTGCTTTGATTGAATGATTCTTCTTCACTTATGTCCTTCTGATTGCTCTTACCCTATGGAGCTTCAGTTTTGCCTATATATGTGCCTTTGGGTTGCTAGCATACATGGGTTATGTATTATTTACATTTCCTTCTTTGTTCAAGTTCGCATCGTTTGAATGGTTTACTTCTTATTTCCATTCTCCTTTGGTGCCGGCACCTACATTTTCAATGTTGCGTTCACCTTTCTCAACAAAGAATTAAGAAAGGATACAGAGATTTGGGAGACAATGGGATTGTGGCATTACCATTTTAGCGGAGGGGCTTGGGAAAGATAAAAAAAATATAATAAAGATTTTGAATTTCAATTTTGTGGTCATATGGACATTTTACAAAATCTGAAATTTTGTTTGCATGATATCAAATGTAATTTGGTTGTTTGCCTTATTTGGTTTGTCACCATCACTTTAGAAAGAGGATGAAAGGAATGATTGGCTTTTGAGCTTAGTTCTCATTTGCATAATTGCCTTTTTCTATCACTTGACATCTTATTATTATGCAAATAATCACCTAATTAAATATGAAGTTTCAGATTAGTGCATATCAAGCTTAACATGGTTGCTTGTCTTATGGGAGGGTGAAGATTAAAGCCATAAAAGAAATGAAGCTTTTTTTTATTATCCAACAAAAGAAAAGTTGAAATTTGTTTGAGTTTGAACATCTTTATGATACAATGCGGATGTCTTTATTATTTCACATGATGTGAATTGTTCAGATTTTCATATCAAATCAAATCCTTTTATGACAAGTAAAGTGGTAAAGTTTTAATCTTTGAAGGATTTGATGTTACATTCTTCCTATTGTTGAAGGTGTAAACTTGTTTAGGTATGGCCACTACCTTAATTTTTTTTTACTTGCATATTTCTAAGAGCGAGGCTCCCTTTATGTTTGGGTTTCTTGCTTGTGCAAGTGAGATGAAGAGGGAATATGGAGCTCCTCAAGTAAATGGATTTGATGTGTTGCTTTAATATCAAGTATTTGCATGATTTATTCATTACAGATTGAAAGGGGCAATATTATACAATGAGATGTTTTAAATCCTTATACATATTCATTTGCATATTGATTGGATTGCTAAGCAAAAGAGAATGAAATACCTAAAGATTGTTGCTCACTTCTTTGTACTAGTTGTTAATGGTATTTTCTCTTTTATATTCAAAATGAGAAGGATGAAATGATACTCACATGTGATCTAAAGTTTATGTTACAGCTTGCTATTTGAATATTCCAAATGCAAAATTCAGGTGAAATGATGATGAAATGATGCTATAGCAAAGGGGTATCAGTTATATTTTAATTTCATGCACATGTAAATAAAAATTTGTTAAAATATGCTATGATAAGTACCCGTTCACATTTCTTCAATGTGGCGGGAAAACTTGTGATAAGTAATGCTGTTGCGTTGTTTTGCGTGTGAAAAAATTGTATAAGAATGCGCTGCGTTCTTCCGGCGTGTAAAAATCATATAAATACATTCGCTTTCTTCAACGTGGCGAGAGAAATGTTATGATATAAGACTTGCTCACATTGTTTCAACGTGGCGAAAATGTATCTTGTCGTTAACCATGCATTTTGTTGGCATGGTAGGAATAAATTTTTCGCCGGTATCTCCGACACCTACCATGCGCCTTTCTTGGCGTGGAGAATTCCTCTCGAACTTTCGGGGATGGCCGGAGGAGAAATAATAAATCAATAAAAGTTTGAATTTGATATGATGTTAATTTTAAACTTGATATGCCAAAAGAAAAGTGAATAAAGACTCAAAATATTTATGAAAATATTGATAAATTGATTCAATCATAAATGCTCAAGTTGAATCAAATCTAAATTATAAGAGATTTGATAATTTATTCACAAGCATAAGACATGATTTGATATCTCAATAATGACCATGATTTGACATTTTCAATTACCATTTGAAATACAACATGTGCTTCATTTATAAAAAAGAGGGAAAAGTTTGAACCATAAGCTTGAATGAACTTAAGTTGATGACAAATACACTAAATTCTACATCTTGTTGCTTTATGATTTATATAAATGTCCAAAGGAGCTAAGCTCTTGCACATATCATGAAATAACTTACATGTGAATTTATTGCCTTAAGGTTCATGCTAAACGATGAATTGATCCATGTATGCATATTGAGTGTTATTAAATTTCATTCAATTTGAATGTCTTTAATATGCAAGTGAGTAATCTCATACTTCATGACAAATGTTTTGTTTAATTGTTTGATTCATGTAAACATTTAAAAGAGCTATATCATTAAACATACTCTCACTTGATTCATGTAAGTATTGAAAGAGTTATATCTTATAGAATAGATCTATACTGACTCATGACAAATAGTTGAAAGAGTCAACTTGTCTTATAGAATAGACCTCTATTTGCTCTATGACAAACACTTGAAAGGGTTAAATTCATATTTGACAGAACAAATGCTATGCTTCCCGGTTTGGTCTTAGGACTGAGTCCGGGTTAACAAACCTCAAAAAATCAAAACCTATGATTTGACATCTAAACTTATTACATCTTAATGTCATGCATTTTCAAAAAAATATATTAGTGTGCTGTTTATAAAGAATCTTATGTTTCGGTTTGGTCTTAAAAAGAGTCAACCTTAAAATGTCATATAAAAAACTGCAATTACCTACATTTCAATGTGTTTATGTGTCCATATAATAAAAAAAAAAGAACATCGATGTATGTGTGTTGAAATATTAGATTTAAGAACATATGCAAGTTAGATATAAAACAAAGAAAGATCTTCTGGTTTGGTCTTAGGGCCGCAAAACCTAAAATATTGATATTATAAGAATTTAGCTAATAATATCCGAAGAATTACATTATATAATTATAAGATATGAATCAATTGACATACTTTGAAGTTCAAGCCCTCAAGAAAAATCCGCCGATCTCACATGTTTATTTAGAGTTGACAAGGTTTGAAGGATTATACTTTTGAGAAATTAGGCCGATCCTTTAGAAAAATAGAGTAGCAAGGTACATTAATCGATATTAGTTATGATCGAGAAAGGTATTAAATTCATTCAATGATCATATATTCAAATCTAAATCAATCATAAAATGATCAAAAATTTAAATAAAAATAAAATAAAACATAAATAAAATAAAATGAATTATTTAAATTAAAACTTAAAAATCAATTTACTCCTCCGCAATTGTTTGTCAGGGGGTGACAAATTAAGAAAATTTTTGCTCACAAATGCTCAAATCAAATGTACTATTTTCACACTCAAATAATCTTAAGGGCGTGGCCCGTCTCTGTCATGATTTTTGTAAATGAAATCAACAAATGACGGTTCACGAGCCCTCGACGGTGATTCGCCATGATATGACCTAAATTATTCCATGACTTGGACTATGTTTCGTTTTGCTTTGTATAGAATATATTTGGTTGGGCAAAAAACTATGTTAGGGGTTGATTTATATTTGTCAGACAAACTTAGTCTACACGACGACGTAACTCATGTTGGCAAGGATCATTCTAGTTAGTCCTCAAAGCGGACAGGAACATGACAGCGGATGTGACATGAGATCTAGATGGGCGTCATCGTTCCCCAAAAGTTTTAAATTAAAATAATAAATTTCATAAATCTCAAACTCCACTCACTTCTTATTATATTTTATTTAACGATTAATTGACTGTCGAAGTGCTCTCTATTAGAGAGTAATTAAAACTTGTATTATATGGAAACCTAGAACTAGATATAAAAAGTCCTCACCAAAATGAGGATGAAATCTCTGGGTAGTGTCTTATCTACTATTCATCTGCCTTCTGAAATTTTCACCGATACAAAAAATAACTCTTTTCATTCCAAAAGAGGTCGATGGCGAATTTTCGGATCCCGCACATTTTACCTTTATAAATTCCATTATTTAAGTAAATTTTTTGTTTCGTAATGCACATAACTGAAGAAGCTAGTAGACACCATCCCAGGCAGAAACGACCAATGGACTGCACGTGAGCACACATGGACCGCTACCATAGGAACTTCACCTAATATAACATGCCTACAAGGCTCTCACCAAACTATAGACCTAGATGCTATAAGTATTACTTATTCTTTGTTATAAATTACTTAAAATTGCAATTTACTTAATGTGCCACTTTAATATTTTGTTTGAAATTAATTATACACATGTTTATAATGTGATCATTTATTAATATAGGGAACCACATTGGAGGCAACTTCACATTTATTTATGGCTAGATAATGGTGTGTCACGTCATTTTATTAAGAGGTTACGATTGGCTAATCTAGAGTGCATTATATACTAGCAAAGCAATAAGCTTGACAATCATCTTATAATTGTCTTGGTTGAGAGTTACCAACACCTTTCATTTTTTAGTTGGAGAGATGATAATCACACTTCAGAATGTGCATGTTTTGGGCATTTGTGTTGACAGTTCTCCTATTATAGATTGTAATGTTGTTGGCATAGGTAGCACATGAACAAATTAGCCAAATTGTTGTGATCACTTACTCGAGCACCACCCACAAGAAGGGGCATCACCCAAATGATCCAGTTGTAACATCGACTTTTCGAATGGGGTAAGCTCGCATATAGACGTGCATGCCATTGAAATGACTTCGATGAACATTTTGTTGAGAGATATATATGAACCTTGATGACATTGAGTTCCACAGACATGTCGAAGCATACATTCTCTTCATTTTAAGTTGCTTCTTACTATCAGACACATCGTTATGAGGTACATTTACAGAACTTGCTTCTGTTGGAAAATCTAAGAGTTTTTTAAATTTTTATTAGAGAGAGTTGTATTAGCTCATCTTTATCGACAACTTAAGGAAGCAATGAAGCCCATCCATGTAAATATTGTAGGTTATTTGCACTTACTACAGGTGTGGAGTTAGGAGCATCTACATGTTGGGTGACCAACACTCCAAGTTTCTTATCCAAGGGATATCGTTGGAAAGAGTCTAAGATTCATGTATGTTTTATTTACAATTTAAATTTAATTGACTTTATTATTAGATTTGCATGAGTTAACTTTCTCTTCCCAGGTGGAACGATCATAGGATTAGAGATATTAGAGCAGAAGACATCAAAACATATAGAGACGAGATAAATGGATTGCCAATATAATCAAAGTGAGGTTGATAGAGCTACATTGCATAGGTTTCACGTTGGTTCATGTCATGGGATTCATTATATTTGCTGCAAGCCCCCCACTAAAGCTCCTTCGACATACTACCCCTGATCAAATGAGAGAATATTGGTTATATATATATTAATTGTTGCACTAATTTTTGTCTTCTTTATATCATTTTTCTCTTAAATGCTCAGGAGTTACTTCAATCTCTATTTGAACTCATAAAGGATAGCGCATCATAACAAGCCATAAGCTAGATAGAGTTATATTTAATGATGTGAGACAGGATGCATGTCATAGATGACAAATATGAACAAGATGAGAGGAATGATGATGCATCAGAGTTATCTGTGCGTAAAGATGAAGAACCATAGTCCATCCACTTTCACGATCGAATTCATAGGTTTGTGTGGTATGGTAGGTACTTCACAGGTTTTATTTGGTATGATAGGTACTTCACAAGTTTGTTTTGGCATGACAAATATACCATATATGACTCCTTGGCCATTAATGGGTTGTTTCAACCCTAGCAACAAATGATGTTTACACCTTCACAATATCAGATTGCTTCTTTTGAATCGCCATTTTTCTTGATGGGACCTAGAGTCATCCCAATTGGCTCACCATATATAGGCTCGTATGTAATGCCTTCTCCTTATCCACCACAACAATCATAGTTCTTTACACAATCGGACCAAGAGGAATAATAGGTGGGACAACAACGTTATCTACATGATCAACTGGTTTGGACTCCTTAACATAACACACTAAGCATAGATGTTATACCTCCACAACATCGCTGCAACAACATTATTGATAAATAATATATTTTTTGCTTTATTTAGTTAGTTATATCTAGGGAATAATTGGAATTATTTTTTATTATGATGTACTAGTATTTATTTTATATATATTTTATTTTATTTGCTTGTAAACCCTGAGTTCCCCTATACTATAATATGATCATAGAGAAAAGATGTAGACAATTATGAATAAGTATTTTTGAAGTTGCTTAGAATAACATTCTCTATCTCTCTCAAATTCTTCTATCATGTCTTCCTTATCTTTCTCTCATTTTCCCATCTCCTCTTTTTCTTCGACTCTTCTTTCTCTTATCTGTACCCCCTTCATGAGATCACTTGTTCTTTCATGCACATAATATATTCTTTTTACAATTTAGATGAAAAGAAGGCATATATACACAGTAACCTACAATTACTCCTTACAACAACAAAGTGCAGACCCTATATAGTTTCACAAACAAAGAATGCAATAGCGAAACACCACATAAAACTATATGAACTGCATCAAGCACAATATAACTACATGAAGCCCAAAAAATAATGCAAGTATAATTGATGAAGACATCGAACAATAATTTTGGCCAAAATGCTATTATGCTCACAATGAAGAACCAATAGCCATCAGGTCCTAACACGGGCCAAAGAAGCAATGGCATAAGTTATTAGCATGCATTCAATACCATTTTCTGAGCAGATAGAAGTACTCTGCAGTTGAATACCACAAGATTTCCCGATTTTTCTGCAACCTGAATTGGCATATATAAAGAGCCCTCCCCACCCCAAACCAACAACAAGAAGAAGAATAAGTCTTTATCCCACTATGTGGGGTCGGCTACATGAATCCTTCTTCTCCATTTGTGTTTTCTAATTTAATTCTAATAAACTAAGATCATTTTTTATACATCATAACCAAGTCTTTTTAGGTCCACCTCTACCATTTCTTAATATAAGGCAAATCTAATACATCTACTCTCTTAACCGGGTCATCGGACGGCTGACGCCTTATGTAGCCAAATCATATAAGACGACTCTCTCTTATCTGCCATTTGAGCTACTCCAACATTTTCATGAATATATTCATTTTATATTTTATCTCTAAGAATAAAGCCACTCATCCACCCGAGCATCTTCATCTCTACAATACTTAACTTAATTTTATGCTTCTCTATTACTAGTCAACATTCTGTATCATGAATCATTGGTCTTATCACCAACTTTTTCCTTAAATCTAAGCGTACTTTTCTATCACAAAACAAGTTGGATGCATTCCTCCACTTCAACCATCAAACTTGAATTCGACTAATAACATCCTATCTATTTCACCACTTTTTTTAAATAATAGACTTGAGATATCTAAAACATTCACTCTTTTTAACGACTTGATCACCCAATGTTAGAACACTACCATTACAACTATAACTAAAATTACACTCCATATTTGAATTTTTGATCTACTCAAATGAAAACCTTTAGACTCTAAGATTGACCTCCATAGTTCAAGTTTCTCTTGGACTCCCTCTCTAGTCTTATGAACAAAAACAATTGTCAACAGCAAAAAGCATACACCAAGGTACATCCTCCTGTAAATGCCTAGTAAGAACATCCATAACTAAAGCAAAAAGATATATGCTCAAAACCAATCCTTGATGTAATCCAATTGAAATAGAAAATATTTTGTCAATCCTCCATATGTTTGGACACATGTAACAACTCTAATATACATATCCTTAATGACTTGAATATAACCAATATTAACTCCTTTGTTTTCTAGAACTCTCCAAAGCACTTCTCTTGGAACTTTATGACATGCTTTCTCTAAATCAACAAATATCATATGTAGATCCCCCTTAATTTCTCTATACTTCTCCATCAAACCTCTCAACAAATGTATAACATCAATGGTAGATCTACTTGGTATGGAACCTAACTGATTTTGAGAAACTTTTGTATCACATCTCAACATATGCTCAATTGCTCTCCCTCATAATTTTAATCTATGACACATTAACTTAATTATTCTATAATTTGCACTATTGTGCATCACCTTTATTCTTAAATATAAGAACCAACGCACTCTTTCTCCAGTCATCTGACAACTTTTTAATCTTTAAAATAATATTAAAAAGATCAGCAAGCCAATAAATTCCTTGATCTCCCAAGCATTTCCCCACATCTATTGGAATATCATCAAGTCTTACTGTTTTTTCACACATCATTTTCTTTAAAGCCTCTCCAACTTCAAATTTATTAATACGACAATAAAAATAAAATTCTCTATTTTTGTTTATGGTACTAAGGTTGCTAATCAATCGTATTATCAGATTCTTCATTGAAAAATTTATTCAAATATCTAATCCACTTATGTTTAATATTCTTTTATAAAAAATAGAACTTTATGATTTTCATCATTAATACACCTTACTTGAACTAGATCTTCACTTCCATCTCTTTATTTGGTTAACTTATACATACATCTTTCATCTTCTTTGATATTCAATCTATTTTATAAATCACTAAAAACTAAATTTTTTTTATCACAAATTGCTTTTTTAGAATCTGTACATGCTACTTTATATCTTTCTCAATTTTTTGAGTTTTTATATCTAAACCAAATTTTATAATAAAGCTTCCTATTTATCTTCTTTGCATTTTATTTCGACTACTATTTTACTAAAAAATAATTTTTTTTCTTCAAGTACATTTTTTGTAACTTATTATTTTTTTTAAAATTAAACTTCCATACCAAATTCTAATATCTTGTAAAATATTTTTATTAGTGTTCTTAAGTCTTTCATCTAACGATATTTCGATTTATTTTCATCTTCCAATTCTTCATCTTAAAATCTAAAACTAACAGTTGATGCTATGTACTTAAACTTTCTTCAAAAAATACCTTACAATCTTTATAATTTAAATAATTTATTTTTCTTCTCAAAAAATAATCAATTCATGTTCTACTAGATCTATTCTTATAAGTAATAATATACTCATCTCATTTTTTAAATAAAATTTTAACAACTAATCAAAAAAAAAAAACAAATAAAGTCCAATCTTCATTAACTATAAATCTATAACCAAATCTGATCTTTAAAATCTTCTTCTTTCATGTCCATTTAAATCTCTATTTTCTTAGAGAATTTCTAATCTCTAAGTCATTCAATTTTTTTTTTTCATTCAAACCTACTTGAGGAGCATAAACACTTATAACATTAATAATCTTAATATCAACAATAATCTTTAAAGCTATAATTCTATCTCCAATCTTATTAATATCTACAACATTATCGTTCAAACTTTTATCTATAATTACACCTACACCATTCAAGTTCGACTTTTACCTGAATATCAAAGTTTAAACCTAAACTATCAATCTCCTTGGCTTTCTCTCCAACCCATTAAATTTCTTGAATCCATAGAATATTTATCTTCTAATGGATGGATCATAATATCTATTAACCCTATTAATTTATCTATAAAAGTACCTATTCCAAGTTCCTAACCTAATACTAGTTTCATAGACTAACTTCTTTGTCCGCATCCATCCATAACGTGGGATCCCATGCTTATTTAACACACCCATAGATCAGTGACCTTTTTGCACTTTTCATTGCATTTAAGCTATCTACAAGATCTAGGGAATGCCTTAGCATTAACAATGCATTAAAGGAACTAAAAAAAACCCATAAAGCTCTGTACAAGGGGCTATTTACTTGTATTTCAAGCAGTATCGTCAAGCAATTTAACTGACTCCATAGAAAATTGCTATTACTATGAGCTAGCATAAGTAAAACAAGTTGCTGGGACTGTTACCTGGGTATAAGCATCTACGGCCTCTAAGTATGCTTTCCTTTTATAGGCATCATCACCCCTTGATTTAGCTTCCAAAGCTTTCTCCTTTGCTTCAGGTGCTACCTGCACAACTAATTAAATATAATTGAAACAAAGCAATGTAAGATACAAAAATTTCTACCACGCAATTCTACTGTCACCAGTATTCTATAAAATTATGTTGGAAAAATTGAGGTTAAGCAAGCATGATGAGAATTCCCGATTGAAGAAACCTTCCTCCAATCAACGTCAAAGGAGGAACAATAAAGTTATTCATAACATGCTAATGTTGGAAGAACATGCTCTGTATAAGCATCAGATCAATAAAAACAATGGTACATATCAAATTTCTAAAAATGGACAACCTAGACCTCAGTTAATTTGAAATCTGTTAGGCAGAAATGTGTGCCTAATAGTAAAAGAATTCAGAAAAAAATAAATAATAAATGAAGGTAAGAGTGTAACCTCAACTATCTCTGAATTTGCTGAAGTGGGACCTTTCAGATCTTGAGTTTCCTTTGTCCTCTCCTACAAAATACATCAAATTTCCATACATAAAAATACTCAGATCCATCAATTCAGTAAGAGGAAACTTCGGATAACACTTCAGTCTGATGTCAAAAGATGACTAGTATGCTAATTTACAAAATTTAAGCAAGTGCAAATACATTTAAGAAAAAAAATAGTAACTCATATCAGAGTAAACAAAGGAAAACTGAGATTAATGAACACACCAGTTCCTTGCTTGTCTGGGACTCCATGAATTCAATAACGCCATCCACACTCCAGTTTGGAATGTTCGGAAGTGGAGACGTTACAGGAAAAAGAATCTGAACAGCTACAAGATTGCCTCTTGCAGAAGCAACTTGTATAGGTTTTAAATCATCCTGCAATCAAAACAAGCATTGAAATGGTTCCTTTGTCCATTACCATACAACCAAAAAATAAAGGGTGTTGTTTTCCGTTTGGACAGGGACTCAGCCCTGACACCAAATAATAATAATAATAAATAAATAAATAAACACAGAAAAAAAATACCGTGACATCTCAACTCTCATAAATACCCCCATCCGACTGATAGATATAATAAGAACTCCGTTTACCTTTACTGCCTGCATAGTTGCCAAGCCCACAACATTTTTGCCTTGCCTGACCTGCTTTGGGCAAACTAAACTGGGTTCAAAGGCCAACTAAGTCAGGCTTTTCTATCATAAAACTAGCTATAGAGGACTTTATCCCTGATAGTGTTAGTAAATTAACAATCTGAATCAAAGTCAACTATCAAATTTTAATTTTAATATTGTTACTTCCTCATCCAAAAATACGTGATTTTCAATTGTTTGGGTTCATAAATATAACTCAACTACATTACTTATCATCAAACAATGACCAGTTGTGGGTTCTAAAAATTCCCATCAAATTTTATTGAATATATATACATTGAATTGATATCCTAATTAATTTATTTTTTCAAAAGATACATTGATATTATATACGGCATCCTTTGGACATTTCACTCTCTTGGGATGATTTTATAATTTGGTTTGAGATTTGCAATAAGTGCAAGCTCCTATAATTAATTATTCCTCTGATCATGAGAGAATTTCTTATTAAGATTAGTTTATATGCATGTTTTACTTTTATTAGCAACAATTTGGATTTGGGAAAACATATGTCGCTCTTATCTTAAAGCCGATGGTGAGAGAATGATGAAAGTTTTGATTAAAATTCCATGGATTTACTGTCTTCATGAACACTTATCTAATTAATCAATAGATATAGTTAACTCAACTTGACTGAAAGAACTTTATCAATAATCATGAGTTACATTGTCCATAAGAACTTGATAGGATAAGGGTTAGCTTGTAAAAGAAACTAATTTTAATACAATTTTCAAAACAAAGACTACAAAATTATCAGATGCATCTTATGGATAAACTCCTACAAGTAGTATTGCCACAATCAATCTAATTGCCTGATTAAAGGCCGCATGTCACATCCTTTACTAAGATAAGATTTTCAAATGGGATCATATGAATACACTTGATATATATTAGCTTTGTGAACATTAATTAAACTTAATTTATCCCTAAAAAATGGTGCAAAGGATGGATGAGTGGTTGTTCGATATTGCTTGAGTTTTATTGTTTTTATATATTTTTATACATTAATTAAACCTAATCTATATTTTTATATATTTCTACATATGATATTTATTGATTTAGAGAAAGCTTATGATAAAGTTTCAAGAGATGTTCTTTGGAGAGTTCTAGAACAGAAATGAGTTAATATTGGTTATATTTAAGTCATTAAGGATATGTATACTAGAACTGTTACTTGTGTCCAAACACAAGGAGGATTGACAAAATATTTTCCTATTTCAATTGGATTACATCAAGGATCAGCTTTAAGTCCTTATCTTTTTGCTTTAGTTATGGATGTTCTTACCAGGCATTTACAAGATGTATCTTGGTGTATGCTTTTTGTTGATGACATTCTTCTTGTTGATAAGATTAGAAAGGGAGTCCATGAGAAACTTGAATTATAGAGGTCAACATTAGAGTCTAAAGGTTTTCGTTTAAGTAGATCTAAAACTAAATATATGGAGTGTAATTTTAGTTGTAGAAGTTCTAGTGGTAGTGTTGTGACATTAGGTGAACAAATAAGAGTAAGATTCAATATTTATACTCTATTGTTCAAAATGATGGTAAAATAGATGGAGATGTTATTAGTAGAATTCAAGTTGGATGGTTGAAGTGGAGGCTCATCGGCTTTGATGTGATAGACAGCTAATTTAAACTTAAAGGAAAATTTTATAAGATGATGGTAAGACCGCAAGAAAAGTGTAATGTTGGCCAATAAAAAAGAGAAGCATAAACTAAGTTAAGTGTTACAGATGAGGATGCTCGTGATGAGTGGTTTACCTTAGAGATAAAATGCTAAATGAGTAAGAAAAGGCAAAATTCCAGATAAGATTAGAGAGAAGTCGCCTAGATGGTTTTACCACACATAAAGGCCTACGCTCAATGAATCCTGCTAGAGAGTAGACGCATTGCTTTATATTAAGAAAGGTGAGAGGTAGACCCAAAAAAGACTCTGCTAAGATGATAAAAAAAATGACCTTAAGATACTGAATTAAATGAGAATTTGACACATATTGACAATACAATGGAGACTTTGATTCATGTATAACCCCACTTAGTGGGATAAAGGCTTGTTGTTGTTGTTGTATATATTTTTATAAGAGTTATATTTGAAGGGAGTGTCCTCTAACTATGGTTTCCTTAATTTACATATATCATTGAAACAAGAGAAAATCTATTTCCATTAAAATTTGAGAGTGCATTTTTGTGATAGTATCGTCTCCAATTATAATTGGTGTTCATCATACCCATCATTAAGGAAAATACTTCAAATATTTACTTTTAGGATTGAGAACTTTATAGATATTGAAAACCTTGTGGCATCTAATAATGGATCCCATAACCCAGGGAGTATGTGCCTTGGAATGCGCATAGCAATTTTAGAATTATGACATTTTATCTATTGCAATATATGACAATTGTGACATTGGAACACAAACCAAAGCAAAAGGCACACTTGTTCTTATTTTCAAATGTGATTATTGTGTAATAAATATTGTTAACTCTACTATTTATTCATACAGGATTGGACACAACTGTTAATCTAATACTAATAAGCCAAGATAAATCTGTACATGCCTTCACCCATACAATGGAAATGGTAATTACAAATCATAACTAGAGAGTTTCCTGATAATGTGTGGACCAAAAATCAGCCTGCAACAAAAAAATCAAAGAATCCAAAAATTAAGTTTCTCTCACTTATGCGCTGACTACAAATTGCTATGCCAAACAAACTAAAGAATCTATAAATTAAGTTTCTTCTTGATATTGGGCAAGGTTACAAAAGATTTATTACTAGAGAGGGCCAACATCTATGAACCAAAGTACTCCAAATGAAAACATCAAGGGACAAACTCTTCAAAAAAAAAACTTTGATAGCTGAAAAAGACAATTTTCAAAGTTCATCAAGTCTCAACAAGTTGAGTTAAAAGTTAAAGAATTGCTAGTAAATCAACTGAGGGCCAGGTAGGATAAACTTGATCTAAAACTACTAACAATCTTCCTAGCCAACAGGCATAAGACTACAATGCAGACTAGGCCCCCACTCAATAAGACAAGGCTCTGGTGTTCCAAAAATTCTCTAGTTTGACAAGTCACATACAAAATAAAGAAGAAGGCTTTGATTGGACTGAAGACGCCCACCTATTAAGATCTTTGATCCTTAGGTTTGAACCTACACACTGATTGTGAGTTTAATTATTAGAACATTATAAACTTGCATTAGACAAACAAACAATAACAAAAAAACCAAGTGTCATTTCTCAAATGGATAACCAAAGTCATATTAGAAGTGACTTCCTCAACTTCTACTTCTACTTCAAAAAGTAAAAGGGATCACTTCCACTCACGGAAAACTAAGCATATGCTTTAAAGCAAGTAGCGTCTGAATTTACTGCTATATACTATACATGATAACAATTAGGCTGTTACTGAGAATATATAGTATTTCATGGTCAAAGTCTTGTATGAATCAAAGCAATCATACCTCATCAAAAGCATTTGGATCTCCTCCAGCATTCAGTAAGCAATTGATAATTTCCTTGCTCCCAGCATCCGCAGCAACATGTAATGGAGTTGCTCCACCCGCTTTAATATTGGGAGTAGCACCTGCCTATCAAAAAAGAAACATTAAAGTCAAGACTTCTAATGTGTACTAAAATCTACGACAAAGAACAACATTCAGTACTCCAAGGCTTCTTTTTTTATGAATCACATGAAGTAAAATAGATTCCATTGTATGATTAACAGTAGCTTAATTAGTCAGACAACCATAATTTTTCCTGGTACAACTTTTGCACTTCTACACTCCTTGGATTCAAAATTTTAATGCCACATCAACAAAAGTATACAAAAAGAAAGTGCCATAACTTGATTGGAAATTAACACATCTTTATTTTGTTTCTTAAAAATAGATGACATGATTGAACTAGAGAATAACCATAAAAGTTACCATTTGAACGCCAAAAAATTTAAGCCTCCATTGCAGTTAACATTATAGCAGCCAAAAATGAGATCATTTACAAAATTCTTCATCTATGAGTTCCTTGCACTTATAATGGATATTTGACTCGGCATAGAACTATCATACCTATTAAAAATTTACTTCATAAAACAAACAGCTGGATATTATACTTAAGGAAGACGAAAACTTGAGATCTTAAAAATAACAAGTTGGCAACCAAAGCTAAAGCATATATGGAATAAGTCTGAAACAAATTGCAATTGCCTTGCATTGTTCGATGGAGTTTACCATATTTCACAAGTACAAGTACCTCAATCAAAAGCTGCAGACATGTTAGTGACCCAGCAGCAACAGCAGACAATAGTGGAGTAATACCATCTTCTGTCTCTGCATTCGGCTGTAACCAAATAAATAATTAAATATATAAAAAAGGGACAACTGCATACATAACACTCAAATTTTAGCTATCTACAAAACTATCATCATAATATCTCCATCATTCAAATTGTCATTCAAATATCAAAATTTACAACAAAATCCCAACACATATCTCACTTTTATCAAATTCCCAATGATTTGATCATGACATGCATAAATATACTGATATGATAGTTCAAAAAAATAACATAGGTGTTAGTTTAATAAATAGATAATGTTTTGGGTTTTAAGTTTTATGCATGTAATTCCCCTCCTCCCTCAAATATAAAAAAACATATACAGGCTGAATAAAAAAATTCATAAAATTATAAATAGAGATGACTTGTGTACAAGGAAAAAGCATTTGGAATCAATCATTACTTCGGACTTTGGAGCAACAGCATTTGTTGATGATAGCAATTGTCATGTCTATCAGCTATAGATACAAGATCACAATATGCATATGACATTTCTTCATCTAAACCATCAAGAAAAACAGATCTAAAAATCAATTAAATGTTAGAGCCTCCCTTTAGCTTATGCATTGCTTAAACGTTTTTAACAGGATTTTTTTTTAAAACATAACAAATTTTATCATTAGTCATTGAAAAGAGTACAATACAAAGCAACTGTAAAATATTGCTAAATGAAAAGTTGAAATAAATATAAAATATGTCAACAAGGCCAACAACTGACAAATGAACCAACTCTCAATAAAAATGTCTAGCTTGAAACCTGATATGTTTTAGAGAGTGGCAATGTATTTCATAGCTTTTTTATTCCCTCCTGTCATATATAATGGGAAACTTTTCATCCGCTAATACTTATGTGCTAGAAATGCTAACATCAAAATCAGTATAGAGAGTTTAGATCACCAATGCCCCAACAACAAGAAAATCATCATATGCAACAATCCCGGATGGGTCTAGATCACTAACCATATAAGTGCATATGGTCAACCTCTACTGCTAGGCTAGCAACCCGATAATGCATTAATTCCAGTGTAAGAACAAAAGTTGATTCAAAGTTTTTATTACAAATCAAATCAAAAGTTGGTGGAACTACCACCATTGCATTAGTAGGTAGGTCTATCTCACATGAGTACCCACCACTGCTACAATCGCTGAAGAATTTCCACGATGTTGGGTTTTCCCTAAAGCAACCTCAGAAGTTGTGACAAAAAAAATTACAAAAAAGGAAAAATAAGGAAATTATGCCATCTGTCAATATGCTCTAGTTATGGAACCAATCCATTTTTTTCCTCCAAAAAGATAGTAATATCCATTTTGACCAAGGACTACCTAGATAGCCTGGCTATAGCAACATCCACTTGAAGCAACAACAACAATAACAAGCATTTTAAACCTTTTTTCTCCAATGTGTCCTATTTCAGCTACATGAATCTTTTTTCTCCACTGTGTCCTATTAAGTGTCATATTCTCATTTAATTCTAATAAATCAAGATCATTTTTTTAAAATTTCTAACCAAGTAATTTTAGGTATACATCTACCTTTCTTAGCATAGATCGAATCTAATACATCTACTCTCCTAACTAAGTCATCATGTCCAACATTTTATGTGACCAAACCATCTAAGGCAACTCTCTTTAATCTTATCTGCCACTAGAGCTACTCCAACCTTATCAATCATATATTCATTTCACATTTTACACCAAGTGTAAAACCATTCATCCACCTAAGCATCCTTATCTCTGCAACACTTAATTTTATGTTTCTCTTTTATTGGCTATTATTCTATGTTATAAAGCATTGCAATTCTTACCACCATTTTATTAAATTTATCCTCGAGTCTAAGCGATACTTTCCTATCACACAACATGCCCGATGCATTCCTCCACTTCAACCATCCAACTTGAATTCTACTAATAATACCCCTATTTATATCACCATAACTTTAAACAATAAACTCGAGATATCTAAAACATTCACTCTTTTTAACGAGTTGATCACCTATTGTAACTACTCCACTATTAGATCTTTTACAACTAAAATTACATTTCATATATTCAATTTTATATTTACTCAAATGAAAGCCTAAGACTCTAAGGTTGATCTCCATACTTCAAGTTTTTCTTGAAATCCCTCTCTTGTCTTTTCAACAAGAACAATGTCATCAAGCAAAAGCATACACCAAGGTACATCCTCTTGTAAATGTCTAGGATGAACATTCATAACTAAAGAAAAAAAATACGAGCTTACAACCAGCCCTTGATATAATCCAACTGAAATAAAAACTATTTAGGCAATCCTCCTTGTATTTGAACACAAATGACAACTCCAATATGCATATCATTAATGATGTGAATATAAGCAATATGAACTCCTTTCTTTTCTAGAACTCTTCAGAGTACTTTTCTTGGAACTTTATTATATGCTTTCTTTAAATCAACTAATATTATATGTAGATCCTCCTTACTCTCTCTATACTTTTCCATCAAACCACTCAACAAACATCCACCTTAAGCAGCTTACACAAAAATATGCCAAGAGTAAACAAGATGAATCAATTGAAGTAATGAATCCATAAACATGAAAAAGCAATCAAAATTGGAGTAATAGGAGATTCCTTAAAATAGTTGAAATGATGAGAACTTAAGCATATGTATTAAGAAGTCATCAAGAAAATATGATCTCAGAAAGAAGAGTACCAAGTAATCACTTTTTGGGATAACATAATTAGAACATGATGAAACTTAATAAGTCTAATATTATGATTCCTAGCTAAAACATAAATCCCATGAATGTGCGAACAATCTCCACATGGGATGACCCTAAAAAATTTGACAAAGATAAAAGAAAAAGGAAATGCTAGCTCAAATATATTCTCTTTGGACAAAATGAGCATTGGTTTATCTTGGAAAGAGCATGACAACTTGTCACGAGCTATTACAAACCCTTACTAAAAATATGTAAGAAAGAAGAGTCAAACATAGTAGCCCTAGGATTAGGGACCTTATTCCCCCACAAGGAAGAAATTCCAATAATGAGAGAAGTTGTAGGAGCAGGAACAACTACATAGGAAGCATCACAATATGGTAGTACCTAAAGAGCAATTGGTGGAATGAATACGAAGAAAAGATCTAAAGCCAAAGAAATTGAGTGGGCATGATGCAAGTTACAAGTAGAGCATAAATTGATAAGCAGCAAGCCAAACTGAATAAAAGCATCATCATAAATGTCAAGGTCGGAGATCAAATATGTGCCTAAACAAAGGGCTTTAATCCTCCATAGCAAATGCAAAATCATAGGCGATCTAGAGAAGAACAAATAGATGGGACCAGACAGCAATTAAGTAACATGTAGGTTGAAGTAGCAATATAGGCCATAGATGACAAAGCACACGTCATCAGGCACGACCCCCTGGTGGGCTAATGAAAGAGACAAGACAACACCAAGCAAACAGGGGCACAATGAAGGCTATCCAGGCATGAATGAGAAGCTGCACGACATATAGGGAATGCAACACAATGAGTTGCAGGGAGGATGAGCTATGATAGGTAAGGAACTCAACTAACTATACTCTTTCTATTTTTTGGATGGTAAGTGATAAATCTCAAAACGTGTCTCAAATTTGGGACCTTAGAGATAGAAACAATGTTCTCTAATTACTAAGTCACAAATCATGACTTCTTAGCAATTTTATAATGGTCAAAACAAAAAAATATCAAAATCATATGGTGAATAACGTTTTGGAAGAAATTCATTCCCATGCATTGATAACTTCATCTTATGCCTATAAAGAATGTATAAATGAATAGACTATAATTCTAGGATCAATGCCTAAAAAAGAAAAAAATAAAATATATTTAGTAGTAGTAGACTAATTTCATAACAGTACTAAAAAGAACATTATGATGGAATGACATGGTGTATTTTCTTATGAGTTTATCTCATTTTCTCTGGCACTACATGTACTATTTATACCCCCTTCAAATAGTTTGATTCCTTACAAAATTTATGTTTATAAGGAACTAGAGTTAGCAATTTTTGGGTTGATTTGTGAATTAGCCACAACTGAGGTTTGTAAACCCTAACATACCATTTTTCCCTCTGGTTTTTTGTTCTCCCACATCTACATCACCTTTCCAAAGCCTTAATCAACTTTAACCGTCTCAAAAACCAAGTCATGCCTACTTCAGAAAACCCAAACTCTTCTTGTTCATCTGCAATGACTAGTTTAAAAAACAAATTATAAATTATTCTCTTATTATAAACTTATTTAAGGGCTATTTGGTTGCCTGAAAAAGAAGTGTAGTGTAAATTGAATGTAATATATTTGGAATACTTTAGGTTGTTTGGTTGAAAACTCTATAAATACATGAATTTATTTTTTCTTGTTTGGTAGAAATAATATAAAGTAAAGTATTTGTTGAGATTAAGGATGGTGGCGGTGGTGGCCGGTAGTAGGGGTTGTCACCGGCGATGACCAGCAATCAATGGTGGGAATTGGTGGCGACGAGCAACGTCGACAACAAGTGGCGGCCAGTTGCAGGCGTTGGGCAGCTGGTGGCCGCGACGAGGTGGCCATTCTCACTTTATACCGATCAGTGTATTTGAAATTTGACTAAATTGGGCAAATTCTAAATACGCCATAAATCACCCTTCCAATGCATTTCAAATACACCATAAATACTTTGGAATTTACTTTGCACCATGCCAAACACTCAAAAAGTTAAAAGTTAAAATACCTACATTTGGTTTACTTTACACTCCAAATGCATCAAACCAAACAACCCCTTATGAATATCAATGGAATAAACATGGTTGCTCAAGAGAACTAAATTTTCATATGCCCTCAATGCTAAAATGAAAAAAAAAACTACTACTTAGATAGTAGACCCAAAAGCATTAGATCATAAGATAGAAGACAAAGATGACATTTATAATTACAACTTAAGTCATAAAAATAAGTGTCCTATATTGCAACATACTATCAATAAAAATCTCACTAGAAAAAAAATTTGCAATGATGATTTCTCATCAAATATTTGCCACTTTTAAGACATAAACTAGAGAAGAGAAAGAATGACAATGCAAAGGTGTGTTCACCTTGGAAAAAAAAAAGCCTCAAAAAATTGGTTCTATATCCATCAGAAGCCCCATTGCAAACTCCAAACAAACTTCAAATAATAATAATAGTGTTTGGCTTTGGCATTATTGCCTAAAACACCCAAACTTTACTTACCTTGAAAAATTGATTCCTTCTCTATCATTAACAAAAATTCAAAAGACTTTCAGTGCAAAATTTTCATCCTGCTAAATATAAAAGTAGTTT
Source organism: Cymbidium sinense (assembly GCA_021442155.1). Classification (NCBI taxonomy): domain Eukaryota; kingdom Viridiplantae; phylum Streptophyta; class Magnoliopsida; order Asparagales; family Orchidaceae; genus Cymbidium; species Cymbidium sinense. The sequence goes on along the minus strand of CM038228.1, from coordinate 62,653,516 downwards.
CCATCCAAGTCAAACAAACCTTCTCAATCTTTTATGTTAGTCCATAGTAATGAGTGAAGACCATTTAAAGTAAAACATATATCTAGAACTATATAGCTTATTTCTTTCATCGATAATCATTCTAATATCACTTGGATTTTATTAATAAAAGAATTATCCAAAGTGAGAAATTTTTTTAGAAATTTCAATACTATGTTCTACACTCAATCAATGTAAAATTTCAAAAAAATCAACAATGCTAAAAAATTACTTTGAATTAGTATTAAAAACTATCACCTACATCAAGAATCTTAAAAACTATCACCTACATAAAGAGATTATTTACCAAAATTTTTATGTCAACGCCCCTCAATAGAATGGAGTTGTTCAAAGAAAAGATAGACATGAATTAGAAATCTCTAGATCAATAATATTCTTCGTAAATGTTCATAAGTATCTATCAAGAGAAGTTATCCTAATAGTTCAATATCTCTTTAATAGAATGAATTTAAGAGTACTTAAATTGCAAGTCCTTATTCAAACCCTTTTATATACATTTCCCAATGCTTAATTATTTTTCCTCTTCATCTAAAAAACTTTGGATGCTTAGCCATCATTCGCATTCATTTTCAGCATTAGAGCAACAAATCTAAATCTATCAAAAGTATATTATTGGATACTCCTAAAATCAAAGAAGATACCAACGATATTCACCAATCACTATAAAAATTTCCAATTTCATTAACATAACCTTCATTGATGGAAACTTATTTGATCATCCACCGTCCACTTTCATCAAACCTACGTATAATAAACATTTTTATTGCCTCCAATTCAACCAGCTAAAGCCTTCCTTACCAAATTCGCAAACTCTCTCATCACCTCATCAATACACCCAACCTACATAGAATGAGCTTCATGTATTTACTATAAGAGAAAAGAAAAACTAAGAAGAGGAGCAATCAATATATCTCTATCACACCCAAGAACCAAAATATGGTTCAAGGATGAAGTATCAACTAGTGCGAATAAATTTATAGATGATAATACTAATACTTACTGTCTTATTGCATCAAAAAAGTGGTGAAGTCATGTACCAAAATAAATTGATATTTTCATGTAAAGAGCTTTCACCTAGATTTTATTCTATTGTGATTACAAATGATAAAATATAAACTAGCAATAATATTCATGAAGCTCTCAAACATCATGAGTAAAAGAAAGCTACAATCAAAGATATCCAACTTTAAAAAAGAATAGTACGTATACAACTAGGAAAAAACTCAATTAGATTCAAATAGATTTTTACAATCAAATATAATGCAGATCAGAACATGGATTACTTTAAGCCCATTTTGTTACCAAAAAGAACACCAAAACATATGGCATTAACTACCAAGAAGCTTTCTTCCTCTTAGCCAAACTCTAACACAACTCAAATTTTGATCTCTGGTGTCAAATTTGGATTGAACTCTGCATTAGTTCAACATTAAGAATGGCTTTATTATTAGGGACCTTTAGGAGAAGGTATATATAAATATCATACTAGGATTATAAAGTAAAAAAAACACCAATAAAGTGCACAGACTCAAAAGAGCTCTACATAGCCTCAAATAATCACCACATGCTTAGTTTAGCAGATTCTCTAATATCTTGAGACGTGTAGGTTGATTAAAAAAAATATTGTTAGGTCTCAAAAAAAGTATATTATTGATCAACTTCAAAAAATATGAAAGATTTAATGTAATCCTGCAAAAACTCTAGTAGACCCAATAAAGAAAATTGAGATCACTATTAACATGTTTGTTGAAAAAGGTAGATATCAACATCTTATAGCAAACTCATTTATTTCTCTCACTCATCTTGATATAGGATTCCATTGGTGTTGTAAGCCAAAACATTAGCAGCCCTACTGGAAATCATACTATTAATTGGGTTCAAGACCAATTTGGTCCCTCAACTATTTATGAAAAACCAATTTAATTCGAGACTAAATATGAGGACTAATTTGGTCCCTTGACTATTTGAACAGGGACCAAATTGGTCCTTCCGTGGTGCGGTGTGTAAATGAAAATGAGAAGAGGGTGGGGTTTATTAGTTATCTACTTATTTTTATTTTTTGTTATTCTGAAAATACCCGTAGTATTCATTATTTCTCTATAACTTTCCATTAAATTCCAAACGGAAGGACCAATTTGGTCCCTGATCAAATAGTCAAGGGACCAAATTGGTCATCCTATTTAGTCTGAGACTAAATTGATCCTTCATAAATAGTTGAGGGACCAATTTATTCTTAAACCTTATTAATTGCATTCTAAGGCATCTTAAGATACACCATAAAAAGGCATTTTATGTAAAAAATCATCCAACAAAAAAAAATCAAAATTTTGTACATATGCTAATTGAGCTAGAGATACATCATATCAAATATCCAAATCTAGCTAATGCACTTATATAGAGAAACTTTATCATATAGAGAAATAAGAAATAATATGTGATCTTAAGAAAAGAGTTGAAGCTAAATACATGCAATAATATTAGGTATTTGAAAAAAAAACATGATTAAAAAGATTATTAAAAGAACTAAACTATCAAGTGAAATCTTTAAGCCAACATCATTACAATCTATCTATTATGATAGGACTAAATGTATTGAAATTGATTGACATTTCCTCTCAAAAGGTAGAAAATGAACTAACTGAATCAAATTATAATACAACAAACTCTTCAATTGTAGACATCCTCACTCAGAGTTTACTCATAATGAGATTTAATATTCTAATCAATAAGTGAACTTGATTAATACATATATTTCAATTTAAGCAAGGTGCTGAAACAATCTTGAATCCATGTCCAATACTTTTCTATCTATAGCAATTCAACAATTGTGTACAATAAATTCCACCTACAAAAATCTAGAATCATTGAATGGTAGCTTTATATCAATAACAATCATACAATCTATTGCCATCAGCTTTCTAGTTTTGTTGTGTAATTAAATTTTAATTCCAAAATTAAAGGCTAGTCTTTAGATTTATTTCTTTCTTCGATAATTATTACTCCATTATTTATGTATGACGTCTTATCTTTTCTACACAAAAAAAGGAATAAAATTCAGCCATAAAATCTCCCATTTTATTCTCTCCTTATCATTCTAAATTTCAAGAGTAAACATATAGATTTTAACTGCCAAAATGAAAACTTACATTAGCTTTGTGCTCCAGCAAAACTTTCACCGAATCTTGTTGTCCATGGCCAGCAGCCCAAATTAATGGAGTGCCAGCATCACTTTCTGAATCAACATTTACTCCTTTAGAGAGTAAAAGCTTCAGCAACTCAATGTCTCCTACAAATTATTAGTTTAAGAAAGAATTTGTCAAACAATGAATCAGAAAACATAGCTAAAGTCTTAATTCTTACACAAACTAAAATCACAAATCAATCTTAAGACCAAGGCAGCTTTTACACAAACTAAAATTTATCCCAGATAATAGAGATAACATTAATGTCAACTGGCTAGACATGCTCAGAAACCAATCAAAAGAATATTGCTAAGTTACCATCAACACCTATTCATCTTTTAAAAACTGTAGGCCAAAAAGGGTTTATAAAGTTAATTCATGATAGTAAAATTAAGGCTACGGTAGAACTGATTGCGAGATCATAGAAGAAGCTTCTGGTAACCCTAACTTAAACAAGTATGGCGTGGAACATTTAAAGAGCTATGCCGGCAACTTTTAGTTGTTTCCCAGGGTTGGAAGTTAATACAAGGCAATTAGGTTTCATATTACCAAAGCTTGGCTTGAATCTTCTTAGTGACTGTAGACTAGCACACCATGAAAGTATTGAAACAAATGAAGTGACAATATTGAGAAGTTACAAGCAAAATATTATCAATTGATGCAGAGCAACTCAGTATTAGCGTTTCATAATATAACCCAATGATACATAGTATGAATTCATATAAACGAAAATCAAGGATTCACATTTAGTAAACCACCAATTAATTCAACGACTTACTATTTCTTATAAAATATCAACAATCAATACTAGAATTAAAGCCCAAAAGATAATGAAATTATCATAATAATGCCTAAATAAATCAGCAAGAATTTAGACAAAAAATGCAAATGTAATTTGATTTGCATAAATTGAATTTCATTTGTGCCAAATTTGAAAAAAATTAAGTATGTAGATGAGTATGAACAAGAATTGAAAGTATCAAAATAAGAAAAATCATGCCTCACACCAACACAAGAAGATGACTTTCTCATATGTCAAGTAGCCACAACTGTCTCAGACTAAGGGGTTGTTTGGTTGCAAATGTTCTGAAAATATTGGAAGTGAAATGCATGATTTTTGAAATTTTCAATTTTGGTCAGAACAAAAATAAATATAGTATAGAATTTTGAAAAATAAAAAAAAAACAGAGTTTGGTTTATCATCATTGTATTTGAAATTCATCCGATTTGACAAATTTTCAAATACACTGCCTGTGCAAAACACGCCACCATCTTCCCTTTGTCGGATGCTATTTTTGAATTAAACCAAATGCTTATTTTCTTGAATTACATTTTGACACATTTCATAGTCATTTTTTAAATGTGAAAGATAGTTTATTTATGTAGAAGAATTATAAACCCAGTACTTACAAACTAACCCTCTTACAGAAAATCATAATCATCAATTGCATGCATCTCTCAACACAAACTTTTTAGAAGTTAAATATATTATTTTAGACAAGGCTTTAGCATCAAAGAGCCACCTTACATGTTCCTAATTAAATGAAAGAATCAACCTCCTTTTAAAGAAGCTTAGATGATGAAAGACAACCACAAAAAGTTGGCACCAAACTTCGTGAATGGCTACTTGATTTTAAACTTTGAGGATTAGAGCTTTTCATTGTTTGGTGTTGTTGATGCAACACACCTCATGTATGCATCTTATTAACCATATTTATTGTTTAAAAAAATGCTCGAGATGCATGACTACTTGCAACCAAATGGAAAAACAAAAAAAGGAAGAAGAGGCAACACCTGCTCGACTCAGGACCTCCATAATCGCAAATTCAACCCATGTCCAAGCTTCGCACGAGCTCGACTCAAGCAATCCATGACCCACGTCGCTGAAACCACATAAAGAGAAGAAGGGAGTGATGGCGCAAGCAGTTAAGACCTTCCCCTCTATAAAAAAGGGAGTTAGGGTTGATTCACACTACGTATGCATGAAAAGTGCAAGAGATAGAGTTGAGACGGAGAACCGAGAGAGGAGTCAGCTTCTCTTCAAAGGAGAAAAATCAAGAGAGAACCACAATGTGCCATAGTCAAAGCACTTTCACCTCAAAAAAGGGTGGAGTCGAGTTGTGCATGAGTCTTATTGCGTGAAGGGACCAATCGGTTCGACCAAACAGTCCACGCAAGTATCGTGTGAATAGAACCAAACCGAGAACTTTAAATAAAAAATTAAGGCTATTTTGGGGAATTTAAAAGCATCTATTATGTATTATGGCCATTAATTTTAAAAAAATTGAAGAACTTTGTTATTTGCAAGCCTACAAATTTGAAGACCCATGCACGTAAATCTTAGGCCCGGCTGGAAAAAGTGTGAAGACCTCTACCATCAATCTTGAGTTCAACAAGAGATGAAAACCTCTCTCTGTTGATTTTAGGCCTAGAATAAGGGAGAAGAATGCGCAATCACACTAAATTTCATAAAAAAACAATACTGCTGAGCAATCAGCCTGCTGAAATTTTTATAAAATTGCACATATTTAAACCATTTAAAAAAATCAAATAAAATACAGATTTTGAAGACCCGTGCACATCGATCTTGGGTCCGACTAAGAAAATTATGAAGTCCTCTTCCATCGATCTTAGGTCTAGCAAAAGATGAAATCCTCTTTCCGTTAATCTTGGGTTCGAAGTATAGAAGAAGAGTGCCGATTGCACTAAATTTCACAAAATACAGAACTATCAACATTCATGCCAAAATTTCATGACAAAAATTAAAATATTTTTGATAAAATTGAGTAATTATCAAATTAAATGGACTACAACCACTTTTTTCACTCACATCAAAATAACTAGATCATAAATTAAGGATTTAAACCTAAATAATTAGTCCTCTAAAAAAATTTAAATACATTAACAAAAAATTCAAAATTAATTTACTCATGTGACAAATTTTGTAAGGTTAATAATTGTAAATTATTCAATTGATTGGAAATGATGCATCGAATATCAAAATACAATCTAACCATTCTCTAAAAAATATCAAATAACCTAACAATCATAGATTGTTTCAATTATAAAGAGATTACAAAACTAATATTGGCCTTTCAATGAATATAAGCCAAATCGTCTTCATAAAAATGAAACTCCATATTCAAATAAGATCTTTTAAAGGATGTAAGTTCAATTTGTATTTGCAAGGTAAAATAATACTCACATCTATGAAATTTCAAGGGATCTAAGTCCAACCTATATTTGTAAAACAAACTCCACTTTAAACAACCGGCATTTTAATGAATGTAAACCCAATCATTGTCCACAAGGTGGACCATACTTTAAATAATTGACATTCCAATGGATGTAAGTCCAATCATTATCCGCAATGCGGATCCACATTTAGCCTAGCCATTCCAATGAATATAAAACCAACTCATGTTCATAAAAATAAAATCCACATTTAACTTAGGCTTTCTAATAGATGTAAGTCCAATCTATGTTTGCAAGACAAATCTTAATTTCAATATATAGCTTTTCAAAATTTGTAAGTCCTGTTAATATAGTATATTAATAATAACAAATCTTACATATATCATAAAATTCTCAAATCATTTTGTCTAAAAGACGAAGTCATAAGACTAAATGGTCGAGCAAAACTTACAAACTAAGTTTAGCTTAAATAACCCAATGAACACCTGCACAACAACACTGGTCTACTTATGATTCTTGGGTGAGGCAACTCATGGTTGTTAATCAAATTCCCTAGACATTACAGCTAATAGCCCTCTGAAGTTAGTAGATTAGAATAATAGTTGGTCCTAGGATGACATAACTATGAGATCTTGATCGGGACTACTTGCATATGTCCCAAATAGTCATCCACACAATGTCACTAAGCATTGATTTATACCAGAGATTAATATCTACATCCAACCTTAATCAAGAGTGCTCTTTTACTAAAGAAGGATAATTAACTAGGAACCCAAATCTAAATAAATCCTAAATATTAGGAAAATCTGATTGAATAAAGCTTAATCTGCCTCATGAAGAAGAAACTCCTAACATCTTAGATGACAAAGAGTTCGAGTATTTTTCCTTAGCGATCAACGACTCAAGTCACACCTCTAAGGAGCATAAAAATTAACTCGAGGCTTAAGTCTCACTATCGCTGATATGATATGATATGATATGTTATGTTATATTATGCTTATATCTAACATATCTAATACAATACTTAAAAAAAAGTCAAAAGATAATTTAAGTATAGATTACTAAATTGTGTTATTAATTTATTTTAAATTATATTGTATCTACTTTTAACTAATATCATGAATAAGTAGAAAAAATAGTGAATGAAAATTATTTTTAAAATATCAATGAGATAACCAAAGAATGATATAATTATTATATATAATGACTCTAAAAATGATAAAAGTGAAAATGAGATTGTTGTGTATCCTGATTTTCATAGTATATTTAAATATTAATTGACTACTTACCTTTTTTTTTTTAAGATTTTCACTTTATATTAATAATTAAAATTAAACTTCGGGATTACTATCTTTATGATGATAAGCTAAGTAGATATGTCAATGATTTATATCATATGTATAAATTATTTTTAAATTTATGAGCTTTTATTCTCTGCTTTGAAGCTTTACTTTGATCTGTCTCAAATCTTACGTCTAACCTTATTAAGAAATATCTTAGGTTTTGATTTCACCTTTTTAAACCTTGACCATCTCACAAAACTAAAATGCTACATCGACCATGATCATTCAAAAAATATTCAAAACACATGGAATTCAATTAATGCATGGCAAGACCCCTATTGGCAAATCTCAACAAGCATAAAAACAAGTGCCACTCTCCTTTCTTAAAAACCATAGCTGGCCACCTCCGCTATTACCAAGTGAATAATGCAATAAAAAGTGGTTTAAATGCTTCACAAATTGCTTTGGCCAATTATCAATGGAAGTAGATTAGTCTAAACTTCTCTCAAGGCATTCTTACTATGCATGTGGCTTTTCAATGCGTATGTTATAGTGGTCCTCTCATTTTGACTCATCCATAAAACCTCCTATAACTCTAGTGTGGATTTCCTTTGATTGGTTTTGTTTCCCTATTTCAGTCAGTTTACATTATATTATATGGTTTCTATGTTTGGCAAACCCTTACAAGTTAATGCTTAAATCATTCACTTTTCTAGATTGTGTATGGCAAGGATTCTGGTGAAAATGGACATTACAAAGCCTATAAAAAGAGAGGCTTGAATTGACACTTCTACTTATGATTATTGGCAGCAAGTTGTGCTTAAAAGCATTCCTTTATATTACACCTTATAAAATATTTGAGTAAAAATATTCTAATTGCTTCAAAGCTCGTCCAAAATTGAGGAAATCACTTCTTAGCATCCTAACAATCAAATACAATGGGAAATACAAATAATCCAAACCTATCTTTAATGGTGGTGGATGCAATTCCACCATCATCAATTCAAGATTGCACACAAAATCTAAAGCAATTTTGGATAATAATATAACATTTGGGGCTTCAGAGTGTCAACTTATTAAATTAAGCACTCACAAGGATATCATCATCTCATTAGCATCCAAAAACACTGATACAAGTCCTTCAAATGAGTTAGACCCTCATTCTCTTACTATTATTGAGTACGTTGATGCCATATACTCAGAACAACTATCTGATTGAGATGATAGCTTACAAGTGTTGATGATCGAACAGATAGGAAATTTCACACTATGTTCTCTAGGAGAGGGTGACATTAGGAAAAAGAATATCATCATTCTCTAATATTCACAAGGCTACAAACTAGGGGTCATAAATGAGTGCTCTCCAAGGATATCTTCACCTATTAGATGGACAGTTTCATCTTTATCATCATGTTATCTAAAATTGTGTATTTGTCTTTTCCATAATCTAGCAATTCCTTGTGGTTCTCTTATGTGGACTAATATCATCATCTCACAAAGATCCTTCCACCATCAACCATCATCACTTTCAAGACAAGCAACAAGGTTTCCAATTCTTGTATGATGACTTACTAAATACTACTCGGTTAATATCAGAAAAACAGATCATTTTTCAAGAATAAGAATAACAAAAAGGAGGAGGATAAAGTGAGACCAATTAATCTCAAGAGCAAAGGATTGGTTATGCTTCATGATGGGAAAATTTTGAAAGATTATATAAAGATGCAGTAGTGCCAGCCCAAAATGGAAGAGCTTGTTTTGCTGACAGTTGTCTGATCAGTCGTTTCGAACTAATAGAAATAGAATAGGTAATCTGAAGATCGATTGGCCCTTCAGGCCTCAAACTGACCTTTTACTCTGTTAAGAGAAAAGGTATTTCTCAATCTTATTCAAATGACGGGCCTTTATTTGTAATGGGACGTGGATAGAATGCCTAAATAAACATGCAAATAAACAAGTTCTATTAATTATAAATAAGGAGCCCCCCTAAACATATAAATAGAGAGCCTCACTAACACCACTGTCAAAAAAACACAAGCAACCAATCAAAAATAATGCCTGCACTCTTTGATGCAACATTCTAACAAGTTGCAAATACAGCACATGCGAATCATCAGTATCAACGTGATAACATAATTATCATCAAATCAAAACAGCTCATCCAAACTATTATGTATTCACCTTTGTGAATTTTATAATTAATTCCGATCGAGAGTTGAATTTGGTGTTAGCACAAATCTAGGATATTGTGCTCTACAAATAAATAAAATGTACGACTATTGTAACATGGGCTTATGACTGTTTTAAATGTCATAATGCTCTAACTAGACTTCCTAAAGCTTCATCTAGTAAATTCATCAACTTCTTTATCATCGCCATCATTAGCCTTAACCTAACATTTTTGGGGATATCATCATCTAAGAAGCTTCATTCTTTATGAAACTAAATTAATTCTTATTATTGTTATTAATGAAAAAGACATAGTAAATAGTTTTAAAGTAAATGCATAACAAATCCAAGAATTGAAAGGAATTCCATGCCTAACTCATTTACTAAAAAATGGAAACACACCATCATGTCATGGGATGAAAAAAAAAACTACCTTGATACCATAGCGCACAATCACATCCCAGACTGACTATCACCATGAATCTTGTGACAGATAACAATGCGTATGTACACAAAAATGCATGTATATGCATCCATGTGCCCTATCAATATCATGGAGAGTTTAGATTCAGAACAAGAGGGAATCTGTGAGGATGCACGAACTCCTCATGTCTCACGAGCTGAGAGACCAGATCAAGAGTACTAGTGAGCACACATATAAGTTAAGACTCAAATTATAAAAGAAAAAAATATATAGGTTCAGTATACAAGAATCTATAGGTATGCAAATGAAATAATAAAGTCTTTCTAAATAATTAAAATTAATGATTTTCATAAAGAAAAAAAATCAGACCAATTCCAGCAGCATGATGCAAAGCAGTGGCCCCCAATGCACTAGAAGCAGAAGGATCTGCTCCTTGTTCCAAGAGATAAATGACAGTATGAAAATGCCCTTGTCGAGATGCATGGAGAAGTGGGGTTTCACCTGTTAAAAAATAGCTAAAAACAGTTACTAGAAGATGCAACAATAATCATAAAAGTAATGCTAAGTCTAGAGATATAATATAAAGGACTGTAAGGAAATAATGTAAACACTAAACATGTAACAATTTTTATGAATGTCAGCAATAGACACACTGTGATTAGACAAGAAAGAATTAGGCTAGCAAAGCAAGTTTAGGCCCCATTTGGGTTAGCTTTCTAAATGCGATTTTCTGAAAGCAACTTTCCCAACACAACCAAATGCCATCGGGTAAATAAAATATACGCTTTTCAACATAATCTAGTAGAGTGTGGTGACTATCAGATAGCCGCTATCTAACTTTCCAAAATATAAAAAAATTGTAATGCCACCACAACTTTTTAGACAGTAACGTTTTCTATAGCAACTTCATAGCTACATTTTCACATAGCTACAACTACTCTAAACAGACCCTTAGTCTAAAGAACACAATTTTCATAGGAACATATGATTGCATTAAACCTCAACATATTGCAACTTACTAATTTAGTTAGCTAACAATTATGAAATACTGAAACTTTCAAAAGTCCAAAATGTGTTGACTTGCTAAAAAATCATGTATGACATTTTTTGCAAAAGTACAATTTGACACGATCAAGACACACTCTGATAAAGTTGAGGCACACTAACACAAACAAAACACGTGATCACGATGAAATGCAATTTTTTTAGCTAGCTTAATGAACTATTTTTTAACAATCATAGTGAAAGTTTTATTGAAGAGTACATTGGTTCTAGTAGTGATTATAATTGTTAGGCAAAGTGTGTTAGATCAATTAGAGGTGCATCAATGTATTTGTTTTAAAATATTTTCAATATTATATCCTCTTCTTTTAATCGTGTCATTTTGTGTGAATAATATAATGTTGATATTGACAAAATCATACCTATCAATTAATAATAATGTTGGTGTATTATGTACTATTAAGTACACTTGATGAAAACAAAGAACACTTAATAAGTTATTAAAATATAATTATAATAAAACTAATGTTAATTTCTTTTTGTTGGTCCCTAGGCATGTTATGTGAAACATATGATATTACATTTCATTTTATGTTTTTTATAGAAACTAAAGACATTAGGTATTTTTTATTGCATATTTTATATTAAAAATTTATTTTATATATATATATATTGAGTCCATCGTATGCCATGCCATACTGTTTATGGTTACCTTATTTTTTGTTGTGTCATGTCATGTCCATGTAGATGTTTGAGTTTCAGAGGCTAGAAAAGATGCCAAAATTGTAGATAAATATGTGAGTAAAGTAGGATATGTTACAGTTCATGTTGTGGCATCGCAAATGAAAAGCACCAAATAATATCCATAAGTAATAAACAATGATTGATTATTTTAAGGCATTTGCCATTTAGGTCCGTAAATTCGCTTAAGAAAATATAGTCCCATATTCACTTGCATGTAGAGCTTTTGTAATTGCAATGTCAAATTTTTTTAAAAAATTCTCTAAATTTGTTTCATATGATTCTTCATTTCCCTCTCCCCACATTTACATTTTTTAAATGCATCTATTAGTAAGAAAAATAGCAAACATCTCATTTTCACATAAAAGCAATAACCTTAATCAAGCTTATGAGAAACCATATTGTAGAATTTACAATGATTAGAGAAAAATTTGTAACAAAGTTCTTTTAAAAATTTTACTAATGGATAATAGATTGTATGAAATTTTGGGAAAGAAGATAAGTAAAATTGGAACCATGTAGCTAAAGTAGATTTTCTCAATATTAATTACCTAAGTCAAAAATCCATTGGCAATTCTCACAGTGTAGTTTTGGAGCAAAGATGCATTTTATGGAATAAAGAGATATCCTCTATCACATGATTAGATGGCCTAAATCCATGATCCAAGTTGACAATATTCAATTTTTTATTTAAATGTATTTAAGATTATGCCTTTGTGAGCCACTAGTAGTTGGATTTGTTTGGAGTTATTTAAGCATCTTTTACAACATTTGACATTGTAATTCATTTAACATGACAGCGTTGGGTTTGATAAATACTGTTATACATAGATAAACCATGATAATGTCTTTTAGGCTCTAATAACTTGGCTCTCTATGAAGTTTCTTATGCGTTTCTAATGTATGTCCAAACTTATAATAAGGATCACACCAAAACTTTTTTTTCTTAAAGCATTATCGTTGGATGTGGACATATTTCTTGAGATGCAAGTGTCAATCCATCAAGGTGAGTTGGAGCTCCTTGGTTCCCCATCATAATCTATTTTTGGCTTTCTGTATAAATGGAAGAGGTTTCAACTTGAATGTCTTAATATAGATTTTATCAATATTTTTATTTAGTTTAAGTATGAATCCTATCTTTCTCAACAATTTTGAAATATTTTGAAGCATTCCATAGGCAATCTCAATCATGCTCTTCAAAAAATATCAAGTTGTTACTAAACTAACAAAGAGTATTATGATATTAAGTATATGAGAGCTCACCTTGATGAAGAGATCATAGAGGGCACCTTTGATTTCTGGAAACCTTACAACATTTTAATTATCAGAGCATGTTTCTTTTACGATATCCCATATTTCTTTCACAACCCCATAAAATATGAAATTTTGACCAATTTCACTATACATGATGTTGATAAGCCAGTACATTACCATATTGCTTTCAAATTACCAAGTCCTTTGGATATTCATCTTAAGGATGAATGTGAACAATAAAAGTATGTTGATGATGGCTTAGTTCCTTTTGTAATGGAACAATATAACAGACTATCAATCTATTGATCACCCATTGCCTTATTTACCTTCTCTTGTCATATGACTTGGCTCCTTTTAGATCCAGATCTAGGCCTTATCTATTTCTTCAACTATAATGATCTTGGGCCTAGCCTATATAAAATTGTTAATTTGTAGGAGTTTTAAGTCTCATCAGAGTTTGACATGCAAGCCCACAATAAATTTCATGAAAATTCATTTTTTTTGCAATGAAAAAGCTTGCCTTCAAAATTCATTGTTGTAGTCTTGCACATGTTGCCCTTACTTCTATCTCAATTGTTTCCATCGAATCCATTGATCTTATGAATGGCTAATGAGATAAAATAAAGACCAAGGAGGCCTTTAAATTAGGACCATGGTTTTTTTGTTTTTTCATAAGTTAATCTTAGTATTCCACCACATGAGTGTGAGGGTATTTTTACCAAAGTATAACCAATTTTACGATAGGGGTTGGACCATATACCTTCATCCTCCCCCAAAATCGTGGAAGCTTTATCGTGATTGCAACCAACACCTCCTATTTTCAAGAAATTAAGAGAGCCATCTGAATGTTCCTTTATAATATTTCAAGTTTACTATCTTTATTCTGTGGCAAAAACAGTGGTCTCCCTTGGTGATTCTATAGCCTTAAGAAGATCTCCATGTGGGTTTCTACTTCACACTTTAAGGGTTCCTCACAATACCTAGAAATTCTGAAATCTAACAAGCTTAACTATAGGTCTAGCTATCTCAGGAAAGAGATAACAATGTAAGGTGTTTAAGGTAGAGTTTGAATACTCTTAATCAAAAGAAGAATATAATGTGGTTGGCTAAGAAGACTTTACATAAGGTGCTAGATGAAACTTTTGACTGAGCATAAAAAAAAATTGTTCGAAAAAGTTAAGGTTACAAAGCATAAAAGTTTAAGAAACCTACAAGTCTCAGATCTTTCCTGGATGGATATAATCAACAACTGAACAACAAATTTATTATTTTTCTTACTCTAGTAGTACTCTATACATTAAAAAATTAAGAAATATGTGAATTTTACTGGTATAAAGAGGAGAAGAAAAGAGAGGAGATGCTTAGAAGAGGTGAAGGAAAAGAGTTCACTCATTGATTTATTCCGATCAGCAAATACAAGAGGCTATTTATAATCAAAATAATAAGCAAACTAAAAACCAAAATAAACTATAAATAAGCAACATAGCCTATCTAACCATACAAGAAGTTTATTGATAAGGTAAGTTAAAATTTAAATAACTATTCATATATTATTTAAATGTTTAGAGAAAAAGACCTAGAGAATAGGAAAATTTTCATTGAATGAAATGTGGATTTTTATCTCTATTCTCCTCATTATCCTCCATCTTCAATGGTTGTCCCACCTTTTAATGAAATTTAGATTGAATTTTGAAGTCCTTTCCTTACCTTCTTCTCTTTCTTATGTGAAGATTAGACAATTCTCTTGATTTTAAACAATGTCCGCCAAAAAGAAATCTCTTATACAACTAAATTGGGTCCCTCCTCTAAGAGGGCCAACTCCCATTCATGATAGAATTTTTGAAACTTTTATCAAGGATTTCATCAATAATGATACCTAAATTTGTGGGTGCCTCTTGGATCACTGAATTTGAAGAATATCCTATTATCAAGGGTCTCCTAAAACATTTTATCATAGACATGGGGTGCCTTTAGCTACCAAGAGATGCCCTTCGGTCTAAAGAACACCGACGTAATAAACTAAAGATGAAAACTAAAAGCCTACATCATACACTCATCAAAAGGTTTTTCATTAGTCACCTTGTTGATCGTTTCGAGGTGTTCTCAATGTTAAGAAAATTCAACATGCAAGCGAATCTAGCCAAATGTACATTAAGAACCTCTTTCAGTAAATTCCTTGGCTTCATAGTTACTCTTAATGGCATCTCTACAACCTGGATAAGGTATGTGCATTTTGGATGCCACTTTTCTCCATTTAGTTGAGGAAGTCAGTAAGCTTGCAAAAAAGTTAGTTGGCCCCAACCGATTCACCTCCTAGTCAAGTAAGCAAAGCACTCCACAAGGCCTTACACAAGATAGAGTTTGCTTGGATGCCCAAATGTAAGACGACATTCCAAAATCTGAAACAACACCTCATCTCCTCTCTAATTTGAAATAATTTGAGGTGAGTGAATCTTTAAAGGCATACCTAGAAGTCCACAAGTCAGTGATTAGTTCTCTATTGATTTAATAAAAAAAAAAAGAAACAACTATCTATAAATTGTGCTAGCCACTCTCTTAATGAACATGAATGATGACACCCAATAATGGAGGTGGTAAGCACATTAGATCAAGGTCAAGCCTCACTATCAAATACTTCAAAATCTTGAACAGCCTAGACATTTTTCAAAGTGATCAAGCTACAACACAATCAAAGCTCAAATCATGATGAAGATCATCAAACCTACTTAGCTATTGAACATTTATGGTGTCTGGAAGAACACAACAACAGAGTGTAGTGTCCTCAAGAGTCCATAGGAGATGATTCTCAAGTGTGTCAACTGCCTAACTTTCAATGTCACCAACAACTAGGTGCACTATGAAGATTTCTTGGAAGCTCTTTGTCTCATTACCGAAATCAATATCAAGAAACCTATGCTCTGTCACACCCCAGATGACCCCCTACCTTTATCCTGTGTAATAATAAGGATGATTTGACGCACGATTCCAATCGACACGTAGCATGTATGATATTTAATAAATCAGAGATGACTCGGTTGCATCACTAAATATTTGGAATCCCTCGCCCGCGATGGAATAAAATGCAATGGTCAAATATTTTTCATTCAAAACTCGCCACATTCAGTCCATTGTAATTTGATATCATTTCAATAAATTAGATAGATAGAATACGAGAATGAAAAATCTGTAATAACGCTAAGCTGTAAAACCTAAGAACTTAGACACGGCAACTCCACTGCGAGTTCTAATAAATCCTTGTAATTCCTACAACTTAATTCGCAATTCTTGGAGTCATCGTAGGAGATTTATGTATGGTTGATGCCAGACATCAATCCCAAACTCCACTTCGTGTTGGTGGCAACCGTAATTTCTGGAGGCTCATCGTGATATACTATTCATCCGTAGTTCAAAATGTATAAAGATTTAAAGATTTTGGTGGTCATAAAAAAAGACATACCGAATATGTCTCTAAATGTCATTTGTTATAAAGGCGAGCATCAAAGACCGATTGTTACGCCATTATCTGGGTGGAAGTGGGAAGAAAATGAATTTTGTTATGGATTTTATCTAAAGCCGTGATAAGTAGGGTTGTTGTGGATAGATTGTCCGCCTCATTTCTTACCCATGACAGATTTTAGATGATTAAGAGTGGATTAGAAAGGGATAATACGCTACACTTAAAATGCCTTTTCATCCACGTGATGGTGACAATCAGAACAATTCAAGTCCAGAAGATTTGTTGAGACTATGTTTAGATTTTGGAGGTATTTGGGAAGATCATATTCATGATCGAGTTTGCTTACAATAATACCACCTATTGATATCTCATGAAGATATGGTCGAAAAGTGTAACTCCATCGAAGTTGGGAGAGAAAGACAACAGGTCAGAGTTGGTTGATCGCTAGAAAAATCGATTAATCGAGATAGATTGTGAATTCTGGTCCCTAAGTTTAGACGATTATTGTTAGGAATCTATGTTCTTAATAATTTCATGTATGATATTTAATAAATATGTATCATATAAATACTTTTATAATTCTGATTAATTTGCGAAGAAATGCCGAAAGGTACGGTCATCAATAAATGACTCGAACTCGTCTTTGGAGATAATTCTAACAGAGTGAAATACAACCAGAAGAAAGGTGAATGAATCAATTAGTAGTTGATTTCCAAAGAGTAATTTTCATTAAATCATTTCGTTCGTCTATATCAAATCATTTTAGAAATGTCATTTATAATTGATGGTTTTGACTTCATAACAAAAGGCGTACCCTACGTCTTTAAAAGGCGAAGGTATAGGAACCATACTACTTACTACTGACACAATCGTTAAGAGCTCCAACCTCAAAATGTCGGAATGAATACTATCAATCACGCATCTCGTCAACTTTTATCTCAAGGCAGATTTCTATATATCCTTCCTATCACAATTTTTTTCGACATTTCGCTTATTTATCATCGCATTTAAAATACGCCTATATGCCCAATGAAATCATATATACTAACAGGCTTATAATCGTAAATCAATAATCTACGAGTCAGTAATAAACATTTGTATTCAATACGTAAATATCTATACGCCATTTATACAATTTATACAAGAAGTAGTAAACTGGCATACATCTAATAAACCGAATTTAAATTAGAATTATGTCTCACCCTCGGTCGTGTCGGTGATGCTTCCTCGATTCCTCCTCGAGCACAACCTATAATGAAATAACTCTTCTAAATACTTCTAATACATTAAACTCATAAAAACTCATAATTAACATTAGTATTATCGCCTTAAACTGTAATCTTACCCGAAATTGATATCTCCTCATAAGCTACCTGAGCACGAAGTAATCTACTAACGCCAATATTAATTACCGCTTCAATCAACAAACTAAAATTAACAAACAACGCCAATCCTAAACCCCGCTTTAATACAATAATTTCAACACTACAGCCAAAAATAGTTTGGAACTCCCCAATCACGCATTTTAACACCAAGGAAGGTCAGTGAAAGAAAAGGGATAGGAAAGAAAATTAAGAACTTACAAAATTCTAAGTCGACGAGGACGAAATCCGAACACCCGACGGTTCACGGATTTCCGACCAGCAACTTTGATTTTCCAACCCGTGGCTTCACGGAGGATGGCGGTTTAAGCGACGACAAAGCGCGGCGGTCAGCGCGGCCCAGCGGCGGCGCCACGGATGCTCAATAAGCCTGGAATCCTTTGCCCGCCGCGACGCCTTCAAGGCCATCTGAGCGGCAAGCATCGCTATCGACGCCGGGGAAAGGGAGCGCGGTTCTGCTCGCGGTCACGAGCCGTCAGCGGATGTCGAGGGGAAAGGAGGAGACGAACTTCAGCGTGAAGGAAATGAAATAAGGCCGCGGCTATGGAAGGAATGAAATAGGAAGCTGCGGGAGAAATCCAACCATACACGCGTCGAATGGCTTAATCCTACGATGCATGCTTCTGTAACGTAGTAAGGCAATTAGGAAATAAGCTAATTGGATTAAATGGTATTACATGCTCCAAGTTCATTCTTTGTTTGTGATCAACCAAGTTTTGTGAGTTCAGGAAGTTTTTCAACTCAATCAAGACCCAAACAAAGTGAGAATTAAGATAGCTAAGTTGGATAATTTTGAGATAGCATGCCACCTGGACAAAATAAATCAACAAACCTCTTATCAAAGTACAATACTCTTATGTCACTCCTATTTTTGAGCTATCACCAACCACCAATGAGTCAAAGACCTGCATGAAGCTCCTCGTTGGTTCACTCTTATTAAAAGCTAAATGTCCGATGTAATGCCTGGTCATGATTTCACCAAGCCAGATACACATCAAGTAGCCAAGTATTTCATGTCCAATGGCATGTTTTTTAACAAAATTTTTCTAAAGTCTCCTTCTATTTTCTTTACTTATACATAAGAGCTATCAGAAGAAGTACAAGTTGGCAAGTATCATAATCATTCAACGACCATATGTTTGCTAAAAAGGTAATAAATAAACCTTATTATAGTTGAATCCAAAACAAGATGGAAGGTTTACGACAAGATGACAAGCCTATCTAAGGTTACCACACAAGCTAGCTCAACAACTACAATCAATCACTAGCCCATAGATACTCACCATATATAGGATAGACTTCATCAATTCTTTTCCTTCGTGGAGTGGCCGAGCAATTCTTACATATCCTAATTAATTACTTTACAAAGTGGATCAAAGTAAACTTCTTTTCCAAAATCAACCATCAACACAGTTTTAAAATTCCTCTAGTCACAAATATTCATCCTCTATGGCATTCCATAAATAATCATCAATGATAATGGCATTCAATTTACTAATAATAAGCTTAGGAACTTCTGTAAAGGCTATGAGTTCAATCTTAAGTTTTCTTAAATCAACCACCAATAAACAAATGAACAACCAAAGGCAACCGACAAACTATTTTGAACCTTCCCAAGTAAAATATGGTCACAAAAAAAGCCCCAATCCAAAGAGCTATCATCCAAGCTCTAGGACTATAAAACAGCACTGCCCACCAACATATAGAAGATGATTTTCTCACTCCCATTCAATGTTGAGGCTACCACTCCAATGAAAGTCTACAACAAACTAGGCCAAATCTATGTAACTACCACCCTCACTTCTAAGAGGGATCAACCATGGTGCAACTAAAATGATCAACACATGCAGGATATACTTGAATACTCGAGGAAAAATGTGATGAGGCACCCCCAACATATATGCACCTAAAAAGATCAATTTTTGTTGGCTTTCTTAAACATGTTTACATCCCAAAAACTTCAAGTCCTAAGAGCAAAGAAATCAAAATAGATCAAGTGGAAAAAAACATAAAGTTTAATTAAAAGTAGTCAAATTCATTCATCATCAAGAAGGTCAATGGCCTTGAATTTTTCAAACTATATAACTGTGATGAATAGCCTTAGACTTGGAAAACCAACAATCTTAAATTCCTCTATATGCCTATGAAAGTTTCTAAGGGTTATTTGGTGGATGTAAATAGAGTGCATTACATTCAATTTGTATGGGTTTATAAATTATGGCATTTGGTTGGATGTAAGAAAAATGCAAAGTAAACTTTTGATATATTTGAAAACCAATCTTTAGTTCATTTTAAGTGAATACAAAACTTGTCTAATTTGATTGATTTTAAAAAACACCGCACAAGCCGAGTCATTATCACGAGCTATCGCCCACCACCATCAATCACCTATTGCCATTGCACCTGCCCACTGTCATCGCCAACTAACTGCTCAGGGCAACCACCGTCCACCTCCATTGACCACCACCATTGGGATTTATATTAAACTCCTTTTACTTCTAGCCAAATACAAAAAAGCAAACTCCTCCATTTTTTTTACCTTCAACCAAATAATTCTAAAACATTTCAAATATATTATACTTTAAATATATTGTATTCATTTTTCAGCAAACTAAATGGACCCTAATTAAATAAAAAGTACCATCTAAAAGGAGTATGCAATATGTAGCTCTTGACTGCCCATAGTTTGGCATAGTAATTCAAAAAGGATATTTCCTTATTAGTTCTCACTAGAATAAGCCATACAATTGATCTCAATAACCCAACTACCTATCTCATTTGTATCATAGAGACAAGCCAACCATATTTTCTAATACAGACGGCCAAATCTCGACTACCCACATTAAGGGTATAAGTCTTATCATTACACAATCAATTAAAAATACTAAGAAAGTTGTTTCTTATCTCAAGTACTTTATTTTTTACTTTGTTTCAAGTGATCCACTATGAATTTCTTAACGAACACTCAGGTAAGTTGAGGTGATGCCATATGTAGATAGCTACTTGCAAGAATAATCCAAAATTCTAATAAGAACACTCAGGTAAGTTGAGGTGATGCCATATGTAGATAGCTATTTGCAAGAATAATCCAAAATTCTAATAATGGTCTAACCAAGGTGAGTTGAGGATACAAAGAATTTCTGAAGGTTTCGTATTAGACTAACTAGACATGGCTAAGACCCCTACTTAAGCTACTCAAACGTTCAAGTAACTGAGTAAGTAGCCCACAATAATGATATGTTATAAATGGCTTTGTCCTAACATAGTTGCTAACATGCACCAACCTGGGTGATAAGTCTATTAATAAACCCCCATCCTATTGTAACCACCAACACAACAAGGCCAAGGGATCAACGCTAATGTCATGAACACGCCAAGATTGCCTAGAGCCATCATGCGAGAAACCACTCTCCTTGAATGTTCCATCGAAGTTAGACTAGTCGACATTAGCCTGTTAAACATATTCTTCGAGCCAACTTCATAAAGGACCCCAACCCAAATCATCATGATAAATTTGCCTTCTCAAAGAAACATAAACTGAGAAAAAGATAAGTGTAATGAGTGAGCCACATCCTTGAAGTATAAAAATTTGTGGCCAAACATCCTTGAAGTATAAAAATTTGTGGCCAAACATAGAGCTTTGGTGCATATAAAATGCAAAAGAGAAACTAATGCATTACAAATTAAACTTATAGAAAGAAGAATCAACTTACCATTTAAGATTTATTTTATTAAATAATTTGTAATAACCAGAAATCAGAAGAAAAAAAAAGAAGAAAAGAAAAATAATAAAATCCAACTGTAGCGGGGATTGGCTTCGAATAGAATAATTGAAGGAGGAGCTCGGTTTCATTTTGCCGAAACAGACTTCCCAAAGCAACGAGAAGGAAAGGGAGAGAAAAGAAAGAAAGGTCGAGGGGAAGGGAAACCTTGAGTGCGTGCCCTAGCCAAGGTTTCGGTTTGCCGAAACGAACCCCAAATGTACGCCAGGGAGGGAGCGAGGGAGAGAGGGAGAAGGAGGCCTCATGCGTCCGTGCCCTAGCTGAGTGAGGCGGCTCCACTGCTGTCGGCATCAGGTCACTGGAAACTCTCGTGCGCAGACGACCGAGAGAGGAGGGAGCCCTTGCGTGTGCGAGAGGAAAGGAAGACCGTGCGTGGGTGCGTGACATTAGAAGCCGACGGTTGGGGCTTAGGGCAAACCGAGAGGTAATTTTATTCTTTCTTTTGGTTTTTTTATAAAAGAAATGCAATTATATTATATAGGTTTCAATTTCAAAAATAAGTGAAAACCTAAATGTCCATTTTACTATACAAATGTTTACATAATTATTTCAATATACAATATATATTTTAATTATATTAAAAGTTATGTAAATAAATCATAAATATATTGAATAAATATGTTGAAAGATTTATGAGAATAATTAAATTGACACCTATAAATGAAATGCTTATAATTTAGATGGATGCAAAAAATATGATTAATGGTATGAATAGATGAGAAGATAATTCTTTGCTTTATACAAATCAAACTTAATTATTTAAACATATTTATAGAGTGAAAATGATTATGTATACGCATATTAAGAGGTCATAATCTAAATTTAGTAATGAATAAAGTGAAACTGATAATTAATAAATAATTTAATAAATTAAAGTATTTTAAATAAATATCGATCATTTAAATAAGAATGAAAAATTATGTGAAAAAATTTAAATTCTAATAGTAGATTATGAATATTATCATAAGAGAGGTAATTATGTTTCAATATATATGAGTATTGATTTAATAAATGTTTTTAATCATACGAACTTCAATTAAGGAAAGAAGCATTAAAGGGAAGGAGATTCAAAAGAAAACTGCAAACTAAAATGGGTAATTATGTTCTTACATTTATGGTAAAAATGTCTTTAATTTCTTGTGATGAAATGCATTTTTATATGATTATGACTTTTTTCTATACTGTAAGTTGTGATTTATTTTCCTCTTTCTTCATAAATTGTGATTTTTTTTTATGTTTTATATTGAATAATAACTGACCCATTATATCATATTTGTCATTATTATAAAGTTAAGCGATTTAATTGCATTAATTAAACACCTTCACTACTAATTATGTGCCCCAAGAATATGATGTTATTTAACCAAAATTCACACTTTGAAAATTTTGCATATAATTCATTTCCTTTCAGAGTTTACAAAATAATGTGAAGATGATTTTCATGAGCTGCTTCATCTCTAGAATAAATTAGAATATCATCTATGAATACAATCACAAATGAATCTAAAAAGGGTTTAAAGATCATATTCATAAGATCCATAAATACAGTTGGAGCATTTGTTAAGCCAAAAGTCATTACCAAAAACTCATAGTACTATATCTTGTACTGAATGCAATATTTGGTATATCTTCTTCTTTGATCCTAAGCTAATGATAATCCGATCTTAAATCAATTTAAAAATCAAGCCTTCTAGTTGATCAAAAGATCATCAACTCTTGCAAGGGATATTTATTCTTCAACGTGAATTTGTTAAGCTCTCTATAATCATGCATACCTTAAGCTCCCATCTTTCTTCTTCACAAATAATACGTAGCTCCGGAGATGTAAGCTTTGATAAATCTCTTCTCCAACGATTCTTGCAGCTGATTATTCAACTCTTATAATTCTTTGATCGTCATTCTATATGATACTTTTACTACAAATTTTGCACCTTGAATTAAATCAATAGAGAAATTTATCTCTCTGACTGGATGTAAACCTATTAAATCATCCAAAAAATTTATAGATACTCCTTTACTACCGTTATATCTTCTAATTTCTTTACCTCTTTAGTAATATCAGTAACTTGAGCAAAAAACCTTCATGCCTAAAGATCTTGAACTTTCAAGCAAGACACCATCATAGCAAATACTCTTTATGCCCCACAAATTTAAATTTTTCTTCTCCAGGAATATTGAATTTGACTATCTTTTTGTAGCAATCTATAGTGACATAATGTTTAGATATTCAATCCATTCCAAAAATCACATCAAATTCATATATCGATAGTGCTATTAAATCTGCACCCAAGCTTCTTTCACGATATTCGTTCACACCGCAAAAATTTCAAAGATTCATTTAAGATCTATTTGGCACAGAAAAGTTCGCATTTTTCCATAACTTTTAATCTCAAAATTCTCACATTCCTCGATATAATGATGTGATGCTCAAGATCAAATAAAACTCTAACTGATTTACTTTGAATAAAGATAATACCTATAAATGAGTAGATATATAATAAAATAAATATATATCTAAAGACAATATAAAATTTTAACAATATTAATTTAAATAAAGACATACCTATAATGACATTAGAAGGCTTTCGCTATACGTGAGTGCATAAACTTCAGGTATTCATTTGCTCGATTGAGATGGAAGCTAGCTGATTCAAATATCATTCGTTTCACCAACAAATTCCTCAGAGGTTGAACACTTATCCTAATATTAGTTGAAAATTTCTAACTCAAGATACGATAAGATTTTGCCATATGTCATGGCTGATGGCACTAATAGCAAGTGTTTGTACCTGAGAAGCACTCTTGATATGCTCTTCCACATTTTGGGCATGTAGTAATACTGCTACTGCTGGCATTAGTATAAGACTTAGGCTTCTTCCAGTTTGACTTTTCAGTTTGAATATTCTGCCCAAATTTAAACCTATCATCATTCCTCCTCTTCTGAATATCTCTCCTCCTCTGAGTAACTTGCAAATCTAATTATATCCTTCTATCCCTCTCCACCAGTACAACATAGTCAACAATACCAAGAGAAATCAAGAGCTGTCTGACTACATCCTTCAGTTCAAATAGAAACCTATGATATTTCTCTTCTACATTTGGTATCAACTGAGGTGTATACCTTGAAAACATTGTAAACTCAATTTCATATTACACGATAGAACGATCTCACTATCCCAATCTAATGAGCTTGTCATGCATTTGTCTCCTAGCTGAGAGGGGTACAAACTAATCTCCAAAGGTCTTCACAAAGTCCTCCCATGAAACAAGATTGCAAGGCCTTCCTTCAAACTTATCTTGCAATTGTCCTCGCCACTATCTCTCAGCTTTGCCCTCAAAAGCAAAAGAAACCAAAGCAACTTTTCTTCTGGAGGGCATGACATACTTTCTAAAATTTTCTATCTGCATCAACCAGTTTTTTGCTTCAACAGGTCCTCCTATTCCTGAGAAAAGAGGTGACCTCATATCCTGAAATAATTTCAAGTATTTATCCATAGGAACCCCGCCATTTCCACTAGCTTGAATATGCTAATTTCTTATCATTTGAGTCATTATTTTTATCATTTGTGTAAATGCATCTATAGCTAGTGAAGGCAGTTGCACCAAATTCTGGTGCTCAGCAGTTTATGTCTCCCTATTTTCACCCATAGCATTTTCTTGAATGATTTCATAAGCCTGAGAAGCACAAGTTAATTATAACTATTACGCACCAATCAATATAATCATATGCAAATTTCTTCATAAAATTTATCATCTGCCTAATACTTTGATTATGATCATACTTATGTCCCTAATTATAAAATCTCGTTCTGATATCACTCTTGTCACGACCCGGCCCGGGAGCTTGAAATATCAAAGCGAGAACAGACAGTCGGACGGATAAAAGAAAATCTGACATAACATTTACCATTTTCATTTGCCTTTTTTTGCAGCATTGCATCCCTAATCAAGCATAAAGTGAACTGCCAAAGATATACATTCATAACATACATTTATACATGATATTAATTCATAATTAATAGAAATCGCTTAACTTTATAATAATGACAATGACAATAATGTTTAAAGATTGGTTATTATTCAAATAAAAGAAAAATAAATTATAATTTATGAATAAAATATAAATCACAACTCAAGATGCAAAAAAAGTCATAATATAAAAAATGCATTTCATCACAAAAAAAATAAAACATTTTACCATAAACAAAGAACATAATTACTTTAATTTACGCTTTCCTCCTTCTTTAATGCTTCTTTCCTTAATTTAAATTCCTATTATTAAAAATATTTACTAAATCAATACTCATATAGATTGAAACATAATTGCCTCTCTTATAATAATATTCATAATTCTACTAATTTTTTAGAGATATTAAATTTTTCTGCATAATTTCTCATTCTTATTTAAATAATCAATATTTATCTAAAATACTTTAATTTATTAAATTTTTTATCAATTATCAATTTGAATGATCCTACTAATATGCATATAACATAATCATTTTCACTCTATAAATATATTTAAATAATTAAGTTTGATTTGTATAAACAAAGATAGAATTATGCTCTCCATCCATTCATACAATTAATCATATTTTTAGTACATCCATTTAAATTATAAGCATTTCATTTATAGGTTTTAGTTTAATTATTCTCATAAATCTTTCAATATATTTATTCAACATATTTATGATTTATTTACATAACTTTTAATATAATTAAAATATATATTGTATATTGAAATAATTATGTAAATATTTATATAGTAAAATGGACATTTGGGTTTTCCTTCTTTTTGAAATTGAAACCTATATAATATAATTGCATTTCCTCTATAAAAAAAATACAAAAGAAAGAATAATATTACCTCTTGGTTTGCCTAAGCCCCAACCCGTCGGCTTCTAATGTCACACACGCACGCACGGTCTTCCTTTCCTCCTCACAAGACATAAGTGGCTCCTCTCTCTCTCTGCCGATGCACGAGCTTCCAACCCGATGTCAGGTGGAGCCGCCTCACTCAGCTGGGGCACGCACGCATGAGGTTGCCTTCTCTCCCTCGCAGGGGTTCAGTTTGAACCAAACCTCTTGTGGCACGACGCAGTTTCCTTCCCTCGACCTTTCTTTCTTTTCTCCCTCTCTCGTTGTTTGGGAAGTCTGTTTCAAAGAAAACGAACTCCCTTCGATTATTCAATTGCCAATCGCCGCTACTGGTTGATTTTATTATTTTCTTTTTCTTCTTTTTTTTTTTCGATTCGATTATTACAATCTCTCCTCTTATAAAATTACTGACTAAATTTAATGACAATAATAGAAATAAACATATCTTTAATTAAACAAATGAGGATAAAGTCCTCGCATTTCTGATTCTTTCTCCCACGTAGCTTCTCATTCTAATCCATGTTTTCACAGTACACGGACAAATAGAATTTCTCTATTCCTAATATGCTTAACACATAGTCCATAATTCCTTCTAGCTCCTCCACAAATGTGAGATCAAGTTGAATATCAATAGGACCAGCAATAATTTTGTGGGATTCATCAGTAACATATTTTCAAAGAAGAGAAATATGAAATACATTGTGCATTCCTTGCATGTGAGAAGGTAAAGCTAATCTATAAGCTACTTTCCCAATTCTTTCCATAATTTTATATAGACCAATATAGCGTGGGCTCAACTTTCCAACTTTGTCAAATTGTTTTATACCTTTCGTGAGGCTGACTTTAAGAAATACAAATTTTTATAAGAGATTGTAATAACCGAAATCAGAATAAAACAAAAAGAAGAAGAAAAATAAAAATAATAAAATCGAACCGTACGATTAGCTTCGAATAGAATAGTCGAAGGGGGAGCTCGATTTCATTTTGCCGAAACAGACTTCCCAAAGCAACGAGAGAGAAAGGGAGAGAAAAAGAAAGAAAGATCGAGGGGAAGGGAAACGCGCATTAGAGGTTTCGCTATTTCAAACAACCCCAAACACACGCGAGAGAGGGAACGAGGGAGAAAGGGAGAAGGCGGCCGGCGTCCAGTGGTGAGTGGGTGGCTCCACGCCGACATCGGTTGCGAAAGCTCTCGTACCGACGACCCAGAGAGGAGGGAACCGGCGTGCACGGAGGAAAGGAAGACCGCGGCATGCGATATTGGTGTCGATGAGTTGGCAGGGCCGAGAGGTAATTTTATTCTTTCTTTTGATTTTTTTTTATGAAGGAAATGCAATTATATTATATAGGTTTCAATTTCAAAAAGAAGTGAACCCAAATGTCCATTTTACTATACAAATGTTTATATAATTATTTTAATATACAATATATATTTTAATTATATTAAAAATTATGTAAATAAATCATAAATATGTTGAATAAATATATTGAAAGATTTATGAAAATAATTAAATTGAAACCTATAAATGAAATGCTTATAATTTAGATGGATGTACTAAAAATATGATTAATGGTATGAATAGATGGAGAGTATAATTCTACCTTTGCTTATACAAATCAAACTTAATTATTTAAACATATTTATAGAGTGAAAATGATTATTACATATAAAGAATCATAATCTAAATTTAAGAATAATAAAGTGAAATTGATAATGATAAAGAATTTAATAAATTAAAGTATTTTAAAATATCGATCATTTAAATAAGAATGAGAAATTATGTGAAAAAAAATTTAATGCCTCTAATGAACTAGAATTATGAATATTATCATGAGAGAATTATGTTTCAATATATATGTATTGATTTAATAAATATTTTAATCATGTGAACTTCAATGCGAAAGATTGAAGATTCAAGAACCAGTGAATTATATTCTTACATTTACAGAAACTGCTTTAATTTCGCGACGAAACGATTTTAAATGATTATGACTTTTTTCCTTTACAACAAGTTGTGATTTATTTTTCTGTTTCTTCATAAATTATGATTTATTTTCTTGTTTCTTCATGTTGAATAATAGTCTGAATGCTATACCATATCATCACTTCATCATTGTTATAAAGTTAACTGATTTACTGTTAATTATGAATTAATAACAGATAAATTATGTATGTATGCAGTATGCCGAAAGGAGCACCCCTTATGGAATCGAGACGAATGTCTGCATGAAAAAAAATGAAATAACAAATAAGAATGACATTTCTTGGATGAGTTTTGGTAAAGGCGGTAAAGGTTTAGACTGACCTAAAATGGTTGATAAATGTAAAAGTAAGTTCACAAGAAATGTTCATTTGTACATCCTATACGTTTGATTGTTTGAGACATTTCTTTTATGTTATAACAAAAAACCGACATATATTCTTCTACTTTCTTTGCTTACTATATCAGAAAACATAATCAATCTACCCGAATTTATTCAATTCGTTGTTATTTTTTCGTGAACCATCCTAATTAGATGGATGATAGAATGGAGGGTTATGTTTATCGTTATAAAGAGACTTCAAAAGATAGGTATTTATGTCGGTGATGTTACATTATATTTTAAACTGTATTTCATATGAATTAAGATATATGGACAAATTGTTAATCAGTGTTGTGGATTGTATTTTATATGATTAGAGAAACATATTGTGAAATTTTGTTTAAGATTGAAAATATTATGTAAGGGTTTTTTTTATTCGTCCGGCCTGTTCACATTGATATTCCAAGCTCCCAGGCCGGTCGTGAACATAATTTGTGACTACTAGATAGTTTTTATTCTAAGGAGCATTTATTACTTTCACACCCTTAGGTATCAATCACCTAGGTCATATCATTATAGTGCATTAAAACTAGACATGCTAAAATTTTGAGAAAGCAAAACAATCAACATTAAATAAATCAAAATAATATACAGTTATACCAAGAAGTGATATTGGTGTACCTCCTAGAACGAAAACACAATACACCAAGGAAAAATGAATGAAGAACGAAGCAAATAATTCAGTTCAGATTTTTTAATAATGAAAAAGGGCTCCTCCCCACCCATACAAGACTATTTATAAGAATGCAAGACTGACACGCAACATAAAGAAATTGAAATAAAAATGCTAAAGGTATTAATAGTATGCATGTAAAATAAAATATATTATTCATGATATGCATCAACAAGAATAGTCACACCATCATAAGTTGGGCTCTTCACGATGACTACAGCATATTCCCTTTCACCTCAATGGAACTCGACTCAAGTTCCTAAATTGTGGCATTATCTGGAGGATGGAATTCATATTCATATATATATATTAAAAATAGGGGAGAGATTTAGTTTAGGTGGCAGAGAACTTCTGCAAGCATTCTCATTAATTTTCTTGATAATTTGAAAAGGACCAACCTTGCATGCGGAAATCGTTCTTTTTGAAGATAAACCAAAATAAGTCAACTTTGTGAAATTCCTTGTATCTATGTTTCTTATCTGTCTTTTGCTTATATGCTTGGGCGCTACTATGTAGTTTATCCTTGATGTTTTGAAGCATATTATTAAAATTTATGACCACATCTGCTGCTAGTTTGATACGTATGAGGGGAAGAATAGATATCCATAGTGTGATTAGGAATCTTAATGTATACTATGCTAAATGGAGATTTCCCCATAGAGCAATTCACCAGTGAGTTATACGCAAACTCAACCTAGCTAAGATTTTCATCCCACTATTTTGGTTGTTCTCCTGCTAGACATCGAATCATATTAGTAAGAGTGCGGTTTACAACTTCGATAAGACCGTCAATTTGTGGATGATATACCAAATTCATGTGAAGTTCTAGGTTCAGCTTCTCCCATAGCTCCCTCCAAAAACAACAAATAAATTTCACATCTCTATCTGATGTGAGACTTATAGGAATTCCATGTAGCTGAATAACTTCTTTGAAGAATAATCAAGCTACATTCAGTGCAACAAAAGTCTTTTTACAAGCCACAAAATGGAATATTTTCGAGAATTAGGCCACAACCACCATGATAAATCAAATCCTTTCTTAGTTTTGGGAAGTACTAGTATAAAATATAAACTTAAGTCCTCCGAAATTATTTCAGGAATAGGTAGCGGCATATAAAGCCCAATGTTTGGTTTAGTTCCTTAGTAAGTTTGGCAAGTAGAACATGGATCTATATATCTGCTGACAACCCAACGAAGTTTAGGCCAATAAAATCTAGCTTGAAGCTGATATATTGTTTTGTCTCAAGCAATATAAGCTGCCAAACCACCAGCATGCATTTCCTTGATTAATTGAGTCTGCAGCGATGTGTTCGAAATACACATTTGATTTCCTTTAAATAGATAACCTCACTTTAAGGTGAAATCAGCAATTAATGTGTGGGGTTGACAGTGTTTCCACATTTCATCAAAGTCTTCATCATCTTCATACTGCACCTTAATGGATTCCATCCCGATTATTATTGTTTGGACAATAGTTAACACGTTGGCTCTCCTATTGAGTGCATCACCTCAACATAAAGCTGAAGTTCTGCAAGAACATTATCCACCTTATATGTATGCACTTAATGTTCTATTGTGATTGTAAGAACTATAGGGATTTGTCATCACTATATGTTAAAACTCTTGATGAATTAAATAACGTTCCCATTGTTTGAGAGATCTAGTCACAACATAGAGCTCATGTTCATAAATTGACCATTTTCTCCTGTTTTTACTAAACTTTTCACTGAAGAATTCGACCTGTCTTCCTTCCTGAATGTGTACAATACCACGCCTGAAGCATCAACTCCTACCTAGAATGGTTTCTAAAAATCAAGAATAACTAATACGGGGGCTTGCATAAAGTTGATTTGATTTGATTGAAACTTTGCTCCAAACAAATGACTACAACTTCAAACAATCAGTGATTGAGCCATTATAACACTAAAATCCTTTATGAGTCATCTATAAAAATTAGCCAGCCAAAGAAAACTGCAAAATTCAGTGATAGTTTTTGGTCCAGGCCAAGCTTGTATGGCATTGACTTTGCGAGTCGGTTTGATATCATCTCCCCTGATGATAAAGCCAAGGAAGTGTACACGTTTGACAATAAATTCTCACTTTGACAAGTTGAGAAATAATTTTGTTCTCTTAACTTAGTAAGCAATGATTCGAGATGCTCAAAATGTGACTCTAATGAAGGGTTAAAAACTAAGATGTCAGCAAAATATACTTCACAACCTTCCTGAGAATGGTTTCAGAACTTCACTCATTAATCGCATGAAGATACTAGGAGTATTGCAAAGGCGAAATGGCATTACTCTTCATTCGTACAACCCTTCGCATGTTTTGAATACCGTTTTTCATTCATCTCCTGGACGTATTCAGATATGATGATAACTACTCCTCAATCTAATTTAGAGAAAATTTTGGCTCCATTCAGCTTGTCTAAAAGGTCTTCTAACCAAAGCATAGAAAAGCGAAATTTTATCATAATTTTATTGATGGCCCTACTATCAACGCATGTTCTCCACCGCCCGTCTTTTTATGTACAATTAAGGCTGACACGATGCATGGGCTCAGCCTGTGTTTGATATGCTGCTTCTGTAAAAGATCATCCACCATGCTTGGAAGATTTTGATGTTCTTTAGAACTCATTTTGTAATGTGATGGATTAGGTAGAGTGATGCCAGGAATGTAATCAATTTAATCTTGAATGGAATGCATTACGGACGATTGTTCTATTAAATCAGTAGAAGTTAGTGAGTTACATCAATATATTGCTATAATAGGGCTTGCAGAACTTCAGGTGTCACTAGATGGCTTTTGCTGTGCTGTAATCAAAATAACCAATAATCTACACTAAGTTGTATATTCTTGCAGAATTTCGACACCTAAAACTATTACAAATGATGCAGTATCCTTATGACACTCTTTTGACTTCCCAATTGATGGTAATAGCCTTAATTTTCTTCCCTTCCACCCAAGGACATGCACGTAAGCTCGACCATAGTACCACACACTCCATCATACTGCCACAAACGCCAGAGGATCAAATGACAAATATCATATCAATGAAATCGCATAGCACTTCGCAATTATATTGCTTACCAATAGAGAACGTGACTTTGCACACATCAAAGATTGAGATTTCAACCCCATCTTTACCCAACTAATTTTATAAGGTTGTGGGTTGTTGAGTTTTAACAACCTTTAAATATATTATATTTTTAGTGCAACCACTGTCCACTAATAAATCACATGATTTATCGTTATTGTGCTCATTTCTTGAAGATAGCATACCTTTAATTCCCAACGTTCTACTTCAAAGTAAATAGGACTTTCTCTAAGATGCACAAATTGAATTCCTCATCATCACGTTATACATCTTCAATGTCATCCCTAGCTACAGGTATCCCTAATGTTGGATCGACTTCTTCTCCGTCTAAAATTTGCAGTTCCTTATGGTTTGGACATTTATTTGATCCATGTCCTCATTGAGGCACCAAAACACTTGGAAGGCCCAAGTTTGTGATAGATGTTTTCTTGTAATGAAGTCTATTTAGGATTGGCCTTAAAACTCATTTAACACAGGTTTACATTATTATTCTGATTTTGTGTGTGTGTGTAAATTTATTCACAAAATTGGTGCATGTGGCTTCAGCATTGTTATTACTAAATCCTTTGCGAAATTGGGCAGATTTAGCTTGTCTTGTCTGATGAATTTCAACCTTAAATGCATAACTCACAGCCTGTGATAATAACCAAATGGCATTCATCTCCAGCTTGTCTTGAATTGAATCATTCAATCCCCCAATATATCAAGCTACCAGCTAGCGATCTATCTTATTTAGGTTATTTCTCACACTGAGACAATAGAATTCCTCAATATATGCCCGCACAGTCCATTCTCCTTACGCACATCATTAGTTGGAACGTGTTGAATCTATCATATTCGTTACATTACATAATATAGTCAGTGTGACAAATATTGTAGGTAGAGAATATGTTTATAGTTAAAGGAAAGGAAATGATTTCTTGCTAACTGTTTCATTTTGGCCCAACTCTTCACAACATGCCAACCGTCCCTTCTGTGTGTTTGAGTGAATTGAATCCACCAAGTGCCAGCCCCTCCCTTCAACCAGCTGGTCAAGTATTTGACTTGCTTCTCTGTATTGAATTTATATGTACTCAAAGAAGGATTTGATGGCTTGTTCCCAATCCAAATAGTCTTCAATCTATAAATGGTCATCAAAGCTTGTTCCCAATCCAAATAGTCTTCAAATAGTATGCAGGTAAAGTTAAATTAAATAAAAGGTAATATTATGATCTACTCCAGCAAAAATGATTGCACCATTATATGCTGGTCTCTTCACAATGACTGAACCATGAACACAAAAGAATATTTCATATGCTAATCCATTAAGGAAAAAAATATTGATTTAATAAATGGGTGATAAACTTGTAAGAGTGCTTCTATAGTAAAATAGGCCAACCATAAATGCCTGATCCATGTAAAATGTTGAAAAAGCAATCCAAATCTATTTTTTTGTTGTATCCAAGGAGCAAGTTTACCATTTTTTCCTCAATAGAAGAAACTGAGATTGTCATAATAATTATTATGATCATATAGCTTTACCTATACTCGAGAAAACTAAAAGAAGAAGAAGAACATAAATGTGCCATGATGTCACGTAGCACATGATTTGCTATTGGTAGGCAGGCAGAGCGAGAAAGTAACCATCTACTAAAGACACTAGAACTGTTCCTAAGAAAGCAAATCTATAATAGGATTTCCAAGAAAGTAGCGAAAGACATCGAAACAAAGCAAAGACTACGACAAATGTATCATACCGTCATCGTCTCTCACATTAGCATCAAGCTTCAGTTCTTCCAGCAAGTACTTGCAGACCTCAGTCTTCCCCTCCCTGGCCGCGAAGTGAAGAGCTGTTCTATTGTTCGCATCCTTCACATCAGCCACAGTCCTCGCCAGCCCCTTTCCTTCGTCCAGCTGCATTGCCAGTTCTGCAACATCATCAAGAACATCACATGGCACGACAAAAAGAAGAACTGCAAGTTGTAACCCATAAATGAAACAAACGCTCACTTTTGAAAAGCTCGAGTTTTCCAGTTCGCGCGGCATCCAGAAACTTCTTGACCTTCTCCCTCACTGAATCAAAGGTGAAACCAAACGAAGAAAGGAGGTGAACATGAGAGGGGGAACGGAACAAAATAGCAAAAATCATAACAGAAAAGGATGATCTCGTTGTTTTGGAATTGATCTGATTGACCTGCCAGGGCTGAGGATGCGTCGGATGACATCGCTCTGCAGAGGGAGCGCTGCAAAGAGTGGGGCGAAAACGAAGTAGAACCTTGGAGGTACTGCAGTTCTTCGGTTAGGGTCGAATCGAGATTCAAGCGTCCAACTTTTGTACATGCGAGAGGCTTCCGATTTCTATTATGAGGTAAAAGTAAAACTACAATTTTTTTAGCTAGAGGCGCTCCGGCCAATTGGTTGCGCGATGGGAACAAATTTTGGGCACGATGGATCTCAGAAGAGCTTTTTTTAGTGCGTTTTTCTTGCTTAAATTTTTAATTTTGATATTCATTTAAATAGTGTGTTTTTTAAATTAAGTTTTAATTTCGTCTTATTAAAAGTTTCATTTTAGCCTCTTTTTAAAAAATCAAAGATAAATAATTTTTTAGGGAGCATTTTTAAACCAGTTTTTCAGGAATCCAAAAAACTTAACTAAACAAAGCCTCAATCATTAAAGTGAAGGTGCTGTTCAATTATAAGTATTTAAAATGTATGTTATTTAAGTATAATATAAATAAAATATAATATATTTTAAAGTTTAAAATTATTTGATTGATTATTAAATCAATTTTATTACATGTTATTAAAAGTTAAATGACTTAATTTTGAGAGAATTACTGGACAAATACTAACATTTAATATATTTATAAAATTAGTACTCATATGATTAATGTGTGTGTACATATATAGGTTTCAATTTCTTGAATGTTGGATAAATTTTGAATTTGTTATCGTTATTACTATTTAGTGGTATGAATGTAATGAAAATAATGAAGAAGTAAATCAAATTTATATATCATACCTCACTAAAAAAATTCATCAAATAAAATATGTGTTTTGATGCAAGCATGTAAATTAAAAACTTTCAGGATTGACTTTAGAACCATCAAATCTCTAGTTTGAGAAAACTTATTATCAAACTTAATATTTGGATGAAATCAATCTAATAACACTAAAAGTATCACAATCTAAGTTCAAATAGGCTTACATCGAGTACTTTAAACATGATTGAAAAATTAAATTATTTTCAATATTGTATGATTATATTTAAAATGAGCATCTTAGGGGTTATTTGGTTACCTGAAAAAAATAATACAATATAAAAGGAATGCAGTGTATTTGGATTACTTTAGGATTGTTTGGTTGAAAATTCTATAAATATGTGAGTTTATTATTATTTTTGATAAAATAAGTGTAATGTAAACTATTTTGAGGTGGCGGGACGCCGATAGTGGCGACGATCAATCGACGCAAGGGTGTGGTGACGACGGAGACAGAAGCAGACCGGCCGGTGATGACAAATGACGAAAATGAATGACGGGAGTGGCCATAACACTTTACACTGGCCAGAGTATTTAGAATTTGTCCAAATTGGGTGAATTTCAAATACACCAAAAATGACCTTTGTAATGTATTCTAAATACATTACATTACCTTATAAATTTTACTTTGACCATATCAAACACCAAAAAAGTTAAAACCCCAGCATTTACACAGCCAAACAGTCCCTTAATGAGAGAAATTCAACGAGACTAATATCACTCAAAATATTATTAATATATTTAAATATTTAAAATATATAGTATGATTAAAGGGATCAACACAAACCATCCAATGAAATATTTGAGAATTTTAACAAAATTGTCATTCATAAAATCTATAAATATGCTCTTATTATTCACATAAAGAAGATATATAATTAGATAAAGCTTAAAGATTTAAATAAATCATTATGTTATACTTGCTAAGGTTAGTGACCTCGGCTCATAGCTATTGTTGCTCGATCATTATCATATGATTGTCTTTACATAGCTGCTTTCATATAATGATTGTTGCTATAATATTAGAATCTCTTTGCAATGATATGATAGACTTGCATTATTGTATAGTTGATTTCATTTATAGTTATAGTTGGAAAAATTATCTAACTCAAAATAAACTACCTAATTTTGTTTATCACATGTGAATTTTGATATTTATTTAATTAAATTTTATATAATCAACAAGAAATTGAAGAACTAATAAGTAATAATTCAATGACTATGAGAAATGATTATAAATATATATAAATTGTTTTCTTATTATTGTTAAAACTTCATCAAAATAATTTAAATAAAACATAATAATTTATGAAAATTTGAATTAAAATGTATAAATTCAATTATGTTCCATAATTAGGCAATATATTTAAATATTAGTAACAAATATAGAATTAGTTAGGCTTAATTAAAATGTGATTAGATTTTGAATCAATTATGAAAATTAATAAATAAGTTTGAATAATATTTTATAACTCATTCAACTCAATAAATAAATAAATTAATCAAATTAAACATGACAATGCTAGATTTATAGCAATATTATTGGTAATTTCCAGCTAAAGAGGTGACATGATTAACAAAGAAGATGGAGGGGGCAACCTTATTACTTTCTATGCATATGTGAGGAAAATATAGGCTTTAGTCTTTAAGAATTTGTTTGAGATTAATTTTATTTTGTATTTCTTAATTTTTATAATATTTTAAAAATATTTTGTGTGTTTATAAATTTTTTTATTTAATAAATAAATAACATTGATTTAAAATAACCAAACTCAAAATAGTATTAAGAATTTTAAGTATTTTTAAAAATAACTATTATCATCAAATATATTTTATTTTAAATTAAAATATAAATAAATTAAATTAAAAATATAAAATTAAAAATTAAAAATAAAAGTAATCCTAATTTTTTGCACCTAGTTGAAGATCAATTCATTGAATAAAGATAAAATTTATTTTATTTTAATTTATTATATTTTATGTGGAAGTATTTTTTAGAATATGAAATGGATCTTTATTTGCTAGAGATAATCAAAATCAATCTTACCTCTTTTTTATTCATTCAAAGAAAGAAGTTTGATAATTTATTTATTTATTTATTCACTTTTAATTATAGATGTTGGATTTTTTTAGGGAAACTTACATATATAGGACACAAAATCATAGAATTTACAAATTTAACAATGAAATTTTATTATTTACACATATACGCTCTCTTCACCTTCTTTGTTATAATCCCATCACAAACAACAAGAGATCATTAGTAGCAAAATTAATAGTAATCTTCACATTACTAAAGCTAGACTGGGTGAGGGATGAACAGGACAGAGTGCTATTTTATATAAATAGTAGAATTTAGTCATTAAATATGTAAATTGTATAATTTTAAGTGCTATGCATGCAAATCCTATATTATTATTTTTTTCTTGTAAAGTGTTTTCCAACTTGTTTTCACAGTTGATTTAAATCTATTTTTGACGAAAACATCTAAAATCAATCAAAACTTAAATTATCATATGATTTTATTTCAATTTACAAATAAATAAATTGTAGGTACAATATTTATTTAAATTTGAATTACGTATTACTTTTTAATAAATAATCAGCGATAAATCATAAAATATGTAGCTGTAACTCATGAACTTAGATAAATAATATTCTCTTCTAACAACTGATCGATCGATCCTTCAATAATTAAGTATTATACTGTTTGATTTTACTTAATTATTTTATGATAGATTAAGACTAATTTGAATGCAATACTAATTTTAAGATAATCTCAAACTAATTTAATTTATTTATCAAATTTGAGATAGAAAAGTACCATTTAGACTTAAGAGAATGTTTTAGAAGATAGTGATAATACTTACAAAGATTTATGACCAAAAAAACATATTTCTTTAATTAAAATTTTAATTAATTAGATAATCATAAGTATTATAAATAAATAATATTAAATTTATAATATAGATTAAATACACATATATCCTAAGTACTTATAATTAAACAAATAGTTTTTCTTCAAGGATTACTTGATATATTTTGTATTGGTATAGGGCTATTGTTATTACACTTATTTTTGATTTCATTATTACTGAATTATTACAGAATATAACTGAACTAATAAAACCTTCTAAATCATAAGACCAAAATATTATGAACGGCTGATAGTTTAAAAGTACTGTGTAATGGTTTAGTTAACTTATATTTATCTTTTAAATTTGATTGAATTGAGAGATAACATAGTGGGCATGAAATTAAATATACACCTATAATAAAATAATTTGATATATTTATATACATAATGCAATTATCATATATTTACATATTTAACACATAAAATTTATATTTATATAACTCTCATCTAAATCTATAATATTATATAAAAAATAATATCATCATTATTTTTTAAAATAAAATATAACTTTTTATGCATAAAAAATATTTTTAATATCAAACTTTAAAAATGTTTTTAATATCAAACTTTAAGTATTAGATATGTAAATGTATAAAATTTGTGTGGTATATATGTACATTTTTTAAATAATTTTATCCTAATGTAAAATGTATCAAAAGCATCCTCCATAATAGAGGTATTAGGCTAAAACTATCAAAAAAATTTGTTCTTCGCAAATAACTCGTATTCAACTCATTCGTTAACTAAACAAGCAGAACACGAACAAATATTTCAAACTTGATTTATAAACGAGTCAAACATGAACAATACTTTGTTCGATCGTGTTCGGCTCGATTTAGTTCAAAATAAAAATTATATTATTATTAATATATATCATAATTATAAATATGATTTAATGATTAAAACTTATGTTATGCAAAAAATTGATCCAAATTCGAATCCTCCCTCTTACAGATTTTTCAAATTATTGATTTTCGATACAGCCATTTCAACACCGAAACACACAAATGAAATTTCATTTAAAATAAAATAAAGCAATTTTCAAACACATTAAATACGAACAGAATTCAACTCGCTCAAGCTCGTCTCATTTACACCCCTTTATTAGGAAAATAAACCACTTATATTTTAATTAGAAAGACAATATCCCACAAAGTAGTTTTAAAATAAAAATCTCTTATAAGTATAGTATGAGAAATAGTCTCTCATGTCTATGCAAAGCATTATTGAACATTTGTGTTGCTAAAATTTGGTGTTCCATTCATCTTCTTCGATGGCCTCAAGAGCTCATTTGACATTTGTATTGCTCAAATATTGATCTCTTTCACCATTCTTCAACA
Organism: Cymbidium sinense; assembly: GCA_021442155.1. Classification (NCBI taxonomy): domain Eukaryota; kingdom Viridiplantae; phylum Streptophyta; class Magnoliopsida; order Asparagales; family Orchidaceae; genus Cymbidium; species Cymbidium sinense. The sequence goes on along the minus strand of CM038228.1, from coordinate 62,613,317 downwards.
ACAACCTTCTCCTATTTCAAAATAAATTTTATATTTTACATATTTAAATTAAAATGCATTCACCAACCCTTCTGATATCAATATTTATAGTGAGCCAAATTCATAATGCCAAAAAACAAAAAACAAAAAATCAAAATTCAAAAGTAAACTTTTCTATACATAATTATTATATGATCGACTCTCCTACAAAACTGTTCAAAGGTTATTATGCATTTACATATCTAACACCTATATTATTTTTTAGGAAGAATTTATATAATATCTTACCTAAATTTTGATATTTACAATATAACATTTGTTTTCTATGTATGAAAAGATGCATTTCACTTTAAAAGGTGAATGATGGTGGCTTTTTTTGATATAATATTAAATATTTAAGTATTATTTATGTAAATATTAAAATTTAAGTGTTAGATATATAAATATATAAGAATTAAAGAACATTTGGTAATAAATCAAATCTCTGCCAAATGTATGCTACTAAATGAATCAAACTGTATGCTCTGCCCATAATTTTGAACCAAAGAATAGCCGTTGCGATTATATTAATTAGATTCATCTATAGATCGCACAGTATGATCTTCACAATTCATTCTGAAATGAACTGAGTACACTAAAAACTAATGCATGGGAGAAGTAACCGTTAAAAATCATTTTCAACAGACCACAAGAAGTAAAAGTAAGATCAATATAAAGCCTACAAGCAGGATTAAGCAAGATTTCAGCTCTCAAAAATGTTAAATGCTGAAACAAATAGTTCGTCAGGATTAAGCAAGATTTAATAGCTGTTATGCCAATCAATCTTCAGGTTTTAATCCTCTCATGGTTTCCTAAATATGGGTTTACATGATTTGCTAAAGCCTACAAGCAGCCAAAGCTAACAGCAGTCATGATCGAAATAATGAATTCAAAATTCATTGCAGAAAACAAGAGTATGTGCAACTAAAGATCAAAACATTTCAGGAATACAAGATCAACAGAGTGTTAGGTTATTTTAAAAGTAAATCAGAACCTAAAATACACAAATTCATCGATTAACATAAGTAGACAGGCAAGATACATACAGGAAATGGCTGGGAATAGTCAACCGGAGTAAGGCCCTTGTTCCTCCATCGCTTTTGTTTACTCCGATCTGCAGCTTAATCCTGCCTCTTGAGCTTCTCAATGTGCTGGCCGAGCTGGTCGATATGAACAACGAGCCTGGTGACAGCCAAGAGGAGCCAGTTAAGGAGCAAAGCGCAGGCAATCAGAATCGCGTTGCGTTGGCTCTTCATTATCGACTTCTGGTGCCGGAGGTACTCCGTTGGTGTGCAGTCGTGCTCGTTGCCGCAGATCGGACGCGACTCGTACTTCCAATATATGTCCATTAACAGGAAAAGGCAGAACGGAACCAGCGAGAGCATCGGCTTCAGCGCGTTCCGCGTTATGGAGACAAGCCCCGACCGGAGTCGGCTGAGCCCCGGCAGCGTTAGAAGAAGAAGCATGACTGCCTCTGCGCCGGCGGCGCAGCCTAGAACAACCCATTCAAGCGCCATGAACTGTGGATCGGAGCTCGATTTCTTGGACAGCTTTCTTCGACGGAAACCCTAACCCTCGTTATCCGTCAGAAATTGAAGCGGCTGGAGAACTTGTCCGTGAATATGTTTTTAGTCACGAGAGGGGATGCTGACGGGGCTCTTCAGAAAGCACGCGTGCCACATATGCATCCAACGTGGCGGCTCCTTGTAACTTCAGAGTTTTGAATTTATGCTGCGTGGTCATTTCTAAATATTAAAAAAGAAAAGAAAAGAGAATTTAGATATATATCGCATATATTAAAAAAATTTATATCTATGTAAATTGTATATCTATATATTTAATATCTAAATTTTAATATATATATATATAATATCTCAATTTTTAATATCATATAAAAAATATCACTATAATTAATTTTTAAAATAAAATTTAAATATTAAAAAATATTAAATAAAAAAATATCAAATTTTAGAGAATAAATCTATAAATAATGTAAATATTATGTGATATATAAATCTTTCGAAGGCGGAGCTAAAAAATTTTATTTGTGAGCACATAAAATGATAAATTTCAATAATATTTTTAATATTTTTATTCAAAATTTAAGTTAAATCTGACTTAAATCCTCCATAAATCTTACAACCTTCTCCTTTTCTCCATGAATGAATCTTCCTAATATATTTAATATTTAACTATATAATAGGCACAGTGTTTCAATTTCATTAATATATATATATATATATATATAAAATATATATATATATATATATATATATATATATATATATATATATATATATATATATATATATATATGTGTGTGTGTTTAGTTATATTAAAAATTTAATATTAATATTAAATTTATAAATATTTTGAAATTATAATTTTATTAACATCCACAAAATCAATAAAATAATAAAGTCATCATGCAATTTTAATGCAATAAAATCAAATAAGTTTTAAATTAATTTTGATAAAAAAAGATATTTATAAAACTATCCTTTTGTTTACTTAACTTTGATTTAATTTACATAAAAAGTCAACGCAAATTGAATAGGGCTAGCAAGTACTTTTCTTTAAATTGCTTTATTTCTATAAATAAAATTAAATCAAAATATTATAATTATAAATTTAATTAAAATAAAATTTTAAAAATTTAAATTTATTTTAAGATGTGAGAGGCATAGTCATATAATTGTGATAAAATATCAAAATTCTATATATAAAGAGATCTTTTTTCTTGTAAGAAGTTATTTTTTTTAGTTTTAGAAATAATAATCTTGGCCTCCTTAGGTTAGGTTAGGTTAATCCTCACTTTTCTTTAATTTAGTTAGCCTATTTTTTAAGATAGATTCTCGCATTCTTAGCTAGATTTCTTTTCTAAGGTAAATCCTTCTTTCCTAAAATTAATTAGCATATTTCTTAAGTTAAATCTCTTCCTTCATAATGGTCATCCTATTCATTAGCATTAAATCTCCTTTTTTAGGGTTAATCTCTTTTCTATAAGGTTTGAAACCTTCTTCTATAAGATTATTTAGTCTACTCCTATGATTAGACTCTTTTTTTCCTAAAATAATTCCCTTAAGATGTTATTCACTAGTCATCTATCACTATCTTATTCTCTTTTTCATCTTTATGTATCATAGAGCTTTAATTTTCTAATAATTTTATGAGTTTTTTTATGATCTAAATACTAATCAAGGGTAGAACCAACATCAATTTTTAGAATGAACAAATTTATGTGTTAGGATAAAAATAAAAGGCAAAAAAAAAAAATTACAGAGAAGACAAATGACTAATTTGATACTTCATATAAAAAAAATTACCAAATTCAGAGGATATAATTGCCGCCCTCCCCCCTTTAATTATGCCTAGGTCCGCCCTCGATACTATCTGATATTTCAGAATATTTGAGAAGACGGGATTATAAAATTTGATTCTTGCAGCCGAAACTTTTAGTGCGTTTCTTTTGAGAGCTGAATTTTTAATTTTGATATCCGTTTGAATATGCTTGAAATTGTTTTATTTCAGATAGCTTTTCAAAAAACAAGACAAATAACTCAAGAATATTTTAAAGATTTTGGAATCAAAAAATTTGAAATGAAGTTAATCTCGGTGAGAATAGTAATACTGGATCATCAAGTGATGATCATGAGTGCTAGTTAATGACTTATGCTGACGATTTGATGATGATAATCGAGTGATGATTATCAAATAATGACGATATAATCAAACGATTATGATCAAACGATAATGATGATAAAAGTAATCTAACAATATTTAAACAATAATTAACAATAGTAGTTAAATATTGATAGTTGAATTATGATTGTTGTGGAATAACAATTAAATTATAGTAATAAGGTGTTAAAGATTGATTGCGATTATTGTTGATACAATTAGTTAGAAGAGTTCTAATTTCTTCAAATATATGAGTCCTTTTTCAATTGTTGATCTTTCTATAGTAAACAATAATAATCTATATATAATCTTTTTGCAAGACATTTTAATTAATTTAAAGAAAATCTTTAACATTGCTTTACACAATTTAAAATGACATCAAAATTAAATAATCTTGAGTATTATTATTTTCTCTTCTAAAATATCTTCACTATAAATTTATTAAAAATAAAATTTATATGACCCTAAAGCTGACTTCAAAAAAAAATATATAAACTACAATATTTGCATCAAATTTAATTAGATGAGTTTTTAGTTATGCATCAATTTTATTTTCTCAATAAAAAAATCTAGAATAAAATTTGAGAAAAAGTAAAAAAGTTTTAGCAAAGTTTAAAAATCTAAATTCACAAACAATCAAGCAAATAAATAGAATAAAAAAAGAATCATAATAAATCACAAATATATTAAATTTGCTTAAGATGAATATAATACATTATTAAATAATTAAACTTTAATTTACACATACCTTAAAATTATTTTAATAATTTTAAGATGCACCCTAATCAACTAATAAATTCAACAATTTCTTTTATCATGCTTCCTCTTAGAAGATGAGATCTCCTCCTCCATCTTCAAGAACAAGCTTCCATCATAAACAGCTCTTACAGTTTCCTTTGGAAGCAAACCATTCTTATCCTTGCAGAGTGAATACAAGACCTTCCACTCAACCCAGGCACCAACCCTGATACAGATAATAACAATAATAATAATAATAATAATAATAATAATAATAATAAGTAAAAAACTTAGAATTTTAATTATTTTGTACTATATATTATATTTATTTTATTACAAAAATCTGACCATCCTTTGTAATCTTTAGGAACTCGATTAGCACGAATCATCTTCATCAACTCATCAGAAGTCAGAGCATTAGGGTTGGTGTGAGCATGCTTCTGAAATATCTCCTCAAACTTCGCTGGCACAAATCTGATTTGTTATCAATAATGGCAACTATTTAATTCATGAAGAAAAATAAATAAATAAATTACAATTTTTTTTTCAATTACAATTACAATTTTTTATTTCAAATTATCTTATTATTTCATCCCATATAAACGGTAACTTGGCCATTGATATACCTTCCTTCTGCATCATAGGCGCCGGTATCACTCCCATGCTTGCCTTTACTGATATTCTTCACATAGATTGGAAAGAGAGGAGAAGGAAGTTTTCCCTGAATGACAAAAAAAAAAAAAGGTGAAAGTAGAAGTACTATCTTACAATCTTATATAAATCAGAAATATTAGTCAACATCATTAGCCTCATCCCAATAATTTGAGGTTGGTATTACGAATCCTCACTTAAATATTGTTTAAAGTATGAAATCTACTTTTCTTAAACCATTATGAATAACTTGCAATCTTGTAACTTTAGGTCTATTTCTTTTACTTCCTAATCATTTGATATAATTTTGTATCATCATTGATATCTACTTTTTTTTTTTTTTTTTTTTGAGGCAGACCTAAAAAGACTTGGTTAAGATGTATAAAAAATGATCTTAGTATACTTGAATTAAATGAGAATTTGACACATAATAGGATACAATGGAGATGAAGGATTCATGTAGCCGACCCCACCTAGTGGGATTAAGGCTTGTTGTTGTTGTTGTTGTATTGATATCTACTTTTTTAACAATATCATGGGCCTAATTATGATTTTATAATATTTACTTTAAAGTGTTATTCATAGATTATCATAAGTAACTTATGGTTAGTCCTTTCTAATCCTTTGATATTAATTTTGAATCATCATCTATACGAAATTTTTAATTGTCCAACATTCATTCATACAATATCATCGGCCTATTTGCGGTTTTATAAAATCTACTTTTAACCCTCCACGATCTTCGAGCATTGATGCACTTCTAAACTCTAAAAACTATATCATCATCAATATCTTCATTTTTCTATATAAAATCAGAAAAAAGTTATTTGTTAATGTCAAAAAAAACTTAATCAAATGGGTAGAAATAAGAAATGTTAATGATGAGAAGGTTAAACTTGCTATAAATTACTAAACTGATGTGGAAGGTACAATCATTCTACTATGGAATATTTCCTTCATGTAAGCACCCTATTATGAAAAAAAGTTGTTTACATGAGTTCGACAAGTCCCAAACCAAGGTCCTCAAAGTTGGAGGAAGGAGAAAATTTAAGTGAGTCTAACTACTAGCTTACTTGGGCAGATGAAGAGGAATATCTCATGGAAAAGAGATGGAGAGTGAGAGAATAGGGGTGCATTTGTGGTGACGTTGCAAGGTGCAAAAATACACCGCATATGTCATTTGAGAAATTACGTTCTGGCTATGTTTTTGAGAATCTATGTAAAAGTTATGTTTTTTAATCTAACTTAGTAGAGTGTATTAATTTTTAGAAAACTATGATTTGATTTTTTTAAATAAAAAAATTATAATGTCCACCATAACTTTTATGCAGCAATTTCTCTTGCAGCAGTTTCACCACTGTACTTTAATACCATTGCAACTTCTTCAAATAGACCCTAAATATACCATGATAATAAGATATAAGTAGTTTGCTCGTCTTCACCTACATCCACTAAAAAATACATTACCCTTTTATTACTGTAATGTTTCAGAGAGTACTGGAGGCAAAAGAAGAATAACTAGCATCAGCCTGAGAGAATGATTATTGGTTGAATCAGGCTTGTCCTAGGATCAGCCGATCCAACTGGATGAACCTCATGATACATTTGACAGGTTACAATGAGGCAAGTGGAATGGCAACTTGGTGGCCTGATTGGAGCAGAATTTGACTAGGCGAGAAACATTGGAATTGGCCTTGCTTTTGAGTTTGAGAAGACAGGTAGATTTGAGTGATCAAATCAATGCGCCAACCAGATAGTTGTGATTCAACAAGAAAAAAAAAAAAGAAGAGATACTACATTTCCCATTTCTCTGTCAAACCTATTTACAGGGCATTGATGGAATGAAACCAACGACTTATTGTTGAAGGTTCGTAATATCTTTTGACTATTGATAAAGCCATGATTTTGATCAGGTTATGATTCAATTACATGATATTCTCCTCAAGGGTTTGCCCCTTCTACCTCAAGGCACTCTTGGTGATTAAGGGTCTGAGGAAAATATGGCAGGTAATCTTTTTTTATTTGATAACTATCCAGGCGAATGCCTTTCCCACAAAACAAACTCATTTTAGAGTATAAAAATAAAAAATATTACTGAGTTTCATATATGGGGTGCTTGGAGGTCGGCTTGATTTATCATTCCGGCTTGATAACTCTCCAAATAGGTCGCAGAAGAATCACTCATGAACATCAACAAAGGAAGAGACTCTCTCTCCAACATTTTCTCTAACATGGCAGGATTCCTCATGGCCAAGGAGTATATGAAGGAGTTGTGGAGGCCCAAAGTGAAGGCCTCCATAGAGGGACTCCCTCTACCCTTTGCCTACTGCATGAAAGGGTATCGACGGCTTTAAGTGGTCACTTGAAAGCGATGAATTCAGCTATGAATAGCACAACCAAACAAATGATGCGATATTGCCGGGCGAAAGTTTCATGAACCATCTCTATGTGATTTCCATCAGTGTGGTCGAGAAGATGCAACAAACTAAGTTGCTAGAGATAGGAGCCAATCCATGGCATTGCCAAATATCTCAATGCGCTCCATATGGTTCATTAAGCCCTTGGAATGATCCAATGAACTAACATTCAGCTTGCCCGACCATAGAGGAATCTACATGATTTTCAAGGAGATGTTATTAGTAGAATTCAAATTGGATGGTTGAAGCAGAGGAATGCATCTGACCTGTTGTGTGATAGAAAAGAACCGCTTAAACTTAAGGGAAATTTTTATAAGATGGTGGTAAGACCTGCAGTGATTTATGGTGCAAATGTTGGCCAACAAAAGAGAAGCATGAGACTAAGTTAAGTGTTGCAGATATGAGGATGCTCAGGTAGATGAGTGGCTTTACTCTTAGAAATAAAATGCGAAATGAGCATGTTTGGGAAAAAGTTGGAGTAGCTCCAGTGACAGATAAGATTAGAGAGAGTCGCTTTAGATGGTTTGGCCACATAAAGCGTCGGCTATCCAATGACCCAACCCTAAAACCTCGAACCCTGAACCTCGAACCCCTCCCAACACCCCCCAACCCCCTCCAACCCAAAAACCCTAAACCCCTAAATTCTAAACCCTAGTCGGTATGACGGCCGAGGTGGTGGAAGAGTAGGTGGCAAAAGAGGCTACTAGCTCATGGTCTCTCATACTAAACTTTGGTTGGCTGCTTCCCTCTATCCACTAATACAATTGTCTCTGGCTTCTTCTCAAACACCTTCTGCGGGTTGGGCCTAGATGATTGGTCGAGAAAGGGCAACTGTTTGACTTCCTCTTGTAGGCTAGCTGCCTTGTTGATTAGTTTCTCGAATATTTTGATGATTTAAAAGGTTTTTACATGATTTTAAAGGATTTTTTATATCATGGGTTAGTCTTTTGGGTTGATGTACACTGATTTCCATCGATGCTATCAAAACTATCTAGTATGGTGCCTTTAAGACAACGTTAGGAAATGGCTTTATCATCCCTAATAAGAGTATGTGATGACATGGCTTGCCTCAACATTGCATTTTAAAGGAATCCATTTTACTCAAGAGGTCCTGAAGATGCGCTAGAAATGCCATTGAGTTGAGCCAAGAAGAGGTGCCTGCCAATCCAATCTCAAAACGAGAAACAAAAGCAGTGGTGCCAGGTGTTATATCACCATGATTTGGATAACCTTCCATTAAACTTCTTCAAGTAGTTATGATAAAATCATCAAAAACATGTCAACAAAAATAAGTAATTTTTAACATAAGTTCGAAAGAGGACCGAACATGGGTCCTCATGGTTTGAGGAAGGAAGATAAAAAAAAAAGTGTGAATTTCATAGCAGGCTTACTTAAGTTGATGAAGAGGTATATCCAATGAAAAAGAGAAAACAAGAAGATGTGAGTTGTTTGACGGTCTTCATCTATATCAACTATAAAATGTATTTACCTTTGATTACAATAATACTAGGGAGAAATTAGTTGAAGCAAAAAAACAGAAGAAAATGCAGGAAGCAAAACTCCTCATTAAGTCACACACACACACTCTCTCTCCTTTCCCCACCCCGCCCCTCCCCCCCCTCTCGCTAAATGTGTCGCACCATACATGCCTGCCAATTGTCCTCAAACAAGGAGAGTATGTTGACTATACAATAGGTATGTTGCATCATGATATTATAAGCAATTCAACAACTTGGCTCGTTGTACTAAGCGGATTATGGTTCTGACGCATCACATCAGTTGTCCAAAGTCAACCACTTGAAGTAGTGCAAGTATAGATAGAAGGTTATTGGTTTGATCACACTTTACCCTAAGGCCGATCGATCGTTCTAGATGGGCTGATCCTCGTGTTATATCTTGCTGATTACTATGAGGTGGGTCGATGGAAACTTGATGGTCTTATTGAAGCAGGATGAGATTGGGTGAGAAACATTGGAACTAGCTTTACTTTTGAAAGTAAGGTCAAATCTAGGTGATTAAATCATCTTGCTAGCTAGAAGGTTCTGAATGGGCACAAAAAATGATCGCCAATACTTGAAAAATCGCTCTTTCTTTTCTCAATTAATAATCCCTCTCTCCTCTCTACCTGCTACAATCTCTATTTTTTTTTTTAATGTAGGACGTCAAATGAACCTTTCTAAGACTTTATTTATAGTAGCAATAAAGCATGAGTTCAAAAATAAAATAATTACTTACAAAATCTCTTAAAAAATAAAAGTTTTTATAACCCATAAAGAATATTTAACTATATATTTAAAAATTTTAATCAAATATTTGTAATGAAAAGAAAACCTTAATTCTATCTTTTAAAATTGAGAGAAAAAAATTGCTCCATAAGTTTAATATGCTCGAAACACTTTTCTTGCCTAATTAGAATGAAATTTTCATATGTGTGTGTATTATGACTCATAATCAGTGCTTGTGTCCAAGAAGAATTATCTCTTTGTAATGATATCAACTTAGATATCAATTAAAAAGAGAAAAATAGACTAAAACTAGAAGCTTTCTACGAACAATATATTTTTGATATTCCAAAAGAATAAAAAAATAAACAAATTACAAATTAAGCCGCATAGAAAATTGTATCCTAAAAAGTAGAAAAATGGATCAATAAAAATCCAGAATTCCAATAAAAATTTTAAAAGAAAAAACAACAAGAAGTTCATTGTTATAAGTGTCAGAAAATCGACCATGCAAATCGATGCTTAGTTAAAAAGAAAATAAATGAATTAGACATAGATGAAGATCTTAAAAAGAATTTAATAAAAATCTCAATAAATTCAAAATCATCTGAACAATCTAGTTTAGAAGTAAGCAACTCTGAATCAAATAGTTCTGGTGAAGATTATTGTAATAGTTACAATCAAGAAAACAATTATTAGTCAATAGTAACAATAAATGGTCTAAATGCTCATATTGACTCATAAAAAAGTGAATTAATCAAACTCTTTGATATAGTCAAAAATGAAAAAACTCGGCCCAAAATCCTTGAAATCATAGAATAAAAAGAGAAATCCCCTAAAAAAAATTTCGAAGGATATACTATAAAAGAAGTCTTTAAAAGAGCTCTAGAGATGAAAGAGCATCCAACAACTATTAATGATCTTAAACACGAAATTAATAGATTAAATGATGAAATCATTCTGTTAAAAATATAACAAGACGTTATACTACTGGAATTACCCATTTAGAGCTTCTTACTCATACTGAGAAGAAGCATTCAAGAAAATATAGAGTAAAACAATTTCAGAAATTCAATGCAAAAAACTATTACGCATAAATGATTCACAACAGTGACCCTAATAATAAATCAAGGATTTACTAGACAAAATCTGACAGCTTTAATAGACAATAGAGCAGATATGAACTGCATCCAAAAAGGAATAATCTCCATAAAATATTTTGAAAAAATGACTCCAAGATTAATTTCAGCCAATGAAAATCAAATATAAATTATCATCAGTCGCAAATTGTAAGGATGATATTTGCATTGCTGCACACTTCTTATTAGTTCAAAAATGAACTCAACATATGATTTTGTGAACTCCCTTTTTACATGAAATCATGCCTAGTCAAAAAAATTGATCAAACAAAAATATATTTCAATAATATGAAAAAATCTTATTTTTAAATTAATTATTGATAAAAAAATAATAATAGATGACATGAATAAAATAAACTTGAAAAAATCCTTCCCCAGTTCATTAAAAGAGGAAGTCTTAAATAAAATAATTCTTGAAAAAATTTAATCCAAAATTTTTTTTAAAAATATCTAATAATAAAGGATTTCTTAATGAAATGATTGAAATCTCTCGTAAAAATCTGGCCATCTTTTGGAATAGAAAAACATACTGCATCGATAATTCAATGAAAGAAATATTCCTACAAGGGCTTAACCCTATCAAATGAATTCTAAATATTTGAAGTTATGCAAAGCATAAATCAATGATCTTTTGTCTAAAAAAACTCATAAGAAAATCATACTCTCCCTAGAGTTGTACTACACTCTATGTTATGAATACTGCTGAAAAGATAGAGGTAAACCTGCCTAGTAAATAATTACAAACCCATTAATCAAGTGCCAAAATGGATAAGGTATTGTAATCCAAATAAAAAGGATATTTAAATTGTCTATGTAAGGTAATCATATTTTTTAAATTTTACTTTAAAATTAAGATATTGGTAAATCTAAATAAAAAATAAGATCGTTATAAAACGACCTTTATAATCTCATTTGGGTACTATGAATGAAACATTATACCTGATATGATCCTGAAAATTCCACTAGTCGAAGCATGAATCTTGATGTTGAAAGCAATCTGATTTTGAATCAAGACTAACCGAGATCTTTATTATCAATCGACTTTAAACACGAAGTGTTTATAGTCAATCGAAGCCTTGACGGATCTAACAAGCCCAAGATCTCATAATTCCGACTTCATTTGAGCATTGAAATGCACAAAATATATCATATGATCAAAGGAATCATTTTGAGTCGTCAGATGGAGAGTGGTTGATTTTGCATATATTCTGAGACGCTACTTCTCCAATCTATAAATAATACTTATTCTTCATGAGAGGAAGCAGAGAGAAAAGAGCTCTAAAGCTTGAAAATCCAGTATAATCGTGTTACCACTGACGGCATGGTTACCGCTGGCACAACACCGCCGGCCGCGCCGCTGCCGCCGCCACCGCGATATACGATCTTCGCCATCGGTTGCACCGCTGACCATCGCCGACTCGCCGTCATATCGTGCCAACCATCGCCGCCGGTCATCGACGACCACCGACATTGGTCATCGCTGACTACCATCGTTGCCACCGCCGCCGATCTCGACGGCCATCTTCGCGCCACCATCCTGACGACCTTCATCGCCGGGGCCGAATTGCTCACCATTACTATATGGTTTGTATATGATTTTGGGATTCATTCGCTCTTCATATACATTTAATCCGTTATCGGAAGATTTTGTACTAAAGATATAGTGGAAGATTTTCTAGCAATGGTTTTTTTCCTCTTTCGAGATTTTCCACGTAAAATCGAGTTTTCTTGTTCACTCTTTAAATTCGTGTGTCTTTGGATTTCACAACAAAGGGCGTAATTTTCACTCTACCGAATCGTGGTTTTCTAGACGCAGTGACGCCCCGAAACATTCCCATTATTTCATCAGGTATGACCAAGTTTCCCAACAAGATCAAAACCACCATCCAGGTGAAGCATTTCAAGCTTTTAAGAAGCGCAAGCGAAGAATGAAGGTTCATCAAACTTCATTTCTTCAGATTTTGTTGGAAACTAGGGGGCAACTCTTAATCTCAAAAGATTATCCAAATCGATATTCTGGATATCTAATTGATTATCGTCGAAGAACTCAAGATACCAATGAGAAAGACAAATGTCAAGGAGCAACTTTGCTACAAGCTCAAATATTTTGATTTGACCCATTCCATGCGTTATCGAAATAAATCAACAAACAACCTCGAATTGGTCAAAACTCACCTACTTCACAGGGTTAACGCCATCGAGAAAGACTCGACAAACAACCCGGATAGGTCAAAACTCACCTACTCTAACCATTTCATTATTTGGTGGTCAAAATTTTAAATATTTAAATAATATAATAATTACATAAATAAATAATACTTAAATTTAATATTTTGAAAATATATATATAAATAATTAATAAAATAATATCACTAAATTTATAAGAAAAAAATATATGTGAGCAAGATTATTAAATTTATGAATTTTTATTTTAATTAATTATATAGTCATTGGAGAGTAATAAGTTAAACTGATTTTTATGAAGAGGGGTTGATTGTATAAATTGTAAATTGAGTGTGAGCATAAAATTAAAAAGTATTTTTTTTAACAGAAAAAAAAAAAAAAAATTTGAGGGTGGGCATTTGCCCACCCTCAACAAAGTAGTCACCGCCACTCCACGTAAGAAGTCAAATAACACTTTGGCTAATACACAGGATAGGTCAAAGGTGACTTTCCACTCTTCATGAGTTATCGTAATTTTGACAAACAACCGGATAGGTCAAAATCACGGATCTAATTCAACCTCTTCCATACAGTTAACGCCATCGAGTCATACTGACAACAACTCGATAGGTTAAAATCGCAATCTAATTCAACCTCTTCCATACAAGTAACGATAACACTCAATAAACAATTCGACAGTCAAAATTTCACGGATTCACTCAATTTTATTCTATACGTTAACGCCATCGAAGTCACACTGGCAAACAACTCGATAGTCAAAGATCTCGTTGCCACCGATTATCGTCCGCTTGGTCATCCATTGCCACATCTCGCTGACACGCGCCAAGTACTGTTGATTACCTTCGCGCTGTTGCCGCTGCCACCCCCTCGGCAAACTACTATCACCGGCCACCGCCATCGAATCACGGCAATCTCGGTTATTACTATCGTGCCGGTCATCTGCTACGACGCTTTATCGCCACTACCGTTGCCGCTGCCGCTATTGCCGCTGCTGACCACCCCGTTGCCGCTACCACGCTGCCGGCTACTGCTGCTGCCGCTGGCTTTATCTCGGCATCTCACTGACCACTGCCGCTGGCTACCATCACCTATCGCCGGCCATCAGATCGATTACTGACGCGCCGCAATTGCTGACCACTGTGCAGTTGTTGCTGCTGACCACGTCGTTTGCCGCTAACTATTCTTTGGTTACCGCTGCTGACCATCGCCGAATCTCCACGGCCACCACCATCGTTTGGTCATCAAATGCTACTAACACTGGCCGACCATCCGAACACGCCGTCCCCCACCGGCTGTCACCGCCAATATCACCGTATGTATGCGCGCTCTTCAACCCGGTCGGTCCGACGAGGCCAGTTGACGTATCTTTCGAGGGAAAACCGAAACCACGACGCATGTATTGCGCTGATCGCCTCAACTGGTTCTTCGACGAAATCTGACGCTCTTTCGATAAAAATCAGACACGATGTATCGAGCGATCGCTCTCCAACGGTCGGTCAGGTTGACATCTCTTCGGGAAAATCGGAGCGCTGCATGAACTACGTCTTGACGCCCAACCCGGCCGGTCCGAGGTCGTTGACACTCTTCGGGAAAATCGGAGAATTGCAGATGAATTACTGCCTGATCCAACACTCTTAAGAGAAGAAGAGGGACACTCCAACATACGAGGAGTGTTCTTCCTCTGGGTTTTATCCCATATAGAGCAAAGGTCAAAATCGCTAAAAAACAAAACGTTCAAAACCGCTCAAACGGTGAATAGAAAACGCATGACAAAGACCGGCCTGCGACGCGACGATCGCGCTGCTGTCGCCCGGCGGTTCGCCTTCGCCCGCCCGTTTCAAATTTTATCATCGCGCAGCTTCCACGTCAACCACCGCTGGGTCTGTCCGCTGACAGCTGACCGCTCCATCAATCAAGGCGACCTGTTAAGGTGGACCCGTTCGCTCTCAGCGCCTGAAACGGACCAGGTTTATGTTTCTACCACGACCGACCACCGGTTCAAGCACTCCTTCCTTCACCAAATCACAATCACAGAAGCACAGTAAATGTTCGGATGAGTCCATAACCACTCGTGATGCAGCACATCCGAACTCGATTCACTTCCGTGATCATAATCTTGCGGCTAGAAGATGTTCTCTCAAAATGTATGATTAATTAAATTTATCAAGACCGCCATTTTCAAGGTATATATATTTTGGATGATTGAGATAATATCATCCAAAAAGGAACTGATATGATCCGAAAATTCCGAAGACAAATCTTGATATCGAAAGCAATCGATTCGAATCAAGACTAAGAGATCAAACGCTATTATCAATCGACTCTTAAACACGGAGTATTTATACCAAATCAAGCATCTTGACGAGCCATCTAAAAGCCCAATATCATAATTCGACTTCATTTGAGCATTAAAATGCACAAAATACATCATATGATCAAAAGAATCATTTCAGCCGTCGATGGGAGTGGTTCAATTGCATGTATTTACTGAGACATCACTCCTCCACATAAATAATTCTTCATATGGGGTCAAGAAGAGAGAGAGAGCTAAAGCTTGAAAATCCTTCGATAATCGGTTACTCACTGACGGCGCCATACCCGTGGCACAACCACCACCGCCGGCCGCCGTACCGCCATGCGATCCTTGATCGATTCCGCCGGTTGCCACGCCACCATCGCTGCAATTCGCCGCTGTCATCATCGCCAACTAACCGTCCGGATCATCGTGACCACCGACGGCTATCGCATCGACTACATCGTTTGCCACGTGATCTTACCATTGGCCACATCATTATCCCGACGACTTTCATCGCCGCCGACTTTGTCACCATTACTATATTATTGGTTGTTGTTCGATTTTGGGATTCATCCGCTCTTCATATATTAATTTTGTAATCCGCGATCGGAAGATTTTGTTCAAACGATACATAGAGTAAGATTTTAGCGCCGTGATTTTTCCCTCTTTCGAGGTTTTCCACGTAAAATTGAAGTTTTCTTTTTAAATACGTCTTTCAAACAAAGAAGAACTTTCACTCTCACGAATCATTTTCTCAACAATACCCTTTGGATTAAAAAAAATGGTCCAAGCAAATTCCAGAAATATAATGAATGAAATCTTTATTCCCTAATCAAAATATATATTAGTCTATATAGATGATATATTAGAATTTTCTAATACTATAGAAGAGCACATTAAATATCTAGCATATCCGAATGCATTCAAAATAGTTAAAATTGATGCATCCAATATTCGTTATAGGGAAATTCTTAAACAATGAAAAATTTTCAATCAAACCAAACAATTCATTCGATATTCTTCTGGAAAATGGAATAACACCCAACCAAAATTAAGGTGAGTTTCCATCGACACTCATTTGTTTACAAAATTTATATAAATATATATACACACATACATATGTATATGTATACATATACATACATACATATATACATGACAAAAAAGTACGTCAAATAAAAAAAATGAATCATATTCTCAATTTCGACTTATTGATTACAATTTGATTTGAATTTAAGATTTTTTTGGGACATTTGAGCGAATTTAACCATAAACTCTCACACACAAAACATGTATAATGACTTAAACCCAAAACCTCTTGGTCGACAGCATAAACTCTTAACCACTAGGTTATGGTGTCTTGCTAAATTTAAAATTTTGATAACCTAAAACAGAGTTAAATCAAACCAAATCATGATATGCACTTACGCATAATATGTTTTCAGCCCTATAATAAAAAAATAGAAATTAAACATAATTGCATACTTATAAATCTATTTTTACTAGTAACCTCAGTAAAACTGAATCAAATGACAGCATATCTTCAATGTTTTTGACAAAATTAAATCAAATCAAAATTTGTCACTTTACCTAGAAGCCTACACAAAGGATGTTTTAATGTGATTGTTTTAAAGAATAAAGTATTATTATTATTTTTTCATACAATTTAATTTGACTCCAAATCATAATTAATTTGAAATATAATGGAATCATGCCAACTTTACTAACATATGCATCAAGTTTTTATCCCAAAGAAAATTGCTACGCTGTTTAAATATAATCTAAAGAAATCTTAATACGGTAACATTAAGAGGAACAGCAATAAAAAAAAATGGGAGATCCAGAAAGGAGAAGAGAGAGAAAATCATATAATAAGTGGAAGTCTGACAAAACAAAATTTTTAAAATTAATTAATTATTTTATTGTATGTAAATCTTCCTTGTTATTATAAATTTTAAATAAAATCAACATTATATCAGAATAACCAGACCAATTGTCTTGTATCAGAATGAATTTACATTTTTTAAAACTATGTAATTTACTTTGAAATTAAAAAAATAGCAATTTATTACATGTAATATTAATTAAAAGTTTATTAAAGTATATATTATATTAAATATTCTAACAAATTTTTTTAATTAAATAATGTGAACTTATTAATATACTTATTGTATATAAAAGTATATAAGAATTATAAGAGGAAAACATGCTCTCCTAAATCTATCATTAAAAGTATTTAAACTAGGGGTGTAAACAAATCGAGTCGAGTCGAGTTTTGACTTAATCGAGTTAAGTTTATTTAAACCATGTTAAGCTCGAGCTCGACTCAATTTAAATAAAGTCAAGCTCGAGCTCGACTCGAATGCTCGAGCTCGTTTCAAAACTTTAAGCTGTTTAAAAAGCTAGATAAATTATTAAATCGATAATGTAATATACGATAATTACATTTCGCCATTTTATAAACGAGTCGGCTCGAAAGCTACCGAGCTGAGTTAAACTAGGCTCGAACTCGAGCTCTAAAATTTTTCGAGCTTATTTTTGAGCTCGAGCTCGAGTTCGTGGCTCGATAAATTTGGCTCGCGAGCTCGTTAACAAACCGAGCTCGAGTCAGCTCGCGAGCTGCTTGACTCAGGTACACCCCTAATTTAAATTTTATATTATACGGATGTCAATACATAAAAAAATGTTTGCATTTATCCCTGGTTCTCCACAATTACGTTAATAAGATTTTCCCTTAACATTTATTTTTAGGGAGATTTACATACATACCACACAATTCTTATATATTTACATATATAATACTTAAACTTCAATTTTTACATATATATATATATATAACATCATAATCTTCAATATCACATCAAAAATATCACTTTATTCATTTTTTAAAAGTGAAATATATTTTTTTAAGCATAGAAAAATATTAGATATGTGAATATCTAACTTTTAAGTGTTGGATATGTAAATACATAAGAATTGTGGGTATGTCTGTAAATCCCTCTTATTTTTATATTTGTAAAAATAAAATATATATATGTCAACATAAAATAAGATTAAAGACTAACCGTACGAGTCTGGGGACCAAGGAAGCCGTTGATGAAAACAGCGCTGACGATAGAAAGCCCAAGACCAGCCCCAATCGCCCGAAACCCTAACGTCCACCAAACCAAAACGTTAAATCCATATTTTAAAAAATTTTCTGGGAAGGACAGAGTGAGACCACAAGTCATTAATGAAGAATTAATTTAAGAGAACCTTGAAAGGTCTCCCATGGGTAAATAACGCCATCCTGATTCCGGTCGAAGAACGCCGCGTGCTTTTGTAATGGCGTCATCTCGCCGTTGCCGCCTTTGATCTCAGCCGGCGAACTCGCCATTTCTTCTGGAGAGAGAAGGAAGGAAATAATTGAAAAGCTAGGGTTTACGGCAACCGTAGGGTGGAAGAAATGGGCGAGGAATATAAGAAACCTTGCAGAGCTTTCGAACACTATCCGATGGAAGTGGTGGGCCCCAAAAGAGTACGTGACATGCGATTAATTCATATAGGCGCCTGCTGTATGCAACAAGGGAAGTAATCGCCGTTGGTGTGGGGATGAACGGATCACCGCCGTTGATACAGGCGGTTGTTTTCGCGTTCAGTTATGTCGCATGCGGGCGTGTCGTATGGATCACGTCATCGCGCTTCCGTCGCCTCCCACCTCACTTCTTTATTAGCGGAGATTTGGACAAGACTTTGGAGTGGAAGCAACCGCATAATATCTTCGGTTTCTTCCAATTCCCAACAAACAAAGCTTAACTTATCCTAGTTTTCATTTAAAAACTTATTAATTTTCAGTCTCATCCTCACAAAATCATGATTTTTTTTTTGTAGAATGTGATGAATGTCATAAAATTGATGCCTTCAAATTTTTTTAATTAATAAAATTTATAATAATTATCACAGCTTTTAAATAGTAATAACGTCTCTAACATTACATTTTAATATTGCTACAACTTATTCAGATATAATTATCTTTGGCTTCTTCTCAAACACCTTTCGCAGCTTGTCGATGACGAAAGAACTGTTTGGCTTCCTGACAGAGATTGTTGATTAATTTCTCAATATTTAAAAGCCTTAAAGCGTATGATCGCATGAATATTCTTGAGAAGAATCTCAGTGGGCTCTAACACTATATTTTAATATTGGTACAACTGCCGCATATAAACCTTCGTTCTTGTCCAAATGTTACATAAAATCATCTATAATTGATGTTCTAAATTTCTCTTATATAGTAATATCTTAAAAAAAAAGCTACACTTTGGCCCACCTAAAGCCACGAAAATTCTTGGTTTGTCATCAATTAAAGAATTATCCTTTACTTGTATGGCTAAGCTTATCATTGCTCTCTTCAATGTAGAGAATTCTCTTATTAAATTGCTTTTGGCTAAATACTTGCCATAATTATCAATGAGACCTTTCTTTTTATAATAAATTATTACGTGTGGAGTCTAGCCGATCTTGATCTCATTGTGTACTACTAGTGCACCATTGTAGTGTACTAGCCCATGTACACAATTATGAAGATCATCTAGGCTCTGCACATAATAATTTCTCCTCTTTTGTTATAGGCAAATGTCATAATATTATGCTTCTCCGTAATAATAAAGATTTAAGTCATTTAAGTAAAATTAAAGGTGTGAATATGTAAATCGTAAGAATCAGATATATGTAAATCCCCCATTATAATTTCATTAATACTTTCTTGTCATCAATTTCAAATATTGTGCATATTCAATTCAATAATTACTTTACTTCAAGCCAAACATAAAAAAGTTAAAATCTTTGCATTTACTTTACTTTGCACTCAAAAATCTTCCAACCAAACAACCCCTTAGTATAGTACAAAGTAAAATTTCAAAGTGAAGTGAAGTATTTAGAAAACATTGAAAATATCATTTTTATTTGAAATTCGCCTAAATTTGGGTGAATTTCAAATACACCTAGATAAAACATTATATGTTGTCGCCATTGCCGCCTGGCTGACCGATCACTTCCCAACCACGCCGCCGACTGCCACACCTCGTACCAAAATACTTTACATTATATTTATTACAGAAAAAAATATACTCATGAATTTATAGAGTTCTTAATCAAATAAGGTTAAAACAATCCAAATATATTACATTCATTTTATAATGCATTCATTTTTCAAGCATCCAAATAGCTCTTAAGAAAAGTTAGTATGTGAGTTTGATTGATTTGAATAAATAGATGAATAAATTTATTAAATTAATCAAATAAAAAAATTATATATATAATAAAGCCATTTAATTGTTAGATAAAATAAAGTCAAATTGAGCAATAATTTAGTTTAATTTTAATCAAATTATTATAATTTTACTTGATTATAAATTGTAGTTATTTTTTAAAAATTTGTATGATAGGAAACAACAATTTAAAATTGAATCTTTTTTGAGAAAATTATGATCAATTTTTTTAAAAAGGAAAGTTTATAATATTCATAATTATTTTAAGAAAATATATATTATTTCATAATAATTTTATAATTTAGCTTATAAGCAACTAGAACATCTTTTTTGAGCAAATGTGCCACATTGGTTATGTAGAGTGGAGCTGAAGGTTTTGAAATGGCACAGATTTGAATCTTGCTACAAACATTTTATAGCTCATTTTTACTAGTTTTGTTCTGTAAATTAAGCCGAACACAAGCTAATTCGAACAAATGAAATAATGTCGAGTCAGACATGAACAAATATTTTACGAGGCCATTTCGGACATGAGAGCTGAACACCAGCAGAGCTTTAGTTCGCTCAAACTCGACATGTTTATACTCCTAGTTGTGCAGTATTTAATCTCACCATGCTTCCAATATTTTGCCATGTTGGCAAAGGTTTAACTTTTATTTTCATCAGCCAAATTCAACACATTAATAAGCCATAAACCCTTCATATGGTTGTTCTCAACATTTTTGAACTTATGAAACAAAGGCTTAATGGATATTCTTTGATCCTTCTATATAGTTTTTGATTATCCTTCTCACAAATGAATTCTTTAATATTTCTCAATGTCATTTTTTATGCCTTTTTAATCTCATTTTTGTGTCAAATTTTGCTTAATTCATTTGATAATTTAAAGTTGATGAGCAAAATTAATAGAAATTTAAAAAAACATTTTTTTTTTTTTATAATTTGTAAGTTAAATGAATTAAATTTGAACATAATTAAATTTTTTTTATTTATGTTCATGAATCTTATTTATTGTTCAAAATGTAACTTGTTAAAGGCTAGATATTAAGCTCAATGATGTTTCATTTACTAAATTAATTAATTTTTAAAATTATTTGTTTAATTACTTTGTTAAAATTAATATATATTACATTTATTTAATAGATCATATTACCTTCTCTCTCATGTTTTATTTTAGCCATTAATCTATAAGCTTGTTCATTAATTCAATTAACTTAATTTTATTACTATAAGTACAAAATAAGCTAGATGATAGGTAATTCTTAACTAACCAAAGTATTAGTGTTGAATTTTAATATTTTATTATATGATAAATAGTGAGATCCAACTTGGATCTTGAATACAATCATGATTTATTTATTGTCTTCAAAATCAATTTATCAAAGTAGCCAAATATATTATTCCACATAATTCTAAAAAATCAATAAATTTAACTCAGGATTGAGGCATATGCAACTGTATGAAAAAGTAATAGTGTAGCTACTATAAAAGATGTTATTGCATGAAGAAGTTGTGGCGGATATATACTTTTTTTTTATTTAAAAAAAACTAAATCTCAACATTCTAGCTATCACAACAGGTAGTTATGTCAGATTAAAAATGCAGCTTTCTCGTCATACATTTCTCAGAAAAAAATAGCTCAACTAATGAATTTTAAATACCTGAGTAATGTGATTCGAATCACACCACACTAGCCCTCTTGAATACACCCTCATACAAATAAAATTTAGGGGGATTTATAGGAGCGTAACCAACTCATTTTTTCAGGGTGGGTAATATTTTAAATAATAAATAATATAATAATTAAATAATAATCATAATAAGTATAATTAAATAAATAAAATTATATAATAATTTTAATTTTAGAAAAATATAAATAATTAGTAAGATAAAATCATCAAATTTATAAGAGAAAATTATAAATAGATAAAATGTAAAAAATTATAGCCTATAATTTATAGTTTAATCACCTTCTTAAGATTAAATATATAAATTAATTTTACCCAAGATTTATAGATTAAATTATTCATGACTACAAAGTTAATAAAATATCAAAATTCTCTTTATCCATTTTGAAATACTAAGTACAATTTTTTTTAAATTTATATGACATAGATTAATTTAAGCAATTTATGAATTTAATTAACATTAATATTAATTAATATGTTCATGTTAAATGTTTTTAAAAAAAATTGTAATATTAATATATAAATATAAATATAATTTATAAGAAGAATATAACTAACAATACAAAAATTTTAAAAAATTTTATGATTTAAAATTATTATAAAATTATAAAATATAGTTTATAACAAGATTACATGAGTTAAAAATATTAATTACATGAGATTATAATAAGTTAAAATTAAATTCATTTTAAGATGTGTATAATACTATTTGTTAATATTCATCTCAAAATTATTCTTATGGGAATTATTTTGAGGATGGGCAAAATTATAAACTTCTCCATCTAATTGGATAAAATTAATATTTTTTGGCTTGGTAAATGTACAAATTGTAAAATTCTGCATCCCATTATTTAAATTTAATATTTTGATTTGCCCACGACATAAGTATTTGTGGATTTACATACATACCACTCAATTCTTATGTATTTATATATCAAACATATAAATTTTAATTTTTACATATATATAACACTCTAATCTTCAATATCACATCAAAATAACATCATTCACTTTTAAAAGTGAAATGTAACTTTTAAAAAGATTAGATAAAAATATCTATTAGATATATAAATACAAAATTATATGATATGTATGTAAATCTCTCTCAATTTTATGCCATTACTTGGGGATCACTTTGTTGTTTTAATTTTTAAATTTTAGAATAAATAAAATATATTTGATATTTTCTTATATTAATATAAAATAAAAAAATATATGGCGATACAAATGACGATGATGAATGTTGACTTACAATGAAATCGATGATCGATATAAATGATGTGCATAAATTATCTTTGGATATGTTTTGAGATTACTGAAAAACATACTAATTTCAAGCATCAAGAGAGAGCGAAAGAATAAATAAAAATTATAAATAAATTGAATTAAAACTAAATTATTACTTGTTCGATGGGAAAAAAGGGGAAAATACATTTTTTAAATTTAAAAATATTACTTTGATCACAAACTGTGGGGCGAAAAACGATATTTTTAAATTTTTAGGTAAATTTAAATAATTATTAATTATTTTGGAATCAAACAGTGAATATAAATTTGTCAAAGTAAAATGCATTAATATTGTCTCTAATTACTCTGACTCAAATAAAGGCAAAGTATAGAACAATTTTAAAAAAAATATATTTTAATAAGTTATTTAATAAAAAAATAATTAAATAAATTTAAACTATTCGAAATCAAACACGACTAGCTAACAGATTTCAGAAAGTTATATTTTGGGCGGGCCACTTGGCCTCCTTTTTTTTCAGATTTGTTTACTTTATTTTTTCACTGTTATGTAATTTTATTTTTTTATTTAATTTTAATTTTTAAATTAATGTTTTCATTTTTAACATTTTAATTTTGTTTAAGTTTTCTTAATTTTTTTTAAATATTATATTTTTCAATTAAATACTTATTTTTAATATATATTTTAATTTAAATGATATTATAAATTATATTTATATATGTAATATCAATTTTTAAATTTTAAGTTATTATTTTTAAAATTTTGACCTTAGTATACTTGAATTAAATGAGAATTTGGCACATAATAGAACACAATAGAGAAGAAGTATTCATGTAACTGACCCCACTAAATATTCATGTAACCGACCCCACTTAGTGGGATAAAGGTTGTTGTTATTGTATTTTTTGAAATTATAATGGTATATGATATTAATTGTAAAATTTTTATTATATTTACTTTAAATTTCTATTCAATTTATCATGTTAAAATATTTTATTTATAATTTTTATTTGTAAATTTTATTTATTCAAGTACTAAATTAATATATATTTTTACATGATAATTTAGAGGTGAAATTTTTTGATAAAGATGAAAAATTATTCTGCTATTACAATCCTGAATAATAGATGAAAGTTCTCAAATTAGTTAAAATTCATAGACAATGTATATAAATGTGTAAGTGAAAATTTTTTATAATAATAAATGAATATTTCACCAGAGAAAATTTAGCTTATTTTTGAAATAATTAATTTGTGAAATGAACCAACCTCACATTAGACACTTAGATAGTAAAAAAATATTTTTCTAACATAGTGATAACAAATTAGTAGATAATTATTCACAAATGAAATTATCTTTATTGCAGAATATTTTTCTAACATAGTTGCTCACCCTTTATATTTATTCAATTATTCTCCTCGTTGCACTTTATATGTGATCATTATTCTCTCCTACAAAATAAGGAACAAAAGAAGCTAGAATAATTTACAAATATTGTGAAGAACATTTCATATCTTATGTTTTCGGGATTTTGTCGACAAGTAGATCTATTGTGTCCTGGTTAATGATAGTAACCACATAGCTTTCGGAACGATCAATATTTTCATCCAAGTATAGCTATAACATGTGGGAAAGGCAAGTGATAAAGTAATGGATGATTACATACACATTTATAATTTTATTTTCGTCAAAATCAACTAAAAATATTCTGCATTATCTATCATAAACTTAATACTCACATGATTTTTATGCAAGTTGGTTTTGATAATTGGCGTGCTTTTTTTCATATCTTTGAAGTAAATTCTCTGTCCTAGGCACAAATTCAAATTCATTAAGTAATAATACATATTTTTCAGCTCCTGATTGCTTCAAAAAAATAAAAAAAATAATCATAGCAAAAACAAATACTTGTATATGTAATACTTGTGCACGTCTAAGCACACCGTTAAAAGATTCAGAAATATTTATAATCATTGTTCAATAGAGAAAACCACCATCATAGCATAAAGACCATTTTATTATAATTCGCTCAACTAGCCAATCAAATACATCTTTCTTTACATAAAAAAGGTCAGACATTTGCATATTAAAAATATCTAAGACAGCTGTACTTCCAGTAGAATACATTTTTTTACATAAAAAATCGACATCTTTCAACTTTATTTGGTGTACATTTTTCTTAAGGTTCTCCCATAAGTGACAGACGACTATGATGTACATCCCAAGGAAATATTTCCCTATAACTACGAACCAATCTAGGGTGTTTATCTGACATTATGCAAATGTCCCTTTGACATCGAATGCTTTCAAAAGAGTCATGTAGATTACACAGAAACTATATCCATGATTCATTTGACTCGGACTCAACAATAGCAAATACAAATGAAAATAAACCATTAACATTGATGACAACTGCTATTAACAGATACCTCTATATTTTCTTAAAAGAAATGCACCATCTAGACTTAATACTGGATGACACTGACACCAAGCTGAAATTGAGAGTCCAAAACTTCAAAACAAACTTTTAAAACTATGTGATGAAGTAAAATCAATGGTATATGTTGTACATGATATTATAGTTTTCACTATTTTAATAAAAAGATATAAGGACCTATATGACTCCTCACAACTTGTAGATATTGCCATAATCATCTTTCTCCTTGTATCTCATACTTTCATATATGAAACATATACATT
This sequence comes from Cymbidium sinense, assembly GCA_021442155.1. Classification (NCBI taxonomy): domain Eukaryota; kingdom Viridiplantae; phylum Streptophyta; class Magnoliopsida; order Asparagales; family Orchidaceae; genus Cymbidium; species Cymbidium sinense. The sequence continues at coordinate 62,587,091 of CM038228.1, read as the reverse complement.
AAATTTAGCTTTAACACGCCCAATTATTCTTCTTGGTTTTTGATATATCCCTCTAAAATTTATAAATCAAGCATGAATTTCAAGTTAAAGCATATATTCAATCAAATTCAATGACTCCATGAGATGAGTCCAATAATACTAGAATCGGGTCAAATCGAGCCAAAATGAGCTCAAATCAAGCTGGAAGCTACATATGAAAACTTCGAGACACTAATTGGATGATCAAATGACTTCCAAATTTGACGTGCTTATAGCCAATCAAGTGGCTCGACGAGATGAATCCAACGAGCCTAAAATCACTCAAATCAAAGATCATTTGAATGATCAAATCACCAAAAAACTATCTATGATCAACTAAATCGATATACACCGTCCGATGAAGTGTTTTGGGATTTTGACTACAATGACCAAAATGCCATTGTTGATCTCATTTTTAGGATGAGCTCTCAACCCCTTTATCTTAGACATAAGACTTCTCTTAGACTTTAAGAGTCTCTTACTCTTAAGACACATCTAATGATTATGTGGTCACTCAACCTAGCCCTAGAGACTTGGAAGAGTTAGCCATAAGAATAAGTTATGCCTTAGGGGGTGTTAGAAAAATTTGCCTACCCTATATCTTGAATCAAATTCCTCTCTCCCTTCCTCCAAGTCAAACTTAAATCAATTCCAAATAATTGAAATCCATGATTGAAATCTATGATCAATTCCAAATGATTGAAGCTTATTAATTCAAATTCCAAGCTCAAAATCTTTCCTAAGTCCTTTGATCCCTTCTTAAGGACTTAGCCTAAATCAAATCTAAATCAATTCAAATTCATGAAATTTTCTCACAACTCATTTATATTCTCATTTATACTCACATATATAAATGAAATATAAATTCAAATCAACAAACTAAATCCAAAATTCAAATCCAAGTGAAAAATCTTTCTTAAGTCACTTTGATGATTCTATCTTAAGGACTTAGCCAAAATCAAGTTCAAATCACTTCAAATCCATGAAATTTTCTCATAACCTATTTATATTTTCATTTATATTCACATATATAAATAAAATATAAATTCAAACAACCAAAACCAACTCCAAAAATCAAACTCAAATTCAATCAAAATCCAACATAAGCCATTCAAGTCAAAATCTTGAACTTAGTCAAATCAATTTCAAATCAAGCCAAACTCTTAATTTTTTTTCATGATTCAATCAATCCTTCAATCATGAATCCAAATATAAACACAAACTTCAATCACCGAACCAAAACTCAATTCAAAAATCAAACCCAAGTCAAACTCATGTTTACCCTTTGAACTTGAAATTATCAAATGAATCAAAACTCATTTGACTTCAAATCACTTGCAAATGGATTTATATTTCAATCATAAGTCCATATGTGAGTTCAATAAAACTTAAATCAAGCTTTGACCAAGCCATTTGACCTACTTAGGCTCATTTGACCTAAATTGACCTAAAGTATCTTTTTGAGCCAAGTTCTAATCCTAACAAAATTAGATTGAACTAAGCCCATCTAAGCTTCACATTGTGAATAACACTCATCATAAGATGATCAATCACTCACATTGGGTCAAACCAAGTCAAACCTAAGGGTTGACTAAGTCAACACTTAGCCAAAATGAAACCTAAACTAGCCAAAATCTACTTTAGGCCAAATTGATTGAAATCTTTGATCAAAACTCATTCATGATCAATGTTTAAACTTGACCAAATCAACATTTGAGCTTAACCTAACCCAATTGGTCACTTGACACAAGTTGACCCAACTTGACCTAAAAAGTCAAAATGTGTCAAAACTTGATCTAAGCCAAATTGATTGATACCAATAGGTCAAGTTCATTCCAAGATGATTGTTGAACTTGATCAAAGCCTCAATTGGCCAACTAGACCTATCCTAGCCCAATTGACCATGAACCCAACTTGACCTAAAATGTCAAATTGAGCTAAACTCAAATCTAAACTAAATTGATTGGAAACAAAGATACCAATTCATTTCGTATGACCAATGAAACCTAAGCCAACCCATGACCTAACCCAAATAGGTCAAATGGGTCAATTTGGTCAACTTGAGCCACTTGACCTAAATGAACTCAATTGAACCAAAATCAAATATAAACCAAATTGAATCAAACTAAAACCACCAAAATATTTCAAATGGTCATATGAACTTGACCCAACCCTTGGTTTGACCCAATTTGATCCATTTTGACCTAAATGGGTCAACATGAGCCAAATCATATCAAACTAACTCCAAATACAATGAAACTTTGCCTAACCCATTTTTTAATCATACCAAACATATTCAAATTGAAACTCAAGCCAAATGAACATTTTACCCTTAGGCCATAGAGTAAATTTTGGCCAAATTCACATGGAATTTGGTCAAATCCTCTTCATGACCACTTGACACCCTCTTAGTGGACCAAGTGGAAACTAGTGAATGTGGTGCACCTAACTCAATGGGTTTGGGTCAGCCCAACCTAGCCTAAGGTCAAAATTGACCACTTGCTTGAACATGGCCACATGGAATCCCTCCTTCACTTGATTTAAGCACATGGGAGCTCCACTACTCCACTCCTTAGGCCAAACCGAATGCATGGACACCTCTAACAACCTAACAAACCCACTCAAGGTGGTCAATTGGATCAAAATGACAAGAGAAGGCTATCCAATTGCTCTAGGGGGAGATATACTCCCCCTAATTTCACTTGAATCTCATTCTGCCCTATTAGATTGAAGCATAGGAACTCAGAGCAAGCCATTACTAGTGTTCCCAAGCTTCCCAGAGTGAGTTAGAATTTCCTTCTTCTTGATTTTCCTAGACTGAAAATAAGGAGTTCAAGTGAAAATCCAACTTACTCCACACTCAATACCAAGCCAATTCCTCCTTTAAGCTTCATTAGAGGATCAAATCGAATTCACCCAAGCTCTTTCCCAACTCCAAAGGCAAGGGAGGTGCCACTTCAACCAAGATCGAGCTCAAGTGAAGGTGGAGTTGTCCTTTAGAAGGATTGAGTTTGGAATTTTAAATTGTTGGAGTTAGTTTGATTGATTTATATTTATATTTCATTTATATATGTGAATATAAATGAGACTATATATGAGTTATGAGAAAATCCCATGAATTTGAATTGATTTGATCATAATTTAGGCTAAGTCTATGAAGGAAAATTAAGAGACTTAGGAAATTTCATGAATTGATTTTGAATTTTGAGTTTAATTTGATTGGTTTGAATTTATATTTCATTTATATATGTGACTATAAATGAGAATATAAATGAATTATGAGAAAATCTCAAGGATTTGATTTGGTTTTTTTTATCATGATTTTGGCTAAGTCCATAAAATGGAAATTAAGGACTTAAGGAAGATTTGGACTTACGAATGTTATTAATGGGTTTCAATAATGGATTTCAATCATGGATTTGAATCATAGATTTGATTTGAGTTTGGAGAAAATCAATTAGAATCGATTTGGAGTTTGAGAAAATCAATTAGGATTGATTTGAAGTTTTATTTGAAGGAAGAAAGGTGAGGAATGGTTCAAGTTAAGGGGAGACAAATTTTTCTAACACCCCTAAGAGATGATCTATTCCTATGGCTAACTCTTCTAAGTCTCTAGGGCTAGGTTGAGTGTCCACCTAATCACTAGATGTGTCTTAAGACTAAGGATCTCTTAGTCTAAGATGAATCCTATGTCTAAGATGGAGGTGTTGAGAGCTCATCCTAAAAATGAGGTCAACAACTACGTTTAAAATTTTCAGCTACTAACAATGTTGTAGAATACGAAGCCTTAGTAGTAGGGCTAAAATTGGCTATTGATTGTGAAGTTCAAAATATTATAATTTACACTGATTCATAACTTATAGTTTCCCAAGTTGAAGGGAATTTCAACACTCATAATCATCATTTGACACATTACCTTCATATAGTAAAATCTCTTCTATCTTGAATAAGTAAATATCGGATTATTCACATTTTGAGAAATCAAAATGCTAGAGCTGATAATCATTCAAAGCTTGCTACTTCAATATCTTCTGACATTTACAAGAGAAAGTATGTAGAAGATATTGATTTTCCCAACATACAAGGAGCTTGGGAAATACAGTCCATTGATGAATCAAGGCAAGTTTCTTGGAGATATTTGATATTTGCCTTTTTATGTGATGGAGTTCTACCAGAAGATCCAGTTGTCGCCATCCGTATTCAACGACAAGCGCAAACTTCAGCATTATTGATGACGAATTATACAAAAGATCATTCATAGGATCATATCTCAAATGTCTGCCACCATCCAAAGCTAGGGGTGCAGATGAGTCGAGTCGAGCTCGAGCCATGTCAGGCTCGAGCTCGACTTGTACTGTAGACTGTATGCTTGGGCTCAAGCTCACGACTCGAACTTATGTACCAAGCTTGAACTTGGCTCGTGAACAGTGAATTAAGCTCGAGCTTGACTCATTTTAACGGGCTCGATTAGAAAGCTCGAGCTCGGCTCGTATATAGGCTTGGTTTGAACTCAATTACACTAATAAAGAGCACCAAAAAAAATTACAGAATATTTATTGAATTAATTTGAGTCTTTTGGAAATTTTATATTACAAATATATGCAATTCCAACTCAAATAAAGTACAATAAAAAATTTACAAAATATTGAAAGGAAAAATTAAATGCTCAAAAAAAGGGCTACATAAAAGTTACAGAGTTAAACCCCTAATCTCCCATCTATTTATAAAAAGAAAAACATAAAATAAAAATGAAATCAACATCATCTCCTGATCCCTTTGAGAAATGCAGAAGTCAGAACAACTTCAAGTCTTCAACTAAGAAAATATCACTCCAGTTCAAGTGATCCAAGGCTCCAATTTTAAGTCTTCAAGTATCCAACCACCTAAACAAAAATTTTGGAAGATTCTAAAGAGAAAATAATCATAGATAAATAGAATAAATATATAACATAAATATAAGGGATAGAGAAAGAGAAAAGCTCAGACTCAGTCAAATCATCTCAAGGAGCAATAATATATGTGAGCATCCTAACTTCATTACAAAGGGTTACAATCACATATAATGCTACCAGCCTAACAGTCAAAGAAAAAAAAAGAGAAACATCATAGCCATCACAGCCAGCATACCTAATTCAAACCAATCAACCAAGTCAAATAGCCATTACTCATTACTCGTTAGTGTTCCAACTTTGAAGACTTGTAAGACCTGCACCAACAGAAAGGGAAATAGCACCAACAAGTAACCTCTACAGGTCACCCAATAGTAAAAGGAGTAGCTAAACCAGCAAAATTATCAGTTAAACTATACACCAAAGACCACCAAACAGCCACCAAACAACACCAAAAAACCACCAAAGACCACCAAACAACCACCAAAGACCCCCAAACAACTAAACCAGCAAAATGCAGATAGGAAGGCCAAATCAGCAAAATTATCTGCTAAATTGTACACCAAAGACCACCAAACAGCCACCAAAGGCCACCAAACAATCACCAAATACCACCAAACTACCACCAATTATTATTATTTTTTTCAAAAAGCAACTCTCAATGGTCCATTTCTTAACCACGTACTGCCATGCAATAACCCCCTTACAATCAAATTCTCATGAATGATAAATTTGGATACAAAACAACAATTGGGCATAAGGAAAACACAACATAGTTATTTTTCCAGGACTTCTACACACATGCATGTCAAAGCCATAGTAGGAGCACCGGCCAAAAAAAAAGCAATAGACAAGAACCAGAACCCATCCATAGTTGTTTCACAGGAACACCTCACTTCAGAATTGCCTAGCTGCCAACTGAAGAAGAACAAACCATTTATGTAAAAACTGAAGCAAGAAAGAAAGAACAAACTTCCCCATTCTCTCATATACTTCAATCAAGGCCCCCTACCATGCCTAAGTGACTACAAGAAGTGTACAAATATCTATATTTTCAAAAAAAAAAATTAAATTTGAAGATGAAACATTATCCTATGTATTCAGCATGCATTGAGCTAGGAATCCTAAAAGACATGATGCAGAAAATAATCCCAAAAGAACATAAAGAAGCCACCTACTAAATCGATCAACACAACCCAACAATAGATATGAAGGCTAAACCAATCAATAGAACCCAACAACAATAAGAAAAAAAATAGAGCATATAGGAAGGTTACCAACAACAGAACCCAAGCAACATATAACAAACAGACAATGCATCATTACCAAATATTTAGAGGGCATTGATTCAAGCTTAGAAAATTTCTTGTGGTTGAATGAGCACCAATTAAACTTTAATAAAGTAGCTACCAATACACTAGGGATACATGAGAAACTATAATAAAGTACCTAGGTAGCTACCAACACACATCCAAGAGATGAACAACTATAATAAAGTAGCTACCAACATCCAAGGGATACATGAGCAACTATCTAAATTTCAGATTCCAAAATCATGAGCACCTGTAACAATTAATTTAACAATCTTTTGACATCATAGCTATCATCATCAATCTCTCTCTAATATTTCCAAAAAGTAACATTTTTGTAAAGATAACTACCATCAAAACATCAAAATAATGTTGTCTAATAAACCAAGAACTAGAAATCATAATGAGCTTAAATGTCAAATAGAAACCACATAAGCCCAACTATGTAAATATAAAGTCTATTATAGAAAGCAAGTAATGTCAAGTCTTTTTGGTGTTGAAGAGTAACCGTCCTCAATTCCTCATTTCTCCATTACATTATTTGTAGAGGACATAGGGGTATCTCAATCTCTTCATCTTCATCCTCTTCCTAATAAACATACAATATAATAATAATATTAATGTCATTAAAAATAATATAATACTAATGAAAAAATGTTAAATTGTAAAATAAATACCTTGATTCTCCCTTTCAAGCCATAATGAGAGCGAACCCAGTTAGAGCACATATTAGAGCTTTCAGTCAGCCAACCCAAGCTTTGATGGTAAGTGTCAACAACTCCCTCTCAGACCGGTCGTAATAAAAGTAATGTAATTGGAATAGATAAAATATCAACTGTCATTCTTGAGAGTATACGATATTTTAGATGGTTGCTTTTCCACAAAGTAATTACATCAAAACTATGAGCTTCTGGATTTATCCCTAACCCATATTCAGGATAGTTATCTAGATCTGATTTGGTGGGCCTTTTACTTAATTTCTCTGATACATAAGTTGTAAAGTCATGCTAACCACTATATTTTCTAGTTAGAGTATCTTGGGTTGACTTGCTACTATTGTATGTGCTACTTTAACCTCTAAATGTCTCACAACTTGTAGCTTCAACTTCTGGTTCAAAACATTCAACATATTCTTCATATAACTCAAATTGTAAACTACGAACATATGCTATATTTTGAATGTTTTCATCTCCTTCATAGATCATAGGGTATGCAAACTAAATGATAATAAATTTTATTCTTGGGTCCATGACAGCACCAAATTCCATCAGAAGGTTACATTCGCCCCAATATTTTTCAATTTTTTTTTCATTTTCTAGTCATGTCCTTGATGAAGTCATCAAAAGATAGTGCACTATCATTCAATACTTTCTTTATAGTACAAATTTGTGAGAGAAATAGATTGGATGTTGGGTATTCAGTACCTGAAATGATATTGGTAGCCTCATTAAAAAAACCCAAAATATCACAAACCTTTTCTATTTTATTCTATTCATCCTCTATAGAGTAGTTATAATATGTAATCTCCCTCTCGCTGTATGAAAAGAAAGCTTCTTTTAGTTGAAGTGCAACAACCAACATATTATATGTTGAATTCCAAAGTGTCGGACAATCCATGATAAGCATTCTTATTGGTAGTTTTAATTGTTGAACAATATCAACAAATTTCATAAGTCTATACCTTGATAAAAGCTAGATATATTTTCAACAATAAATTCTATACATTTAACCCCATCCTTCACCATTAAATTCAAAATATGTGCACAACAACGTACATGAAATAGTCTTCTCCCAAAGAATAATTTCTTCATAATCCGTAAACAATCTTTCAATAACTTGATAGCCCGATCATTGTTTGATGCATTATAAACTAATAAGGTAAATATTTTATTCTCAAGACCCCACTCACTTAGGGCCTTATAGAATGTGTCAACAATTTCAGAAGTCGTATGCAGAGGTGATAGATGTAAAAAATTAAGAACTCATTTCACAATTTGTAATTTGAGTCCACGTAATGTGCAGTGACAACTATATAAGATATCTGCTAATTCTTTGATTTTCAAATATCAGTAGTAAAACTCACTTTATTTATACTATTCAATGTGTTCTTCAATTTTTTTTTCTTTTTCATATGCTAGCATCACATTGGCACGATCAGTTGTTCTAGAGAATTTAGAAAAATATGATGACATGGACTTTAGAATAAGATTAAATCCAAATTCCTCCACAATTGAAGAGGGTTTTTCATTAATGAAAATATAATGAGCAATCATCTCCCTAACTTTTGTTTGATCAAACTTAAAAGTTGCCGAAATAAATCCTTCCTGATTTATTTCCAATGAACTATCATAATCTTTTGGCTGGAACTGTAAAATTTTTTGCTTCATTATTGTGTGCACTCTAGCCGCACATCGATCTAAGTGTCTCCTAAATTGTGTGGTTGCACCAATGTCACCTATATAAAGCTTTTTTTTTTTTACAATGACAACATTCCCCTTTTTTCTGGCTATCAGGAAAAACAACTTCTTTAAACTCCTCCCAAACACGTGTTGTTTTCTTTCATTTTCTTAATTCAATTAGATTTTTAAGATCAACATCATCATCACCCTTATCAACCAAAATATTAATAACATCATTCTCCCCTTCATAATTATTACCATGCTATTATGTTCCTCAACATCGATTTAGACACCCACAACTGGGTTATCACTATTTACATCCAATGACTCATCATCTTTAAGTGGTGGTGTTGCCATTTTTAATCTAAAAAAATGATAAATGACTGTTAATTATAGAATGAAGAAAATAACTAATTTATTAAATATTAAAAATTTTAAATATATCAAATTGCTCACTATATGTTTGCAACAATCCAAAACTCAATACTCTGCCTTTTATCAATGCATAAACACTCACAATAACCCTATAATTCACTGCAACAGAGAAGCCAACACAAAATTAATTCATTGTCAGCAAACATAGCCACTATGACATACATAAAACAAACATAACATAGTCATTACAGTATTTCATAATGTAGCCATGATTGAGCCATTACCGCAGCCTATGAAGAGCAAGCAAAATCATGAAACCACTCCAGTATTTCATATCCACAAATTACAATCCACTGTTCAATATTTCATAATGTACACAAAATAACATAGACCTTAAACACCTAATTTAAAAGATCATACATAATGTACACAACATAACATAACATGCACACCGAACCGAAGTTACCGAACTAACATAAAAATGAATTCCACTGTTGAACAATATTTACAACATCATCAAATTTGAATCATCATCAAAACCGAACATAGCCATTAGACACCTAATCCGAAAGATCATCAAAACCGAACATAGACATTACACACCTAATCCGAATCATCATCAAATCAAAATACCAAAGATGAGCAAAAGGAAAATGAACCTGACCATCCAAGATCAAGTCGATTTGCTATCTACTAAGAGAGTAAGAGGACAATGAACCTGAAATATCACTTTCACCTCCTACCATCAAACAAGATCAGGGATTTGAAGCCAGAAAGATGAGGGAACTCAGATGTGAGAGTGGGTCGAGAGTCGAGACTGAGAGGTAGAGCCACATAGCCCAGAAAGGTGGGAAAGGAGAGACACTGGTGGTGAGAGATGAGAGACGAGAGTCGAGAGTCGAGATGAGAGGATTGCAGAATTAGGCCAGATTGGTAGAGGTGCAAATGCAGAAAAGCCTATAAGGCTATAACTCGATGAATTGCGGAATATCCCAAACCGGCTTCGAGCGGCTCAACGAGTTAATGATCCGAGCCTCTAATTACTCGAACTCAAGCTCGTTAAATGAGTTGAGTGGTCCCTGCAGCTCAAGCTCAAGCTCGAGGCTCGATATGCACAGTAAATGAGCCGGTTATTAAGCTGAGCTTGAGTCGACTTTCGGTTTCACTATCCGGTATATGCGCCGGTATTTGTGGAGAACACTTGGGGGGCAGAGCACTCATCTATAAAATCCTGAGATAAGAGTTTTATTGGCCTACAATAAAAAGTGATGCATTAGATTTTGTAAAAATGTATAACAACTATTAGATGCATTCTAATCTGAATCACATTCCACCGATCGAACTTTCATCTTTCCAGAGCACTTGTCCTTTCACTCAATGGGGAATAGATATTATGGGACCACTCCCTATTGCAACTGGACAATGAAAATTCATCATTAAGGTGATATATTATTTCACTAAATGGGTTGAGGCAGAACCATTAGAAAAAAATCACAGAAGCCAATGCTAAACAATTTGTTTGGAAAAATATTATTTATCATTTTGGAATTCCAGCTAAAATTATAATAGATAATGAGACTCAATTCATAGGAAAATAATTCACATCCTTATGTAAATATTTACTCATTCAATTGGTTTATACAACTATAGCACACCCCCAAACAAATGGTCAAATTGAGATCACGAATTGAACAATTCTAAAAGGCTTGATGCCACGTTTGGATAAGGCTGGGGGGCAATGGGTGGACGAACTCCCTAATGTATTATGGGCTTACTGAACAACTATAAGAACACCAACTGGTGAGACACCTTATAATTTCTGTTTTGGGATGGAGGTGATTATTTCAGTTGACATCTATATCCCTAATCCTAAGGTCCATATTTTTTATGCAACAAATAATGTAGAAAAACTCCGATATCATTTGGATTTATTTCCTAAAATAAGGGAAGTAGCTTTAATAAAAAATGCTTCCTATCATCAACGGATCACACGTCACTTCAATCAGAGAATGAAGTCCATACCCATCAACGTTGGAGATCTAGTTCTACGAAGTTTAGTATCTGCCCGGGAAAAGAACCACAACATAACAAACTTTCACCTCTTTGGGAAAGAATTTATGTGGTGATTACTATGGTTAAACTAAGAACTTTCAAGCTCAAATATTCAGAGGGAAAAACTCTTCCGCACACTTGGAATGCTTAGAACCTACGTAGATATTATCAATGAATTTACTATGTAACATTCAAATTGAACTCTATATTTTGATGTTTCATATTTTTGTTTGAAAAAAATGATAAATCAAAATAATAGTAACAAGAAGAAAGAAAAATCGATCCTAAGTGGTTTCGATTAGGCCAACTCCACACAGGTTAATGTCATCGAGTGAAGACTCTGACAAATAACCTTGGATATATCAAAACTTCGCATCTACTCCACACAGGTTAACATCATCGATAGGTAAAAACTTTGCACCTACTCCACATAGGTTAACGTTATCGAGCGAAGACTTTGACAAACAACCTCGGATAGGTCAAAACTTTACACCTACTCCACACAAGTTAATGTCATCGAGCGAAACTCAGACAAATAATCTCGGATGGGTTAGAAATCCTTGCTGGATTTTCTCTTAAAATATACAGGCTAAAATCACTAAATAACTTTCTAATATACAGCCTAAATCAGTTTAAACATAAACTACTTTATTATAAAATAAAATTTCAAAGCACTATGACATATACAAAAACGTGATCATATGTCGTCTACTAAGAAGATCTTAAATTGAAATACAAATGAAATAAAAATATAATTAAATAACATCTACATCTTCACTATTATCACTAGAAAAAGAGGAAGAAGTTCTCTCTGTGTCATCCCTTGAGATGAATCTTTAGAAACTTGACTCTGTGAAAGGCCTTCAATATCTGCACCTATCTTGCGATCAACTTGATGGGTCCCTTTCAAAAAACCATGAATAAAACCTTCTTCAAAGTTGTGTTCCAGATCCTTCACCTCAATATCGTAGATATGATCACGAGCTTCCTGAACTCAATCTTGAATTGTACTCTTGAAGGCCATGAAAATTTTGAAGCTCTCTATAATCTTCAAGTTGGAGTCAACTTCTATATTCTCTTTCTCCAAGATCTGTGCTAGTAATGCCTTGTTCTCACGCCTAAATATGTATCTTAGTATTGGGCTTTTAAGGTCTTTGTGGATTTTTTCGAGCATCCACCAGCTCATCCCAAGTCCTATAAACCTCGTGATGCTGAAATAAAAGGAAAGTCGCCATAATACGGTTGATCACTCGACCAAGATCCTCTAAGGTTATAACTTCTTTAACCTTAGACTCGTATCATCGCTTATATTCACCATGGAGATATTTGAACTTCATGAACTCAGTATTAGATGCCTTCAAGGGAGATGGAGGCTACCGAAAGCGTGCTGGGATCTTGTGCTACTAACTAGGTTGGGTTGGATCGGGAGCTAGAGCATCAGGGGGGTCGACACCATTACATAGGTTAGTGGAGGCTAGAAAAAAAATACACTTAAGCCCTAAATTCAGATTACGCCAACAAGGGGTTGGAAACCCAAGATCGGGGAGAATGGAGCAGGAGGGACCCATTATCTGAGTTAGTGAAGGCTACAAAGAAGAAAGCGGAAGCCACGGAGCTGAATTTGTGATGCACGTCAACAGTCGGTTACCCCTCGGAGAACTAGAGCATGCGAGAGAGGTCGACACTATTTTACAAGTTAGTGGAGGCTACCAAAGAGAAGAAGCGACACCGAGTCTCAGGTGGGATCCTGTCTAACTCGGTCAGGAAACCTCGGGATTAGGAGAAGCTGGAGCCCTGTAAGAGGGGTTGGCATTATTATACAAGTTAGTGGAGGCCACCAAAGAGAGGAAAGCGCACATTAAAGCTTTGATGATAGCTAACAGTCGGTTAAATCCAGATCGGGGGGCTGAAAACTTGAGGGGTTGGCCACCATTATCTGAGTTAGTGGAGGCTACCAAAGCGGAAGCCTGCTTGGAGCTAAATGGATGCCTTCTAGGTTAGTTGGAAACCCCTCGGAGAAGCGAGCCTGTAGGGTCGACAGTATTCTCTAAGTTAGTGGAGGCTATAAGAAAGTGGAAGCCAGCACAGTGATGATGAGTCCGCTAATCAAGTTAGTTGGAAACGATCGGGGAGGCTGGAGCTGAGAGGGGTCGATACCATTATACCAGTTAGTGGAGGCTACCAAAGAGAAGGAGGAAGACTGAGCACTTGAGATGCCTACAGTCGGTTAAATCAGATCGGTGTCTGAAGAGGGTCGACACGGTCATAGAGGTTAGTGGAGGCTACCACATAAAAGAAAATAAAAAAAGTAATGTGCAAACTTTTCATTACCCCCTAGGGGGTACTTATAAGAGAAAAAATGACTTTTTAAATTCTTTTAAAAAATAAAAAATAATAAAATAAAAAATGAAGAAAACTCTTCATATTCCTCATTTAAAAAAAACTTCTTCAAATACCTCATTAAAAAAAACTTTACATCTTCATAAAAAAGAAGAAGAGAAAGTTATTCATATTTTAAATAAAAAAAAAACTCTTGACATTCGTGATTAAAATAATAATAATAATAAAATAAAAACTTTTTATTTTCATAAAAAAAGAAGAGAAAGTTATTCATATTTTTAATAAAAAAACTTTTCATATTCCTCATTAAAAAAATTTTAAAAAAATCTCTTCATATACTCCATTAAAAAAAACTTATCGTCTTTTTAGAAAAAAAAATAAAGCAAAAAATATGTTTTTCCATCCACTCTCTCTTTCTCTTCCACTCTCACAAGTTAAGATGAAAATAAAAAAATGTGAGGCCCACTGTCTCTCTTTGAATCTCTCTCTCTCTCTCTTCTCTCTCTCTGTGCAAAATAATACCGAGAGGCCCACGACCCCTCTCTTTCAAATCAAATAGTCACAAAAATTTATAATAATATAAAATAATAAAATAATTCTATATCGATAAAAATTATTACTTTATACATATAAAATAAAATAAATAAATTTTAATAACTAATTAGTAAATAAATAAATAATTTGATTTGATATATATATATATATATATATATATATATATATATATATATATATATATATATATATATATATATATATTATATTTATCATAATAATTTTTACTTAAAGTGATTTTATATATTTTTGAATGAAATGAGTTTTTTCATCCAAAAATAAGGAAAATGATATATCCCTCTAAATTTATAAATCAAGCATGTATTTTAAGTTAAAGCATATATTCAATTAAATTGATGGCTATGAGATGGTCCAAATATCTTAGAATGGTTGATGTAGCCAAATGAGCTCAATGTGGAAGCTACATAAAAAATTTTGAGACTAATTGGATGATCAAATGACAATTTGAAATCTTATATAAATCGGCGCTCGATGAGACAAATCAAGCTAAGATCAAATCGAAGATCATTTGAATGATCAAATTATCAACTATCATGATCAAATGAATCGATATACGATCGATGGAGTGTTTTGGGATTTTACTATAATGACCAAAATGCCTCTCTAGAATCCTATCACACCCATTCTTGTCGAAGGGGAAGGAATAGAAGCAAACTTGGGAGAAAGCTAAGAGAGCTAGAAGTTTGAAGTTTGTCATCACCATTGTTGTCGTCGATCACCGCCTATTATCATTGATGATTGCCACCAATAGCTTCTTCCGTCCATTACCGTGTATTGTAACGATTTTAATTCCCATTATCAGGATTTTTCACATATAACCTTATAATCCTGCTATCGGGAAGATTAAAACTTTGTACTCCAAAGTTGATATATAGTGAAGTATCTTTATTAGGCTAGGTCCCGTGATTTTTTACTCTATTCTTGGGGTTTTTATACGTAAAAATTCTAAAGTTTCTTATTCTCTTTTCGACTATCTGCATGCATGTTGGATTTCGATACAGAGCTAAGAAGTGAAGTTTTATTCTACCGCTACAAGTTTTCAGGCATGCAATAGTTTTAAATCAATTTGATGGCGTATACTTGGAATAATAAATTGACATATGAACTTTGAATTATGTTGATGATAATCTCTCATCAAGATCAAATAACTACATATATTGTCCTGTAATAGTAGAAATACGTCATGAATATCATAATCGCTTATTTTTTGCACCATGTAAATACCAATAATAAGGTTGTATTTTGTCTTCATGATGGATACATATAATCGATAACTTATATTTATTTAAAAAAACTTTATTATATTCAATATTATTCTGAATAGATCATGTATTAATAATCATTTATAAGTCAAATTTTATTTGAAAGATCATAGCGACATATAATTCATAATAAGAGAAATTTTCAAATATTTGTATTTGATTATCTAAATGACCATCAAAGTTAACATCAACATACAACTCTTGTGAATTTCGACAAGATTGTAAAAATTCATTATTTCATTTGATTAGATATTTGAGACCAAGTTAATGCAATCTCATGTAATATATCATGACCTCTTAACTCAACTAAATCAAAGTTTTTCATATTATGTAGATCATCAAAATCATTATCGTTTGAGTCATGACTAGAAAAACTACTTTCTGTTGTATACTTATTGACCTAATTTTTAGGATGAGCTCTCAACCCCTCCATCTTAGACATAGGACTTCTCTTAGACTGTAAGAGTTCCTTAGTCTTAAGACACATCTAGTGATTAGGTGAACACTCAACCTAACTTTAAAGATTTAGAAGAGTTAGCCATAGGAATAGGTCATACTTTAGGGGTGTTAAGAAAATTTGCTTACCCTATAGCTTGAACCAAAATCCCCACTTCCTTCTTCCAAGTCAAAACTCCAAACTCATATTAGCTATAACTCTAACTCAAACATTGAACCAATTCAATGGATTTTTCTCAAATCATGAATCAATTTCAAATAATTGGAACTTATGATTGAATCCCATGATTGGATTCCAAACTCAAAAATATTTCCTAAGTCCTTTGATTCCCTCTCATGGACTTAGCTTAAATATAATCCAAATCAATTCAAATTCAAGGAATTTTCTCATAACCCATTTATATTTTCATTTATATTCACATATATAAATAAAATATAAATTCAAATCAATCAAACTAAATCCAAAATTCAAGTCCAAATAAAAAATATTTCTTAAGTGCTTTGATTCCCTCTCATGAACTTAGCCCAAATAAAATCTAAATCAATTCAAATTCAAGGAATATTCTCATAACCCATTTATATTATCATTTATTTTCACATATATAAATGAAATATAAATTCAAATTAATCAAACTAAATCCAAAATTCAAGTCCAAATCAAAAATATTTCCTAAAGTCCTTTGTCCCCTCTCATAGCCTTAGCCTAAATCAAATCTAAATCAATTCAAATTCAAGAAATTTTCTCATAACCCATTTATATTCTCATTTATATTCACATATATAAATGAAATATAAATTCAAATATCCAAAAATAAATTCAAAACTCAAGCTCAAATTCAATTAAAATCCAACCTAAGCTTTCAAGTTAAAATCTTGAAGTTAGCCAAATCAATTTCAAATCAAGCCAAACCCTTGATTTTTCTTCATGATTCAATCAATTCTACAACCATGAGTCCAAATATAAGCACAAACTTCAATCATCAAACAAAAACTAAATTCAAAAAATCAAACCCAAGTCAAACTCATGTTCACCCTTTTGAACTTGAAATTATCAAATGAATCAAAATCATTTGACTCCAAATCACTTGCAAATGGATTTATATTTCAATCATAAGTCCATATGTGAGTTCAATCAAACTCAAATCAAGCTTTGACTAAGCCATTTGACCTACTTAGGCTCACTTGACCCAAAGTGACCTGAAGTACACTTTATGAGCCAAATTCTAATCCTAACCAAATTGGATTGAACTAAGCCAATGTTATCCTCACATTGTGAGCAACAATCATCATAAGATGATCAATCACTCAAACTGGGTCAAACTAAGTCAAACCTAAGGGTTGACCAAGTCAACACTTAGCCAAAATGAAATCTAAACTAGCCAAAATCCAACATAGGACAAATTGATTGAAACCATTGATCAAAACTCATTCATGACCAATGTTTGAACTTGACCAAGTCATCATTTGAACCTAACCCCAGCTAATTCCACTTGAGGCAGTTGATCCAACTTGACCTAAAAGTCAAAATGTGTCAAAACTTGATCTAGCCAAAATGGGTCAAATTCATTCTAAAATGATTGTTGAACTTGACTAAAGCCCCAATTGGCCAGCTAGATCCAACCTAGTCCAATTGACCTTGAACCCAACTTGACCTAAAAGGTCAAATTGAGCCAAATCTAAATATAAATCAAATTGATTGAAAATAAAGATAACAATCCATTTCAAATGATCAATCTAACATAAATGAACCCATGGCCTAACCCAAATAGGTCAAATGGGTCAAATTGGTCAACTTGACCCATTTGACCTAAATAAAATCAAATGAACCAAATCCAAATATAAATCAAATTAAACCAAACCAAAGTTGCCAAAACATTTGAAATGGTCATATGAACTTGACCCAATCCTTGGTTTGACCCAATTTGACCAATTGGTCAACTTGACCCAAGTTGAGCCATTTTGACCTAAATGGGTCAACATGAGCCAAATCATACCAAACCAACTCTAAATTCATTGAAACTTAGCCTAACCCATTTTCAATCATACCAAATATATTCAAATTGAAATTTAAGTCAAATGACCATTTTACCTCTAGGCCATAGGGTAACCTAAAATCAAAATCACTTAGAATTTGGTCAATTCCTTTTCATGGACACTTGGTATCCTCTTAGTGGACCAAATGGTCACTAATGGACATGGTGCACATGACTTAATGGGTTTAGGTCAGCCAAACCCAACCCAAGGTCAAAAGCGACCACCCCCATGAAAATGGGCACATGGGAATCCTTCCTCCACTCATTTCAAGCACATGACACTCCTCCACTACCTCTCTTTGGCCAAACCAAATGCAATGCCACCTTAAATGGCCTAACAAACTCACTCAAGGAGGTGTATTGGATCAAAATGGCAAAGGAGCTTGTGGCCGTCCGTTCCTTCAAGGGGGAGATATACTCCCCTAACTTCATTTCAATTCAGATCTCTAGCATTCAATTGAGTAATAGGAAGTCAGAGCTAACATTCCAGAGCTCCCCCAAGCTTCCTAGAGCCAATTCAACTTCTTTATTCTTGGTTTCTCCAAGCCAAAAATAGGGGAGGTAGCAAGGAAATCCAACTTAGCCAATACATAAAACCAATCCAATTCCTCCTTCGAGCACCCTCAGAGGGCCTAGTCAAACTCATCCCAACCTTCTTCCAAGCTCCAAAGGCAAGGGAGGTGGGACTTTAATCAAGACCAAATCCATTTGAAGGAGAGCTTGGTCCATAAGAAGATCCACTCAACCAAACCACCTCAAATCATCAACATGGCTTCGTCTCCACTAGACAAAGCTACCTCATCGAGCTTGAGCGTCGGTGATAGCCTCCGACGAGGTATGCCTTCAACCCAAGCTTAAACTAGAGAGTGTGTGGTCTTTTGTGAAGTGGATTTTCATCCCAAGCAAAGTTAGCCATTGGATGTGTCCCCCCTTGCATGATGATAGTGTGGGTTGAGTTTGAGCTCAATCCGAGCTCAATCGAGGTCAGATCTTGCCCTAAAGGATGGACGGATGTCCTCTTCCGTAGGGAAGATCAGTGACAGATCATGGGTCATCCATCTGCATTTTGGATGGACGGCCATGATCAAGACACATAGGATCCCTGATTCCCCCTTAAGAACCCCACTTGATCTCAACCATCCGATCCTTGATCGGACGGATGGGGAGAAAGCGCGTAGCGCCACCGCTGACACCACACTATGATGTGACAACTTAAGTGGCCTCTCCCATCATGCCACATCAAAAGCGCACGCTGCATCAGCCTCCACGTGGCACCGACAAGATTAGCCATATAATTAAGGGATTAGTTATGAAATAATCACTAAATCTTCAAATATTCATAACAAATTGTAAAAAAAATCAAAAAATACAAAATAAAAACCATTGAAAAGATAATTCAAAGAGGAACATTCTAAAATTAATTTCACTTGATTTTGGATAGTGATATTTTCTGAATTAGGGTTTTATTGGGAATGTAATTATATTAATTACTCTAATCATTCCAGAATTAAACTTAGGGTTGATTAATGGGATGACTCTACATCCCATGATTTTCTTAGAATTTATTAATATATTAATTAGGGTAATTTATTGGCTCATTCCTAATTACTCTCTTAATCCATTAAATGATTAGTTAACCTTTTTAAATAGTGATAAATTCACCAATTAACTTTGCTAATTACCTTAGGATAGTGAGTGAACTTAGGGAATGAGATTAGGGGTTCTTTCCCATATCTTTTTCCCTAAGTCTATTTCATTTAGATTAAAATCTAATTAAGGTGCAAAGTTAATCAAATAATTTAATCATTTGATAAAATGGCTTAATTAATCAAAATTTTAAAATCAAAACATTCTAGAATTTAACTAATTCATCTTGGGTAGATGCTTAGGTGTTCAATAACCTAAGTAGCTTAAGAAAATCAAAATCCAACCCATATATGTGGGAAGGGTTATGAAAGTACTTAAATTAAACCCTTTAACTTAATTAATTATTAATTGTGAGCCAATTGCATTAAGTACCTTTCTTTCTTAGGATGCATTGCTGATTTAAATTTCTTATGTGATATTATATCATATCATTGGCTCACAATTATTTGATTAAATATGTTAAAGTAGTATAGGTAAGGGTAATTAACACACTTAATTCACACATTAACCTAACCAAGGCATAAAATTGGTCTAATCACCTAAAAATTGAACTTAAATAACTTACACATGGGGGAATGGGTTAGGACTAGCAAAGTCATCTCACATTTCTTAAATTAAAATCAAACTCAAACAAATTCTAACTCTCCTTAAAATAAATTTGATTTACTTTAAATAATCTTATTCATAAGATTATCTTTAAGAATTAATTAGGGTGAATGAACTTACATTGCTTTCATCACTTTATTTCTTTCCTAGCATGCTAAATGTGTATGCCATATGAAAATCATGCATTCATACTTTTTAAAAATCAAACTAAAAAAAAAAAAATGAAATGTCTCCTTTATGTCAAATTGCATGTTTTGGCTAAAATAAGAATATGAATGACTATTATCACTATTAAATATAAAATTATTTTCAAAACTTATTAACCAATTATCAAAACTGAAAAGTATGCTACTTATGATTATTTATAAGCTTGCATGTGAGTAGAAATATAAAGATGTGCATAGTGTGGTTTTCATTCTCTTTTCTTTTAGCATAGTTTTGAATAGGATTTGGTAAAGTGTATAGTTCAATTGAAAAGAACGTAACACTTACTTAAATCTATTCATATTCATTGCAAGTTATTACTTAAGAGGGACATCCATACTTATACATATAAATTGCATAAATAAATCAAACAAACAAATACAAATTTTTGCATCCTTCTTTTTCCATTTCTTTCTCTTGTACATGCATATGTATTTGAGGAAAGTGGTATATTAGTTTGGACAACCTCGGGATTGTGAGGCTTTAAGTAGCCCTAAGTAGGTTTTATACCACCCTAGTGCTAACAATGGTGCCGTACTCACTTATGCCTTTCATACATATAAATGTGTATACGAAAAATGGATAGAAGAAATCTCTCTTTTTCTACTTAATAAAATCATGCATCATAAAGCATCCAAATTTTCTTGAAGTAACACTACTTAGCTTAAGGTGTGATAAACATTCCCATTTGCATGTATAGATATACTTAGGATTCATCCATATGCATGTTACACATGTTGGGAAAGAAAATAAAATGATGTGTATTTTGTGATATTAATTCATTCTACTTTATCTTAAAATTCCATTCTTTTCAATAGGTTTCTTTAAGGAAAAAATATAAACTTAGGATTAATTAACACACATAATAAAATATTTGCTAAACAAGAATCAAACATGAATCTACTTTAGAAATTACTTAAGGTAGGGAAGAAAAGTGAAGTTCTCTTCTCTTTTCCTCTATTTATAACTTAGTAATTAATTGTAGGTCCATTCAAATCTAAACAAATCATAAAATAAAAATCAACTAAATTAATCAAATAACTTAAAAGAAACCACCCTCTAAGATGAACTTTTCATACTTAGGAAATCTAAATCTTAAAGCCATAGTTAAGCATACCACACAAACCTTAAATGACACACACATTAGGATAAGTCACCACTTCTAGTTTTAGGTTAGGGTGGTGCATTATTTGATATTTTCTTTTATTTTATGATGCTTTATTTTAGTCTGGATGTTAGGGTGTATGTGCATAGAATGAATGCTAGGATGATTTAGTCTAATCATTGTCTTATACAGGGGATTATGCTTAAGGGGCACTGTAATAAAAAAATATAAAATTACTTTTGTTGCGCACGTGCTTTTACACCAAAGCATAATCCAAAATAGGCCAAGTGGACTTTGTTACTCATGTGTGGGATGCTAAGTCCAATATATATATATACATGCTTGGGAATGTGTGATTTGTTTAGCTAAACTCTGTTTTGCAGGTTTTAGTTAGATTTACTTTTCTTTTTTCATGTACTTTTACAATTAGGATTTTGGAATGATTGTTATGGGGATTAGGATGAGTATTGGTCATAAGATCATATATTATGTATCATGTGAAGCCTTTAGAGCATCGACTTTCCAACCATCTAAAAGAAGGAACCAAAGAAGAAAGAAGAAAGAAAGAAAAAGAAGAAATGAAGAATGAAGACACCCATAACATGAATTCCTTGGTTAATTATAATTAATTTATTTGTAATCCGGGTTGTATAAGGGTAAAGCTCGGCTATCCAATTTATTTTCGGGTTTGTGCGGTGGAGTCCGACCATAAAGACATTTTATTCTTTTGTGCTAGTTTTATAAATTGATTGATGTTTGTTTAACTTGCGCATTAAGATGACATCTTTTATAATTTATTAATTATTTTGATGTATGGCCTGGATGATGATTATGCTCTTAGGAAAAAATTAATCTTCTACTAAATTAATCAACCCAAAACTAAAAATAAAAATAACTCATAACTTCACCTAAAGCTTAGGTTATAAATCAAGATAAATGAATTAACAACCCCTTAGTTGGTTGTTGTCTTACTTTTATAACATCATGCATAAAAAGCATATTTTTCACTCTTGATTGGAGGGCTTCCACCATTGCCAGAGAACTTGACTTGACCTATGAGAGCCATGGTGGAAATACACTCCTTATCTTGCTGATTTTGGCCCATAATTTAATTTCTCATGCATTAGGCATATGAATCCTAAAACTTGTGTCAAATTGATTGTCCAAAATAAAAATAAAACATATGAAAAATTTGCATTAGGTTTAAGTCATTAAAGCATGTCCTACATGATCTAGTCTCTTAGGGAGTGTGTTTAAGGACTTAGTCTCTTTCTAAATAAATAACAACCTTACTATTTTGCATAAACATATAACTTGCCTACATATTTTAAAACTGTAGGAGGAGTTAGTTGGCGGCCACCCCCATGCGATTATAAGTCCAACAGTCGGGTGGTTTATCCTCTCTTGTGGAGGTAAACCAAATACCCATTTTCGCCTTAGATTTAGGTCATGCTTTTTGGCACTCGCCAAAGCTCCCTAGATTTAGGTTCAGAGGTTGCTACTTCCCTTTGTAAGCTACAAGCATAAATCCTCACCTCTTAGGCATTTCCGTGACCTTATATCATGGAATTATAAGCCATAACATTCTAATAAAAATTCAACTCAAATAAATTAATTTAATTTAGAAAATGTAAAGCCCTACCATAGGGTAGTTTATGATGTTTACTAGGCTTCCTAGTATTTTAAGCATCCCCTACTTATTTTCATTTGGCTTTGATAAGAATTCCCTTCTCTTGATCGATACCACTTGACTTTTTAAAAATAAACCAATCGATGGATAATCTTACCTTTCGAAATCTTTGGAGACAACAATCATTTACCTTAATCAAGAGTATTCCTAAGGAATTTTGTTTCTTAGGATGTAATTAACTATGGGGGCTTGCCCCTGCAGGGAACTTATGAACTCGGTTTAAAATAAACTCTACTTTACTTTTTCATGTAAAGTAAGAGAAGAATCTCTGGTACATTTGAAGACCCATAGTCCTTAGGAGTCCTTATTGAGGTGATTAAGCCCATTGTATGGTGGTGAATTTTATCTCTTGAGATAGTACACCTCTCCTCAATGTCGTACGATCACCTAATAAGAACATCTGCGGATCTGCGTGGCGTCCAACAAGGCATATATTTTTGTCTTCATTTATCCTTTTCAAAGGGTAGATGAAGATGAGAATATTTTTACACAATACCCTATTTTCTTATAATCCTCATTAGTTTTTATTATCGGTGAGTAATTTCTATGTAACTCAAACGTATTAAAATTTACACATACTTGTATGGTGGATCTCGATGTACTAGCTTCAAACTGATTATGCATTATACAGTTTGACATACTTATAAGAGGAATAATATTGTATTAATTTATATATATATATATATATATATATATATATGATTAATACAATATAAATCTCATAATTATATTTATTGTTTATTGGAAAAGGATATACAAGATAAATCTCATAATTATTTAAATTAAAGTTTAAATATTGTAAGATTAATTCTCTTAAGTTAGCTAAGTTGGTATTGATTTGCACTTGTATAACTTTATTATTACTGCCAATATAGGTGGACGTGAAATCTCTGATGATTTTGAGGCCACCACCATATTGTAGTATCAATCGAGCCATTCTGACTATCTCATTAAGTGTCTCCAATAGCTTCTCATAAAAAAAGAATTAACAAATTGAGTGTTATGATCTATAGAGGCTTCCATCAATTATATATAGATGTTATATTAACTCATCTTTATCAAATTAACATGCTTATTATTGTGGTAATGATATATTACTTAGTAATAACTATTATTATATCTCGATAAGATGCATCAGATTCTCTTAGAGTAAAATAATTAAGATGTTCATCCTCGCAGCGAAAATGGTGGATGTGATGAGATGCTGATGGATGGTACATCTTGTGGGCCCCTTAAACATCTTAACATTCTCTATTAAATGGCCATCTATTGTTACTTTACAAAATAAACATGCTTATTATTAAGGTAATGATAGATTATTTAATCTTAATTATTATACCTAATAAACTGCATCAGATTCTCTTGGAGCAAAATAATTGAGCTATTTGTCATCTAGTACTAAAAGTGATGGATGGAATGAGATGTTGTGGATAGTATATCTTACGAACCCCTCTAATGTTTTAAGATTATTTGCTAAATGAGCATCCAATGTTATCTTAGTAAATAGATCAACTTATTATTGAGATAATGAGAGATTACTTAATAATAATTACTATTATATCTCATAAATTGCATGAGAATCTCTTGTAGCAAAATAATTGAGCCGCTTAACTTCTAGTATTAAAAGTGATGGATGGATGAGATGTTGTATGATATTATATCTTATGGGCCCCTCCATCTTTTTGAGATTCTTTACTAAATGAGCATCTGATGTTACTTTAGGAAGTATGCATATTATAATGATAGTGACATAAAACTTAATCATAACTATTATTATATCTCATAAATTGCATTAGATTTCTTTGAAGCAAAATAATTGAGTCGTTTATCCTCTAACATTGAAAGTGATCGATGATGCTGTCGGATAATACATCTTGTGGGTCCATCCAACGTTCTGAAATTCTTTGCTAAATGGACATCTAATGTGAATTTAAGAAATAAATCAACTTTTTATTACAATAGTGACATATTACTTCGATTTATAAATTCTTCCTCCCCACACATATTCTGTATAATTTATTCGCACGATCATTGGTTATAATCAGTGATTGTCGAGCAAGCAAGTAATAGTCGGAGGAGGAGATCACATAGATGTGAGTCACATAATAGTAGTAGAACATCAAAGCTACTATATGAAGAGCTTCATCAAAGCATGGCTCACTTGTGTGGTCACATTGTGTGGTACACTCAAATATGGTTATAAGAGAATATTAGTTATCATAAAATAACTTTCATAAACAACTACTCAATTAGTCTAAATTTGATTTGATTTGCATCAAGAAATAATATTAGAAGTTGCTAGCCATCTACTCATGGCCCAACAATGACATATAGAGTGTCCAGTTATCATCAATGTGCTTGACATTGTAGGTGTAACAGCTCTTCGACAACAACAATTTATTCATTTAGATCATCATTTATTAACCCTTGGTTGAGCGTTGGTCTCAACAAATAAATACTATTCACTTGCCTATAGGAGAAATGACAATCACCCTCTAAGATGTAGGTATGATTCTTGGTTTAAGTGTTGATAGAGAAGCCCTAGTTGGTCATAATGTTGTTGGTCCTGGTCTACGCTAGTTAACTTAGTCGAATTGTTATGATGAGCTTCTCGGGTCACACCCAATTCTTGAGTTTATTTATCATGACCCAAATAATTCTAACATCATCGCAAATTTTAATATGAGTCAAACTCATGCACAAACTTGTATACCATTATGATGGCTAAGATTGACCTTTATAAGAGAGTCTTACATTAATGTATCGGAATTATAGTTAATTCATTCTATTCATGCAAATATTGTGTTTATTATAGAATGTTTTATAATGTCTAATACTTCTAGGTCTGAAATACACTTACAATATATTTCCTTATTAGAGGATTTAGAAATATTTTCAATATACTCCCTAGGTGCTGCAATACTAGGACCTCTGTATAGGGAACTCAAATAAGCTATAAAGCCTAACAGGATAAATATAGTTTGGTGTTTGCATTTATTACAATTTAGGCTTGGGAGAGATTTCATGTGGGTCTCCCAACATTACATGTATCGTACCACAAAGATATATCAGGAAAAACACTTTGGTTCAAGTACAATAATTTTATACTTTAAATTTTGATTTAATTTATTTTATTATAAATATCTCATTAATACTATAGATGGATTGAGCAATTGGTAAGAGAAATTTGATAAATAATGGCAAATTTTATCGCACGAGTTAATAACCTCAAAGACAGTCAGGTTCGATCATAAACTATTTCTTTTTAATTTCAAGTTCTACTTAAATTAGACTATGCATATAGGTTATTTGGACCCCTTACTCAGAATCTTTAATGTTTCTTATACAATAAATTTGTATATTTGGTATTGAAGTATGAAAGTCATGAGTCTCACTCATATATTGGAAGTGTGTTGAATGATATCTCCTTGATCGTGTTATTAGATAATTTAATGGTCAACCACAAATATATGTTGTGCTGATGAATCCAATGTTCAAGCAAGTCGATGATAGAGGTAAGGCTGATGTTGATTTATTTGACTATCATCGGTTGAGTATTGAGCTTTGGAATGAAATATTAGCTTATGCTATCGAACATGTTACTGATAATATTAATAATAATCGTGCAATTACTCGTTATCTACGATAGTATAAATATCGGGCTTCACTATATCTACTAGAAGTTGAACCACAATCCCTAGTACATACTATCATATGGCCACTTTATGTTAGTATTTTAGTTGTGTAAACTAAATTTTATTTTTTATTTTGTTGAAATACTAATAATATATTTACAACAAGAAATAATTGATTGAATGAAAATTTTGTTGACTATTTTATACACTGACGGATGAGATGTAAGTAGAATGATTCTTGTCATTAATTCATTTAGTGTAGAGGGTTAACAACTACAAAATATGATACATTGAGAGATCTATCGAGAACTCATGGATGAAATTGAAAGTGATGCACAATAAATTCTTCATACTACATAGTAAAGTCCATCAATGACAACCCAAATTTATACTCCCACACAACCAAATGTTAAGTAGTCATTATTCATATCGGTTGGGATCAGTAGCCAAGGTATTCTTCCAAGCAGCATATTACCTACTTATGGTTATACAACAACATCCAACACAGTTCAATAAACCATAATGAGGGTACCTTTTAGGTTCATATTCTTTCCTTCTAATACTAATAATCTATTTGATTGACATCAATCTAGAGAAGTCATTTAATAAGATCATGAAGAAGAAGAAAAAAATCAGGAAAAAAAATGAATCGCAACATGTCCTTAGGAAACGACCAATAAGGGGACAAGATTGGGTACACACCAGGGTGACCGATCAACTAGGTATTCTTTAAACTTGATCCACTCTTGATTAGGTTTTGAGCCCTCACGTGTAAATTCCAGTAATTTTGGAGTCTTAAGGATACGTTTTTTAGCATTTTTGACTTACTTTTGGCACTTTTAATCCTTAACTAAGCCTCAATAATCAATACAAATTTGAAGAGATTGGAGCAAAATTTTTGTAATAGTTATATATAGCAATCAAGCCAATTAATTATTCTTAACTAATAATGTTAAACATTAACATATAGAGTGCCCTTATCATCTTAACAAATGATGTGTGTACAATATTTAGTAGAAAGTTAAGGAATATTGAATTTTATTTTAAAAAAGTTAATAAGTTCATAACATTGCTTTATATTTAATTTAAATAATTCATAATTTATATTAAATATCTTGTTATTTTTAGGATGATTTATATATATATCATATAATTCTTATGTATTTACATATCTAACATCTAAACTTTCAATTTTTACATATATAACACCCTAATCTTCAATATTACATCAAAAACACTACAATTTCTCACTTTTAAAAAGTGAAATGCACCTTTTCAAGTATAGAAAATAATTAGATAAGTAAATATCTAATTTTAAATATTAGATATATAAATACATAAGAATTGTGTGATATGTATGTAAATCTCCTTATTTTTTAATATGGTAAATCACATGTAGCCTTCATTGCTCAAAGTGACGTGAAAAGAAGCTTATTTAGCCTTTTAATGTGGTCAAATTAGACCACTCTTGTAGTTGGAAACTAAATGATCGAAAAGCGATAACATAATGATGGAAAAAGATGGCTAAATGACTGATAACTATCACTCACAAAATCTGCAATCAACAAATAAAATCTGTTGATTCATAGATCTTGACGTCATAAATTTAATGATCTATGAACAAAAATTCTCATGATCTGATTGATGACATTAATTTTAAATAATTTGAGAATTAAATTTAAAAGTAATGAAAAATTGATGACCATGAGCTAGTGTTTTAATCAAAATATTAATCTTCTTAATATATCAGAATTTAATAAAATTAAATATTTTATTATTATTATTTTTATATTGAAATAGGCATATAAGATATGTATGATAAAATCAATTTTTTTTGATGAGATATATGATAAAAAATGTGAAGCTGATGTGTAATAATAAATCAAGTGATAGAGGCAGATATCTGTTGGTTGCCATTGGCATTAAAGGCCTTGTAGTAGGTGCCACTATGCTAGGCTTTAAGGGTCTACACGTATGGCTGCATAGAATAAATGACCGTTATGACTGCCGTTCAGTATGTTTTTTAAATTTCAAAATTTTAGTGGCAGTATAAAAAAAAGCATTTATCAAATAAATAATATATCATATAATATATTCAAATAATTAAAATAAAAAAATATTTATATACATGACACATATTATATATTTATATATTGAATAACTAAATTTTAATATTTAAGAACACATAAATTTTTAATATCATTATTATATATATATATATATTTTAAAATAGAATATATCTTTTTTATAAATAAGATATATATATATATATATATATATATATATATATATATATATATATATATATATATATATATATATATATATATATATATATATCAAATTGTAGATATTAAATTTATAAATATATAAAAATTATGTGGTATGTATGTAAATCTTTTAAATAAAAAATAAACATCTTTAATTACTTCATAAAATCTATATTATATCTTATTATATAAAATTGATTTATTTTATTAAAAATATGATTTTTTTATAAATAAAATGATATATTCATGATATTACTAGCAATTACAAGCGCAAAATTAATAATGATTTTCTGAGCTTATTTTATGTATATTAAACTGATTTTAAATATTCAAATGAAAGAAAAATGTAAATTTTGCTAATTTGGGATGGTTAAATCAATTATGTCATTCGAGAACAATTTGTTCGATTGCATTAATCTATAGATCTTTTGGTGGAAAATGATAAATTAACTTAATTCTATCACTCAGTTTATCATATAAATATATATTATACTTTAAATAAATTAAATATTTTATTTTATTTTTACAAACCTTTGGGCATATTCTCCCTTGTAATTTGCATAAACCTAATTTTATGTAAAAAAAAATTATAAATTATAATTGAACTTAAACCTAATTTTAAATTTAATTATTAATTAATGGAAATACAATAAATTGTTTTTTAGATATTTTCGGATAGTTTGAAAAATCAATTTTAATTTTCAAATGTATTTTTGTTGCGTGCTAGAAATCCAGTTGTGGTAGAATAAAATTTTACGCCTTAGCCTTGTTGAGAAATCCAGCACACACACACACATATTTAAAGAGAGCGAGAATTCAGGATTTTTTACGTAAAATCCAAGAGGAAAAAATCATGCCTAAATAAAATAAATATTCCTTTGTTTTAGTAAAAGTTTAAGTTTTCCGATAATGATTACAAAGTTGTATGTGAAAAGCCTCCTCAATCAAAGAATCAAAATGATAAATTTATCACGGATAGTTAAATAATAGTAGTTAATGATCAGCGATAGTGAATGATATTTATGGTGATAATCAACTGTCAATTGGTAGTAGTGGTGGTCCTGATGGATGTAGTGACAACAATAGTCGATGTGGTCGGCAACCTGTATCTGGTAAACACAAGGCCCGGTGTCGACAACGATAATTCGTGGTGATTGACCAACGATAGTGGTCGGCAACCAGCGAAACTAGTGATAAGCATTAAACGGCATGGCATTGTGGTACGATGATGTCGATAAGCGGTGGTCAGCATGGTCGACAATTCACATGATGTCGGTGGCGGTACGGCGGCTATCATAGCGAAAATCGGCCGGATGATAATGGATTGGTGGTTGCATTGGTGGCATGATTATGCTTTGGAGGTTTCGCTCGATCTCTCTTCAGCTTGACCTCCTTCATGTGAAGAATGAGATCTTTTATTTAGAGATTAAGACATTTATGTAAATACATGCAAAATCAAATCACTCATCGATGACTCAAAATGATTCTCTTGATCATCGATGTATTTTAACTATTTGAATACTCAAATGAAGTCTAGATCTTGGTCTTGTTAGATCCGATCATCAAGGCTTCAATTTGACTATAAACACTTCTTGAGCCGATTGATATCACAAAGTTTTTAATAAGCGCTTGATCTAGATCAATCTTGACTCAATCTTGCTTTTCGAAGATTCGTGCCATAGTGAAATTTTGATGTCATATCGGTTGTTATTTTTTGGATGACATTATCTTCATCTAAAATATATATCAAATAATTGAAAATAACAATTTAATGAAATTTACAGTTCATTAACTTTTGTTACATATAGTTTGAGAGAATGATTTTCATGGGTGCAGACTATGATCATGTAATGGGTGTGCGATCTTCCTTATAGATAGGTACATGAGCATGATTACCACTCAGAACTCAGCGTCTGTAATCTTTTATAAAATTTCAATTTTTTAAATTTATTTTATTAAATGGCTGGCAAACGCTTGCCAAATGAGGAGAGGGTTTTTTTAATTAAATAGCTGACAAACACTAGTCATAATGAGGAGTGAGAATTTTTTTAATTAAATGACTAGCAAACGTTAGCCATAATGAATAGATAGATTTTTTTTAATTAAATGTCTAGCCATAATTAAGAGAGAGTTTTTTTTTAAATTAAATAGCTCGAAAACACTAGCCATAATGAGTAGAGAGATTTTTTTTTAATTAAATGACTAACAAATGCTAGCCATAATGAGGAGAGAGGTTTTTTTTTTCAGTTTTTATTTATTTATTCCCTTTTCTCCCCTATAGTGGATCTATAAAAATCCCTCCTGTGGTCAAGTAAGGAGACATAATTTTCTCGCATGTGCTCTAGTATTATTTTGCGTTTGATGATAAATTATCTAGCAAAATTTCAGGGGCTAAGGGTAAATTTTTTTCTTTTATTGTCTCGACCTTATCAAAAGAAAGTCAATTGTTTTGTTGATTAAGACCCGAAGTTCATACGGTGAGGTTAAGGTTTTCCCTCGAAAGAGGCATCAACTGTCATCATCGGGACCAACTAGCTTTGGAGGCGATCAAGACCCATAGTTCATACGATGAGGCTTTCAATTTTCCCTCGATAGAGGCGTCAACTGTCCTCGTCAGACCGACCATGTTTGGAGGTAATCAAGGCCCATAGTTCATACGATAAGGCTCTGATTTTCCCTCGAAATAGGCGTTAACTGTCCTCGTCGGACCGACCGGGTTTGGAGGTGATCATGACCCATAGTTCATATGTAGCTCGGTTTTCCTAGAAGTGTCATATCATCATCGACCTTTTAAGCCATCAAGGATAGTTTATCTTGAGCTCATTTTCCTCAAAAGAGCGTTAGTTGTTGTCGGTCCTAGGTTTGGAGGCGAACAAGGCGTAGTTCATACGGTGAAGCTTGATTTTCCCTTGAAAGAGACCTAGTCCTCATCTTGGAGGAGATCAAGTAGTTCATTCGGTGAGCTCGCTTTCTAAGATCAATGTTCCGAACTTTGAAATCAAGGCGTTCATAGAAAATTGATTTTCTTGAAACTCAAAGATTCCTTCAACGAGGTGGTGGGGAAGCATTGATTAGGAACCATTCCTCAAAAATCTCAGGAATTCGGTAGATAATTTCAGAGTGTCATTTTTCATGATGTTACTTGATGCCGTTGACTTGTATGGAAGAAGTTAAGAGAATCTGTGAAATATTTTTTGACTCATCCGAGGTTGTTTGTTAAAGTGTCACTTGATGATATTAATCTGTAAGGAATATGTTGAATCAAATCCGTTGAAGATTTTTGACCCCGGTTATTTGCAAAGTGCTACTGATACATTAACTATATGGAAGGGTTGATCGAATCAACAGAATTTTTGACATCAGGTTGTTTATTGTATTACTTGATGACATTAACCTATATGGAAAAGGTCGAATCGAATACGCTAAGGATTTTTTGACCCATCCGAGGTTGTTTGTCAAAGTGTTACTTGATGACATTAACTTGTATGAAAAATGATGAATCCAATCCTCGAAGGATTTTTGATCAAGGTTGATTGTCAAAGTGTTACTTGATGACATTAACCTGTATGGAATATATCGAATCAAATCCGTCAAAGATTTTTGACTAGTCCGAGGTTATTTGTGAAAGTGTTATTTGATGACATTAACCTGCATGGAAGAGGTCAAATTGAATCCACCAAAGATTTTTGACCAATTAGAGGTTATTTGTCAGAGTTTCACTTGGTGACATTTAACATGTGTAGAAGAAGTTAATAGTTTTAACTCTCATCCGAGGTTATTTTGTCAAGATATGATGTTAACCTGTGTGAAAGAGGTTAAACATTTTGATTCTTCTGAGATTATCTGTCAGAGTATTACTCAGTGACGTTCACTTGTGTGGAGTAGGTATAAACTTATGAAATATTCGAGATTGTTTGTCAGAGTGTTACTCGATGATGTTAACCTGTGTGGAGTAGGTACAAAATTATGACCTATCCAAGATTATTTGTCAGAGTGTTACTTGATGACGTTAACCTGTGTGGAGTAGGTACAAAGTTATGACCTATCTGAGGTTATTTGTTAGAGTGTTACTCGGTGACATTTAACTTGTGTGGAGATGGTCAAATAAAAAATATCCATTTGTAGCTAAAGTTGCTCCTTGATCTTTGCCTTTTTCATGAGTATTACTAACTTGCTTTTTGAATTAATAATCAATTAGATATTCAGAATATTGATTTAGATGATCTTTTGAGATTAAGAGTTGTTCCCATCAAGGCGAAGGATCAAAATGAATCTTCATTCTTCTTATGTGTTCCTCGAGCAAGATTTTTTTCACCATACGGTGGTCATTACGACATAAAGCGGTTCAACCATTGTGAAGATGTAAAGGGAATGTTTCCCATAGATGACACTTATTTGATGTCGAAAGCAATCTGATTATGAGTCAAGAATAATCCAGATAAAATGCTTATTGAAAACTTTGTGCGACTCTTAAATATGGAGTGTTTCTAGTCAAATAGAGCATCTTGTTGATCTAACAAAGATCTCCCAATTGACTTCATTTGAGCATTCAAATACTTAAAATATATCAGATGATCAAGAGAATCATTTTGAGCCGTTCGATGGAGTGGTTTGGATTTTGCATGTATTTATAGAAATGTCACTCTTCTAATCTATAAATAGACCCTAATTCTTCACATGAGGAGGAAATTTAAGCGAAGAGAGCTCGGGCAGAACCTCAAGCATAATCGCGGTCGGCGGTCACCGACCTGCCGGTTATCACCGACCCGATGGTCATCATCGCGGATCCCACGCCGTTCCATCGACACCGATCATCATCTCCTTGACCACGCGGTGCGCGACCGCAGCCATCGATCATCATTCTTCTTGATTACCATCGTAGGTCATCATCGTCATCACCACGCGCCCGCGTTGCACTTCTGCGGTCCTTATCGTCGAACCATTGCCATTGGTTGCGGTCATTTGCGTCGTCGACTATCGTTGGTCCCGCTACCGCGCGTTGGCCGGCCACCTTATTGTTCCATCGTAGTCATCGCCGTAATACCATCATGCGGCGTCGGATCATCAGACATCTTTCATTCACTTATCGTCATTTGTCTAACCACTATTCGACCCTTCGTTGCATAGCGATTGTCACTGATTAATTGCAAGTTTTCGACCTGATTACGAATCCCATTATCGAGAAAACTTAAACTTTGTACTTCAAAATAGATATATAGTGGAACATTTTCTTGGTAGGCCTATTGATTTTCTCTTTTGGGTTTTACGTAAAATCACGGAGTTTCTCATTTTCTATTTAAATATCTGTGTGTGTGTGTTAGATTTCTCAACAAGGCTAAGTCGTAAAGTTTTATTCTACCTCAACTGGTTTTCTGGTACGCAATAGTTTGGTGTTGTCAGTGGGAAACATTCCCTTTACATCTTTACAATGGTTGACAATCTAACTTTATGTTTAGAACATCACCACCTATATGGTGAAGAAAATCTTACTCTCGAGGAACACATTAGAAAAATGAAGATTCATCAAACTTCGATCCTTCAATTTTTTTGTTAGAGGCGGAAACTCTTAATCTCGAAAGATCATCCAAATCAATATTGAAATCTATTGATTATCGGTTCAAAAAGCAAGTCAATAATACTTATGAAAAGACAAAGATCAAGGAGCAACTTTGGCTACAAGCGGATATTTTGATTTGACCTTCTCCGCAGTTAAATGTCGCAGGCGCTCAAACAAACTTCAGAGATAAGACTTCACACGGTTCATCATGTTGTAACACTGACAAATAACCGGATGGTCATAACTTTGTACCTACTCCCACTGTTGTCACACCTAGATGACCCCTACCCATTCAGGGTGTCAATATGATTAGATTGGACCAGATTTCAGCGTTCCAACCTATCTTCTTGAGCGAGCAAGTGAAATGGGTATCTAATCAAATCATCACAAATATTTACAATTCATATACTAATTAATTCATATCACAATTACTGGAAGCATGAAATCTTTAAATTTGTAAATAAATCGAGCTAAAGATATATTATTAAAATTTTTATGCGTTTCAAAAGCCTTTAATCTTCTCAAAACTATTTCATTATTGATTCAAAAAGGAGCTTTATCATCTTTTCACGAAATTATCCGGTAGCATCATAAGCTAAAGCTTTTGTGAGACAAGGCGCTAAAGTAAGCTAAAGAGGGAAAACATCGTGCATGTACATGTAAATTTGCAAAAGCGGTAAAGCTGTCTTGAATGTATGAATGTAACAATATATGTATCTTTGTTGAAAAATGTATATCAACAATATGGTAGGTTCATCTGTATCAATCGTAGTGATTTTTATTAAAATCATTTGATTATATCAAATCATTTTCTATCAAATCATTTTCTAGAAATGTCATTTATAATTGCTAGGTTTTGACTTCATAAAAGGGTCGTCCACCGTCGACTAAAGGCGGAAGGAAAGTGGGAACCATACTACTTACCTAACAGACAGGTTGGATAGCTGCGCTCCAACTTCAAAATAGAGTTGGGGATACTAAGATCCCCTAATCATCATCGTCAGCTTTTGCTATCTGTGCATTTATAACATAACCTTCTATCATAATTTTCACGATATTTTCTGTTTATCACATTACTGCATTTACAACATATTTTAAAACATTTCTATATGCCCAATGAAATCATATGCTAATAAAGAAAATGAACTAGCTGGCTTACTATCATTGTAAATCAGTAATCTATGCAAGGTCAAGTAATAGGCATTTGTATTTGCGTTCAATATGACAGAAATATGATAGAAATATCTATATATCATTCATACAATTTATACGAAATGGTAGAAACAGTGGCATACATAGGAATAGGCGAATTTAAATTAGCAATTATGTCACCTTTCAATTAATTGATTTCGATTCCTCCCCAGTACACAACCTATAAGGAAATAATTTACAAATTTAAAGATTTCATGCTTCCAGTAATTGTGATATGAATTAATTAGTATATGAATTATAAATATTTGTGATGATTTGATTAGATACCCATTTCACTTGCTTTGTTCGCGAATAGATGGAACGTGTGAATCTGTGTCCAATCTTCTGATACATTTTAGATTGACCTAGAATAGAGTCATCTGAG
This sequence comes from Cymbidium sinense, assembly GCA_021442155.1. Taxonomy (NCBI): domain Eukaryota; kingdom Viridiplantae; phylum Streptophyta; class Magnoliopsida; order Asparagales; family Orchidaceae; genus Cymbidium; species Cymbidium sinense. The sequence continues at coordinate 62,551,091 of CM038228.1, read as the reverse complement.
AAAGAAAGTGGTATCGAGCATAAGGTTGAGCGAGCAAAAGATTGATGAGCAATAGTAATGGAAGCATGATTTGGATTTAGGGATAAGTGTTGAATTGATCAATACAGAGCTATAAGACAATTAAGTTTGAGTTAGGAATCTATATGTTCTTAATAATTTCATGCATGTATGATATTTAATAAATATGTATCATATATGTATCAAATAAATAATTTTTATAATTACAGATTAATTTGCCTGAAGAAATGCCAGAAAGGTTGATGGTGATCCAAGACTGAATACGAACTACATCGAAGATAATTCTGAGGTGAAATACAACTAAGCAAGTGGTGAAGGTAGATCGATGAATTGCAAGGGTAGTTGAGTTGATTTCTAGGTTGTTGGTAGCATATGGAAAAAATCTGCGTAAGGCGCAGTCGAGTATGGTTCAGAAGTGGATCAACATTTGATGATATTTCAAATGTTCAAACCACCAGCATTTAAGGGAGCCAGTGATCCTATTGTGGCGGAAGATTGGCTGCTTAAAATTGGAAAAATTTTGGATGAGATGATTTGCCCTGAAAATAGAAGAGACAAGAAAAAGGAGAAACTTCAGAACGAAAAACCAACCTCTAGTAAAGCGAGTTTTCTATCACTCATGAAAGCGAAGAATCAAATGAAGTGGTGTGTATGCTTAAAATTTTAGATCATTTGGGTTGATTCATTTGATTAGGTGCTTAGCATTCGTTCATTGATTCCTTTTCACCGGTTCTTAGTTGATACTATTTATTTCACCGTATTGAATGTGGTAATGCCTTCTGGTGATAGTTTGAATATAAATAGGAAATGTGTTGTTGACATTAACATTCAAGATAAACACTTTCTGGAACTAATTATCTTTCTGTCGACATTTTGGCGTTATCTTAGGTATGGATTGGTTGATCAAATATTTTGCAACAATTGAATCTTTGGAAGAGGAGAGTGAAATTTTGCATGCGGTGAAAAATCATTTTATTTTTCTTGTGATAAGAATCGCGTCTTCTTTGATTAGTGCGGTGAAGTTGAGTAAATATTTAGAAGCGGTGAAATTGTATTTAGCCAAATTAGATGTGTTGAATAAGGAGGTGTTTGAGCGAAAATATTCCGTTGTTTCGGAATTTCGATGTGTTTCCGGAGGAATTACCAGGGTTGTCACCAACACGAGAAGTGGAGTTTGGGATTGATGTACAACTTGGTACAACTTCTATACATAAATCTCACAGGATGGCTCTAAAGAATTGCAGGAATTGAAGTGTCGATTCTACAAAATTGATAGACAAAGGATTTATTGGCGACTCAAGTGGAGTGCAGTATTATTTGTTAAGAAAAGGATGGGTCTATGCGATTGTGTATTGATTACATTAAATAAAGTGATAATCAAGAACAAGTATCACTTCAGAGGATGATTTATTTGATCGGTTGGAGGAACTTGTATTTTCAGAATTGATTTGAGATCGGATATCATCGGGTTAGAGTTAAAGATGTGATATTTTTAAAAGCGACTTTTGGAACCGGTATGGAACATTATGAATTTCTTGTTATGCCATTTGGTTTAACTAATGCTCACGTCTTTATGGACTTAATGAATGGTGTTTTCAAGCCCTTGGAGGACAATTTGTTATCATCTTTATGATGATGATTATTAAAAGCGATGAAGAACATGCAAATCATCGAGGATTATTTTAGAATTGTTAAGATAAAATCAATTATATGCCAAATTTTTAAAATGTGACTTTTGGATGCATAGCGTCACATTTTTAGGTCATTATCGATTGGCGAAGGAGTTTCTTGATCCTCAAAAGTAGCAATTTTAGAATGGTCGCAAAGAAGAATTTATAAGTTCACATTTTTTACGGGCTTAGCAGGTTATTATAGGAAGTTTGTCAAGAGATTTTCTCATATATTGCCTCTATCTAATTTATTGAGAAAGGATATCAAATTCAATGGACAAGTTGAATGTGAGCGAGTTTTCAAGAATTGAAAAAGCATTTGACCACCTAATTTTTTATTTATTAGTATCTGAGGGATTCCAAATATTTGATGCATCTTTAAAGGTTTGGGTTGTGTTTTTAAGCAGAAGAGTAATTATGCTTGAGACAATTAAAACTCATGAAAGAAATTATCCCGTGCATGATCTAGAGTTAGCAGTTGTGGTTTTTGCTCTTAAAATTTGGAGACATTACTTGTATGGAGTGAAATGCAAAATTTTCGCGTCGAGTCTTAAGTATATCTTTACACAAAAGAATTAAATCAAAAGAAGGTGGCTTGAGTTTATTAAAGATTATGATTTAGATATTCAGTATTGTCCAAGCAAAGCTAATGTGGTGGCTGATGCATTAAGCCATAAATTCGTGAGAAATGCCAGTTGGATTATTACTCAAAAGCCAGAGTTGATCAGAGAATTAGAGGCTCTATAACTAGAAGTTAGAAGATTGATGATCTGGGCATTTATATCGGTTGATTCAACTTTATTTGATAGAATGTACTGGCGGATCATGGATATCAAAAATTCATTGAACAAATCATGTCGAAGCAAAATTTTCTTGTAAATGCGAGGGTGTTATTCGGAAGAATTCACAATTATGGGTACCAAGTGATGTTGATTTGAGACAAGAAATTTTACAGGAGGCTCATCAGGCGGGATATACTATTCATCCAGGTAGTTCAAAAATGTATAAAGATTTAAAAGCAGCATTTTGGTGGTCAGGTATGAAGAAAGACATAGCTGAATATATCTAAATGTCAAGCTTGTCAGATTGTTAAAGTTGAGCATCAAAGACCCGGTGGATTGTTATAGTCATTACCTATACGAGAGTGGGAAGAAATTGCCATGGATTTTGTTATGGGATTTCTAGATCAAGGTCGTGATAGTATCACGGGTTGTTGTGGATAGATTGACCAAGTCGACTCATTTTTACCCATGAAACAGCAATTATTGATAAATTGTCCAGATTATATGTTAAAAAAATTGTAAGACTTCATGGTATATCAAAAGTGATCGTCTCTGACAGAGATGGTAGATTTACTTCCAGATTATGGAAAGGAATTCAGAGAGGCTTGGGCCTGCGGCTACACTTAAGTATAGATCCATTAGATGGAATATGAAAAGAATAATTCAAGTCACAGAAGATTTGTTGAGGTTATGTGTTTTAGATTTTGGAGGTAGGCGGGAAGATCATATTCTATGATCGAGTTTGCTTACAATAATACCAATCTAGTATTGATGGCTCGTATGAAGCATTGTATGGTTGAAAGTGTAGAACTCCATTGAGTTGGGTGAAGTGGGAGAAAAGATATTTATTAGGTCGAGTTGGTTGATCAAGCTACTGAGAGAAAATCGATCGAGAGATAGATTGAAAATTTTCGGATGCGTCAAGAAATTACGACTTAAAAGCCGTGTAGAATTTCAAGTTGGAGAATTTGTATTCTTGAAAGTTAAACCTATGAAAGGAATTAGTAGATTTGGTCACGGAGGTAAATTGAGCCCTAGGTACATAGGACCTTTTGAAATCATTGAAAGGATTGACAATATGGCTTACAGACTTGCCTTACCCATTGAATTGGCAGACATTCACAACATTTTTACATTTCAATGTTGAGAAAATGGATCACAGATGCAGAGCAAAAAATTCCATATACAAAGTTTGAAATACAACCAGATTTGACTTATGCATTGGAGCCAGAAAAGATTTTAGAATTTGATGTGAAGAGATTACGAAATAGACAAATTTCCTATGTTAAAATTAAATGGAAGCACAGACCAATCAAAGAAATTTGGGAGGTTGAACAAGAGATGAGGCGAAGTTTTCCTTCTGTTTGAATGATTGAAGAAATTTCGAGGGCGAATTTTTTTAAGAGTGTAATATCAATTATCCCTAATTAATTTTATCGTTCTTGTAGCACCTAGGTGCTAAGCATCACGGTGGATTAAATCCCTCGGCGTGCATATGGTAGGATCGACCTTCTCATTTCCTTCTCCGCCTCGGTTCATTTGTCGAGTTTGTCTCCTCCTTTCCCTTCGCAACCCGGATCGTTTGCTCCGTTCCTCGGCCCGGCCCGGCTCGCTCAGGTGACCTGAGCGCCTGTGCCGCTTCCGTCGACATCGACCCGACAAAGTGCGCCTCAGGTGCGCGACTGCGCGTCTTTCGAGTTGAAAATCGTTAACCTCGCTTTGGACTTCATGCATTCTACGTCGTCGCTTAGGCTATATCTCCGGTAGCCTTCCGGTGTTGAAATCGTGATTGGGAGTTCGACTGTTTTTTACTAGGTGAGTTGCAGAATTATTGAATGGAGATTTAGGATTGACATTGTTTGATAATTTTAGTTTGTTGATTGAAGCAGGTAATTAATAGTGACGTTAGTAGATTACTTTGGAGTCGTACTCCAGTATTTCGAAAGCTTATGAGAAGATATCAATTTCAGGTAAGATTATAGTTTAAGCTGTTAATATTACCATATTAATTATGAGTTTTACATAGCAATTAAAGACATCAGTATTAAAATTTTGTACGTACCTAAAAAGCCTTTAATCTTCCCAAAATTATACATACTGCAATTCAACAAAAGCGGTAGCTTCTCATTTCGTCTTTTCTTGAAATTATCAATGGTAGCATCATAAAATTTAAGTTTGTGAGATAAAACTAAGTAGCTCGAAAGAGTAGAACAATCGTGTACATATAAATTTGCAAATTGGTAAACTATGATAATATGTATGAACAATATCTTTGTAGGTCTTTGAAATGTAATAATATAAGCGAACAATATCTTTGTAGGTTCATATTGTATCAATGTCAAGGAGCAGTGATTTTCCTTAAAATCATTTTGGTTATATCAAATCATTTTCTAGAAATGTCATTTATAATTGCGTAGGTTTTGACTTCATAAAGTTGTCACCGCTACTAAAGTCAAGGTAAGGCGGTACCATACTACTTATGTACACGACGCTTGATAAACGGCTCCAACCTCAAAATGTCAGAGTCGGGGATACTAAGATCCCCTAATCACGACTCATTTCGTCAGAACTTTTGCCTATCTGCACAGATTTCTATAACATAGCATTCCTATCATAATTTTCTTGACATTTCCCTGTTTATCACATTACTGCATTTAACAACATGTTTTAAAACATTTCTATATGCCCAATGAAATCATATGCTAATTAAGAAAATGAACTAGCTGGCTTAATATCATTGTGGCTTAATATCATTGTAAATCAGTAATCTATACAAGGTCAAGTAATAGGCATTTGTATTTGCATTCAATATGACAGAAATATGACAGAAATATCTATATATCATTCATACAATTTATACGAAGTGGTAGAAACTTGTACATAGGAATATTGAATTTAAATTGCAATTATGTCTCACTCAGTGGTGATTGTGATGTGCTCCCGATTCTTCCTAGTACATGCTATAAGGAAATAACTTTTCTAAATACTTCTAATACATGAAACTCATAATTAACACGGTTTCCAAGCTTAAACTGTAATCTTACCTGAAATTGATATCTCCTCATAAGCTTTAAATAGGGTATGACTCAAGTAATCTACTAACGCTATTAATTACGAATCAATAAATTAATAAACAATGTCAATCCTAAATCTCCATTCAATAATTCTAGCACTTGTAAAATAGTTAACTCCCCAATCACGCATTTCAACACCAAAGAGAATGGAGATGTGGCGGTTTCAAGCGACGTAGGCGTGGCAAAGTCGAGCTGTTCTTCATGACTCGATCCAGCTTTTACCAGTGACTCCTTGAAGCCGTCGAAGGGCGATGGCTCGTGCGTGCATTCCGCAGGGAGCGTATCGAACTAAGCAGGAACGGAGAGAAAATCCATCGATCCGAAGAAAGGAGGAGACGAACTCGTCGTGAACGACTATGGAAGGAATGAAATAAGTGACAGTCGATCGATCTCGATTTTAATCTAGCATGCTTAACTTTAGGCTTCTAAAACAAAATTAATTAGGCAGATAATTGGATATTACATAAACGTCATCGAGTAACACTCTAACAAATAATCCCAGATATTTTATAATTTTGTACCTGCTTCACACAAGTTAATGTCACAAAGTAATACTCTGACAGATAATCTCAGAAGAATCACAATTTTTAAGTTCTTTCAGATAGGTTAACATCATACCTTGACAAAATAACCTCAGATGAAAGTTAAAACTATTAACTTCTTCCACACAGGTTAAATGTCACCAAGTAAAACTCTGACAAATAATCTCAGATGGGTAAAAAATTCTTGACGGGTTTGATTCGATATCTACCATACAGGTTAATGTCATTAAGTAACACTTTGACAAATAACATCGGTCAAAAATCTTTCGCGGATTAGATTCGATATTTTTCATACAGGTTAATGTCATCAAGTAACACTTTGACAAACAATCTCGGATGGGTCAAAAATCCTTAGCAGATTCGATTCGACATTTTTCATACAGGTTAATATCATCAAGTAATACTTTGACAAACAACCTCAGATGGGTCAAAAATTCTTAGCGGATTCGATTTGACCCTTTCCATACAGGTTAATGTCATCAAGTAACACTTTGCAAACAACATCGGATGGGTCAAAATCCCATTGACTCAACATATTCTTTACAGGTTAATGTCATCAAGTGACACTTTGACAAACAATATGACGAGCCAAAAAATATTTCACAAATTCTTTTAATTTCTTCCATACAAGCCAACGATATTAAGTAACATCATTAAAAATGTTACTCTGAAATTAACTGCCAGAATTTTTTAGTTTTGTTGCTGAATGGTTCTTAATCAATGCTTCCCCACCACCTTGGCAGTTGTCAACTGTTGAACCATCTATTGGAGTTTCAAAAAAAAAAAAATCAAATTTCTATGAACTATGGGTCTTGATCGCCTTCAAAATTGGTCGATCCAATGATGATAGTTGGCCTTTTCGAGGAAAATGACTCGCTATATGAACTACGGCCTTGATGCCTCAAATCAAACAAAATTGGCGCCTCTTTGAGGGAAAATTGAATCCTGAGATGAACTACGGGCCTTGATGCCTCACCCAATCGGTCACCGAGCTGATACCTCTTTTGTGGGAAAAATGGAGCCTCACCGTATGAACAATGACCCTTGATCGCCTCCAAACTTGGTCGATTCGACGAGGATAGTTGACGCCTCTTTTGAGAGAAAATCGGAGCCTTGCTGTATGAACTACTAGCCTTGATGGCTTCCAAATCCGGTCGGTCCGACGAAAACAGTTGACGCATCTTTTGAGGAAAAATTGGAGCCTCGCCGTATGAACTACGGGTCTTGATCCTCAAACATTGTCCGACTTACTCTTTAGAGGGAAAACAGAGCATCGTCATGAACTTTGAGCCTTGATTGCCTCAAACCTCTAACGAGGGCTTGATGCATCTTTAGGAACAGAGCCTCGTTGTATGAACTATGGGTCTTGATCACCTCCAAACCCGGTCGGTCCCGATGAGGACAGTCGACCCCTCTTTCGAGGGAAAACTGGAGCCTCGTTGTATGAACTACGGGTCTTGATCAACAAAACAAATGATCTTTTTTCAGAAGAAGGTCAGAGCTTCCCTGATAAAAGAATTTTTTTTTATTCTTGGCCCCTGAACTTTTGCTAAATAATTTCTCATCAAGCATAGAAGAACACTAGAGCATATGCGAGAAAACTGTGTCTCCTTACTTGACTACATGAGGTTTTTTTATAGATCCATTATAGGGGCAAAAAGAGAATAAATAAATAAAAATTGAAAAAACCCTCCTCTCTTTAGTATGGTTAGGGTTTATTAGCCATTTAATTTAAAAAAAACTCCCTCTCCTCATTATGGCTAACGTTTGCAAGCCATTTAATTAAAAAAATCTCTCTCCTCATTATGATTAGTATTTGTGAGCTATTTAATTAAGAAAAAAATCCTCTCCTCATTATGGTTAGTGTTTGCCAACCATTCAATAAAATAAAATAAAAAATTTGAAATTTTTGCTCAGTACGTTCTTGAGCTCATTTCATGGTAGCCTTACTCAATCGTATTTTTCGACATTCATAGATGTCTTGCTTCTGAGCAACTTTTCATTGGCACTGATCATAATTTTGTGCACCCATGAAGATTTATTCTCTCAAACTATATGTGATGCAAATGTTAATGAACCCGTAATTTTCATTGAAGAAGTTGTTATTTTTAATTATTTGACATATACTTTTGGATGATAGAGATAATGTCATCCAAAAGTAAGAGGGCAATTAATATGACATTTAAAATTTATTTAAAGATGAATTTTGATGTCAGCAATCTGATTATAAGACTAATCGGATCGCTTATTGATTTTCACTTAAATAGAGTGTTTATAATCAAATCAAGCATCTTGACGAGCCGGATCTAACAAGCCCAAGATTTGCTAATTCTGACTTCATTTGAGCATTCAAATACTTTAAATACATCACATGATCAAGAGAATCATTTTGAACCATCCGATGAAGTGGTTTGGATTTTACATGTATTTACAGAAACGCCACTTCTCTAATTGATAAATAGCTCATCATTCTTCACTTGAGGGGAGGCCAAGCTAAAGATAAGAGAGATTTAAAAAGAACTCCGCATCGCTTACTAGTCAATATTTATGCTAACGGTCATCATGCATAATGCTATTCCCCATCGATCATCATCACATGAACCGTCTGCCGTCGGCACCACCATCGATTATCGTGGCCCGGTCATATTAATTCAGGGTTCATTGGTCACTATGGCCGATTGGTGATCATCGACCTTATCGACCAGTCGAATTAAGGTCATAAATTTTTGGTTGTCATTTGACCACCACGACCACCGTCGGTTGTGTTACCGCCGTAGATGATTTTTAAATTTTCATCGTTAGATCATATGCCATCATTCACTATGATTACAACTTCTTTAATAGCTATTGTATATGATTGATTTCGTTGTAGGGCTTTCTCATCCATTATGTAATCCATTATCAGAAAAACTTAAACTTTGTATATTAAACAGGATATATAATTACATTTTTCTTTGATGATTTTCCTCTTTATGATTTTTTCATAAAATCCTTTTGTTCTTTCTTCAAATATCTCTGTGTGTGTTGGATTTCTCAATAAGGCAAAGGCGTAAAATTTTATTCTACCGCAACTGGTTTCTAGCACGCAACAATTTTAAATTTTTAAAGAATACCTTAAGTTGTTTTTATTTTTTATTTAAATCATCGTATTAAAATTTATGGAAAATAGATTTAAAAAGAAAAATCCATGTATATGCTTGTTATTTATGTTGGATTTTAAATTTAAAACTATTTTAAATATTTGAAATACTCTAAAGTTAATTGGATTTTTTTACAAATTTATTAGGTGTTTTTCATAATTATTATAATATTTATACTAATTATCAAACTAAATAATTTTAAAGTTTTTTAAAATTATTTCAAAAAGCTTTTTTATTTGTGTATGATCATTTGCTAAATTACATGTGCATTTGACATGAATGTCATGAAATTTAAATTATCGAAAAGTAAATATTTAATTTTATTATTAAAATTATATTTATTATAATGTTATTTTTAATAGTTTAATTTCATCATTTTAAGATCAAAGAGCAAGTAAAATACATCCACAAATATTCTTTTTTTTTTTTTAATTATTTGTACTTTTCTATAATCTTTATCTTTTGTTATTAATCATGAAAGAAACCAAATAATTCTCACAAAAATTAGTTAAAAAGTGGGGAAAGTATTTTCGAAGATAACGTGCGATTCTAATCCAAGATTTTGGTGATAATTTCGAAAGTTTTTATCAACCGAACTAATTAACACCTACAAACTTTCAAAATAGGTTTTTCCTTAACTTAGCTATGCTCTTTAGGCTAAGTCTTTTCTATTTGTTTAATCATATTCTTTTGATTAGGATTTCTTTGGCTTAGATATACTCTTCTCTTTCTGATCTAATCATGCCTTTCTGCCTTGATTTCTTCTTAACTAAATTAAGCTCTTTTTGCAATATCTTGCTCTATTTTTTAAAATTTTGTTTTCTATTTTTTTCAATCATTTACAGTATTAAAAATACTTATATTCACAAAAATAAAGATTTGCATAATCAAGCGTTTTAAACACTTTATTGTGCACATTTAAAGAACTTTTAATATTTTTTCATATTAAATATTGAAGTACTGAATATCTTCTTCTTCCCGACAGCAAACATCCATATTATGAGCTCGGCTATGAAGCAGGAAGAAAATACTTCAACTTGCGAAATAAATACTATAATCAGTATAATAATTGCGACAACTCCACGTCGATGCAAGTTGCTTGTACGCAACCTCTCATTTATAATTAATTTAAATAATGCACAGTTAAGATGATTTGAACTTAAAGATTTTAAAATTCTTAATCACTAAACTAAGATATCTTGCACGATAACTTGTATCTTATGTTAAATGTATTTATATTTCATATTAAAATATTATTAAAATAAAAAAATTAAAAAAATTGATTTCAAATATGAGTCGATGGCTTGCCGGCTATAGTGTGAACAAGAAAATTGGATGCTGCTGCGTTTTTCTTTTTATTTTTTTATAGGAATTATTTAAATTGCCAGTTCTCGTGCGAGTAGAAAATAGAAGGGGAGAAAGTAAACGAGCTTCCTTCTGTGAGGAGAACTAAAAAAATGACTGATATATATCGTGCAATGGAGTTGGGGAAGAACTGCACGTGAGAGTGAGGATGATGGAGCTGAGTGATGCTTGAATGGGAGAAGGTGAGAAAGTTAGAGAGAGAGAGAGAGAGAGAGAGAGAGTTATAATTTTATTAGAATTATTTTTGTAGATGTTTTATTAGAATTACTTTCATATTACAATATTACTTTAAACAAAAATAATAATCACCCCAAGACCTCTAGAGTTGGGATATATAAGTGTGATCTAGAGATTTTGGTAGAGTTCTATTTTTAAGAGATTGTAAGAGGAAGAAGATTATAATAAGAGAGGTGGTCTTAAGGGTGCATTTGTGATAGTTTTCTAGCTATTTTATTTTTGCAGAAAATAACGAGAAAGTAAAGCAGCTTCGTTTAGCTACCAATTTTTTGATGAATTTTCAAAAAATTTTGTGGTGAAAAATTTATTTTAATAATCAGAGCTGTTAGAATGTGGGTAGTTGTCAGAAAGTTATTTTTTGAATTTTTCAAAAAAAAAAAAACTATTTATAACACACATCAGTATTTTAGATATTTTTTAGAACTTTCAAATTTTAAAGACAATTTGTCAAACAATTCTTAATATTAGCTTTGGGCATGTGAAAGTAGGGGTGTGCGTTTGGTTGATTTGGATAAATTGGATGATAAATTTTTAAAACCAATTAGTTTTGGATTCCTAAAAATATTGAACCAAACCGACTAAATAAAATGTAAAATCGAACAAACCGAATAATAATTTGGTTCGGTTATTTTGGTTTGGTTTTGGATAAAGAAGTTGCTATATTTAAAATTATTTACATAATATTTTGTTGTATAATGAATAGCAAAAGTAGTTTATATTTATAATTCTTACTATAAGCCTAATATATAAATTAATAATATATATCATATAATTAGTTTGGTTTATTTGGTTCCATCTAAAATTTTATTTAACAAACCGATCCAAAAACCAAAACCAAAGTTTTCATTAATTAAAACTAAAATCCAAATTACTAAGTTCAAAATCGAAACAAATTATTCAAAAATTTTGGTTCGGTTTAATTTTTTGGTTAAAACTAAATAATGCACACGCCTATGTGAAAGGCTTCTAAAAAAATTTATTAAAGATGTATATGCTAGTAAATAAAGTTAGAGAGGTGTAAGGATATTGCATGAACTCTTGAGTTACTATCATTTCAAAACAATGGATGAAGAAAATAAGGGCAATAGAGCCACATGAATGCGTGCATGAAAACTTATTTTAATGCACAAAAACTCATTAGAATCAAATAGATTTATGATCTTTTAATTGTAGCTTTAACATCAAAGATAATTTCCAAAACTCTTTCGATTTATCATTCAAATAGGCTTCATGAAGCTGTGGTAATTATATATATATATATATATATATATATATATATATATATATATATTTAAAATTCAAATATTAATTTTTTAACAATTACTATATTCTAATAGTTCTGATTCTTAAAATTAATTTTTTCATCATAAAATTTTCTAAAAAATAATCGAAAAGCTGATAGTCAATTTTCTAAAAAGCAAAGCAGAGAATAAGTGCACTAAAAAAATGTAATATTTTTATATTAATTGATTCTAAAATTTAAGTCCTGAATATATATATATATATATATATATATATATATATATATATATATATATATATATATATATTCTCTTTTTAATAAATTCGTCTTTATTTTATCTTCTTCCCGATAGGAAACGTCCATTCTAAAAATTTAATATCTTCTTCCCGACTGGAAAATTAATAACAAAAAAAAAAAAAAAAAAAACTTCAACTTGTGTTGTAAATATTATAATCAGTGTAATAACTGCGAGAACTCGACATTGATGCAAGTTGCTTGTACACAACCTCTCTCTCTTGTAATTTTAAAAATGCAAAGCTCCAAGTTACCATAAAATAAATAAAAGGATATTAAAATTTAAATTTATAAAATTTATATTATAAAAGCATATGTTTCTTAGTAATTAATAAATTACATCGATAATTTCTTCTTTGAAAACATTTGAATGCACTAACAGTAAAATGAAGATTTTAACAGAGAAAGACTGAATAGAGATCATAATAAGATCTCTTCGAGATAATTCTGATGCCTCAAGGTTCTTTCAACTCATAGTGCATTCAAATAAAATAAAATAATTTTATTGTGAATATTTAGGATTTATTTAGGATAATTGTAGATTTTGAAAGCTGGTTGTAAAACTATTGTAAAAAAATAAAATAATTTTTTTGAAAAATTATTGTGTGTATTACAAAAAAAAAAAAAAAAAAATATATATATATATATATATATATATATTTAAAATTAATATCAACTTTAACATACTATCTTTAAACCTCATTCTTAAAAGTAGCTTTTTCATCGTAAAAGATTTTTAAGATTCTATTCTACACGATTCATGCATATTGTGTGGTTTCAATGTCTTAACTCATTTACTAAAAATGGCATAATTTGTAGCCTAAGATACATATTATTAGAACAATTTCAATGGGCTAAGTCCGGTGATTGAATTCATTTCTTCAAGAATCTATTACTACTTGGAATGATTTAGCTTAAAAACTTTTAGCCAAGTAATCCCCGCCTTCTGAGACTAGTAAGCTTAAGAATGATATCACTTCGTTAATTCAAATAGATAATAAATCAATTTATGAGTCTTGAGAGATATGCAAAGAATTATTACGAAGATATCCATATATATCATTCCTTGTCTTATTGTTTAATTATTCAATCATTTTATAATACCTTTGTAGGATCACTTAGAACTATCATAAATGTAGCAACAAGGGTAGTTTTATTTCAAAACTTTTTGAGGATGCATATGCTTTAATGAAAGAAATGACAACTAACAAATTTTAGTGGTTAATTGATAGACTAAATCCTAAGAAAGTAGCTATTGCATATAATTATGATGCACTTTCTATATTGTATGTTGACTTCACAAACAGTAATGTTGTCTAAGAAGATTGATAATTTAAAGTTTAATCAGGGTTTTAGTCTTAGTAATCATGTTGATGAGAGTAGTAAAACTTTTATGTTAGAAGAATCTAATAATTAATGTATTAAAATGCTTAATTATGTAGTCAATAGTCTCAATGATAGTTTCTTAAGTACTTATAACCTAGGTTGGAGAATCACCCTAATTTTTCAATGGAATAATAATTCAGATTTTAATCAAAACTATAGACCTATAATTCAATCACGATTTCCTACTCAAAACCTACTAAAAAAACTTCACATTAAGATTTAGTATTGCAAATGAGGACTCAATTACAAAATTAAGCTACCTCTATTAGAAATTTCAAAGTTCAATTAAGAAAACTGACTAGCAATTGAGCTAGTAGACACCACAATAGCTTACCTATTAATATTGAAGTGAATCTTAAGAAAAAGAGTAAAGAGAAATATAAAATCATAAAATTGAGAAGTCAAAAAGAGCTAAGAGAAGTGAAAATTGTTGAAGAAAAATTAGAAGATAAAATTGAAAATTTAGAAGATATTGTTGAAGAAAAGAGAAAAGAGAAAATTGTGATTAGTGAAATGGGGAAAGCTAAGATGAGATATATTTTGCATTAGATTGAGAGCATAGTGAGATTGGAGCTAATGCAATTTTATGGTCTTAATGAAAGGAAGTAGATGAGCAAGTTAGAGAGATAGATAGAGAGAGAGAGAGAGAGAGAGAGAGAGAGAGAGAGTTATAGTTTTTAAAATTATTTATCTTTTTTATTATTTTATTTTTATCATTATTATTGATCTATTTTTCTTTAAAGTTTAGTTTGAATAAATTTAATTTGATGTGTATTATGTAAGAAAAGATTTTATATAATAATAATAATAATAATAATAATAATAATAATAATAATAATAATAATAGTTATTATTTATGTTAAATTTCAGTTAAACTTTTAATTTGAATATAATATGTTTTATATTTATTTTTGTTTACTTTTTTGATTAGATTAGATTTATGCTTTTTTTTTAGTTAACTTTTAGCTGAATTTTAATAGTAATTGAATTTAGATGGTTTTTAATAATCTTATTTAATGATACTATTAATACATTATTATTTTATATAAATTTTTAATTTTAATTTTTGTTAGAATCACTTTCATATTATGATACTATTTTTATAAAAAGAACGATCACCTCGACCCATAGAGATGATGTCTGAGATTGGCATGGATAGACTCGTTTGAATTATTTACTACAATCAAAATATGACAGTATAATCCATTCCATAAAATAAAATTTTGATAAAACAATTTAATGCAAGTGATGGTTTCATAGTGTATGAATTGAGTTTGGTTGCCAACATATGAATGATGGTCCATTAAAATCATTATTCTCATTAGGGAAGAGGAGCACAATCATAATATAGAATAGAATGTATTAGGATATCCTAAGTTGATTGAAGAAAGATGTAAATAAAAGAAACGATTAGATCATTGACCTAATCAGAACTGATCAAGCTCGTAATACATAAATAGTAATTCCAATAGTCATTAATAAGACTGATGCAATGCAAATTAATTTTTGAGGTAAAGTTTATCCTTCTTTTAAAATTTAAACTCCCCTCAATATTAGTTCTATTAGCCACAAATTTAATAAAGATCAAAGATCTTATTTACAACTTGAAAACTTGATAATTTGAATGAACTATAAATCATGGCTTAACAAAACCTTAAATTATAATATGCCTTGAGCACATGAAAAGTTAGTTCAACAAAAAACTTTCATAGTTAGAGATCTTAACAGTATTATGAATGATGCCAAATTTGAGGCTACTTAGGAAGGTTCTTTTCTTATAGAAAAAGTACTTGAAGATAGATCTTGCTATTGTGCTAGGTTGTTGATCATGAAGGCATACATCTAATGGCTCTTATTAATGGTCATTAAACCTTAAGAAATATTATGCTTGAAGATGTGTATGTTAGACTTAATTTTCTTCTCAACATGAACAAATATTATTATTATTATTATTATTCAAAAATGTACATCTCCTTACTTAAAGTTAATGATAAACTCCTATGATAGATGTTTTCTTTCATGCACTAATTATTCTTTCATTTTATTTAGTCTTACAAACCCTCTCTTTGTGTGAAGTTGATAGTATTTCATCATAGTATTTATACATTCAATTTCTGATTTAGCTCAATCACGTGTTGTTATGCATTCAGTTCTTAGATCAATCTTTCAACTAAATCTTAGGTCACTAAAGTGTAATTGCAAGTCAAATATCATGAGATCAATCTTGATCAACAAAATCAAAATGTAAATCTATAATTTGACTATGTACAAAGTACCACTCAAGTAAAATTTAGTTTACTAAATTAAATCTCCAGAAAATCAAATTAACCTCATTAAATAAATTATCTTAAGACCAAGGCTACACATGAAGCACACACACACACACACAAACATATATATATATAGTGAAAATCTGTGAGTCTTAACCTAGTATGAAAATTCAGCACACACTATTGACCTCACTTTTGGAGTGAGTTCTCAACTTTCTCATCATAGATCTAAAACTCTTATGGATACTAAGAGCTCCTTAATCTTAAGACACTTCTAGTTATTTGGTGAACACTTAACCTAAGTGTTGTGAAATTTTTAAAGAGAATTTCTAAGGAATATATACTTCCATTTCCACTCTATGCGGAATAAAATGAAGATAGAAATATACTTCTTTTTATGTATTTTTGGACACCACGTAGATCCGTAGATGTTCTTATTGAGGGTGATCGGGTATGACATTGAGGAGAGGTATACTATCTGAAAGATAAGTCCACCCTACAATGGACCTAATCACCTCAATAAGACTAGGACAATGGGTTTGCATATGTACAGATTCTTCCCTACTTTACATGGAAGAGTAAAGTATGGTTTATTTTAAACCCGTTCGTTAAGTTCCTGGGCCATAGTTAATCATATCCCTGAGAGGACTCCTTAGAACACTCGATTAAGGTAAATGAATGTTGTCTCCAAAGATTTCAATAGGCAGGACTATCAATCGATTAATTTATTTTTAACAAATCCAACGAGATCGATCAAGAGGAGGGAGTTCTTATTGAAGCCGAATGAAGATGAGTAGGGGATGTTCAGGATACTAGGAGGCCTAGTAAACATCCCAAACTATCCTATGGTTAGGCTTTACATTTTTTAAATTGAATTATTTATTTGAGCTGAATTTTTATTAGGAGTTTAGCTTATAATTTCCATATACAAGGTCATAGAAATGCAAGAGGTGAGGATTTATGCTTATTGCCCATAAAGGGAGAAGCAATCTAACCTAAATCTGAGCTTTGGTGAATGCCAAAAGCACGACCCTAAGGCAAAATGGGTACTTAGTTCACCTCCAGAGAGGACAAACCACTGACGCTTGGACTTACAACAGCACAGGTGGCCAACTAAATCCTCTATGATTTTAAATTCATGTAGGCAAGCATATACTTTATGCAAGATAAATAGGATGTTGTTTATTTTAGAAAGAGACTAAGTCTTAAACTCACCTCAAGAGACTAGATCATGTAAGGGCATGAAAATGACCTAGATCTAATATAAAATATATTACATTTTACTTTTATTTTTGGACAATCATTTGACTCAAGCATATAGGATTCATATGCCTAATGCATGAGAAAAAGTGAGAAGGGGGGGGGGGGGGGGGGGGGTGTGTTTCCACCATAGTTCTCAAAGGTTAAGCCAAATTCTAAAATGGAAGCCCTCCAATCAAGAGTGAAACAATATGCTTTTATGCATGATGTTAAAAGAAATAATCATCCATAGGGTTGCTAATTCTTTTATCTTGATTTTAACTTAGGCTTTAAATGAGATTATGAGTTATTTATATTTAATTTTGAGTTGTTTAATTTGGTAGAAGATTTATTCTCCCTAAGAGTCTAATCGTCATCCATGTCATACATCAAGCAAGGAAGAAATTAGGAAAATATGCCATCTTAATGCACAAGCTAAATAAAATATCAAATATTTTATAAAACTAACACAAAAGAATAAAAGGTCACTTGTGGTCGGGCACCATCGCATAAACCCAAAAACAAACTGGGAAGGCAAGCTATACCCTTATACAACTGATTACAAATGAATTAATTTACAATCAAGTAAGGAAATTCATGTTATGGGGGTCTTCATTTCTTCTTTTCTTCTTTCTTCTTTTGGTTCCTTCTTTTAGATGGTTGGAAGGTGGTTGATCCAAAGGCTTCACATACTATATAAGATGTGATTTTATGACCAATGCTCATCCTAATCTCCCATAACATTCATTCCAAAATCCTAACTATAAAAATTACATGAAAAGGAAAAGTAAATCTAACTAACACCTGTAAAATAGAGATTAGCTAAATAAATCATACAAATCCCAAGCATATATATTGGACTTAGCACCCCACACATGGGTAACCAAGTCCAGCTGGCCTATTGGATTATGCTTAGGGGTATAAGCACTTGCACAACAAAAGCATATATATTTTTATTACAACGCCCCTTAAGCACAATCCCCTACAAAAATAATGATTAAACTAAATCGTCTTACCATTCATTCTATGCACATTCACCCTAATATCTAGAATAGAAATAATACATCACAAAACAAAAGCAAATATTAGCTATGAACCACCCTAACCTAAAGCTAGAAGTGGTGACTTAACTTAATGTGTGTGCTTTAAAAGGTTCATGTGGTATGCGTAGCTATGACTTTAAGGTTTAGATTTTCTAAGTATAAAGATGTTCAACTTAGATGGGTGGTTTCATTTAAGTATTTAGTTGATTTGAGTGATTTTATTTGGTGATTTTCTTAAGTTTGAATGAACCTACAATTAATTACTAAGTTTTAAAGAGAGAAAAAAGAGAAGAGAACTTCTTTTTCCTTCCTTACCTTAAGTAATTTCTAAAGTGGATTCATATTTGATTTTTGTTTAATGAATATTTTATTATATGTTTTAATTAATCCTAAGTTTAGATTTTCCCTAAACCAACCTATTCAAAAGAAAGGCATTTTAAGATTAAGTGAATTAATATCACAAAATATACATCACTTCATTTCTTTCTCAACATGTACAACATGCATATGAATGAATCTTAAGAATATATATACATACAAATGAAAATGTATAGCACACTTTTATGATGAATGCTAAAAATGTTACTTAAGAAAATTTGAATGCTTTATGATGCATGGTTTTCATTAAGTAGAAAAAATGGGTTTCTTTTATCCATTATTCACATGCACATGTATATGTATAAAAGGCATAAGTGAGTACAACATCATTGTTAGCACTAGGGGTGTAAGGTATAAGACCTACTTAGGGCTACTTAAAGCATTACAACCCTAGGGTAGTCCAAACTAATATACCACTTTTCTTACGTACAAACACATGTACAAAAGAGATGAATGGAAAAGAAAGATGCAAAAAAAGTTTATATTTATTTGTTTATTTTATTTATGAAATTTATATGTACAAGTGTGGATGTCCTTCTTAAGTAATATCATAGGAATGAATAGGAATGGGGTTTGACAAGTGTTGTGTTCTTTTCAAATGAACTATACACTTTGCCAAATCTTATTTAAAACTATGAAAAAAAGAGAAGGAAAGCCACACTATGCACATCTTCATATTTATATCCACATGCAAGCTTATAAATAATTATAAGTAGCACACTTTTAGTTTTAGGTGTTTTATTTATAGATTTTAAAAATAGTTTTGGATTTAGTAGTGATAATAGCCGTTCATATTTTTTTACTTTAGCCAAAAATATGCAATTTGGCATAAAGAAAATATTTCATTTTCAATTTGATTTTTGAAAGCATGAATGCATGAATTTATATGACATACATATTTAGCATGTTAGGAAAGAACTAAAGTGATGAAAGCATGTAAACACATTCACCCTAATTAATTTCTAAAGACAATCTTTTGTAATAAGAAAGCTTAAAGCAAATCAAGTCATTTTTAAGGAAGGTTTGATTTTATTTTGAGTTTGATTTAATTTGAGAAGTGTGATGTGAGTTTGCTGCTCCCAACCCATTCTCACATATGTTTGTTGATTTGGTTTGTTCTTAGGATTATTAGATGATTTTTATATGTTGCTTATGTTAAGGTATGAATTAAGTGTGTTAATTATCCCTTACCTACACCACCTTAGCATAGTTAATCAAATAATTATGAGCCAATGATATGATATAAAACCACACAAGGAATTTAAATCAACAATGCACCTAGGAAAGAAAGGTACCTAATGCAATTGGCTCATGATTAAGGATTAATTAAGCTAAGTGATTTATTTTAAGTAATTTCATAACACTTCTCACACATATGAGTTAAATTTTTATTTTCTTGATTATACTTAGGCTCTTAAACACCTAAGCATCTACCCAAGATAGATTAATTAAGTTTTGGAAAGTTTTAGAATTTTATGAAATTAATTAAGGGGGTAATTAGTGAATTAACCCTTAATTAAGGTTAAAATAAGGAAGAAAGGGGGTTTAAGGAATATCTTAAGAAAAGTATCCCAAAATTATTCCCTAAATCTCATATTCACTTAAGCAAAACTTAATTGACTCAATCAGAGGGTTAGAACACTAATTATACCCTTAATTAAGCTTAATTACATTAAGGGAGTGATTAAGGAATGAACTAACAAACCTTTAAGGAAGGAGTCATCCCACTAATTATGTACAAGAAGTTTGGGATTAATCAATGGAGTAATTAAAGGGTAATTAGTAAAATAATATTCCTAATAAAACCCAAATCAAGAGTAAAAGCACTTTTCAAAATCTATTGAAATCATTTATAGAATATTCTATGTTCAATTATCTATCCAATGCAATTTATTTCATATTTTTTTTGATTTTTCTAGGCTTAGATATGAATTTAGGAAGTTTTCATGGTTAATTAGGTGATTTAATAGCCTAATTAATTGTTTAATCCCATCGACGCCACGTGGACCGCTGATGCGGCATGCACTTTCTACATGATGCGATGGGATTTGATATTTAAGTTGTCACATCATAGCATCGCGTCAGCGGCGGCGCTACACACTTTCTCCTCATCCATCTGATCAAGGATCAGACGATTGAGGTTAAAGCCATGGTTCTAAAGGGATAATCTGTGGGATCTACGTGTCTTTGATCATGGCCGTCCATTCAAAATGTGTGGATGGATGACCCATGATCTGTCTCTGTATTTCCCTACAGGAGAGGACATTTGTCCATCTTCCAAGGGCAGATCCGAGCTCGGATTGGATTGAAACTCAACCCACACCATCTAAGGGTAAAGGGGATCACATCTAATGGATAAAATCTCATGGGGCAATACTTTACTTCACAAAGGACCAGACCACATCTATATTAAGCTCAGTTTAATGACATACCTCACTGGAGGTGATTACCGGCGCTCGGTTCTCTTGGAGAAGCTTCATCTAGTGGAGACGAAGCTTTGTTGAGAGTTTGAAGTCTTGAGATTGGATGGATCCTTCTAGAGGCCAAGCTCCCCTTCAAGTAGGCTTAGTTTTGATCAAGAGTAGCACCTTGCCTAGCTTGTGTGAAGGCTTGGGTGAGTCTGATCGAGCCCTATGAAGCTTGCAAAGTGAATTGGCTTGGTATTGAGTGCGGAGTAGGTTTGAATTTCAATGGAGCTCCCCTATTTTTAGTTTGAGAAAATCCAAAAATGGAGAAGTTGAAATCACTTTAAGAAGCTTGGGATCACTTGGTAATGGTTCCTCTGGCTTTTCTTAGCTCAATCGAGTATGAGATCTTAAGATTGAATGGAATTAGGGGGAGTATATCTCCCCCCATTGAAGCATCGAATGACAGTGAAGGAGCTTGGCATTTTAATCCAATTAACCCTAATCAATGGGTTGTTTGAGCTGTTTAGAGTGGCATGGCATTCGATTTTGGCTAGAGGATGAGTGGGTGAGGTGGCCATGTGCTCAAACAAGGTGGAGCGAGGATTCCATGTGCTTAATTTCAAGTGAGGTGGTCGATATTGATCTTAGGATAGGTTAGGCTAACCCAAACCCATTAGGCTAAGTGCAGCACACTCCCTAGTGTCCACTTGGTCCACTAAGAGAGTGCCAAGTGATCATGAAGAGAATTGACCAAATTCCAAGTGGATTTGGACAAAATTTACCCTATGGCCTAGGGTAAAATGGTTATTTGGCATGGGTTTCAATTTGAATTTTTGATATGTTTGAAAAATAGGTTTGGCCAAGTTTCATTGAATTTGGAGTTGGTTTGATTTGATTTGGCTCATGTTGACCCATTTAGGTCAAAATGGGTCAACTTGAGTCAAGTTGACCAATTGGTCAAATTGGGTGAAGTTCATATGACCATTTGAAATATTTTAGCCTTGGTTTGATTCAATTTGGTTTATACTTGGTTTTGAATCAATTGAGTTCATTTAGGTCAAATGGGTCAAGTTGACCAAATTGACCCATTTGACCTTTTTGGGTTAGGTCATGGATTGGTTCATGTTTGGTTGGTCATATGAAATGGATTGGTATCTTTGTTTAATCAATTTAATTTATATTTGAGTTTGCTCATGACCCTTTAAAGTTGGGGTTCAAGGTCAATTGGGCTAGTTAGTTGGTCAATTGAGGCTTTGGTCAAGTTCAACAATCATTTTAGAATGAACTTGACTCATTGGTGTCAATCAATTTTGCTTAGATTTAGTTTTGACACATTTTGACTTTTTAGGTCAAGTTGAGTCAAATTGGGTCAAGTGGCCAATTGGGCTAGGTTATGCTTAAATATTGACTTGGTCAAGTTCAAACATTAATCATGAATGAGTTTTGATTAATGGTTTCAATCAATTTCATGGATTTTGGCTAGTTTAGGTTTTTTTGGCTAAGTGTTGACTTGGTCAACCCTTAGGTTTCACTTGGTTTGGCTCAATTTGAGTGATTGGTCATCTCATGATGATTGTTGATCATGATGAGAGGCTTAGGCGGCCTTAGTTCAATCTAATTTGGTTAGGATTAGAATTTGACTCATAAGGGTACTTTAGGTCACTCTGGGTCAAGTGAGCCTAAGTGGGTCAAATGGCATGGTCAAAGCTTGATTTGAGTTTGGTTGAACTCACATATGGACTTATGATTGAAATATAAATCCATTTGCAAGTGGTTTGAAGTCAAATGAGTTTTGATTCATTTAAAAATTTCAAGTTCAAGGGGTGAACATGAGTTTGACTTGGGTTTGATTTTTGAATTTAGTTTTTGGTTTTGATTGAAGTTTATGCTATGTTTGGATTCATGATTGAAGGATTGATTGGATCATGAAGAAAAATCAAGAGTTTGGCTTGATTTGAAATTGATTTAGCTATGTTCAAGATTTTGACTTGAAAGGCTTATGTTTGATTTTGATTGAATTTGAGTTTGATTTTTGGAGTTGGTTTTGATTGTTTGAATTGATATATCATTTATATATGTGAATATAAATGAAAATATAAATGGGTTATGAGAAAATTTCAAGGATTTGATGTGATTTGAACTTGATCTAGGCTAAGTCCCTTAAGAGGGAAATAAAGGACTTAAGAAATATTTTGAATTTGGATTTGAATTTTGGATTTAGTTTGATTAATTTGAATTTATATTTCATTTACATATGTGAATATAAATGAGGATATAAATGAGTTATGAGAGAATATCATGAATTTGAATTGATTTAGGTTTGATTTGGGCTAAGTCCTTAAGAGGGGATTAAGGACTTAGGAAATATTTTTAACTTGGAGTTTCAATCATGAGCCTCAATCATTTGGATTGATCATGGATTTCGATCATGTGGGATTGATTTGAGTTTGGAGAAAAATCAATTAAGCTGGAATTGATTTAAGTTTGATGTTGATTTGATTTGGAGTTTGACTTGAAGGAAGGAAGTGAGGAATGTGGTTCAAGCTATAGGGTAGGCAAATTTATTAACACCCCTAAGGCATGATCTATTCCTATGACTAACTCTTCTAAGTATCTAGGGCTAGGTTGAGTGTCCACCTAATCACTAGATGTGTCTTAAGACTAAGGATCTCTTAAAGTCTAAGAGGAGTTCTATGTCTAAGATGAAGGGGTTGAGAGCTCATCCAAAAAATGAGGTCAACAAAGGGTGCCAATAGGTGTAGTGTGATTGACAAGGAACATTATTGCATTGTGACCAAATGATCAACAACATCGAATGATCACAAAAGAAACGGCCTACTCTAACTTAAGGTGTAGAAGGAATGAGCTTAGTAATGGGTTTACTTATGTCAAGGACATAAGAGAGGGAAGGATGAATCCATTAGGGAAGTAGGTTCAAGTCATCCACAAGGGATGAGAGATTTGATTTGATTTGAGTCTTGCTGGGGAGAAATTTGATTTTCTTAATTAAGTTCCACTGGGGAAGAGGGTTGAATTTGTTTCAATTTTTGTTTGTTTAATTGTGTTCATTTTGACTCCACCGGGGATAGACAAGTGAACTCTCCATTGGGGAGGCAAGTTCCAATCATCTACATGAGAGGAAAGCTGAAATCTGCTGAGGGATTAGAATTCTAAATCCATGGGGAGCTAGAAAGATTTGCATCTCATTGAGAGAAGTAAAAGATTTTATTTGGATTGATTGATTATTTTTGTTTGGTTTGTTTTAGATTTTTAATTTTGGATTTTGAAATGGACCTTATTGGTTTGCGATGGATCATATTAAGTAGGAGCCACAGAGGCTTAGACTTAACTCAGATTTACTAATCCAAAGGGGTATTTTACTATACACATAGTAGGACTAGCCAACCAAAGGGATGCCTTTCGGTGTGCAACAATTGTACTTGGAAGAAGGCATAGTAGACTTACATCCTTCAAAGTATGGACCAGTTGCTGGGGTGATCCATTGGCAAGGCAATGGATTGAACCCAACCTAGGGCTGACTATTGAGTGAATGCTGTTAGGGGACTTAGATCAACTCAAAAATTGTCAAGATTAATTACATTTTTAGGTTTATATTGATGGGTCCCATCAGTTTGCGATGGACTGCAATGAGTAGGGGTCGTAGAGGCCAAGACCTAACTTAGGCTTACCAATCCCAAGGGAGTAGTCTACTAACCACAAGGTAGGACTATCCAACCAAGGGGTGGATTTTGGTTCGCAATGGTCAAGTCTTAAGAAGAAAGCTCAAGGACTCACATCTTCTAGAAATAAGAAACCACTGGGGTGATCGGTTGCTTTGGGCAACAAATCAAACTTGACCTAAGGCTGACTACTGAGTGAATGTTGCTGGCGGACTTAAATCAGCTCAAAGATAGTCAAAGATTAATTTCATTTTTAATTTGTTTTGATGGATTCCATTGGTTTGCGATGGATAACATTGAGAAGGAGCTTATATCAGCCTAGACCTATCTTAGATTGATTGAACCAAAGAGAGTAACTTCCCGGCCGATGGGAGAACTATCTGACCAAAGGAGTGCCTTTTGGTGTAGAATGATCAATTTTAAGGAAGAAAGTTTGGGGACTCATATCTTCCACTACAAAAAACCACTGGGGGGATCGATTACTTCTAGCAACAAATCAAACCTGACCTAGGGCTGCCCATCGGTTTGCGATAGTCATGCTAGAAAGAATGTGTCATAGTCTTACATCTTTTAAAGTAGAATGATTATCGAGTTAAACCTGCTTGTGGAAAAATAGATTGAACCCGACTTAAGAGCGACTATGGAGTGAGTACTGACCTGGGGATTTATCCCAACTCAAGTAGTCAGACAAATCCTATAGGGAGTTTTGCTGACACTGCCCTAAAGACAGGATGCCTGCTTGGAAAAAGGGACCTTTTGGGGGCTTGAATTCCTAATCCACAAGCGAATTAATTTGTTTGTTTATTTTATTTATTTATCATGGATCCTGTTGGTTTGCAAGGGATCAAACTGAGAAGGAGCTTATATCAGCCTAGACTAGATTTATCAAACAAGGGAGAATCTAAGCATCCAAACAAATTCTCCAACTACAACCTAAGAAAGGGGACCCAATCAAGTAACTTGGGTAGTGTCTAAATGGGGTCACAGGATGTGATCCGATAGAATGCCCATGGAAAGGGCGCTAAGGGCTTAATCCAAACCCCAAGAAGACATGACATGGCTAGTCATATATCAAATAGGTAGGTCAACTCAAGGAGAAAGTGGGACTCACATCCGCTAGAGTGGTGTATCTATCGGGTGAGTCACATAGCAACATCAACCAACCTAAGGTTCATTTTGCAACAATCAACCTAGGAAGAAAGCTCGGGACTCACATCCTCCCATAGCAAAAATTGTCGGATAGTCTGCCTTCAAATAACAAAGCATCCGACCTAGGATGACTATTGAGTGAATGCTGTTGGAGGACTTATATCAACTCAAATATAGTCAAGAGGAAAGGAGCCTCTAGGGGACTTATCCTAGACCTCGATATACTCGACCTAGTTAGATCATGATGGTTAATTTCAAGAAGAAAACTTGGGGATAAACATCTTCTTAAACAAGAATCTACATGAGGTAGCTTACTGGCTGGGCAGTGAAGTCTACCATACCAACAAAGCACATGAAAGCTATCTTAGAAATGCCACCACCTAAAAGTTTAACTCAACTCAGATCTTTCCAAGGACAGTTGGTGTATCTAAGATACTTTATTTCCAACCTATCAGGGAGATGCAAGCCATTCTCAGCACTTATGAAAAAGGATGCCAAGTTCAAGTGAGATGATAAGTGCCAACATGCCCAAAGACATGCAAGATTTGGTGAAGCCTAGTAGCCCCCGTCCCAAGCACCACTCATCCTCTATACGCATTGGATGACTCTCTATGCTTTGTTGCCAAGCCAATAATGAAAGGAAGGAGAGTGCTCTCTACTACCTCAATTGTTGTCTAATTTTTGTGCAACTATCCACCTATTGAAACATTGCCTAGCTTTGATCTTTGCCTCCCAAAAGCTACGACACTATATGCTTTCTCATAAGGTGAACTTGATTTCCATAACCAATCCACCGAAGTACCTCATGACATGGGCAATGCTATCCAGACGTATGGCATAATGGTCTATGATTCTCTCACAATTTGATATCATATTCGTACCTCTTCATGCAGTAAAAGGACAAGCACTAGTTTCTTAAGACACCCAACATTCCTCGCTTAGTGATGATCTCCCTGATGAAAAAAATCATGAACTTAGGGGAGGTTGACAATCACCGATGGGAGTTGTATTTTGATGGTGCAACTTCTTTTCATAAAGGAGAAGCACCACAATCTACTCTTCTAGAAAAGACAGTGGTAGAAATAGTTCTCTTAACTCCAGACCATGATATGATGATATTCTCATACTATATTTCCATCCCATGCACCAACAACAAAGCCGAGTATGAGGCTTTGATTGCTAGTGGAGTTAGCCATCACAATCAGTGTCAAGAACATCAACATCTTTAGATTCTTAGTTGGTCATCATCTAGATTGCTGGGTCCTACAATATTCTCAAACCTAAGCTTCGTCATTACCATGAGTATACCATGAAGCTGTTGGCCCAAATCTCCAAAGTCACCATCTACAAGATTCCCTAAGCAGAGAACACAGTAGCAGATGCTTTGGCCAAATTTTCTAAAGAATTGACATATCTGAAAGATGAGTCTATTCTAATAATGGTCCAAAATAGATAAGTCCTATCACTTATTGATGCTAAACTCATCGAGAGACTTTCTCTTGAAGGGGGTTGTTGCCTATAAGGACAAGGAGATGGATTGGAGGCAATAGTTCATAGACTATTTGAACACTGGCAAACTACCTCAAGAAGAGTCACAAGCCCATCAAATAGAGAGTTCTCACCTATGCTCTCGTTGATGGCACCTTGTACTGATGGTCCTTTAATCAAATGTGATTATGTTGTTTAGATAAACACAAAGCCTGTGGAATTATAACCGAGGTATATTCAGGTCTATGCGGAGTGTACCAATCTGGTCCAATGATGAAGATGAAGATTAAGAGACTAGGATACTACTGGCCTTTGATGATTATAGACTACATGGACGTAGCTAGGAGATGCCATCAGTGTTAGGTACATGTGATCCTACATCAACCACCCAATATTCTACACTCTACATTGGCCTCATGGCCATTTGAGTGTTGGGGTTTTGACATTGTGGGTTCAATTGATCCTCCTTCTTCTAAGGGTCATCGTCCCCGCCATCGATGACTTTTCCAAGGAGGCAATTCTACTCGAGAGGTCACAAACAAAGATGTGCTTCGCTTTTTAGAACCATATCATATAGTTCGATGCCTCCAATTATATCAGATAATGATACTACATTCAAACTCACCAAGATCAACAGCTTCTTTAGAAGACATGGTATAGATTGGAGATACTCCACCACTACTACCCCAGGGCGAATGGCTTATCAGAAGAATTTAAAAAAAACTATCTTCCAGATACTAAAGAAGACTTTTGATGACAACAAGCGATAGTGGAATGAGCAGTTGGTTGAAGCCTTGTGGGCTTACTGCACCACATGCCAAACTTCAACAGTCTACCCCATTTTCCTTAGTGTATGGGTCTGAAGCCGTTCCACCTCTAAAAGTTCAACTCCCATCACTGATATCACTAAGGATAGCAGCAAGATCACTCTGAGAATGCAAAGTTGCTAGAAGAGCTCAAAGGTTTAGAGGAGAGTCACCTACCGTGCTAGAACCTCGATATACAAGGCTAAAATGATTCAAGTTCACAACAAGCTGGTCTACCCTAGGTCTTTCCAACTAGGAGAACTTGTGTTAGTCTTAAGGAGATCAATTATTGCCTGTCAAAAGATGAGAGGCAAGTTTGAACCCACTTGGGAAGGCTCGTATGTCATAGAGAAGGCCTACCAAGGAGGATCTTATTAGCTCATTGATTTCTTCCAATTAATGGGCTTTATTTGAAGAAATATTAACCAAAACATGTTTGAAAATAATTATCAACAAAATAATAAAAATCTAATTCCATTTCATCAAAATCTTCTCTTCTTTCGAAGTGTTGTTTGCTTATCTTGCGAATCCACCATGATGTGTTTAGGGTAGGTGTAAGAGTTCCCCAACGATATCCTATCCTTCTTTCACAACATAAGCACAATAAAACACAATCTCCCCATGATATTAGAATAGGTGTGAGAGAACCCAAGAGGTATCCTATTCCCTTTAACACAAGCATAAAAAAAAACACATATCTATTATCTCGGGCTACTTTGATGTTGGAGCAAGCCCGTTGTGGCACTCACTTATTAGCTGCTCTAGGTCGGGTCTACATACTACCTCACTAGTATATCACCCTAGTGGTCACTTGTTTGGAAGATGTGAGTCCCCATGCTTTCTTCCTAACTTATTCTTTGCAAACCAACGAGCGCCTTGTTAGTATGGTATGCTTCACTGCCTAACCAGTAAGCTACCTCATGTTAATTTTTTTTAATAAGATGTGAGTCCCTGACCTTTCTTCTTGAACTAATCATCATAGTTTGACTAGGTCAAGTATATTTGAGGTTTAGGAGAAGTCCCCCAGAGACTGCTTTCCTCTTGACTATGTCTGAGTCGATATAAGTCCTCCAAAGGTATTCACTCAGTAGTCATCTTAGGTCGGATGGCACCTGCCGATAAGAGATGACTATCCCAAAGAATCATCGCTATAAAGGGATGTGAGTCCTCGAGCTTTCTTCCTAGGCTGATTGTTGCAAACCAATGGGAACCTTAGTTGGTTGATGTTTGCTATGCTGATAGTGACTCACCCGGTGGATACACCACTCTTGGCAAATGTGAGTCCCCATGCTTTCTCCTTGAGTTGGCCACCAAATACCTATTTGATATATGACTAGCCATGTCATCTTCTCCAGGGTTTTGGATCAAGCCCCTAGCAACCCCTCTCTTTGCGGGCATTCTATTTGGATCACGTCTTTTGCAATCTCATTTAGACACTACCCGGGTTACTCTTAGATTGGACAATGCCCCTTTCCTAGTAGCCACCCCTGTGATTTGAGAATTTGTTCAGTGGATGCGTAGATTCTCCCTTGGTTTAGTAAATCTGAGATAAGTCTAGGCTGATATAAGCTCCTTCTCAGTTTGATCCCTTCCAAACTAACAGGGTCCATAATAAACAAATTAAATAAACAAATAAACAAATTTATTTGCTTGTGGATTAGGAATTCAAGCCCCCAAAGGGCCCCTTTTCCCAAGTAGACATCCTATCTTTAGTGGCGTAACTCCTTATAGAACTGAATTACTGAGTCAGATAAATCCCTGTCGATACTCACTCCATAGTCACCCTTAGGTCGAGTTCAATCTATTTTTTCATAAGTAGGTTACCCCGGTAGTCATCCCACTTTGGAATATGTAAGACTTTGACGCATTCTTTATAGCATGACTGTCGTAAATTGACAGACAACTCTAGGTCGGGTTCGATTTGTTGCCCAAAGTAACCAATCACCCCAGTGGTCTTTTGTAGTGGAAGATGTGAGTCCCCTAGCTTTCTTCCATTGAATTGATCATTACAAATTGAAAGGCACTTCTTTGGTTGGATAGTTCTCCCATCGGTCGAGAAGCTACTCCCTTTGGTTTAGTAAATTTGAGATAGGTCTAGACTAATATAAGCTTCTTCTCAGTGTGATCCATCTCAAACTAATGGAATCCATCAAAATAAACAAATTTAAAATGAAATTAATCTTGACTATCCTTGAGCTGATCTAAGCCCCCCAGCGGCATTCACTCAATAGTCAGCCCTAGGTCTGGTTCAATTTGTTGTTCAAAGCAATGGATCACTCCAGTGGTCTTTTGCAGTGGAAGATATGAGTCCCCTAGGTTTCTTCCCTTGAATTGGTCATTGCAAACCAAAAGACACTCCTTTGGTCGGATAGTTCTCCCATCGGGGAAGCTATTCCCTTTGGTTTAATAAATTTGAAATAGGTCTAGGCTAATATAAGCTTCTTGTTAGCGTGACCATCACAAACCAACATAATCTATCAAAACAACAAATTAAAAAAAATAAAATTAATCTTTACTATCTTTGAGTTGATCTAAGTCCCCCAGCATCATTCACTCAATAGTCATCCCCAGGTCGGGTTAGATTTGTTACCTTGCCAACCGATCACCTAGTGGTTCCTTATTTTAGGAAGATGTGAGTCCCCGTGCTTTCTTCCTAACTTGACCATTGCACAATGAAAGGCATCCCTTTGGTTGGTTAGTCCTACCTTGTGGTTGGTAGACTATTCCCTTTGGATTGATAAATCTGAGTCAGCCTAAGGCCATCATGACCCCTACTTAGTACAGTCCATCGCAAACCAATGAGTCCCATCAAAATACACAAATTTAAAATAAAATTAATCTTTGACTATGTTTGAGCTGATTTAAGTCCCCCATGGTGTTCACTCAATGCCTAAGGTTGGGTTCAATCTGTTAGCTTGCCAATAGATCACTCTAGCAACTGGTCCCTACTTTGGAGGATGTAAACCTATTATGTTTTCTTCCTAGTACAGCTGCTGCATACCTAAAGGCAATCCCTTTGGTTGGTAGTCCTACTATGTGTTTGGTAGACTACCCCCTTGGGTTGGTAAATCTGAGCTAGGTCTAGGCTCCTGGCTCCTACTCATTGCGATCCATCAAACTAAATGCCTATCTCAAAATCCAAAATTATAAATTTAAAACAAATTCAACCCTCCTCTCTCAGCGGAGTCAAACAACAAACAAAATAAATTCAATAAAATAAATCCAATCAACCTCCCCCAGTGGAGTCAATCAAATCAAAATAATGAAAACAAATTAAACAAATCAAATAAATTTTCCTAAATCAAACCTCTCATCCCTTGTGGATGATTTGAACCTGTTTCCCTAGTGGAAGGTTCACATACTCTATCCCTGGTGGGTTCCTTCTTACCTCTCTTATGTCCTTGAAATGAGAAGAGACACATTCCACTAAACTATGGATTCCTTCTACACCTTGGGTTAGGAATAGATCATCTCTATTAGTGCTTATGATCGTTCGATGTTGTTGATCATTTGTCACACGCAATACCATTAGTCCACCACCCCTATTGGGTGCCCATTGTTGACCTCTTTTTTAGGATGAGCTCTCAACCCCTCCATCTTAGACATAAGACTTCTCTTAGACTTTAAGAATTCTTAGTCTTAAGACACATCTAGTGATTAGGTGTACAATCAACCCGAGAATTAGAAGAGTTAAAATATGTCATGCCTTAGGGGTGTTAGGAAAATTTGCCTACCCTATAGCTTGAACCAAATTCCTCACTTCCTCCCTTCAAGTCAAACTCAAATCAATTCCAACTTGATTGATTTTCTCCAAACTTGTATCAACTCCAACTCTAACCCAAACCTTGAACCAATTCAATGGATTTTCTCAAATCATGAACCAATTCCAAATAATTGAAACTTATGATTGAGGCTATGATTGGATTCCAAACTCAAAAATATTTCCTAAGTCCTTTGATTCTCTCTCATGGACTTAGCCTGAATCAAATATAAATCAATTCAAATTTAAGGAATTTTCTCATAACCCATTTATATTCTCATTTATATTTACATATATAAATGAAATATAGATTCAAATCAATCAAACCAAATTCAAAATTCAAATCCAAATTAAAAATCTTTCCTAAGTCACTTTGATTCTATCTTATGGACTTAGCCTAAATCAAATCTAAATCAATTCAAATTCAAGGAATTTTCTCATAACCCATTTATATTCTTGTTTATACTCATAAATACAAATGAAATATAAATTCAAATATCCAAAACTAAATCCAAAATTGAAATCTAAATCAAAAATATTTCTTAAGTCATTTTGATTCTATCTTACGGACTTAGCCTAAATGAAATCTAAATCAATTCAAATTCAAGGAGTTTTCTCATAACCCATTTATATTCTCATTTTTATTCACAAATATAAATGAAATATAAATTCAAATATCCAAAAATAAATTCAAAAATCAAATCCAAATTCAATCAAAATCCAACCTAAACCTTCAAGTCAAAATCATGAACTTAGCCAAATTAATTTTAAGTCAAGCCAAACCCTTGATTTTTCTTCATGATTCAATCAATCCTTGAGTCATGAATCCAAATATAAACATAAACTTCAATCACCAAAACAAAATTAAATTCAAAAATCAAACCCAAGTCAAACTCATGTTCTTTGAACTTGAAATTGTCAAATGAATTAAAACCCATTTGACTTCAAGTCACTTGCAAATGGATTTATATTTCAATCATAAGTCCATATGTGAGTTCAATCAAACTCAAATCAAGCTTTGACCAAGCCATTTGACATACTTAGGCACACTTGACCCAAAGTGACCTAAGTACCCCTTATGAGCCAAATTCTAATCCTAACCAAATTGGATTGAACTAAGCCCATCTAAGCTCACATTGTGAGCAACAATCATCATAAGATGATCAATCACTAAAATTGATCAAATCAAGTCAAACCAGGGTCCAAGTCAACACTTAGCAAAAATCTAATATAGGACAAATTGATTGAAACCATTGATAAAAACTCATTCATGGCCAATGTTTGAACTTGACTAAGTCATCATTTGAGCCTAACCTAGCCCAATTGCCCACTTGACTCAAGTTGACCCAACTTGACCTAGAAAGTCAAAATATGTCAAAACTTGATCTAAGCCAAATTGATTGAAACCAATTGGTCAAATTCATTCTAAAATGATTATTGAACTTGACCAAAGCCCAATTGGCTAACTAGACCTAACCTAGCCCAATTGACATTGAACCAAACTTGACCTAAAATGTCAAATTGAGCCAAATCCAAATATAAATCAAATTGATTGGAAACAAAGATACCAATCCATTTCAAATGATCAACCAAATATAAATCACCCATGACCTAACCCAAATATCTCAAATGGGTCAAATTGGTCAGCTTGACCCATTTGACCTAAATGAACTCAATTTAACCAAAACCAAATATAAACCAAATTGAATTAAGCCAAAGCCACCAAAATATTTCAAATGGTTATATGAACTTGACCCAACCCTTAGTTTGACCTAATTTGACCAATTGGCCAACTTGACCCAAGTTGACCCATTTTGACCTAAATGGGTGAAGATGAGCCAAATTATATCAAACTAACTCCAAATTCATTGAAACTTGGCCTAACCCATTTTTCAATCATACCAAACACATTCAAATTGAAATCAAGGTCAAATGACTAGTTTAGCCCTATGTCATAGGGTAACCTAAAATCAAAACCACTTGGAATTTGATCAATTCCTTTTCATGGAAACTTGACATCCTCTTAGTAGACCAAATGATCACTAACGGACATGGTGCACTTGACCCAATGGCTAAAATTCACCAACCCAACCTAACATTAACATTACCTCTCCTCACAGAGCACATGGGAGCTTCACTACTCCACTCCACTCAAACCCAATGCCATGCCACTCCTAACAACAAACCCATTGAATAGGGTGTATTGGATCAAAATGGCATGAGAGCCGACCATCCGATTCAACCAAGGGAAATATACTCCCCTAATTTCACTTAAATTGTATTCTCCTTGATTGAAGTAGAAAGAAGTGATTCTCCCCTAAGGTTTCCTAAGCATTTTTTGTTTCCAATTTTTCAGATTTCTTCAAATCAAAAATAGGGAAGTTCAAGTGAAATTCAATCTCATTCAACTCTCCACTAGAGCTCAATTCCTCTTGCAAGCTTCTTGAGAGGATCATATCAAACTTGCCTAAAGCTTAATCCAAGTCCTCAAGCTACGGGAAGAGTGCTCCTAATCAAAGCCGAGCCCAATTGAAGGAGAGCTTGGTCCATAGGAAGATCCACTCAACCAAATCACCTCAAATCTTCAACTGGGCTTCATCTCCACTAGATGAAGCTACCTCAATGGATTCGAGCACCGGTGATAGCCTCCGATGAGGTATGCCCTCAACCAGAGCTTAAATTAGCCTTGGTGTGGTCCTTTGTGAAAAAAATTCTCTCCTCATGAGAATTTGATCGGTAGATCTAATCTCCCTTGCATGATGATGGTGTGGGTTAAATTTGAGTTCAATCTGAGCTCAATCAAGCTCAGATCTTTCCATGGAAGGTGGATGACTCCCCTTTCTGCAGAAGAACTCATGGACAAATTATGGGCTGTATATCCATGCATTTTGGATGGACAGTCATGATCAAGATGTGTAGGATCCTTTGATTTCCCCATTAAGAACCGCGGGCTTGATCTCAACTGTCCGATATTAGATCGGATGGATGGGAAGAAAGCACGTAGCACTGCTGCTGATGACGCTATGATGTGATAACTTAAGTGGCCTCTCCCATAGCATCATGTGGAAAGCACGCACTGTGTCAGCCTCCATGTGGCACCGACGAGATTAGCCATATAATTAAGGGATTAATTACTTAATAATAATGAAAACTTTAAAATATCATAACTAATTCTAAAAAAATCATAAAAATACAAGGTAAAAAGCATTAGAAAGATAATTCAAAGGAAAATATTCTAGAATTATTTTCAATGGGTT
Source organism: Cymbidium sinense (assembly GCA_021442155.1). Lineage (NCBI taxonomy): Eukaryota > Viridiplantae > Streptophyta > Magnoliopsida > Asparagales > Orchidaceae > Cymbidium > Cymbidium sinense. The sequence goes on along the minus strand of CM038228.1, from coordinate 62,515,862 downwards.
TTGAAGATTGTATTATTTCTTAATTAGGGTTTTATTGAAAACTTAATAATCCTAATTACTCCCTAATTATCCTACTAATTAATTCCAAACTTCTCATGTACATTTAGGGTGATGTCATCTTTCTCCTAATTTTCTTGGGATTTATTGATGGGTTAATTAGGGAAATCAATTAATGAACCCTTAATTACTCTCTTTATGTAATTAAGGGTAGTTAAGCATATGAACAAGGGTTTAATCACTTTATTAAGTTAATTAAGCCTTATTTAAGTAGAGAAAAGGTTTATGGAATGGATTTGGGGAATTTTCCCTAAGTCATTCCCTAAACTCATTTCCTTCCTTAATCTAAACTTAATTAAGAGCTAGTCCCCCTAATCACTTGCTTAATTACTTTGATAAAAATTTCATAATATTTTAGTTAATCAATTTATTGGGTAGGTGCTTAGGTGTTAAATAACCTAAGTAGCTTAAGGAAATCAAAATCCAACCCACATTTGTGGGAAGGGTTATGAAAGTACTTAAATTAAACCCTTTAATTTAATTAATCATTAATTGTAAGGTAATAGTATTATGTACCTTTCTTTCTTAGGTGCATTTCTGATTTAAATTTCTTGTGTGATTTTATTTCATATCATTGTCTTTCAATTATTTGATTAAATAAGTTAAAGTGGTTAAAACACTTAATGTACACCTTAACCAAACCAAAGCATAATATTAATCTAACTATCAAAAAATGGAACTTAAGTAACTCACACATGGAGAAATGGGTTAGGGCCAACAAACTCATCTCACATTTCTCCAATTGAAATCAAACTCAAATAAAATCCAAACTCTCCTTAAAGCAAATTTGATTTACTTTAAATAATTTTATTTCATGGGATTATCTTTAAGAATTAATTAGGGTAAATGAATTTACATGCTTTCATCACTTTATATCTTTCTAGTATGGTAAATATGTATGCCATATGAAAATCATGCATTCATATTTTTAAAAATCAATTTAAAAATGAAATGTTTCTTTTATGTCAAATTGCATGTTTTGGCTAAAGTAATAATATGAATGACTATTATCACTATTAAATCCAAAATTATTTTGAATTTTATAAATTCAATATCAAAACTGAAAGGTGTGCTACTTATAATTATTTATAAGCTTGCATGTGAGTATAAATATAAAGACGTGCATAGTGTGGCTTTCCTTCTCTTTTATTTTGGCATAGTTTTGAATAGGATTTGGTAAAGTGCATAGTTCATTTCAAGAGAACACGACGCTTGCTTAAATCCATTCCTATTTATTCTTATGTTATTGCTTAAGAGGGACATCCATATTTACACATGTAAATTGTATAAACAAATCAAACAAACAAATACAAACTTTTGCATTTTTTTTTTTTCATTTCCTTTGTACATGCATATGTATTTAAGGAAAGTGGTATATCAGTCTAGACAACCCCAGGGTTGTGAGGCTTTAAGTATCCCTAAGTAGGTCTTATACCTTACACCCCTAGTGCTAAGAATAGTGCCGTACTCACTTATGCCTTTCATACATATAAATGTGCATGTGAAAAATGGATAAAAGAATCACCCTTTTCAACTTAACAAAATTATGCATACATGAAACATTGTAAATTTCCTTAAGCAACACCACTTAGAATCCATCATGAAAGTGTGCTAAACATTTCTATTTGTATATATATATATTCATGTATGCATGCACATATTGGGAAAGAAATAAAGTGATGTGTGTTTTGTGATAGTCTTTCACTTTACTTAATCTTAAAATGTCTTTCTTTTTGGATAGGTTTGTTTAGAGAAAATCTAAATATAGGATTAATTAAAACACATAATAAAATATTCACTAAACAAAAATCAAACATGAATCTACCTTAGAAATCACTTAAGGTAGGGAGGAAAGAGAAGTTCTCTTCTCTTTTCCTCTCTTTACAACTTATTAATTAATTGTAGGTTCATCCAAACCTAAACACATTATCAAATAAAAATTAATTAAATCAATTAAACAACTTAAATAAAACCACCTTCTATGTTGAACTTTTCACACCTAGGAATTTTAAACCTTAAAGCCTAGCTAAGCATACCACACAAACCTTTCAAAGCACACACATTAGACCAAGTCACCATTTCCAGTTTTAGGTTAGGGCGGTGCATGGTTTGATACTTTGCTTTTCTTTTGTGATGTAATATTTTAGTCTGGATATTAGGGTGTATGTGCATAGACTGAATGGTAGGGAGATCTTAATCTAACCATTGTCTTCTACAGGGGATTGTGCTTAAGGGGAGCTGTAATAAAAATATAAAATTGCTTTTGCTATGCAGGATTTGATACCCCAAAGCATAATCCAAAATAGGTCAGGTGGACTTGGTTATCCATGTGTAAGGTGCTAAGTCTAATTTATACATATACCTGCTTGGGATTGTATGGTTTATTTGGCTAATATCTATTTTACAGGTGTTAGTTAGGTTTCCTTTTTCCCATTTTCATATACTTTTGCAATTAGGATTTTAGAATGATTATTATGGGGATTAGGATGAACATTGGTCATAAGATAATGTCTTATATACCATGTAAAGCCTTTGGAGTATCCACATTCCAACCATCCAAAAGAAAGAATCAAAGAAGAAAGAAGAAGAAAAGAAGAAAGAAGAAAAGAATAAAGAAGAAATGAAGAATGAAGACCCCCATAACATTAATTTCTTGCTTAATTGTAATTAATTCATTTATAATCCAGGTTGTATAAGGGTAGAGCTCAACTATCCAATTTTTTTTTTGAGTTTGTGCGGTGGAGCCGGACCACAAATGGCCTTTTATTCTTTTGTACTAGTTTTATAAATTGATTGATGTTTATTTAATTTGTGCATTAAGATGACATCTTTTCCTAGTTTTTCCTTGCTTTGATGTATGGCCTGGATGATGATTAGGCTCTTAGAGAAAAGTAAAACTTCTACCAAAGTAATTAACTCAAAACTAAAAATAAATAACTCATAACCTTACCTAAAGCTTAGACTATAAATCAAGATAAAATAATTAGTAACCCCTTAGCTGGATGTTGTCTTACTTTTATAACATCATGCATAAAAGTATATTATTTCACTCTTGATTGGAGGGCTTCCACCTTTACGAGAGAACTTAGCTTGACTTATGAGAGCCATGGTGGAAACACACCTCCTTATCTTACTAATTTTGGCCCATAATCTAATTTCTCATGCATTAGGCATATGAATCCTAAAGCTTGTGTCAAATTGATTGTCCAAAATAAAAATAAAATGTAATAAAATTTGCATTAGATTTAAGTCATGAACTTATGCCCTACATGATCTAGTCTCTTTGAGAGTGTGTTTAAGGATTTAGTGTCTTTCTAAATAAAAATACTTCGTTTCAGTTACGTATTGCTGTACATATTTTCAAAATTTTGTGGAGTTAATTGGCGACCACAGGCGATTGTAAATTAATGGGATTGATTTGTAAAATCTCTTATGGGTAACTTAAATACCCATTTTTCACCTTTGATTTAAGTCGTGCTTTTGGCCCTCGCCAAAGATCCCCAGATTTAGGTTCAGAGGTTGCTACTTCCCTTTGCAGGCTACGAGTATAAATCCTCGCCTTTCAGGCATTTCCGTGATCTTGTATCATGGAATTAAAAGTCCTAACATTCTAATAAAAATTTAGCTCGAACAAATTAATTCAATTTCAAAAATGTAGAGCCCAACCATAGGGTAGTTTGGGGTGCTTACTAGGCTTTCTAGTATCTTAAGCACCTCCTACTTGTTTTCATTTGGCTTCGATAAGAACTCCCTCCTTTTGATCGAGCTCCCTTAACTTTCTAAAAATAAACCAATCGATTGATAGTCCTATCTTTCAAAATCTTTGGGACAATGATCATTTACCTTAATTGAGAGCATTCTTAAGGATTCATGTTCCTTAGGATGTAATTAACTATGAGGGCTTGCCCCTGTAGGAAACTTAACGAACCCGATTTAAAATAAACCCTGCTTTACTTTTCCATGTAAAGGAGGGGAAGAATCTCTAGTACATTCCGAAGTCCCATAGTCCTTAGGAGTCATTATTGAGGTGATTAGGTCCATTGTAGGGTGGTGACTTATATCTTTTGAGATAGTGCACCTCTCCTGAATGTCATACCCAATCACCATAATATCTGGATCTTGGCATCCCAACAAGGCGTATTATGTATATTTCTTTTTTTTCATTTATCCTCCTTTCCTAAAGGGGATAGATGAAGAATATATATATATATTTCACCACAACATGTATCCTCTCTAATAGCGGTTGGCTAAGCTAAGCATATTTTTGGATCAAGAATGGCTTTGATCAATGTCTCCCTTATCTCTTTTGATAAGACATGGGCATCATATATGCTTAGTTTAGCCGAAAACTTTCTCAGGTGAGCGAGCACATTGTAGTCAACTTGGGCTGATCCTCTATAAGCATATCCATAGGTGGAGCATCTTGTGGAGGGGCTACTTGATCGCCATAATCAATGACTTTCTTACCCTTATTTTGAGGTGCTACCCTAGGAGGTAGAACTTTGCCACTACGGAGGTTGAGATGATTTAGTGGAAAGTTTTACCCGCCATTCACCTACTTCTCCTATAGGATCATTCTAAAATCAATCTCAATGGATGAACCTGAATGATTCAGGAATGGAAAATCCATTTCTAAATCAGAAGAGGAATGATCAGAACTAGAGTTATTATTATTAATTAAACTTAGAGAGATTTCTATAAGAATGAAATCAGGCATATCATCAAAAGTGACACAAATGTAAGTGGAATCAGCTCGCTTCATTGATTTCTTAGATTTGGATGGAAGTACAAAGTAGAAATCAAGTAAAGTAAGCAAAGTAAGGGGTTTGGCACCCCCCTCCATCGATATAATATGCATGCTAAAAGGAGAGCTTATTGGAGAAATTATAGCTACGACTGTAGTAAGAGTGCTAAAATTGGTGGTGGTTGTGCTACTATACTATCCTGGGCAAGTGGAGGTTGTCACTACTGCTGGGCTCCTACCTCCCTTGAGTTGTCCTTAGCAACTTGCAAACCTTTCTTGGAGTTGGAGGTTGAGCTACCTCAGGCATAGGATAATTTCCTGATCTTAGAGATAATTTTCTTCAAGGTTCAAGATATGAAGATATCCCAACCTTCCTTTGTCTTAAGAATCACATTATCCCCAAGGATTACTCTAGAACTAGATGGTTATTCTAATAGGTATTCCTTGGGGATGACGATGGCACCCGACTTGTAGCTATGCGCGTTAAAGGTAATGCAATCTTCTAAGACATGATAAAACATACAATGGTAAGGGAAATAATTTGGATCATGACTCTTGCCGACTTCCTCCGGCCTCCTAGGCTATGGTAGCTAGAAATCATACTTCTTTAAGAGATTCTTAAAGATCTTCTTGACTACCTCCCACTTGAATGAACAAGGTTTATTCAATCTATCTGCAAGAGTAGATAAGTAATAGCTACCTGGTGGTGGGTAGGAATACTACTACTGATAATGCTGATGAGGAGGCGATGATGGTGGCCGTTGTGGCAACTGAGGTGGCCAGTATAAAGATCGAGGTGGTGGTAGAGGAGGTGATAGAGGAGGCTATTTGATTGAACCCTAGCTGCTTCCCCTTATCAACTATTGTGACTACCCCTAGCTTCTTCTCAAATGCCCTATGAGGTTTGGGTTGGCTAACTAGTCTTGGAAAGGCGACTACTTAGCTTCCTCTTGTAGACTAGCTGCCTTGTTGATTAATTTCTCGAAGGTTTTGATTGTAAAACTCTTGAACATGAAAGTAATTGGGCCATGGATGTTCTTCAAGAGAATATCTATGGCGTGCTGTTCAGATAGCTGTAATTCACATTTCATACTTAGGTTTTGCCACTTGAGAATGTAATCAACAAGGAACTCATTGGGAACTTGTGTCTCTACAACAAGATCACCTACAATAACCCTTTGATGAGCTCCAGCAAACCTCTTGATGAAGAGGTGCTCAAACTCAACAAATATCTTTACCAAACCATTGGGCAATTCGACATACCAGTCAAACATAACACCCATTAAACTGCTAATAAATAATCTAAAAAGAAGGGTGTCACTACCACCAGCGTTGCAGCAACTGGCCCTGAAATATGCAATATGTTGGCGAGGGTTCTCACTGTCATCAAAGATTCTGGAAGAAGGAGGCACAAAATTCTTAGGATATTGAACAACATAAAATTTCTTTGGGTAGGGTCTACCTTTTGGAACAGATGAGCCACTTCGGGCTTGCACCAACCCTTTCCTCACATATTATTCCACCATGTGTTTGATATCTTTCTCATACATGGAGGTACTATCCATAATCTTCTTATGCAAGCTACCACTATCTTCCTCTACGGGAATGCATCTAAGACGATCTAAGGCATGTGTTAACTCTGCTTTGTCAGCTACTATGAGAGAAGGCTGTGAAACTGAGATTGAGTTCTGCAATGTTGAAACTACTGTCATCAACTCCTCAATTTTCTTCCCCATCTTCTCAATGTGATCATCTCTTTGTTTAAGCTGGTGGAGGAGGTGCTGAGTCAAATAGACGACATCATCCTCTTCAACCACAACACCTTCCTGACTCTATTGGCCTCTATGGAGGGAGCTCCTAGTATCGACTATGTGGACCTCGGCCGAGCCCTCCAACAAATCATCCTCATCGGGGTCAAAATTGACCTTACCCTCATCCTAATCGGAGCAATCATTCCTGAAGATCTCTGTCTTCTCCATAAAATACTGTGCTAAAATATCATCTGAGGAATGGTCTAACTGTGTTGGTATGAACACTCGCGGTGGTAGCTATGCTCAGACAGAAATGCGACACTTGCCCGGAGTGCTATCTCTAGGAGGACTATGCTTGTAGAAGATACAAGCCATGATCGACTATTGGCAGAGGATTCTCTCTGGGGGGATCTACTACCATAGGGACTACGAAACTATCTCCCTCCCCCTCTGCTGCTGCCAACTGCAGTGGAGGTGGTGGAATGACTATGGTGCTCTTGGGTCGCCATTCCTTCTTCACCATAGTTGAAGTGGAAGGTCGAGAAGGATAGCTAGACCTCACCTCAATGGGTGGAGTATATGGAATAGGACCCTGAGGCCATAATCAGAACACCAGCAGGGCTTTTTTCTTCCTCGATGTTTTCTTCTGTGCCTTAGCCGACACAGGGGATGCTGGAACATCCATTTATGAAGGCAAACAATGAGCGATGTGGTGTGGTGGGGACACCAGCTGTCGCTCAATAAGAGCTCTCCTCCTATGGCTTACTGTGCCCATGAGTACTATACTATTAGTATGGTCAGCTCTGGTAGCCCGTCAACCTGGGAAATCCACAAGATCGGAGGCTGCCGACTGCTGGGTATTCCTTCTCATCTCTCTCCTATCTACCTGTACTATCACTCAGGCCTTTGTTTATCTAGCTCTATGCATCTGATCCCTGATGCTCCTAGGGATCAAAGACCTTAAGTCAAAAAATGCACCGGACTCTGAGCGTCCGTGAGCTTTGCCTATCTGGTGATTAGCTGAACATAATTCAGCGTAGGGCCTCCTACTCTCCCTAGAAGGTGCCTCATAATAAGCTGATGGTGGAGGTGATGTTGCAATCCTCTTATAATACTCCTCTCCATTTGACCCTGAGAGGGGATAAAACTTATTGTCACTAAGTAAGGGGGAGATCTCCTGGGGTGAACCCTCCTCTGCAACATGGGATGTTGCCTCTGTCTCTGCACCTACTCGCTCATGATGCCGCTTAACATTCCAACTCTTGTTGCAGCGCTGAGTGAAGGTGAGTCAAGCTAGTTAGAAACTGGAACCTACCTCGAAGGTAGGGGAGACTATCTCGGATTCCAAGATAGCCTTCCCCTTTGAGGGGACCAACGAGGAGGCGTTATTCCTCATCGGGGCAATATGATGAATAATTAATGGAACAGATGGGGGAACCACTAACACTGTCGGTGCTACCACTGGAACTGATCGTGTTGAAGCTGCTACTCTCACTATGCGGACCTCTACTGCCTTCCTCTTTAGTGGAGGAAACTCAGAGTCAGAAGGCATGTCAAGGAGAATTAGTGGCGTCTACCTTGCCACCTCCTCTCCACTAACTGTTGTGAGGATTGTCCCCTCACAAGTAATTTACATAGCCTCAAATCCATGACCAAACTGAATTAAATGCACAATGGGTGAGGTGAGCTTGGCCTGATCCAAGGCCAAGTCAAGATCGGATGGGAAGGAGAACATGAACTTGCTATGGTCCATGTGTACTAAGCTGAGTTGAACATAAACTGACTGAATTGAAACAATGCATTTATTGAAAACATAACTGAATCAGTACCTCGCTTTGATATTTATCTTCAGAAGTAAATCCTAGACTTGATTTAGAAATTTAAACCCGCACTCAACAAATTTAGTTATATTAAGTGGGGCCCATTAGAGATATTTTGATATGTGAGGGCAGAGTCTTTGTCATATAATTTTGATTTAGAATCCATACTCAACCAATTTAAGCAGGTTGGGCAGGGTTCAAATATTTGGAGGGACCTTTAAAGATATTTGTATTGTGTGTCTTGTTTGAAAATTTTGATTTGAAAGAACCTTACTTAGCAAATTTAGGTTTGCTAAGAAGAGATTTTGATTATATGTTTTGAAAATTTGTGAAGATATCTTTGCTTGTGATGGTTGATTATGTGTGTGATATATGTTGATTTGAAATGAGGCCTGTTGACCTTATTTTTAGAATGAGCTCTCAACCCCTCCATCTTAGAAATAGGATTTCTCTTAGGCTTAAAGAGTTCCTTAGTCTTAAGAAACATTTAGTGATTAGGTGAACACTCAACATAGCCCTAGAGACTTAGAAGAGTTAGCCATAGGAATAGGTCATGCCTTAGAGGTATTAGGAAAATTTTCCTACCCTTAGCTTAAACCATTCCTCACCTTCCTTCCTTCAAGTCAAACTCCAAATCAATTTTATTTGATTTTCTCCAAACTCAAATCAACTCCATGTGATTGAAATTTATAATTGAAATCTATGTTTAAAACCCATGAATGAAATTCCTAAGTCCAAATCTTTCTTAATTCCTTAATCTTCTTTTAAGGACTTAGCCTAAATCATGATCTAAATCAATTCAAACTCATGAGATTTTCTCATAATTCATTTAAATTCTCATTTATTTTCACATATATAAATGAAATATAAATTCAAACCAATCAAACTAAACTCAAAATTCAAAATCAATTCATAAATTTACTAAGTCCTTTAAGTTTTCCTACAAACCAATCAAAATTCAAAATCAATCTAAATTAATTCAAACTCATGGGATTTTCTCATAACTTATTATATTCTCATTTATATTTATATATATAAATGAAATATAAATACAAATCAATCAAATCAAATACAAAAATTAAATTCCAAATTTAAAATAATTCTTAAGTCCTTAATTTTCCTTTTAAGGACTTAGCCAAAATCATGATCAAATCAATTTAAACTCATGGGATTTTCTCATAAATAATTTATATTCTCATTTTCATTCACATATATAAATGAAATTTAAATATAAATCAATCAAATCTAAATCCAAAATTCAAATCCCTACTCTAAAATTTCCTAAGTTCTTTAAATTCCTTTTAATGGACTTAGCTTAAATCATGATCGAATCATTTCAAATTCATCAAATTTTCTCATGATCAATTTATATTCTCATTTATATTCACATATGTAAATGAAATATAAATTCAAACAATCAAAATCAATCCCAAAAATTAAACTCAAATCCACTCAAAATCCAACCGAAGCCTTTCAAATCAAAATCTTGAACTTAGACAAATCAACTTCAAATCAAGCAAAACTCTTGATTTGCCTTCATGATTCAATCAACCCTACAATCATGAATCCAAATATAAATACAAACTTCAATCACTTAATCAAAATCCAATTCAAAAAATCAAACCCCAACTCCATTCATATTCTTCCTTTGAATATGAAATTGTTAAATGAATCAAAACCCATTTGACTTCAAACCACTTATAAATGGATTTATATTTCAATTATAAGCCCATATACAAGTTCAATCGAACTCAAATCATCCTTTGACAAAGCCGTTTGACTTACTTAGGCTCACGTGACCCAAAGTAACCTAAAGTACCCTTATGAGCCAAATTCTAATCCTAACCAAATTAGATTGAATATAACTCACCAATGCCTCTCATCATGACCAACAATCATCATGGGATGATCAATCAATCAAATTTGGTCAAACCAAGTCAAACCTAAGTGTTGACCAAGTCAACACTTAGCCAAAATGAAACCTAACATAGCGAAAATTCACCATAGGCCAAATTAATTGAAACCAATGATCTAAGTTCATAAATAAACTATGTTTGAACTTGACCAAGTCAATATTTGAGCCTAACCTAGCCCAATTGGCCACTTGACCCAAGTTGACCCAACTTGACCTAAAAAGTCAAAATGTATCAAAACTTGATCTATGCCAAATTGATTGAAATCAATGGGTCAAGTTCATTCCAAATTACTTGTTGAACTTCACCAAAGCCTCAATTGGCCAACTAGACCTAACCAAGACCAATTGACCTTGAACCCAACTTGACCTAAAGGGGTCATGTTGAGCCAAATTCAAACTTAACCAAAATTGATTGGAAATAAAGATACCAATCTACTTCATATGACTAACCAAACCTAAGCCTACCCATGACCTAGCTCAAATAGGTCGAATGGGTCAAATTGGTTTGACCCATTTGACCTAAATAAAGTCATATGAGCCAAACTCAAAACTAAACCAAATTGAATCAAACCAAAGCCACCAAAATATTTCAAATGGTCATATGAACTTGACCTAACTCTTAGTTTGACCCAATTTGATCAAGTGGTTAACTTGACCCAAGTTGACCTATTTTGAGCTAAATGGGTCAACATGAGCCAAATCATATCAAATGAACTCCAAAAAAATCCAATGAAACTTGGCCAAACCTATTTTCTCAACATACCCAACATATTCAAATTCAAAAATCAGCTAAATGACCATTCTACCCCTAGACCATGGAACAAATTTGGTCAAATCCATGGGGAATTTGATCAAGCCCTCTTCATATCATCTTGATACCTTCCTAATAGGTCAAGTGGACCCTATGGAGGGTGGTGCTCCCAAACCAATGGGTTTGGGTCAGCCCAAATAGACCCAAGGCCAAAATCGACCCCATAGCTAAAATTGGCCAAATTGAAAACCTCCCTCCACTTGATTTGAAGCACATGGGAGGTTACCAATCCACTCCTTAGCTTAAACTGACCATGTGCCAATCTCTAATAGCCCAAATAACCCTCTCCATATTAGTAATTAGATCAAAATAACAAACCATGCTTCGGTCGTTCGATTGCCATAGGGGGAGATATACTCCCCCTAATTCACTCCAATTTGCATAAGCTCATTGTCGATTCAGTGTTAGAGAGTGTTAGGAGCCATAAGAGAGTGATCCAAAGCTCTCCAAGAGGGATTTGAAATTAGCATTTCTCGATTTTCTTCAAGAGAAAATAGGGGAGCTCCACTCATTTCCATACTTCCTCCACACTACAATCCAACTCAATTGCCTTTGCACACTCCCTCAGGGGACCAAATTGAGCTTGCCTAAGCTCTCCCCCAAGTTCCCAAAGTAAGGAGAAGTCTAATTCGATCAAAGCTGCAAGAAAGAGCAAGGGGAGTTAGTCCATAGAGCAAACTACCCAACCTCAGGTGCTAATTCTTTCATCACATCCTCATCTCAACTAGATGAAGCTCCTCCTAGGGAATCGAGCTATGGTGATCACCTCTGGCACGATATGGCATTTTTAGACCACTAGATTTAAGAGGTGTTGGTCTTTTGTGAAAGAAAGTGTCACGTGATGAAAATTCAATCGTTGGATAGGATTGCCATTAATATATGATGGTGTGTGGCAAAATGTTATCCTAATCTGAGCTCGGATCAAGGCTTAGATCATGGACGGTTCCTATGATCCCCAGGGAAGAACAATGATGATCTCGGTCATGCATCCGTGCATTTTGGATGGACGGCTGAGATTAAACACATGTTCTAAAAGTCCATTTAACCTTTTAAAACCACGGGTGATTCTCGCCGCTCGATCCTCGATCAATGTCGGGTGAAATCAAGGTCCCATCCACACATGCGATGATGGGACATTTAAGTGATGTCTCACTGTGCGATGCATGGAAAGCGCACTAACTGTCACCGCCGCCGCGTGTCGAGCTGGGGATTAAAGGATCTAATTAGGTTTTAATTAATTCTAATTAATCCTCTAAGCTTTAAAAATTCATATCTCCCTAAATAAAAATCAGAAAAATATACGATAAATTTCTACTAAAGGATAATTCCATCTAGAATATTCTAAAATTAATTTAATGGATTTTAAATTATATTTTTCTCTGATTTTAGGTTTTATTAAAAATCTTATTTTACTAATTACTCCTTAGTTAATTCTCTGATGAATCTCAAACTTCTTGGGTATGTTTTGGGGGACGACTTCTCCCTTTCCAAATTTTCTTGGGATTTATTGAAGGCTTAATTAGGGGAATTTCAAGTGCATTTCATAATTACTCCCTTAATTTAATTAAGGATAATTAAGGATTTGATTAGTATTTTAATCTCTTATTGAAGTTGATTAAGGTTTGATCCAATGAATAGGAGGCTTAGGGAATAATTTTGGAGTATTTTCCCTCAGCTATTCCCTAAACCCCCTTTACTTTCCTTAATCCTCTCTTAATTAATTTTAAAAAATTTTAAAATCTTCTAGAACTTAATTAATCTTCTTTGGGCAGATGCTTAGGTGTTTAAGAGCCTAAGTTTAATTAAGGAAATCAAAACTCAACTCATACGTGTGAGGGGTGTTTTAAAATTACTTAAGTTAAACCCCTTAGGTTAATTAACCATTAATCATGAGCTAAATTGTATTAGGCCCTTTTCTTCCTAGGTGCATTGCAAGTTTAAATTCTTTGTGAGGTTTTATGTCATCTCATTAGCTCATAATTACTTGGTTAACTATGCTAAAGTGGTGTAGGTAAGGGTAAATTAACATGCTTAATTCATACCTTAACCTAATCAAAATCTAAAATGAATCTAATCATCTAAAAATTAAACAAAAATGTCAAACACATGTGGTAATGGGTTAGGAACAACAAACTAAATCTACATTTTCAGAATTCAATCTAATTCTAAATCAAACAAAAATCATACTAAATAAACTTTGATTTACTTTAAGCTTTCTTATTTCATAAGATTGTCTTTAGGATTTAATTAAAGTGAATGTGTTTACATGCTTTCATTACTTTAGTTCTTTCCCCAACATGTTAAATATGTGTGCCATGTGGTTTCATGCATCCATACTTTTCAAAAAATTTAAAATGAAAACTTTATGTCAAAATTTACAAAATATAAGTGCCACTATTAACAAATTATTTTAAATAAAATTATCAAAACTGAAAGTGTGTTACTTATATTTTAATTAAAAGCTTGCATGTGAGTAAGATATAAGGATGTGCTTAGCCTTCTCTCTCTTTAATTTTGAATAGGATTTGGTAAGATGTATGGTTCATTTGAAAAGAACCTAATGCTTGCCTAATTCCATATCCTATTCATTCCTACACTATTACTTAAGAAGGGTACCTATGCTTGCACATATAAATTGTATAAATAAAAATAAATCAACTAATACAATTTTTTTGCATTCCTTCTTTTCGATTTCATTTCTTTTGTACACATGTTTATATTTAAGGAAAGTGGTATATTAGTCTGGACAACCTCAAGGTTGCGAGGCTTTAAGTAGCTCTAAGTAGGCCTTGTACCTTTGACCTCTAGTTAACAATGGCGCTGCATGCCTTTCTTACTTTCATGTGTGCATATGAAAAATTGGATAACAAATCCCTTTTCTACTTAATGAAAATCATGCATCATAAAATTTCAAATTTTCTTAAATGAATTGCTTAGCATGCATCATAAAGTGTGTTAAACATTCTCATTTGCATGTATAGATATGCTTAGGACTCATTCATATGCATGTTATACATGTTGGGAAAGACATGAAGTGATGTATATTTTGTGAATTTGGTTCATTTTACTTAACCTTAAAATGCCTTTCTTTTTGAATGGGTTTGTTTAGACTTAGGATTAATTTAAACACTTAATTAAAATATTCACTAAGCAAAATTAAAATATGAATCTACTTTATAAATTACTTAGGTTAGGGAAGGAAAGGGAAGTTCTCTTCTCTTTCACTCACTTCATAACTTAGTGATTAATTATAGGATTCATTTGAACCTAATCAAAAATGAAATAAAATCAATACAAAATAATTAAATCACTTAAATGAGTTGAACATGCTTCACACTTAAAAAATTCTAAGTTAAAGCTGTAGCTAAGCATACCACATATACCTCCAAAGCACACACATTAGGCTAAGTCACCAATTCTAGCTTTAGGTTAGGGCGGTGCATGGTTTGATGCTTGATTTTATTTTATGATATATGTTTTAGAATAGATGTTAGTATAGAATGAATGGTAGGCGATCTTAACCATTATCTTTTGTAGGGATAGCTTACAGTAATAAATAAAATAAATGCTTTTTGTGTGTGCTTATACCCCTAAGCATAATTCAATATGCCAAGTGGACTTAGTCACCCATGTGTGGGGTGATAAGTCCAATATACATCTTTGGGATTTGGTGGTTTGTTTAGCTAACTTTTATTTTGTAGGTGTTAGCTTGATTTACTTTTTTTTCAAGTAAATTTTGCAATTAGGATTTTGGAATGATTGTTATGGGGATTAGGATGAGCATTGGTCATAAAGATCCTATCTTATGCACCATGTGAATCCTTTGGAGCATCCACCTTCCAACCATCTGTGGAGAAAAATTCTCGCACACATATTAGGGAGTCGCCTTCAAATCTATTGGCGAAAGGAGAGGCAAAACTATATATGTGAAAAATTCATCTTGGTAAGATGCCATGTAGATCCGGATGTAATTATGATCGATACGTATCAAATGTATAGTTTACTATCTCGAAGAATAGAATTCACTACCCTTTAATGGAACCAATCACCTCAATAAGGACTCCTAAGGATGATGGGTCTGCATATGTACTAGAGATTCTTCCCCTAATTTACATGAAAATGTAAAGTAAGTTTTATTTTAAATTAGGTTCGTTAAGTTCACTACAGGGGAAAGCCCCCATAGTTAATTACATCCTAAAGAATAGGATCCTTTAAGAAAACTCTTGATTAAGGTAAATGATCGTTGTCTCTAAAGATTTCAATAGGAAGGACTATCAATCGATTAGTTTATATTTTAAAGATCAAATGGGATTGATCAAAAGAGGGAGTTATTATTGAAGCTAAAATGGAGATAAGTAGGAGATGATCATGATGCTAAGAAACCTAGCGAGCATCTCAAACTATCCTAAAATTGGGCTTTATATTTTAGAAAGTGATTTAGTTTGTTTGAGTTGCATTTTTCATTAGAATTTTAGGACTAAAGATTCTTTAACACAAGATTAAGGAAATGCTTAAGAGGTGAGGAATTATGCTTATGGCCTGTGGGGAGAAGCAACCTCTAACCCAAATTTGAGGAGCTCAAGAGGCCGAATCACCACCTAAACTAAAAAATGGTAATTGGTTTGCCTCCACAAGAGAGACAAACCACGACTTACTACAACCTCCGAGGGTGGTCCAACTAACTCCTCCTATGATTTTAAATATGTGTAGGCAAGTCTTTATGCTTATGCAAGATAACTAGTTATTTTTATTTAGAAGAGATTAAGTTCCTTAAACTCTCTCCCTAAAGAGACTAGATCAAAGGGACATGCTTAAAAAAAATTTATTTATTATCATTTTGGACAATCAATTTGACTCAGGATAATATGATATTTATGACTAATGCATGAGAAAATAGATTGTTGGCCAAAATCAGCTAGAAGTTTAAGATGTGAGTTTCCACCATGGCCCTCATAGGTCAAGTTGGGTTCTCTAGCAAATATGGAAGTCCTCCAATCAAGAGTGAAATAGGATGCTATTGTGCATGAAAAGGCCTAATGCAATTTGGCTCATAATTAAAAGTTAATTAAGCTAAGGGGTTTTAGCTTAAGTACTTTTAAAATACCCTTTTACACTTATGAAAGGAGGTTTAATTTCCTTAATTAGACTTAGGCTATTAAATACTTAAGTATCTAAACAAGGTAGATTAATTAAGTTCTAGAGATTTTTGGAATTTTAAAAAAATTATTTAAAAGGGTAATTATTGGAATAACCCTTAATTAAGAAAGGGATTAAGGAAAGAAAAAAGGGGTTTAGGAAATAGCTTAGGGGAAATACCCCAGAATTATTTCCTAAAACCCCTATTCATTGGATCTAACTTAATCCAACTTAAACATAGGAAAAATCCACTAATTACATCTTAATTACCCTTAATTACATGAAGAGGGTAATTAGGGAATGAGCTTGCAATGTCCCTAATCAAGGCCTCAATAAATCTCAAGAAAATAGAGGGGAGGTCATCCCCAAAAATGAACCCTAAAATTTGAGATCCATTAACTTAAGAAAGTAGCTAATTAACATCCCTAAAGAAACCCAAATTCAGAGAAGAAGGAAATCAAAATGTATTGAAATTAATTTTAAAAAAATTCTAGATGAAATTATCTATCCAAGGAAAATTTCCTTTTATTTTTATGAATTTTCTATGAAGAGTTATGATTTTTAGAAGCCATAGGATTAATTAGAAAATTAATTAGTTAATTAACTAATCATTTAATCATCTGGCGACGATAGACACTTACACATCGCATCATGCTTTATACTTAACCCACAAAGAGGCGGTGCCTTCTTTACTCTTAGCCGTGGATGGACAATTGAGATTGGCTGAGTTCTTTCCTGAGGAGGAATGTGAGCCGTTCATGAACCAAGGGAAGACCCGAGCCTGATCCCTCATGGATTCAAACAAAATTCTACACATGACATCTAAGGGATCAGAGCGGCCAATCCAATGGCTAAGATCCTATGGAATGAAAATACACTTCACAAAAGACCAACACACCTTAGCCTAAGTGGTCGAAAATTTACTAACCTCATCGGAGGAGATCACCGATGCTCAGGATCGATGAGGTAGCTGTTAGTGCAGGTGAGGTTCCTAGCTTTGATGATGGGGCCAACTCCTCTTAGCTCCCCTTGCGGCTTTCATCAAATTTATTCTCCCCTTGGCTTTAGAACTCAATTGAATGCTTAGGCAAGCTCGACTAAGTCCTAGGATGATGAATGTAGAAGGAATTGTAGTAGAATCAAGTGTGGAGAATTTTGGAAGTCAATGTGAGCTCCCCTATTTTCACTGTTTGAAAACTGAAGAAGATGAAATATAAATCCCTCCTAGAGAGGGAGAGCTATGAGTGCCAAAGCTTAGGTCTCAATCGACATTGAATTAGGGGAGTATATCTCCCTACAATGATAGCCTATTCATGCCATTTTATCTAATTTTCACATTGGAATGGGTTGTTTGAGAAAGAGGTGTGCACATGGTCTTTGAGAAGTGGATGCTTAGCTCCATGTGCAATCAATTGAGTTGAAAATTGCTTGGCACATATTTGGTCCATAGGCCAAATGTGTTGACCCAAACCCATTGGTTGGGTGCACTCATCACTAGGTCCCTTTGACATTTTAGGAGAGTCGTGTTTGATGATGATGACATATACCCATGCTAAAAAAATTTGTTCATGTCCTAGGGTTGAATGGTCATTTTTTTTTCAATTTGAGTAAGTTTGGTATGTTGAGAAAATAGTCAGTGTAGATTACAAATAGGGTTTGGCTTGTTGACCTTATAGGTCAAAATGGGTCAACTTTGTTGAATAAATGGTCAAACCAAACAGGGTTCATTGACCATTTGAAATGATTTTGGTGTCTTCGATTTTGTTCAATTTTTGAATAGGTTAGGTTTTGGCTCATATGACTCATTTAGGTCAAATGTGTCAAATTGACCTATTTGACCCATTTGACCTACTTAGGTTAGGTCAATGGTATGTTTAGGTTAGATTGGCCATATGGAGTGGATTGGTATCTTTGTTTTCAATCAATTTGAGTTAGGTTCAATTTTGGCTCAACAAGACCCCTTTAGGTCATGTTGGGTCTAAGGTCAATTGGGCTAAGTCGAGTCTAGTTGGCCAATTGAGGTTTGACTTGGTTTGATCCAATTTGATTTATTGATCATTTAATGATGATTGTTGATCATGATGAGAGGCAAATATGAGTTTGGTTCAATCCAATTTGGTTATGATCAAAAGTTAGCTCATAAGGGTACTTTAGGTCACTTAGGGTCAAGTGAGCCTAACTGGGTCAAATGGCTTGGTAAAATATTGATTTAAAGTTGATTGATCTTGTATATGGACTTATGATTGAAATATAAATCTATTTACAAGAGGTTTGAAGTCAAATGGATTTTGATCCATTTGAAAATCTCATATTCAAAGGAAGAATATGAAGGAGTTTTGGGTTTGATTTTGATTTGGGTTTGATTGAATGATTGAGGTTTGGATTTATATATGAGCTCATGATTGTATGTTTGATTGAATCATGAGAGAAAATCAAGGGTTTGGCCAGACTTGAAAGTTATTTGGCTAAGTTCAAGATTTTGACTTGAAAGGCTTATATTTGATTGTGATTTGATTTTGATATTTGGAGTTGGTTTTAATTGTTTGAATTTATATTTCATTTATATATATATGAATATAAATGAGAATATAAATTGATCATGAGAAAATTTCAAGGATTTGAAAGAGTTTGATCATGATTTGGGGTTAAATCCTTTTAAAGGAATTTAAAGGATTTAATTGAATTTGAAATTTGAAATTTAATTTTTGAATTGGATTTGATTGATTTATATATATATATTTCAATTATATAGGAGAACATAAATGAGAATAAAAATATATTTTGAGAAAATCCCATGAGTTTGTAGTGATTTGATCAAAGTTTAGGGTGAATCCATTAATGAAATATTAAGGGATTTAAGTTATTTTTAAACATTTTTAGTTTGGGATTTAATTTTAGCTTTGGATTTAATTGAGTTATATTTATACTTCATTTATATATGAGAATATAAATGAGGATATAAATTGATTTTGAGAAAATCCCAAGGTTTTGAATAAGTTTGATCAAGTTTTGGAGTTGATTTTGGCTAAGTCCTTTAATGAAAATTTAAAGAAAATTAGGAAAATTTTCATGAATTATTTTGGAATTTTGAACTTTGTTTAATGGGTTGGAATTTATATTTCATTTATTAATATGAATATAAATGAGAATATAAATGGATCATAATAATATTCTTTTTAACTTGAAAGAATTTCTCCTTATTCAAATCTTTGAAGCCTACTAATTTCAAATCAAATTGATTTAAAAGGAAATATAAAAAATATGGATTTTTTACCTACAAAATCAACTCGATTTCTGGAGAAAAAGAGAATTATAAAAAAATTTCACCTAAACTTTTAGCTTTTCTCTTTTTCTTTCTTCTTCTTCTCTTTTACAAAATCTTAAAGGGTTGAGTAGGTTCAGACCATAGTTTTGGCTATGTCCTTAAGGAAGGATTAAGGACTTAGAAAATTTTGACTTAGGAATTTTGATGGATCTTGATTATGGGTTTCAATCATAGGTTTCAATTATGGATTTCAATCATGGAATTGAATCATGGATTTAATTTGAAGTTTGAAGAAATTAAATAGAATTGATTTGGAGTTTGACTTGAAAGAAGGAAATTGAGGAATGGCTTAAGCCAAAGGGTGGAGATTTTCCTAACACCCCAGGCATGATATTTTCCTATGGCTAACTCTTCTAAGTTTTCTGGGCTAGGGAGATGTCCACCCAATCACTAGATGTGTCTTAAGACTAAGGAACTCTTAGTCAAAGAGGACCCTATGTTTAAGATGGTGAGGGAGATAAAAAAATGAGGTCAACATCCTAATAGTGTGTGACTAACAAGGAACACCTATGGTAATGAAATAACAACTTGGAAGAACACAAGCTAAACTATTTATGTGTTTGTTTTTTATATTTTATATCATGTTAGTTAGTGAGGATCAAACTAGAAGGAGCTTATATCCTAGAACTATCTCATTTATGAACCAAGAGAGAATGTGCATCCAGAACAAATTTTCCAACCACGTGGGTGGTTTGAAAGTGGAACCCTAATCCAAAAGTAACTGGTAATGTCTAGATGGGTTGCAAAGGACTTGATCCAAATAGAGTGCCCACGGGATGGGGTAAAAGGCTTAATCCAACACCCTAAAGAAGATGACATGACATAAGTTCAATAGTTATTCGTCCAACTCAAGGAGAAAAGCGGGACTCATATCTACCATTATACCATCGGTGAGTCAGCCTCATAGAAACATCAACCAACCTAAGGTGCGAGTAAACAATCAACTAGAAGAAAGCTCGGGACTCAAATCTTAAGATCATTTGGGATAGTCTATCTTTGGCTGATAGCTATCCACCTAGGATGACTACCAATGAATGCGCTGGGGTCTATAAACTCAAAAGTAGTCAAGAGGAAAGGAGCCTTGGGACTTATCCTAAGCCTCAAATATACTCAACCTAGAGAATGATAACTAGTTCAAGAAAAGGGACTCACATCTTCTTAAATAAAGTCAACATGAGGTAGCTCAATGGGCAAGGAAGCATACCATACTAACAAGGTGCTCTTGGTTTACATGATCAAGTTAGGAAAAGTGGGACTCATATCTTCCAACAAGTGAATCACTATGTGACATACTGGGTAGCATGTACACCTAGAGTAATAATGAGTGAGTGCCATGGCTTGCTCCACATCAAAATACAGATAAAAAAGATTTGTGTTTATTTTGTGCATGCTAAAAGAAATAGGACTCCTGGAGACTCTTACACCTACCTTAAAACACAGGGAAATATGAAATGATGCCATGATGGCAACAAGAATTCCCACCAAGAAAGATGTCAGGGTTCTCTCACACCTAACTTAGTTATGCTAATTAGAATAGGATACCTCTCAGGTTCTCTTACACCTATTCTAAAAGCATTGGGAGATTGCGTTTGTGTTGTGAAAGATGGATATGATACCACTGGGGGACTCTAACACCTACCCTAAATACATCACGACAGATTCGCAAGATAAGCAAATAATACTTCGAAAGAAGAGAAGATTTGATGAATGGAATCAGATTTTATTCTTTTTATTAATGAATTATTTTCAAACAAGTTTTATTTCATGGGTAATATTTCTTTAGATAGAGCCCATTAATTGGAAGCATCGGGTGTTCCCCTTTACAATCAATAATCTGATAAGATCCTTCTTGGTAGGCCTTCTCTATGACATAGGGGCCTTCCCAAGTGGGTTCAAACTTGCCTCCCATCTGATGGCATGGTCTCCTTAGACTAACACAAGTTCTCTACTAAAAGACCTAGGGTGGACTAGCTTGTTGTGAGCTTGAATCATTTTGGCCTTGTAGAACTGAGGTTCGCACACCGTAGTGACTTTCTTCTAAACCGTTGAGCTCTTCTAACCGCAACTTGGCATTCTGCTCAGTAGTGATCTTATTACCCAATGCTATCCTTAGTGATGGAGTTGAACTGGGGAAGAAGCTGGACCCACTAAGAAAAGGGTAGACCGAGTTGAGTTGGAGCGGGTAGCCCATAAAGGCTTCAACCAATTACTGCTTCCACTCATTGTTTATTATCATCAAGAGTCTTCTTCAAGATATGGATGAGATTTTTGTTGAATGCTTCTAAAACCATTAGCTCAGTAGTAGATGAGTATCCAATCTATACCATATCTTCTTGCAAAGCATTGATCTTTGTGCTTTTGAATGCGTACCATTATCGATATAATTCATCGAGGCACCAACCTATATAGATATGGTTCCTAAAAAAATTAAACATGGTGTGACCTGAGATGGCTTCCACTTTGGAAAAGTAAGATGAATCGATGCCCTTGGAAGAAGGAGGATCGATCGACAATGTCGTACCCAACACTCAAATGGTCATGAAGCCAAAGTAAGGTGTAGAATGTTGGGTGGTTGGTGGAGGACCACACCATGCATCTGACATTGATGGCATCTCCTAACTACATCCATGCAATCTATGATCATAGAAGGTCAATAGTATCCAAGTCTTTTGATCTTCGACTTCATCTTCGGACCGGACTGATGCACTCCATAAAGACCAGAGTGTACCTCGATTACAATGCCATGAGCTTCATGTTTTTTTAAACAATGTAACCACATCTGGTCAAAGGATTAGTGGTATAGGGTGCCATCAACAAGATCATAGGAAAGTGCTCTCTATTTCACCTGATGAGCTTGAGATTTCTCTTGAGGTAGTTTGCTGGTGTTCAAGTAATCTATGAATGATTGCCTCCAATCTAGCTCCTTATCCATTTTGGCAACGACAACCTCCCATTTAAGAGAAAGTCTCTCGATGAGTTTCAAATCAATAAGAGATAAGACTATGTCTATTTTGGACCCTTATTGAAATGGACTCATCTGACATGCCAACTCTTTGGCAAGTTTTGCCAAGGCATCTACTACGTTCTCTACTGGGAACCTTGTAGATGGTGAATTCAATGAACAACTTCATGGTATAATCATAGTAATGACAAAGCTTGGCTTGAGAAGAACATAACATGGTTGATGACCAACGAGAATCCTCAAAGATGTTGATGCTCTTATCGATAGTGATGGCTAACTCCAAAAAACAATCAAAGCCTCATACTTGTTGGTGGGTTGGAAAGATAGTATGAGAATCTCATCACATCGGTTTGGAGTTAGAGAACTATTCCTACCCCTACCTTTCTTAAGAATAGATCATGGTGCTTCACCTTTAAGAAGCAAAATACATCTCTCATCGGTTTTGCTCCTTAAGTTCATGATTTGTTCATGGGAGATCATCACTAAGAATCAGAAGTGGGTGTGCTGCTAAGAAATCTGCTAGTGCCTATCCTTTTACCGCATGGAGGGGTATAAATGTGATATCAAAATGCAAGAGTATCATGGACTAATAAGCCAAATATCCTGAAAGCATTGGTCATGTCATTAGGTACTACACTAGATTGGTTCGAGAGATCAAGTTCACCTTATGAGAGAGCATGTAGTGTCGTAGCTTCTGAGATATAAAGATCAAAGCTTTGCTTTAGCAGAGATCAGGCGATGACTGAGTTAGTAGAGAGCACTTTCCTTCCCTTCATTGGCTTGCTTGGGCCAATAATCGAGAGAGTCATCCAATGCAGAAAGGATCAATGGCCTACCCGGATAGGGGCAAGAACCGGTTACCACGTATTCTTTGATTTCTCTTGAATGCATGCCGGCACTTGTCATCCCACTTGAACTTAGCATCCTTTTGATAAGTGCTAGAATGGCTTGCATCTCCGATAAGTTTGAGATAA
Organism: Cymbidium sinense; assembly: GCA_021442155.1. NCBI lineage: Eukaryota > Viridiplantae > Streptophyta > Magnoliopsida > Asparagales > Orchidaceae > Cymbidium > Cymbidium sinense. Next base: position 62,492,367 of record CM038228.1, on the reverse strand, counting down.
AGCATCTTAGATACCATCCTTGAAAGGATCCGAGTTGAGTTAAACTCTTAGGGTGGCATTTCTAAGATAGCTTTGAATCTTTTCAGATCTATTTCTATTCCCGCAAACAACAACAAACCCAAGGAATTTCCTAAGCAACTAATGCACACTGGGATTCATTTTAAGGTTATATTGTCTTAGCCATTAAAAACTACTCTCAAGTTAAAGAGATGGTCTTCCTTTTCTAGATTTTTGACTACTAGATTATCAACATAGCACTCAACCTGATGATGGATGAGTTTATTGAAGATCTGAGCCATGGCTGCTGGTATGTAGCAAGCATTTTAAGGCGAAAGGCATGACCCTATAAGAGAAGATTGATCGGGTTCAAAAGTAGTGTTTCTTTCATCTTTAGAGACATCTTGATTTTGTTATAGCCAGATGACCCATCCATGAAAGAGAACACATGAGATGAGGCAATGTCCACCATTAATTCTCGTATAGGAAGAGAAACTTAGGCATGCCTTGTTAAGTCCCTAAAATTAACATAAAAATGAATTTGGCCATTCTTCTTCTTAACTGGATGACACTAGCTAACTGGTAGATATTTTTCTTCCCTAATGAAACCGATCAATTTTCTGACTTCAAATGACTGTTGTTCAATTTCTAATCGCATGTCTAGGAGCTTGCTTAATAGGGGTAACATCGTGGGTCTATTGCTATGGACTACGGAGATAATCTGGCATTTCTTCATAACTCCATGCGTCTTTAAACTCAATCAATAGCCTAACTAAGTCATTGGTTTCTTCTTCATTCAATGACTAATAATGTATGAGGATTTTCTTATTCGAGGTTGATTTCTTTTAACTTATCGATTGTTGAATGAATCTCCTCTTCAAACTCTGGCAGTGCTTCTTTGACTTGGAGATCATCTAGATCATCTAAAGTTTCTAAGCACACATTCTCATAAGAGTTGGTGTTATATGAGAAGAACCTATCAGACTCCAAATGGTAACAACTAAGCAAGAATCTTCATCATGACCCACTCTCAATCCTATTTGCTCTTGATTGTGCTTCCCCGCTTGTATTGTTCCATAATTTTTCAAAATATTTGACCACTTGGACCAAGTGTGAGGAACTAAACCTTGCATAAGATTTTGAACACAAGGAGTAAAAGTCAAAAGGTAATTCCATTAATTCTTTAAAGTATCTTCCTCAAGTCCTACTGAGCAGACTTGAGGATGATGAACCCAAAAGAACCTCTTCGCTTTGTATCACTGGAAGACTTGGGATTTCTTAACTATCAAACCTTCAACTTTTGAGGTGTAAGTGAGGTAAGAGCTAAGGTTCCCAACCCACCATAGTTTCACATAAACCATTCAAATAATCTTTGCTTTGCTGAGGTCATCTCACTGGATCAAAAGTCACCTCCAATGGAACCCAGAGGGGTTGGTATACTCACATTGACTCATCCTCCAAGATTCCAAGTCATGTGAATAGTAGGGTACTCATGAACTAACACTACCTCATTGGTAACCAGGGGTCTCCACCTCTGACGCCTCTATTTCTCGCCTCACTGGAGGTTGAGCCATCCTACCCATATGTCCATATGATGGAATGAACTGTGGGTGGGTGGAATGTGATATGCGGATCCACTTCTTCTTCAATTTTCCTTTCTTATTCACTTAGACTTTTCTTTTTCATTTCTTTTACTTCATTTTCTTTTTCTTTTGCATTTGTATTTGAATTTTGGCCAAGTTCATGAGAAGGGTATTTTGAGAAAGATAATAGGTCGCATCCTTATAGATCTCAACCTCTCTCACTGAGAATGGCTTTTCATCGCTATTAACACGGTACTCAAATCCATCTTTTTTAAACTTGATGCACTGATGAAGGGAGGATGGAACGATATTATTTTGATGAATCCAAGGCCTACCAAGCAAAGCAGTGAACGAAGTATTCAAATCAATGATATAAAACTTGCTTCGCCTTCCATCACCGATCTCCAATAACACTAGAACCTAAAGCACACTTGATCATTGAATCCTCTCAACATCATCATATCTCCTCAGAGAGTAGAGATGTCGATCTTCAAATAGGCAAGGGTCTTTAGACTCATAATGTTTACTAATGCACCTGAATCCACGAGAACTCTGGCGAGTCTACTTGTCCATGTCGACTGTAATGTATAGGGGAAGGTTGTGCTCCAAGTCCCCTAGTAGAAGGTCTTCATCGACGAAGGTGATTCCTTGGGCTTCTTTTGCATAGTGTCCTTCCTCACCTATAGCAGTCAGCTGAGCTAGGTATATCTCAAGATCAAGGAGAGCTTTGATTAGTGACTCCCTCATCTCTTTGGATAAGACAAGGGCATCATATATGCTTAGCTTAGATGACAACTTTCTAGATGAGAAAGGATATTAGTCCACCTGACTCTTCCACAAGCATATCCAAGGGTGGAGCATCTGGAAGGGCTTCTCAGATCTTCACCAATGACTTATTTTCCTATATTTGAGGTGCTACCCAGGAGGTAGAACCTGCCACCATGGAGGACAATAATCTCTGGAGGCAAAGTGGTGGCAAGTTCTACCTACACTTCAGGCTCACCTACAAATTCTCCTATGGGACTCTCGGAATTGGATGATTCCAAGTCTATCTCAAGAGGTGAACCCATAGTATTCAGAGTTGGAAGATCCAACTTTGAAAAGAAGGAAGATCAATTATAGTTTATTAGACTTGAAGAGTTATCTAGGAATAAGAAGATAACTCATCAAAGAGACAGATGTAATTCAAATTAGCTTTATTCTTCAATTTCTTGGAAGTATTTGGAGGTACAAAGTAGAAGTCAAGTAGTGAGTGGAGTAAGGGATTTGATGCCCTTATCCACCGATACAAGAGTTCTACTAGAAGTAAAAAATAGAAGAACTAGAAATGGAAGAAGTCAGGTGGAAGCTATAACAAGGTCGGAGTCTAGACACACGGCGGTGGTTGAGCTAAAGGGCTATCTCGGCCAACACATGTCACTGAGCTCCTTTCCTAGAGTTGGCACAACTTGCAAACCTTCCTTGGTGTTGGAGGTTTGATGAATTGCACCCAAGGAAAGCTTCTTGATCTTGGATTATTTTCTTAGAGGTTTTAGACAAAGAGATGTCCCAACCTTCTTTTTTTTTGGTAGATCTAGTATCCCAAGGATTACCGAAACTGGAAGGTTGTTCCACAAGGTATTCCTTTGGGATAATGACAGCACCGGTCTTGAAACTGTGTTCAAGCCAATCCTTAAATGTAAAGAATCCTTCAAAACATGGCCTAGCATACTGTGGAAAGGGAAAAAGTTTAGATCATGACTTTTGCCAACTTCCTCTGGTCTCCTAGGCTCGAGTAGCTGAAAATCAGGTTTCTTTAAGAGATTCTTAAAGATTTTCTGATTACCTCCTTAAAAGAATAAGGTTTGTTTAACTTATCTAATAGTAGGTGGACCATAGCTACCTGCTGGATATGCATGTACTATATGGTGTGGGTATGGAGGTCGATGGTCGAGGTGGAGGCTATGGTCGCCTGGTGGCAAAGGAGGTGGAGGCTGCCGAGGTCATGGTCACTCGACCGATCTCTAGTTGGTTGCTTCCCTTGTCAACCATCTGCTTTCTTCATAGACCTTGATTTCTTCTTTAACCGATTGAAAAGGCAACTATTTGGCCTCTCCTTGTAGACTAGCTGCCTTGTTGATTAGCTTCTCAAATATCTTTATGGTGAAGCCCTTAAGCATGAAGGTGACCGGGCCATGGATATTCTTCAAGAGAATCTCAATGGCATGTTGTTGATAGTGGTTCACACTTCATACTCATGCCATCGAGAATATAATCAACAAGTGACTCATCGAGTGTTGGGCTACAACAAGATTTCAACATTAACCCTTTTTGAAGCTCCAAAGAAATCTTTTAAAGAGTTGCTCTAACTTAGCAAATGTCTAACTAAATGCGTAGTTCATCATACCAATCAAAAGCAATCCCTGCTAGGCTACTAACAAAGAGTCTAAAGAGTAAAGCGCCGCTGCCACCTGCTTTGCAATAACTGCCCGGTGAGCTATATCGCCTCGATTCCACTCCTCTTTTGAAGGAAGGAGGCACGAAACCCTTGGGATATTGGATGACATCGAATTCCTCTAGGTAGGGTCTACCCTTTGGAACTGATGATCCTCCCTGAGCTTGAGCCAAGGCTTCCTTCACCTGCTACTCAACCATGGATTTCAGATCTTTTCATGTATGGAGATACTATCCACTACCTTCCTATACAGACTAGTGCTACCTTGCTCAATGAAGAGTCTTAACGATCTAAGACATGCACTAGTTCATGACTCTCATAATGATTGGGATGAACTAATCGTCGCCACAACTCAGGTGCCATCCTATCAATATGTTCATCTTCGCCTTAATTGAATTCGAGGTGATGGGCTGATTCGGTGTCTCCTTGATCAACCTCATCACCTTCCATGACTCTCCCTAAGAAGAGAACCTCAGATCCATGTGTATGCAGAATCTCCCATCAAGTCATCTTCATTGAAGTTGATTTTTTCTTCATCGCATACCCTAAGATTCTTTTTTTTTCTCCATAAAATAATTGTGCAACTATCTCATCTAAGGATCAATCTAACTCTGGGTACAAAAGCTTGGGCTGGTTATGATCATTGTCATGGTGAGGCACGGACCTCACTGAGAGTCAATCACTGTATGTGCTACTAGAAGAATGGTAATCTTATTACTATGGGGTAACAATCTCAGGATGATCTCTACCACTTGCTGCCAATGTCATCATCACGATATCCATATAATAGTAGTCACCATCTCTGCATCCATGAATGGGAGTTGGTGAAGGAAGCGACCACGATGCTCAGGGTGCCACTCTTTGCCTAGGGGGTAGAAGGAGCTTGGCAGTACCACAATGGGTGGAGTAGGAGGAGTGGGATCCCTTGGCCATAGCCAGATCACCAATAATGTACATTTCTCCCTAGATGCAGCCTTCATGGCCTTGGTTGGAATAGATGATGCTGGGACTTGCACTGGCAATGGCAGACATAGAGTAAAGTGGTAGGATGGAGACACCACTAACTCTTTATGTACAGGAGGAGCTTCCCTCCTGTGATGACTGGTACCCATGAGGAGGATACTATCAGTATGATTGGCGTGGTAGCGCGAGCTAGAAAGTCAACCAAAAGCTGCGGCGGCGAACCTGTCACTCTCTGGTGATATATGATGTATGGGCCTCACAGACCCTCTTCTATCAGATCTATCTCCCCATGCTATGTGGGATAATAGATTGTAAATCAAACTGAGCACCGAACTTGAGCGTCAGGTATGCTCCTACACTGAACTGAGAAGGCGGCATGACCTCCTACTGCTATCTGTAGATGCACCATTGAGGAGGTGATGACCTGATCCTCCTGGCATCCTCTCTATCTAATCCTGAGAGAGGATGAAACTGGTTCTCCATAACCAATGGTGATGTGATCATAGTAGACTCATCCATGGCTGACTGCACGCCTCCAACTCTCTCTATCCTATGGAACCATTTGACCATACGGTTCTTATTTTGAGGTCTGAGTAGGATGAGAGGAGTGTGAGCTAGACCCATACTCAAATGTAGGGAGGCAAGCCCTGAACCAGGGAGCCTTACCCTTGAGGGTATAGATGCTTTTAGCTTCAGGCAATGTGGCAACTAGAGGGGCTACCTGGAGCTATAATTCTGGGTACTCAAACTACTGAATGGTACTACAACTTTCCTCTTTAGTGAAATCTGAATCGAGGGTAAGTCTACCACGATGGCGACTTACGCACCACCTCTTCTCTGATGTGGGGAATGCCCTCACAAGTAATCTTGGCTCCCTCAAAGCCATGGACAAAGTGGATCAAATGAGTATGATCCAAGAGAGGAAAGTCAGATTGATCCAAGGTGAGGTCCATGCTATGAGAGAGGTGAAGACAAATTTCTGATCATGCCATTATATTGTGAACGAAACTGAAACACTAAAGATCTGCAATGAGAAATGAACTTGCATCAGTTTTCTATCTCCATAGATTTTGAATTTTGAATTTTGAAAATTTGAACCCACATCCAACAACTTGGAAGTGTTAAGTGGGGTTCAAATGAATTTGAAAGATTGATTGAAGAGGAATTTGAGTATGAATCCAAACTTCAACAAATTTGAGTATGTTGAAATATGGATTCAAGATTTTGATAAGATGCTTCCATAGGTTCATTTTATTTTGAATTTGAATTTTTTGTTGATTTGGAGGACCCTTTCCTTTAACAAATTTGGGTATGTTAAAGTAAGGGTCAAATGATTTTGTTGTTTGAATTTTGGAATTTTACTTACTTAGCAAATTTAGGTATGCTAAGTAAAGTGAAAGTGATTGTTTCTTTTGAAAATTTTATTTTATTTTGATTTTGGAAAATTTTGGAATTCTTAGCAAATTTAGGTATGCTTAGTGAAGAATCAAGTGTATTTTGTTTGATTTTGAAAATAGGATTCTTAGCAAATTTAGGTATGCTAAGAAAATCTAAGTGTTTCATTTGTTTGGAAAATTTTGATTTTGAAAAGGGTAGGATCCTTTAGCAAATTTGGTATGCTAAGGGATCCTAAGTGTCATTTTATTTTTGAAATGATTGAAAGTGGAGATTCAACTTTAGCAAATTTGGTATGCTAAAGATGAAATCCACTTGTGAAATGGAAATTTTAATTTGGTTCACTTTGGAATATGTAAATGAAATCTAAATGTGAAATTTTTTGTTTTTGAAATAAATTTGATTTCTTTTTTTGTTTTTGAAAATGAATGAAATTTTTGTATGAGATTACTTAAAAATTTAAAATGAATTGAATATTTTTTGAAAACATTTTAACAAATTTGAATATTTTTAAAAAATTGAAATGTTTTATTTTTTTTGAAATTTGGATTTTACTTAACAAATTTTGGGTATTTAAATGTTCATTAAAATGTTTTAAATGGAAATTTTGATTTGATTTGGAAACTTTTAACAAATTTGGGTATGTTAAATGAAGTTCAAATGTGTGTTTAAAATTTTGATTTTATTTTGATTTTGATTTTGATGGAACCTTAACAAATTTGGTATGTTAAATGAAGTTCCAAAGTGTTTGAAAATTTTGTTTGAAACTTTACTTACAAATTTGGTATTGTGAAGTTCAAAATATATTTTGAAAATTTGAATTTTGATTTGGAAATTCATTTACAAAATCTTAAATGAAGTTCAAATGTGTTTGAAAATTTTGATTTTGGTTGGAAACTTTACTTAACAAATTTGGGTATATTAAATGAAGTTCCAAATGTGTTTGAAAATTTTGAAAATTTTTGGATTTTGATTTTGGAAACCTTACTTAACAAATTTGTATATGTTAAATGAAGTTCCAAATGTGTTTAGAATTTTGAAAATTTTTGGATTTTGATTTTGGAAACCTTACTTAACAAATTTGTGTATGTTAAATGAAGTTCCAAAATGTGTTTAGAATTTTGAAAAATTTTGATTTTGGAAACTTCTTAACAAATTTGTGTATGTTAAATGAAGTTCCAAATGTGTGTTTGAAATTTTGAAATATGATTTTGATTTTGATTTTGGATTTGGAAACTTAACAAATTTGATTATGTTAAATGAAATTGTGTTTGAAATTTTTGAAATATGATTGTTGATTTGATTTTGATTTGGAAACTTCATCAAATTTGATTATGTAAATAAAATTCCAAATGTGTTTTGAAAAATTTTGAATTTGAAACTTTACTTAACAAATTTGATATGTTAATGAGTTCCAAATGTTTGAAAATTTTTTTGAAATATGATTGTTGATTTTGATGTTTTGAAAGAGGACCTCCATTCAACAAATTTAAGTATGTAGAATGGAGATTCATTTTATTTTGAAATGTGATATTTTTTATTTTGTGTGTGATTGTTGCTTTTTTGAAAGAGGAATTCCAACTTAAAACATATGTGGATATTAAGTAGATTTCTAAATGATATTTTATTTTTAGTTGGAGATGAAATCTTCATTTAATAAATTAAGTATATTAAATGAAGATGTTCACATGTGCTTTTTGAAAATTTTGATTTTGTTTAAAAATGAACTTTCCATTCAATAAGTGTGAATGTATTGAATAGAAGAGTTCATGTGTGCTTTTGAAAAGTTTGGATTTATGATTATGATTTTTCAGAAAAAACATGATTGTTCATTTATTTTGAAAATGAAACCCTCATCAAAGCAAATTGAATGAGGATGTTAATTTGTGCTTTTGGAAAATGTTATTAGTTTTATTTTGAAAATCCTACATGTAACAATTATGAATTGTTAAATGAGGGTGAAGAAATTTTGTGGAAAATATTTTATTAAGTGCATTTTTTGAAAAGCAAAGTTCTTTATGGAAGATTTATTATTTTAGGATGAACCTTTCCTTATCATGAAAATGATAAGGAGGAAGTCTTTAAAATGATTTTTTTTTATTTAGATCTTTTCATTTTACCCATTGGAGGAATGGTTTTAAGACCAACAAGGAATGCGTCCTAAAACCTAAAGATGTTGGCTAACTTAACTCAAGAATGAAATGAGCTAAGTGCCAATGGAAAGAAGGATAGTCTTGGATTCATACCAAAGTACAAACACTATCGATACTCAAAGACAATGATCATTTACCAAAGATGGAGAGAGGAACCATCCCAAGTCCAGAAAAATCTTTGGAGAAAAATTCTATATAGGGTCTTCAAATATGTTGGTGAAAGGAGAGAAAATATATAGAAATTCATCTTAAGATGCATGAGATCCACAGTACTTATTCAGTGATGATACATCATCAAGGTATAGTGTACTATCTCGAAAGGATAAGTCACTACCCTTTAATGGAACCAATCACCTTAAGGACTCCCAGGATGATGGGTGCATATGTACAGATTCTTCCCTACTTTACATGAAAAGTAAAGCGGGGTTTATTTTAAATCAGTTCATTAAGTTCCCTAGGCAAGCCCCATAGTTAATTACATCTAAGGGGGATCCTTTGAAAACTCGATTAAGGTAAATGATCATTGTCTGAAGATTTCAATAGGAAGGACTATCAATCGATTGGTTTATATTTTGAAGATCAAATGGGATTGATCAAAGAGGGAGTTATTATCGAGCCAAAATGGAGATAAGTAGGAGATGCTGATGCTAGGAAACCTAGCATCATCAAACTATCTAAAATTGGGCTTTACATTTTAGAAATTGATTTAGTTTATTTGAGTTGTATTTTCATTAGAATTTTAGGACTTAAGATTCCTTAACACAAGATTAAGGAAATGCTAAGAGGTGAGGAATTATGCTTATGGCCCAAAGGGAGAAGCAACCTCGAACCTAAATCTAGGGAGCTTGAGGGGCAAGCAACCTAAATCTAAGGAAAATGGGTAATTGGTTTGCCTCACAAGAGAGGACAAACCACCCGACAACTTGGACTTACAGCACAGGGGTGGCCAACTAACTCCTCCTGATTTTAAATACATGTAGGCAAGTCTTTATGCTTATGCAAGATAGCTAGGCTATTTTTTTTTAGAAAGAGACTAAGTCCTTAAACTCACTCCTAAAGAGACTAGATCATGTAAAGGGCATGCTTCAAATGACCTAAATCTAATGCATTTCAAATTTCATTTTATTCATTTTGGACAATCATTTGATTTCAGCTAATAGGATTTTATGACTAATGCATGAGAAAATAGATTATTGGCCAAAATCGTAGAAAGGAGGTGAGTTTCCACCACGACCTCAAAGGTCAAGTGTTCTCACGGCAAAGGTGAAGCCCTCCAATCAAGAGTGAAATAAGATGCATTTGTGCATGATATTATAAAGAAAGAACTCATCCTAAGGGTTTCTAATTCTTTTATCTTGATTTTAATCCTAAGCTTTAGGTGAGGTTATGAGTTGTTTAGTTTTATTTGAATTATTAAGTTGGGTAAAAGATTTATTTTTCCTAAAGAGCCTAATCCACATCAGCCATACATAAAAAGAAGAAACTAGGAAAAGCATGCCACTTAATGCACAAGTTAAACAAACATCAATCAATTTATAAAACTAGTGTAAAAAGAATAAATGGTCGTTTGTGGTCGGGCACCACCGCACAAACCTAAAAATATCAAATTGGGTAGTCAAGCTCTACCCTTATACAACCCATATTATAAATGAATTAAATTACAATTTAAGCAAAGGAATTCATTGTTATGGGGTCTTCAAGCTTTATTCTTCTTACTTCCTGCTTCTTTTTTCTTTTCTTTTCTTCTTTCTTCTTTGGATCTTCCTTTGGATGGTTGGAATGGTAGATGCTCCAAGGCTTCACATGGTGCATAATATGGGATCTTATGACCAATGTTCATCCTAATCCCCATAACAAATCATTCAAAATCCTAATATACAAATTTTTTTACATGAAAAGGAAAGCATAAATCTAACTAACACCTAAAAAAAAAGGTTAATCAAATCACACCACACAAATCCCAAGCATGTATATTGGACTTATCACCCCACATGGGTGACTAAGTCCACGCCTATGGATTATGCTAAGGGTATAAGCACCGCAAAAGCATTTATATTTTTATTTATGATAGCCCCTTTAGCACAATCCCCAGAAAAGAATAGTTAGACTAAGCATGTCCTACCATTCATTATGAGCATACACCTAACATCTAGTCTAAATATTCATCACAAAATAAAATATAACATCAAACCATGCACCTAACCTAATGTTAGAAGTGGTGACTTAAGCTAATGTGTGTGCTTGAAGGTTTGTGTGGTATGCTTAGCTTATGGCTTTAGGTTTGAATTTTCTAAGTATGAAGACATGTTCAACTTAGAGGAGGGTTTTATTTAAGTTATTTAGTGACTTTGGGTTATTTTTATTTCATGCTTTAATGTGGTTTAAGTGAAACATACAATTAATTTTTAAGTTATAAGGAGAGGGAAAGAGAAGAGTTCTTTCCTTCCTTAATCCTTAAGTAATTTCTAAGGTCAGTTCACATTTTACTTTCATTTAGGTGAATGTTTTAATTATATCTTTTAATTAATCCTAAGTTTAGATAAACTCTAAACAAACCTATTCAAAAAGAAAGGCATTTTAAGATTAAGAAAAATGAATCAAAATTCACATAACATACATTACTTCAATTCTTTCCCAACATATATAACATGCATATGGATGGACCCTAAGCATATCTATACATGCAAATGAGAATAGTTAACACACTTTATGATGCATGCTAAGTAATCCATTTAAGAAAATTTAGAAGTTTTAGATGCATGAATTTTCTTAAGTAGAAAAAGGTTTTCTTTTTCCAAAAATTTCACATACATGCATGAAAGTAAGAAAGGCATAAATGAGTAGAGCTCCATTGTTAACCAGAGCTGTAAGGTATAATACTTACTTAGGGCTACTTAAAGCCTCACAACCTCTAAGTTTTTCAGACTAATATACCACTTTCCTTAAGTACTAACATTCATATAAAAGAAATAAAGTGGAGAAGAATATGCATAAGTTTACTTAATGGTTTCATTTTGGTTTATATAATTTATTCATGCAAGTGTAATCCTTCTTAGAGTGAGCATAGGGATGAATAGGGTTTGAAATTAAGTAAGTGTTGGGTTCTTTTCAAATGAACCCTACATCTTACTAACCATATTCAAAACTATGCTAACATAAGAAAAGAAGGAAAGCTACACTAAACATGTTTTATAATCTACACATGCAAGCTTATAATTAAATTATAAGAATAGCACACTTTCAGATTTGATTATTTTATTTATATTTTGAAAATACTTTGGATTTAGTAGTGATAATAGCCACTCATATTTTACTTTTAATAAGCACATTTGACATAAAGTAAACAATTTCATTTTAAAATTTTGAAACATGAAATCATGAATGCATGAATCACATGGACATACAATTTAACATGTTGGGAAAGATCTAAACAATGTAATCATGTAAACAAACTCACTTTACTTAATTCTAAAGACATTCTTAAAAATAAGAAAACTTAGAATAAATCAAAGTGAATTTCAAAATGATTTTTTTGTTTGAAGTTTGATTTAATTTTGAAAGGGTGAGATTAGTTTTGTTCTAACCCATTCCCACATGTGTTTTGTATTTTTGTTTAATTTTTAGATAATTAAATCCATTTTAAGTGTTGATTAGGTTAAGGTATGAATTAAGTGGCTTAATTAACCCTTACCTACACCACCTTAGAAAAATTAACTAAGTAATTATGAGCCAATGAGATGACATAAAACCCACAAGGTATTAAAATTTGCAATGCACCTAGAAATGAAAAGGCCTAATACTATTTGGCTCACAATTAAAAGTTAATTAAGCTAAGGGGTTTTAGCTTAAGTACTTTTAAAACACCCTTTCACACTTATGAAAGGGGTTTTAATTTTCTTAATTAGACTTAGGCTATTAAACACCTAAGCATCTATCCAAAGGTAGATTAATTAAGTTCTGGAGATTTTTAAATTTTTTTAAAAATTATTTAAAGGGATAATTAATGAATTAACCCTTAATTAAGAAGGGATTAAGGAAAGAAAATGGGGTTTAGGGAATAACTTGGGAAATACCCCAAAATTATTCCATAAACCCCTATTTGGATCTAACCTTAATCACTTAAACATAGGGAAAATCCACTAATTACATCTTAGTATAATTACATGAAGGGGTAATTGAATGAGCTAGCAATTTCCTAATCAAGGCCTCAATAAATCTCAAGAAAAAGGGGAGGGAGTCATCCCAAAATGAACCTAGAAATTAGAGATCCATTAATAACTTAATTAGAAATTAATTAGCTAATTAATATTCCCAAAGAAATCCAAATTCAGAGAATAATGGAATTAAATGTATTGAAAACAATTTTAAAAAATTCTAGATGAAATTATCTATCCAAGCCAATTTTCCTTTTATTTTTCTGAATTTTTTATGAATAGTTATGATTTTTAGAAACCTTAAGGATTAATTAGGAAATTAATTAGTTAATTAACTAATCCCATTTAATCCCCACTTGGCGCATGGCGGTGGCGGTCGGATCTTTACGTGTCACAGTGAACCTATTAACACTCAAATGGGAGTGGCGGTGGCGCACATCTTTATCTCTTCGTCCTCAAAGATGGACATGAGGATAAACCACGGTTTAAAAAAAAGAAATTATTTTAAAATGTGGGAAATAATCTCAATCACCCATCTAAACACGCATGGATGGATGGCTGAGATTGGTTGAGTTCTTTTCTGAGGAGGAATGTGAGTCGTTCATGATCCAAGGGAAGATCTGAGCCCAATCCCTCATGGATTCAAACAAAATTCAACACACACCATCTAAAGGATGAAAATGGCTAAGATCATGGAATGAAAATCTTTCAAAACACCAACACCTTAGCTAAGTGTCATCTAACCTCGGAGGTGATCACCGGCTCGGATCGATGAGGTAGCTTCAGTGAGAAGCCACGTTGAGGTTCAGCTCTTGAGGTTGAGTAGATGAGTGGATGGGCCAACTCCCCTTAGCTCACCTTGTGGCTTTGATTGAATTTATTCTCCCCGTGGCTTTAGAAGTCAATTGAATGCTTAGGCAAGCTCTTGATTAGATGATGAGAAGGAATTGAGTAGAATCAAGTGTGGAGAATTTTGGAAGTCAAGGTGTGCTCCCCTTTTGTGAAAATCGAGAAGATGAATTCAAATCCTCAGAGGCCTTGGGAGCTCTGATGTTGCTAACTTCTAGGTCTCAATCGAGTGTGTGTGTGTGTTTTCATTTGTGAATTAGGGGGTATATCTCCCCTATGAAATCGGATCGAGCTATTCATGCCATTTTGATCCAATTGACCATGGAGGTTGTTTGAGTGGTTAGAGTGTGCACATGGTCGGTTTGGCAGAGTGGATGACTCCCATGTGCATCAATTGAGGTTTGGGGAGTTTGGAAATTCAATTTAAATGGGTCGTTTGGTCCATGGGCCAAATGACCCAAACCCATTAGGTTGGGTGCCTCACTCATCATTAGGTCCCCTTGATATTTTAGGAGAGCCTCAAGTGTTTGTGATGAGTGCATGACCATAATACCATGGGCTAGGCCAAAATTTGTCTATGGCCTAGGGTATATAATCATTTGTTGTTTTTCAATTTGGTATGTTTGGTATGTTGAGAAAATAGGTTGGCCAAGTTTCAATGGATTTGGAATCCATTTGATGTTTGGCTCATGTTGACCCATTTAGGTCAAAATGGGTCAACTTGGGTCAAGTTGGCCAATAGGTCAAATTGGGTCAAACCAAGGGTTGGGTCAAGTTCATATGACCATTGAAATGTTTTGGTGCCTTTGGTTTTGTTCAATGTTTGTATAGGTTATGTGTTGGCTCATATGACTTATTTAGTTTAAATGGGTTAAGTTGACCTATTTGACCCATTTGACCTATTTGGGTTAGGTCAAGGGTATGTTTAGGTTAGGTTGGTCATATGGAGTGGATTGTTATCTTTATTTCCAATCAATTTGAGTTAGGTTCAATTTTGGCTCAACATAACCCCTTTAGGTCATGTTGGGTCTAAGGTCAATTGGGCTAGGTTGGGTCTAGTTGGCCAATTGAGGTTTGACTTGGTTTGACCCAATTTGATTGATTGATCATCCCATGGTTTGATCATGATAGAGAGGCAAATATGAGTTTGGTTCAATCAATTTGGTTAGGATCAAAGTTGGCTCATAAAATTTAGGTCACTTTGGTCAAGTGAACCTAATGGTCAAATAACTTGGTCAAAGCTTGATTTGAAGTTGATTGATCTTGTATATGAACTTATGGTGAAATATAAATCCATTTATAAGAGGTTTGAAGTCAAATGGATTTTGATCCATTTGAAAATCTCTTATTCAAAGAAAGAATATGAAGGAGTTTTGGGTTTGATTTTTTATTTGGGTTTTGATTGAATGATTGAGGTTTGGATTTACATATGAGTTCATGATTGTAAGTTTTATTGAACCATAAGAGAAAATCAAGGGTTTGGGTTGACTTGAAAGTGATTTGGCTAAGTTTAAGATTTTAACTTGAAAGGCTTAAATTTGATTTTGATTTGATTTGAGTTTGATATTTGGTGTAGGTTTTAATTATTTTAATTTATATTTCACATATATATGAATATAAATGAGAATATAAATTGATCATGAGAAAACTTCAAGGATTTGAAAGAGTTTGATCATGATTTGGGGTTAAATCCATTAAAAGGAATTTAAAGGATTTAATTGGATTTGATTGATTTATATTTATATTTCATTTATATATGAGAACATAAATGAGAATAAAAATATATTTTGAGAAAATCCCATGAGTTTGAAGTGGTTTGATCAAAGTTTAGTGAATCCATTAATGAAATATTAAGGATTTAAGATTTTTTAAGCATTTTAGTTTGGAATTTAATTTTTAGCTTTGATTGATTATATTTATATTTATTTATGAGAATATAAATGAGATATAAATTGATTTTGAGAAAATCTCGAGGTTTTGAATAAGTTTGATCAAGTTTTGGAGTTGATTTTGGCTAAGTCCTTTAATGAAAAATTAAAGAAAATTAGGAAACTTTTCATGAATTATTTTGGAATTTTGAACTTGATTTAATGGGTTTGAATTTATATTTCATTTATAAATGTGAATATAAATGATAATATAAATGGATCATGAGAAAATCTCAAAGGATTGAGTAGGTTTAGATCATAGTTTTGGCTAAATCCTTAAGGAAGAATTAAGGACTTAGAAAATTTTGACTTAGGAATTTTGATGGATCTTGATTATGAGTTTCAATCATAGGTTCGAATCATGGATTTCAATCATGGAATTGAGTCATGGAATTGATTTAGAGTTTGTGGAAATAAAATAGAATTGAATTGGTGTTTGACTCATTGAAAGAAAGTGAAAAATAGCTTATGCTAAAGGGTAGGAGATTTTCCTAACACCCCTAAGGCATGACCTTTTCCTATGGCTAACTCTTCTAAGTCTTCTAGGGCTAGGGGAGAGTGTCCACCTAATCACTAGATGTGTCTTAAGACTAAGGAACTCTTAAAGTCTAAGAGGAGTCCTATGTCTAAGATGGAGGGTTTGAGAGCTCGTTCTAAAGATGAGGTCAACACCATCCAGAAGAAAGAACAAAAGAAGAAGGAAGAAAAAAAGAAGAAAGAGGAAAAGAAGAATGAAGAAATGAAGCTTAAAAACCCCCATACAATGAATTCCCTGCTTAATTATATTTAATTTATTTATGTCGGGGTTGTATAAAGAGCTTCTGAATTTATTTTTTCGGTTTATGGGTGGTACCCAACTATAATGACCTCTTATTCTTTTGTGATTAGCATTATAAATTGATTAATAATTTATTTAGCTTGTGCATTAAGTGGGATCTTTTTTATAGTTTCTTCCTTGCTTGATGTATGGCCTAGAAGTGGATTATTCTCTTAAGGAAAAATAAATCTTTTACCAAATTTAACAACTTAAAACTAAAAATAAAGAACTCATAACCTCACCTAAAGCTTAAGTTTAAATCAAGATAAAAGAATTAGCAACCTTTATGGATGAGTATTTTTTTAATCATCATACAAATGCATCTTATTTCACTCTTGATTGGAGGGCTTCCACCTTTGAGAAAGTTGGCTTGACCTTTGAGCCATGGTGAAACACCTCCTCCCTTCTGATTTTAATAACTTAATTTAGCATTGCATATGAATCTATTAACTAAGTCAAAATGGTTGTCCAAAAATGAAAATAAATGAAATTTCAATTGATTAGATTTAGGTCATTTGAAGCATACCCTTACATGATCTAGTCTCTTTAGGGAGTGAGTTTAAGACTTATTCTCTTTCTAAATAAATAACAAGCTATCTTGCATAAAGCATATGACTTGCCTACATGAATTTAAAATCATAGGAGGTTGGTTGGTAGCCATTAAAGGTTGTAAGTCCAAGCTTGGTTTGTCCTCTTGTGAAGGTAACCAAATACCCATTTTCATCTTAGATTTAAGTTATGCTTTTTTTTGCCAAAGCTCCTAGATTCAAGTTGAGGTTGCTTCTCCTTTGTGCCATAGCATAAATCCTCACCTCTTAGGCATTCTCATAATCTTGTGTTATGGAATGATAAGTCCTAAATTTCTAATAAAAAATTCAACTCAAATAAATTAAATTAATTTTGAAAATATAAAGCCTAATGATAGGATAGTTTGAGATGCTCATTAGGTTTCCTAGCATCATGGGTATCTCCTACTTAACTTTCTTTTGGCTTCGATAACAACTCTCTCTCTTTGATCAATCCCATTTGATCTTCAAAAATGAACTAATTGATTGATAGTCCTTTCCTGTTAAAATCTTTGAAGACAACGATCATTTACCTTAATTGAGAGTATTCCTAAAGGATTCCATTCCTTATGATGTAATTAACTATTTGGGGCTTGCCCTTGTAGGGAACTTAACGAGCCTGGTTTAAAATAAATCTTACTTTATTTTTTCATATAAAGTAGGGGAAGAATCTATGGTACATATGTAGACCCATTGTCCTTAGAGTTATTGAAATTGATTAGGTTCATTGAAGGAAAATGACTTCTATCTCTCGAGATAGTACACTATTTCTTGATGATGTACATGATCACCTGAATAAGAACATCTACGGATCTACGTGGCACCCCAAAAAGATAAATTTTTATATTCTTGCTTTTTACCATAGATGAAGGCGACTATATAGAAATTTTTCACCCACAAGGCACCTTACTTAACAAATTTGGTAGGTTAAGTAGAGGCTAAATGTGTTTGATGTATGTTTGAAAATGAGACTCTCACTTAACAAATTTGATATGTTAAGTGGGAATCAAATGTGATATGATTTTAAAATGAGATTCTCACTTAATAAATTTAATATGTTAAGTGGGAGTAAAATGTGATTATGATTTATGAAAATGAGATTCTTAATTAACAAATTTGGTATGTTAAGTGAATGTTAAGTGGGAATCAAATGTGATTATGATTTTCAAGATTTTGGAAAAGAGGGATTCTATTTGGCAAATGTAAGTGTGTTAAATAGATTTTAACTTATTTTGATTTTCTAAAAGAAAGGGGAACTCTCATTTGAAAATTTTGGGTATGTCAATTGGGAGTTCAAAATATATCTTGATTTCATGTGTGTGATTTCTTTCTTTTGAAACAGAGAAACTTTCAACCCTAGCACATGTGAAATATGCTAAGTGGAGTTTCAATTTTATGTCATGATTTTATTTGGAAATAGAATCTTCATCCAACAAATTTGGGTATGTTGAATGGAGATAACCATTTTCAAAAATGTGCTTTTGAAAAATGGATTTTAAATTTGATTTTGATTTTAGAAGAACCCCGGTGTAATAATTATAGAATTGTTAAATGAGGTTTGGTTATATGAGTTTTGAGCTTTTTGGAAATTTTGAATTTTTTTAATTTTTTTTTTTTTTTGAATCTTGTGTAAAATCTTTTATTATGTGAATTTTGAAAAAGCACTTTTAGAATGTGGTATTTTGTAAAAGAGTTTATTTTCTTAAATATAAGATGAACCTTGCCTCACCAAGTTAGTGGTAAAGAGGTTCTAAATTTTAGTCATCTCCTTTCATTAGTTAATTTTATCTTTCACCTATTGGGAGACCCAATAGGGGTTTCAAGACCTACATGAGTGAGGTCCTAAAATCTAAAGGAGGTTGGCTAGCTTTACTTAAGAACAAAATAAGTTAAGTGCCAATGGAAGGAAAGATAGTCTCAGACTTATATGAAATACAAGTCCACTATCGATGCTTGGAGATAACAATTATCTAGTAGAGATAGAGAGAGAACCATCCCCACTAGATTTGTTAGAAAAATTTATGGTATTTTTTTTATATGTGTATGGGGACACCATGCATATCTTATGTGTACTTATTGAGGTGATTGGGAATGACATTAAAGAATGGTGCACTATCTCAAAAGATAGAAATTACCATTATATAATGGACCTAATCATCTAATAAGGACTCCTAAGGCATGGTGGGTCTTGAATATACCATAGATTTTTTTCCCTACTTTATATGGATGAATAAAGTAGGGTTTATTTAAACTGAGTTCTAAAGTTCTAAGGGGAAGCCCCATAGTTAATTACATCTAATGAAGGTGAGTTTCTTAAGAATACTCTTGATTAAAATAGACAATTGTCTCCAAAGATTTCAAAGATAGGACTATTAATAAATTGGTTATATTTGAAAAATCAATCAAGAAGGATCAAAAGGAGAGACTTTTTATTGAAGCCGAAGGAGATGAGTAGGAGATGCTCGTAATACTAGGAGACCTAGTGAGCATTCCAATATATCCTATGATTGGGCTTTATATATTTGAAGTTGAGAAGAATTATGTATTTGAGTTAAAATTTGTTTAGAAAATTAGGACTTATAAATCCACAATACAAGGTTATGGAAAATGCCTAATAGGTGAGGATTTATGCTTATAGCTCAGGAGGAAATAGTAATCTCAAATCCTAAATCTATGGAGCTTTAGCGATGGCCAAAGAACATCCTAAATCTAAGGCAAAATGGGTATGTGATTTATCTCCACAAGAGTGGATAAACCACTGACTGTTAGACTTATAACTATCTAGAGTGGCAGCCAGCTAACTCCTCCTATGCTTTAAAACTAAGTGGTCAAGTCATATATTTTGTAGGATGGTTAGGTTGTTATTTTTTAGAAAGAGACTAAGTACTTAAACCCACTCCCTAAGAGACTAGAGCATTAGTGGTATGAATAATGACTTAGTATAATGCAAATCTTTTCAATTTTTATTTATTTTTTTACACTTCATTTTGACAAAGGATTTTGGATTTTTTATATGCCTAAATGCATGTTGAAATGAGTTATGAGTCAAATCAAAAGAGAGGAGGGTGAAGCTCCATCAATAAGAGTTGCTCTCATAGGTCAAGCAGTTCCCATGTGTGCAAGAACGGAGGCCCTCATTTTACAAGAGTGATTTAAGATGAGATGCATGATATTAAGCATACGACATTCAACGAAAGGGTTACTAAATCTTTTAATTATCTTGATTTAATGCCTAGGCTTTATGTGAGGTTATGAGTTATTTAGAAGAAGTTTAATTATGAGTTGTAGTTGGGTAAAAGATTTTTTTTCCTAAGAGCCTAATCATATCCAGGCCATACATAAATCACCAAACATAAAGAAACTATGAAGAGCCATGCCATTTTTATTGCACATTATAAACAAATCATCAAACAATTTAGAAAGCTAGCATAAAAGAATAAAAGGCTGGTGTGGTCGGGTGCTATCATACAACCGAAAAGAAAATTGGGTAGCTAAGCTCTACCCTTATACAACCTAGATTACAAAAGAATAATTACAATTAAGAATGAATACATATTATGGGGGTCTTCATCTTCTTCAAATCTTCATGTCTTCTTTCCTCCTCTTTGCTTCTTTGATTTGGCTCACTTCAAAACATCACATGACATACAAGACATAGTTTTTCTAGCCAATGCTCATCCTAATTTCCCATAGCACTAATCATAATTCTAATTACAAAACTACATTAAAATAGAAAGATAACTCTAACTATACCTACAAAATAAAGGTTAGCTAAACATACATTCCACCCAAGCAATTATATTTATAATTTGGGTTTAGTACCCCACACATGGGTATCCAAACCCACCTGTCTTAACTTAGATTATGCTTAAGGGCTTAAGCAACCTGCAAAGAGAGCATTTATATTTATTTTTGAGCAACCCCTTAAGCACAATCCCCTACAAGAGACATAAGTAGACTAATAATGGACTAACATCCAGTCTATGAAACATACACCCTAACATCCAATCTAAAATAATACATCATAAAACCAAACATACATTAAACCATGCACCTTCCTAACATAAAGCTAGAAGTTGTGACTTAATCTAATGTGTGTGTATTAAAGCTTATGTGGTATGTCCTAACTAAGCTTTAGAGTTATGGTTTCTTAAGTGTAGAAAGATTTAATTTAAAGGGTGGTTTCACTTTAAGTTGTTTAGTTAATTTGCAAGCTTTTACTTAATATTTTCTTTTATTTCATTTGACCTACATAAAATAACTAAGTATTATAAAGAGAGGATCACTCTCTTTCATCCCTACCTTAAATCACATCTAAAGCCAATTAATTAATCAATTCTCTTTAGTGAGTAGTTTATCACATATTTTAATTAATTTTAAGTTTAGGTTCACTTTAAATAAACTCATTCAATGAGAAAGACATCTTAAGATTAATTGGAATGAATTACTATCACATAACACATGTTTGTTTATTTCTTTCCATCATAAATAGCATGAATATGGTTGTTGACATCACTTTTCAAGTGAGCTCTCAACTCCCTCATCATAGATCAAGCACTCTTATAGACACTAAGAGTTCCTTAGTCTTAAGACACTCCTAGTGATTAGGTGAACACTTAATCTAACCCTATAGACTTAGAAGAGTTAGCCGTAGGAATAGGTTAAGACTTAGGGATTAGGAGGACTTGCCTACCCTATAGCCCAAACCTAATCTTTGCTTCCTTCTTTCAAACCAAATATCAAATTCAAATCCAAATTCCAAAATCAAATCCAACTTCAAATTATTGAAACCCATGTATAAATTAAAACTCCAAGTCCCTTCCTAAGCCCTTTGATTTTATCTCATGGACTTAGCCTTAACCAAATTCAAATCAACCCCAATCCAATTGATTTTCTTAATTATCAAATTAAATTTTCAATCAAATCCCAATCCAAATTCCAAATCAACTCCAAATGATTGAAATCCACAATTAAATCCAAACTCCAAAAACTCTTCCCAAGCCATATGAACCACCTTCATATGCTTAGCCAAAACTCCTTCAAACTAACCCAAATTTGGTCAATTTCTTTATAAATCAATCATTCCTTTATTTATATTCACAAATAAAAATGAAATCCAAATTCAAACCATTCAAATAAAATCAAACTAAATCAAGACCTTTTCTAAGCCATATGGACCTACCTCCATAAGCTTAACCAAATCTTAATCCAAATTAAATCAAACTTGATTAATTTATTTATAATCAACTATTCCTTCATTTTATCCACAAATATAAATGAAACCCACCCTCCAATGACCAAAAATAAACCAAACCAACCCAATTCTCTACTTAAGCCCTTTTTAACCTTCATCCCTCAACGTGGTCAAATTTGCTTCCAAATCTGTACAAACTCAAGTGATTTTCTCACAACCTATTTATAACTTCATTTATATTTACAAATATAAATGAAATATAAATTCAAATGGTCCAAACCAAATTCAAATCAAATCAAATTTCAAATTTTAACCCTTTTAGCCAAACTTGTGAACTTGGCTAAATGATACCCAAATTTACTTAAAACCCATGGAGTTCTTCATGATTCAATCACTCCTTCAATCATTGATCAAATATAAACATAAACCACCATTATTAAACCAAACCCAAGTCAATCCAAGTCAAGCCCATGTTGACTTTTTGACTTGAAAATTATCATATGAACCAAAACCCATATGGCTCCAAACCACTTGCAATTGAATTTATATTTTATCTTAAATCCATATATCAACTCAACTAAACTTGAATCAAGCCATGATCAAGAGAACCAACCCATTTAGGTCAACTTGACCCAAAGTGACCTAAAGGACCTTCTTGAGCCAAGTTATAATCAAACCCAAATTGGATTAAACCAATCACATCTAAACCTTCAATCATGATCAACAATCATCATAGGGTGATCAATTGTATTGAATTAGGTTAGACCAAGTCAAACCTAGCCTTTGATCAAGTCAACATTTAGCCTAAATGAAATGAAAACTAGCCAAAATCCATCATATGTCAAATTGATTGACACCATTGACTCAAACCCATTCATGATCAATGATTGAACATGACAAAACCCTCACTTAATCCAAACCAAGTCCAATTGGTCGTTTGACCTAAGTTGACCCAAATTGGTCTAAAGAGCTAAAATAGATTAAATCATGATTTGATCCAAATTGATTGCAACCAATGACTCAAGTTCATCCCAAATCACTTATTGAACTTGACCAAATCCATAATTGAGCCCAAGTTGACCAATTGGTGAACTTGACCCAACCTAGCCCAAATTAACCTATAGGGTCAAATTGGCCAAAATTTAAATTAAATTCAAATTAAACCAAACCAAAGCATACAATCATTTTAAATAGACCAATTGAACTTGACTCAACACCTAACCCAACCCAATTTAGTCAAATTGGTGAATTTGGCCAATTTGATCCTTTTTGAACCCAAATGAGTCAAATCCAAGCCTAGGCCAAACCAACCCAAATCAATTGAACCAAAATATCACAAATCATCATTTGAGCCTAACCTAAGCCTTTGTCTGACTCAATTTGACCAATTGGTGAACCTAACCCAACCTAGCCCAAATGAACATATTTTGACCATATGAACCCAAATCACCCAAAACCACTTTAGGGAACCTTGGTGGCTGACCTAACCCAACCCAATTGGACACTGGGTCAGCTCTAAATCAACTTAACTCTATGTGGGACCCAACCAAGGGGATTAACCAGTGGACACTCTCTCATTTGCGTTTGATCCTTTCCTTAAGTGGCAAAGTCCAGTTTACTCCCCATGACAATCATTAAATGGCCAAATGAAGCACTCATAGGACTTCCTAGCCCAAACTAACTCACCCTAGCCTCCCATGGACCAAGAGAACAAAGCCAAGCCATTCCCCCTCATGGCCGAACCCATTGGATGCAAGGGAGGTCAATCCTACACAATCCTCCATATCAAGCCTTGAGACTCCTGCCACTGCCTGGACCACTCTTGGCGAGCCACATGGCACTCACGGTGACCCCTCTCGATGACCCAACGATGGCCAATCAATAGAAAATACATGATGCATCCCGTCATCCATCATGAGCAATTGAGGGGGCATACCCCCCTCAATTCGAGCGAAAAACACAGAGAATTGCTTTGTGAGATTTTCTAAGGCATTTTCGAAATCCCATAGAGGTTCCTAAGTGATCCCAAGCCCTCCTTGATCGGCATTCCTCTTCCTCGAGCAAAGCTGAAATAGGACACCTCCCTTTCGATCAATACTCCATCTTCATCCAATAAAATCTCAATTCCTCTTAGCCACACCATCACCATACCAAGTTTGAGCACAAACAAATTAATTCCCAAGCTTTCAAGCCATGGAGGAGTGAGTTTGATCAAGACCGAATGCCAAAGGAGGGGATCTTGGTCCACAGAGCACTCTACCCCAAATCAAGATCAAAGCTTTTTAATAGGGCCTCATCTCAACTAGCTACCTCCACTAAACATTAGCTGGCGAGGTAATTCCTCAAAACCGTAGCTATAGGGAAATCATGCTTGGTCTTTTTTGAAGATAATTTTTACCCCATGAGAATTTGACCATTGGATATGCATCCCCCCTACTTTCGAAGGTGTGGGATCAATTTGATCCCCATCCTCGTGAGCTGCATCAAATGGGGAAAGAGGGATCTCTTTTCGCTCGTGAAAGAGGAAGATCATACACTGTCCGTTCCGCGTGATTAGAATGGACGATTGTGATTATACTATGGTAGATCCCTGTTATTTTCTCCCTTAATCTATGGATCAAATCTTGGTCGTCCGATCTTAGATCGGACAGTAAATGAAAAAGCGTGCCTACCGCCGATTGAGTCAGCGCGCAAATGTGACAACTTAAATAGTCATTCCTGTCACATCATGTGGAAAGTGCATTGTGTTAGCGCGCCATGTCAGCCGCCACGTGGCCCAACAAGATTAAGGCTTTAATTAGGCTATTTTAATTAATTTTTAAAGCTGAAACTTCCTAAATTCATAACTAAATGTAGAAAAATCAAAAAATTCAAACTTTGGCTCATTTCAAAGGTATTTCTTAGTAGAATCTAGAAAAATTATTATTAATTGATTTTGAGCAGTAATTTTGGCTTAATTAAGGTTTAATTAAAAATTTAATTAGCTTAATTATCCCTTAATTAAGCATCCAATTAATCTCAAATTTTATGTGGATGTTTAGGAGGATGGCCTCTATCTCAATTGATTAATCCTTAATCACTCTTAATTTAATTAATGATAATTAATGAATGAACAATGATTTAATTATTTATTTAAGCCTAATTACCTTTGTGGAATAGTAAGAAACTTAGGGAGTGTAATTAAGATATTTTTCCTAATTCATTTCCTAGATTTCCATCACTTTTTTGAATTAACTTAATTGATAATTAATGAGGTAATTAATTGCTTAATTAATTAATTAATCTCCAACACAAAAATCAATCAAAGCCTAATTGAGTGTTTGAAATGACTTAGGGATTGAGGATTGAGGCCTTGTCCTTGATCCCTCTCCCTAAATTAATTTCATCATTCTAATCAAAATATAATCAAAGAATCCAATCAACTAATTAACAAGATTGATTTAACTCAATTTAAAATCCACCTCACACCTAAGAAACCTTTAATTGATCTTGGGTAGCTCCTTGGGTGTTCAATAACCCAAGGTGAGAGATAATGAAATTATGATTAGCTCGTATGTGTAAGAAAATAATAAAAATAGTTAAGTAAGATCCCTTAAGCCTAATTAACTATTAAACATAAGCCAATTGCATTAGGCCCCTTTCATTTCTTAGGAGAAATATAAATTTACTTTTCATGTGGTTGTCATGTTAGCTTATTATTAATTAGTTAATTAACTTAAGGTGATATAGGTAAGGATTAATTAATTCACTTAATTCATACCCTAACCTAATTAAAATATAAAATCATCCTAAATATTTTCATTAAACTAAATTAATTCACACATGGAAAATTGGGTTAGGTTTAGCAAACTTCTTTCATATTTCCCAAATCAAATCAAACTCAAAATTAAAAGTGTCTTTAAAAAACTTTGGTTTATTTTAAATTGCCTTATTTAATATGGTTGTCATTAGGAATTAATTAGGATGAATGAGATCATGTCCTTATATTCCTTTATTTCTTTCCAATCATGTTAAATATTGCTTATCATGTGAAATCATGCATTCATTTCTTTCAAAATCAAATTAAAATGATTTCTTTTATGCCAAATTTCATGTATTGACTTAAATCAAAATAGGTGTGGCTATTGTCACTATTAAATCAAATATTATTTTCAAAAGCCTATAAATCAATTATTATAAATGAAATGATGTTAATTACAAATATCTATGAGTTTACATGTGATGATAATATAAGATATGCAATATGAAGTTCTCTTTCCTTATCTTACATGAATTCACATAGGATTTACAAATGTATAGTTCATTTGAAAACAACACAACATTTGCCTAAATTTATTCCTATGCCTCTCCATGTAAAGATTTAGAAGAATTTCATATCACATATTTAAATCATACAATCAAATTAAACATGATTTTTTCTATGACTTCTTATTCTTGTGGTTCTTTTTGTACATTCATGTATATTTGAGAAAAGTTATATATTAGTCTGGACACCGTCGGGCTGTGAGGCTTTAAGTAACCCTAAGTAGGTCTTGTACCTTACACCCCTAGTGCAGAAAATAATGATGTCGTACTCACTTAAAACTCTTATACATATGTATGTATGATGAGGCCAATGAATAAGAATCATAAATAAAATAAATCAAGCATAATTTTTGCATGGGTTTTCCTATCCTTATATTTGATTATACATCTACATGTATCTAAGAAAAGTGGTATATTAGTCTAGACACCCCGGGGCTGCGAGGCTTTAAGTAACCCTAAGTAGGTCTTGTACCTTACACCCTGGTGCAGAAAATAATGGTAACGTACTCACTTAAAACTTTTATACATGTAAATGTGTATCTAACTAATGGATGAAAAAACCCCTCTTTTTTCAATTAAAAAGACATACATTCATAATTTAATCATATGAAATATTTAAATTCAAATGTACTTCTTTGCATTCATCATTTAAGGGTGCTAAAACATACACTATATGTATAGCTATGCTTAGGGTTTAATCATATGCATGATGTACATGATGGAAAGGAATAAATGAATATGTGTTATGTGATAGTAATTCATTCTAATTTATCCTAAGATGTATTTCTTATTGAATAAAGTTATTTAGAGTGAACCTAAACTTAGGATTAATCAACATATTTAATAAGCCATTCACTAAAGAGAATTGATCAACTTGCTTTAGAAATGGCTTAAGGTAGGGATGAAAGAGAGTCCCTCTCTTTCTTCTCTTTATAATACTTAGTTATTTTATGTAAGCCAAATGAAATAAAAGAAAACATCAATTAAAACTTACAAATAAATTAAATCACTTAAAGAAAAATCAACCCTTTATAAATTAAATCTTCACACTTAGCAAAATTACAACTCTAAAGCCTAGTTGGAACATACCACATAAGCCTTGATACACACACTTTAGACTAAATCACCATTTCTAGCTTTATGTTTGGGAGGTGTATGGTTTGATGTATGCTTCTTTTATGATAAATTATTTTAGACTGGATGTTAAGATGTATGTGTAGTCTGTTATGTTGGCCATCATTAATCATCATGTCTTTTGGGGTCGTGGGGGGGTCGTAATAAAAATATAAATGCTTTTCTGTAAATTGTTGATACCTAAGCATAACCCAAGTTTAGATAGGTGGGCTTGGTTACTCATGTGTGGGGTGCTAAGTTTAAATTATTCACATAACTGCTTAGGTTGTATGGTGTGTTTAGATAACATTTATTTTGCAGGTGTAGCTAGATTTACTTTCCTTCTTTTAATGTAATTTTGCATTAGGATTTGGATAAGTGTTATGTTAGATTAGGATGAGCATTAGTTATAAGATCAAGTCTTAAGTACCATATGATGCCTTTGGAGTGAGCACATCCAAATCAAGACAAAAAGAAGAAAGAAATGGAACAAATCAAAATGAAGAAATGAAAGAAGAAAGAATGAAGAATGACGACCCCCCATAACATTCATCATTTGTAATGATAATTATTCTTTCATTATACCGGGATGTATATAGGGTAGCTCTACCCATATTTCTTTTCGGGTTGGGTACCCGATCGATCATATTTTATTCTTTTATAATAGCTTTATAAAAATTATTTGATATTTTGTTTAGCTTGTAAATTAGAAAAATCATGCCTCTTCATAGTTTCTTTATGATTGCTAATTGTTGTATAACCTGGATGCGATTAGGCTCCTAGGATAAAAAATAAATTTTTATCCTATTAACAACTCATAACTAAAATTTCTAAAATAACTCATAACCTCATGTAAAAGCCTATACATTAAATCAAGATAATAAAATATTTAGCAACCCCTTAGCTAGATGATTGTATTTTTTAATATCATGCATAATCATATTGTTTCACTCTTGCTAAGAGAAGGCTTCCATCTTTGTCAGATATAAATACCTTTTAGAGCCCATGATGGAAGAACACATCTTTCTCTTTTGATTTGGCCCATAACCAACTTCTCATGCATTTAGGCATACAAAATCTCATAGCTTGTGTCAAAATAAAGAGTCCCAAATTAAATAAAATTTGATAAAAATTTACATTAGATTTAAGTCATTATTCATACTCGTCATGCTCTAGCCTCTTAGGGAGTGGGTTTAAGGACTTAGTTTCTTTCCTAAATAAATAACAGTCTAACTATCTTGCAAAGTATATGACTTTCCTACATGGTTTTAAAATGTAAGAGGAGTTAGTTGGCTTCCACTCTAAGCGGTAATAAGTCCAGCAATCGGGTGATTTACTCTCTCTTATGGAGGTAAACCACATTCCCGCTTTAGCCTTAGATTTAGGTCGTGCTTTGGCCCTCACCAAAGCTCCCTAGATTTAGGATCTGAGGTTGTTGTTTCCCTTTGTGGGCTACATGCATAAATCCTCACCTCTTAAGCATCCTAACAATATAGTGTTGTTAGAGTATAAGTCCAAACTCTCTAATAAAATTTCAACTCAAATAAATAAATCTCCTCAATTTCAAATATATAAAGCCCAACCATATGAGAGATTAGAGTGCTCACTAGGTTTCCTAGTATCATGAGCACTCTCTACTCATCTCTTTTGGTTTTGATAATAACTCTCCCCTTTTTGATCCATCCCATTATATCTTCTAAAATACAACCAATTTATTGATAGTCTTATCTTTGAATTCTTTGGAGATAATAATTGCCTACTTTAATCGAGAGTATTCTTAAGGAAATCACTTTCCTTGGGATGTAATTAACTATGGAGGCTTGCCTCCATAGAGAACTTAACGAACCTGGTTTAAATAAACAGTAGGGGAAATTTTTTTAGTATATTCGAAAACCCATCATGCCTTAGGAGTTCTTATTAGGCGATTAGGTCCATTGTAGGGTAGTGACTTCGATCTCTTGAGATAGTACATTATTCCTCAATATCGTACCCAATCATCTTAATAAGTACATCCTCAGATCTGCGTGGTGTCCCCCTCACATATGCACGCACAAATGCAAACCAAAAATGAACACCACAATGGTTAAGTCCTAAACATACCTATACATGCAATATATACTTTTTTAGCATACTTGAATGATGAATGTAAACAAATGTATTTAGAATTGATATTTCATTTGATTAAATTATTTTATTATATTAATTTAAAGCTCTATCTAAATTCTTATGCAAAAGCATAAGCAAAGAGCTTTAAGTTGCATAATTAATCAATTCAACTACTTGAACAAAGTATGAAAGCATGTTTCTTTTTAATAGAAAATGGGATTTTCATTCATTAGCAAGTACATCGCCATTGTTCTACACCAAAGGAGTGAGGTAGGAACCTCCTTAAATTACATAAAGTCATCCCATGGGATGTCGATAATATACTTTATCCTCTGATACATATTATAAAGAACTATAAGAATGAGAATCATGCTAAAGTAGAATTGATTTGAGATTAAATTATGATTTTCATCCACTATATATATATATAAGAATTTTAAGTAGGTACATCACCATTATTTCACACCATAGGAGTGAAGTAGGAACCTCCTTATAGCTACTTAAAGTCGTGCGTCTCTAGAATGTCCAAACTAATATACCCATTATTCTAAAATATATATATGAATGTGCAAACAACTATAGAAATGAAAACTTTACAAAAGTTAGATTCAATTTAATTAATTTATTTGTGTAAATGAATTAAAGTTTTATCTAAATTATAATGTCAAAGATGCATAAAGAAAAGCAAGTACATTGTTCATACTAAGAGAGTGAGGTAGAACCTCCAGGCTACTTAAAGTGAGCATCCTCAGATATCCACTAATATATCTAACATTCTTACTTATGCAAATCAACATACGAACATAAGAAAGAAACTTCACTTCATACACTAAGTTTATATTCACATGCACCTCCTATATATGTATAACTAAAGTCAGAACACATATTCTTATTTATTAAGAAGCTTTTGAAAATATGTTTAAGATTTAGTTGTGATAATAGTCACACATATTTTTAATTAAGTCAACACATGCAAATTGACATAAAGGAACTCATTTTTTTATTTGATCAATTTAAGATGAGATGAATGCATGAATCAAATAACATACAACACTTTAATATGATTGGAAAGAAATAAAAAAACACAAACATACAATCTTATTCAATCCAACTAATTCCTAAGGACAATCACATTACAGAATATTATTTGGTTGATAAATTTAATAAATTTAATAAATTATTTTAAGTTATATTTTATTTAGTTGATAAATATTTTTATAATTTATTGCAAGTTTTGTGATTTTTTTTCTATATTAAATTTGGGCACTGAATAGCACTTAGGAAGTTCAATTTTTTTTTTTTTTTTTTTTGATATTTGAGCGAATTTAATCTTAAACTGATAAATATAACGTATGTGAAAAGACAACTCAAGATGACAAATAAAACTCTCAACTATTAAGCTAAGATACTTTGCACGAAATTGAGTTATTTAACTTGAAATAGATTTCTGCCAACTTTTTTTAAAATATTTAAAAATTGATAGAAGTATTATAATTTTTTCTTAGAAAGTCAAAATAGCATTTTATAGATATCATAATTTAATATATTTAATTTTCAAAATAAATTTTGCTGCTAAAATTTCTAAAAAATAATAAGAAAGTAGTTTCTACACTTTTCATCCTTATATTAAATCGTTTTGTCTCTCCTGTTTAAAAATAGAAATTTATCATGATTTTCAAGAATCTATTTGTTGCAGTTGTAAATATATGAAAATACTGTGATGAAACTATAACAGAAGAAATTACTATCTAAGAAGTTATCGTGCCTATATATATATATATATATATATATATATATATATATATATATATATATATATATAAAGTTAAACAACAGCTTTCTGTTGACTACCATAGCAGGTAGCGAACTCAAATTGAAAAACATTATGTTTTGACCACAGAATCTTAAAAGTAAAGGTTCATCGTAGCTTGAACGATGAGATTTGAACCGCACCGTATGAGAACTCAGTCCCAAACAAGGTCTAACAGCAAAAGATCATTTGACCACATCGCTTGACACCACTAAAATAATACTATTTATCAATCAAAATTGTGTTTTTCCCTTCATGTTAATTACTTTACTAAAAATAATTCTATAAAAATATTATTTTTATATTATTCTACAAAATTACACCCTCACCATTCTTTCTCCCATTATAAATACCCCCAACTCCTCTATGCCATGCCGCGAAAGACAAACCCTACGTTCCCAACTACTTCAATCCATGGAAGAAAGTCCACTCAGTCTTATCCACCTCATATTTTCACTATTTATTTAATTTCTTTTTGTCACTTCCTGCATGCCTTCCAGAAAAATATACTACAGTGATTGAAATTATTTATAAACATAAAAATATTAAAATTATTTATCTAATTTTATAATATTAATCTATATTGTTTATTATTCAAAGATATCATCATACATTAAAAAAAATTATTTATTATGCTTTAAATTATGTTTTTGTATTTTGATATCAACATTTTACTAAATTCTATAAATAATATTATAATTCTAGCTATTAATTGTTAAGTTCAATAACTTTTGATATTATAAAAATATATTTATATCCATTCTTTTAGCTCAGTTGGCATGAATGTGATGGGAATTTCTAACTCGTTCGATTCTCATCATCAAAATGGGATATACCTGTGAAAAAATAAGTGGAGGTCCGAAATATATGAATAAGTTGATGCTAAGTCACTGATGATTATTCATACTGTACGTAATACGCTATAAAAATGAATGGTGCCCAGTAGCCACCTTTAAAAAATTAATTATTATTATTATAATATTGACTATCTATCTTTCACATCCTATAAATACCTCAAACTGCACTAAACCAAGGCACAGCAATCAAACTCCTTTCTTCCAGCTAACGAATCAATAATGGAGGAAAGCAAGTTCAGCCTCATAAAGCTCGTAACTTTCCAGTCCGGCCATCCCTGCTCCACCTTCCTCCTCGTCCTTCTGACCTTCACCACCTCCCTCCTCGCCGCTTTCCTCCTCTCCCGCCGCCGCCGCCCAACCTACCTCCTCGACTTCTCCTGCTTCAAGCCACCACGCCACTTCCGCATCCCCTTCGCCGCCTTCGAAGAGCACGGCCGTTTCATCTTCGGCGAAGAGCTCGGTCTATTTATGCTTCGCGTGCTTGAGAAATCTGGGCTCGGAGAGGAGACTTGTCTCCCTCTCCCCGCTCATTATATTGACCCCGTCCCCGTGCCGACGCTCGCCGGCTCCCGGGAAGAGGCGGAGCTCGTTATCTTCTCCGCCGTCGACGATGTGCTGAGAAAGACTGGCGTTTATCCATCGGAGATAGATATACTGATTATAAACTGCAATAGTTTCTTCCCTATGCCTTCGCTCACCGCCATGGTCGTTAACCGTTATAAGCTCAGAAGCACTGTGAAAAGCTTCAATCTTTCTGGCATGGGTTGCAGCTGTGGACCCATTTCAGTTGGACTCGCCAAGGACCTTTTTGAGGTGGGAGAAGAATTTAAGTTTTATTTTGTTTTATTTATTTTTTTGCATAGTTACCTTTCATTTTTTTATTCACTAATTTATTTTTTAAAATTTAATTTATATAGAAAAATTAAATATGTTTAAATATGATGATATCGATTGAGCTCATTAGAAAAAAATAGAGGCATATGCTCGCTTTAAATTTAATGTTTTCATAAAAAAAAATAAAACATTTTTTTATAAACAAAATAGAAAAATAAGTTTTGCTTTTATAATAAAGTTTTGAATAAAACATATTATGATATTACGTTGTATTTATAATAAATTGTGATACTGATAATATTATTATTTACGTAGGCAAATTAATAGTAATTTATAATTAGTTTTTATAAATTATAATTATTTAATAATATTTTTATGCAATTGTTCTTATTTGCAAAGGTTCATTACAAAATATCTAAAAATAAACACACAAAACTCTTTTCATGCCAAAATATTTTTTTTTACTTTTATAAATTTGATCAAACATTATGATTATTACACTTTTACATCAAGCGTTTTTATAAATAACTGCATAAAGAGCACCTGACATAATTATTTATAAATAATAAGGAAGAGCAATCTCATTTTCAGCACATATCTCACCTACCAGAATCATATCTGACATTATTCATATTGTGATATATAGTGGACCAAAAATACCTTCCAAGCATATCCCCCAAAAAAAATATTCATGTAATTATTAAAAACTTGATATTTATTTTTTATTTATTTTGAAATAAATATAATATAATATAATAAATATTACACTCAACCAAATTAATTCAAAATATTTAAAATAATGTTATTTGTGATGATGTATTCTGACTGATTTTTAATAGTATTTTAATGAATTTGTGAATGAAAATTTATATTTTTTTAATCTGATCAAATTATCTATAATGACTGTTACAAATTACAATTTGACTTTTATAAAAAATTATATATTAATGATAATATATTTTACAATAATTTTATCATTATTTTTTATTTTTTTCTTCATAAAAATATAATTACCACAAACAGACTCTTAAAAAATCTCCCTTTAATTTACATTTATTCAAAATTTGAGTCTAAAAGCTTTTTATTTAATTTTCTAATTTCCTAATTAACGAATTATCAAGATGAATCTCAAAGTTCATGAATCTATTTTAAAAATAATAGAACATTAATTGTTTATATGTTATGCTGATTTTAAATATATTTTTTAGAGTTTTAATAAATACTTTAATTAAAATTTGATATATTTTTTCTCATTTTTTTTATCTTGATCAATTACGTCTTTTACATATGTGAATCTACCATCCCCGCAGGCAAACCCTAACGCCGGCCTTGCCCTCATCGTCTCCACTGAGATCATCACCTCCCCAGCCTGGTACAAAGGCCGAGAACGCTCCATGCTCGTCTCCAACTGCCTCTTCCGCATGGGCGGCGCCGCCATCCTACTCTCCTCCGTCCCCTCCCACCGCCCCCGCGCCAAATATCAACTCACCCACGTCCTCCGCACCCACACCGGCGCCCACGACTCCTCCTACCGCTGTCTCTACCAAGTCGAAGACTCCGAAGGCAATCTCGGCATCTCCCTCTCCAAACAAGTCATGGAATTCTCCGCCACCGCTTTGAAGCAGCACCTCACCCGCCTCGGCCTCCTCGTCCTCCCTTGGGACGAAAAGCTCCGCTTTTTAGCCTCCCGCTTCTCCCGTAAGAAGAAGGTTGGGGCAGCTACGTGGAGTTTCAAAGGCATTGAGCTCTGCACGCCGGAGGAAGGCTGGTGGACAGGTGAAGAGCTTGGGATTGACGGAGGACGAGGTGGAGGCGTCGAGGATGGCTCTGCATAGGTTTGGGAATACGTCGAGCAGCTCGGTGTGGTATGAGTTGGCGTATATGGAGGCGAAGGGGAGGATAAAGAAGAAGGATAGGGTTTGGCAGTTGGGATTGGGGAGTGGGTTTAAGTGTAATACTGCTGTTTGGAGCTGCGTTAGAGATGTGGACGGCAAGGAGGAAGGTGGAGCTTGGACCGATTGTATTGATAGGTATCCTGTTCCAATAATGATAATATATATATATATATATATATATATATACATATATATATATATATATATATTATATAATGTTATCAGAAAATAAATTTTAACAATTTTAATATTTATTCTGATCAAAATTGTGTTAAAATATTTTGATATAAATTTTATAGGATGGTTTTATTGTGTGTATGAGAGAGAGAAATAGTGGTTAGCATTTCAATTGAATAATTGTAATCCTGAAATATAATTTTGGTGAAGGTGGAATGGTGAAATCGTATCTACGACAAATGTGAACTATCTTACTTTATGCCACGTTATTTGAAAAATGATTGTAATTTAGGGTGAAATTTTAAATAAAATAAATTTATTATATGTATGCATATGTTATACAATAGTCATTGTGCGTGATGTATTGAATGAAATGAAAATTAATGATGAAATAAAATGTTTTAAGTTTAAAGTTATGAGAGATTATTACGTGCTACGTATAGATGTAGTTCTAATAATAAATTATCATGACGTATTATATAACAAGCTGCATGATCCAAATTACATGTTTGATGTATGATGTAATATTAACTAGATAATAATACTGATATATATATACGAATACATAATATTTCACATTGAATACACAGTAATTATATATTAGAGTATGAATGTAAAAGTTACATCTAAATTTTACATGTAAATCTATTTGTTTGGACTGAGTTAAATTAAAACTAGTTTTGTCAATTTTTAGTAAGAAAGTGTCATTTGAACTACAATAATAATTCGATTTTTTTTTTTAGGTGAGAATTGTCAAATAAGAAATACATTTATTCCAGATTTTTAGTTAAATACAAGTTCCTACTAATTTGATACACCATAATTGATCAATTGTCACTGTACTTTTAATAATATTTGTAATATAAATGTTGACATTGACGGTAAAATAAAATATAATTTAGAAACATAAATACATAATTGAATTTGAAATTAAGAATGTTACATATGAGAGAACTAAGTCATTAAAAAGAACTTTTATCTTCGATTTTTTTTTAATTTTCTAAATCACTTTGTTTTATTTCTTACTAAAATATAAATAAATTAAAATTTACCAATCAATAATTTTAAATACAAATGTGGAGAATTTGTCATCTTTTTTTTTTATATTAGTAATTCATGTGCGAAAAAGAAGGAAAAAATTATTTGAAAAACTCTATATAATAATGTTTAAATTCTGACCATCACTCTCGACACTATTTTTTTACTCCATTTTGAATTTATTTTCCGTCCGCTCTCTGAAGATTAAAAAATTACAAAAAGAGAAAAATTTTTAACTTTGAAGTATATTAGATTATTTTTTTCCTTTTTTTCAAAATTTTTAACTCTTGAAAACTATTGGAGAGAATGCAATTTTAAAGAGAAACTATCATGTTATTTTAAATTAATTTATTGAAAGCATTTAAAAATGTTCTAGATTAAGGGTATATTTGAGATAGTTTTATAACTATTTTATTTTTTAGAAAGTAGTCAAAAAAAAGAACTTCATTCAAATTTTCAAAAATTTAAAAAATTGTGAGAATCAAAGAAGCTTAGAAATTTTGAATTTTAAAAGAATTTATAAACCAACTTTTAAAAAGCCTTTTAAACAGACCCTAATCTCTTAGAATAAATTCAATATATATATATATATATATTGCATGCTAAAACCACTTAGAAAAAGTTTATTTTAACCTTATTGTGAAATCCAAATACACAAGTGTATTTAAAGGCAAGAAAACTCAAATTTTCACGAAAACCTCAAAGAGGGAAAAAATCACTGTCTACCCCAAGAAAAGCTTTCATTATATGCTTGAGTACAAAATCTTCCAAACCGATTACTAATTGTATATGAGGGTGAATCATTAAAGATTCCTCTCATCTCTACATTCTAATGAGGTGAATCACGAATACTTCCGAGGTTCTCCTTAAGCTCGCCAAATACCAGAGCCTAACTATAGAGGAGTTTTTCTTGAGGACTCGTCTGTGGCCTTTTACTGCCATTAATGCAGACACGATCCGCTCATATGCATTTGGTTCATCGTGGAAGCACAAATCTGGATGAGGTTATTACGCCCATCCCAAATAATTTGAGCAATCTACGGAAAATGTAAAAGCATGTGGAATGTGGATCACTATCAAAAGAAATAACAAGGCAGTCGTGATCTCCCTCCATGACTTTCATATCAACGACGTGAACCATGAAAAAAAATAAGCACGAACACATCTCATGTTAACCTTCTAATACTATTCGAGATGAAGAAAATATCAAGTACATCCACTAAACCAAATTCGAAATTAAGAATATTGTCATTTCCATCACATAATACTACTGATGCAAACAACTCAAAGAAGAAATTGAGGCTCATTCAAAGGAGATATCTACGCCGATTTGTGAAGAATCAATCGACTCAAACAAACATACCTCCAACTGGAGGGCAACCAGGACAATCATCATAGAAATAACAAAACAATCATCAAACAGTTGGAGAAAACAATCGCAAGAACCACACTATCTAATCAAGTTCTCATTACCATCTCAAGAGCGGAGTTAAAGAAGAAATCATTCAATCACTTTTAATTCTAATTAAGGAGTACATGTTCCTCATCAAGATCCACTTGTCATAGGATCGTGACCCATGCTATAATGTTAAGAGAATTTTGATTGACAATGAGTTCTGTGATTTTTACCCACATTTCTTAACATGGGCAAGGAAAAGCTCTAACCCGCCATAACTATCAGACGGTTTGATAATCACCCTAGTAGAGGGACAATCACCCTTTATGTTGTCCGACAAAAGTGGCTCATTTAATCCAATATGGTGGTCAAGTGATTCAAGATATAACGCTATCTTTGGAAACCCTCTAATCAATTTTCCAATACTTGATCTCATCTTAAGATGAAATTTTCAACCCCTTAGAGTTGGAGTGGTCTATAAATCAACAGATAAAGACAATCATGTTATCATAAGCTCAACCACGCCTTCTGACCTTGATCAAGATTTTAATTTTCAAGATGAAGTACCCCAGAAAGCTTTGCCTATAAAAGACTTGCTCTCCGTTGCATTATCAGATGACCAACCACTACGAACAGTACAAGTGGGATCTTTGCTCTCAGACGAACAAAGGAAAAAAATACCCGCATTCTTGCTAAATCAAGACATCTTTGCTTGAGTCAATGTCTGTCGAATTAATGTAATCATGCACTTCAAGATTGATCCAACATTCAAACCAATCATCCAAAAGAAATGGAGTTTTGCACATCATTCCAAACTATTAAACAAGAAGTTAACAAGCTCATGCAAGTGATTCATACGAGTAAACATTACCCAACATGGCTAAAGAATGTCATGGTTAAGAAAACAAATGGAACATGGAGAATGTGTATTGATTAATCGACCTTAAGGCTTGCAAAGATAGTTTTCCTCTTCCTCCATTGATCAATTAGTTGATGCTACGGACATCAAATGGCTTTTTTGAATGCTTACTGGTTACAACCAAATAAAATGAATAACTGATGAAGAATACAAAGATTTCAAGCCCGACATCAAATGTTTATATTGTTACCAAGTTATGCCATTTGGATTAAAAAATGCTAGTACTACCTATCAACGCCTTATGAATAAGGTTTTTAAAGACCTATTAGGCCGCGCAATGGAGGTATATATGGATGACATGTTAGTGAAAAACTTGGAAGAATCACAACATATTTCTGACTTAGAAATATACTTTAATCTTCTTCGACGTTACAACATGCGACTTAACCCAACCAAGTGTGCTTTTGGGATTACGTTAGGAAAATTTATTGGATTCATGGTAACCCACTGTGGGATAGAGGCCAAGCAAGAGAGATGAGAGAGCTCTAAAGCAAGATTCTCAAATCAAACACCACTGTAACCACCAAAATACCGCAATGATCTTGTCATTAATCTTCCGGTTCCATCATGACCACCTTCAGAGACGTTCCTCGTTGTTTGTCATCATCTGCTACCACTAGCAATACACACCAATGACTACATAAATATTGTTCCTTTCTCATATACAATTCTATAATCTTATCAAGATTTTGTACTCAAATCAGATACATAGTAGAAGCTTTTATTGAAATAGTGATTTTTCCCTCTTTTGAGGTTTTCACGAAAATTTTGGAGTTTTCTTGTTCACTTTAAATAATTGTATCCCATTTCACAACAATGCTAAACCTAACTTAGCCCTTTTGACTTAAAACTTTCAATTGAACCAAAATATATTGGACTCCAAATTGATTGTCATTGGATTTATATTTCAATCCAGGACTCATATATAAGTTCAACTAAACTCGAATCAA
Source organism: Cymbidium sinense (assembly GCA_021442155.1). Classification (NCBI taxonomy): domain Eukaryota; kingdom Viridiplantae; phylum Streptophyta; class Magnoliopsida; order Asparagales; family Orchidaceae; genus Cymbidium; species Cymbidium sinense. Next base: position 62,452,934 of record CM038228.1, on the reverse strand, counting down.
ACCAAAATCAAACCAATTGACCCACTTAGGGCCACTTGACCCAAAGTGACCTGAAGGATCCATTTGAGCCATTCCAATCCAACCCAAATTGGATTGAACCAATCTCACCAAAACCTTCCACCATAATTGTTGATCACCCTAGGTTGATCAATTGTAATCAATTGGGTCAAACCAAGTCAACTTAGTCATTTGACCAAGTCAACCCTTAGCCCAAATGAACCAAAACTAGCCAAAACTCATTCTACATCAGATTGATTAATATCAATGATTTGAATCAACCCAAAATTAATATTTAAATATGACTTGACCACCAATTGAGCCAAACTAAGCCTAATTGGTCATTTGATCCAAGTTGACCCAAATTGGTCTAAAGGACTAAATCGGGTCAAATCATGATCTAACCTCAACCAATGGCTCAAGTTTATTCCAAATTGATTATTATTGAACTTGACCAAAGCCATAATAAACTCAATTTGATCAATCAGCCCAATTGGTCAACTAAACCCAACCCAAATTAGCCTAAAGGGTCAATTTGGCAAGTCCAAAATTAAATCCAAATTAATTCAAACTAAGACCACATTCATCTTCAATCCAATTGAAAATGAATCAACCCATAACCAAAGCCAATTTGGCCAATTTTAGTCAAATTTAATCAATATGACCCATATGACCCAAATTGAGCCAAATCCTTGAAACCAAGTCACCCATTCATCAAATCCTGACCCAAACCTATTTGGGATCAGCCCAAAATCAACCCAACCCATTTAAATCTCTCATAGATCCTCTCCCACATAGGATTCCACCCAACCTTATTTAATTCTCCCCCATCACATGCACTAAACTCCTCCCCAATATTTGCATTGAATAAAACTGATCATATGGCAGCAAGAGAGGACTTTCGAGCAAAAATTCAAAGTCTTCAATCAATCCATCATCTATCCCAAGCAAGATGGCAATCAATTTGAGCTAAAAAAGTTCAAAAAATAATGGATTTTTGGCCATTATAAAAGGAGGAGAAAATAAGGCTTCACACCTCTTCCTACCACCAATATTCATCCCCAAGAGCTCCCCAAAGTAAAAAGGAACTCACACCTCTCATTTTTAAGCTCAAAATACAAAGAAGCTTTTGATGAGATGGTGAACATTAGAGAAGACGACATTCCAAAGGGAGACAAAGGTTAAAAATCATTCCAATGCTTCCTCACATACCTAAGAGTTCACTCGGGTCTTCACCACCGCCGAAAACCATCCCCGGTAAGGTAAATTTCACCAAACTTTAGCCAACCTTAGGATTTCTTTCATTTTGTGTTAATTTTCTTACAATTTTGAGAATTTTTCCTAAATAATTTTACATTTTTAATTTAAATTATGTCAATTATAAAATAGAATTTTTTTCGGTATGAATCGACGTAAAAATTGGTCCATTTGGACAAGGTTTCACTTAAAAATCCAATTTTTCCTTTTTAAAAAAAACTATATTTACTATTCATTGACAAATACAATAGAAGTGATCCTACGGTTCATGGGATCGATGGCTGATTACATCCGCCTTCGACGCTCGATATGATCTAGATCCCGATCGCATGATCTAGACATGATCTGTTCTCGAATGGAACGGTCCATAGCAAACTATGGGTCGCTTCATCTGACGTTTTCACCGATGGCTTACGTGAGTGCCGCGTAGTTTTTTTATGATTTAAAAAATTAATTTAAATCACCTGAAATTTAAAAAATTTATAAAAAATAAAATACTTAACCAAAAATTACAAATAAGGACTCGTTGGATTTGACTTTTTGAGAGGAATCGAACAAATCTAAAATCCTCAAATTTCACTAAGGATTTTGAGCTTAATTTGAGTTTTAGTGAAAATCAAATTTCATTAATTAAACCAAAAATATATGTCAGATAAAGTTGAAATTTTTAAGGATTGAAATTAAAGTTAAAACACCCCTACCATAAAAATTCAAGTGAAAAGGACTTCTAGATTGGGAGAAATTAAATTTTGAAGTTTAGATTGTCTATTTTAATAAAATAAATTAAATAAAAATTCAAAAATTTAAAAAAAAAACCTTCAAAATGGCTTAAATCACTTCAATTAAGTTTAAGGACTTAGTCTCATAGGGAGTGAGTTTAAGGACTTAGTCTTCTTTCTAAATAAACAGTAGCATGGCCATCTTGCAAAGCATAATACTTGCCTACATGGATTTAAAGCGTAGGAGGAGTTAGCTAGCTGCCACTCTAAGTGGTAATAAGTCCAACAGTTGAGTGATTTATTCTCTCTTGGAGGTAAACCATATACCCATTTTTATCTTAGATTTAGGTCGTGCTTCGGCCCTCGCCAAAACCCCCTAGCTCAGGATCTGAGGTAGATATTTCTCTTTGCGAGCAACAAGTATAATTTCTTACCTCTTAGGCATTTTCACAATCTTATGTTATGGAATTATAAGCCCTGGCAATCTAATAAAATGTCAACTCAAATAATTAACTCTCTTCAATTTCAAAAATATAAAGCTCAATTATAAGGTAGATTGGAATGCTTATTGGGCTTCCTAGTATCATGAGCATTTCCTACTTTCTTTCTTTGGATTCCAAAAATAAGTCTTCTGCTTGATCTATCCCATTTGATTTTCTAAAATAGCTAATCCTTTGATAGTCTTAACCTTAAAATCTTTGAAGACTGTAATTGTCTACTTTAATCGAGAGTATTCTTAAGGAATTTTTATTCCTTAGGATGTAATTAACTATGGGAGCTTGTCTCTATAGAGAGCTTAACGAACCCAGCTTAAAATAAACCCTACTTTTCTTTTCCATGTAAAGTAGGGGAAAGATCTCTAGTATATTCGAAGACCCATAATGCCCTAGGAGTCCTTATTAGGTGATTAGGTCCATTATAGGGTGGTGATTTCTATCTTTCGAGATAGTACATCATTTCTTAATGTCATACCCGATCATTTCAATAAGTACTCCCTAAGATTTCTGTGGTGTCCCACATCCCAAAAATAAATACCATAAATTTTTCTGGCGACTCCGTTGGGGATGGTTTCTCTCTCCATCTTTAATAGAAAATTATTTTCTCCAAGCATCGATAGTGGACTTATATTTTATATAGGCCCAAGACTATCATTCTTTCCATTAGCACTTAGCTTATTTCATTCTTAAGCAAAGCTTGCCAACATCTTTTAGGTTTTAAGACCTCACTCCATGTAGGTCCTAAAATCCCTATTGGATTCTCCCAATAGGTGAAAATTAAAATTAATCAAGCAAAGAAGATGACCAAAATTAATAACCTCTTCACCATTCTGATGGTGAGGCAAGGTTCATCCCATGAACAATAAGAAAATAAAACCCTTCTACAAAATAACATGTCTTTCCAAAAGCACTTTTTCAAAATCCACATAATAAGATATCTATACACAAAAATTTATAAGAAATTTTCAAAAAGGAATAAAACACATATAACCAAATCTCGTTTAACAAATCCTATGATTGTTACAATGAGGCTTCTTTTTAAATCAAAATTAACCATTTTTAATGTCTTTTTTTCAAAAGCACATTTTCTTTGGAAATAGCTATCCCCATCCCACACACTCAAATTTGTTAGATGGAGATTCTATTTTTGAATAAAATCATGATATAAAATTGAAACTTCACTTAGCATACTTCACATGTGCTAGAGTTGAAGTTTCCCCTCTTTTCAAAAAGCAATAAATCATACACACATAAAAGAGAAGTCAAGACATATTTGAACCCCCTACTTGACATACCCAAATTTGTCAAATGGGAGTTCCCCTTCCTTTGGAGAAGGCAGAGCAAATTATATTCTATTTTCATTTGTCTCATAAAACTCCTTGCCAAAGTCTTGGACCTCAAAACACATTGGGAGCTCATTTGACATGTCCAAGTATATCAAATGAGAACACCTTTTTTTGAAAATCATAAGAACAAATTGAACTCCATTTAACATACTAGAGTTTGTTAAATAAGTTTTTTTTTCAAAATCATAAACACATTTGACTATCACTTAACATACCAAATTTGTTAAGTGTGAGTTTCATTTTCAAAAATCATAAATACATTTAACTTTCACTTAACATACCAAATTTGTTAAGTGAGAGTTTCATTGTCAAAATCATAAGCACATTTAACTTTCACTTAACATACCAAATTTATTAAGTGAGAGTTTTTTCATTTTTAAAATCATAACCACATTTAACTTTAACTTAATATACCAAATTTGTTTAGTGAGAGTTTCATTTTCAAAAATCATACACACATTTAACTTTCACTTAACATACCAAATTTGTTAAGTGAGAGTTTCATTTTCAAAAATCATAAACACATTTGACTTTCACTTAACATACCAAATTTATTAAGTGAGAGTTTCATTTTCAAAAGTCGTAAACATATTTAACTTTCACTTAACATACCAAATTTGTTAAGCGAGAGTTTCATTGTCAAAATCATAAACACATTTAACTTTCACTTAACATACCAAATTTGTTATGTGAGGGTCTCTTTTTCAACACACATTTGATCCCTATTTTAACATACCAAATTTGTTAAATAATGATCCAATTTTTTTTATGTCAAACCACACTTGAGCTTTCACTTGACATATCAAATTTGTTAAGTGAGAGTCTCATTTTCAAAGAAAAACAAATATATCTCAAAAATATTTGGGACTTTCACTTAGCATACCAAATTTGTTAAGTAGAGACTCCCACTAAATTTGTTAAGTGAAAGTCTCATCATCAACAAATCAAACATATGTGGCCTACTTAACATACCAAATTTGTTAGTAAGCCCCATTTTCAAATCAAAATATCATACAATCAAATCTTAACAAGCAAAAATATTTCAATTACACAATTACAACCTCTTCTTAGCATACCCAAATTTTCTAAGTAAATGTCTTTCAAACTATCAATATTTTCAAACAAGATGCACAAAATATAAATATATCCAAGAAAATCTCCCCTAAAATTTCAAAACCCCACCCAACCTACCTAAATCGGTTGAGTATGGGTTCCAAATCGAAATCAAATGGCAAAGACTCTCCTCCATATCCAAATCTCTCCAATGAACCCGACTTAACACATTTGAATTGTTGAGTGTGGGTTCAAAAAACTATTACTTTGTGGAACAAATATTAGAAATTTGATACAAGTTATATTTCCACAAATGCGACATACAAATGACCGGTAGTCTTTAGTTTTTACACAAGCTTAGAGTATGTGTTTACTTTTCCTTTATGGATTTGGCCTTGGATCGGCTCTCCCATGACTTTCCACCTCATTCATTTTGGAGGTTTGAGGGGCTAGGATCACTTGTGGGGACCACCCTCACAACGTCAGCAGTGTGGTGGCCGGCGCAGAAGCCGGTCATCATTGAGATGTCGTCTGACTTAAAGTTTCCCTCACTAAAGAGGAAGATTGTGGTAGTTCTGTAGTGTTCTTCAGGCAGCACTCATGGTTCCCCTTTACGCCTGCACTCTTGGCTCCTTTCAAGGGAAGGCTACCTATCTTGAGGATAGTCTCCCCACCATGAGGTTGGGTCTAGTTCTCGTGCTGCCCCTCCTAGTAGGACTTAGCACCCTGGCAGATCAGATGCGGCATCATGACCATAGAGCTAGAGCGGCATCCCGGTCTGCGGAGTTACCTAGGATAGTGTCTCCTCTTATCACGAGAGAACAAGTTTCACCCCTCTCACTTTGATGGAGAATACATTAGGAGGATCTCTCACCTCACAGTTCATTTTGAGGCTCCTATCGGGTGAGAAGGTTGTATGCGCTCAGTTCTCCAAGTTGGCGGAGCTTCTGGATGATCAGTGGGGCTCAATTTGATTTGTTATTATCCATCACCTTCAGGCACATCCAGAGAGGCGGGGGAGGCCTGTGTATCGATTGGCTAGAGAGAGCGTAGGTACACTGATTGGTAGCCTCGACCCTCATGGACTTTCTTGATTGGCGCTTTGCCATTCTATCATTACATTAGTACTACCCACCATAGAGGCTCTTGCCCAAAGAAAGCTAATGTTGCCTCCACACACCCGATCCACTCCTCGCCCACCATCACTATTCAAGTCCACCATCCGCAGGTGCTACAAAGGCAAAGACATATCAGGGGAGAAAGCCCCATTGGTGATCACTGACCAAAACTTCATCTACTCCCAAGGTGAGGAGTTCCCCTACTCGACCTCTACTTTGTCTTGGTGAAGAAGGAGTGGCGACCCATGCGTCGTGGTCACCACCACAACCATCCTCGAGGCGGTGATAGGTAGAAGGGGAAAGGGACAGTTCTGCAGTCCCCATGGCAGTGGGTCTCCCTAGGGACACTACTCCACCCAAGTGCAGCCACGAGCATGTCTTTTCCAGTAATCATAACCATCCTAGAGTAAGCACTCTAGTGATAAGCGGTGTTAAGTGCATCTCCGTTAGTGAGCACAGCCCCTCCACCAGTTAGCAGTGTGTATTTGTACCATCACAGTTAGATCGTTCCATATAAGAGATTTTGGAATAGTACTTTATAGAGAAAAGAGAGCTTCTAGGGAGTGATCGATCAGATTGTGAGGAGGGAAAGGTCAGCTTTGATCTAGATGAGGATGATCTTTTTGAGGATTCGATTGAAGTCCACATGGTTGATACTAGGAGTTCCCTTCATAGAGATCAACATAGTCAAGAAGGTATTGTGGTTGAGAAAGATGATATTGTCCATTCAACCCAACACCTCTGTCAGTAGCTTAAACAAAAGGATGATCAGATCAACTAGATGGAGAAGAGGATGGAAGACTTGTTAGTAGCCCTCCATGCACTTCAAAAACAGGCCTCAGTATTGCAGCATATTCCACTAGAGATAGATCATCCTGAGTTAGCACATATCCTAGATCAGCCCAAAAGCGCTTCTCTAGTAGATCAAGATAGTGGTAGCCTGCATAGGAAGGTGGCATCTCCATGCAAGAAAAAGATATCAAACAATTGGTGGAAAAGCAAGTGAATAATGCATTAGTGTAAGCCCAAGGTGGCTCATCTATTCCAAAGGGTAGACCCTACCTAAAGGAATTTGATGGTGTCCAATATCCTAAGGGTTTTGTGCCTCCTTCCTTCAAAATTTTCGATGACAGTGGGAACCCCCGACAGCACATAGCACATTTTAGGGCCAGATGTTGCAATGCCGGTGGCAGCGATGCACTTCTATTTTGTCTCTTCATCAGTAGTTTGATAGGCATCACATTTGATTGGTACTCTAAACTACCCAATGGTTCAGTGAAGACATTTGATGAGTTAGAGTAGCTCTTTATTAAGAGATTTGTTGGAGCTCAGCAAAGATTAACTGTGGGCGATCTCATTATAGCTCAACAACACCCCGGTGATTCCATTATTGATTACATTCTTAGATAGTGCAATTTAAGTATAAAATATAAACCATAGCTGTTTGAACAGTATTCCATTGAAATTCTACTCAAGAATATTCATGGCGATGCCTTCATGCTTAAAGGATTACCATTAAGACATTTGAGAAATTAACAATAAGGCGGCTAGTCTACAAGGAGAGGTCAAACAGTTACCTTTCTCAGATTAATTAGCCAAGCTCAAACCGTAGAAAGCATCTGAGAAAAAGCCAGAGGTAGTCACAACAGTTGACAAGGGGAAGAAGCTAGCCAGGGTTCAGCCAGACAGACCTCGAGCACAGTAGCCTCCTCTATCACCTCCTTTGCCACCACCTCGTCATCAGCCGCCACCTCATTTCCACATGTCCTCACCGCCACACTGGTATCCTCATCCACGCATCGGTGAGTACTCTATCCACCACCACGTAACTACCATTTACATACTCTTGCTGACAAATTGAATAAGGCTTATTCATTCAAGCGAGAGGTAGTCAGGAAAATCTTTAAGAACATCTTAAAGAAGCCTGATTTTCAGTTATCATAGCCTAGGAGGCTAGAGGATGTGGGCAAGAGTCTTGATCCAAACTTTTGCCCCTACACCATATGTTAGGTCATGTCTTAGAAGATTGCTTTACCTTTAAGGACTGGCTTGAGCGTAGCTATAAGTCGGGTGCCATTGTCATCCCCAAGAAATATTTACTAGAACAACCCTCCAGTTTTGTTAGGGTAATCCTTGGGGATACAAACGATCTTCTCAAGAGAAAGAAAGGTTGGGAAATCTCCCTATCCTGTACCTCGAAGAAAATCATCTCTAAGATCAAAAGTTACCCATAGAGGTGCCTAAAATAGCTCAAGCCTCCAACTCTAAGGAAGGTTTGCAAGTTGCTAAGAATAACTTGAAGGAGGTACATGCCTGGCAGTAATAACAGCAATCCACCTTACTTGCCCGGGATAGCATAGTAGCACAACCACCATCCGAGTCTAGCACTCCATCCACCGTTGCATCTACTACTTCTTCTTCCACTAACTCCTCTACTACCAGCAGGAGCGTTGTATCAGCGAACAAGGGCACTAAACCCCTTCCCCGCTTACTTTATTAAATTTTTACCATGTATCTCCATCTAAGAAGAAATCGATGAAGAAAGATTTCACTTACATCTTGTCCACTTATGATACTCTAGATTTTATTCCTCTCAAAAACTCTCCAAGTCTACAAAATAATAATGATAACTCTAGTTCCAATCATTCCTTTTCTGATTTATAAATGGATTTTTCATTCCTGAATCATTTGGGTTTGCCCTTTGAGATTGATTTGGAGTCATCCGACTCTGATGATCACATAGGAGAAGCTGTAGGTGAACCTAATGAGCAGGTAGAACTTTTCACTAAATCATCTCAAGAAGTCGTTGAAGTCAACCTCTGAGCAAAGTTCTACCTCTAGGGTAGCACCTCGGGATAAGGGGTAAACAAGTCATTGGTTTTAGTGATCAAGAAACCCTCCAGATGCTCCACCCATGGATATGCTTATGGAGGATCAACCGAGTTGACTATAATATCTCGCTCACTAAGAAAGTTTTTCAAAAAAGCATATATGATCATCCAAAGAGATGAGAGAGTCATTGATCAAAGCTCTTCTTGATCCAGAAATATGCTTAGCTTAGTTGATGGCTATTGGAGAGGAGGCATGTTATTCAAGAGAATCCTGTGGAGTTATATTCACAGATGAAGACCTTCTTTAAGGAAAATCGAGCACAATCGTCCCCTCTACATCACAGTGGACATGGGCAGATTCAGGCTCTCTAGGGTATTAATTGATCAGGGTGCATCGGTGAACATTATGAGTCTGAAAACCCTTGCTTTCTTGAGGATCAATATCTCGAACTCTGAGATCGGATGATGTTGAGAGGATTTAATGAACAAGGCGAGAGGGCTTTAGGCTCTATAGTGTTACCGCCAGAGATAGATGATTGGAAGATAGAAACAAAGTTCTACATAATAGACTAAGATACATCATTCACTATTTTGCTTGGTAAGCCTTGGATACATGCAAACAACACAGTTTCATCTTCTTTGCACCAGTGCATCAAATTCAGAAGTGGTGGAATTGAGTATTGTGTCAAAGGAGACTTAAAGCTATTCTCAATTAGAGAGGTCGAGATTTATAAAGATGCAGCCTACTATCTTCCTCCAAATCAAAAAGTCTATTCTCGCGAGCTTGGTGAATGTTCAAAAAAAAAAAACAAAAAAAAGAAGAAAAAGAAAAAGAAAAGAAAAAAAAGACAAAATGAAAATACAAGTGAGCGAGAATCAAACACCAAGAAAGAGGTAGAGCCAGATGTTACATTCCGCCCACAGTTTGTTCCTCCATATAAACACATGGGTAGGATGACTTGACCCCTACTAGGTAGAGGAAGAGATAAATTTAAAGGCAATTCTAGAGGTGAAAGACCTCTTTGTTGGTGGCCAACCAATAGGAGCTATGTTCTAGCTCACAGGAGTACCCCCGCTATCCACATAAACTTAGAGTCCAATTCAAAGGTTGAGTCTCATGTGGTTAGCACGTCAACCAACCCCTCTCAATAGGTCCCTTTAAAGGTGACATTCGAGCTAGACAGTGATGAAGACCAGGCCTCCAAGCAAAGCATGAGTGTATCTGAATCATTATTATGTAGAACAGTTAGGTAGCAGTTGGCAACTTTAGGTCTAACCTCACTTTTTTCCTAGAAAGTTGAAGGTTTAGTAGTTAAGGAGGCCCCCAAGTCATCCATAGATGTCAAGAAAAAGAGATTTTTTTTGGGAGCATCATCCTCAAGTCAGGAAGCCGATGTAAAACTTGAGGATGATTCATATAAAGATTTAATAGAATTACCTTTTGATTGGTACTCATCTTGTGTTCTTAATTTAGCAAAGAAGGGATTAATCATATATACTTGGTCTAAACATAGGTCAGACTACTTTGAAAGGCTATAGGGCAACCAAAGCAAACATCCTCAATCAAGACAAGGACTAGGATTTGACAAAGTGGGTCCAGTCAACGATGACAATCATTGCATAGTCATCATAAATTATTTAGAGTCTGATAGGTTCTTCTCAAATCATGCTAACTCTTATGAGGAGGTATGTTTAAAAACTTCAGATGACCCAAAGTGAGCCTAAAGTTAGGGACACATCGCCCGAGTTCAAAGAGATCAGATCAACCATCAATGAACTTAAAGAAATCAACTTGGGAACTGAAGACAATCCACATTTGACATACATCAGTTCCTTGTTAAATGAAGAAGAAACTAATGACTTAGTTAGGCTATTAGCTGAGTTTAAGGATTGCTTTGCATGAAGTTATGAAGAGATACCTGGTCTATCCCCTGACATAGCAGTCCATAAACTAGCAATAGAACCTAATGATAACCCTATCAAGCAGGCTCCTAGACACATGTGATTAGACATTGAACAGCAGGTCACTTCTGAAATCAAGAAAAATATCCTACCTAGTTGGTCAGTGTCGTCCAGTTAAGAAAAAGAATGGTCAAATTCACATATGCCTCTATTTTAGGGATCTAAATAAGGCATTTCCTAAGGATGAATTATTACTTCCTATATCATAATTAATGATAGATGTACATTCTCATCATCAGTATTCTCTCTTTATGGATGGGTCATCAGCTACAAAATCAAGATGGCCCAGGATGAAAGAAACACTATTTTTTGAACCGATAATTTATTATTATAAGGTCATGCCTTTTGACCTTAAAATGTGCCACATACCTACCAGCATTTCAATGAACTCATTCATCATCAAGTTGAATGCTACGTCGATGATCTCAGTGTCAAAAGTAAAGAAAAGGAAGATCATCTCTTTGACTTGAGAGTAATTTTTAAACGATTAAGATAATACAACCTCAAAATGAACCCCCTGAAGTGCCCATTCGGAGTAGCTTTAGGAAAATTTTTTGGGTTTGTTGTCTGACATCGGGGATTTGAAATCGACCTGGAGAAGATTAAGGTTATCTTAGAAATTCCACCTCCTAAAATTCTAACTCAACTCAGATCATTCCAAGGGCAATTGGTGTATCTAAGATGCTTCATATCCAACTTATCAGAAAGATGCCACCATTCTCAACACTTGTCAAAAAGGATGTCAAGTTCAAGTGGGACGACAAGTGCTAACATGCCTTCAAAGACATCAAGTAATATATCGATGGCCGCCAATTCTAGCAGCTATCAGCAATATTATATCCTACATTAGATGACTCCCTTGGTGCTTTGTTGGCCCAAGCCAATGATGAAGGGAAAGAAAATGCTCTCTATTACCTCAGTCATTGTCTAATCCCTATTGAGGTGAACTACCCACCTATTGAAAATCATTGCCTAGCTTTAATCTTTGCATCCTAAAAGCTATGACACTATATGCTTTCTCATAAGGTGAACTTGATCTCCAAAATCAATCTACTGTAATATCTCATGACATGGCCGACGCTATCCGGACGATTGGCACAGTGGTCCATAATTTTATCGCAGTTTGATATCACATTCATACCCCTCCATGCCATGAAAGGACAAGCACTTGTAGATTTCTTAGCAGCGCATCCACTCCTTGATTCTCTGATGATCCCATTTGGGGTAAATTGAGGAGATGTACTTTGATGGTGCGCTTCCTCTCAAAGAGGAGAAGAACCATAATTTACTATCCCAGGAAGAGTAGGTAGTTCTCTAACTCCGTGATGTGATGAGATTCTCATATCATCTGTCCAATCCATGCACCAACAAAGAAGCTGAATATGAGGCCCTCATTTTCGATCTAGAGTTAGTCATTACACTATGCATCTAGAGTATCAACATCTTTAGGGATTCTTAATTAGTCATCAATCAAATCATTGGGTCCTACAAAGTTATAAAACCTAAACTCCATCATTACCATAAGTACACTATAGAGTTATTGGCCTAAATCCTAGAGGTTACCATTTACAAGATTCCTCGAGGAGAAAATGCGATGCTAGATGCATTAGCCAAGCTTGCAAAGTTGGCATGTCAGGAAGATGAGTCCATTCCAATAAGGGTCCAAAATAGACAAGTCTTATCCCTTGTTGATCTTTGAACTCATCGAGATTCTCTCTTGAAGGGAGGTTTTGCCAAAAGGATGAGGAGTCAGTGGAGGCAACCATTCATGGATTATCTACATATGCAAACTACCAAGAGAAATCACTAGCAAGGTGAAGCAGAGCCCTTTCTATGCTCTCATGGATGGCACCTTGTACCGAGTCCTTGATTATATATGGTTACGTTGTGCGGACAAACATGATGCTAGGATCGTGCGACACTCAAGTTTATCGAGCACACACCAATCGAAGATGAAAGCCAAGATCAAGAGACTAGGATACTACTGGCCTTCGATGATCACAAACTACATGGACGTAGCTAGGAGATTCCACCAATGTTAGGTACACGGTGTGGCCCTACATCAACCACCCAACATTTTACATCCTACATTGGCCTAGTGGCCATTTGAGTGTTACGGTACTGACATTGTGGGTTCGATCGATCCTCCTTCTTCCAAAGGTCATCGATTCATTTTAGTTGCTACTAACTACTTTTCCAAGTAGGCAGAGGCAATCCCACTTAGAGAGGTCACATCTCAACATGTGCTCTAGTTTTTTAGGAACCATATCGTATATAGGTTCAGGGAGCTTTGATGAATTATATCCGATAATGGTACTACATTCAATAGCACCAAAATTAACAGCTTTGGTCGGAGACATAGCATAGATTGGAGATATTCTACCATCAACTATCCAAGGGCAAATGGGTTAGCAAAATCCTTCAATAAAACTCTCATTCAAATACTGAAGAAGACACTAGATAACAATAAATGATGATGGCATGAACAGTTTGTTGAAGTCTTATGGGCTTATCGTACCACATATAGAACTCCAACTCAATATACCCCTTTCTTCTTAGTGTATGGGTCCGAAGCCGTTCTACCATTAGAAGTCTAACTCCCATCACTAAGGATAACCATGGGTAGTAAAATCACAATAGAACATAATGCCAAGTTGCGATTGGAAGAGCTCGAAGGTTTGGAGAAGAGATGCCTATGGGCATGCCAGAACCTCGAGTTATACAAAGCCAAGATGATTCAAGCTCATAATAAGTTGGTCCGTCCTAGAGCTTTTCAAGTATGAGAGCTTATTTTAGTTCTAAAGAGACCAATTATTATCTGTCGGAAGATAGGAGGCAAGTTTGAACTCACTTAGGAAGGCCCTTATGCCATAGAGAAGGCCTACCAAGGATGATCTTATCAATTCATAAATTATAAGGGAGTGCGCCCAATGCTTCCAATCAATAGGCTCTACTTAAAAAAATGCTATTCATAAATCTTGTTTGAAAATGATTATCAATAAAACTTCTTTTTATATCAAAATTCCATTTCTTTTGTGTTAGAAATATCTTTTGCTTGTGAATCCGCCACGATATATTTAGGGTAGGTATAAGAGAACCCAAGAGGCATCCTATCCCTCCACAACACAATTACAAACTACAAAATGATCCTCCGGTGCTATTAGGATAGGTGTAAGAGAACCCAAGAGGCATCCTATTTTGACTACTACAACTAAGTTAGGTGTAAGAGACAGCGACATCCTTTCTTGGGGAGTCTTTCCCCTGCGACACCATTTCATCCATTCTTCGACGTGTTTAGGATAGGTGTAAGAGAACTCAAACGGCATCCTATTCCCTCTTTCACAACACAAATGAACATATATCTTTTATCTCAGGCTACTTTGATGTGAGAGCAAGCTCCTTGGGCACTCACTCATTAGCTGCTCTAGGTCAGTTCTACATACTACCTCGCTAGTATATCACCCCAGTGGTCACTTGTTGGAGGATGTGAGTCTCCGCACTTTCTTCCTAACTTGACCATTGTAAATCAATGAGCACCTTGTTAGTACGGTAAATTACACTGCCCAGCCAGTGAGCTACCTCATGTTGACTTTGCTTAAGGAGATATGAGTCCTCATGCTTTCTTCTTGAACTAGCCACCATGCCCTAACTAGGTTGAGTATATTTGCGGTTTAGGGTAAGTCCCCCAGAGGCTCCTTTCCTCTTGATAATATTTGAGTCGATGTAAGTCCTCCAGTGGCATTCACTCAGTAGTCGCCCTAGGTCATATGGCACTTGTTGAGCTGAAGACAGACTATCCTAACAATTAGTTTTGCTTTAGGAGGATGTGAGTCTCCGAGCTTTCTTCCTAGGCTAATTATTGCAAATCGACGGGCACCTTAGGTTGGTTTATGTTCGTTATGCTGGTAGTGACTCACCCGGTGGATACACCACTCTTGACCGATGTGAGTCCCTGTGCTTTCTCCTTAAGTTGGCCACTGAATATCTATTTGATATATGACTAGCCATGTCATCTTCTCTAGAGTGTTGGATTAAGCCTTTAGTCAGCCCATCCCTTGCGAGCATTCTATTTGGATCACGTCCTTTGCATCCCCATTTAGACACTACCCGGGTTACTTTTGGATTATACAATCCCCCCTTCCTGGTAACCACCCCTGTGGTTGGAGAATTTTTTCAACGGATGTGCAGATTATCTTTTGGTTCAATAAATCTGAGATAGATCTAGGCTGATATAAGCTCATTCTTAGTTTGATCCCTCGCAAACCAATAGGATCCACGTTAAATCAAACTAAATAAACAAACAAAATTAATTCGCTTATAGATTAAGAATTTAAGCCCCTAGTGGCCCCTTTCCTAAGCAGACATCCTATCTTTAGGGCAGTGTCATCAAAACTCCCTATAGAAATTGTCTAACTACTTTGAGTTGATATAAGTTCCTGTTGGCACTCTCTCAGTAGTCGCGCTTAGGTCGGGTTCTACTTGTTGTGCCGCCAACGAGTTACCCCGGCGGTCGTCTTTGCTTCGAAAGATATAAGTCTATTATGCATTCTTTCCAGCATGATCATTACAAATGAGGCGACCTTAGGTGGGGCGATTTGTTACCTGGCGAATCACCCTGGTTCCTTGTTTAGGAAGATATGAGTCCCCACACTTTCTTCCTTACTTGACCATTGCAAATTGAAAGGCACCCCTTAGGTTAGTTAGTTCTACCTAACACCTGGTAGACTATCCCTTTGGATTTCTAAATCTAAGATAGGTATAGGCTAATATTAGCTCTTTCTTAGTAGATCCATCGCAAACCAATAGGGTCCATCTAAAATTAAATTAATTTTGACTATTCTTGAGTTGATATGAGTCCACAGTGTCATTCACTCAAATAGTCACCCTAGGTCGGGATTGATTTATTGTGTCATGATAGATCACCCCAACGGTTAATCCTTACTTTGGAAGATGTAAGTTTGCTATGCTTTCTTCTTAGTACAGTCATTGTACACCGAAAGGCAATCCTTAGACCGAATAGTCCTACCTTGTGGCTAGTAGACTACCCTTTTGGATTTGTAAATTTGAGACAAGTCAAGGCCGACATAGCTCCTTCTTAGTAGGTCCATGCCGATAGGGTTCACAACATACACATCAAATTAAATCAATATAAATCAAATTAATCATCATGACTACTCTTGAGTTGAGGTAAGACCCCCAGCGGCGCTCACTCAATAGTCGCCTTAGATAGGGTCTGATTTGTTGCGCTAATGATAGATCACCCAAATAGCAGATCCCTACTTTGGAAGATGTAAGTCTGCTATGCCCTTCTCCTAGTACAGTTGTTGTACACCGAAAGGCAACCCCTTAGGACGGATAGTCCTACCTTATGGCAGGTAGACTATTACTTTGGACTTATAAATCTAAGACAAGCCAAAGCCCCTGTGGCTTCTTCTTAGTGTAGTCCATCACACACCGACAGGTTCCATAATAAAATAAATTCAAAACCAACATCCCCAGTAGAGTCAAATTAAACACATCAAACAAATCAAATTTTCCCCCGATGAGGCGTAAATCAAATTAGTCTCCCTAATGGAGCTTAGATCTAAATCAAACAAATCCAATCGAGTGTACATTCCTAGCGGATATGCCCTAAATCTAGAACCCTCTCCCAATGGAGCCATAACAAATTAAACCAACTTACCTAGTGGAGTCTAATCAAACAAATCAAACAAATCTAATCAAATTCTTATCCCCAACGGATAGCTTGAACCTGTTTCCTAAGTAGAAGGTTCAAGTACCCAATCAATGGATACACCACAAATCCTCAGCTTAGATCTATCCCTAGTGGATAAACATGTTTCTCAAATGAAGGTTCATGTACTCTCCCAGATACACCCAAACAAATCATACTCAAAATCAAACTCGGTCCATATCCCCATATTGAACTATTTCTATGAAGGTTATGCAATCCCAGATTATTTCTTTCTCTCTTATGCCCGCATAAAGAACTTTATGGATGATTCTATCACCTTGGTTTGGGTATAGATCACTTCCAGTGTTTGTTGTAATCTTCTGGATGTTGTTGATCATTTCGATCAACGCCAATACGTGTGGTGTGTCTTGCCAATTACACCACACCTATTGGGGGTCCTTTTGTTGATCTCACTTTTGGAGTGAGCTCTTAACCTCCTCTTCTTAGGCTTAGGACTCTTCTAGACACTAAGAACTCCTTAATCATAAGACACTTCTAATGATTAGGTGAACACTTAACATAAGCCTAGAGACTTAGAAGTGCTAATCATAAGATTAGGTTATGCTTTAGGGCTTAAGGAAATTACTTATCCCATAGCCTAAACCCAATCTAGATACACTTTCTCAAATCAATCCTAGATTCACTTCTCAAACCAAATCTCAAATTCAAATTCAAATTCTAAATCTCTTTTCAAATTTGACTCCAAATGATTGAAACCCAAAATCAAATTCAAATCCTAAGATCCTTCCTAAGCCATAGAACCACATTAGACAAAACTCCTTTAGATAAATCAAACAATTGATCTCTTTATAAATTATTATTCCATTTTATATTCATAAATATAAATGAAATCTAAATTCAAATAACCAAAATTATATCAAAAATCAAATCCAAACTCAATCTAAGCCCTTTAAGCCAATTCTTTGGACTTAACTAAATTCTATCCAAATCAAGTCAAAATCAATGGATTTTCTATCGAATCAATCATTCATTCAATTATTTATCTAAATATAAATAAAATCTATAATCATCAAACTAAATTTAAGTCAACCCAAGTCAAGTCGAACATAGCTCTTTTGACTTAAAACTTTCAATTGACCCAAAACCTATTGGACTCTAAATTGATTGCCATTGAATTTATATTTCAATCCAAGGCTCTTTTATAAGTTCAATTAAACTCGAATCAAACTAAAATCAATCTAATTGACCCACTTAGGTCCACATAACCCAAAGTGACCAGAAGACCCATTTGAGCAACTTTCAATCCAATCCAATCCAAATTGAATTGAACCAAGCTTACCAAAACCTTCCAGTATGATTGTTGATTAGCCTAGGATGATTAATTGCAATCAATTAGGTCAAACAAAGTCAACTTAGTCATTTGACCAAGTCAACCCTTAGCCCAAATGAACCAAAATAAGTCAAAACTCATCCTACATCCAATTGATTGAAATCAATGATTTGAATCAATCAAAAATTAATATTTAAATATGAATTGACCACCAATTGAGCCAAATCAAGTCCAATTGGTCATTTGATCTAAGTTGACTCAAATTGCCCTAAAGGACCAAATCGGGTCAAATCATGATCTAACTAAATTGATTGCAACCAATAGCTTAAGTTCATTTCAAATTAATTATTGAACTTGACCAAAGCCATAATTAAACAAATTTGATCAATCAAGCCCAATTGGTCAACTTGACCCAACCTAGCCCAAATTAGCCTAAAGGGTCAATGTGGCCTAAATCCAAAATTAAATTCAAATTAATTCAAACCATAGACCACATTCATCTTCAATTAGTCAATTGAACATGAATCAATCCATAACCCAAGTCAATTTGGCTAATTTTGGTCAAATTGGTCAACCAATATGACCCATATGACTCAAATTGAGCCAAATCCCTTGAAACCAAGCCATGACCCATCGAGGGCTGATCAAACCCGACTCAAACACATTTGGGATCAGGCCAAAATCAATCCAACTCATTTAAATTCCTCATGGATCCTCTCCCATATAGGATTCCACCCAACCTCATTTAATTCTCCCCCATCACATGCACTTAACTACTCCCTAATATTTGCATTAAATATAGCTGATCATATGGTTATAAGAAAGGACTTTGGAGCTAAAATCTAAAGTTCTCAATCAATCCATCATCCATCCCAATTACCCCAAGTAAGATGATAAATAATTTGGAGCCAAAAAAGTTCAAAAAAGAATGGATTTTGATCATTATAAATGAGAAAAATGAGCTTCTCTTTCACCTATTTAGCCCCAAGCTTCCCAAAATAAAAGAACCCCATTGAGCCATTTTGAGCTCAAAATACAAATAAAAGCTTTTAGGTGAGACAGCGGTGAACATTAGAGATAACATTCAAAGGAAGGTTAAAAATCATTCCAAAGCTTCTCACATACCTGAGTTCTTGATCTTCACCACCACTAAACTATCCCGAGGTAAATTTTGCCAAACTTTAGCCGACATTAGGATTTCTCATATTTTGTATTAATTTTCTTACGATTTTATGAAATTCCCCTAGATAATCTCACATTTTTTTAATTTAAATCATCCAATTAAAAAATAGAATTTTTCGGTGCGAGTCGACGTGAAAACTGATCCATTTGGATAAGTTTTCACTTAGAAATCTCATTTTTCTTTTTAAAATATTTGTTATTATTATTCATCTCCGGCGGGGCTACAGCCGTCATCCAATCCCGCGGTCCATGAGATCGTACAACTCGGATGGCACGATCCAAGCCTTCATCGTGTCGACTGGATGTCGATCACCGTTTGCATCGAATCGGTTTCGATCAGCACACCGCACAATCTCGCCTTCGGATCGCACGACGGTGATCGAATAGTCTGAGTGAACCGCAGTCGCTTCCGCCGTTGATCGATCTTTCCGCTTATAACGCCGACCATGCCTTTTTTTAATTTGAAAAATTAATTTAAATCACTTGAAATTTCAAAAATTCATAGAAAATAAAATACTTAACCAAAAATTATAAACAAGGGCTCATTGAATTCATCATTCCAAGAGAAATCGAAAAAACCCAAAATCCCCAAATTTTACTAAAGATTTTGAGCTTAATTTGAGTTTTAGTTGAAATCAAATTTCATTAATTAAACCAAAAATATATGTCAGATTAATTTAAAATTTTTAGAGATTGAAATTAAAGTTAAAACACACCTACCATAAGAAGTTCAAGTGAAAAGGACTTTTGGATTGGAAGAAATTAAATTTTGAAGTTCAAATTATCTATTTTAATAAAATAAATCAAATAAAAATTCAGAAATTTACAAAAATCTTCAAAATGGCTTAAATCACTTCAATTAACATCTAGGACTCTTAAAAAAATAATATAATTTTCTGAATCTTAATGAATCCCTAACAAACACTTAATATTAAAGTTTAATCAATTAAGGAGTTAATTAAAATATAATATAAAAATAATTTAAATATCAAATCAAAATCAGAAATAAAATAGCACTTAAGCAATCATTAATCAAAATTAGAAAAAAAAACATCATCCTTAGAGGAAATTAAATTAAATATGATTAAACCTATTTAAGTTAATAAAACTCAATTAAATGATTAAATCTTAAATCAAACTTAAAATTAAACAAATCTAGGAAACTTTAATATGGGTCAAACTAGTATAACTAAACCTACACTAAGCATGAAGTCTTAATCATATGAAACTCCTTAATGAATATAAACAAATTAAAACTAATTAATCATTAAATAAACTATAAATTAAATTGATTAACAAACCAATTCAACATAATCATTTAATATTAATCAAATTAAACCAAATAAAGTCAAATTAAACTTAATTAACATATGATTAAATCACATCCATTTGGAATAAGATAATTAATTAGCCATTAATACATAAACCTAAATCAAACATGAATGAAATCTAATAAACATAATAAATAAAGAAAATCAAACTTAACTATGATTATGAATAATCAAGTTTAATTGAAACAAAAATAAATAATTAAATCACTTAATCTAATCAAATGACAATAACAATAATCCTTTAATCAAATCAAACTTAAGTAAAATGCTTAACTAAATCAAGTCACTCACATGTGAGAAATTAAGTTATTAATTAAATAAATATTTGATTAATCTAATTATTTAAAAAAAAAATTAATTACCCTTAATCAAATATCTAATTAATGCAAACTTAATGAATTAATCCATCATCTTAATTAATCAAATTAATTTAAATAAGTTACATTAAAGCTAACTCTAAAATTAAGCTTAAATCAAACCCCAATTAAATTTAATAATTAATCACACCTCAAGTAAACTTAAGTTAATCAAATTAATCATATTAAACTTAAGCTTAATCAAACATAATCAAAATGCAATTAAATATTAATCAAAATCTAAATTAAACTTAAATCATTAAGTCATTAATTACATCATTAAGAATTAAATAAATCTTTATTTAATTTAATAATTAACTTAAACACACTCCTTAATTAAACTAATTACCCTTAAGCTAATCCAATTGAATAAACACCTAATTAATGCAAACTTAATAAATTAATCCACCATCTTAATAAACCAAATTGACTTTAGAAATCAGATTAAAATTAATTCAAATCAAACACTTAAATAATCTATTAATTAATTTGATCACACATCTTAAGTAAACTAATTAAAATTAATCAAATTAATCATATTAAACTTAAACTTAATCAAACATAAATGCAATTAAATATCAATCAATTCTTAATTTAAACTTAAATCATTAAGTCATTAATTACATCATTAACCTAAATAAATATGAAATCAAATTTAAAAAATTAAACAAATCTTTACTTAATTTAACAATTGATCACACCTCTTAAACAAGCTAATTAAGTTAATCAAATTAATCATATTAAACTTAAGCTTAATTAAATATAAATTTCAACATAATCAAAATGAAATTAAATACTAATCAAAACTTAAATTAAACCTAAATTATTTAGACATTAATTACATCATTAACCTAAATGAATATGAAATCAAATTGAAAATTAAACAAATCTTTATAATTAACATAAATACATTTCCTAATTAAACTAATTACATAATCATATTGAACCTAAGCAAACCCATAGACTAATAAAGCTAATCAAATCAAATTAAATTAACTTAAGAAAGATTGTCATCAATTTAATATGCAATCAAATCAAATTTCATCAACTTGCTTAAATAAGATAAACTAATTAACTATCCAATGTTTGAAATCAAAATACAAACCAAACTTTGATAAACATGGCAAATGAATGATATTAAAAATAAAAAAATCCTAATTACAAAGAATCAAACTTAATTAAAATTGAAATAAAATCTCAATTAATCCAGTCCGATAAAATTACAAATAAATGAATCACAATCAAATCAAATATGCATAAAACTAAGTCACATAACCATAATCAATGAAAATAATTAAATATTAATTTAAAAGGATATTGAATTATCAAGACTTAATTAAACCAAAACATCTAATCTAAAATTAATCAATAAAAAATACATGAATTTAAACAAACATAAACTTCATTAGAGATCAAGGATATTGAATTATCAAGATTTAATTAAACCAAAATATCTAATCTAAAATTAATCAATCAAAAACACATAAATTTAAATAAACTTAAACTTCATTAAAGATCAAGGATATTGAATTATCAAGATTTAATTAAACCAAAACATCTAACCAAAATCAATCAATCAAATACTTAAACAAACTCAAATTCTAAATTCTAAATCAAATCAAATAAATTAAATCAAATGAATTACACAAATTCAAATGGGTTGATTAAGATACTTAAGGATCTTAGCTAGACTCTTTAGGAGTTAGGATATATAATAGGATGAGTTTTGTCTACAAATGAAATTTATTCTACTCTTCATTCTTGAAAACTTAAACATCACTTTAACCAAATAAAAGTGAAATAAAAATGAAAAATAAATTATTAAATCATTTAAATTGAAATCACCCAAAGATAAAATTTAAATAAAATTCAAACTCCAAATTAAAATTTAAACTAAAGAAGTCTAGTAAAGTCTTGCCACACAAGCCTTAAGCACACACATTAGAATACTAAGTCACCACTGCTAGTGCTAAGTTAGCATGTATGTATGTGTGTTTTATTTTGATGTAATATTTTAGACCTGATGTTGGTGTATGTTTCAGAGTGGATGTTAAAGCCATTATCATATTTTCTGAGGTGCTTAAGGGGTCATAATAAAATATAAATGTGTTTGTCAGGGTATGTATCCCCCTAAGCATAACTCATGTTAGACATGTGGGTTTACCCATGTGGGCTAAGTCCAAATTATTCATATAACTGCTTGGATTGTATGATGTGTTTAGCAAATATTTATTTTGTAGGTGTAGCTAAATTTACTTTTTCTATTTTTAATGTAATTTTACATTAAGAATTAGGATTAGCATTATGGGGGATTAGGATGAGCAAGCCGGGGACTGGGATGCTATGATGCCTTTGGAGCAAATCAAATCAAAAGAAAGAGGAGGAAGAAATGAAGAAAAGAAGACCGATAACATGTATTATTTTTTTTGTTGTCAGAGGGGTGAGCTCACCATATTTTTCTCTGCCGATCGACAACCTTTTATTCTTTTACAGTAGTCTATAAAATTATTTGATGTTTTGTTTAGATTGCGCATTAGAACAACAAACTTTTCATAGTTTTTTTTATGATTGATGCTTGAATGTGTGGCCTGGATGCGGTAGGATCTTAAGATGAAATTAATTTTTCTACCCCAATTAACAACTCATAACTAAAATTTTAAAACAACTCATAACCTCACATAAAAGCCTAGGAATTGAATCAAGATAATAAAAATTTTAGCAACCCCTTAGGTGGATGAATGAATGTATAATATCATGCATGTCATATTATTCCACTCTTATTAAAAGGGAGTTTCCATCTTTGCCAGAGAATGAAGGCTTAACCTAAGAGAGCCTTTGATGGAAGAACACTCATTTCTCTTTTGATTTGGCCCATAATCAAGTTCTCAAGCATTTAGGCATACAAAATCTCATAGCCTGTGTCAAAACAAAGAGTTCAAAAGAATCAAATAATTTTTGATAAAATTTGCATTAGATTAAGTTATTAATTCATATCACTCATACTCTAGTCTCTTAGGGAGTGAGTTTAAGGACTTAGTCTCTTCTAAATAAACAACAGTCTAGCCATCTTGCAAAGTATAAGACTTGCCTACATGAATTTAAAGTGTAAGGAGGAGTTAGTTCGCAACTCCAAACTAATAAGTCCGAATGGGGTTTATTCTTTCTTGTGGTAGTAAATCATATACTCATTTTCGCCTTAAATTTATGTCATGCTTACAAAGCTCCTCTTAGGATTTGAGATTATTTCTTTGCGCTACAAACATAATTCATCACCTCTGGTATTTTCATAATCTTATGTTAAATTATAAGAAGAATCTAATAATAAAATGTCAACTCAAATAATTCTCTTCAACAACAACAAATAACAACAGCTTAATCCCACTGGGGTTAAAATTAATTCTTCAATTTCAAAATATAAAGCTCAATTATATTAGAATGCTCATTCCTTAAGACATGAACATTTCCTATTTTCTCCCTTTGGATTTCAAAAGTAAGTCTTTTCCTTGATCTATCCCATTTGATTTTCTAAAATAGT
The DNA here is from genome assembly GCA_021442155.1 of Cymbidium sinense. Lineage (NCBI taxonomy): Eukaryota > Viridiplantae > Streptophyta > Magnoliopsida > Asparagales > Orchidaceae > Cymbidium > Cymbidium sinense. Next base: position 62,428,725 of record CM038228.1, on the reverse strand, counting down.
CAATCTTTTGATAATCTTAACCTTGAAATCTTTTGAGACCCTAATTATCTACTTTAATCGAGAGTATTCTTAAGAAATTTTCATTCCTTATGATGTGATTAACGATGGGGACTTGCCTACATAGGGAATTTGACGAACTTGGCTTAAAATAAACCCTACTTTTTTTTCATGTAAAGTAGTAGAAAGATCTCTAGTATATTCGAAGACATATCATATCTCGAAATTAAGTGATTGGTGCCATTATAGGTGATTTCTATCTTTCGAGATAATACATCATTCATTAATATCATACCCGATCATTTCAACAAATACCCCCTAAGATCTGCGTGATATCCCACATCCCAAAAATAAACACCACAATGATAAACAAGCTTAAGCTTAAACATTATTCTTAAAAACTTGAATCAAGTTCAAACTCAATAATATTAAACAAGCTCAAGCATTGACACAGACATGCTCGACTCCGTTCAATTCTTTTGAAGCCCCATTCCTAAATATTTTACATAATTTAAATATTATTATAAGCCAATAATTATAATAATGACAATATATGATATAATATTACAGCTTGTAAATAAAACTATTAACAAAATGAAAACTTTAGGGACTGTTTGAGATAAAATTTATTTTTATTTCATATTTATATTATTTTTAAATATATATTTATTTAAAATATTTTTATATAATTTTATCTTTTTTATTTTCAAAAATAAAAAATATTATTTTTAAAAATACTCAAAATATCTAAAATATATTTTAAATATTTTAAAAAATAATAAATAGAATCAAATAATTTTTTTTAAAAACCATAAATAAAATAAAATAAAAATACAAAATAAAAAATAAAAAACAAAAATGATCCCAAACGAGCCCTTAACATATTCATTTAATCTCAAAATAAACTACCAATATATATTACAAAATGTACAAATTACTTCAACGTAAATTCTTTTCATAAAACTTGGCTATTTTTTAAGAAAATTAAAAAATAAATTTCAGTGCATTCATTAAATAAAATTTATCAACGAGAGCTTAAGCTAAAATTTTAATCAAAGTACAAACTACAATTCTAAATAACTTCACCTTAACTTCTTGTGCTCATGTTCATAACCTTATCCTAAACTTCCATCTCTCTCTCTCTACAAATAATCTAACATCTTACATCAAAAAACGTGCTAATATTTAATCCTAAAATCACTTGATATAAATATTAATATCACAAATCATTTATCTATTATCTAAAGAACTTCACATTCACCATAAGTTCCTCTGATCAACAGCTTGAATGCAGTCATTTAAATAAGCATTTCTGAGAAAAAAAATTATACAAAATATCCAGATAAAAGTTATATATCAAGATAAACTTAAAAATCATTAATATATATATATATATATATATATTACAATAATCTCAAAATCGTTTAGCCCTCCAGTCCACGGAAAAATCTTCATCATCGTCGTCTTCATCAGAACTCGAAGAATCGTCGCTGGAGTCCTTAACCTGAATTCAGGGCTTTTCTGCAGTCTGGCAAGCCTTGATTCCTTTGCCTCTATCAGCTTCTTCTTCACCAATTCCACCCTCTCCCTATATGCCCTGCAAGCCCAATTTTTATTTCAGCTATGGGATGGCTTCACTTAAGGAGTTTAAACTAATTGAGCTAAACCTCAAGCCATTATTGATTCGAGCTTTAACTTGCTTAATTAATCAAGCTCAAAATTTGAGCTCAAACTCGGGCACATTAATCTAGAAATTATGTGGGACTTATGTTAATGTTCTTATTTTTAAGTCAAAATTTGAAAGAACATTTCAAAATAATAGATATTTTGATGTAATAATAAAGATTTAAAAATTATTTAAAAAATTAAAGTAAATATGTAACATAATTCGGTAAAATAAATCCCAAAATTACATACATAAAATATTTAAGATTACATATTTAAAAATCAATATTTTACAACCAAGACTTTTACGCCAAAAAAAAAACCGATAAGAGAGAGAGAGAACTCACTTGTGTTCAAGAGACTCGATCTCCTCTCTGACCTCTGCAGCATCAATCTGCAAATATACAAGTTGCAGATATTATTAAAAAGTGATGAGTTAGTAATCTTTGCCAGAGCATTCATTCATTCATATAATTTTGTTTTTTTTTTAAAAATCTCAGTCAGAATAGCTCTGGTTTTGGAGACAGGCTTGGACTGATTTTTAAGATCCGGCATCAGCTGTTCAGCGGATGAGGTGTTGCTGCGTTGAACTTAATCCTATAATGGCGTGGGTGATAATGGCGGCAGACATTAGCATTTTAAGCGTTCAGAGGGCTGTTCCTGTTTTGAAACAGTTGAACAGGTATTGACTGAAACAGTGGCAGAAAATGAACCCTAAGTTGAAGTTCAACTATTTTGGAGAAATTTGTAAAATGCTACTATAAATAATAATTAATGCCATTCATTTTAAGTGGGAAATAAAATAATAATTAATGTGATTCATTTTAAGTGGGAAATAAATTTTCTCTCAAATTTTAATCATTTGAGTATAAGTTGAACCGTGATTCTTCTAGAGTGTGGTATAAATGCAATTACTTGAATATGGAAAAGTCATCTCTTAATGCAATAAATGCAACTACTTGAATATATGAGGAGTCATCTCCTTGCATTAGTAATGGCGCCCATGCTCATTTTTTAATATGATTTATTAATTATTGGCTAATATATTACTCTTTATTTTTGGTAAAAATTTAATATGTTAAAATTTTGAACTTATTAAAATTAATTCATTTGCCGAATGATTTTATTAGCTTTAAAATTTAAGTTGACATTCTTTATAGAATCATTTCATTATCAATTAGATTCAATATTAATATCAACCTAAGTTGTCTTACATTTTGAAGCCTACTCTTTATTTGAAACAAAAGGACATTAATGACATGTTTGGTTTGAAGCAATTGGTGAGAGAATGCAAAGCTTGATTTTACATCATAATTTTATATTGATGTTTGATTCCATTCTAAACAATAGATAATTCGATTCAAGTATTAAATCAAGAAATGTGAATGAATCTTCACTCTGTCAATTCTATCTAAATGCATCTTTTCATTAACAATGCTATCTAAGCCTAATGAAAAAAGAAAATAAAAAATCATCTAATCATGGCTCACATGTCTCCTTATAATAAACAAAAACTCTATTTTCATATATATATATATATATATATATATATATATATATATATATATATATATATATATATATATATATATATATATATATAGTTATCTTCAACCAAACTAGTGAAAAAAATCTTCAATTAAATTATGTTACCATTTTTATTACTATTTCCTCTGTTTAAATTCTTTCAAACCAACAAGAACGTAAAAAGTTAATCATAAAAAGTAGTTACCTCTTCCTCTTCTAGGCGATCATCCACTTCCTGCAAGTCCTCCTGGATTTCCCTCTCGAATTCTTTGTATGCATCACTGCAAAATTCCACAATAACATCAGTAGAAGGCTCCATACTAAAAAATATATCAAAATCATCAAACTTAGAATCAAAACATCTATAGAACAAAGAAAATAAGGACAACAAATCTGACATCAACGATACAGTTATACTTTTAATCTCTAATTGATTCATCATTTATTAATTGAATTCAATATGACAAATTCATTAATAAGAAGCTTACTCGATATCAACTTTAACAGGCTCTATGCCACGTGCTCTCAGATCTTTATCCTTGTTATCAAAGAAGCCTTCAGGTAATGCTCCTTTAACTTGCTTGAGTTGCACTATGTCCTGCTTTTCTGAATCTTGACTGAGTTGTTTCGCCTGGTCCTCACCATTTGAGTCAGTTCTGTCAAAAAAAAACCACTAGGAAGAAATCCTTTTGTCTCTTCGGATTCTAAATTTTTATTTTCTCTTGAAGCTTTACTTTTTTGACTGGAGTTCGGTTCTTCATCTGTCCCCATGTCAGAAAAGCCCCCCTTAGGAAGAACAGTTTTAACTTGCACAGTAACATCATTGCTACCCATCTGTTTTGACGATGGAGCAGTGCTTCCGGCGGTTTTACTTTGCTCCATTTCCTTTGACAAAGATGAGTAACTAGTGCCTGATCCGCTGGCATTTTTAACATCTTCTGGAAATTTGATTGAATAATGATCTTTGTCAGATAAAAATAGTGATAATCAAGTTAAATATAATGCAGATTGTTGAAGCACATTTCAGATTCTGAGGTCCTTGATCAGTTCAAAATATTCACATACTCAACAAAATAGAAGGTGCAAATAAGTAAATCTTTGCAGACTGGCACAAAGAAATCGAGGGGGCATGAATTTTTGGTAGAAGCGTATTTAGATTTTTGCTTGGCAACAACAATTAATTGCAGTTTACATTACTCTATAATTCTAAGTAGCTAATTGCAGTTAAGCCTTCTATTTTCAAAAAACTTTAACCTAGGATCTGACAGTTTGCTTCTACAATACACTGATGTCCTTTAAGGTTTTTATCAATAAAACCATAGTGATGTCACCAACATTATATTGATCAATATACCCTAGCAAGCTCCACCAACAAGGGTATCAAGGGCAGCGATGTCATAGGACTCCTGTGTTGTTAACAGGTAAAAATGAGCAGTAGCAGTAGCATGCCAAGGTTCCCAGCCTTCAGAACCAAAAAAATGGCGAAGTGATAGAGATCGGGCGTTCATTCTTTTGATGAGATTGAGAGAACGTAAGTATTGAGGGTGAAGGATGAAGATATGTTGAATAACTAACGCTCCCACCAAGGATTGTCAAGGTTTGGCCACCAAGCTCTCAAATCATAAGAATAACTCAATAATTTGTAATTATCAAAAGATCTCTTTCATTCTAATAAGACTATTTATAAATTACTGATCTTTAAAAAAAAAGAATTCAAAATATGGAGGAAAGGTGGGTGTTACATTAATATGGCGTTAAATTCGCCGTTATTTTTATGTCATCCACCCATTTCACGCTTATTATTTTATGTGAATTCAACCACTCATATATCATGTTTTGAATTTTTAAATGCAAAATTTCAAACATAAATTTCTAGAAGAAAATTAAAAATTACATAAATAAAAGATGAAATCATAAAATGGCCTTTAAAAGCTAAGCTCTTCTTTCTTGAATTTTCTTGGGCTTTAGCTTGAGATCTTGTAAATGGACCTTAAGCTCTAATTTTTGGATCATCATAATGTTCTATATCAACTCCCCTGGGCTCAATTGAACTCTATTCCGTAGAATTGAAATCTAAGAAGTCTTCTACTAATTATGGGGCTAAAGTCTCTACATTAGTACGGGTCAACCATGTGTCTTCGGCTGGTGGTTTATTCTTCCAACGAACTAGAAAATGATGTTCAGAAGCTAGATTAATGGGAGTGATAATATAGTCAACTTCAAAGAAGAGAGCTTACGCAGATGCTGTTATATCTCTCCTGCTAAAGAGTTAGGCGAACAAGTTGAGGTTTTGTTAATTCCTTCATATGATAGAATATCTTCAATATTAATAACTGGATGAATGAGCATATCACCAGGCAAATCAAGGTGATAAGAATTAATTCTAATTTTCTTGAGAATTTTAAACGGACCACAAGCTCGTGCATGTAATATCTTATATCTAGTGGTTTGATAACGCTCAGGCCGAATGCGAATCAATACATAATCACCTTCTTTATATTCTTTCATTGAACGATTATGATTTGCCTTAGAAGTATAGTTTTCATCAATTATAGTAATTTGTTTTCTTATATCTTCATGGAGGCTTTGAAAATCTTTGAGAATGTTGCGTAAAATACATGAGATGATAGGTTTCTACATCTATTGGTCGTCGTGAGTTTTGACCATATATCTTAAATGGTGATTTTTTGTAATTCTAGATATTATAGACAAATTAGGTTGGTAAATGTAAATCTCAATTTCTAAACTTTTTTAAACATCTAAGCAAATTTCCTAAGGTATGATTAACTACCTTTATCCATCAATTTATGGTGAAAGGCAGAAGAAAATTTTAATTTGGTATTTAATAATTTCATAATATTTTCCAAAAATATGAGACAAACTTAACATCTCTGTCAGAAACAATGGTTAAAAGGAGACCATGGAGTCGCACTATTTTCTTAAAAAAATAATTTGGCTATATAAGAAGCATCATTTGTTTTTGAACAAGGTAAGAAATGAGTCATTTTTGAGAATATATCCACTAAAATAAAAATACTATCATGTCCTCGAGCTATCCTAGGTAATCCTAGAATAAAATCCATAAGTCTTCCCAAGCCTATAATATAAGAACGTAAGCAAGATATTATCCGTTTGTTTGATAGTTTTAGCGACAAATTAAATATCGAGCTACTAATTTTTGAACATCTCGTTTTAATGAAGTCCAATAAAATCTATTTTCTAATAAACATATGGTCTTATCCTTTCCAAAATACACCCCCAAAGATACCAATGATAAGGAATTCTAAGAGAAGATCGAGGAATACATAATTGTTTTCCTTATATAAAATATCCATTTGTTATCAAGAATGTCCCTTGTAAAGTTATTGATTTATTTGTGTGTTCAAGATAAATTAGGAAAGTCGACACACAATATAATCATCTTTAATTCTATTAAATCCTGAGATTCTCAATTCTAAAGAGGAAATCATTAGGTTTACCCTGGATAAAGCATCAGCAGATTTATTCTCAATTCCAGGCTTATGCTTTAAAACAAAAGAGTAGTCTTGTAAAAATTTAACCCATTTTGCATGCCTATGACTTAATTTTCGTTGAGTATTAATGAATTTTAAGACATGATGATCAGAATTAAATATAAATTATCTATGAGATAATGCCTTAAGGATTGAATTACAAAGATAAAACTCTATCATAAGTGGAATATCGTTGTTTGGCTTCATTTAACTTTTACTAAAGAATGCTATGGATGATTCTCTTGACTTAAAACCTATCTCAATTCCTAAGCATCACATGTCACTTCAAAGGCTTTAGAAAAATCAAGAAGCCTAAGGATTGATGCAGAAGTGATAAGAACTTTAATTTACTTTAAGGTCTTTTGTGCATTAGGAGTCCAACAAAATTTATCTACTTTGAGTATATCATTTATCTGAGCAACAATGGTACTAAAATTCTTAATAAATCTCCGAAAAAATTTGCTAAACCATGGAAGCTTCTAACTTCAGTAAAACTTTTAGGTGATGGCTAATCTAAGATTACTTTTACTTTAGAAGGATCAGGTTTAAGTCCACTAGTGGATATAATAAAGCCTAAAAAAATTACCTCAAGTTGCAAAAAGAAACATTTTTTTCAATTAATGTATAATTTCTCTTGTCTAAGTAGTTCAAAGACTTTTTGTAGGTGTTGTAGATGTTCATTTTCACTGACTAAAATCGAATATCATCAAAATACACCATCAAAAATTTACCCATATATGGTTTAAGAACAATATTCATTAATCTCATAAATGTGCTAGGAGCATTTGAAAGTTCAAATGGCATGATAAGCCATTCATAAAGTCCATCAAGGGTCTTAAAAGCCGTCTTTCACTAATTTTCTGATCTAATCCGAATTTAATAATATCCACTTTTAGATCAATCTTTGAAAAAAAAATTTGCTCTTGAGATTAAATCTAGCATATCATCTAATCGGGGAAACCCATATTTGATAAATTTTATTTATTGCTCATTATCAACACATTCGCCATGTTCCATCTTTCTTTGGAGTTAATAATGCCGGAGACGCGGCTAAAACCCTTGAATAATTAATTTTCAACTTGTTTTAATCTCAACATGCTCAATGGTTCATCCTATAATGTGAAGATTAGAAGTTGAGAACCGTAAGAACTCAATACATGTTGAATGTCTCTTAGAGGAGGTAGCTTATCGAAGCTCATCTAAAAATATCTTTAAAAAAGAAGAAGAGACCAAAAGCAGTATGTGAGTCTCATTAGAGTCTGGTATGACTTCTTTTACATGTAGTATGTGTAGAAGAAATGGATCCGAAAATTCTTTTCGTAAAGCTCCAAAACTTATTATTTTTATCTTTGGGATCAAATGAGGAAGAGTAGATGTTTTAAAGTAAGAATCAGAAATGATAGTATTAAGCCTAATAGTAGGATTTTCTATGATAATTAATTGAAGTTTGGCATTTTTCTTCAATTCTTAAGGCAAAGTGTTTGTGTGGTGTTATGAAGGGTATTTTTTCTCTTATTGGTGGAGTTTAATACCTTATTATTATGTTTAAAAATATAAGTATTTTTCCTACCATATGAATAACATTCATATCATATACCAAAGTCATCTTAAGAGAATATGAGCAATGTCCATGAGAGAACATCACACCAAATTTGATCCTCATAGCTTCCTATTTTAATAGAACTAAACACCATCGATGGTGAAGAGATGTATGATTTACCCAACTAACATGAAATGGTTCAGGTGAGGTTCATTTTAGGTTGAAGTTAAGGTGTGTGTTGAAATGACATTCATAGACTCTCTCCATCTACACTAACCTATACCTCTTTTCATTACACAAAATATACATGCTAAAATTCTTTCTCCTCCAATCTTCATATTTTTAATTATAAGCGACATCTCATCACATTAACATGAGGGTCATCGCTAATTTCTTCATCGATAATGGGTGTCATCATAAACTTCTTCTAAATTTATTGATTTTCAACTTCTTTTAAAAATAAGATTTGAGCTTTACATTGATTTTGCATATGACCCTTTTATGACATTTAAAATATATTATTTTCTTTCTGGAGCTCTTTCTTCAATTGAAATTTTAGTAAAGTGGGTCATTTGGATTGATCTAACAATGATCTATGAAATGGAAGGTACTTGACATTTAGTTTTAGAGGAGATTTCTTTTGTTGTTCAACCAATAATGCAAATGAAATACTTCCTCTAAAGATGGTCAAATTCAACTTCATTTCTAATGTCAATCTTAAGTCCAATAACAAAATTTAATTATCAATCATTGTGACAATCGCCTAAACTAGATCTTCAAAAGTATTCAAGTATTCAATTACAAGAGATAATTACCTTCAAAGTTAATAATCGACAATGTTTTCATGATGCCTGAAGATTTTCTTGCTCTTAACATTTCTTTCATTTCTATCCAAGTGAGGTTTGTCCTTCCTAATCTTTATTCTTTTGCTAAAGTATTTGTCCAATAAATTTTATGCCCTATCACCATAAACTGCAAATATAAATATATATCTTTCCAAGCCATTAATTTAAACTATCATATAAAAGAAATTAATTAACCTCACAAGTCAAGAAATCATAAGTATAAAGTCCAAAGACTTGAGATGCTCCTTTGTTGAAGCAATTTTTGACCAAATTTCCTTCCGCGCTTCCTGACTAAATTTGATGGAGATAGCGTTCTTTCTTTTATGAGATGAGAGAAGATTGAGGTAAGGAAGAAGATATGTTTGATAACTAGCCCACCAAGGATTGCCATTACCAGCTCTCAAACTACATAACTCAATTTGTAATTGTCAAAAAGATCTCCTTCATTCTAAGAAGAGACTATTTATAATTAAAAGATCTTTCAAAGAAAGAATTCAAAAAAAAAAGGTATTAATGTGAAGATTAAATTGCTTCATTATTTTATGTCATCCACTATTTCGACGCTATTATTTTACGTAGATTCAACCACCACATGTCACGCTTTGAATTTTAAATTTCAAATAGAGTTAAGAAAATTAAAATTACATAAATAAAAGATGAAATCATAAATTAGCTAATGAGTTCTCTTCTTCTTGAATTTTATTGAAGCGATATCTTGTAAATGGACCTTGAGCTCTAATTTTTGGATCCTCATGATGTTCTATATCAGTAAGTAGTGTTGTAGGGATCTTCTTCGCATGATAATGAAGTCTAAAAAGGCTTCCAAAATTAAGTAACTCACTTCTATCCACTTTATAATGGTTGAGCAACGACTTTGAAGCTGCAAAGTTCTTCCAAGTGTGCCACCATACTGAGAGAAAGGATGGGTCAGGAGAACCCAAAGCCTCTCCCCATGATAATAGTCTTTGATGACCACTGGTGGAAGAAAGGTTATTCACACAATCAATCTCAAACTAAATTTTTCATTGGATAAAGAGTCTCAGAGGAGTGTAAAGCTCTTTCCAAAATAATAGGGTAAGATCAAAGAGGTTTGTTTAATCACCACCAGTTGCCAATCAATTTCAAGGTGAGGATCGCAAAAAGCATAAGTTCTATTCAATTTCATATACTATAATGTACTACTTATATTAATATAATGGTCATGGTTAAGATTAACTCAACCAAGGTTAATTTGAGTTTTTTGAGTGCTAGGATAAAGAAGATTGGTTGTATACAACTTAAGATCAAGATTAATCATTATCACAATTAGTGTTGTCATAATTACTTGATGGTTTCCCTTTCTAGATCTTCTATTGTTTTCTATTAAATACTATAAAAGGTTGTCTTTATTTGACACAACTGTTGGTCCTGTTTTTTCGAACTGTCACTTTTGCACAAGATTTATTTTGTATGATGAAAAAGATTGGATGCCACGTACTTAGAGAAGATGAATTGCTGCCAACATAGGCCTCGTCTTAGTTATTTGGTTTTCTTGTTCTAACTCCTTCATCTTCTCTACTGTGTGTTGTATGATACTTTATTTTGCATGTCCTTTGCATGACTTCTGATTATTTTATCTTAATCTAGCCCTTTCTACTCCCTAATCAATGTTATGGTGCATCTTTTGTCCTTTTATGGTATAAGTTTAAAATCTCTAATTTTAATGTACACTATATTTTCTTAAATACATGCTGCACCAACCACTTCCTTAATATAATCGTCACTTATTCTATCATGTCTTGTTCAATAACACATCTCTCTTGTTATCTATCTATGTATCACAAAGTATTTTTAAGTCACTAGTCCATTTCAAATACTACGTTTAGCTCTAGAAGATATACCATCATTTGTATCTACATTCCTTTGTTATAAATCCAAGTAATTAAGTCAATCAATTTTAACCGTAATTTAAGATTCCAATAAAATAGATTGACAGTCAATAGAGATCCACTAAAATTCAAAAACACTAACTCAACCTTGTTATACTAACATTAAGCCCCTTGTTATATAAAAAATTACATTAATTGGCGTAACTCAAGTTTACTGAATGAGAATGTTAATTAACTGGATTCTCATCTTCAAATAGTATTCAAAAAATAACTTACTTTAAATATATTTTTCTGAGCGTTTCTAGATTTAAAAAAGGAAAACAGGAAACATAATATAACAAGATTTGGGTGGTATTTATGTAAATGCACAAATGTTTCATTTTTACTCATTTAGAAGAAACTTGAATTATGGAGGTCAAAGAAACTTGAATTATGGAGGTCAACTTTAGAGTCTAAGGTTTTCGTTAAGTAGATCTAAAACTGAATATATGGAGTGTAATTTAAAGTTTTAGTGATAATACACTTTAAAAATCAAGTCAATAAGATAATCTGATATTTAGGCTCTATTGTTCAAAATGATGGTGAAATAGATGATGTTATTAGTAGAATTCAAGTTGGATGGTTGAAGGGAGGAATGCATCCTATTATGATGAAAAGATTAAACTTAAAAAATTTTATAAGATGGTGGTAAGACAAATGACTTATGGTGAATGTTGGCTTAAAAGAAGCATAAGACTAAGTGTTAGAGATGAGATGCTTGTGGATGAGTGGCTTTACTGAGAGATAGAAAAAATGAGTATGTTCAAAATAAGTAGCTCACAGATAAGATTAAGAGTCGCCTATGGTTTAACATGCATCGTCATGAACAGAGATAGATGATTATTTCTTAAAAGGTAGACCTAAAAAGACTTGGTTAAGATATAAAATGATCTTAGTATACTTAATTAGATGAGAATATGACACATAATAGACACAATGAGGGTGGATTATAAAAAATGATTCTTGTTGTTGTTGTTTAGAAGAATGTTAATGTCTTCCCCAAAGCAAAACACAAAAAAGTATGATTCTTCCAACCAGATCCCATTTGGAACCCCATCATTAAGGCTATAATGTCATTTCTACAAAAAATGCAGATGCATTCCCGGAACTAATAAACTTAGCTGCACGAATAAGCATTTAGGCTCTTATGCTTTTTATCGCAACTTAATTCATTTATAAATGAAATACGATAAAGAGACCAGACATTCTCAAACAATATTTGAACTGCTACACTTTATGGATAACTGATTATATTTTAGCTCACATTTTTTGAAAAAAATAATAATCAAGTCTCAGACAGAATCTAAATAGAAGGAAGCTCACCAGTCTTCTGCTTTTTGGCATCTTGGCCGTCAAAAAAATCAGCTGGAAGAGTGGACGACGCAACCCGTGATTCTGGCAACTTTTGCTGTCTTTCAAGATTAACTGGCGTACTTTGTCTTGCAGCAGCAGCAGCAGCTTTGATGTTCTCAATAGCCTGATCAAATACAACCAAGAGTAAGACGAGTCAGGACATAGATTAGAGTTGCAGGTCCCTGAAAAATTCATTTAAGTCCAAAGGAAAAAGAACAGGGAAATATATAACTCAGGAGCTCAAGTTTCCAACATCTTGAATCTAAAGTCTGAATTCAAGTTCTTTAAAGCGTTATAAGTACTCTATAACATATAGTTGAGTCTCCTGAAACTTAAAATTGTATACGGCCATTCATTCCATCAAGTTGATATAGGTAAAATAGACTACCACATCAACAAAGAAATCATTCTAGTAGGTTTAACCCTGAAATATTCCCTAGTTTTGAAAAACCTTCCCGATGAGAATAGGACAGGATTCCAATCTCATGAGCGTTTTTTTTAGTGAGGCCTAGCCGCTAATCTGATTGAGGGACAAGAAACAGCAGTTATGCAGAGTAAGAAAAAGCACATAACACGAAGAATTACCTCTTTCATTAGACCTGATGTAGGACTTCTTAGATTATAGAATTTCTTGATAAAACTATATGATGCGATATATGAAAATTAAGCACACGGAATTGCAGTTCACAATTTGCACTTCAGAAATCAATAATGTAAACTCTTATTCCTCTTTGATGAAAATCAAAAACACACATACTTTTCCCTAAATGATTATGGTAATCGCCAAATATAAATTCTACATGGAAATTTGGGGTAAAGAAAAATCCAATTTAGATTTGAAATCACACCGCAATCAAAAAAATCAGAATGTACAAGTTTTGACAAAATCTAATCATAGATAGGCCAATAACTAGAACTAAAGAATAATCACTGAAATATTAATTCAGGCCTCATGCTAGCACAAGGAGGTGGCTTTCTCCAAAATTTAGTAGTCACCACTTACACCACACTAGACAGATAAGATTTACATCAAGCACTCAACCACAAAGGAAACAAAACATTCAAAATAAATTATTATTGAAAATTATCTTTTACATACATGAAATATTGTTAATTTATAATCACAAAAAACCCTTCCCAAATAACATATTTCATATAATACGATTGGCAATTTTGAATCAAGAAACAAATTGAAATCCCAAAGCTACAGTAAGCAATCCATATGTTATAGGAGACCAAAACAATCAACCGCACATCTCACTAACCAAAGGAACAATCCAACCACAAGACAAACCATAAGCATTGAAATGGTAAGTGATGAGATACTTAGGGCAAATCTACAACCATTTGCATATTTCACAAGCTTTCAACTAGTCTGAAACATATGTAACCAGATGTAGCATGGCATTCCCTTGAAAGGTGATTAAATAAAAGCCCAACAAATGGTCCAAATGCCATTCCACAGAGAACTTCCATCTAACAGCAAATCGACAGAAAATCAAAAGCTGCAAAACTAATTAACCAATAGCACAAACAATGAGTCAAACCCAAAGTCAAAACCAATATAGAAAACCAAACAAGAAAAAAAAATGCAATCCGTTCTCTATGGTGAATCATCATAGACATGTTTCAATGAACTAAAATAGAATCAAAATAACTAAAAAAATTGAAGTAAACAAATGTCTAAAAAAATGCTCAGATTGCCAATCTACCCGTCTCAACACATGCTTTATGTTTCAAACAAGTAAAAACTTCCATATTTCCATGAAGACTCTTTATTATGTCAAAGAACGCTGAAATTCATCCGAAATCATATAGAAATTATTATAACAGATAGAATCGCCAAGAATCACATATAACCAAATATGTGCCTGGACAAGAAGTACATAGAGCATGCTAATGGGGCTTCCTTCACGACACAATGGCACCAAATTGGTGGTCTCCCAGAAGGCTGGTAAGAGGTGATAACCATTGGCACTGGCTTCTGGTAATCTGTACTCCTCTAAGACCAATTTGGAATGATGATAACATGTTACTAATGTCCTCAAAAATGTGGGACAAGAACATTGAGGATGGAAATTCGATGGAAAGAGAGCTGGACAGAATCGTTTTGGCATGTGTTGGTGGGTCATGGAGATGCTCTACCAAGTCATTGCAGTTGAAATAGATGATATCGTCCTTCTTTGTCACTTGTTTACAAGGCTCCTTTATTTAGAATATTGTCCTTTCATCTTCTTGCTCTTAGGATTTAGCTTGACCGCTAGTTCGTCAAATAGTGACTTTTGAGTTCAGTGCTATGAAAATCTCTTCAAGGTAGACAAAATCCTTCATAGATTTAGCGTCATGACAAGATAATTAAAGAGAGGTGGAAGACCGACTAAAAGCATGACAATTCCTCATCTTTAGATAACTCAAAGATGAGGAGTTGCAGATGAAAACAATAATATGAAAATATATATGAAAGGAAATGCATGTATATATGCATGAAACCCTTGACCAGATTCAGCAAACCCTAGTAGAAACTTACAATAACAAAAAACCTCATAAAAAACAAGGCTATAAATAAAAATAGTTACTAATGACTTAACAGGAACAGTGTAAAATGCCATCCTCTGACCAGTAAAGGGAAGGGACGCAAACTTGCTAGCATGTAGCAAACCCTTGCTCTATATCTAGTGACTAGTACACATCCCAAATATGTAAGCCACAAATACAAAAAAATTGTAGGGAATTATTTATTATACTATTAAGATCCTAAGGAATATAGGAAAGTCTATAAGTCAGTACTCAAAACTTGTGGACCTAAAATTGTCCTAAACATAAGGGATCTACATTTAATTGCCCCCACAAAAAAAAAAAAAAAAAACCTAAAATCTATTGTGCAAAGAGAAATAGATATTTATCTTGAAGTTGAATAAGGATAACATATTTCTAACAGTAATTAATGATGTATGTCTAATGTCCAGTCAAATCATTATCTAGATAGGTTGACCCTTCTTTGTTTTATCCTTATTGTTTAATTGTAATAGATTTTGGCAAGATGGAAGCGTCCTGTTTGAATCTACCAAAACACTATACATTAATGCTCCAAAATGACTGAGGGTATGGAATCTTGGTTTGGATTTTAGTTAGAACTACTCAATAACTTGTGACTTATGACAATAGTTCAGCAGCGTTCAAAGTTTGACGGCAATTTGAAGCCTTGGCCTCAATTAAAAGTAACAAAATATTATAATACTAAAATTATACCCAAAAAGCATTTATAAATTATTTATATTTCTACAATAATGGCAAATAATTTTTCATATTAATGCTTTTCTCGCTTAAAAGTGTGTCCACGCTGGTATTCCTAAATTAGCCCACTGTACTCTTCCCTAATGTACAAGCAATCTCACTGCAAATTCACCTAACGTAATCTTCCTGCTCATACTTTATAATCAAGGGTTTCTACTCTAAAAGTATTATAAGACGGTGAAACACGCTTATTTTAGTTCAAATTCAAAAATATGCAATAAACATAAATATATGGTGGAATTTTATTTTCTTTTTTTTTTTTTTTCGCACAGATTTTCCTTTCAGCAAAAACAAACAAAAACTGAATTGTGGCACCAAAAATCCGCGCCCAACTCTCGCAGAAGAGTCTTGGTTGTTTCGGGTAAAATTTTTAAAATGCAAATTAGTTTTATGGAAAAAACATTGTCCAGAGATTTCTCTCTCATTTTGCGAGGACTTCTGATCTAGTTTTAGGTTTCCCTAAATGTAAACACCTATGGCTAATTACCCCTCCCAATTAAGGCCAATCATTAGATTGCTAATTGCTCAACATATAGTACCAAAAACTTGAGTTTTAGATTAAGAAAATTTAGCACCATATTTTAGAGAAAATAGTGGAGGAAATGGTAACAAATATGATCAAGATCTCATGATTTTATTGCCTCGGATTGTCGGGATCCTATGTCTATTTAGAGGAGATAGTGACCTCGTGAAGGATCGATCATGTCGTATTGTGTCAAAGCAAAAAGACCATATAAAATGCACCATATGATTGACTTAGCTGAATATTTATCTAAGGGAACAATTAAAAATTGACTTAGCTAGCAGAGGGCTATTTGTTTATCAAATGCACCATATGATTCATGACTCAAAGACAAAGCCATTACGAAACAGCAATAACCGTAATTTAATCGTGCAATTTTATGACAAATCACCAAGTCAATGGATCTAACCATAATTATTAGTTTTTGTGATGTCATTTTACAAAACCATGTGGATGGAGAATAAAGGTAACATTTTTACTAGCATGAGGTGATTTAATTGTAGTCATAAAAGTATGCTTGCCACAACATTTAGCTTTTTGTAAGTTTAAGTTAATCTTCAATTTATCACCCTCAACAAACGGTTGTGGAGGGTGGGTGGATTTTTTAACTTTGTTGTAGGAAATAATTTCTTTTAAATATTTTTGAATTTTATGATTTTATTGAAGTTTAGAAACTTTCATCTTGATTTAAGCCTGAAATTATGTGCATAGAGATTTAGGGACATTTTGTTCCTTCAATGATTTCATTTAGTTTTACTTTGAATTGCTTCAAACACTGTTTTGTTGTTTGCAAAGAATCGAATTCAAATTTTAAATTCATTAAAAAGTCCATTGCATTGTAGATATTGTTAACTCTATTCTCGTATGTAGAGGACTGTGTCTGAAAATTGAATTTATGATTATATTTTTTAAACATTGCATTGAGAAGTAGACTTGAAATCATTGATTTATTACGATTTGTTTGAAAATTTGTTGTTAAAAAATCTTTCAAAAAGTTCAAATCTTGTCGACTCCCATCATAAGATGAAGGTTGGATCTGAATGGTGGGATTTCCAAACAACCCGACTTTATAAGCAAGATGGCATGATTAAGAGCATGCATAAATTGATAAGTTCTAACATAACATTTCAAAAGGAATTTAAAATATTAATAATAATCACCAGCCCCTTTTAAAATATTTGCATGTTTTATAAAAAAAGAATGGACTCTAAACTTATTTTTTATTATTAGCCCATGCAACATTCTAACCTTTACATTTTGAAAAAATAGTAAGTTTATTAAAAGCACATGGAGTATTTTTAATTAAAAAAAACTGAGTGCAATTTCAAAAAAATTAAATTTTTTTTTAAGTAATTCAAGCTCATTTCACATTGGCCCACATAGTATTCTCAAACATTAAGTTTGACCACCGGAAATATTAGTTGGAACACATACGAGTAGTTTTAGTATTTAATGTTCTTGCATGATTTTTAGTGCACCTGCATAATTCATGTGCACAAATTTTGATGCACCCACACAATACAATTACGTGCATTTTGATGTAGCTATATGATAAACGTGTATGTTTTTTAGGGCACCTGCTTAACTTACAAGGTAACATAATTAAGCTTGAAAATTGTCTCATAAGGCATGCAGTACTTGCAACTATTTAACTTTGATCACTTGCATGAAAGTTACATCAATAAAAACATGCAACATTTCATTTTCATGAATTTTAAGGACATCTTCTATATGATAGTAAGTTCATATTACAAATATGATAGCATTTTTAGCAATCTAAATTCTAATTATGCATTCATAGCAATGCATTTAATCTACATGAATGTTCAAATAGACCCTCTATCATGGGTATTCTTAAGCTCTTAAATAAAGACTTCTCATCTATCACTTTCACATGACATTATGATTCATGATGTTAACTATTTTGAGCAATTAGTAAGAAGTCTTATTTATGCTCATTATTGAACTATCAAATTCTATGCAAATCCTACTTGCGCTCAATCTTGTTCTTTTAAAGCAATTAGTGATTAGTATCATATTTCATTGTTCAATCTTTGCTCTCATTTGTATAGATTTATGTTTATTAAGTTCATTTTGCTAAAATATTCAACTTAATAAGCCTTTTTTTTTCTTTGCAAGCAATGTTCTAGTTAAATTTTAGCAACATCTTGATGTCTCTCTTGCGTGACGAGTATCATCGGGAATACTTGCCATTTCCATCATGCTTAAAAAAATATGCACGGTCAATGTCGTGAGTTATTACAACCACTATGCTTAAAATGTACATAGATCTTCAGTTACCTACTTCATATATAAATTTTCTCACTCATAAACAACGCACACATGAATTTATTTTGCATATTTTCTCCATCACATTAGAATAGCATGCACAAGTGCTTTGCATTTTTTTTATCATTATTAATTTTGTCTTTATTGCTCATTTTGATTTTCCTGCTTAGGTCTCATCATTCTTAATTTCGACAGCTTCTCACGGCAAGGGTGCTAAGCCTTCCCACAAAGTTTAAAAAAACATATGTAGTCGAGGTTGTTAGATACCATAACTAGTATGCCTTTCAACCCACCGCAATTGAAAAAGAACACTGAGGTCTTCAATGGTACCAACATGAAAACATTAATATAACACATACAAGTGCTTAATTTCAATATTTACATACAAGGTGGTGAATGATGTTGGTTCAAAGTGGAGCAAGGATACACCCAAGGTAAAGAGAGGGTTCTTTTTTACTTTGCTTTATGTTTTTCTAGAGAGAAAATTGAGGAATAAAGGAATTTCTCTCTATTTAAAGAGAAGGTGATTTTAGAGAGAGAAACAAAGTTTTCTCTCTCTATTTTAGAGAGAAAAAGAGATGGATAGAGAAAGAGTGAGAGAAGAGGAGAGAATTGTTCTTCTCTATTTAGAGAGCAAGAGGACCAAGAGGGCCAAGAGGGCATGAGCTAGGAAAGGAGAGGAGATGGCAAGAGCTCGAGGCTAGTCTTGTAAGACAAAAGGCGGTGAGGCAAAATTGGGGCAAGTGGCATGCGTAAGAGGCAGTGGAAAGTCTTATGTAGCATGTTGCTAAGAGGATATGGACACAAGCTAAATGCTAGTGAGGAGCGCATGTGAGAGACGACTAGTGGTGTGTAGAGCCAGGTGAGGCATGTTGCCTCGAGAGAATTAGGGAAAATGAAGCATTCTGTGTGGTTTGCTTGATGGTGGGGTGTTCGAGAGATGAAGGCAAACTACTTGCACAAGAGAGAGAGAGAGAGAGAGAGAGGAAAAGAAGAATGCGTAGGAGTATATGCGTCGAAGTCAAGTAAGAAGGGAGCAGGATGCATGTGTCATGTGATGCATTCTAGAAAGGGGAGCTAGATCGTGTGTGCTGGAGTTGAGGATCACGCTCGGAGAGAGGCAATAGGAGGTTAGGAGTAATTTGTGCAAGCATAGAGGTAAGAATGACTAAAAAGGAGAGGCAAAGGAGAAGGCTCACGTGTACATGAATAGGCCAAAGAGAGAAGATGAAGACCGGTGAGAGAAGAGGGCAGTAAAGTTCACACGGATATGAGAGATGAGAGTAAGGGTCGTGCATGAGAAGAATGGAATAAATTTTAAAAATATATTTTTCATATCTCTTTGATAAGGTTATATATATATATATATATATATATATATTAAATCGAATTAAATCAAAATTGATATATAAAGTTATAAGCATCCCTATTTAATTATACAATAACAATTACATTAAATTAAAATTTAATTGAGTTTGATTTAATTTGATTAACAATATCATCTCTTGCCAAATTCGGTTTCTAATGCATCTCAAATTCTATGTCATAACCCGCCGCACGATAATTTTTGCATTTGCCTTTGCGTGGCAATCCCTCCAATATGAATGTCCTTTGTAGCAATTTTTGATATCAACATGGTTCCATTTGCAAGCGGAGAGCATTTGAACTAATTTGATGGTGATCGAGGCATTTCGACTCTAATTCGTTCAACGTCATAATTGATGCACACTATTTTCATCATATTTGATTCTTCTTAGAAATTATAATGCTTCAGATGCATTGGTGCAATCTGTTTCACGAGCAGATGATGTTTAGGTGATTTTGATCGTAGTCAAAAATTTTGAGCCAAATTTGCATGACGTCGCATCTATAGAGTGTCAATTTCTCCATGCCCACAAGAATCGATCGTGGGGATCCTTCTTGGTAATTTCATGTTTTAATAGCATCAACATAAATAATTTCATCGAATAAGCAATGCTTAAGAAATTTTGATTATGATCAAGATACTCTAAATTAATCTACCACGATATTGCATTTAATAATAGACATTGATTTCAATGTTGACTAAATCTGATATATATTATGTCGTGACACACATTAGTAAGTCAACACTAAATAATAGCTCACTTTAGCTCAAAAGTATTATTATGTTGAAGAGTCATCGGATCAAGAGGGGGCTGGCAAACCTGAAAGATATTAAATACCACAAATTTATTGCTTATAAGGAAATACCTCTCTTACAGATTCACATGCAAAAAAGGAAAAAAAAATCCCATGGATTGCAACTTTGGCGTCAATCGGCAACTCCTAAATGAATAAAACAATGGGGATAGCTAAGGGTAGTTTTTTCTAATTTTGTATTTGCAATTGTAATTATTTATTTCCTTTTATCTTTTCTATGTAGTTTCGTGGAACAATGTCTATTGAAAGAATAAAAACCCAAGCTTTTCTAGCCACTTCGGTATTAAATATGAAATAAATTTAAATTGCATTCTTCATCTATTAAAGAAATTCCAAATTTCTTGTAATATCCAAAATATCCTAAACAGGTAAATTCAACATCATTTAATACATATCAATGTTCCATACATACTCCAAAACTTTTCACATGCATTTTCATAAAATTCCACAGTTTATGTTGAACAAAATGAAATATACATACATACATACATATATATATATATATATATATATATATATATATATATATATATATATATATATATATATATATATATATATATATATATATATATTTTCCATGTGTTAATGGAAATATTCAATTGCATTTATATAGTAATAAACTTAAATCCTAACTAATCATTGTGTAATTAATCAATTAAGTTGATCAGTTATTATAGCTATCCTATCTAATCCCACTAATACTTGCATGCATTGGCCAGAGGGGAGATTGGTTAGGATAAAGAGTTAATCAATGGCTATGATTGAATGAGTACTTAAAAACACTCCATTTCCTTATTTCTTACCCGTGCTCAGCTTGGTTTCGCCCCTTACCTGTTTCATCTCAGCCTTTCTTGTGTGGGAACGAGAAGAATCCCGTGAGCTAAAGCTGGCCAAACCATCCATTTTGGGCTGTTGCTATTGCCGTGAACCTATCCCCCTCTCTTCTTTTCCTACTATTGCCGTGAGTTAGCCTTTGGGGCAACTACAGTTAGCTGTGACACTCCATTTTATTTCTCTTTCTGTTGTTGTTGAGCTGATCGAGAGCTTCCAACAAGAGGAGCCATATTTTTCTACTGTTATCTAATCGAGTATGTATGGATTCTTGGTTGTTGTTTGGACCTCTATTGGCTACCATTTGTATCATTTCTTGGCTATTGTACTAGTGATTCTTAGACCCACAAATTCTCTTCCTTTCTTCCTCTTCAAATTCCGCAGCCCTCAACTGTCTGTTGCCTCTTTTAGTACATTTATCAATTGTTGTTTAATGCCTTTAATTAACTGTTATTTAGCAGATTTATGAGTTGTTGTTTGGTGCTCTTAAGTGGTGATGTTTAGTGGTTTAGTTTGATGCAATGAAATCTTTTGTTGATTGTTGTTTAGTGCCCTTAATTGCTGTCATTTGGTATTTTTCATTGGTTGTTATAGCAATTAATAATGGCTACTATGTTGAGATTCATAAAGGAGGCATTATAAGTGTGTTGTACTTTGATGGCAGGAGATAGGGAGTTAGGGGGAATGTTTAAGGAAGTATTGTTAAATTTCTCTAATCACTTTGTTTTACAGAAACATCTGTCTAAGTCTTGAGCTGCATTCATCCTAAAATTCGTGGCATGGTGGATGACAGGAGAAAAAGAATTCAGATACAATTAACAAAACTTATTAAATGACACTTGAATACAGTTTAAGCAAATAATATATATATATATATATGTTTTATGATTAAAGCATATTTTAAAATATCATTCATTATAATATATTTCCAACAATTTTTGCTTAATAGGAATTTATCAGCTAACTAAGTTGGACAATTCTGTGAGTAGAATTTATGAGAAGAACTGCAATTCAGGAACAAATAAATGTTAAACTTCAATTTCATTAATTTATGTAAAGTGAATGTCATGCATAATTTTGAAAGGAAAATTGTGTGTTAGGTTGTGTACTCGCGTCGTCAAGCACATCACAATATTAACCTAACTACTGAGGTGAGACATGTGATCACTAATTTAAATTACGTTTATATAGGATTATTGTATGTCATTGTTCCTACTACTTACCACTTTTATGAATGTTGTGTACATGACACACAGATACTTTTGTCATATTTTATACAAGTACAAATGATTATTGCATGATCTGTAATTATATTTTACTGATTTACTGTGATCATAAGTCAGTCAAATATATTAATGTCATATTACACAGCTAAGTATGAAATGCAATGCATATAATAAGCAAAAGATGTCACTAAATATTGCAGATAGATTGTTTTATAATAACCTGCATATGTAGGTAAAAGTTCTGATGAGATGAGCCTTTAACAGAAAATTTTAGAATTTTTGACTTTTGATATTGATGTTGGACAAACCAATTGGTGTCAAGAGACTTGTTTGGTAAGTAATATGATATTGACCCTACCTTATCTACAGCTTTGGGCCGATGAACCGAGTTAAGACCCTTATTTTATGAAAGTTAAAATTTATGCAGTTATAAATGATATTTTTAAAAAAATAATTTGATATACAAATGAACTTGAATTCATTAAATGAATGATGTACATATATGATTACTTCTACTGTACAATGTTTACATGCTACAACTTTACAGATTAATATTTAATTCATATATTGGACAACATGTTTACATACAATATGTTTTTCTTACAGTTGTATTTCAACAAATTTCAATTATATATTATTGTTTATGCCTTGTACTGAGATTATTTTAGTTTTTACTTGTCTTATTAGGCTTTAACTTATAATATTATATTTGCTATTTCAGGCAAGAACGAGGAGGGTAGTAGATAATCAAGTGTTTTGAATTATATAATTTTGAAAGACTGTAAAGGCATTTTGGATATATATAAAAATTTTATTTTGATATTTTTAATAGCTCTGTAATTTATGTTCGAAAGTGAATTTACACGTTTCCCAAATATGTCATTTAAAAATGAATTGGATGTTAGGAATGTTCGAAATGTAAGAGTTTGCTTTGTGATGATGAGGCGAGATTCAGATTTCACCTGCTTTTCTCGAATTGACATATATTAGGATAAATCGATGAAATCTACGCGTAATCATCTTTTGTTATACTCGACTCGAAGTTAGAAGCGGTCATTTGTGGTGTGACATTTCTATTCATTTCACATCAGTTACTTAACATTTCACAATGAGAGAACTACAATTCCGTATCTTTTACTAAGGCAAAAATATGTTGTCAATACTATCACCTAATAAGATCACACTCATGAAACAACTACATTACCCAAAAAAGTGTAGCACAATCTCAAGGTAAAATTTAGTTATGCACATGTTTCCAGATTTTCTGACGAAGTGTTCAAAAGTAATATAAATCTCATCTGATCTTTAAATTATGTTAACTTACTTGGCGTAACAGTATAAATAGAAATTAAAAAAGATGTAAGATATCAGGCAATATCTACAAGACAACATCACCCAAAACACTGCAACACTCAAGAGGCAAATTTTAGTGACACAAAGGTTTCCAGTTTTTTTTATAAGGGTGAACAGTTGATCCACACCTCATCTGAGATTTAATAGGTAAAAACGTAGTTCCACGTAATAGGATTAATAGACACTTTTAAAGAACAATTCATGTAGCAACTGGAGGTCAACAATTTAGCTCAACCAGAAAAACATCAAAATTGTTCTTCCTTCGAAGGAGTGATCGCTGGAAGAATACGATTTTCACCCAAGCTTGCCAGGTGCATGCTAAATGTAACTAGGTACAAATGGCATGATAAGAAAATAGACAGAATGGAATAAGAAAAAACTTCTTACCTCATGGTGCTTTTTAGAAGCCTGGTGTGCAGGCCACAGTGACTCCGATTTCAAAGTAACATTGCAAACTCTGCAAACAGGTTGATCATCTTCATTGTACCTGTACATGCAAATCACTGATGCCAGTCATCAAAATGGTGCATTTCAAAGAAAACTCGTCATCAATATACTGCATGCAGCATTATGGGTGTACAATTGCTGATCTGCATTTACTGGAACAAGAACATTGACCCACTTGGTTACTTCAAGGTTTAAGGTTCACAATAATTCTAACATCAATGCCAATGGTTCAGCATCGAGATACAAACATTTGTCATCACCATTATACAATATTATGCATAGACTATCATGTAAAATAATACAAATTGGCTGCATATGGACTAGTTTTTGCAGCCAACAAAATCAAGGAGCAGACAAAAATGTCAAAGAAAGCGATGGTTTGGTGACTATCAAACACTTCACAAGAATAAATCCGATGACCAGACAGTGATGAGAAGGGGCTTTGCTTTTTCCGGGAAGGTAGGGGGAATGGTGACGGATGGAAATCATGATAACGGATAGAAACAACCAAAACATCTCTACCTTTTTTTCTTCTACACAGTCAAATATCTAAGAAAGATGGCTTTTAACCCTAAGGTCACCAAAGTACTCTCCTGAACCTAACCATTATAGCCACCTCCCCATTCTTCTGTTCCCTCCAAGAGCCTAATACAAATAAAAACCCAAACTCCTCTGGTGACAATAGCTAAAACCACCCTCATTATGTGTGCCCACTGCTCACCATGCACTAGAAGCCATCCACACACAGCACCCACACACCAGTGTCGCCCCCAACACACACACATTCCTTAATTGTATGTGCATCTTTCGCAGCAATGAGCATTAGTTGCAAATCTCCTGCCCACACAATGTGCATCTAATTCCCACTGAACACAACCACAACATCTCTCGTTAGCCCAACTACCAAAGATTTCTATAAAAACAAATCTCCATTCGTAAGCATAATGCCCTAGTCCCAGCTAGCAGTATATTCTATTTATAGTTGAGTGCACCTGACATTCATTTTCAACCCTTGTACACCTTCACAATTGCACTTTTATGTTCCACGACAGCTAAATTTATTCCTCTAGCGCTAACATGCAAATCAATGACCTATTGGTAGTAGCGGTCATCACAGTTACAATCAGCCATCCAATATAGGCAATGACAATTATTAATGGCCTCTCTGACGTGCCACTCTTCTTGTACACCTCCATAAATGACCACTTGATTTCCCCACAGCTATGAATCTTTTAAGCCTCTGAATGCCCATTTTCAACCACTGGTTTTTCAATGATGTTAAAAGTTTTGATTGAGCTTCATATTGATTTCAGATAAATCATTCAATGATTCGATTGGATCATTTTTTTTATCTACATAATTGTTTATCTCTAATATGTGCCTCAAATTTTGACTAGCGTTATATGTATCAACTGGCAAAAGGCGGGACTAGGTTTGCGCTAGGGCTGTAGTGTGTGGGTTGCAACAGAAGAGACAAAAGACGGTGAGAATGGTGGTGTATGAATTTCAGGCGTGCAAGTAGATTAACGAGAAGTCATTTTTGTCTTAATAAAAGAACCGATGATATTAGATGAGAGATATGTGCTAATATAGACACAAATTGTCAGGATTCATGTAGGATTTAGGCAGTAAGGATAATGATAGGAATGGACCTCTTTTTTAATAATAATAATAATAATACTAAATATTAATATTAACATAAACATTAAAAAATATGCTATTTTATATATTTTAAAATGACTAATTTATGCATATTGATCGTTTGTCGCAAATTCTCGTCATACACTCGATTTGACTTAGTGTCATCATCTCATGCGTGGCAAAAAATTTTTAATTTCTCTCATGCAATGACCCAAACTTTTAAATTGTTAGTTCAACCATGTTACTCTTAGTGTGTGAAAGATATTAGAGTACATGCTATTTAATCAATTCATTCAAGAGGAACAAGATCACTATTTAACGAGAAAAGACTTAGTATTTGTGCATATTAATCTTCATCTTTTATCTAGGATTCCAGGATATACTCAAGAAGAGACTAAGTCATGGGATATTGGTGGGAATATATTAACTATAATGACTTGCATTGGAATATAGCATTTTGTTCATAGCATGTTATATCCTACTTTTTACGATTATGTCATGTAACCGTATCGCATTGTGTTTATGCCCTCATGTCTATGCTTTAGAGTAATGAACTATTTACCTCACGAGAGTCAAAAACATTTGTAGAGAAATTGTTAGCAAATCTAGCAACAAGAATATTGTCAAAATTTCTACTCTTTACACCATTCACTTTCAATTTGATGGCATCTGATTACTTCCTAATGCCAAAATTGCAGCACTAGCAAAAAGTAAACATCTTCTGTACATCACTAGCAACATCAACAAATGCCAAAATTCCCCAAAAGCCCCCATTCTGTACTCACCTTTACTCATCTAGATTTTCAACAATTTGTAATGTCATTATCAAGTCAAGCACAAATTGATTGCTTAAGTGCCACAGGTGTATAGGGTATTTGGAGTTTATGTTCAAGCTGTAAAGGCATTCCTAATTGTACAGCAATGATGAAAAATCCTGAACAAGAACAAGCAATTACAAATCAACCATTAAGCTCTGAAATGTTCAACCCCAAATTAATTAACGTTATCCTCCAATTATAAAAGAGGGAATATTGACACTTGGTGAGTGAAAAGAGGAATGCAACGTAGGTATTGTTTACCTCTCAAGTCAATTACCATTCTAACTACAGGACGCTTTATCAGCATAAACAATAAGACAGCTAAGACCAATAAGGATCACATTTCACATTTGATTGTTCATTGCAAAACTAACTAGTTAGAACAATTTATACCTCACAAGGGGAGAGTCGATGCGCTTTTCATGCTTCTGTGAAGTCTCCCTCAGTTTTGACCTGAACAATGCTTTCCTTTGTGCTTTAGAATCCATTTGAATAACTCCTGGAACAAACTTAGACATTCATTAATCCCAACAAGGTATTCATTCCTACTTCAGAGAAAAAACAAATTATTAAAAATCAAAAAGGGAAAACTTAAGAGAGCAATGCAGAAAACGAACAATTTCCAAGGAATTAAGGGGAAAAATCATCTAAAACTTCTCATAAAAGCAATCAAAATAATAAAATTAAATGGAATTTTTTACAAGTTTCGATTCACAAAATGGTCATTTGTATTGCGCAAGATTGCTTTCTTAAAGAACAACTCGATCATAATAATAATGTTCTGATTTTATGGTAGATCAAATAATCTAGTGATCCTCAATAAAAAAAAAAAAAAAAAAAAAACACCTCCGAGCATAGTGGTAACAATGAAGCAGATGCAATAAAAAAAGCATGAAGAATTCAAACTCTAGTATTGTTAAAAAGCTCTAAAACCCAAAACTCGCTTAAAATTTGACTCGCTAGATAATAGTTTTGGTTGGCATAAATCAAACAAAGAAAACAAATTTATATAAAAGATAAAATATAAATAACACACGCGCGCGTGCACGCGCACACACACATACATAAAATAGTATTTATATTATGTATTTGTTTATTTAAAGATCAATTTTGAGTCAACTCAAAAAAGATTTCAAGTCCACCCTAAATCGAATCATTTTGAGTGTATTAACTCAACTCAAAATGATTTCGATTTTGAGTTCACCTCAAGCTCAGCATTTCTTCTAATTTAAAGTTCATATTGTGCCTCACCTACTCAAATTTAACTCAACATAATACATACCAATCCCTATAATAGGCTAAGTTTCTTTTTTTTTTCTTGTTTTTTTCTGAATTTTATTCTATCACTACTATATATAGTCTAACCAAAGATGCATTAAACATGGTATCATTTAATACAAGTTATAATTTTGAATCTCACTGACAAGTAAGAATGAATAAAAAAATAATCAAAGCCAAGCGTGAAAAGCAAAATGGTCAAGACAAACAAAATATACTTGAATAGTTAAGACCCTTACAGGTAAACATAGCCTAAGATGGGAAAGAATATATCCATACAATAGAGACACTTTCTCACAAACAACAAAATGAAAATAGCTTAACAAGTCAAGACCCTCACTTAGACAAACCTACTGGTCAACGACAAAAAAGTCAAAGCTAAAATAGCTACCAACAATTATAAATTCATTTGGACGCAATCAGCTAAACTACAACGCTACATGAAAGCCACAAATTTGTTCCATATAAATTCCATTTGACGATTTCTATAGCTATAAATCAGCTTGAATGTGCAAAATAGAGCTTCCAAAAACCTAACTTCTTTAAACACTAACAGTCCAAACAAGATCAACTCAAGCATATTAAAAAAATAGAAAAAAGAATAAAAAAAACAAAAGAAATTAAGAAAATTTACATACATAGCACACAATTCTTATGCATTTATATATCTAATACTTAAAGTTTGATATTTACAAATATAACACTTTCTCTATATATTGAAAGATATATTTCACATTAAAAAACTAATGAGGATGCTATTTTTTTATGTAATATTAAAGATTTGGGTATTATTTATGCTATTATGAAAGTTCATGTGTTAGATGTATAAATATATAAGAATTGTAAGCTATGTATATAAATGCCCCAAGAAATTATAATCACTTCACTTTCAAAAATTATTACAGTAGTTAATCTTCTTTGTCTAACTTAAAACTTATGACAGAATTAGAACTTGAACCTCAACATCCACTTATGTTATATCAAGAAGTTTGAATTTGTAGGAACATTGTTTCTTGACCAATTTTCTTCTCTTAGGAGAAAATAATTTATTATAGTTTAGAATAGTAATTATAGGCAAATGGCATTAGAAACACCTGAAAACAAAAGCAATAAGATTATAAATAGTTCTATTCTCAGTCAATGAGTTCTGAAAGGATTCAAGTTTACCCTTTGGCTTCAAGAAATAACTAATGAAAAAGTTGCGTTTAGATTAAGTTGATATATCTGAGATTTAAAAATTTAAAAAGTATAATAATTGAGAACAACAATTTAATATGTTATTTTTTTCTGACTTTAAATTCGTCTTGACTCCATAGATTGATCTGTCCAGATGGTCTTACCACCTTGGATTTGACTTAGGCAATTCAAATTATGTGTTGACTGACTTGTGCAAGTACTTTCAAGATCCAGTAGGAGGTAATCAGAGCTCACTAGTAACACTAAAGATGTGGAAACTAGAACACTCACCCAAACATTTAACCTGTAACTCGATAACTAAGTACCAAGAAATGTATTGCCCAAAGTTGATCGAACAGCGTCAACCAATTTGTTACCCAAGGTAGAAACATTTCAAGCTTACTAATCACAAAGTTTATGAATAGTTTGAGATTTTATTGTTCCTTTGCCCATTGAATAGTTTCACTGCAGTTTACAGCTAAGTGAGTCGAGAACAGAGCAAGTAGAAGAGGAGCACAACAACCTCACCAAGACTACATGGCCACCTTCAGGCAAGAGATCTTAATTCATCAATTGTACTTTCTTATATATTTTTTAATTTTCATGATGACATTCATAGCTCTTATTATGTTCTAAATAATCCATAATTTGTAATAACAGTGTTGCGCTATTTCAATGTATTGAGATAATCTGATCATCCATTTTAGTTGATAATTCCCATAAAATATAATGATTAAGCAAATGCAGTAATTAGAATGATATTACCTTTTGATTTTTGAAGGGAATATGACATTCACTAAGGGATGGTGTGAACTTGTGAGTGAATGGTTTGACTTATGCTTGGGAAGGTTGTGTGATCTTCAACATAAGGTTGCATAAATTTGCACTCTATAGATTTCCCTATTACTTTCAAAGGCCTTGTGACACCAGAAGTAATTCAATGTGCTATTATAATAAACTATGCAAGATACTAAGTTAAACTTGACTACATGGAGATAAAAATATGCATGCAATAAATTTGCCAAGTTCTTTTATGTGTGTGTATCAATCAACCATGGGGATATTAATAATCCAATCTCAAGTTTATTTAACTTTGGCTTAAGATCAGCTCTCGGTCATTCAAAATGATCTCAATCTAATAAAAGTCTAGCTACAGGATAGCTCGATTCGATCTTGCTCAATTATTGATCTTTTATGACAAATTCCTAGTCCACATACATATGCATTTGAATAGATATATAATTACATAGATTCATTATGCTTTAATTCAAATCCAAAATCTATGCAAAAAAATATGTTTATATACATTTAGAAAGTGCATGCACACATATTTCAATTTGATCTCTAGCGAATTCACTCTAATTCAGGCTTGGCTTGATTCAAATTCAATCTAGAGTTGATGGAAATACATTAGTTGAAATTTTACTCAAGAAAGCCAATTTGATTTGCAAAGCAATATTGAACTTTAAGCTAAACTCAAAGTAAAAGATTATGATTCTCTCACCATCCATCAACTCACTTAGTTCTCATCATTAATTCACCCTACTTAGGGCAGTAGGTTTCGTGAGTTATTTCACCATTCTCAATCCATCTCCTATATTTTTATCCCTTGTGATCTTCTAGCTATCATCTCACTTAAATCCTTATTATTGCTCACTTCTCTTTATATCCACTGACTAAAGGCCAAGCATTCTTCTGTATCTTTTCTTACTAGTTAATGTTGCGTTGAAAGCTTACAACAATAGTGGACCTACCCCCTCCATCTCTTCAACCTCGAGCTTAGCTCTTGTTGACAAATTGCAGGAAAGGGAGGCAACCCTTTTGCTTCATAATTAGCTTTTTTTTTTTCTTAATGACATTAGATATGCTGATTAGTCATACTTCATTTTAAATATGAATGTCTTAGACAATTAATTTTTTTCTTTCATTTCATTCAACATAGATGACATGTTCTATAAAATTTGATATGCACAATACTTATGTTTCAGTGTGTTCTCATATAAGTTAATAGTATCAACCACTATGTTCTATAAAGCATCATGCTTTAACCTATCCCACAATACCTAATTAGAAAAGTTCACAACGGCTACCACACTACATGATCTCACATAGTAATAGGGAGATGCTCTACTTAAGTCAAAAGCAACAATGATATTTAATTATAGAAAAGATAGAAGAAACACATGAACTACAAGTTTGGTCAGCTTGATTTGTTATTTTGGATAAATTTTGATCATAAATTAGATAGATAGCATAGCTAACCTAGTGAACAAAAGTGAGCAGATGCGCACCCTACATTGTGATCAGTTTAGGCCCAATTTGAGCCTACTTCCAGTCTTAAACAAAAATAATTTTAAGATGTTTTGTATGATGGTTGTGGAAAAAAACCCATTTGGTTCAAATCTAAAAAATAACTTTTTGGAATGATACTTTATGTAGCACCCCAAAAAAAGTATTTTTATGGAATTTATTTGACATGTTAAACAATTAATTAATTATTATATTTAATTATTAATTAATTACATTTGAGATATTAGGTGTTATGATTAGATGAAATTCAATATATCTCTTTTGGCCATTTTATCAAATATTATTAGAGAAACAATAGCATTTTTCCAAACAATTAAACTCTTATAGCACTTTGGACATCATATTTTGATAGGATTTCGCAAGATAATCATCTATGCATTCAATAACATAGTGCAACACTATATAGGATGGCACATTGCATCAAAGGGCAACAATAGAGCCTTTAGCTCCATTTAGTATAACTTTGTGTCTATTGGTTTTGTTTACTAGGGCAACATAAGACATTTTATGGAGTTTGGTATGATAGTTGTGACAAAAAAGTTTAATCATATGTGATACCATATCTAAACTATCACGTGTTGTAACTATTTATAGTACAAATATACACTATTTATCATTGTTATGTTTTCTCTTTATAAAAGAAACTCTTCTTTGTTGTATTTTCATTTCTTGTTCTCTACTTTTGCCAATAAATAAGCACATATATGCATGTATTAAAAGATAATTCAATAACAATATAATTATTTACAATGCTCACTCTCTTCTAATATGGCATCAAAGTCATTGCCTAAAACACGCATAATCTTTTAACAGCATTCCACAGATGCCACGCTTTTTAATGTTTCAATCTCCATTGGTTTGGACTCATTTCTTTGGACCGTGACCCATCTACCATCTATTGGCCTTCCCCTATATGAGATACTCACTTCTATAATTGAAAATTAAATCGCATGGCCCCCTCTATTTCTTACAAATTTAAATGCCACTGTGATCTACCCCTATTATTCAACAACATCAGCATGGATGACTTTTATCCTTACCATGTTGACATTTTCAATGGCGCACTTTATCAATACTCTTTGTTGATGATTTTGTTTATACTCCAATCAATTCACTTGATCAATACTCTTTATTGATACTCTCTATCGATACCTTCCTCGATGCACCCAATCAAAATCATTATTTAAGAATCTTTTATGTGCCTTAACACAAATCTCATTGTATGCGCACTATTAACAAAAATAAGTAAGGCACTCATTTTGCAGCACTCTCAAACTCTTGGTAACAAAAATTTGACTACTTCATATCTAATCACTAAACTAAAATTGATATATTTTATACCACTTTAAGTTTGTAAGGCAATATTACCCTATCTAAATTATCATGCTGAATATTTATAGTAGAAATCTACATAACCTATTATATTTGTATTTATTAATTAATAAGAATATTCTCTTTTATTGTGTTTTCATTTATTATTCCCGTGTCTAGTATATGTATAAGTGCATTGCTTGTATTAAGTAGACAATTGAGTAAATATATAATCCTTACAAAATTCTCTCCTTCTAATAGTATAACACCTAAGAAGCAACTTTCTTGGAATGTTATTTTAGATAGCTTCAAATAAAACCTTCCTAGAATATCCTAATATTAATTTTAGCTTTTATAGCTTATAGATTAATTATTTTATTTAAGGGATATTTACAAATCAACCACCCACATATACATTTACAATTTAACCACCTTCATCATTTTTTTTGAACTATAAAACTAATGTATTTGCGCATGCCACGATCAAATCATTGAGGCTGTTACAAAAATGAAAAATATGGGGGGCTTTTGTTATGAATTTCAATATTTGAATGTCAATTTGAAATTTTGATATTGAAGGTGTTTAATTTGTAAATATATAAAAATAGCGTGATAGTGTATGTAAAAGCCCTTTTATTTAATTACAAACTACTTAAGATAAGGATAATTCAATATTAAATGAAATTAATAATATATCCCTTTGGATATTCTATCAATTCAAATTAGTACTTCGATATATTATTACCAAACAAAGACAATCCTTATAACTATGTTAACACTACCTAAAAGCATTCATCTAGTATACTTAACAGCAAGGCATAGCACAACCCAACATTATATAGCAAGTCACAATACCTAAGAAGACAACAATATCAAATGGAGTATAGGATTAATTTACTATAGCATTTTGTTGTTTGCTTCTACTTATTTAAATATAAAAATGGATTTGAAGTGTCTAATGTGACAACTATGAGTAAAAGTGCAAGCATGTGAAGGTTGAAAAGTAGGTTCTTGGAATTGAACTTTAAGTAGACTTTGTAAAAAGCACTTTAATGTATTAGGCTTTTTATCATATTATTTAATCAATTAATTTAATTATATGCAAATTAAAATTAAGATATTATGATTATATTACATGAAAAACACAATATCTCCCATTTGGTCATTCTTTCAATTTATATCAGTATTGCAACCATTTTTATCATGCAGTCTTAACTTTTGTAATGTTTAGACATCAATTTTACATGATTTTGCTAAATAGTAATATGCTTTACTCAACAATCATAACATAACACAATACATTAGAAAATAATGCCAAATAGAGAACATAAACTTCTCCTACGTACTCAACCTCTTATCTAAGTTACCAACTTCTACAAGATTTTAAGAGTTTTTTTTCTGAGTATTGTTGTTTTTGCAACATGAACTCAAATTGTTTGCATGGACTTGTTTAAAAATTAAGCACAACGTAAGGCTTCATTGGGCATGGCTTGAGATTTTCTATTTTTGTAGTTAGAGTTTATAAAAGCTCATTTGTCAACAATAACATGCTTTCCCAAAAAATAGCTTATCTAAATAAAAATGTAGAAAAATATGAAATCCTTTTATCAAAACAGTTGAGATTTTTGTTAGTTGCTTTTCATACCATAAAGCAAGTAAAAGGTAAAAAAACAATGTATCATCCACTACTTCTATTTAAATAGATAATATTATAATTAATGCAGTAAATTCATAAACATTTTATCGCATCTTTTTTTTTTCTAGAAAGGTAATGCATTTTCCTCATGGAACTCTAATGCAACAAGCCGCATAAACCCAAGACCAGATTGGTTCATGTAGAGGTCATTAAAAAGTGGATCAAGCCTGTTGGAAATAACATTAATATTTTCCAAGGCCATGTCTCAAATAACGGCTAATTGACTAAAAATATTAATAAGAATTTGTATTATATATATATAACCATAAATTTATTTTTAAAATATCAATTTTCTCCTAGCATAAGCCCCCAATTTAAATCTTACCCAAATTTAGTCATTGATACTTGCATAATAACTTGGTCTATTTACAATAATTGTGCTCAAACTAGTTTGAAATATGTGATAAGAAGACATCAAATTTCATTTAGATTTTGAAGTGAAGCTTAATTGTCTTGTTGATAATGGTCGTGCATTTGGCATACATAATGTGAAGGTCAAGATTTATGCAATCAAATTTCACAAATTTTTAAGAGAATTAAATTGAGATACTCTAAATGTTATAATGAGATTCTAATTGTTGTCTTCCAAACTATTTCTCCCCTTAATGATGAAATGTTTCTATTTGACATTGAATAGGTCCTCCAAACAATCATTTCTTTACAAAGAATGATCATTTGGCATTTAATTTTTTATTGGTTATGTTGTCCAAACTAAATGAACCTTCATACTGAGTTGTTCATTTGAATAAATCCTAACTAATTGTATTGACTGAGTGGAATCCGCAATTTATTCAATTTACACCCATCTATTACACCATTCATAGTTGGTGGGTTAATTTTTGGCACCAATGCATGACACTTGTATGATCTATATTTAATCATAAATATTAAAGAAATGAATGGTCCTTGCATGTTCCTCTTAATTCAACTTAAACTTATATTTGAAATATTTTTTGAAATAAAAAATAAGATTGTGTTCATGCTTCTTCAGCGTTGTCTTCTTCTCCTTTCTCTTTTGTTGAATCATCAAAACAAAGATAAGCTATGGTGACAATTCTTGCTGAAATCTCTATGCAATCACATCTTCAGTTTTTGTGACTCACCTGAATCTGAAATTTCTAAGCAATTTTATATGATGCTGTGACTAGCATCTCCACAATTACTTTCAAGGCCTACTTTATTAATGCATTTTTCACTATTGACCTCCTATCAAACAAATTCATCCCCCCACTAAAGGACTAAATTTTCTTTAAACCCCTAATAGGGAAGATGATGGCCTACAGAGTCTATTAAGAACCCTAAATCGAAGAAATATAGACAATAATGAGATGAAAATGAGTCAGTTGCTTTAAGCCAATTGTTGATGACTTGCCCATTTCATTATCCCTTCAAGAAAATAAGTTCCTCTTACAAAAGGGGCTTTTTAAGAATAAGTTAAATTGTTCATGTCTTAATGAATAACTTGAGGATACATGATACTGAACAAAAAAAAATAGATCCATTAGAATTGCTTCTTTTTTAACTACAAACAAAATTTGGGTAGCTAGAGTCACTTTCTTTTCAACTACTTTAGATAGCTACAAACAATAATGACTCGAGGCTGCAAGTTACTCATGGTTGCAAGTTAGAGCTCAAGAGCTTGAACTTTGAGCTTAAAATATTGTTTACAGCTCAAATGAAGCATTAATGACCTTGATCCTTACTTAATCTTAAGTGTTTAGGTTTTTTACTGTGCCAATTGGAAAAAATTGAAGTGAGTAGAACCAAGAAAATTGTCAAATCCAATCATTCTTTGTAAAACTAATCGCAATAGGATGAAATGGTGTTATTATGAATGAGCATCACTGCATTACCCTCAAACAATTCCTCATAGTGGTGCAAGAATTCCATGCAGTATTCTCATGCAGAGTTATGCTAAACTGAATAGCTCATTAATCTCTTGAGATTTGGTTGACTTGCATTTTTTTATCTTCTTTTTTACAACTTTAAATGTAATTTTCTTAGACTTCTTATATGAATTATGAATGGAATGAATGAAGTCTATTCTGAACTTATTTAGTGATCTTTATTCCACAACCCGTCCCAGAAGCGCAAATAAATTGAAGCATAATGGAATGAACGTAATGATAAGATTGTCCATTCCACGCCCCAATATATTGTTATAAAACCTTTTCAGCAGCATAATGATAGATAGGTTGGATGTGGCAGTCTTATCCGTCCATCAAATAAATACCACCTAGCAGTTCTAAAATCCAATTTTGAATTACACAATCTTTTAAGTAGATTATATAAATTTACTAAAAATAAAATTGGCTTATTCAATCCTTAGCTCCACTCACCTCTAGTAACACCATAAAGCTTAACTTACCTAAAATGATATCAACATATAACAAGCTGAGTTATATAAATAACTGAGTGGGTAACTCTCAATTCTATGAAATAATAAACAAAATAAAAATAAAAGCAACATGCATGTGGATCCTTGAGCATTTAAGTAAATTAGTAGATATTTTGGGGAATACTTTTAAATCATGTGATCAAATTATGATTTTAAATACATGTGTTAAAAAAATACTAGGAAATCAAATTGCGTCTCAAATGAAGCACATATTACTAATGAAAAATCATACTATATAGCATAAAAGCATGGCAATTAACTATATAATCATATTAATTAGCATGGCGTTCACAATCCAATTCCTAGCAGTAGCATAGTCATAGCATCAAAATCATGACTACAACAATGCAATGGTCATAACATTAGAATCATAAATATCATAAGCACAGAATGCAGAGTGATCATAGAAGTTGGTACATCATTCTTATAACGTACATAAATTATAGCGTGATCTCAGCATTTGAAAATCATCGCCATAATCAATAACATGATACGATATAGCATTCACATCTACAGATAAATATCATTACATTTTTTCTTAGAAGGACTAGCAACAATAGCTTGTCATAAACCTGATTTGTCATTGGTCAATATATCCCCCGTAAGCACGAATGGCTCACAACTCATGTATATTATTCCTACTGATTAGTTGTCACTTTTCCACCACAAACCAATAACATTCTCCATCAACAGCAATGGTACGTAGCTCATACGTCTAATATTCTCAAAGCAGAAAAGGGAGCCATATTAAAATCCACAATTAAAATTCTAAGGGGTCTCTATATTTCAATATGACATCTCAAAAATTCACACAAATTTTTTCTTGGATGCCCATTTTCATTCAATTGTTTTATCTATAAAAGTAAATGACAAGGTCTTGGATTTCAAATTTATAGCAATAGCATGATCATAGTTATAATGATGGCATGGCATACGAAAACATAGTTGTAGAAATAACATAACATTTGTAATCATAAACATGAATTGTAAAGTGAATTTATTTTCATAAGTATAGTTGTGGCATGGCATTGGAATCATAGATAAAGTGTAAAATAATAATGACATTCATGAAAATCTAGGACAATTTAGCAATACATGTATGATTCATATCAAAATAGAGATATTAAATAAATAAAAATTATATTACATAAAGGACCTCTTAGGAAAAGAAACTTCAATGAAAAGATGAAATCTATATCAATGTGTTTAAAAGAAGAAACATCACTCCTACTTAGAAATGCATTACCAAATTTATAGTAACTTAGATTCTGAGCTTAAGCCTTGGCATCACCTTCAAACTTTAAGACCTTAAGAGGCCAGGTTGTCATTCCTTAAACTTCACTCCACAATTGACTTTGATCCAATCCTATAAACTATATATGAGATTAAACATATAACTTGAGTCTTACAACTAGTTACTTTAGAATCTATACTTTTACTTCTACCAACAATCTACCTATACTCTTAAATCCCCCCTTTAATAGCACTCATACACCAACATTATTTTTCATGTGCCTAAAATATCTTCAACATGGCATAGCCTTCACACCATGGCTATGAGCTTTTCAATAATTTCATACATATCTTTAGATGCTTATTTAAATAACTAAGGAAATATCCTTAATCAATAGTATTTTATTTTTCTAAACTTTCACACCAAATTAGCAAGTCGCTTGCACATACATAATAAGCTATAATTGTACACCAAAACAATATAACCATAGAACGTTGCCAATAATTATTTAACTTGTACTTCTAAGGAATCATTCACTTATGAACTTTAATATGAAATATTATTTAACATGATTTCAAATAGAACATCTTGAGCTGTGAATGCATGTATAATCTTCGATATGCTTTCTTGAAATTTCATCTAATGGGATCCTTTTTAACTCAATCTAAGTGTACATTGACATAAGGTAGATCGTCCTTTGTTAAACAAGTTTGATTCACCGTTTTAATGCAGTGCATTAAAGTTGAAGAAAAAATTCCTCATTACAGCAGAGAAAGAGTTTTATCTTGATTTGAGTAAGATGTTGGAAAGAAATACTATAGTCGCGCATCAGTTCCTAAATTAACTTCGTGATGAATTTTTTTTAATTAGAAAAAAAAAAAACATATCTTAAATAACCCCTTATTAAAATATGTTCCCAATCCTTCACGAAAATCAACCCCAAATTATCAACAAGAAGGAGCACTTAAATTTTGGGATTTACCTTTTTGAAAAAAAAAAGGAGGGAATCGCATTTGATAGGGGCCTCGTCTTCTCCCTCTGAATCTCTAGTAGCCGTGCCTTACGCGGAGCGCATTCGAGCATGTCTCCCTCCTCTCTTCGAACTCGGTTCTCCCTCGACGGCCCTTAACTCCCTGGTCACAGCATCCATCGTCTTCTGCCACGCTCTTGAATACCCATTTTTACAAAAGAATATACAATACTTCCATTTTTACATAAGAAAATGTTATTTATTTAATTATAAAATATTTTAATATATAAATTTTATTATACATATATATATATACTTTTTTAAATAACAAATATAACATAATTTATAATATAAAATAGGAGTTTTTACATACATAGCACATAAAACATCTTTATTTTCATATTTCACATTCAAAACATATTATTTACTAATATAACACCTCAAAATATCATTATTATTCAAAATTAGCGCTCTATCACCTATTCCGTCTCTTCTCCACTAAAGTCACAGGCCTCGTCTTCCCAATCTCGCTCACTCAAGTTGAGTTGCAATAAAATCTCCTCGCCATCAAAAAGAAAACAGAAGTATCATAAAGGAAATACCTTTAGGCTTTCTCTTTTTCTCCTAAACGTATTATCCTAGGTTTCTAAGCTCCCTTTTCTTTCTCAAATATCTTTACTCCTCGTCCTCCTTTGTCCATCTAAGCGCATGGTCATGATGACTTTGTCGAAGCCAAGACAAGTACGGTTGATGCTATTGCAGCTTCTAGCTGACTACCATGGTCGTTCACTGCTACCTTCCAAACCGATGAAAAACGAAGCCGAAGACTATGATCTATTACCTGGAGAGAAAACTAAATTCAACTCCTTCTGTCGCCTCTGATGAAGATCAAGCAGGCCATCGGATGCAAGAAGAGTGATATGACACTTAAAATACTACTAGAAGCACACGAATCATGCTAAAAATAAAGTCAAGGTGAGATCGAGACTTCAAATATCATTTAAAACTTTGGGATATCGTTAAATAAAAGCTCTTAAAACATGAGTGTTTATACAATCGAGCATCTCGATGGATCCAAGCGATATCTCAAAGTTCACTTCATTTGAGCATTCAAATATTTAAAATACATCAATGATCAAAGGGATTATGGCGTCCGCGAAGTGGAGTGGTACGGGTTTTGTAATGTACTGAGACTCCACCTATAAATACCTCATTCTCATATGAGGGAGCTCCAAGGGAGAGATGAGAGCGCAAAGCGAAGATCCTCCAAGCACACCGTACCACTGACGGTCGTCACCACACGCGCCCGTCACTGCCCATCCTCTTTCCATCGTTAACCTCGCCAGATCATCTTGATGACCTTTATCGCCGTTGTTCCTTGTTCACATCATCTCGCTACCACTAAGAATTATTACTTTAACGCACTACATAGGTTGTTGCTTTCATATATTATGTAATCAGGAAGATTTTGTACTCAAAACATATACATAGAGCTTTTTATCGAGCCCTGATTTTTCCTCTTTCGAGATTTTTCATGAAAATTTGAGTTTTCGTGTTCACTCTTTAAATACGTGTGCTTTGGATTTCACAACAAAGGGTAAACTTTACTCTACCGAACCGGTTTTCTAGACGCAAGCCAGCCGTCTGTGAAGAGACCCCTCAATCACAATTTCTGAACACTGATATGGCCAATAAAGCATATACAACGAGCCTCCCGCTCAACTCGCCACTCTCAATCAATCAACCAGGATGCCAAGCCGCCTCACCCCCAATAGGCGGACTGCCGATGAAGGCGCGATAGATCTCTTTAGAAGATCGTGTCCACTAATGGAAGAATCTCAAAATGAGATGATCCGACTTTGAGAGGAACACACCACTACCACGCAAACACATCCCCAAGATTGATCGTTACAGAGGTCAAATGTTGATCTCCTTAACAATGAAGTTCCTCCGCTTCCTGATCGTGATGATGATCTCGACGCTAGTTCTACTCATCCATCACGGCATCTCAACGACCGCTAATCCACCAATTATTGCGCTTGACACATTCTCTTCTGTTGATCACTCATTATATAATGCGTAATTATGACGTTTAATGCAAGACGAATTTCACCTTCAAGACAGAAATCATCTTCCCCCTCACCGTGGCTATGAGGAGTCTTCACCTTTAGCTGAAGTTATTCTTTAACATCCTATTCCTGTAAGTTTCAAGCTTCCGAGCATTGATTCTTATGGTGGGGCAATCAACCCACATGAACACATCGACCATTCTGGACTATCATGCATATCCAACGTGCTCCTTTTCGGTCTTCTGCTACCCTGGGCAAGCTCGCACTTGGTTCTACTCCTTCCAAGGGGATCCATCCATACCTTTGGAACAGTTCATGCAAAACAGGAGAATCATTAAAGATTCTCTCCCTTGATTCGAATGAGGGTGAATCACTTAAGAATACTTCCGAGGTTCTCCTTAGAAGCTCGCCAAATACTGAGTAGTCTAACTATTAAGAGGAGTTTTCCTTGGAGGACTCGTCAGGCCTTTTACTCATCCACGCGAGACACACCGCTCATATGCGACTTGTTCATCGGTAAGCATAAATCTCTGAGAAGGCTTAGCCATCGCAAATAATTTGAGCAACATACTGAAAACGTAAAAGCACCCAGGAATGCGACCGACAATCCTATCAAAAGAAGCAACAAGGCGCCGTGATCTCCTCCACCCATATCAACGACATGAACCACGACCCGAAAAGGAATACACGCCACTGAACACATCTCATGTTAACCTCCTAATGGCTATTCGAGATGAAGAAAATATCAAGTGGCCGTATCCACTGAAACCAAATTCAAAAAATCAGGAGCAATATTGTCACTTCCATCGAAGT
The DNA here is from genome assembly GCA_021442155.1 of Cymbidium sinense. Classification (NCBI taxonomy): domain Eukaryota; kingdom Viridiplantae; phylum Streptophyta; class Magnoliopsida; order Asparagales; family Orchidaceae; genus Cymbidium; species Cymbidium sinense. Next base: position 62,386,518 of record CM038228.1, on the reverse strand, counting down.
CGTGGACATACTACTGAAGCATGCAAATAACTCAAAGAAGAAATCGAGAGGCTCATTCAACAAGGATATCTACGTCAATTTGTGAAGAATCAATCTAATCAAACAAATATACCTTCAACTAGGGGCAACCAGGACAATCATCACAAAAATAATAAAATAATCATCAAACAATTAGGAAAATTGAAACAATCACAGGAGGACCAATACTATCTAATCAAGTTCTCATTACCACCTAAGCCGAGTTAAAGAAGTCTCGCATCGATCATTCCATCACTTTTAATGACTCGAACTTAAGGAGTCCATGTTCCTCATCAAGATACTGTCATGAGGGATCGGTGACCCATGCTATAATGTTAAGAGAATTTTGATTGACAATGAGAGTTCGTTGATGTCTTATTTTACTCACATTTTTAGCATGGGCTGGTTAGGGAAAAGCTCCAACCCACCCAGACCATATGATAATCGCCTTATGCGAGTAGGGGACAATCACCCTTCTGTCCGAATTTCACAAGTGACTCATTTAATCCAATTCATGGTGGTCAAGTCATTCGATATAACGCCATTCGGAAGGCCCCTCCAATCAATTTCTGCAATTCTCATCTTAAGATGAAATTTCCAACCCCGTTGGGTGGTTTGTGGAAATCAACTGATACGCAATCATGTTACCTCGCAGCAACCACACCCCTTCGACCTTTCAATATCAAGATTTTAATTTTGAGATGAAGAAGTACCGAAAGCTTCGCATGTAGAAGACTTGCTTATATTATCGATGACCACTACTAAACAAGTGGGATCCATCTCGAAGAACAACAAGGAAAAATACATAGACTTCTTGCTAAAATCAAGACATCTTTGCTTGGAGTCGGATATGTTGGTCGACCCAATATCATGCACTCCTCAAGATTGATCCAACATTCAAACCAATCATCCAAAAGAAATGGAGTTTTGCACGATCGCCTTCTTGAACAAGAAGTTAACAAGCTCATAGAAAGATTCATACAAGAGGTACATTACCCTACATGGCTAGCAAATGTTGTCATGGTTAAGAAAACAAATGGAACATGGAGAATGTGTATTGATTACACCGTTAACAAGGCTTGCGAAAGATAGTTTTCCTCTTCCTCGAATTGATTGGTTGATGTTACATCAAAATGCTCAATTTTTTGGATGCTTACTCTGGTTACAACCAAATAAAAATGAACCCAATGGATGAAGAAGCTACAACATTTCAAACATATAAAGGTTTATACTGTTACCAAGTTATCATTTGGATTAAAAACACTAGTGCTACCTATCAACCTTATGAATAAGGTTTTAAAGACCTACGCACAATGGAGGTATATATGTGGATGACATGTTAATGAAAAGCTTAGAAGACAACATATTTTTTTAGAAATATGCTTTAACCTTCTTCGATGTTACAACATGCGGCTTAACACAACCAAGTGTACTTTTGGGGTTACGTCAGAGAAATTTTTTGGATTTATAATAACCCACCATGGGATAGAGGCCAACCCCAAGAAAATCAAAGCTCTCAAAGATATGACTCCTCCGAAGAATATCAAGGAAGTTCAACATTTGAATAGATGAATTATTGCATTATCCCGCTTCCTAGCCTGTTCTGGGGATATATACTTGTCATTCTTTAAAATATTAAAGGGAGCTAAAAATAATAATTTTTAGTGGACCGATGAATGTCGTTTGAGCAACTAAGAGAGTATTTAGCATCTCCACCCCTACTATCCAAGCCTATTCAAGGAGAGATGTTATACTTATATCTCAGCTCTTCCCACGCGATAAGCTCAATTTTAGTGAGAAGAAAATGGGATACAATGACCAATTTACTATGTCAAGTAAATTCTCTCGATATAGAAAGTAGTTATCCACTTGATAAGGTGGTTTTGGCTTTAGTTTTCTCAACGTAAAAAATTCTGCATACTTCAAGCTCACACTATCTGGTTTACACTCATTTACCATTAAGGGTCATCTAGAAACCATAAGCATCCGGGAGGTTAATCAAATGGTCTAGAATTGGGAGAGTTTGATATAAATTTTCTACCTCCTACTATAAAGTCTCTACTCAGCAGACTTTATAGTGGAATGCATTCCCCCAACTCAGATGAGCTTCAGCATGCCTTCGCCTCTCCTCAATGGACCCTCATGTTGATGGAGCTTCAGATCTGTCGGCGGAAATCTTACTTATTTCCCCCCAGCAGAATACCTTAGAGTATGGACTTCACCTAAAATTTTTTGCAACTAATAATATGGTTGAATATGAGGCTGTCATAGCAGGGTTGAGACTTGTCATTGACTGCGAACTCAAGACTTAGTGATACACACTGACTCTCAACTTGTCGCCTCCCAAGTTGAGGAAAACTTTAATACTCATAATCCTCAGCTGACATAATACCTCCACTTGGTGAAGTCTCTTCTTGCCCATTTCAAGACACATCAAATCATTCACATACGAGAAGAATAAGTGAGCTAAGCTTGCCACATCTTCTACTAAGGATCTATTTAAGAGAAGACATATTGAAGAAATATATTTTCCTAGTATCCAAAGGTCATGGGTAACTCAAGCAATTAATGAGATAAAGGAACATTTGTGGATGGACCCCATCCTGTCTTTTCTATAAGAAGGAACCCTTCATGAAGACCCAACTTCTGTAACTCATCTCCGAAGACAAGCTTCAAACTTTATTATTATCGGAGGTGAACTATACAAACGAGCTTTTTCTGGACTGTACCTCAAATGCCTCTCACCTTTAGAGGCCGATTACACATTAAGAGAGGTTCACTCAGGGATATGTGGAGAACACTTAGGAGGAAGGGCGCTAGCCCTTAAAATTATAAGGCAAGGGTTCTATTGGCTCACGAAATACAAGACGCCTTGAGTTCACAAAAAAATGTGCAAGTTGTCAGTTGCACTCTAACCTCTCTCACATGCCGCATACAGAGCTCTCATCCCTTCAAAGCCCGTGACCTTTTGCTCAGTGGGGGATTGATATCATGGGACCTTTTAGATAGCAGGGTAACAAAAAGTTTATCATTTTAGTCGACTTCACTAAATGGGTGGAAGCAACCACTCGCTAAAATTATGGAGGCAAATGCTAAACAATTTATTTGGAAAAATAAAAATATGTCGATTTGGCCTTCCCGCAAAGATCATCACCGACAATAAAACCCAATTTATCGGAAAAGTCTTTACGTCCCTTTTGTAAAGATCTTCATATTCATGCCGCATACGAAGACATCCTCAAACTAATGGGCAACCAAGCCAACTGACTATACTCAAAGGACTAAAAATATATCTTGAGAAGGCCGGGGGCAATGGGTTGATGAGCTTTCTAATATTCTTTGGGCTTACCGCACTACATCACGCACCCCGACTGGTGAGACACCATATAACTTGTGTTTCAGCACAGAAGCTATTATACTAGTAGATATCGGGGTTCCAAGTCCAAGAGTTCAATTATTCGATCATGATGGTAATGAAGAAAAACTCGACACTGACCTACTCCCCGAAAGTGACATGGCTACTGACGCTTCCTATCACCAAAGGGTAGCTTGTCACTTCAATGTAAGAGTAAAACCTCGCCCCATATCTCGTGACTTGGTCCTACGTCTCGAAGTTGCAGCAAAGGCCCTCAACGCAATAAACTCTCACCTCTTTGGGATGAGCCCATATGTGTTATATTAGTAAAGCCGTGAACATTCAAGCTCAAGGATCAGAGGGAAAAACTTTACCTCAACTTGGAACACCGAGAATCTCCAAAATATTATCGCAATTTCCCGCATAATATAAACTTTTATTTTATCTCGTTGTTATTTCCTCTTTATGTAGCCAACACTTAGTGGGATAATTGTTGTTATGTATTGTCATTTCTCTTGAAACTCATTGTTAAAATCATCTTATGATTGTATCACCAAACTTATCGAGTAATGAATTTATAGTTTTTTCTTACAAGCTTATTTCTTCTTCATTTAATCCTCCCACTTGAGAAATATACAACTCACGCTTGTATCTCAATCGGCATAATCAATCCCAAGGGACTTGATCGACCTCTTCCAAACAGCAAGAAGTCAAGTAACACTTGATACTTGATGGGGTCAAAAGGTCCTTAGTGGGCATCCTGTGACCTCTTCCATACAGGTTAACGTCATCAAGTAACACTTTGACAAATAATCTCGGATAGGTCAAAAATCCTGGATTCATTCATCATCCGTATAGGTTAGCCATCGAAAAAATATTCACCAATTACCCGATAGGTAAAAACAAAATAATAGCGTATCAAAAAAAAAAAAATTACAAAGATTAACATGATGATATAAGAAAAATCAAGATTTTGATACACACTAATAATAATACATAGATAAAAATGCATCCTCAAGTGATGCTACATCATATCGTTGGTGATATCAACCTCCTCACCACTAGGAGATGCTCCTTGGACTCACTCAACTCTTCATCTCAATCGACGAAGAGTCTTGACACTTGGCTGGGAGATAGATCCTCAACACTAGCTCCGGTCTGATGCTAAGCGATTCCTTTAGGAACCCTGATGAAGCCCTCCTCTAAACATTGGTGCTCCAAGTCCTTCACTTCAACATCAAGAATATGATTACGAGCTTCTAAACATGGTCTTCGATTATACCGCGAATTAGAGAGCTCTTAAAGTCTTCCACTTCGAGATTTCATTTGCTTCACATTATATGCTCCTTCTCGAAAGACGATCTGTAATGCTTTCTCTTCTCTCCGAGAGCTCTTCTCCACTGCAAGTGCCTTGAGTCTTTGCCTTTCTGGCAAGTCTCGCCCTCACCTCAATCACTCATCGAGTGCTTCCACCTCGACACTAGAGAGAGAGAAGAGAGTCATGTTCATAGCTCGCTCACGCACTGTGATCCTCCAAAGTCGCCACTTCTTTAGCCTTAGCACTCATCTTTCGCTCATACTCGCCTTGCATATATATTTTACCTTCACAAATTCAAGATTCTACTCATCTAAAGAGACACCCAAATGAGCCATCATCTAATGTTTGAGTTACCTAAAAAAAAAAACCATCACAAATATTACAAAAGAAAACAAGGAGGAAAGAAGAAAAGAAGAAAGAAGAAGACAACGTATTCAATTCATCTCGCTTTGACGCCCAAGACATATGTGATTTAACACCTCTTGTGAATGCCACGAGAAACGAACTCCATCATGAGTTGAAATAGTTAAACTCGAGGTCAATTGGGTGAACATCTTCTTCAGATATCCGACGTGTCACTTTAGCGATGTCTTCTTTTTTTTAGGGAAGAAACATTGCCACCACGATTTCATTCTGAAAGAACCCTATGAATATGAGGAGACCTTTCATCACCTTTACTTGACCTCTTTAGTGGAAAAGAATGAGATCTCCCCGCCTTGGATAGAAGGCCAATCTTGAACATTCTATCTTCAACTATATATTTGTCAATGTGACGTAACTCATGTAAGCTTCCTACATCGGATATTATTAAGAGTTATCGATCTCATTCTTCAACATCGAATGGATCTGAAGGTCATTCAATCTTCCCCATCTCTGAAGACCCCACTCATTTTCACAAAAAAGAATCCATTAGACCAATTTCTAGATTGATCCCGCTGAAAAATTCTATCCAATTATTTATATATAAGAAACACATCCCTAAGTATCACATGTAATGTACATTCACACAAGTATTTGATGTTCAAAGTAACATTCTCAAGAAGACAAACCGACGATGACCATTAAAGCTCAAAATGAAAATTATGACAAAGCTACACCACATATTTTGAATATCTTAATCAACTCAGGAGCCAAAGAGAATCAGTCGCAGAAGAATCATCTCGTAAATAGTAAAGTACCTCGGAGGTGAACGCATCGGATTTTTTGGCAACAATGGCCACCAACTCATTAGGGAAGAAAAACTTTCTGTGGAATACCATTAAACTATCTGATGTGATAGTGGATGGTATATCGTCTGTAGCCATCACACTATGGATTTTCTTTTGGTCATCACCCTATGAAAATACATAATAAATAAAGAGAAAATGACAAAAATGAGAATTTTGTAAAGCAACTCACTCACCAATGCTTAGGCCTCCTTTTTTGACTCTCTCACTCCTGATATTGCGATAAAATTTTTCGCCTACGATCTGACAAAAAGGATACACATACATATGGGAAAAGACAAAAAAAGAGGAGAGAGAAGATATTCCCCTCTGATGATGCTTATAAATTACCTGCCAAACTTTTTGAGTCGTTTGAACGATAGTTCCTGGCTAATGCTCCCTCACCATCTTGGCGGTTATCAACTGCTGAATCATCCATTAAAGGCATAAGAAATCCAATTTTCTATCAAAAGTTGAAGCGCCTTGATTTTCAAACGACGGTCCGACGAGGCGGACGCCTCTTCGAGGGAAAATCAACAACGATGATATGACGGCCTGATCGCTCCAAACCCACGGTCCGACGGCGGTTGATGCCTCTTTCGGAAATCAAAACAATGACGTACCGTGGCCTTGATCGCCTCAAATCGGCGAGAGGTTGATGCCTCTTCGAGGGAAAGCAATGAAGTACCGTCCTTGATCGCCTCAAACCCGGACGGTCCGACAGGGTTGGCGCCTCTTCGAGAGAAATTGGAACAATGGCGTATACCGCCTGATCGCTCCAAACCTCGACGGTCCGACGAGTCGGTTGATGCCTCTTCGAGGAAAACGGAACAACGTACCGCTGGCCTTGATCGCCTCAAACTCGGATGGTCGGCGAGGCGGCGCCTCTTCGAGGGAAAACCGGAACAACGACGTAGTACCAGCCTGATCGACTCAATAACTCTCACTCAAGAAGAAGAGAATACTAGTATTGAAGAAGTGTGCCTTTCCCTGGCCCCTGGGGTTTTATAGACCTTTAGGGGCAAAAGGGTAAAATCATCAAAACCGCCAAAAGCAAACTATCAAAAGCGTTGTCTAGCGTCGCAGACGCGCATGAACCGCCTGGCTATACGACCTAGCGGCCGCCATCAGCCTACATACTCGCCTCATCATCACCGGCCGACTTCATACGGCCTAAACTCGACGTGCTCCACAACCCGACCAACAATCATTGACACGCACTCATCCATTGGCGCGCTGAAGGCCCACGGGCCGCCACATGAATGGCGAAGGCTCATGCGCCATGGTAGTAGCTCACACCAAGCTCCTAGGATAACTCATACCTCGAAATCTCCGCATACTTACACTCATTTGCGGCCCTACATCTGCTTTTATAGTCATAATATGTTCCCAATCATTCTCTAAAAATATGTGGTTAATGGACCTCAAATTTCATTGAAGAATTTGCTATCTTTCAAGTATTTGACATATATATATTTTGGATGATTGAAATAATGATATTCAAAAATAGGGGGGCAACTGATATGACACTTAAAATACTAAGAAGCACGAATCTTGATGCTAAAGAAAATCGATCCAAGTTGAAACCGTCGAGATCGAGCACTTAAAATATCATTAGAAACTTTGGGATATCAGTTAAATCCCTAAAAAGCTCTTAAAACATGGAGTGTTTATAGTCAAATCGAGCGTCTCAACGAGACAAATCTAACAAGTCCAATATCTCAGAATTCTAACTTCATTTGAGCATTTAAATATTTAAAATACATCAAATGATCAAAGGGATCATGTTTGATGAAGTGGAGTGACGGGTTTGTGTATTTACGAGATGTCACTCCTCCAATCTATAAATAGCCCCTCATTCCTCATATGAGGGAGCCCAAACAAGAGAGGGAGAGAGCCTAAAGCTTGAAGATCCTCCAAGCACACCGTGCCACCACTCAACACCCACCGCCGCCACCGCTGCCGCCGCCTCTGGCCGATCTCTCGCCACCTCCGGTATCCATCATGACCTTCATCGCCTTCGTTGTTTCATCATCGTCATCTTTAGTAACCACACCAAGGTCGTAGTTCTTTCTTCATATATGTAATCCCGCAGAAGATTTTGTACCAAAATATATATATAGTGGATGCTTTTCCGGCTAGCCCTCGATTTTCGAGATTTTTCACATGAAAATTTTTGGAGTTTTCTTGTTCACTTTAAATAATTGTCTTTGGATTTCACAACAAGGCTAAGGCATAAACTTTTACTAATGGTTTTCAGACGCAAATTTATGGAGCTAGAGTTCTTTAAGGCCAATGGGATTATCAAACAATTGATAGGAGTTAGAAGGAGACGGGAAAATGTTTATTTCGAAGAGAGGAATATGAATTCTTTGTCATCTATGTGATATATATGGATTTGATCATAGCTAGTTGTTGATTTTTCATCGAGTTAATTATTTTCGATATGAATACATTTAATTGTTTATTTTGGTTGCTTCTTAGATTTGATGATGGAATTGGCTGAGTTTAGTATGGGATAAATGTGATTTACAATGCAAATGAATTATCTATACTCTTGTTAATTGCTATAATTTATGATGGTAAATATTGTAGTTTTTTATGTTTTGAAATTTCTTCATTGAAGCTTATAGATATTTGCAAGTCCTGTCTGTGGATTCACAGATAATAGAAGGTGAAGTGGTGGTTGGAATCCTCCGATGAGGAGATTGATCGTTAGTGGTAAAAGATTATCTTGCTAATCAGGTTGCTCAATCTGAACTTCTAGCGAGAAAGGCATGAAATATATGAAAGAGTGTTAGGCCCGTTTGGTGCAGCTTTTTAGCTACTTTCTATTTCAGAAAAGTAAGCTGAACTGTTTGGGAGGTACTTTCATATTGTTATTTCGTAAGAAATTGCAGTCTCATTTTCCTTTTTTGTAATAAGGGAGTGGATGCTTGGTCGAAGCCCGTAATCCCGTTCCGCCTTCCGCATAAACTATTCTTCTAAAATTACCCCCATTAGTAACCTGGTATAACGAATGAAAACCATGATAATAACCTTCCATCTCTCGTGTTCAGCATTTTCGCATTTGCTCTGCCCTTTTCTCCAACCCGTGAAATGTGAAGTTACTGGAGTTAGGGCTTCACTGATCTGAGCATCGAACAATGAAAGAGCTTCGATTCCTCTACCGATTATTCCTTTCCCTTGTGTCGACGAGCACTATCTCTAGCCCATTCCATCGGTCGTGACTTCAACAGCCAACAAATGTACGTCCTAACAACTCTCAGTTTTCCTTGATTTGCCATTACTTCTTTCCTGGAAGAGTGTTTCTAAATTGTCTGCATTCTCTCAGTTTCCATTGATAGTTTGTTCTTTTATGTTCAAATTGTGAATGAATATACAGTTGCATTTGTTTTCATTTTTCATTCTCTTGGTTTCCCTTGATTTGTCTGCATTCTCTCAGTTCCACTTTTCATGAATGTATAGTTGCATTTGTTGTCAGAAATGACTATCATTCTCAATTGACGAATTTCAAATGGATTCAATTTTTTATTTATTTCATCTTTTGTGGTTTTACTTTCAACATTCTTTCAGTTTTTTTGTTAGAATATATGATCATAAGGGTCTAGGGCTAGGGGTTCACTGAACGGAGGGCCTCCCTTCGAATCCTCCATGGGCTACTTCGAAATCCCCTCTCTGTCGATGAGCACTATCTCTCGGTTAGTCCCATCTCTCGGTTTCTTTGCAATGAGCCATTAAGTGCATCTCTCAGTTTCTTTAGAAATCGTTCCATTACTGGGAATGATGTGAGAAATTGGCATTTGTGATTTACCAATTTTGATACATACTTCTCCCAATTTCCCTTGAAGCGCAATTCTTTTATGAAAAAGGTATTCCTAAGTTATTTGCATTCTCTCGGTTTCTTTAGTAATCTTGTTAATTTATTCTTTTATATTCAAATGTACAATATTGAAACATTCTAGAATTTAGGATTTGCAAGAAGTTCGGGTTTAGGGTATGTGACATTGGTGAACCCTTACTGTGAGTGGTTTACTACTTTTGTGCGATACAAATATATGTATTTGGATACTCTGATTATTTCTCTGAGGCATTGATTTGGCTGTAAATCTTCGAGTTAGTATTAAGTACACTATTGAGGCTTTGATGCTATGTGATTCTTTTGTTGTGCTGTGAATTAAGTAATCTTATTCTTATTGAGGTGGATGCATTTCACATTGGTGGCTTTTTATTCATGGCCATGAAATCTCCCAAAGGTTTAAGCATAATATAATTATTTGGCAACGTGTTTCATTTTTACTTAAGTATTATTTGTGTCGTTACATAAGATGGAACAATAACATGATAGTTTGTGAGTTATAAGTATTGATTTTTTTGATTGAGATGGTTAAATTTAAAATGATATTAAATTCTATATTACATATTAGTATTTTGTGATTATTATAGCTTTCCAAATGGGCAAATCGAGAGATGGTGGTGTATCTGCCACATGGGAGAGGGAAATCAAGATAATTTTTTGTGATGTATGTTTAGAAGAGGTGGAATTGGGGAACATATCAACAACTCACTTTAATAAAGAAGGCTGACAGAACATCTTAATAAATTTCCTAAAAGAAAACAGGAAGGCAATACAAAAAAACATAGTTGAAGAACAAATGAGACCAATTTAAGAAAGACTGGAAACTCTGGAAGGAGCTGGAACATGGATCTATTAGCTTAGGTTGGGATTTTATAAGAAAAATAATTGAGGCTTCATATGATTGGTGAAAAGAAAAATTATAGGTGAAGCAAATGACTTATATCCAATTCCTTTTATTTCTTTGGAGCCTATTACATATTTGATTATTTAACAAGTAACATGTTTTGTCTCTAAAATGGCACTCTCAATTGTAGGTTGTGCCAACTATAAGAAAATTTAAGCTATGTGTCATTGATTCGAAGCTAAAAGAGAAGCTTGACATGATATTTAGTAGCGTTATAGCTACCGGTGCTCATGCTTGGGCTCCAAGTCGGAAATTTCATAGAATTTAATTGAGCTCAAGGAAGCACATTCAAACGAACTTACTGAGGGATTAATGCATGATATTGGTGAACGAGGTGAAGGTAGTCAATCAAAATGCACTCAGGGTTAGGTCAGCAAAGAAAGAAGGGAAAAAAAATAATACTACATTTATTAGAGACCAAATATCACATTTGGCATGTGCAAGCATGGCTTCCAGTGCTAGAACCATGCATGTTAGTCCACCTATGCCAGAAGCTGTTAAGCTACTTGATAGCACACCAAATTTTTTGGTGATATGTCGTTATATCTATTTTCAGCAAAACTCCTTGAAGATCCCACTAAGCAAGAGGCTTTTTTGACAATGGTGCCTGAGCGAATAGTTCATTATCTTTACTATTTTATGAATAATAATGGTGTCTAAACATTCATAACTACCTTCAACTGTTTATTTTTTATTTATATATCAACGCTCATGGGACATTGTATGTTTAACTTTAATTCTAGTTGTTTGTTTTAGTTACCTTTATGCATTGCTAGTTGTCATATCTGATCATATATTCAGGCTCGTGAAACATTCACATCTTTATACATCATTTTTCTTTATTGTTAGTGATCACATTATTTAGTTTGTTGTATCTTCAAATATAATAGGTTATGAATTGATGGAAATAGTAGAGTGATGAGCTAGTAGAAAGGGCTCAACAAATATATTATCGCAACAACGACATACTTCATAAATGATTTCTATGAATCATATATATGCAAAATCCATGTATGACATCATCTTACATTGGAGACAAATGGATTGGGGAACTATTACGATGTCACCTTACTAGGTTTTACAATGTATTTCAGATGTTAAAAATATTTTTGTTGACCTTCTTCGTGAACTTGAAGCTTTTCATGGGCTTCATGGTTCATCCAAGACAAGCACAAGAGAAGTTTTGGCTATAACTTTATATATTCTATCACACAATGAATCAATACGAGTAACATGTGAACGTTTTAACATTCATAAACTATTAGTAGGTATTTCTCAGTGGGTTTAGTTGCATTAGTAAGCTTGGCCAAAAATACTGTGCTAATCCAACTTTTGAGAGTACTCCATCGGAAATATACAACGATGTAGATATATGTCATTCTTTAAGGTACACGTCTTATGGTTTTTTTTTTCTTGTTATGTCTTTTTTCATGTTATGACGCTATTTTTAATAAGATTTTCTAAGTAGAGTGAAGTGTACTGATAGAATTGTATTGGAGCACTCAATGGAACACATGTTGATATCGTGTTCCTAGTAGTGAGAAAGTCACATATCAGATGTTGTGATCACCGATGCAAAATATACTGGTCATATGTGACTTCAACATGTATTTTACTTTCATCATGGTTGGATGGGAGGGCACTATACATGATAGTCGTATATTCAAATATGCAACACGTAGGTGAGAGTGTAATTTTCCAATGTCGCCTTTAGGTTGGTAATTGAGCAAGAGAGCATTGTTTAAAGTAGTACAATTGAATTAATCATATTTTTATCATCTCCAAGAAATTATTACCTCATTGATGCTGGATATCTAATGCAATGAGGATTTCTTAAGCCATTTCCATATACGAAGTATCATATCCCCGATTTTGAGAGGAGCAGCCAAGTAGTACGAGGGTGTAGAGAAATGTTTAACAAATGACACTCTTCACTATGGGGTGTTATTGAGAGGACTTTTAGAGTTTTGAAGAAGAAGTGTGCTATTCTACATGATATGCCGATATATTCATTCCAAAAGCAAGTAATGATGGTAGGGTAACAATGGCTCTACATAATTATATACGATGACATTCATCTCGAGAAGATACTGATTTTAATATGGTAGACGATGATCTATCATTCGTACATCCTGAAGCATATGAATATCGAATGGGCCAACCATTTGTTGAGAATGATTCAGTTATGAATGATAGTGAGACACAATATGGGGAATGAAGAGATGAAGCAAATGAGAAAACATATTGCTAATGCTTTGATGAATATGTAGAAGGAATTTGGATTGACTTATTGTTTAGGATGATGACTGCACACAAAATGTGCTAACATATTATAACTTTTTAGTTAATGTCTATGATAGTGAGACTTGTTATGTATCTCAGTACATTATGTAGTTTATAATATATGTTTTTTATGACAAAGGTAATATGTTAGTTGAAGCAAAATATATGAAAATAACTCTTTCAGTTAAACTTCTTTATTTCTGTTTTCTATGTCATTGTGGCTATAACAACTTTTGTTATCCTTTTGATGCCTTTGTTTTCTAGTTTTGGTGTTGGTTGGATGGTCCTTCTAGCTAGTGGCTGATTCATTTTTGAAGTTTGATTTGTTTTATTTTAGCAGTGGCCTTGTATTATGGCTTTGTTGGCTAGGTTTGTCTCTGAGCTTGGTGGCTAGTTTCTGGGATTGTGTTTGCTGTCTTTCTTTAGCTTCTCTAATATTTTGGTTGGCTTGATGGAGGTGGTTTAGTGGACTTGTTCTGTTGGTTGGATGCCATTGTTGGCTGATTTGGTGGACTAGTTTTCTTGGTTTGGTTTGTCTATTTTGTTGGCTACCTGGTTATGGGTGCTTGGTGGCTGGTTTCTAGGATTGTGTTTGTTGTCTTTCTTTAACTTTTCTGCTATTTTGTTTGGCTTAGTGGAGGTTGTTGTGGGCTTGTTTTGTTGATTGGATGCTTTTGTTGGCCGGTTTGGTGGACTTTTTCTTGGCTTGGTTTGTCTATTTTGTTGGCTGCAGAGTTCTAGGTGCTTAGTGGTTGGTTTTGGGATTGTGTTTGTTGTTTTTCTTTAACTTCTCTACTATTTTGTTTGGCTTGGTGGAGGTTATTTGGTGGACTTACTCTGTTGGTTGGATTCCTTTGTTGGCCAATTTGGTGGACTGGTTTTCTTGGCTTGGTTTGTCTATTTTGTTAGTTGCCCAGTTCTGGGTGCTTGGTGGTTGGTTTCTAGGATTGTGTTTGTTATGTCTTTCTTTAAATTCTTTGTTCTTTTGTTTAGCTTGATGGAGGTTGTTTGGTGGACTATTTTGTTGGGTTTGTCTCTTTTATTGGCTGGCTGGTTTTGGGATTGTGTTGGCTGTCTTTCCTTAACATCTTGATGTTTTAGTGGGATTGGTGGAGGTTATTTGGTGGACTTATTTTGTTAGTTGGGTTTGTCTCTTTTGTTGACTGCCTAGTTCTGGGAGCTTGGTGACTAGTTGTTGGGCTTGTGTTGGATGTATTTCATTAATATCTCTGTTGTTTTGGTGGGCTTGGTGGAGGTTGTTTGGTGGGCTATTTTTGTTGGTCGGGTTTATCTCATTTGTTGGTTGGCTGGTTCTAGGAGGTTGGTGGCTGGTTCTGGGAGGTTGGTGACTAGTTTTGGGATTGTAGTTGTCTTTCCTTATCATCTCTATTATTTTGGTGGGATTGGTGGAGATTGTTTGGTGGACTTATTTTGTCTCTTTGTCTTCTGTTGGAGCTTGGTGATTGGTTTTTGAGATTGTGTTGGCTGTCTTTCTTTAGCATCTCTACTATTTTGGTGGGCTTGGTGGAGGTTGTTTGGTGGACTATTTTTGTTGGTTTTGTCTCTTTTGTTGGCTGGTTGATTTTGGGAGCTTAGTGGCTGGTTCTGGGATTGTGTTGGCTATTTTCTCCTTAGCATCTCTATTATTTTGGTGGGCTTGGTGGAAGTTGTTTGGTGGACTTATTTTGTTGGCTAGGTTTGTCTCTTTTATTGGCTGGTTGATTATGGGAGCTTGGTGACTAGTTTCTGGGATTGTGTTGGCTATCTTTCTTTAGTATCTCGTTAGTTTTGGTGGGCTTGGTGGAGGTTGTTTGGTGGACTATTTTTGTTGGCTATGATTGTCTCTTTTGTTGGCTGGCTAGTTCTAGGATTGTTTTGGTTGTCTTTCCTTAGCATCTATGCAATTTTAGTGGGCTTGGTAGATGTTGTTTGGTGGACTTATTTTGTTGGCTGGGTTTATTTCTTTTGGTGGCTACCCAATTTTGGGAGCTTGGTGACTAGTTTTTGGGATTGTGTTATGTCTTTCTTTATCATCTCTACTATTTTGGTGGGCTTGGTGGAGGTTGTTTGGTGGAATATTTTTGTTGGATGGGTTTGTCTCTTTTGTTGGCTGGTTGGTTCTAGGAGCTTGGTGGCTGGTTTTGGGATAATGTTGGCTGTCTTTTCTTAGCATCTCTGTTTTGGTGGTTTTGTTGTCATTTCATTTCCCACATTGCCCGACGTGGTAGATGATATGTCTTTTGTTTTCTGGATGGCTTTGCTGGTCTTTCATTTCCCAGTGGGCCTGGTTCTTTTTTTTGGCCATTAGTCTTCGGCTGATAGCTAAAGGCTGTGATGGCTTTGATGTTTCATTTTATCTTCTCTCTTGCTGGTAGCTTTATATGTGATTGTAATCCTTCTTAATGAAGTTTAGATGCTCACATATATTGTTGCTCCTGAAGATGATACTAACTGAGCCTATTCTTCCTTTATTTTTTATTCTTGCTTTATATCTCTATTTCTTTTTTTTGTTATCCTTTGTTTAGTATATTGCAGGTCTTTATAGGTTTTAGGGTCTTGCCGATGGTTTTAGCTTTCTGCACATGGACCTAGCGTTGTTACTAAGTTGGTCTTTTCCATTTTTTGTCACATGTTATTACATTTGTTAGGGGATTTATCGCTTTTGACTTAATGTAGCTCTTTGAGCATTAGTTTTCTGATTTATCCCCTTCGAGGACTTTGTACTTCTTTATTATTGTAATAAAATTTCTTTCTTTTATTATTAAAAAAAATATGTTTATTCTTGATATTTTTTTGCTAAACTTCTAAATATGCTAACCCTATAAGATAAAAAGTACTCGCATTTAAATGTATTAAATTTTTTATATACACAACTGTTAATCTATATATGCTAATACTTTTTCTTTGCTTACATCAACATGGCTCAGCAAATATGAACTCAAGGATTTCCAGTGCCTCTAGAATTATCTAACTATTTACAATGTATATTCACTTCACCCAAAGAAAGCAATGGGGACTAAGATTTTCTGATGTCTCAAATCGAACACTAGATGACTATAATTTTTTTAGATGGGCTGACGATTACGAAGAGACAACTGCATATAGTGATCATATTTGGAGAAGATTTTTAGAAAATAAATTTTCTACAATACTTGATTATTTTGATAAAAAACTTAATATTATGTTAGCACTACTAGTCACAAATGTTATCTTAGTTTTCTATTTATTTAGTGTATTGTGTTGTGTTAAATTCAAATGTCAAATACTAGACTTATGAGTATGTATGAACTTCTAAATTTTTTTTTCTTATTCTGTTGATACTATATGAACATAAGGGTAGTTTTATAACTTTTTCTAGAAACAGCTGCAACACAACACCTACACAGCTCAATCTTCCAAACAATTAAACTGCTTCTTCAGAACCACCTTTTAACATCACTTTTTCTTACAACAACTTTACAGTTGCTTCTTTATACATACACAACTATGCCAAATAGACCTTTAGTTTTGAGCAACAGTAGTAGTTTGAGATGTTATATTAGTAAATAACATGTTTTGAATGTGGGATATGAAAATAAAGGTGTTTTAAGTGTTATGTATGTAAAAAATCCCTATAAAATATCATATTATTTATTTATTATTTTTTTTAAAATTTTCCTATTATTGATCAATATTAAAAAGTAAATTTAAAACACTTAATAAATTTCTAAAAAAACTACCAATGCAAAATCATAAATATAAGAAGCTTTAACATACACTATCACTCAATTCTTATATATTTACAAATTAACCACATTTAATCTCAAAATTTAAAATTGACGTTCAAATATTGAAATTCATAACAAATGCCCAATCCACATTTCTCATTTTTATAAATTTCTTGTCTATTTGATCGTAGCATATACATTCAAAAACTAGAGATGTTAAATTATAAATACAAATGAATTAGATGGTTGTTTTGTAAAAAACTCTAAATATAAATGTCATGAATTTTAATTATATTTTTATAAAAAAATAAATGTATCACTAACTTTGATAAAAGTTGATAATGATGTAGTAATAATAATTTTCCAATATCTTATTATTAGAAACAATCTAAAAATATTTTATTATTTTTACTACATCTTGAGGAATCACACATCATTTAAAACTATATATATATATTATATGTAGAGAGAGAGAGGGGGAGAGAGAAAGAGTTTATATGCCATATATTATGCAAAATTAAAGAAATATGTTTGTTGTTTCTTATCTTGAGAAATATGCCTGAAAATTTCATCAAAGACCAAAATTCTCCATTGTTCATAAAAAAATATTATTTTAAATACTTTGAGACTAAAATTGATTTGAACAAAATTAAAACATATTTCGAGCAAGATTAAGATGATAGAAGAGAAAAACTTGAACCTTATTTGAACCATGTGTTCTAATTTCAATATAAGTTTTTTACATGTCTTAAATAAGATTCGAACAATATTAAAACATGATTTTAAAAAAGGTTATATCAACTATAAAATAATCTAAAGTTTATGTTCCATCATATTAAGATGTATGACATCATTACATAAATCTATAAAATTATTTTTATGTTAATTATATATTATAAGAATATGGTTCATTTGAGAAATATAAGATCACAACATAGCTTACAATAACATAGTGCATTTAAAAGAAACTATTATAAATAAATGCACACAAAGAATATATGTTTGCCACAAAAAAATATGGCCTATGGCTCTACATTATTGTGGGATAAATGTACATCTAAGTGGTTCATCAAGAATTGTGTGTGATCATAAGTAATTACTAGAAGATTAAAAAAACAAATATGTTAAGTGTTATATTATAGGCACTCCATGGTTGTCCTTATAAGCAATACATGGAGTAATAATCAAATTGCATGTGCAATAATTATGTAAGTTAAACTCTCTTAAAATTTAGATTTGAATACCTTACTATAATTGTTGAGGACTCATTTGTGTTGGCCTTGATCCACGTTCAAGGATATTTAAAGCACACAAAGAAGCTATTGCAAAATAAAACCATCACTCTTTTTTAAATCCACAATGTTGTGCAAGATATTCACAAGTATATAATTTCATGTGCTTCTTAGGAGGTAACTTCTCTCATATAATCTAATTTACTCTATTATGATTCATTGAAAATTATGTAAACTCATTTATAATGACATGCATAAGTGCCATATCATACCACATAAAGATATCCTTTCTCGTAAGCCTATATTTAATTAAGACTATTGATATATAATAATGATCATTTGCTTCATGTAATATAATAATATTTTTATCATTACTCATTGGGTGGTACCAAATTTACTCTTTATTAAGTAGCATAAATAATCAATATGCTAAGAAAGGGAAAACATTATGTTGAGTTAAAGCTAATTTAAATGTAGGTCATATATATTCAATAAGTAAAAAAGAATTATTATCTTGCTATCTAATTATGTAGTTTGAGCATTCAAATACCAAACAACTCTATGCTTCCACTGCCCAGTCATAATCCCCTCTCCTTGGAGTTGTCAACCAATCTTGGCATTCAAGTTTCAGAGAATGATAATTGCTCCAATGGACTTCCAGCTGATTGTATTTTCATTACTACATTTTCTCTCTCATAAAAATAGTGTTTTGTTTCTTCCTTTAATCTCAATTACAATAAGCAATAGGCCAAGTGAATATATATATAATTAATTTATAGAAATCTATCTCATCACCTCTATATACCAACTTAAGATGGATTCTCTCCATAGATAATAAGGAAAGGAAACAAAATTACACCTTATATTCATCCCCTTATTATATCTTCATATTCTCACACAAATTTAAAAAAAAATTAGCACCCATATCTTTATTTTTGAGTTATGACATAAAATTCTTACTTAAGAGAACTTATTATTCATTTAACTCAGTATTCTTTGTACGATCTTTATAAGAAACTCTACACATCTTTTCCCCATGCTTAAAATAGATTTATAAGCTTGGTACTATAGTGATAATGACATCCATCTATAATGTATTAGGTTAAGGCATTATTCTTTATTACACATGCCTCATGTGTTCTTAATGAGTAATTCACTATCCATCCACATTATTAGTTTCAAAATCAACTTATAACAACAAAATGTGAATTTGTTAATAACATCAACAACACTATGACATGTGTTATACTTAGAATCCACGGTGATGTAGGTGAGTTTTAATGTCTTTAAAATCAATAACAATTTAGAGTGATTAGCATGCTCCAGTGTAGATGTGAAACTTGTTTCAGTCAAGTAGAGCTTGCACTTTAGCGTTGTTGTTTTATCTTTCTTTTTTGGTTTTCTTTTTTTATTCTTTCCCCCATTTTTATGTCATTGTGGTGAATTCTTTATTTTTGTCAAACCTCTCCCTCCTTTTTTAAAGGGGAGAGAGAGATCTAAAAAATAAAATATCTTTTGTGTTGGGACACCACATAGATTCACAGATGTTCTTATTAGGGTGATCAAGTACGATATTGAGGAATAGTGTACTATCTCAAAAGATAGAAGTCACCATCCTATAATGGACCTAATCACCTGCTAAGGACTCCTAAGGATGACGGTTCTTCAAATGTACCAGAGATTCTTCCCCCACTTTGCATAGAAAAGTAAAGTAAGATTTATTTTAAACCAGGTTCGTTAAGTTCTCTATGGAGGCAAGCCCCCATAGTTAATTACATCCTAAGGAATGAGATTCTTTAAGAATAATCTCGATTAAGGTAAATGATCATTGTCTCCAAAGATTTTAAAGATAGGACCATCAATCAATTGGTTATTTTTAGAAGATCAAGTGGGATTGATCATGATATTAGGAAGAAAAATGAGTAGGGGATGCTCATGATATTAGGAAGCCTAGTGAGCATCCCAAGCTATCCTATGATTGGGCTTTACATTTTTGAAGTTGAGGGGAATTAATTGTTGGAGTTTAATTTTTATTAGAAATCTAGGGCTTACAATTTCACAATACAATCTTGTGAAAATGCCTAAGAGGTGAGGATTTATACTTGTTGCCCGTAAAGGGAAACACCAACCTCAGATCCTGAATTTAGGAAACTTTGGCAAAGACCAAAGCATGACCTAAATCTAAGGCAAAAAATGGGCATATGGTTTACATCCACAAGAGAGGATAAACCACTCGACTGCTGGACTTACAACCGCATGGGGGTGGCTGCCAACTAACTCCTCCTATGATTTTAAATTCATGTAGGCAGTCTTTATGCTTTGCAAGATAACTAGGTTATTATTTATTTAGAAAGAATACTAAGTCCTTAACTCACTCCCTAAGAGACTATATCATGAAGGGCATGAACTCATGACTTAATCTAATATAAATTTTGTTAAGTTTATTTTAATTTTTGGACATTTTAATTTGACACAAGCTATGAGATTCATATGCCTAATGCATGAGAAATTGGTTATGGGCCAAAATCAACAAGAAGGAGGTGTGTTTTCACCATGGCTCTCAAAGGTCAAGCCATGTTCTCTGGCAAAGGTGGAAGCCCTCCATAAGCAAGAGTGAAGTAAGATGATTTTATGCATGATATAAAACATATAACAATCAGCTAAGGGGTTGCTAAATCTTTTATTATCTTGATTTATGTCCTAGGTTTTAGGTGAGATTATGAGTTATTTAATTTTAATTTTAAGTTGATTAATTGGATAGAATATTTATTTTTCCTTAAGAGCCTAATTGCATCCAAGCCATTCATCAAACAATGAAGAAACTAGGGAAAATCATACCATCTTAATGCACAAGCTAAACAAACATCAAACAATTTTATAAAACTAGCGCAAAAGAATAAAAGGCCATGTGGTCGGCTCCACCCAAACGAAAAGAAATGTGGGTAGCCAGCTCTATATACAACCAGATTAAAAATGAATAATTACAATTTAGAATGAATTTATGTTATGGGGATCTTCATTCTTCATTCTTCTTTCTTCTTTCTTCTTTTCTTCATTTCTTCTTTCTTTCCTTCTTCTGGTTGGTTGGGATGTAGTTGCTCCAAGGCTTCACATGATGCATAAGACTTGGTCTTATAACCAATGTTCATCGTAATTCCCCATAACATTCATTCCAAATATTAATTGCAAAATTACATAAAAATGGAAAAAATAAATCTAACTAAACTTACAAAATAGAGATTAGCTAAACATACCACACAATCTCAAGCATGTATATGAATAATTTGGACTTAGCACCACACATGGGTAACCAAGTCCACTTGTCCTAGTTTGGATTATGCTTAGGGGTATAAGAAACCTGCACCGACAAAAGTATTTATATTTTTATTACAATTAAGCACAATCCCCTACTAAGATATGATTAGCTAAGATCATACCATCCATCTATACATACCCTAACATCCTAAAATATTACATCACAAAATAAAATCAAGCATCAAACCATGCACCACCCTAACATAGAGTTAGAAATGGATGACTTTAATATGTGCCATTTAAGGCTTGTGTGGCATGTCTTAGCTAGGCTTTAAGGTTGGAATTCTCTAAGTGTGAGAGATTCAATTTAGAGGGTGATTTTATTTTAAGTGATTTAGTTGATTTGTCAATTTTATTTGATGATTTGATTTGGTTTGAATGAACCTACACTTAATTACTAAGTGTTGTAAAGAGAAGAAAAGAGAAGAGAACTTCTCTTTCATCCATACCTTAAGTAATTTCTAAGATAGATTCATTAGTAATTTTTTTTAGTGAATATTTTATTATATATTTTAATTATTCCTAAGTTTAGATTTACTCTAAATAAATTTATTCAATAAGAAAGACATCTTAGGATTAATTAAGGTGAAGTACTATCATATAATACACACTCGTTATTTCTTTCTAACATGTATGTCATGCATATGAATAATCCTAAGCATAACTATACATGTAATGCAAATACTTTAACACACTTGATGATGAATGATAAGGAATTTTGTTTAAGAAAATTTTGGATATTTAATGAATGCATGATTTTGTTTAAGCAGAAAAGAGGGACTGAATTATCCATTAATCAAATGCACATTTACATGTATGAAAGACATAAGTGAGTATGACGCCATTATTTTCTACACCGGGGGTGTAAGGTACAAGACCTACTTGGGGCTACTTAAAGCCTCGCAACCCCGGGATGTCCAAACTAATATACCACTTTTCTTAAATACATGTGCATGTATAAAAAGAAATAAATGGAAGAAGAATCATGCAAAAGATTTTCATTTTGTTTGATTTTGTTATGCAATTTACATATATAAATGTGAAGATCCTTCTTAAGTCATAACACGAAAATGTATAGGAATATATTTAAGCAAGTGTTATGTTCTTTTCAAATGAACTATACACTTTGCAAATCTTATACAAGTCCATGTTAAGAGAGGAGAAGAAAGTCACACAAAATACACATCTTATGTTATAATCACATTCAAGCTTATAAGTATTTATAAGTAACATAACTTCATTTATAATCTTTGATTTATAGGTTTTGAAAATAATTTTTGGTTTAATTGTGATAATAGCCACTCATTTTCTTAACTTTAGCCAAAACATGCAATTTGACATAAAGAAATATTTTATTTAATTGGATTTTTTGAAAGATATGAATGCATGATTTCATATGACAAACAATCATTTAGCATGCTTGGGAAGAAATAAAGTGATGTAAGCATATGACTTCATTCACCCTAATTAATTCCTAAGGACAATCCTATAAGATAAGATTATTCAAAGTGAATCAAAATTCCTTAAAAAGATTTTTGTTTTAGTTTTGAATTTGATTTGATTTAGGAAATGTGAAAAAGGTTCGCTGGTCCTAACCCATTTTCCCCATGTATGAATTAGTTTAGTTTAATTTTAGAACAATTAGATTGATTTTATATTTTGTTTAGGTTAAGTTGTAAATTAAATCCATTAATTACCCCTTACTTACACCACTTTAACATAATTAATCAAATAATTATGAGCCAACATATGATATGCAACAACATAGAATTTAAATCAATAATGCTCCTAAGAAATAAAGGGGCCTAATGCAACAGGCTCATAATTAATGATTAATTAAGCTAAAGGGTTTAATTAAGTACTTTCATAACCCTTCTCACATATGTGAGTTGGATTTGATTTCCTTAAACTTACCTTAGGCTTTTGAACACTTAAGGATCTACCCAATAAGAGATTGATTAAGTGATTAAGTTTTTGGATTAATTTTTGGTTTTAAGTTTGGTTAATTAAGCTATTTAATGAAGTGATTAAATCATTAATGAATTTATAAATTAATTAAGTCTTCATTCAAATGAAATAGACTTATAGGGAAAAGATTTAGAAAAGAAATCCTAATCTCATTCTCTAAGTCTATCCACTGTTCAAGATGATTAACAAGCTTAATTAATAAGTTTATCACTATTTAATAGGTTAATTAATCATTTAATTGATTAAGGGAGTGATTAGAGATGAAACAAGCAATTTTCTAAATTAATCCAATAATAAATTCCAAGAAAATCATGGGAGGCAGAGGTCATTCACTAATTAATCCTATGGAGTTTAGAATTAATTACTAAAAAAATTAAGGAGTAGTTAACATAATTACATCCCCAATAAAACCTAAATTGAGTGAAGATTATAGTTCAAAATCAACTAAACTTAATTTTATATTATTTCCCTTTGAATTATCTTTAAAATGAAATTGAGTTTGCATTTTTTTTTTTGATTTTTCTACATTTAGTTATAATTTTATGAATCTTTTATGATTAATAGGTAATTAAATAGCCCAAATTAATTAACTAATCACATCGGTGCCACGTGGGCTGCGACATGGCGCTTTCCATTGGCATGATTTTAGTCAAATCGGTTATCGGCGTGCGTGCACTTTCCCTTGGGCGTCGATCAAGGGATGGTCGAATAAGATATGAAGGATTAAATCAATGGATCTAATGTGTTTAATCAGGACCGTCCATCCAAAACATGCGGGATGGATGTCTATGATTCATCCCTGCCTTTGCTTGTGGGAGACGGAGACCATCCATCCTCCATGGCTTGATCTGAGCTCACTTGAGCTCGGATAAGGCTAGGATTCAACCCACACCATCTAGAAGCATAGAGAAGAAGATCCAACGGTGGAATTTCAATGGGATTATAATTCCCTTCACAAAGGACCAAATATTTTTCAACTTAAGCTCGGTTTTGAGTCATACCTCACCGGAGGCTATCACCGGTGCTTCTAACGGTGGAGGTAACTTCGTCTAGTGGAGATGAAGCTCTGTTGAAGGTCTTAAGCTTCAATTTGAAGTAGATCTCCCAATTGGCCATGCTCCCCTTCAATGGCTTGCGGCTTCGATCAAACTCCCCCTTTTCGTGGCTTGGAGACTTGGGAAAAGCTTTGGGTGAGCTCGACTTGCCTCATTGATGGTGCTTGCAAAGTGAATTGAAGTTTGGTTGAGTATTGAGTAGGTTAGTAATTCCCCTCACCTCCCCTATTTTTGGCTTAAGCAAAACCGAGAGAAGGAAATTGGAGAGAGCTTGGAAATGCCTAGAGAACCTTATGAATGTTTGCTTTTGATCATTTGAGCTCAATCAAATGCAAGATTCTTGGTTTGAGTGGAAATGAGAGTATAAGCTTGCCTTACCATTTTGATCAAATTGTCCTGATTGAATGGGTTATTTTAGTTATTAGAGTGTCATGTGCTTCAATTTTGGCAGAGGAGTGGAATAGTGGAGGTGCACATGTGTTAAATGAGTGTGGGAGGTGATCCATGTGGAGAATTTTGAGTGGAGTGGTCGATTTTGGCCTTAGGTTGGGTTTGGCTGACCCAAACCCATTGGGTCATGTGCACCACCTCCCTTAGTGTCCAAATGGTCCACTAGGAAGATGTCGAGTGGTCATGAAAAGGAATTGACCAAATTCCAAGTGGGTTTGGCCATAGGTTACCCTTTGACCTAGGGGTAAAATGGTCATTTTGCTTTAATTTTGATTTGGGCAGATTTGAAATGATTGAAAAATGGGTTGGGCCAATTTTTAATAAATTTGGAGTTGATTTGATATGATTTGGCTCAAGTTGACCCATTTAGGTCAAAATTGGTCAACTTGGGTCATGTTGACCAATTAGTCAAATTGGTCAAACCATGGGTTAGGTCAAGTTCATATGACTATTTGAAATATTTGGTATCATTAGTTTGGTTCAATTTGATTTATAATTGGTTTTGATTCATTTGAGTTCACTTAGGTCAAATGGGTCAAGTTGACCAATTTGATCTATTTGACCCAATTAAGTTAGGTCATGAGTTGGTTTAGGCTTGGTTGAACATTTGAAATGTATTGCAAGCTTTGGTTTCAATCAATTTTGGTTTGGTTTGATTTCAAGTTGATTTGACCTTTTAGGTCTAGTTGGGTTCATGGTCAATTGGGCTAGGTTGGGTCTAGTTGGCCAATTAGAGCTTTGGTCAAGTTCAACAGGTGATTTAGAATGAATTTGACCCATTGGATTGCAATCAATTTGGCTTAGATCAAGATTTGACCTATTTTGACTTTTAGGTCAACTTGGGTCAATATTGGCTAGGTTTGGCTCAAATGATGACTTGATCATGTTCAATCATTAATGATGGATTGGTTTAGATTAATGGTTTCAATCAATTTGGCCTATGTGGATTTTGGCTAGTTTGGTTTCATTTGGGCTAAGTGTTGACTTGGTCAAGGCTAGGTTTGACTTGGTTTGACCCAATTTGAGTGATTGATCATCCTAGGATGATTGTTGCTCACAATGTAAGGCTTAGGTGAGCTTAGTTCAATCCAATTTGGGTAGGATTAGAATTTGGATCAAAAAGGTGTTTTAGGTCACTTTGGGTCAAGTGAGCCTAAGTGAGTTAATTGGCTTGATCAAGGCTTGATTCGAGTTTGGTTGAACTTGCATATGGATTTATGATTGAAATATAAATCCAATTGCAAGAAATTTGGAGTCAAATGAGTTTTGATTCATTTGAAAATTTCAACTTCAAAGGACGAACATGGGTTTGATTTGGGTTAGTTTGATTTTAGTAAGATGATTGAAGTTTGTGTTTATATTTGGTTTGTGATTGTCAAATTGATTGTTTGAAGAGAAAATCCAAATGCTTGGATCGATTTGAGTTTGATTTGGCTAAGTTCAAGAATTGGACTTGAAAGAGTTTATGTTGGATTTTGGTTAAATTTGGGCTTGAGTTTTGAATTTGTTTTGGTCATTTGAATTTATATTTCATTTATATTTGTGAATATAAATGAATATATAAATGGGTTATGAGAAAATCTTTTGAATTTGGAATGATTTGAGTTTCTTTTCAGCTAAGTCCATAAGATAGAATCAAAAGGGCTTAGGAATGATTTTGGGATTTGAATTCAATCATGGATTTCAATCATTTGGAATTGATTCATGATTTAAATTTTGGTATTGATTTGATGATTTGAGAAAATCAATTGAGTTGGAATTGATTTGAATGATTTAAGAAAAATCATTTAAGTTGGAAATTGATTTGAGTTTGAAGTTGATTTGAATTTGAAGTTTGTCTTGAAAGAAGGAAGTAAGGATTTGGTTCAAGCTATAGGATAGGCAAGTTTTCATAACACCCCTAAGGCATAACTATTCCTATGATTATCTCATCTAAGTCTCTAGGATTAGGTTAAGTGTTCACCTAATCACTAGTAGTGTCTTAAGACTAAAGAACTCTTAATGTATAGAGGAGTCCTATGTCTAAGATAGAGAAGTTGAAAGCTCACTCCAAAAGTGAGGTCAACATTCATACAAAATCTTATGTGTATTGTGTGTGTGTTGTGTGTATATATATATATATATATATATATATATATATATATATATATATATATATATATATATATATAGGCATGGGTTTCTTGTGTGATGTCACGTAGCAAGTGAAATATAGTGATTTAAAAATTATTTGATTTTTTTTTTATTTGATTGTACTTCGTTCGGTTACGTATTGCTTTAATATTGCATCAATATATGATGACACCATGATTACAACTCATGCTTACTTTGTCACTCATAATGCTTAAGTGATCTAAGAGTCATATCATTTCTCTCGTCAAGGCACTCATTTAGACTATAAGCATATCAAATTCACATATCACTTTATCTCTCGATTAATGCTTAAAAGTTTTTTATTGCATTAGTGATATGATTTGAGCCTTTTTTTAACTCATGTTGGATAACTTTTAGAATAGTTAGATCTATTTCATAAAGATTTGACTATAAGTTTGTTGAAACTAGAGTAGATGTCTCTAAATTTGATTATGAAGGTTTATAATACACACACTTCATCAAGAGAAGTGTTTGATTATCCAAAATTTTAATGATGCATCATTTGGTCCACTATTTTGAACATCAAATCTATGACATCCAAAATATATTAAAATAGCATAAAATTATATGTTTAATAAATTACATGAATGCATGAACTATATCAAGAGTGGCCATCCAGTATTGTTATGATTCAACAACATTAAGTGCAAGTATTCTCTCTTAGTGTGTGTACTAGTTGTGGTATGGTGAAAAAAGTATTGATTTGATTTTTAATTTATTTTTATTATTTATGTAGATTATTTAGATAATTTTACCTTTTCAGGGGAATTTACATGCATATTATATAATTCTTTTATATATAATAAATAAAATAAATCTTTAATATTGCATCAAAAATACTATTATGAATAACTTTTTAAATTGAAATGCACTTTCTCATGCGTGGAAAAAGCGTTATATGTAAATATCAAACTTTAGATGCTAAATATATAAATTCATAAGAATCATGTGGTGTGTTTCTTATACATACATAAATGTATGCATGCATATATGTATGTATATATATATATATCCTTATATACATACACACATATAGATAAGATTGTGGATTTCTAATCTTCTCCCTTCAAAGAAGAATGACCAAATCAACTTGTAATGTTCTCTATAGCATAAATTTAATGCCATAATGCTTTTACAAGTTACATCATGAAATTTATTATATGTTGCCATGTTTATTATATTATTTCATTACTTTATTTGATTTTTGGAGAGAGCACTATTTATTACTAATAAAATACACAAGTGGAATCACTTCAATAAGGCTATGCCCTGCGGTTTTATTCTTTTAGGATTTTGAAGAAAAAATTCGAATGTATCTTTAAACTTTTCTTTTATATTTATGTCCATTGGATCTATATATATATATATATATATATATATATATATATATATATATATATATATATATATCTTTATATATATATATATATATATATATATATATATATATATATATTATATATATTTGTTATTATATTATTATTAGTGTTTAAGTATTTAGATATACCTCTTACATCTTCATTTACATTTGAATAATACATACAATTTTTATGATAAATTATTATTTATTTGTTTTAAGTATAATTCATATTCGGTGTCATTATTATTTCAAAGTAATCAATTTGATCGAGATGAATAGCACATGATAGAGATTTTGTTTATATTTCTTCATTCCAAAAATTTGATAACATTAACTATTTTTTTCGTTTTGTTTATTTAACTAGTTGTTATTGCTATCGAAGGATGTATATAATTCCAACTCAAATACAATATGTTTATTTATGTAAGAAGAACATATGATTTTCATAGTACATGCCATGATGTAGATTACTTTGCTCTTAACATCTCCTGATTTGCCTTCAAATGTATAATCATAATAAGTAATTGTTTTTGGTTCATAATATGACATACAAGAATTTATTTAGCATGTGAACTAGATTGATCATATTACCCATTAAAATCCAATGCTTATATTACTTTTTAATAATTAATAGTCTTTAATGGTGGGTATATAAAAATACATTTATGAAAAAACAAATCTTTCAATATTAAGTGAATTCCAACACCTTCTTTATTAAAATAACATCATTGCATATTATATGTGCATGTCAAGTTAATGATTATATCCCAAAATTTTAAGAATCATAAATATTGTTTCATACATATGTTTGCTTGTAAGAACTTGATTAGTATGTTTATTAGGATGATCGAATTGATGATCAGTAAAGTACCTATAAGTATTATGCTAATCTGAAATAGGATTAAAAGTTCAATTTTGAAGAATGGTAGTTATAATATTTCAAAAACTAACCATATATAATAATTAAATATCATTTTGAGATCTTCCACATAATCATAATTAGGAGCAATTATAAAATATTGATGCAAGGAGTCCCAACTCCATGACAAGGATACTAATTTTTAGAAAGAACAAGATATAAAAGATGCCAATGATCCATTTAACGTATATAATAATAAATATTATTGATATTTAATGTCTTGTGTTATTGAGCTCGTTCTTAAAATATTGTTTTCGAAGTCAAATGAAATTTTAATCAAATACATTAAATTAGAGCTTAGTTATGCATATGATTGAGTAAGAATCACATGATAATACAACAGAAGACACGAGCTTTTGTTTTCCTAATATATGCATTTTGTGAAGTAGGACATTATAAAATTAAATGAATTGGAACTGATGTAGAAAACACAATTACAATGTATGCAAAGATCTCATGAGAAAACTAACTATTACATTTACTTATTGATTGCTATGTGTATTTTATCTTTTACTATTCTAATCCAAATATGCCCTCATAACATTTAACGATTATGAATATTACTACATATGATAGTTCAATTATCAAATTTAAATCTTACTAAAGATTTGAGTTTGAGTAATTGAGAATTTCTCTTATTACTTTTTGACCTTCTTTAACATTTAAGTATAATAAATTATTTCCATGATTTTAACACTAAGTGAAACTTCCTCCACATTAATTTGACTAACGGTTTTTTTAACTTATTAAATTTTAAATAACAAAGGATATGTTGGGAACTCATCTAAAAAAAAACATTTATAGTGTTTTATCATTCATAAAGTTCTAAAAAAGAACTAGATTGTAATGGGAGGAATCATTAAAACCTCATCTCTTCTAAATGGAGTTATTCATAAGCATATAAGGCTATCATAATACAATTACTCTTGTGTTGACCTCATTTTTTAAAATCTCATCCTCTCCATCTTTAAATCCTCTTGACAGAGTTTCATAGTCTTAAGACACTTCTAGCATTAGGTGAATACTTAATAACCTAGATACTTGAAAAGTTGGCCATAAATATCATGCCTTTGTTGAAAACTTGCCTACCATAACTTGCACCAAATCCTTACTTCCTTCTTTCAAGTCAAACTAAATCATACCAGAAACTCAAATCAATTTCAGCGTAATTGATTTTGAAAATCAAATCAACTTCAAACTCAAATCAACTTCAATTCCAAATCAAATTTTAAATCAATTCCAACTTAATTGATTTTCTCAAATTCAAATCAATTCGGATTTTCTCAATCATGAATCAATTCAAATGATTGAAATCCATGATCAATTATAAATCAAAATCTTTCTGCCACTTTGATTTCTATCCTAAATCATCTAATTCAAAAGATTTTTCACCAACCCATTTTATATTCTCATTTATATTCATAACTACAATTGAAATAAATTTAAATAGCAAACCAAATTCAAACTCAACCCAAATCTAACCTAAAAACCAATGATTTTAATTGAACTTGGCAAATCATCTTCAAATCAGTCAAACCTTTGGATTTTCTTTTCCAATCAATCCTTGACAAACCAAATTTAAACATAAACTTCAATCATCAAACTAAAACATTTCAAAATTGTTAAATCAAACCCATGTTCATCCATTGAACTTGAAATTATCAAATGAATCAAAAAGTTGACTAAATCACTTGCAATTGATTTATATTTCAATCATACGTCCATATGTGAGTTCAACCAAACTTGAATCAAGCCTTGATCAATTGATTGACCAAGGCTCACTTGACCCAAAGTGACTTAAAACATCTTTTGAGCTAAATTTTAATCTACCCAAATTGGTTGACTAAGCCCATTGAAGCAAAATCATCTTGCGATCAATCAATACTCAACCAAATTAAACCAACTTTGACTAAAAGAACCCAAATGAAACCCAAACTAGCCAAAATCCACCATAGGCCAAATTGATTGAAACCATTGATCAAAACCAATTCATGATCAATGATTATATTTGACCAAGTCATCATTTGATTCAAACATACCCCAATTGGCCACTTGACCCAGGTTGAC
Organism: Cymbidium sinense; assembly: GCA_021442155.1. Classification (NCBI taxonomy): domain Eukaryota; kingdom Viridiplantae; phylum Streptophyta; class Magnoliopsida; order Asparagales; family Orchidaceae; genus Cymbidium; species Cymbidium sinense. The sequence goes on along the minus strand of CM038228.1, from coordinate 62,355,349 downwards.
CCAAGTTGACCTAAAAAGTTAAAATATGTCAAATCTTGATCTAATCCAAATTTATTGTGACCAATGGGTCAAATTCATTCTAAATCACTTGTTGAACTTGATCAAAGCCTCAATTGGCCAACTAGACTCAACCTAGCCAATTGACCATGAATAACTTGACAAAGGTCAAATCAAAATAAAATCAAACCAAACCAAAATTGATTGAAATCAAAGCTTGAAAATATTTCAAATGATAAATACCTAAACCAACTCATGACCTTACCCAATTGGGTCAAATGCCAAATTGGTACAACATTTGACCAAAATGAATTCAAATGAACCAAAATATAAATCCTCAAACCAATGATAAACATCAAATGATCATATGAACTTGACCCAACCCTTGGTTTGACACAACTTGACCAATTGGTCAACTTGACCCAAGTTGACCATTTTGACAAATGGGTCAACATAGCCAAATGATATCAAATCAACAAATTCATTGAAAATTGGTGACCATTTTCAATCTCATATAAAATCTATGATTATTTAATGACCATTTTACCTCTTGGTTAAAGGGTAACTTATGTCAAATTCACTTGGAATTTATCATATTCAACTCAATATCACTTGGCATCCTCTAGTAGACCATTTTCACTAAGGAGATTCATCCAAAGCCAAAACAACCCCACTCATAATTCCATGGATCACCTCCACATCCATTTTAACCCATGTACATCCACCTACTCTTCAACTGATCACATGGCACTCCTAACAACCTAAACAACCCATTCCATGAGGTCAATTTGAACAAAATGGCAAAATCAACTTTGACCATTTGATTCAAGTAGAGGGAGATATACTCCCCCTCATTCCATTCCAATTGAGAATAGATTGAGCCCTAGGAACCCAGAGGAAGCTCCCCAAGCTCTCCCAAGCATTTCCAAGCTCTCTCCATTTTCCTTTCTCAGTTTTACTCAAACCAAAATAGGGGAAGAAAACTAAAACTCAAACTCACTCAATTCTCCATAGAATCCAAATTCCTCTTGCAAGCACCATCAAGGGACTGTCAGTCACCCAAATCATTTCCCAAGCATCCAAGCCAGGAAGGAGGAATTGATCAAAGTCACAAACCATTGAAGGGGCTTGGATTATCCACTTTATCTCAAGCCTTCAAACCTTCAACAAGGCTTCATCTCCAATTGACGAAGCTACCTCAATGGTTGGAAGCACTGGTGATAGCCTTCGGCAAGGTATGCCTCAAAATTGAGCTCCTATTGAAAATTCTTTGGTCCTTTTTGAAGGGAAGTGTAATCCCATTGCATTTCCACCTTTGGATGTGTTTCTCCTTACTTCTTGATGGTGTGGGTTGAATACCTGCCCAATCTGAGCTCAAGTGAGCTCGGATGAAGCCATGGAGGATGGACGGTCTGTCTAAAAGGCGAGGATGAATCATGGACCATCCATCCCGTGTTTTGGATGGATAGTCGATTAAATCTTTAGATCAATAAATTAATCCTTCAAAACTGGGTTTAATCGATGTCGATATTTGATGGATAATTACAGGTAGCGTGTGCATCATCATTTGGTGGCATCTAATTTGACAACTTAAATAACAATTGTCATGCCCGCATTGGAAAGCGAGCGTGACATCCAGTGCGATTAGTTATATAATTAGGTTATTTAATGACCTATTAATTACAAAAGCTTCAAAAATTCATAAATAAATGTAGAAAAATCCAAAAAAATGTAAACTCAACTTCATTTTAAAGATAATTCAATGGGGAATAATATAAAATTAAGTTTAATTGATTTTGAAGAGTGACATTTACTCAATTTGATTTTTATTGGGGATGTAATTATGTTAATTACTCCTTAATTATTTTAATAATTATTCTAAACTCCCTAGGGTTAATTAGTGGGATGACCTCTACCTCCCATGATTTTCTTGGAATTTATTATTAAATTAATTTAGATAATTGCTTATTTCATCTCTAATCACTCTCTTAATCAATTAAATGATTAATTAACTTTAAATGATGAATTCATTAATTAAGCTTGTTAGTCATCTTGGAATAGTGAAGACTTGGGAATGAGATTAGGATGCCTTTTCCAAATCTTTCCTCAAGTCTATTTCATTTGAATGAAAACTTAATTAATTTATAAATTGATTAATGATTTAAACATTTCATTAAATAGCTTAATTAACCAAACTCAAAATCAAAAATTAATCCATTATCACTTAATCAATCTCATTCTTGGGTAGATATTTATGTGTCCAATAACCTAGGTGCCTTTTAAAGAAATCATATCCAACCCATATGTGTGGGAAGGTTATGAATGTACTTAATTAAACCCTTTAGCTTAATTAATCAATAATTATGAGCCAATTGTATTAGGCCCCTTCCTTTCTTAGGAGTATTACTGATTTAAATTTCACGTGGTTACATATCATATGTTGGCTCATAATTGTTGGGTTAATTATGTTAAGGTGGTGTATGCAAGGAGAAATTAATGGACTTAATCTACACCTTAACCTAAAAAAAACATAAAATCAATCTAATGGTTCTAAAATTAAACTAAATTGATTCACACATGTGGGAGATGGGTTAGGACCAGCAAACCTCTTCACATTTCCTAAAATCAAATCAAACTCAAAATTAAAATAAAATTTCTTTAAATAATTTTGATTCACTTTAAATGATCTTATTCATAAGATTGTCTTTATTGATCAGGTGAATGAAGTCATATACTTACATCACTTTATTTCTTTCCAAGCATGTTAAATGTGGTTTATCATATGAAATCATGCATTCATACCTTTTGAAAAATCAAAATAAATGAAATATTTCCTTTATGATGTCAAATTGCATGTTTTGGCTAAAGTAAGAATATGAATGGTTATTATCACTACTAAATCAAAAATTATTTTCAAAACCTATAAATCAAAGATTATAAATGAAGGTATGCTACTTATAAATATTTATAAGCTTGCATGTGATTACAATATAAAATGTGTTATGTGATCTTCTTCTCTTTTCTTAACATAGATTTGCATAGATTTACAAAATATATAGTTCATTTGAAAAGAACATAACACTTGCTTAAATTCATCCCTACCCACTTTTATGTTATAACTTAAGAAATATCTTCACATCTACACATGTAAATTGCATAACCAAATCAAACAAATAAACATAAACCTTTTGCATGACTCTTTTTTCATTCATTTCTTTTTATACATGCACATGTATTTAAGAAAAGTGGTATATTAGTCTAGACATCATGGGATTGTGAGACTTTAAGCAGCCCTAAGAAGGTCTTGTACCTTATACCCTTGGTGTAGAAAATAATGGCATCGTACTCACTTATGTCTTTCATACTTGTAAATGTGCATTTGATTAATAGATAAAAGAATCCCTTCCTTTTCTACTTAACAAAATTATGCATCATGAAACATCCAAATTTTCTTAAGCAACATCCATTAGCATTCATCATTTAGGTGTGCTAAATATTTACATTGGAATCATTCATATGCATTGTATACATGTTGAAAAGAAATAAAAGGGTGTGTGTGTTTTGCGATAGTAATTCACTTTAATTAATCTTAAAATGCATTTCTTATTGAATAGGTTTATTTATAGCAAATATAAACTTAGGATTAATTAAAACACATAACAAAATATTCACTAGATAAAAATCACTAATGAATCTATCTTAAAAATTACTTAAGGTGGGGAGGAAAGAGAAGTTCACTTCTCTTTTCCTCTCTTTACAACACTTAGTAATTAAGTGTATGTTCATTCAAATCAAATCAAATCATCAAATAAAATTAACAAATCAATTAAATCACTTAAATGAAACCACCCTCTTAGTTGAACCCTTTCACACTTAAAAAATTATAACCTTAAAGCCTTACTAAGACATACCACGCTTAAATGGCACACATTAGGCTAAGTCACCATTCCCCTTTATGTTAGAGGTGCATGGTTTAATGCGATTTTATTTTATGATGTAATATTTTAGACTGGATGTTAGGGTGTATGTGCGTAGATTGGATGATAGGATGATCTTAGTCTAATTATTATCTTCTATAGGAGATTGTGCTTAAGGGGTGTTATATAAAAATATAAATGCTTTTGCTGTGCAGGTTGTTTATACCCCTAAGAATAATCCTAAAATAAGACATGTGGACTTGGTTACCCATGTGTGGGGTGCTAAGTCCAATTTATTCATATACATGCTTGGGATGTGTGGTGTGTTTAGCTAATCTCTATTTTACTGGTTTTAGTTAGATTTACTTTTCCCATTTTCATGTAATTTTTAAAATTAGAATTTGGAATGAATGTTATGGGGGATTAGGATGAACATTGGTCATAAGACTATATCTTAGGCATCATGTGAAGCTTTTGGAGCAACACATCTCAACCAACCAAAAGAAGAAAGAAGAAAGAAGAAAGAAGAAAGAAAAGAAGAAATGAAGAATGAAGACACCTATAACATGAATTCCTTTTTTATAATAATTAATTCATTTATAATCCGAGTTATTGTGGTGAAAAATTTCTATATATGGAGTCACCATGGAGAATCACCTTCAAATATGTGGGGAGAAATGAAAGAGACAAGTATATAGAAATTCATCTTTTTTAGGATGCCGATTCAGATGTACTTATTAGTGATCAGTGTCATCAGAAAATAGTGTATAGTCTCGAAAGATAAAAATCACTACCCTTTGATGGACCAAATCACCTCAATAAGGACTCCTAAGGATGATGGGTTTATATATATGTCAGAGATTATTCCCCTACTTTATATGGAAAAGTAAAGTAGAGTTTATTTTAAACTGGGTTTGTTAAGTTCCTTACATGGGCAAGCCCCCATAGTTAATTACATCCTAAGGAATGGAGATTCCTTAGGAAAACTCTCGATTAAGGTAAATGATCGTTGTCTTTGAAGATTTCAATAGGAAGGGACTATCAATCAATTTGTTTATTTTTAGAGATCAAATGGGATTGATCGAAGAGGGAGTTATTATCGAAGCCATAATGGAAGATAAGTAGGAGATACCCATGATGCTAGGAAACCTAGCGAGCATCTCAAACTATCCTATAGTTGGGCTTTACATTTTTGAAATTGATTTAGTTTATTTTAAGTTGAATTTTTCATTAGAAATTTAGGACTTATGATTCCTTAACACAAGATTAAAAAAATGCTTAAGAGGTGAGGAATTATGCCTATGGCCCACAAAGAGAAGAAATAATCTCAGAACCTAAATCTAGGGAGCTTTGGCAAAGGCCGAAAGCACAACCTAAATCTAAGGCAAAAATGGATAATTTGTTTGCCTCCATAAGAAAGGACAAACCACTCGACAGCTTGGACTTACTACAGGGGTGACCAACTATCTCCTCTATGACTTTAAATACATGTAAGCAAGTCTTTATGCTTATGCAAGATAGCTAGGCTATTATTTATTTAGAAAGAGACTAAGTCCTTAAACTCACTCCCTAAAGAGACTAGATCATGTAAAGGGACATGCTTCAAATGACCTAAATCTAATGCAATTCAAATTTCATTTTTATTTTTTTTTTGGACAATTATTTTGACTCAGGCTAATAGGATTCATATGACTAATGTATGAGAAATAAAGTTATTGGCCAAAATCAGTGAGAAAGGAGGAGGTGAGTTTCTACCATGCCTCTCAAAGGTCAACCCAAGTTCCTCTGGCAAAGGTAGAAGCCCTCTAATCAAGAGTAAAATAAGATGTTATTGTGCATGATATTGTAAAAAAAATGCTCATCCAGCTAAGGGTTACTAATTCTTTTATCTTGATTTTAAACCTAAGCTTTAGGTGAGGTTATGAGTTGTTTAATTTTTATTTTGAGTTGTTAAGTTGGTAAAAGATTTATTTTTTCTAAAGAGCCTAATCCACATCCAAGCCATACATAAAGCAAGAGAGAAACTAGAAAAATCATGCCACTTAATGCAAAAGCTAAGCAAATCATCAATCAATTTATAAAGTTAATTATAAAAAGAATAAAAAGCCATTGTGGTCGGGCACTACCACACAATCTTGAAAATATTAAATTTGGGTAGCTGAGCTCTACCCTTATACAACCAAATTACAAATGAATTAAATTATAATTAAGCAAGGAATTCATTGTTATGGGGTCTTCAAGCTTTATTTCTTCATTTCTTCTTTTCTTCTTTCTTCTTTTTTGTTCTTTCTTTTGATGGTTGGAAGGTAGATGCTCCAAGGCTTCACATGGTGCATAAGATAGGATCTTATGATGCTCATCCTAATCCCCATAACAATTATTCCAAAATTCTAATTGCACAAATTTACATGAAAAGGAAAAGAATGGAAAATCTAACTAACAGCTGCAAAATAAAGGTTAGCTAAAACGAACCATATAAATCCCAATCATGTATATTGGACTTATCACCCCGCACATAGGTGACTAAGTCCACACACTATTGGATTATGCTTAGGGTATAAAGCACATGAAAGCAAAATTTATATTTTATTTATGATAAGCTTAAAGCAATTCAAGAAAAAATAGTTATCTAAGAGTGTCCAACCATTCATTCTCTGAGCATACACCCAACATCCAGTCTAAAATATATATCACAAAATAAAATAAAATAAACCATGCACCACCTAACCTAAAAGCTAGAAGTGGTGACTTAGGCTAATGTGTGTGTTTTGAAGGTTTATGTGGTATGCTTAGCTATGGCTTTAGGTTCAAATTTTCTAAGTGTGAAAACATGTTAAACTTACAGGAGGTTTCATTTAAGTTGTTTAATTATTTTGGGTTGATTTTATTTTATGTTTAGATTTGGTTTAAGTGGATCCTACAATTAATTACTAAGTTATGAAGAGGAAAGAGAAAGAACTTCTCTTTCCTTTAACCTAAGTAATTTCTAAAGTAGGTTCACATTTTAGTTTTTTTTAGGTGAATGTTTTGATTAAATCTTTTAATTAATCCTAAGTTTAGATGAACTCTAAACAAACCTATTCAAAAAGAAAGGCATTTTAAGATTAAATAAAATGAATCAAAATTCACATAACACACATTACTTCATTTCTTTCCCAACATATATAACATGCATATGAATGAATCCTAAGCATATCTATACATACAAATGAGAATATTTAACACACTTTATAATGCATGCTAAGTAATATATTTAAGGAAATTTAGAAGTTGAATATGCATGATTTTTCTTAAGTAGAAAGGGTTTCCTTATCCAAATTTTCACATACACACAGGCAAAAGTGAGTACAATGTCATTGTTAACCAGAGGTGTAAGGTACAAGACCTACTTAGGGCTACTTAAAGTCTTGAAACCTCAGGGTTATTCAGACTAATATACCACTTTTCTTAAATACAAATATGTGTATAAAAGAAATGAAATGGAAAAGAAGAATGCAAAAGTTGCATTAATGGATTCATTTTATTTATGCAATTTATATATGCAAGTATAGGCATCCCTTCTTAGGTGATATCATAGAGATGAATAGGATATGGAATTAGGTGAGTGTTAGGTCCTTTTCAAATGAACCATATATCTCATCAAATTCCTATTCAAAACTATGCTAATCATAAAGGAGAAAGGAAACCTATGCTAAGCATACCTTTATATTCTTTCACATGCAAGCTTATAATTAGAATATAAGTAGCATACTTTCATATTTGATATTTGATTTATATGTTTTGAAAATAATTTGAATTTAGTAGTGATAATAGTCATTCATATTTCTACTTTAGCCAACACATTAATTAAACAAATTTAAGTAAATAATTTCATTTTAAACTTGAATTTGAAAAATATGAATGCATGAAACCACTTGACATACAAATTTAACATGTTGGGGAAATATTAAAAGCAATGAAAGCATGTGAACAAACTCACTTGATATTTTGTTTAATTTTTAGATAATTAGATTCATTTTTAAACATTGATTAGGTTAAGGTGTGAATTAAAAATTAACTTACCTACACCACCTTAGAATAATTAACCAAAGAGTTATGAGCCAATAAGATGACATAAAAACTCACAAGGAATTTAAATTTGCAATGCACCTAATAAGAAAAAGGCCTAATGCAATTTGGCTCATAATTAAAAGTTAATTAAGCTAAGGGGTTTAGCTTAAGTAATTTCAAAACACCCTTTCACACATATGAATTGGGTTTTGATTTTATTAATTGAACTTAGGCTAGTAAACACCTAAGCATCTACCCAAAGTAGATTAATTAAGTTATGGAACTTTTTAGAATTTTTAGAAATTAATTAAGGGGAGAATTAATGAATTAACCCTTAATTAAGAGAATATTAAGAAGAGAAAAGGGGTTTAGGGAATTGCTTAGTGGAAATGCTCCAAAATTATTCCATAAACCTCTATCTATTGGATCTGACCTTAATCAATCTTAATCATGGATTAAAACCACTAATCACACCTTAATTATTCTTAATTACATTAAGGAGTAATTAAGAAACTCATAAGCAATTCTTCTAACTAAGCCTTCAATAAATCCTAAGAAAATTAAAGGAGGTTGAAGTCATCCCCCAAATCATACCTAAGAAGTTTGTGATTAATTGGAGGTTTAATTAAAAGGTAATTAACAAAATGAAGTTTCCAATAAAAGCCAAAATTGGAGAAAATTATAATTTAAAACCCATTGAAATTAATTTTAAAATATTCTAAGTTTAATTATCTTTCGACAAGATTTTATTTCATATTTTTCTAAATTTTATAGAGAGAGTTATGAATTTTAGAAGATCCCAGTTAATTAGAATTAAATTAAAAATTTTAACTAATCCTATAGCTCCGCGGCGATCGCGTGTGATCTTACACATGCATGGGAGTCACTCACTTAAGTTATCAAATCCAAAAGGTGGCTAAAGGCGGACGTGCTTTGATCTCGATAGTCCGATCAAAGATTAGATGACCAAAGATCTCGTTGGGGTTTTAAAATTCTAAACATGTGTTTGATCTCTGTCGTCCATCCAAAATGCACGGATGGATGGCCAAAGATCTATCCCTACTAATCTCCGCAAAAAATGAAGACTGTCCACTTTTGCAGCCATGATCCGAGCATGATTGAGCTCAGATTGAATTGGAAATCAACCCACACCATCTAAGCATGGGTACAAACTCATCTAATGCTCAAAACTCCATGAAATTAAAATTTATTCCACAAAGCTCCACACCACATTGAGTTTAATAGTCAGAAAATGGCATACCTCGCCGGAGGTGATCACCGACACTCGATTCCCTTGGAGAAGCTTCGTCTGGTTGATACAAAGCTCTGTTAAGAGTTTGAGCTCTTGAAGTTGAGTGTGGAGCTCTATGGACCAACTCCTCAGCTTGCTTACGTCCTTGATCAAGTTAGCCTTCCTCTTTCCTTGGGAACTAGAAAGAGAGATTGGGTGCACTCAACTTGCCTCTTTGATGGAGTGTGCTAAGGGAATTTGGTGGAAATTGAGTATGGAGAAAGTTAGCTCTTTGATTTTCCTCCTCTATTTTCACTGGTCAAAAACTGAGGATAGGACAATAGCTAGAGCTCTACGAATCTAGGGATCACTCTCTGGTGGCTCATTACTCTCTTTAATACTCAATCGAATGTGGAATTGCATCATTTAGATTAAATTAGGGGGAGTATATCTCCCTCTTGAAGGATCGAATGACCAAAGTCATTATCATTTTGATCCAATTGATCACAATGGGAGGGTTGTTTGATCAGTTAGATGCTTTCACATAGTCGGTTGAGGCCTTGAGTGGATTGCCAACCTCCCATGTGCTTGAAATTGAGTGGAAGAGAGATTTTGAATTTGTCATTTTGACCCATGGGGTCCGATTTAGTCTTGGGGCCAATTGGGCTGACCCAAACCCATTGGGTTGGGTGCACCACTGCTCATTAGGTCCCCTTGAGCTATTAGGAAAGCCTCAAGTGGATCTGAAGAGGGTATGACCATATTACCCATAGATTAGGTCAAAAATTTTTCCATGTCCTAAGGGTAGGATGGTCATTTTGCTGATTTTTTACTTTGGATGTGTTGGGTATGTGGTGAAACTTGGTTTGGCCAAGTTTCATGAGATTTAAAATTTATTTGATAGGGTTTGGCTCATGTTGACCCATTTAGGTCAAAATGGGTCAACTTGGGCCAAGTTGACCAATTGGTCAAATTGGGTCAAACCAAGGGTTGGGTCAAGTTCATATGACCATTTAAAATATTTTGGTGGCTTTGGTTTGATTCAATTTGGTATAGTTTTGAATTTGGCTCATATGACTTCATTTAGGTCAAATGGGTCAAGTTGACCTATTTGACCCATTTGACCTATTGGGGTAGCTCAAGGGTAGGTTTAGGTTAGGTTAGTCAAATGGAGTGTATTGGTATCTTTGTTTCCAATCAATTTTGGTTAAGTTCAAATTTGGCTCAACATGACCCCTTTAGTCATGTTGGGTCTAAGGTCAATTTAATTGGGTCTAGTTGGCCAATTGAGGCTTTGGTCAAGTTCAACAAGTGATTTGAAATGAACTTGACCCATTGGTTTCAATCAATTTGGCTTAGATCAAGTTTTGACACATTTTGACTTTTTAGGTCAAGTTGGGTCAACTTGGGTCAAGTGGCCAATTAGGATAGGTTAGGCTCAAATGTTGGCTTGGTCAAGTTCAAACATAGGTCATGAGTGAACTTAGATCAATGGTTTCAATCAATTTGATCTATGGTGGAATTTGGCTATGTTAGGTTTCATTTTGGGCTAAGTGTTGACTTGGTCAACCCTCAGGTTTGACTTAGTTTGACCCAATTTAATTGATTGATCATCCCATGATGATTGTTGATCATGATGAGAGGCATAAATGAGTTTGGTTCAATCCAATTTGGTTAGGATTATAATTTGGCTCGTAAGGGTACTTTAGGTCACTTTGGGTCAAGTGAGCCTAAGTGGGTAAAATGGCTTGGTCAAAGCTCAATTTGAGCTTGATTGAATTTGTGTATGGACTCATGATTGAAATATAAATCCATTTAGAAGTGGTTTGAAGTCAAATGGGTTTTGACCCATTTGACAATTTCATATTCAAAGGAAGAATATGAAAGGATTTTGGCTTTGATTTTTGAATTGGGTTTTGATTGAGTGATTGAAGTTTGTATTTATATATGAGTTCATGATTGTAGGTTTGATTGAATCATGAGAGAAAATCAAGAGTTTGGCTTGATTTGAAGTTGATTTGGCTAAGTTCAAGATTTTGACTTGAAAGGCTTAGATTAGATTTTGAGTGAATTTGAGTTTGATTTTTGGAATTGATTTTGATTGTTTGAATTTATATTTCATTTATATATGTGAATATAAATGAGAATATAAATGGATCATGAGAAAATTTCAAGGATTTGAAGTGATTTAATCATGATTTGGGATAAGTCCATTAAGAAGGATTTAAAGGACTTAAGAAAATTTCATGAAGTTTGGAGTTTGAATTTTTGAATTTGGTTTGATTGATTTGAATTTATATTTCATTTATATATGTGAATATAAATGAGAATATAAATGAATTATGAGAAAATCTCATGACTTTGAGATGGTTTGATCAAGATTTAGGCTAAGTCCATTAATGGAAAATTAATGACTTAAGAAGGATTTTAAATTGGGAATTTAATTTGAGGTTTTGATTTGATTGATTTATATTTATATTTCATTTATATATATATATATATATATATATATATATATATATATATATATATATATATATATATATATATATATATATATATATATATATATATATGAAAAAATGAATTTGAGAAAATCCCATGAGTTGGAGTTGGTTTGATCAAAATTTATGTTAAGTCCATTAATGGAAAATTAATGACTTCAGAAAGATTTTAAGTTGGGAATTTAATTTACAGATTCAATTTGATTGATTTATATTTATATTTCATTTATATATGTGAATATAAATGAGAATATAAATGTGTTTTGAGAAAATCCCATGAGTTTGAATTGGTTTAGAGTTGATTTTGGCTAAGTCCATTAATGAAAAATTAAGGACTTAAGGAAATTTTCATGAATTGATTTGGAATTTTGAGTTTGGTTTGAATTTATATTTCATTTATATATGTGAATATAAATGAGAATATAAAATGAATTATGGGAAAATCTCAAAGATTTGATTTGGTTTTGATCATGATTTTGGCTAAGTCCTTAAGGGAAGATTAAAGACAGAAAAATTTGGACTTAGGAATTTTGATGGATTTTGATCATGGGTTTCAATCATAGATTTAAATCATGGAGTTTGATTTGAGTTTGGAAAAAAATCAATTAAGATTGACTTGGAGTTTGATTTGAAGGAAGTGAGGAATGATTCAAGCTAAGGGTAGAAATTTTCTAACACCCAGGTATGACCATTCATGGCTAGCTCTTCTAAGTCTCTGGGCTAAGAGTGTCCACCTAATCACTAGATGTCTCTTAAGACTAAGGAGCTCTTAAAGTCTAAGAGAGTCTAATATGGAGGAGAGCTCATTCTAAAATGAGGTCAAGTTGTATAAGGGGCTCTCATTTTTTTCGGTTTCGGTGGAGCTGAGCCAAAAGTATTCTTTCTCTTTATAAATTGTTTGATGTTTATTTATCTTGTGCATTAAGATGACATATTTTTTCTAGTTTCTTCCTTGGTTTGATGAATGACCTGGATGCGATTATGCTCTTAGGGAAAATAAATTTTCTATCCAATTAATCAACTTAAAATTAAAAATTAACAACTCATAACTTTATCTAAAGCCTAGGTTATAAACCAAGAAAAATGATTTAACAACCCCTTAGCTGGACGTTGTATGTTTTTCTACATCATGCATAAAAAAGCATCTTGCTTCACTCTTGCTTATGGAGAGCTTCCACCTTTACCAGGAAGAGGCTTGACCTTTGAGAGCCATGGTGGAAACCTCCATATTGATTTTGGCCCATAATCAAATTTCTCATGCATTATGGGCATATGAATCCCATGCTTGTCAAATCAATTGTTCCAAAATAAAATAAAATATAACAAAAATTTGCATTAGATTTAAGTCATTAATCATGCCTACATGATCTAGTCTCTTAGAGTGTGTTTTGACTTAGTCTCTTTTAAATAAACAACACCTTAGCTATCTTGCAAAAGCATTGGACTCACATGTATTTAAAATCATAGGAGTTAGTTGGTGGCCACCCACGGTGATTTATCCTCTCTTGTGGAGGTAAATTATATACCCAATTTCACCATAGATTTAGATCATGCTTCGGTCCTCGCCAAAGCTCTCTAGATTTAGGTTCAGAGGCTGCTATTTTCCTTTGTGGGCTATAAGCATAAATCTTCACCTCTTAGGCATTTCCATAATCTTGTGTTGTGGAATTGTAAGCCCTAAATTTCTAATAAAAATTAAACTCAAACAAATAATTCTCTTCAAAATCAAAAATATAAAGCCCAACCATATGATAGTTTGGGATGCTCGCTAGGTTTCCTAGCCTCATGAGCATCCCCTACTTATCTACCTTTGGTTTTGATAATAACTCCCTCCATTTGATCAATCCCACTTGATCTTCTAAAAATAAACTAATTGATTGATAGTCCTATCTTTGAAATCTTTAGAGACAATAATCATTTTTAATCTTAGTATTCTTAAGAATTTCATTCCTTAGAATGTAATTAACTATGGGGCTTGCCTCATTGGAAACTTAATGAATCGGTTTAAAATAAACCCTACTTTACTTTCATTTGAAGAATCTACGGTACATTGAAGACCCATTCCTTAGAGTCCTTATTAAGGTGATTGTCCATTGTAGGATGGTGACTTACGTCTCGAGATAGTACATCATTCCTTAATGTCATGTCCAATCACTCTAATAAGAATATATACGGATCTACGTGGTGTCCAACAAAAGAAGAATTTTATTTTATTTTCATTTAATTCATTTTTAGATGAATATAAAAATAAAACAAATTCACCGCATCTTGCTATCAAACTACATTTAATAGTTAAACACCCTCTCAATATACCACTCAGATCTGCAACATTATTCCCCTCTCACAATTGCCTTACCATAAGGCTGAACTACCAAGTCAATTCAATGGAGGTTGCAGCCATCCATTCAACCATAAGTTCTCAAACGGGTTCATATTATGAATTAAACAAATTATAAGGGTAGATGCATGCTAATATATTCTATCAAGAATAACAACATTCAATGTCATATCTATGTTGTCACATATATCTTCAATCCTTTTTCCATCCAATACTAAGCATGGAACTTTATTCTTATATAATAGATTGTCTTTAGATTGACATTAAAATTTGTTTACATGGTCATTACCCATGTCATCTTGACACTTCTTGAGCTATATTGGAAGCTATCTTTCAAAAAATTCTGTGAGATAACGAGCCATGGATTTAAATTTTGTCGATGTCACCTATGATTCATATTGACTTCATAATCCAAGACATCTTGTTAATTTTGTAATTACAAAGAAATTTCTTTTAAGATGATACCTCCGAGTTAATGTCATTTTTATCCAATTTTTGCACTACTATACTCAATTATATAATTTTAATCTCCAAATAAAAAATGTTTCCTATTTCTTGAAATCATTTGTTAAAGGTTTGAGAAGTGATAAAAGATGGCTAATAAAATATCCCAAGGATTACTTAATGAGGAAGATGAGATAGACTAATAAAAAGATAAAAATTATGTAGTTTTGACATAATAAGAGTTTTATAATGATTTGGTGAAGCGACATACTCCTATCATGTGGTTTACTTTGTTATTTGGGTTATATTAAGTGGACATTATAAAGTTGACCAAAACTAAGAAAGAAGAAGAAATAAAAATAACATTCAATTATATAAAATTGATGGGGAAGAATTCTTGTATACCCGAGCTATAATGAGGCACAGTGAAGGGGAAAGCGAAAATAAAGTGTCGAGTGATGTAGATTAGCAGTTGTTGAGCATCGTAAAATTTTCTTGAGCACTATAAATGAGTTACTATGTTGTATTACAAGGATTCAAGATAACGTTAGAGTAAAGATACAAACTAAAGAGTCTAATTATAGAATCTTTTGATCAATATAATAAAAAAGGCCTCAAATAGTTAAAAACAAATCCAAGAGACTATCAAATAAAGTCCTTTCATAAACTCCTTATTTTTTATAAACTTCAACTAGTGTCCACATGAGAGCCTTTGGTGGAACTACTTGCCCACCATGATTTTTTTTATTTTGATCAAGACAGATTGCACCCCTTATAAATATATTTAATCTATCTTATATCATAATTAACATAGTTGGCCAAATTATTAAGCTTACAAATAATTTATTAATTTAACAAATTTAATCTTTAAATTTCTCCCATATGAGCCAAACCAAGTGGATTCCCTCACCACCCATATCAACAAAGAGCTTCATAAATTGGGTTCTTGTTATATTCAAACAATTTATTATTTAAAATATACAAATGATCATAACGTGGAACTAAATACATATAAGATACTGTGAATAATATGCATCTAAATCCCATAATAATAAATAAAAATAATGTATAATATATTGGGCAATAAAAATAATGCAGATCAATAATAATATTTATGTTAGGTGGTTACTGAGCAAGACAATCATGAGGCTAACTTATCCCCCATTCTGTCTTATTAATCTTTACTTTTTCTTTTTCAATTTGATGCCATGAGGTTAATGTTGGAAGATGCAATTCATGGTTTCTCATAGAATGTCTCTCTACTAAGTTGGGTCAAATATTTTCCCAAGCTAAATGATATCAAGCTTGATAATATGGGATGATGGATCTATGAAATTCAAACTAAAGTTGTTTCTACATTATTCTTGTTCTATTTCCAATATCTATTGTCCTTTTGAGTCCATCATACTCTTTATTGAGTCTTTAGTGATTTAGTGATTTACATACATAACACCTCAAACTACACTAATTACATATCTAGCACTTAAACTATATTATTCATGTTTCTACAACCTAAATATTCCTCTCCCTATCTAAAATACCACTTCGTTAACTCTCATCAAAACCCCAACCCTGTGCTCTTGTTTTCTATGTGAAAATATTATTGCTCGTGGGTAATGTTGTTCTCCTCAGAATATATTGAAGATGAACCACAATAGTTTTTCCTGCATGCAATCCTATCCAATGAAGATCACCTCTTGTTCGACGAAGGCCGCCTAAGCCCCTCGTGATTCTCGTCATGGATTCTCCCCTTGCATACCTATTGTCATTCTTAATAGTTCCAGTGAGGTAAGTTATTGTTTCATTTTAAAGCATTGCTTCCCTTTGAGTTTATTATTTTTAATGCAGTTGGGGTGGATAGAGCTATACAATGTAGATTCATATGGGTGCAATAAATAAAGTACTTAAATAAATTTAGTTTAAGTCAGCTGTTAGATAGATATATTCAACGGTATTACTTTCAGTTTTAGTAATATCTTCTCATGTATTCCACTGTTTCATTGCAAAGAAATGACTCTAGCTCTATATAGTTATGATAAATCATATCCATAATATTTTATAGCACCTTAAAGTTAGAAAAGGTAATTACATAATGAAAAAAAATTTGTGCAATATAAGAGTAAAATCTTTACTTATTATTTAGAAATTTCATTTTATGTATGCAATTTTTTAATATATTGTATTATTTTCTTTTATAGTTATGGATATGACTAAGTTCTATTTTATTATCTTCAAATTTGGTTGATATTGGACTACGGTCAGAGGCAAGAGCAGAATGAGGTATGAAGGTGGCAGTAAAAAAACTATGAAGTTTTAGAAACAAAACCACTTTCTTGTTATTAAAAGAACAATCTGAACTACTTTGTCCTTAGCTTATAGGTCATGCTTTTGATTTACTGTTGACCTCATTTTTAGAATGAGCTCTCAACCCCTCCATCTTAAGCATAGGACTTCTCTTAAACACTATGAATTTCCTTAGTCTTAAGACACTTCTAGTGATTAGGTGAACACTTAACCTAACCCTAGAGACTTAGAAGAGTTAGTCATAGGAATAGGTTATGCCTTATGGGTGTTAGAAAATATACCTACCCTATAGCCCGAACCAAATCCTCACTTCCTTCTTCCAAGTCAAAACTTCAAACTCATATCAACTCCAACTCTAACTCAAACCTTGAACCAATTCAATAGATTTTCTCAAATCATGAATCAATTCCAAATAATTGAAACCTATGATTGAAGCCCATGATTGGATTCCAAACTCCAAAATATTTCCCTATAATTGAAACCTATGATTGAAGTCCTTTGATTCCCTCTCATAGACTTAGCTCAAATCAAATCCAAATCAATTCAAATTCAAGGAATTTTCTCACAACACATTTATATTCTCATTTATATTCACATATATAAATGAAATATAAATTCAAATCAATCAAACCAAATCCAAAATTCAAATCCAAATAAAAAATATTTCCTAAGTCACTTTGATTTTATCTTATGCACTTAGCCTAAATCAAATCTAAATCAATTCAAATTCAAGGAATTTTCTCATAACCATTATATTCTCATTTATATTCACAAATATAAATGAGATATAAATTCAAATATCCAAACTAAATCCAAAAATCAAATCCAAATTCAATCAAAATTCAACCTAAACCTTTCAAGTCAAATTCTTGAACTTAGCTAAATCAAATTCAAATTAAGCTAAACCCTTGATTTTTCTTCATGGTTCAATCAATCCTTCAATCATGAATCCAAATATAAACATCAACTCCAATCATCAAACCAAAACTAAATTCAAAAAATCAAACCCAAGTTAAACTCATGTTCACCCTTTTGAACTTGAAATTATCAAATGAATTAAAACCCATTTGACTTCAAACCACTTACAAATGAATTTATATTTCAATCATAAGTCCATATGTGAGTTCAATCAAACTTGATTCATACCTTGATCAACTTAATTGAACTACTTAGGCTCACTTGACCCAAAGTGACCTAAAGTACCTCTTTTGAGCCAAATTCTAATCCCACCCAAATTGGATTGAACTAAACCCACTTAAGCCTCACATCATGAGCAACAATTATAATGAGATGATTGGTCACTCAAATTGGGTCAAACCAAGTCAAACCTAAGGGTTGACCAAGTCAACACTTAGCCAAAATGAAACCTAAACTAGCCAAAATCCACCATAGGACAAATTGATTTAAACCATTGATCATGACCAATGTTTGAACTTGACCAAGTTATCATTTGAGCCTAACCTAGCCCAATTGGCCACTTGACCCAAGTTGACCCAACTTTACCTAAAAAGTCAAAATGTGTCAAAACTTGATCTAAGCCAAATTGATTGAAACCAATGGGTCAAGTTCATTTCAAATCAATTGTTGAACTTGACCAAAGCCTTAATTGGCCAACTAGACCCAACCTAGCCCAATTGGCCTTGAACCTAACTTGACCTAAAAGGTCATGTTGAGCCAAAATCAAATTAAATCAAAATTGATTGGAAACAAAGATACCAATACATTTCATATGACTAATGAAACCTAAACCAACCCATGAACTAACCCAAATAGGTCAAATGTGTCAAATTGGTCAACTTGACCCATTTGACCTGAATGAAATCAAATGAACCAAATTCAAATATAAATCAAATTGAACAAACCAATGATGCCAAAATATTTCAAATGGTCATATGAACTTGATCCAACCCTTGGTTTGACCCAATTTGACCAATTGGTCAACTTGACCTAAGTTGACCCATTTTGACCTAAATGGGTCAACATGAGCTAAATCATATCAAACCAACTCCAAATTCATTGAAACTTGGCCTAACCCATTTTTCAATCATACCAAACATATTCAAAATGAAATCCAAGCCAACTGACCATTTTACCCCTATGCCATAAGGTAACCTAAAATCAAAATCACTTAGAATTTGATCAATTCCTTGTCATGGACACTTGACATCCTCTTAGTGGATCAAATGATCACTAATAACGATGGTACACATGACCAATTAGGTTTGGGTCAGCCAAACCAAACCCAATGGTCAAACCGACCACCTCACTTGACATGAGCACATGAGAATCATTCCTCCATCCATTTCAAGCACTTGACACTCCTCCACTACCTCTCTCTGGCCAAACTGAATGGCATGCCACTCTAAATGGCCTAACAAACCCATAAAATAGAGTGAATTGGATCAAAATGAAAAAAAAGCTTGTGGCCATCCGATTCACCTCCCCCTAATTCCACTTCAATTCAACACACACACACACACTCGATTGAGCTTAGGAAATTCAGAGCAAGCACCCCAAGGTTCCTCCAAGCTTCCTCAACCCATTTTGATTTCTCCAATTTTGATTTCTCTTAAATCAAAAATAAGGGAGCTCCCTCAAAGATCCATCTCTTCCAATACACAAAATCAAGTCAATTCCTCTTGCAAGCTTCTTCAGAGGACCTAATCGAACTCACTCCAATCTTCATCCAAGTTCTCAAGGCAAGGGAGAGGGGCCTTTGATCAAGGCCATGACCATTTGAAGGTGAGCTTGGTTCATAGGAAGATCCACTTCATCCCAAGGCTTGAAACATTCGATAGAGCTTTGTCTCCACTAGACGAAGCTACCTCGACGGATTTGAGCGTCGATGATAGCCTCCGATGAGGTATGAATCAAAACTGAGCTTAGCATAGGGAGTGTGTGGTATTTTATGAAAGAAACTTTCATCTCATGTAAATTGGCCATTGGATGTATTCTCCCTTGCATGATGATGGTGTGGGTTGAGTTTGAGCTCAATCCGAAGCTCGAGCTTGATTTGCCTAGAAGATGGACAATGGCCATCTCACGAAGCTCGTGGATGGATCATGGGCCATCCATCTCATTTTGGATGGATAGCCATGATCAAGCAAGAGATCTGATTCACCCCTTAAGAACCATGGCTTGATCTCAACATCGATCCTTGATCGGATGGATGAGAAAGCGATAGTGTCGCCACCGACGCAAGACTGGATGTGACAACTTAAGTGACGAATCCCACCATGCCACATGGAAAGCGTGTGCAGTGTCAGCCTCCATGTGGCACCAACTTGATTAATCATTTAATTAGGCTATTTAATTAAAGGATAATCATGAAAACTTCAAAATAACATAACTAATTCTAACAAAATCATAAAAATATAAAGTAAAATGCACTATAAAGGTATTTCTTAGGATAATAATTTAAAATTATTTCCAATGGATTTTAAAAAGTGTATTTTCCTCAATTAAGGTTTTAATGAAAACTTAATAACTCTAATTACTCTTTAATTATTTCATTAATTCATTTCAAGTTTCTCTGGTGTATTTAGTGGGATGTCCTCTACCTCTCCTAATTTTCTTGGGATTTATTGATGACTTTAATGGAGAAATCATATAATGAATCCTTAATCACCCTCTCAATGTAAGCTTAATTAAGCATGTGAACAAAGTGGTTTAATCCTTTATTAAGTTAATTAAGCCTTGCTTAAGTGAAGAAGAGGTTTATAGAATGGATTTGGGGAATTTTCCCTAAGCCATTCCCTAAACCCCTTTCTTTTCTTAATCCAAACTTAATTAAGGGCTAATCTACTAATCACCTACTTAATTAACTTGATAAAATTTTCAAATCAATCTAGAACTTAACTAATTCATCTTGGGTAGATGCTTAGGTGTTCAATAACCTAAGTAGCTTAAGGAAATCAAAATCCAACCCACATGTGTGGGAAGGGTTATGAAAGTACTTAAATTAAACACTTTCATTTAATTAATCACTAATTGTGAGTCAATTACATTAGGCCCTTTCTTTCCTAAGTGCATTGCTGATTTAAATTCCTTATGTGATTTTATGCCATATATTAGCTCATAATTATTTGATTAAATATGTTAAAGTGGTGTAAGTAAGGGATAATTAATGCACTTAATTCATACCTTAACCCAAACCAAAATATAAAAATCATCTAATGGTTCTAAAATTAAACTAAAATAACATACACATGTGAGAAATGGGTTAGGACCAGCAAAACTCTTCACATATTTCAAATTGAAATCAAACTCAAACAAAATTAAAAATCTATGTAAAATAATTTTTTATTTACTTTAAATAATTCTATCTCATAAGAGTGTCTTTAGGAATTAATTAGGGTGAATGAATTTTTTTCATCACTTTGTTTCTTTCCTAACATGCTAAATGTGTATGTCATATGAAAATCATGCATTCATACTATTTGAAAATTAAATTAAAAATGAAATATTTCCTTTATGTAAAATTGCATGTTTTGGCTAAAGTAAGAATATGAATGGCTATTATGGGTATTAAATCTAAAATTATTTTAAAACCTATCAATTAAACATCAAAATTGAAAGGTATGCTATTTACAATTATTTATGAACTTGCATATGAATAGTAAAATGTGTTATGTGATCCTCCCTTTCTTTTTTAACATAGAATTATATAGAATTTGTAAAGTGTATAGTCCATTTGAAAAGGACATAACACTTGCTCAAATCCTTTCCTATACACTCCTATGTCATGACTCAAGAGGTAATTCCACATCACACATATAAACTAAACAATCAAACCAAAAAAAAAAAAAAACATAAAATTTTGCATCTTTCTTTTTCCATTCATTTCTTTTATACGTGCATATTTATTTAAGGAAAGTGGAATATTAGTCTGGACTACCCAGGGGTTGTGAGGCTTTAAGTAGCCCTAAGTAGATCTTGTACCTTACACCCCTGGTGCTAACAATGACATCATACTCACTTATGCCTTTCATACATGTATGTGTATATATGAAAAATGGATAAAAGAATTCCATTTTTTTTTCTACTTAACAAAATCATGCACATAAAAAACATTCAAATTTCTTAAGAACTATTTCTTAGCATTCATCATAAATTATGCTAAACATTCCCATTTGTATGTATAGATATGCTTAGGATTCATCCATATGCATGTTACATATGTTGGGAAAGAAATAAAGTCATGTGTGTTTTATGATGGTATTTTACTTTACTTAATCTTAAAATACCTTTTCTTTTTTAATAAGTTTGTTTAGGGAAAATCTAAACTTAGGATTAATTAAAACACCTAATAAAATATTTACTAAACAAAATCAAATATAAATCTACCTTAGAAATTACTTAAGGTAGCGAAGAAAGAGAAGTTCTCTTCTCCTAGTCTCTCTTTACAACTTAGTAATTAATTGTAGGATTCATTTAAACCAAATAAAAATATAAAATAAAATCAACCAAAGTAACTAAATCAATTACATGAAACAAATCCAATAAGTTGAACATTTTCATACTTAGAAAATTTCAACCTTAAAGCTTAGCTAAGCATACCACATAAACCTTAAATATCACACACATTAGGCTAAATCGACACTTCAAGCTTTAGGTTAGGGCAGTGCATGGTTTGATGTTTTGTTTTATTTTATGATATATTATTTTTAGTCTCGATGATAACGTGTATGTGCATATACTGAATGGTAGGACGATTTAGTCTAATCATTATCTTCTGTGGGATTATGCTTAAGGGGCTTATGTAATAAAAAATATAACGCTTTGTCAGGTGTGTGTAAGTGCTTATACACCCTAAGCATAATCCAAAATAGGCCGTGGACTTGGTTACCATGTGGGTGATAAGTCCAATCTATATATACATGCTTTTGGGATTGTATGGTTTGTTTGGCTAACTTCTATTTTAAGTGTGTTTTAGTTAGATTTTATTTTCCCATTTTCATGTAATTTTGGGGATTTTGGAATGATTATTATGGGGGATTAGGATGAATATTGGTTATAAGACCATGTCTTATGTACCATGTGAAGCCTTTGGAGCAATCATATTCCAACCATCCAAAAGAAGCAACCGAAAGAAGAAAGAAGAAAGAAGAAAGAAGAAATGAAGAATGAAGACCCCCATAACATGAATTTCTTGCTTGATTATATTTAATTCATTTATAATCCGGGTTGTATAAGGGTAGAGCTCGGCTACCCAATTTATTTTTGGGTTTGTGCGGTGGAGCCCGACCATAAATGACCTTTTATTCTTTTGTGTTAGCTTTATAAATGATTGATGTTTTTTTAACTTGTGCATTAAGATGACAGGTCCATTTTATGGTGGTAATTTCTATCTTTCGAGATAGTGCACCATTCTTTGATGTCGTACCCGATCACCTCAATATGTACACACTCAGATCTGCGTGGTGTCCCTCATACACACATATATTGAAGATAAACACCACAAATTTTTTTGGTGACTCCATTAGGGATGGTTTCTCTATCTATCTCTAGTAGATAATTATTGTCTCCAAGCATCGATAGTGGACTTGTATTTCATATGAGTTTGAGACTATCTTTCTTTATGTTAGCACTTAGCTTATTTCATTCTTTAGCAAAGCTAGCCAACATCCTCTAGGTTATATGACCTCACTCCTTGTAGGTCTTAGAACCTGTGGTGAAAATATTCCTGCCTTCATCTATCCTTTTTGAAGAGGATAAATGAAAATAGAAATATACGCCTATTAGTTGGGACACCACGTAGTCGATAAATGTGCTTATTCAGGTGATCGGGTACATCATCAAGGAATAGTGTACTAACTCAGGAGACAGAAGTCGCTGCTCTTTAATGGACCTAATCACCTCAATAAGGACTTTTAAGGACAATGGGTCTACATATGTACTAGATATTCTTCCCCTAATTTACATGGAAAAGTAAAGCAGGGTTTATTTTAAATTAGGTTCGTTAAATTTCCTACATGGGCAAGCTCTCATAGTTAATTACATCCTAAGGAATGAGATCCCTTAGGAATACTCTCGATTTAAGGTAAATGATCATTGTCTTCAAAGATTTTAATAGGAAAAGACTATCAATCAATTGGTTCAATTTTGAAGATCAAATGGAATTGATCAAAGAGAGAGAGTTATTATCGAAGCCAAAAAGAAGATAAGTAGGATGCCCATGATGCTAAGAAACCTAATGCGCATCTCAAACCATCTTCTGATTGGGCTTTACATTTTTGAAATCTATTTAACTTTTTTGAGTTGAATTTTTCATTAGAAATTTAGGGCTTATGATTCCATAACACAAGGTTATGGAAATGCCTGAGAGGTGAGGAATTATGCTTATGGCACACAAAGGGGAGAAGCAACCTCGGAACCTAAATATAGGGAGCTTTGGTGAGGGCAGAAAGCACAACCTAAATCTAAGGTGAAAATGGGTATTTGGTTTGCCTCCATAAGAGAGGACAAACCACCCGACTACTTGGACTTACAACCGCTGAGGTGGTCAAACTAACCTCCTATGATTTTAAATTCATGTAGGCAAGCCTTATGCCTTATGCAAGATAGATAGGCTGTTATTTATTTAGAAAGAGACTAACTCACTCTCTAAAGAGACTAGATCATGTAAAGACATGCTTTAAATGACCTAAATCTAATGCAATTCAGATTTCATTTTATTTTCATTTTTGGACAATTATTTTGACTTAGGATAATAGGATTCAAATGCCCAATGCATGAGAAATAAAGTTATTAGCCAAAATCATGGAGAAGGGAGGAGGTGTGTTTCCACCATGGCTCTCAAAGGTCAAGTCAAGTTTATCTGGCAAATGTGGAAGCCCTCCAATCAAGAGTGAAATAAGATGCATTTATGCATGATGTTATAAAAGAAGTACTCATTCAACTAAGAGGTTGTTAATTCTTTTATCTTGATTTTAAACCTAAGCTTTAGGTGAGGTTATGAATTTTTTATTCTTAGTTTTGAGTTGTTAAGTTTGGTAAAAGATTTATTTTTTCCTAAGAGCCTAATCCACATCTAGGCCATACATAAAGCAAGGAAGAAATTAGGAAAAATATGCCACTTAAAGCACAAGCTAAACAAATCATCAATCAATATATAAAGTTAATCTCAAAAGAATAAGAGGTCATTGTGGTAGGGTACCACCACACAAACCCAAAAATAAATTGGGTAGTCGAGTTTTACCCTTATACAACATGGATTATAAATGAATTAAACACAATAAGCAAGGAATTCATTGTTATGGGGTCTTCAAACTTCATTTCTTCATTCTTCTTTTCTTCTTTCTTCTTTGGTTCCTTCTTTTGGATGGTTGGAAGGTGGATTCTCCAAAGGCTTCACATGGTGCATAAGATGAGATCTTATGACCAATGGTCATTATAATCCCCATAACAATCATTCCAAAATCCTAATCATAAAATTTACATGAAAAGAAAAAAAGTAAATCTAGCTAACACCTGCAAAACAAAGGTTAGCTAAACAAACCACTAACTACCAAGCATGTATATTGGACTTATCACCCCACACATGGGTGGCTAAGTCCACCTGGCCTATTGGATTATGCTTAGGGGTATAAGCACCTGCACGACAAAAGCATTTATATTTTTATTGATTATAGCATCATCCCCTATAGAAAATAATGGTTAGACTAAGATTGCCCAATCATTCATTTTATGTGCATACATCCTAACAACCAATCTAAAACATATATCACAAAATAAAAGTAAACATCAAATCATGCATTATCTTAACCTAAAGCTAGAAATGGTAACTTAGTCTAATGTGTGTGCCTTGGAAGTTTATGTGGTATGCTTAGTTATGGCTTTAAGTTAGAATTTTCTAAGTGTAAGGCATGTAAGTGATTTAATTATTTTGGATTGATTTTATTTCATCTTTTGATTAGGTTCAAATTAATCCTACAATTAATTACTAAGTTATAAAGAGAGGGAAAGAGAAGATAACTTCTCTTTCCTTCCCTAACCTAAGTAATTTCTAAACTTGATTCATATTTTAGTTTTATTTAGTGAATATTTTGATTAAGTGTTTTAAGTAATCCTAAGTTTAGATGAACTCTAAATAAATCTATTCAAAATAAAAGGTATTTTAAGATTAAATAAAATGAACCAAATTCACATCATACATCACTTCATTTCTTTCAACATTAACATGCATATGAATGAGTCCTAAGAATATCTATACACAAATGAGAATGTTTAACACACTTTATAATGCATTCTAAGTAATTCATTTAAGGAAATTTGAAGTTTATGATGCATGATTTTCATTAAGTAGAAAAGGGATTTCTTATCTAATTTTCACATGCACACATGAAAGTAAAAAAAGGCATATAAGTGAGTGCCATTGTTAACCAGAGATGTAAGTCCCTACTTAGGGCTACTTAAAGCCTCGCAACCTCAGGGTTGTCCAGACTAATATACCACTTTCCTTAAATACAAACATGTGTACAAAAGAAATGAATGAAAAAGAAAGAATGCAAAAATTTGTTTTAGTTGATTCATTTTATCTACGTAATTTATATGTGCAAGCATAAGTATCTTTCTTAAATGATAGTATAGGAATGAATAGGATATGGAATTAGGCAAGCATTAGGTTATTTTCAAATAAACCATACAACTTACCAAAATCTATTCAAAACTATACTAAAAGAGAAGAGAAGGAAAACCTGTACTATGCACATCCTTATATCTTACTCACATGCAAGCTTATAATTAAAATGTAAGTAGCACACTTTCAATTTTGATAATTGATTCATATATTTTTGAAAATAATTTGAATTTAATAGTGATAACAGCCACTCATATTTTTTACTTTAGCCAACACATGCAAATTTAACATAAAGTAAACATTTCCATTTTAAATTTGAATTTTGAAAATTATGGATGCATGAATCCACATGGCATAAATATTTAACATGTTGGGAAAAGAATTGAAGTAATGAAAGCATATAAACATATCCACTTTATTTAAATCCTAAAGATAATCTTATAAAATAAGAAAGCTTAAAGTAAATCAAAGTTCATTTAATATGATTTTTGTTTGATCTTGAGTTTGATTTAATTTTAAAAATGTAGTTGAGATTGTTGTTCTTAACCCATTCCCACATGTGTTTGACATTTTTGTTTAATTTTTAGATGATTAGATTTATTTTAGATTTTGATAAGGTTAAGGTATGAATTAAACAAATTAATTAACCCTTACTTACAACACCTTAGCATAGTTAACCAAGTAATTATGAGCCAATGAGATGACATAAAATCTCACAAGGAATTTAAACTTGCAATGCACCTAGAAAGAAAAGGGCCTAATGCAATTTGGCTCATGATTAATGGTTAATTTAGCTAAGGGGTTTAACTTAAGTAATTTCAAAACACCCCTCACACATATGAGTTGGGTTTTGATTTTAATTGAACTAAAGCTCTTGAACACCTAAGAATCTACCCAAAGTAGATTAATTAAGTTCTGGAAGATTTTAGAATTTTTAGAAATTAATTAAGAGGGTAATTAATGAATTAACCCTTAATTAAGAGAGGATTAGGAAAGAAAATGGGGTTTAGGGAATAACATAGGAGAAATACCCAAAAATTATTTTCTAAGCCTCCTATTCATTGGATCAAACCTTAATCAACTTCAATAAGGGATTAAAACACTAATCAAACCCTTAACTATCCTTATTTACATAAAGAGGGTAATTAAGAAATACATTTGCAAGTCCCCTAATTAAGCCATCAATAAATCCCAAGAAAATTAAGAGAGGCAGAATTCATCCCCTAAAATATACTCAAGGAGTTTAAGATTAATCAGTGGATTAAATAGGGATTAATTAGCAAAATAAGATTTCTAATAAAAGGAAAAATCAGAAAAAGATACAACTTAAAATCCATTAAAACCAATTTTAGAATATTCTAGATTGAATTATCTTTCAGTTGAAATTTACCTCATATTTTTTTGATTTTTATTTAGGGAGATATAAATTTTTAAAACTTAGATGATTAATTAAAATTAATTAAAACCTAATTAAATCTCTTTAACCTCAGCACGACATGCGGCGGCTCCTCTTCCATGGAGCGGGCCACTTAAATGTCCTATCACCACGGGCATGTGGCGGTGGTACGCGGTTTAATACCCGTCGTTCGATCAAGGATCGTATGGCCAGGAATCGCCCCGTGGTTTTTAAAAGGATAAATCGAATATAAAATGTGCGTTTAATCTTGGCCATCCATCCAAAATATGCAGATGGATGGTCGTGATCATCCTTGTTCTTTCTTGAGGATCATAGGAACCGTTCATGATCTAAGCCTTGATCCGAGCTCGATTGAGCTCGGATTAGGATAAAATTTTGCACACACCATCATACACTAATGAAAATCCTATCCAATAGTTGAATTTTCATGTCATGACACTTTCTTTCATAAAGGACCAACACCTCTTAAGTCTAGTGGTCAAAAAATGGCACACCTCACTGGCGCTCGATTCCCTTAGAGGAGCTTTGTCTGGTTGAGACGAAGCTGTGGTGAAAGAATTAGCTCTTGAGATTGGGTAATTTGCTCGGTGGACCAACCCTCCTTGCTCTCCTTTGTGGCTTTGATTGAATTAGACTTTTCCTTGCTTTTTAAACTTAAGGGAGAGCTTAGGCAAACTTTGTTTGGTCCTCTGAGGGAGTGTGCAAAGGCAATTGAGTTGAAATGTAGTGTAGAGGAAGTTAGGAAATCTATAGAGCTCTCCTATTTTTTCTTGAAGAAAACCGAGAATGGTTCTTTTCAAATCCCTCTTAGAAAGCTTAGGATTGCTCTCTGATGGCTCCTAACACTCTCTAACACTCAATCGATAATAGACATGTGTAATTTGAGTTAAATTAGGGGGAGTATATCTCCCCCTATGGAAATTGGACGGCCGAAGCATGGTTTGTCATTTTGATCTGATTGACCACATGGAAAGGGTTGTTTGAGCTATTTGGAGTTGGCACATGGTCGGTTTGAGCCAAGGAGTGGATTGGTAACCTCCCATATGCTTCAAATTGAGTGGAGGGAGATTTTCTATTTGGCCAATTTGAGCTATGGGGTCGGTTTTGGCCTTGGGTCCATTTGGGCTAACCCAAACCCATTGGGTTGGATGCACCACCCTCCATAGGGTTCACTTGACCTATTAGGAAGGTATCAAGTTGATATGAAGAGGACTTGACCAAATTCCCCATGGATTTGACCAAAATTTGTTCTATGGCCTAAGGGTGAAATGGTCATTTGGATAATTTTTGAATTTGAATATGTTGAGTATGTAGATAAAATAGGTTGGAGAAGTTTCATTAGATTTGGAGTTCATTTGATATGGTTTGGCTCATGTTGACCCATTTAGGTCAAAATAGGTCAACTTGGGTCAAGTTGACTAATTGGTCAAATTGGGTTAAACGAAGGGTTAGGTCAAGTTCATATGACCATTTGAAATATTTTTGTGGTTTTAGTTTGATTCAATTTGATTTAGTTTTGAGTTTGGCTCATATGACTTCATTTAGGTCAAATGGGTCAAGTTGACCAATTTGACCCATTTGACCTATTTGAGCTAGTTCATGGGTAGGTTTAGGTTTGGTTAGTCATATGAAGTGGATTGGTATCTTTGTTTCCAATCAATTTTGGTTAAGTTTAAATTTGGGTCAACATGACCCCTTTAGGTCAAGTTAGGTTCAAGGTCAAAATGGGCTAGGTTAGGTCTAGTTGGCCAATTGAGGCTTTGATCAAGTTCAACAAGTGATTTGGAATGAACTTGACCCATTGGTTTCAATCAATTTAGCTTACATCAAGTTTTTGACACATTTTGACTTTTTAGGTCAAGTTGGGTCAACTTTGGTCAAGTAGCCAATTGGGTTAGGTTAGTCTCAAATGTTGATTTGGTCAGGTTTAAACATAGTCCATGAATGAACTTAGATAATTGGTTTCAATCAATTTGGCCTATGGTGAATTTATGTATGAGTTTCATTTTGGCTATGTTGACTTGGTCAACCCTTAAGTTTGACTTGGTTTGACCCAATTTAGTTGCTTGATCATCCCATGATGATTGTTGATCATGATGAGAGGCATAGGTGAGTTTGATTCAGTTTAATTTGGATAGGATTATAATTTGGCTCATAAGGGTACTTTAGGTCACTTTGGGTCAAGTGAGCCTAAGTGGGTCAAATGGCTTAATCAAAGCTTGATTTGAGTTTGATTGAACTTTTATATGGACTTATGATTGAAATATAAATTCATTTGTAAGTGGTTTGAAGTCAAATGAGTTTTAATCCATTTGGCAATTTCATATTCAAAGAAAGAATATGAATGGATTTGTTGATTTTGAATTGGATTTTGATTAAGTGATTGAAGTTTGTATTTATATTTGGATTCATGATTTTAGGGTTGATTGAATCATGAAGGAAAATCAAGAGTTTGGCTTGATTTGAATTTGATTTGGCTAAGTTCAAGATTTTGACTTGAAAGGCTTATGTTGGATTTTGAGTGGATTTGACTTTGATTTTTGGAATTGCTTTTGATTGTTTGAATTTATATTTCATTTATATATGTGAATATAAATGATAATATAAATGGGTCATGAGAAAATTAGATGAATTTGAAGTGATTTGATCATGATTTAGGCTAAGTCCATTAAAAGAGAATTTAAAGGACTTAGGAAATTTTTGGAGTTTGAAGCTTGAATTTTTGGATTTAGTTTGATTGATTTATATTTATATTTCATTTATATATGTGAATATAAATGAGAATATAAATGTGTTATGAGAAAATCCCATGAGTTTGAATTGATTTAGAATTGATTTTGGCTAAGTCCATGAAGGAAAACTTAAAGGACTTAGGAAAACTTTTATGAATTGATTTTGAATTTTGAGCTTAATTTGGTTGGTTTGAATTTATATTTCATTTATATATGTGAATATAAATTACAATATAAATGAATTATGAGAAAATCTCAGAGATTTGATTTGGTTTGATCATGATTTTGGCTAAGTCCTTAAGAGAAGAATAAGGACTTAAGAAAGATTTCGACTTAGGAATTTCATTTATAGGTTTCAATCATGGATTTCAATCACATGGAGTTGATTGGAGCTTGGAGAAAATCAAATAAGATTGATTTGGAGTTTATCTTTAAAGAAGGAAGGTGAGGAATGGTTCAAGCTAAGGGTAGGCAAAATTTTTTGAACACCTCTAAAGCATGACCTATTCCTATGGCTAACTCTTCTAAGTCTCTAGGGCTAAGTTGAGTGTCCACCTAATCACTAGATATGTCTTAAGACTGAGGAACTCTTAAAGTCTAAGAGAAGTTATATGTCTAAGATAGAGGGTTTGAGAGCTCATTCTAAAAATGAGGTCAACAGAACCCCTATTGGGTTTCCCAATGGGTGAAAAATAAAATTAACTAATGAAAGGAGATGACAAAAATTTAGAACCTCCTCACCACTAGCTTGGTGAGGCAAGGTTTATCTCATATTTAAGAAAATAAACTCTTTTGTAAAATGTCACATTCCAAAAGCACTTTTTCAAAATTCACATAACAAAAAAACTTGCACAAAATTCATAAAAAAACTTTCAAAAAGCACAAAACTCATATAACCAAATCTCATCTAACAATCCCCATGATTGTTACATGGAGGTTCTTTTCAAAAGAAAATTCAAAATTAAAATCATTTTTCAAAAACATCCTTTTTAAAATAGTTGTCTTTATTAAACATACCCAAATTTGTTGAATGAAGATCCTATTTTCAAATTAAATCATAGCATAAAGTTGAAACTCTACTTAACATATTTCACATATGTTAGAGTTGAAGTCTTTCTCTTTTTTAAAAGCACACTTTTGAAAATGACCACCTTCATTCAATATACCCAAATTTATTGAATGAAGATTCTATTTTCAAATGAAATCATAGCATAAATTGAAACTCCACTTAACATATTTCACATAAGTTAGAGTTGAAGTCTTTCTCTTTTTCAAAAGCACACTTTTGAAAATGACCACCTTCATTCAATATACCCAAATTTATTGAATGAAGATTCTATTTTCAAATGAAATCATAACATAAATTGAAACTCCACTTAACATATTTCACATCTGTTAGAGTTGGAGTCTCTCTCTTTTTCAAAAGTACACTTTTGAAAATGACCACCTTCATTAAATATACTCAAATTTGTTGAATGGAGATTCTATTTTCAAATAAAATCATAGCATAAAATTGAAACTCCATTTAACATATCTTACATATGCTAAAGTCGGAGTTTCCCTCTTTCAAAAGCAAAAAATCACACACATGAAATCAAGACATATTTTGGACATCATTTGACATACCCAAATTTGTCAAATGATTCCCACTTAACATACCAAATTTGTTAAGTGAGAGCCTCATTTTCAAAACACATATCAAACACATTTGGACTCTACTTAACATACCAAATTTGTTAAGTAAGAAGTTTCATTTCAAATCAACATATATCACACACATAACAAACAACCATCACAACCAAAGATACCTTCATAAAATTTTCAAAAACACACAATCAAAACCTCTTCTAAGCATACCTAAATTTGCTAAGTAGAGGTTTTCCAAATCAAAAATTCTAAAACATGACACATAATACAAATATCTTCAAAGGTCTCTCCAAATATTTGAACCCCACCCAACCTACATAAATTGATTGAGTATGGGTTCCAAATCAAAATCATATGGCAAAGTATCTCCTGACATAGTAAATCTCCCCAATAGAACCCCATTTAGAATACTTAAATTTGTTAAATGAGGGTTCTAATTCAAAAAGACAAATCAAAATCAACAGTTCAAGTCAACATCAAGGCAAAAGCTTCTCCTCCAATTCTACAAATCTCTCCATTCAATTTGAACCCTATTCAACATAACCAAAATTGTTGAAATGTGGGTTCCAACTCAAGATCAAAAGATAAAATCAAGCAACAATAATTGCAGCAATCAAAGGAAAGGGATGCCACGCAGCACTCAAGACAAATGAATGTTGGGATATTGCCTTATCCTGAACCTCTAAAAAAGTAGTTTCTAAAATTAAGAAACTCTCTCTATATGTGTTTGAGGAAGCTCAAACTTCCAACATCAAGGAAGGTTTGCAAGTTGCCAAAGACAACTTGAAGAAGGTGACAGATCAGCAGCAGCAATCCACTTTACTTGCCTGGGATAGTTCAGTAGCATAACCACCATCTGAGTCCAGTACTCCATCCACAATTGTAGCTACTACTTCTTCCTCCATCGGCTCCTCTTCTACCAACAGGAGCATTGTATCAGTGGACAAGGAAATTAAATCACTTACCCCACTTACTTTGTTGGATTTCTATCATGTGCCTCCACCCAAAAAAAAAATCAATGAAGAAAACTTTCACTTACATCTTGTCCACTTCTGATACATTATATTTTATTCCTCTTGAAAACTCTCCAAGTCTAGAAAATAAAAATGATAGCTATATTCATTTCGATCAACTCTCTTCTGATTCAGAATTAGAGTTTCCTTTTTTGAATCATTCGGGTTCACCTATTGAGATTGACTTGGAGTCAACTGACTCCAAGGATCCCATTGGAGAAGTTGTAGGTATACCAGATGAGAAGGTTGAACTTTCCATAAGCTCAGCATTCCAAGAAGTCCCTAAAGTAAATCTACGCAATGGCAAAGTTTCACCTCCTATGGTAGCACCTCTCGATAAGGGTAAATAAGTCATTGGTTCCAGTGAGCAGATATCCCCTCCACAGAATGTTGCACCCATGGATATGCTTATAGAGGACCAAGTTAAAGTTGATTCCAATGTTCTGGCACATCTTAGAAAGTTTCCAGCTAAGTTAAGCATATATGACACCCTTATCTTATCCAAAGAGATGAGAGAATCTCTAATAAAGGCTCTCTTTGATCCAAAGATATGCTTAACTCAACTGATTGCTACTGAAGAGGAGGCGCACACCTCAAATGACATCTTAGGAGTTACATTCAATGATGAAGACTTACTTCTA
This sequence comes from Cymbidium sinense, assembly GCA_021442155.1. NCBI lineage: Eukaryota > Viridiplantae > Streptophyta > Magnoliopsida > Asparagales > Orchidaceae > Cymbidium > Cymbidium sinense. Next base: position 62,321,534 of record CM038228.1, on the reverse strand, counting down.
TGAACGACCAAGCACAACCACACTCTTTACATTATAGTGGACGTTGGCAGATACAAGATATCAAGAGTTTTGGTTGACCAATGTGGATCAGTCAACATTATGAGTTTAAGAATCCTTGCATACTTGAGGATTAATATCTCTAAACTCCAAAAAGCAAGGATGATGTTGAGAGGATTCAATGAACAAGGAGAGAGGGCCTTAGGCTCCATAGTGTTGCCACTAGAGATAGAAGACTGGAAGACTGAATCCAAGTTTCAAATCTTAAACTCGGATACAACTTTCAATGCTTTGCTTGGGAGACCATGGATACATGAGAATAATATAGTTTTATCCTCTCTACATCAGTACATGAAGTTCATGAGGGGTGGAATTGCATACTGTGTCAAATGAGATCTTAAGCCCTTCACAGTTCATGAGGTCAGAATATACGAGGATGCAACCTATTTTCTTTCCCCAAAATCAACAAGTCCATTCTGGTGAATTTAGTCAAGATCCCCAAGAGGGACAAAAAGAAAGATAAAAAAAAATGAATCAAAAAATGAAAAGAAAAAAGAAATTGAAAAAGAAAATAAAAGAGAGCGAGATATAGATAAGACATTCAATATAGGGTAGATGATAACCTCCACCTGCAGTGAGGGACAGTGAGGCAGCCCCAAAGTGGAAAGCCTCTCTATTGGCCACCCAATATGAGGTATGCCCCAGCCACCAGGAGTGCACCTACTATCCACATAAACTTAGAATCTAGTTCAGAGGATGAGTCTTATGTGGTTAGCACACCAGCCAGCTCTTCTCAACGACGGATCCCTTTCTAGGTGGCGTTGGAGCATGACAGTGATAAAGATCGGGCTCTGAAGTAAAGCATAAATGTATCCAAGTCTGCATTTGACACAGTCAGGAGTCAGTTGGGAATCTTAACTCTAACCCTACATTCATCTCAGAAAGTTGAGGGTTTGGTAGTTAATAAAGCCCCTAGATCTTCCACAGATGTGAAAGTGCAGATGTTCTTTCTTGGAGCATCATCCTCAAGTCAAGAAGCCGATGTAGAACTTGAGGATGATTCATATAAAGATTTAATACAATTATCTTTTGATTAGTATTCACCTTGTGTTCTTAATCTAGTAAAGAAGAGATTAATCCCACATACTTGGTCTAAATATAGGTCATACTACTTTGAAAGGTTATGAGACAACGAAAGCAGAGATCTTCAATCAAGACCAGAACTAGAATTCGACACATTGGGTCCAGTCGATTATGACAATCATTGCCTAGTCATCACTAATCATTTGGAGTCTGATAAGTTTTTTTTTCAAATCATGCTAGCTCATATGAGAAGGTGTGTTTAGAAACTTTAGATGATTCAAATGACTTTGAAGTCAAGGATGCACCACCAGAGTTTGAAGAGGAGATTAGGTCAACCATCAATGAGCTCAGAGAAATCAACTTAGGAATTGAAGACAATCCACATCCGACATACATCAGTTTATCGTTGAATGATACTGAAACTAATGACTTAGTTAGTCTGTTGACTAAGTTTAAAGACTGCTTCGCATGACGTTATGAAGAGATGTCTGGTTTATCTCTTAAAGTAGTAGTCCATAAACTAGCAATAGAGCCTAGTGCTAACCTTATCAAGTAAGTTCCTTGACGCATACAATTAGACATTGAATAGCGGGTCATTTCTGAAGTTAGGAAATTGATTGATACTAGTTTTATCAGGGAAGAAAAATATCATACCTAGTTGGCCAATGTCATTTCAGTTAAGAAAAAGAATGGTCAAATTCTCATATGCATCGCTTTTAGTGATCTAAATAAGGCATGTCTTAAAGATGAATTTCCACTACCAATACTAGAACTGATGACAGACATTGCCTCATCTTAAGCAGTTTTCTCTTTCATGGATGGATCATCTAGTTATAACCAAATAAAGATGGCACCTGAAGATGAAAGAAACATTGCATCTCAAACCCTAATCAGAATCTTTTGCTTCAGGGTCATGCCTTTTGGCCTTAAAAATGCCCGTGCTACATATCAGCGGACCATGAGTTAGATCTTCAACGAACTCATTCATCATCAGGTTGAATGTTACATTGATGATCTTGCACTCAAAAGTAAAGAAAAAGAAGATCATCTTTTTGACTTGAGAGTAATTTTCAAATGATTAAAATAATTTAACCTTAAAATAAATCCCTTGAAGTGTGCATTCGATTTCGTGGGAAATTGATTTGTTGTCACATCGTGGAATAGAAATCGATTCAGAGAAGATCAAGGTGATATTAGAAATATCACCCCCTAAAAGTTTAACTCAACTCAGATCATTTCAAAGGCAGTTGACATATCTAAGATGCTTCATTTCCAACCTGTCAGGGAGATGCCAGCCATTCTCAACACTTGTCAAAAAGGATTTCAAGTTCAAGTGGGGTGACAAGTGTTAACATGCCTTCGATGACATCAAGCACTACCTGATGATACCGCCAGTTCTAACAGCCCCTATCCCAGGTAAGCAGCTCATACTATAAAATGCTACATTAGATGACTCCTTTGGCTCTTTGTTGGCTCAAACCAATGATGAAGGGAAAGAAAATACTCTCTACTATCTCAGTCGTCGTCTAATCCCTACTGAGGCAAACTACTCAGCTTTAATCTTTGCATCCCAAAAGCTACGACACTACATGCTTTCTCATAAGATGAATTTGATCTCTAGGATCAATCCACTACAATATTTCATAACACGGCTGACGTTATCCAGACGGTTGGTGCATTGGTCCATGATTTTATCACAGTTTGACATCACTTTCATACCCCTCCGTGCAGTGAAAGGACAAGTACTAGAAAATTTCTCAGCATCACACCCACTTCCTTCTAATTCCTCACTTAGTGATGACCTCCTCGATGAACAGATCATGAACTTAGGGGACACTAGCATTCATCACTGGGAGAAGTATTTTGATGGTGTGGCTTCCTTTAAAAAGGGAGAAGAACCACGATCTACTCTTCCAAAAAAGGCAAGGGTAGGAATAATTCTCCTAACTCTGGACTGCGATGTGATAACATTCTCATATCATCTGTCCAATCCATACACCAACAACGAAGCTGAATATGAGCCTCTGAGTACTGACCTAGACTAATCCATTACACTATGCATCTAGAATATCAACATCTTTGGGGATTCTCAGCTAGTCATCAACCAAATCGTTGGGTCTTATAAGATTCTAAAGCCAAAGCTCTGTCATTACCATAAGTACACCATGGAGCTGTTGGCCCAAATCATAATGGTTACTATTTATAAGATTCCTTAAGAAGAGAACGCAGTAGCAGATGCATTAGCCAAGCCTGCCAAAGAGTTAGCATGTCCGGAAGATGAGTCCATACTAATAAGGGTCCAAAATAGACAAGTCTTATCCATTATTGACACTGAACTCATCGAGAGGCTCTCTTTTAAAGGGGAGGTTGTCATTGCCAAAAAGCATAATGAGTTAGATTGGAGGCAACCATTCATGGATTATCTAAATATAGGCAAACTATCTCAAGAGAAGTCACTAGCACATCATGTGAAGCAGAGAGCCCTTTTCTATGCTCCCGTGGATAACACCTTGTACCGGTAGTCCTTCAATCATATATGGTTACGTTGTTCGGACAAGCATGAAGCCCATAGAATCATGACTGGGGTACACTTAGGTTTATGTGGAGTGCATCAATCCGGTCTAAAATTGGAAGCCAAAATCAAAAGACTAATATACTACTGGCCTTCGATGATCATAGACTGCATGGGCATAGCTAGGAGATGCCACCAATGTCAGGTGCATGGTGTGTGGGTCTGATCGATCCTCTTTCTTCCAAAGGTCATCGGTTCATTCTAGCTGCCACCAACTATTTTTCAAAGTGGGCGAAGGAAATCCTACTCAGAGTGGTCACATCTCAGCACATGCTCTAGTTTTTCAGGAATCATATCGTATATAGGTTTGGGGTGTCTCGATGAATTATATTCGATAATGATACTAAATTCAAGAATACTAAAATCAATAGCTTTGCCTAGAGACACAACATAGATTGGAGATATTCCACTATCTATTACCCTAGGGAAAATGGCTTAGCAGAAGCTTTCAACAAAACTCTCATCTAAATAATAAAGAATACACTCGATGACAACAAGTGATAGTGGCATGAGCAGTTAGTTGAAGCCTTGTGGGCTTACCACACCACATACAGGACTCCAACTCAATCTACCCCTTTCTCCTTAGTGTATGGGTCTGAAACAGTTATACCATTAGAAGTCTAACTCCCATCCTTAAAGATAGTTGTGGATAGTAAAATCACAATAGAGCGGAATGCCAATTTACTGTTAGAAGAGCTCGAAGGTTTAGAGGAGAGATGCCTACGAGCATACCATAATCTCGAGTTGTACAAAGCCAAAATGATTCAAGCTCATAACAAGTTGGCCCGTCCTAGAGCTTTTCAAGTTTGAGAGCTTATTTTAGTTCTAAGAAGACAAATTATTACTCATCGAAAAATGGGAGGCAAGTTTGAACCCACTTGGGATGGCCCTTTTGTCATAGAGAAGGCCTACTAAGAAGGTTCTTATCAGCTTATAAATTGAAAAGGAGAGCGCCCAATGCTTCCAATCAACGGGCTCTACCTAAAGAAATACTATCGATAAATCATGTTTGAAATCAATTACTAATAAAACTTATTTCATCTCGAATTCCATCTCTTCATGTTGGTTAGAAATATCTTTGCTTGTGAATCTGCCATGTTGTGTTTAGGGTAGGTGTAAGGAACCCAAGCGGCATCCTATCCTATGTCATCACAACACTAACATAAATTACACATAATCACATATAAAATAAACACATATCTTTTGTCTCGGACTATTTTGATATAAGAGGAAGCCCCCTATGGCACTCACTCATTAGCTGCTCTAGGTTGGTCAGACAAGCTACCCTATTAGTGTGTCACCCCAGTGGTCTCTTGTTCAAGAAGATGCAAGTCTGTTATGCTTTCTTTCCTGATTTGATTGCTACACAATGACGAGCACCTTGTTAGCATGGTAGGCCTTACTACAAGGTCGGTAAGCTACCATCATGTTGGCTTCATTTAAGAAGATGTAATTTTGCTATGCCTTCTTCTTAAATTAGCCATCGTGAACTGACTTGGTTGAGTAAAGGACCAGGGTAAGTCCCCCAATGGGCTCATTTCCTCTTAACTACTTCAAGTCTAAGTCCAGTCCTTCCTTGTGACTCCCTAGTTGGTACTCGCCCTTAGGTCGGGTTGATCTATTACGCTGTCAATGGGTCACCCCAGTGGTTGATCCCTACTTTGAAAGATGTAAGTCTGCTACACTTTCTTCTTAAGTATAGTCATTGCAAACCAATGGGAAGACCTAGGTCAGATAGCATCTTCCTTGCTGATGATAGACTATCCCAACAATCAGTTCAGCTTTAGGGATATGTAAGTCTATACGCCTTCTCTCTAGACTAATTGTCGCACACCGATGGGCACCTTATGTTGGTTGGTGTTCGCTATGCTAACAGTAACCCACCCGGTGGGTACACCACTCTTGGCATATATAAGATTACTATGCTTTCTCCTTGAGTTGGTCACCGTATATCCATAGGCTTTCTTTTATAGAGTTCTGGATAAAGCCTTTAGTGGCACCTCCCTTATGGGCACTCTACATCCTTAGCGACCTTATTTAAACACTACACAGGTTACTTTTGGATTGGACAGTCCCCCTTTCCTAGTAGTCACACATGTGATTGGAGAATTTGTCTTGCGGATATGTAGATTCTCCCTTGGTCTAGTAAGTCTGAGATAGGACTAGGCTCATATAAGCTCCTTCTCAGTGTGGTCCCTCGCACACCAACAGGATCCATGCAAACATACAAAACAAATATATATATATATATATATATATATATATATATATATATATATATATATTGCTTGTGGATTAGAGGACACCCCAGGGTACCTTTCAGCGTGCATCCTATCTTTAGCGTAAAACTCCCTATAGGAATCGTCTGACTACTTTTAAGTTGAGGTAAGTCCCCATGTCAGTACTCTCTCAATAGTCTCCCTTATGTTGGGTTTGACTTGTTATGCTACTAACAGGTCACCCCAGTGGTCGTCCTTGCTTTGGAAGATATAAGTTTATCACACATTCTTTCTAACACGACTATTGCAAATTGATAGTCAACCTTAGGCTGGGTTCAATTTTTTGTGCTATCAGTAGATCAGCCCAGTGGTTTCTTGTTTAGGAAGTTGTAAGTCTACAAGCTTTCCTTGTGACTTGACCATTGCACACCGAAAGACACCCCTTATGCTGGTTAGCTCTACCTCACGGCCGGTAGACTATCCTTTTGGATTTGTAAATCTAAGATAGGTTTAGGCTGATATTAGCTCTTTCTTAATAGATCCATCGCACATCGACAAGGTCCATCCTAAATTAAACTGATTCTGACTATTCTTGAGATGATATGAGTCCACAGCGGCATTCGCTCAAATAGTCGCCTTTAGGTCGGGTTTGACTTATTTGTTGCCAGCAAATCACCCCAGTGGTTCCTTATTTAGAAGGATATAAGTCTATGAGCTTTCTTCCTAATTTGACCACTACACACCAAAAGGCACCCTTTAGGTTGGTTAGTCCTATCTCATAGCTGGTAGACTCTCTCTTTGGATTTGTAAATCTAAGATAAGTCTAAGCTGATATTAGCTCCTTCTTAGTAGATCCATCGCACATCGATAGGGTCTATCTAAAATTAAATTGATTCTGAATATTCTTGAGTCGATATGAGTCCACAGTGGCATTAGCTCAAATAGTCACCTTAGGTTGGGTTTCATTTGTCATGCTATCAACCAATCACCCTAGTGATTCCTTATTTAGAAAGTTATAAGTCTACAAGCTTTCTTCCTAACTTGACCATCGCATACCAAAAAGCACCCCTTATGTTGGTTAGTCATACCTGATGGCTGGTAGACTATCGCTTTGGATTTATAAATCTAAGATAGGCCTAGGCTGATATTAGATCATTCTTAGTAGATCCATCGAATAATGGCATGGTCCATTTCATCAAATCCATCATCCTCCCTCTAGTGGAGTCCAAATTAAATCCACTTTATCCCTAGCGGATCCGAGCTCATATCCCCAGCAGATGTGTCCTCAAAATCAAAATCATTTCCTTTCCCTATTGGAGCCTCAAATCATGTTCAAACCAAATTCTCATCCCTAGTGGATGTCTACCAATTAAGTCAAATTAAATTTCTCCCCAACGAGATGCAAATTATATCCTCTCTCTAGTAGAGCCCTCATGAAATCAAACCAACTCAAGCCTTTATCCCCAGTGGATAACCTGAACATGCTTCCCTAGTGGAAGGTTCATGCACTCTTCCCCAGCGGATCTTTTATCCCCAAATTATATTAAACCAACTCAAACTCTTATTCTTTCCATGGATAATTTGAACCTGCTTCCCTAGTGGAAGGTTCATATACCTGATCCCTCAGTGGATTCTCCCTTTCTCTCTTATGCCCTTGGCATAAGTTGAGTTGTGTTGCACTAAGATCTTGATTACATTTACATCTCAAGTTTAGGGGTAGATCGTTTCTATTAGTGCTTTCATTTCTTCGGACATTGTTGATCGTCTCGGTCAACACAAATACGTGCATTGTACCTCATTAGCTACACCACACCTATTCGATGCCCTTTTGTTGACCTCACTTTTAGAGTGAGTTCTCAACTCCCTCATCATAGATCTAGGACTCTTGTAGACACTAAGAGCTCCTTAGTCTTAATACACTTCTAGTGATTAGGTGAACACTTAACCTAAGCCAAGAGACTTAAAGGGTTAGCCATATGAATAGGTTATGCCTTGGGGACTTAGGTAAACTTGCCTACTCTATGGCCTAAACCCAATCCATGCTTTACTTCTCAAACCAAACCTCAAATTCAAATTCAAATTTCAAATCTAAATCATAAATCAAATTCCAAGCCAAATGATTGAAGCCCCTGATCAAACCCTTCATAAGCCCTTTAATTTCATCTTATGGACTTAGCCTTAACCAAATCAAAATCAATCCCATTCCATTTGATTTTCTCAAATGTCAATTCAATCTTTCAATCAATCTATCAAAATTCAATTCAAACTCATGATAAAATCCAAATGCCAAAACACTTCTTAAGCCCTTTCATTTCATCTTATGGACTTAGACTTAACCAAATCCAAATCAATCCCAATTCATTTGATTTTCTCAAATATCAATTCAATCTTTCAATCAAACTATCAAAATTCAATTCAAATCCAACTTCAAATGATTCAATCCCATTATCAAATTCAAAATCAACCAAATTTACTTCTAAGCCCTTTTGGCCTACATCCATGAGCTTAGTCAAATTTGCTTTCAAATCACTCCAAATTGAAGTGATTTTCTCATGAATCATTTATATCTTCATTTATATTCACAAATATAAATGAAATATAAATTCAAATAGCCAAAACCAAATCCAAAATCAAACTAAAATCCAATTTATACCCTTTAAGCCAATTCCTTGAACTTAGCCAAACCCTACCCAAATCAAATCAAAACCAATGGATTTTGTCTTGAATCAATCATTACTTCAATCATCTATCCAAATATAAACAAAATCTATAATTATCAAGCTAAATCAAAATCAACTCAAGTCAAACCCAACCTAGCTCATTTAACTTGAAATATTCAAATGAGCCAAAATTCATTTGAACTCAAATCAATTGCAATTGAATTTATATGTCAATCTCAAATTCATATATAAACTCAATTAGATTAAACTCAACTCAAAATCAAGCCAATGAAGCCCAATTGACTCACTTGACCCAAAGTGGGCAATTTGACCTACATGAACCAAAATCCAATTCAATTCAAATCAAAGTGAATAAAGCCAATCCAAATTTTATGTCATGATTATTGATCATCATAGGTTAATCAATTATCATGAATTGGATCAAACCAAATCAACCTAGCCCATTAACCAAGTCAACCCTTTAACCCATATGAACCCAAACTAGCCAAATTATAACCTAAACTAAATTGATTGCAACCAATAATTCAAGATCATTCTAAACTGATTATTGAACTTGACTAAAGTCTCAATTGAGCCTAATTTAACCAATTGGTCAACCTAACCCAACTTAACCCAAATTGACCTTAAGGGTAAAATTAACCTAAAACCCAATCAAATCTAAATTAAACTTAACCAAAGCCTATAATATATTCTAAATGATTAACCAAACCTAAACTAAGTCATGATTCAAGTCAATTTGGTCAATTGGGTCAAATTGGTCAACTTAGCCCAAATTGACCTAAAGGATCAAATTGACCAAAATCTAAATTAAATCCAAATTAAACCAAATTGATTGAAACCAATATACTCCAAATGATCATTTGAACTTGACCCAACCCTTGGTTTGACTCAGTTTGACCAATTGGTCAACCTAACCCATTTTGACCCAATTTGGCCCAAATGGGTCAAATTGACCCAAATTAAACTAAATGAATTTCAAATGACATGAAATTTGGTCCAACTCACTTTCGACTCATTTCAAATCTGCTCAAATTAAACCTAATATCTAATGACCACTTTTCCCTTGGGCCAAGGGCATCCCATGAGAAAACACACTTGCCCAAGTGATCATTTCTCTTCCTTGGCCACTTGACACTCATCCATTGGTCCACATAGGCACCAATGACACTGATCATCTGACCCAAGAGATGGTTGGGGTAGCTATGACTCATAGGGAGGTGAATTCACTTCACATCTCCCATTGGAATACTTGACATGAAGGACTCCCACCTTCTCTTGCTAGGATGCCCATTTATCCTTCATGGCAGCCCCATTTCATGCCTTAGCCAACCAAAATGAGCCACTTAGGATGATTCTCTTCCATTTCCTACCACCCCAAGCCAAATGACATCATTTTGGAGCCAAAAAATCAAAGGCAATGAGGATTTTCAGCCACTTTTGAAAATAGAGAATTAAAGACACCAAACTCTCTCTCTTTCACTCTCATTTCCATCCCCTAGAACTCCCAAACCAACCAGCAACCCTTCCCACTTTATTTTGGGATGAAAAATACTAAAATTAAGTGGATTTCGATGAGGAAGTGGCAGCGATTGAAGAACACATCATTTTGAAAGAAGGCAAGAGCTCCAGTCCATTTCATAGCTTTTTCTCACATTAGAGAGCTTGCTCATATCATCACCGCCGCTAGAAATCATCCCCGATGAGGTAAACTTCAAAAAGCCATAGTCGGCCTTATGATTTCTTATTTTATGATTGTTTTCTTGCAATTTTAAGAATTTTCCCTAGAAATCCATCGTATTCTTTGTTTTATACAATCCTAATGCGAAATAGAAATTTTTTGGTGTAAATCGCCACAAAAATGAGCCCATTCGGGCAAGATTTTGTGGAAATTTTGCAAAAATTTCTCGGTCTACAATCTTTCCATCTATTTCTTCCATCGGACACATAGTAGTTGTCCGATCCCATGATTTGTGGGATCAGACAACTCAAATCGCGCCCAAATCCTTCATTTCTATGCTTTGGATCGAGCGGATCGATCGAACGTCGATCCTCAACCGATGGTTGGTCCGATTGATCGCATCATTTTCCCTATTTACCCGGTTTCCCGCCAGCGTCCGTAGCATCGCCAATCGACGCATCGATGCCCGCGGAACCGATCAATCTCGTGGTGCTCGTGGCAAGATCACGTTAGTAATCTGAATTAATGTGAAAATCTGAATTTTATGATTTTTAAATTTTATTTAAATCACCTAACACTTCCAAAATTCATAGAAAAGAAAATACTCAATAAAAAAATTGTAAATAAGAGCTCATTGGATTCATCTTTCTGAGAGGAATCTAAAATACCTAAAATCTTTAAATTTTTCTAAATATTTTGAGCTTAATTTGAGTTTTAGTAAATATTAAATTTTATTAATTAAACTAAAAGTACACATCAGATTAAGTTGAAATTTTTAGGGATTTAAATTGAAGTTAAAATCTACCTACCATACAAACAATTTTTGGATTAAAACATATTAAATTTTGAAGTTCAAATGATTTATTTTAATAAAATAAATTAACAGACTTCATGAAAATTTTCTTAAATCAACTGAAATTTTAAAGAATCATAACTAATTATAGAAAAATCTAAAAAATACAAATAAATACTCATTTTAAAGGTATTTCAGAGGAAATTAATTTAAAGTTAATTTAAATTAATTTTAGATAATAATTAATGCTTAATTTGGGTTTAATTAAAAACTTAATTAGCTTAATTATTCCTTAATTACTTAAGTAATTAATCCCAAACTTTCTGAGATTGATTAATGGGATGCCTCTGCATCCCATAATTTTTTTGAGATTTATTGCTTGGTTAATTAAGAAAATTGCTTATCTTAGCCTTAATTACTCTCTTGATTAATTAAGTTATTAATTAACATTTTAAATAGTAAGAAAATCATTAATTAAGCTTCTTAATCATTTTTGAGACAGTGAATGGCATGGGGAATAAGATTGAGACCTCTTTCCCATTCTTTTTCTTAAGTTTATTTAACTTGACTTGAAATTAATTAATTTGAGATTAATTAATGGTTTAATTCATTAATTAAATTGCTTAGTTAATTTGAAATCATAAGCATTCTAGAACTTATCTAATTAACTCTTGGGTAGCTCTTTGGGTGTTCAATAACCTAAAGAGAGAGCTAATGAAATTATGGTTAGCTCACATGTGTAAGAAAATCATAAGAGTAATTAAGGACTTAGTCTCTTTCTAAATACTAATAGTCTAACTATCTTGCAATTCATATGACTTAACCACATGAATTTGAAGCATAAGATGAGTTAGTGGCCACCACTCAAGCTATAAGTACGCAATAGTCTATCTCTTGTGGAAGTAAATCATATACCCTTCTTCATTTAGATTTAGGTCGCATTTTGGTTCTTACTAAAGATCCCTAGATTTAGGATCCGAGGTAACTATTTTCTTCAGGCTATAAGCATAAATCCTCACCTCTTATGCATTTTCACAACCTTGTGTTGTGGGATTATAAGTCATAGCTTTCAAATAAAATGCCAACTTTAATAAAATCAATCTCTTCAATTTTAAACATATAAAATCCAACTATAGGATAGTTTGGGATGTTCACTAGGCTTCCTAGTATCATGAGCATCCCCTACTTATCTCCCTTTAGCTTCGATAATAAGTATCTCCTTTCGATATATCCCACTTGATTTTCCAAACATAGCCAATTTATCGATGGTCCTATCTTTGAAATCTTTAGAGACAATAATTATCTACTTTAATCAAGAGTATTCCTAAGGAACTCACATTCCTTAGGAAGTAATTAACTATGGGGCCCCCATAGGAAACTTTAGAACTCGATTTAAATAAACCCTATTTTATTCATCCATGTAAAGTGGGAGAAAAATCTCTAGTATATTCTTAGACTCATCATGCCTTAGAAGTCCTTATTAGGTGATTAGGTCTATTATAGGGTGATGATTTATATCTTTCAAGATAGTGCACCATTCATTGATGTTATACCCGATCACCTAAATAAGTACACCCTCAAATCTATGTGGTGTCCCCCATACACACATATATTGAAAATAAACACCATATGAGGCCATGAAGATTGTCTTCCCCAATGCCAAGAGCAGGGTGTGCATGAGACACTTATGAAAGAATATGAAGAAGCACTTTTGCTATGATGATGACCACAAGCTCCAACGTTTAGTTTGGATAGCCGCCAATGCTTATAGCAAGCGTGAATTTAGTCTTAAACTTAAAGAGATCTTCAGTATTAGTTCAAAAGTGTATTTATATTTGAGCACATTATCATTCAAGTGGTCCGATGCCACTTTCTCTAATAAGATTAAAAATTATTTCAACACAAATAATGTATCTGAATCTTCCAATTCTTGGATATAAGAAGCTAGAAGTAAACCTGTGGTTGATTTAGTCGAGATGATTAGAGGGAAAATTATGGAGCAATGTGCTCAGAAGAAGTTAAACTCTACTATTTGGAAAGGACCACTAGTACCTCATATTGAGAAATACATCAGAGATATTACAACAAAAAAATAACATTTTATTATTAGACAATCTGCAATAACCAAGGATGAAGTCGATGGTACACATGAACGTCATGAAGTGGACATAAAGGAAAAGGAATGTAGCTATAGCTTTTGGCAATTAATTGGACTCCCTTGCATACATAGTGTTGCTTTCATTGGAACAAAACAATGTAATTTATGGCACACCTACATTGATGAACACTATTATGCACATAGATAATACTATGCTTTTTACATTATTATGCTGTTAATTTTGTTGTATGTCTTATTATCTATTTTTGTGTAGAAATAAAATGGCCTACGAAGGGGTAATTTTGACACTTCTAGGGAAGGAGCGGTGGACAATAGTGACTGATGGTGTGCAGATTGGTGTTCCAAATTCATTGCGCCACAATGCATACCAAAGGAAAGAATAATCAAGAATTTCTTAGAGGGCACAAAGAAAATAAATTGGTAAAAAAATGTAGCCATTGTGGTTTATGGGGACACCACAGAAACATTTGTAAGAACCCATTGCTTGTGGAAACATAAGAAGTCCATCAACCAATTAAGCCTAGCAATAATTTGGGTACTACCATAGGTGTTCGAGCTAAGCTCCCAATTTGGTGTACAGATGTTTCAGACATATTGTAGATTTGGAAAGACTGAGTTTTTTTGGGAGGACAACCAATGTGTTATTTTTCTTTGATGAATTGCATTATTTTGTAGTCAACCTTTAATTTGTGTTACATACAATACATTTTGGATAACACTATTTTGAGTTATTATATTTGGATGATACTATTTTTGGCATTTGTGAATTTGATAATCATGTAGTCAGACTACATTGAATTTCTCAAAACTTAGTATTAAGGATTACAGATATCTTGGATCCAACAATAATTTTGAGTTCAGTTACTATGAGATCTTTATTGCTAAGGCTCAATTCCAGCAAGAATTTTGAGTTTTACCATGAATTATATTCATTAGAAACAAAAGCACAGAAAGGTTTATCGTATGGATAACAAAACAATTGTTATATTACATTTTACAGTCCTTGTTGCATTAATCTTAAGAGCAAATTTCACATACCAATTATTATAAACAGATTGTTGGAAAAGTACAAAATTTCAAGAATTGTTGAAATTCTGCATAAGTAAAATGGTTGGAAGAGTTTACTATATAAAATATATATTTTTACATGACTTTAATTCATGCAATCATATGTTATAATTGAAAATTTGTCACATGCTTCCTTCATATAGTTTGTAGGAGATTGTTCCATTGAATGCAAGCAACATCTTTGGTGCTTAGGACAACAAACTTATTTAAGATGAGAATATCTTGTTTGTCATACATTGAATAAGATTCAACCAGCTAAACAAAAATATAAAAGTTGCAGTGATCCACCTTCACCATCAAGATTAACTAGTAAACACCAACATGAACGTAATTAAGGCTCTATTCGTGTTTGGCTCGTTTACATTTGTCCGTGTTCGTGTTTGGTTAGTGTTCGAGTTAAGCTCGAGAAGAGAATGTTTGTGTTCAGCTCGTCATTACTCGTTTGAGCTCAAATTTGTTCGCTTTCGACTCGAATTTGGCTCGTTTATTTGTTTGCTGGAATTTGGCTCGAATCAGCTCAAGTGCAACTCCAGAATAAGCTCGAAATAGGCTCGAATTTATCATATGAAGTACTAAAACTATTTTTTGTTTAATTTTTGAACTATTAAATCTTGAACATAAAATTTTAGATACAAATAACAGGAAAACACATAATAATATAAAAATTTTATTAACAACAAATAATTCTTACAATTTATAATTTACATTCCACATCAAATTTTAATAATAATATATTGTATACTAAATAACAAAATATTAGATATATGTGAATAAATTGACATACAATTAAACAAATTAAATTTAAACAAATAAAAAATTATAAAAATACATTGATTGAAAATATATAGTTTAACATACTAGTGAAAGCCCAAGAAAATGCATTGCGTAATATATCTCTTGATTCGAATTTACTTTTTTTGATAACTGTCACATCATTGTTAATGATAGATAAGCTAAAAATAATAATGAAATATTTTAACGTACTTGTTTCCATGTTGAATGAATATATCGACGCTTTAATTGAATGAAAATATAAGAGTTTTGAAACTTGAGAGGCTCAGATTTAATTATAACACATAACCGCGTACACTCTATATGGTTGCATGTTTAGATTCAACATGTCATTCCAAATACAAAGAGACGAAGGTTAAAAAATAAAAGTATTTTAGCTTATCATCTTAAAAGTCCCACATAACATAAGATTGACAAATTGCATGCATACAAATCATAGAGGATCAATCAAACAAAAAATTGTTGAAATTTCACTATGTTGCCATCATTTGAATCCTCTTTAGGGTTAAAAGGATAAATGACAAACCAAAACGAAGGCAACAAGCAATGAAACAATATTTATCTATCAGAGCATTTTTAATCATCATAGCCTCACTCGTATAATACTTCTGCAAAAAAATAGTTATAACAAAATAATGTTAAAATTTTAGATACAAATAACAAAAAAATACATTATAATATAAAAATTTTATTAACAACAAATAATTCTTTCAATTTACAATATACATTTCACGTAAAAATTTAATAATAATAGATTGCATACTAATTAATAAAATATTAGATAATTATGTGAATAAATTGACATACAATCAAACAAGTTAAATTTAAATAAATCAAAATTTTAAAAATACATTGATGAAAACACATAGTTTAACATACCTGTGAGAGCCCAAGAAAACGCATTGTGCAATATTCCTCTTGATTCGAAACTATTTTTTAGATAACTGCCACATCATTGTTAATAATAAATAAACTAAAAATAATAATGAAATGTTTTAGCATACCTATTTCCATGTTGAATGAATATATCAACGCTTTAATTGAATGAAAATATAGGAGTTTTGAAACTGGAGAGGCTCAGATTTAATTATAACACAACCTCGTACTCTTTATATGGTTGCATGTTTAGATTTAACATGTTATTCCAAATATAGAGAGATAAATGTTGAAACATAAAGTATTTTATGCTCATCATCTTAAAAGTCCCACATACCGAAAGGTTGACAAATTGCATGCATCCAAACCATAAAGGTTCAATCAAACAAAAATTTGCTGAAATTTCAAAATGTTACCATCATTTGAATCCTTTACAAGGTTACATGCATAAATGACAAATAAAAAAAAAGCAACAAGCAATAAAACTATATTTATCTATTAGAGCATTTTTAATCATCATAGACTCACTCATATAATACTTTTGCAAAAAATGGTTATAACAAAATAATATTACACAATAAGTTATAAATATAAATCATTCTAAAGTAAGCAAACAAATAATTATGCATAAGACTGGCTAAACGTTAGTGCACACAAATCACACAATCAATCATCAGTATAATCAAATCTGTAAAAAACATCTATGTAAAGCATTTGCAGTTAAATATCTTCGATAGCCCTAAATGATTAGTAGGCTAGTAGCACAACAAAAAACATTGTTGCTCAAGAATCACCTAGAGGAACACCCAAATTTTCCTCCTCTAATATTTCTTGATATTAAAAAATATAAAAATTTGCTAAAAAAATTAAAAGATACAATGCAATAACAATATTAAGTTGCATGATACTATGTGAGAAGCACTCACCAAAGGTGTCTTAACACTTTTTTTAGATGATCTAATCCAATTAGATGCACAAACTAATGTGTTAACTGTTTTGGCAGATAAACAACTTCTATAATCATCTAACACCTACCACCAGCACTGAATGCGGATTCAGAAGCAACTGTTATTATTGGAATTGATAAAATATCACGAGGTATTCAAGACAAACATGGATATTTTAATGTGTTAATCTTCCACCATTCCAATATATCAAATTGCTCAGTATTACAAACAAATAACCCTTCTTCAAGATACACCTACATGTCAGATTTAACAGGCTATAGGGAACTATATGCCATAACAAAATCTTTAAAACCCAACATATAATCAAATTGAGATGTGCCAAGAGGATCTATAATTGATTTAAAAGAAGAACACCTTGCATTGATTGAATCATTCATTGTAGTCATTGGAGAACACTCAGTAGCATATATTGCATGTATTTCCCAAGGAGTCTCATAAATAACTGTAATTTAATTTGGGAATCAAGTTCATGTGGTTTGTAGATCTTCAGAAATACAAATGAAATAAACTTCAACTTTAAATGAGGATCAAGAACTGCAGCAATAAACATTAGTAGGTTACACTCTCCTCAATATTTATTAAAATTTATTTTCATAATTGTGTCTATTTTTCTTATGTACTCATCTTCAGATCTACATTCTTCCCAAAGAAGCTTCTTAACATGCATAATAGTTAGTAAAAAATATTTGAGGTTAGATATGAAGTGCTAGAAATAGTCGGAGTGACATTATTAAAAACTAATAAGAACTTTTTGATTTTTCACACCTCAACCAATCAAAATCTAATGATAACCAATTGTAATTTGAATCTCTAGCTACATAATGTGTCAAGACAATACGATAAATAAAAGCAGGCTCAAGCATCATATAAGTTGAATTCAAACGTGTTGGCACATCAATACTAAAGAGACCATGAAATATGTACTCTTAACTATTTTGCAATCTCAACAAATTTGTGTAGTAAAGTAGAAGATTTTTTGAAATATTTAACTGACTCCTTAATATTATAAATTATATCATGCATTTCTTTCAAATCATCCTGCACCATTATATTCAATATATGTGCATAATACCTGGTATAAAAAAAGCTCATGACAGTACAGTTTTCCTCTTGATTCAAAGTTATTTCTAAGGCAAGAAGCTGTAATATCATTGTTACTGACATTATCAAGAGTAATTGTCAAGACTTTATCCTAAAGATTCCATTCTAACAATCGCATACAACATCACAGATGAAAGTCCTAGTATGAGGAGGGTCAAGTTCAATAAAATTAATAATCATTTTTTGAATCTTCCATGATAGATCAATGAAATGGATAGTCAAACACATATACCCTATTATTTGATTAGATATCTGACAATCTAATGTTAATAAAACTTTTTGAACACCACTAAGATAAGTCTTAAGTTTCTCTTTCTCAACATCATAAACTCACATGCAATCATTTTTAATGATGTTTCTAGACACACTTTCATAGTTAGAATTTAAAATTTTCAATGATATGTTGAACTAAGTGTGCTCTACCATCATAAAAGGATATTCATGAACAATAATCATCCTTGCAGTAATTTCTCTAACTTGTCTTTGATCATAGTTTTTAGGATCATGAAAATATAGAAATGTCAAAATCAATAATAATAATTGGGGAGAAATTCAATCGCTTCTACCTTTTATCTATTAATTCAATAACTTATTGATCATATGATTTAATTTTATCACAATCCTTAACATGTCTAAAAAGTTATAAAGTTGTGCATGTTTTTTATTTATAAAACTTTACTCCACAACACACACATTGCAAGCAATAAATCTTAACACCATTAGATATAGTTTTTACCCCCAGAGAATACTCTTAAATAGCAGACTTTCTCTTTCTAGCTTTCTTAGCCTACAACCCAGGCATGGAGCTAGTACTCTTAACAATTTGTTGAGTTGTTTGATTATGACTCTATTCCAGATTTTTCATATCAACTGGCGGTACCTCACCAGTTGATGCAGACTGGGAGTGCTCAAATGATGACATATGATGTATGTAAACTATGAATAATATAAAACATCTTGTGTTAAATGATGAATATGATAAAAAATATGGATGCATCTCATAGAAAGAAATCATATTGGAATGATGTGGGCAAAAAAAAAAAAAGAAAAAAGAAAACCAAGGCACATGAAGAATTCCAAGGTCTAAACGCAACCTAAAGTTTTTTTTATATATATAAAAAGCCAATCCAAAGAAAGTTCACATCACCAATAAAACATATAAGTTGTAATACCATAGCTCCAACATCAAAAGAGACCATTCTACACACAAAATAACAACTAAATTATTAAATTCAAACATAATTGAAATTGCAACAAAAAAGGCATTAGTATACAAATTTTGTTTTTACACTATCAAAAATACAAAAAGTTGTACTCAACAGACATTGATTTTCAATAGGAGCGTAAACAGTGAAAGGAAGTAAACTTATAGCCTTCAATATAAAAGATAATTTTATCTACCATAAGGGCATCAAATTATGCATTCCAAAGAGGGCTAATTGACAAAGATATGCTGCAAGAGTGGGAATACATTTTACAGTAGATAAGATATTGCAGATCCCAATAAATCACACACACACACACACACACACATAATATATATATATATATATATATATATATATATATATATATATATATATATATATATATATATATATATATATATATATATATATATATATATATATATATATATATATATATATATTTAGTATAGTATAAAACCATCGATCATTTTGAGATGCGTGAATTCTTTTTTATGAAAACATACTAAAAGCTCATTGTTCATAAAGCTACATGTTGTAAGATAAGTGGTTCAAATTCTCGTTAGCTAAACGAGAACACCAACAATCATTTCAAGCTTGATTTATAAATGATTAACACCTAACAATCATTTGTCGATTTCTCGATTCTAAAATAAAAGATATATTATATTATTATTATTATACATACAAACATATATATATATATATATATATATATATATATATATATATATATACACATATATCACAATTTTAATCATATCTTAGTGGTTAAAACTTTTATTATGCAAAAATTGGCCCAGGTTTGAATCCTCTCACTTACAAATTTTTTAGATTATTGTATTTTGAGCCATTTCGAACACGAGCAGAATATGAACAAAACAATTTTTAAACGAGCCGAACACGAACAATGAAATTTTGAGCCATTTCGAACACGAGCCGAACACTACAAAGCAATTTTCAAACGAGCCGAACATGAACAAGGGTTCAACTCGCTCAAGCTCGGCTCGTTTACACCCCCTATACCTAGCACCAACTTCAAGTAACAAGACTCAAAGTTAATTTATGCACAAACTTGAAGAATCACACCTCCAAACTGCTATTGTGGATCCAATGTTAAATCCGCAATCTGAGAAACTACTTAAGGGATGTATAGACTCTTAAGGATTAAAATCATTTAAGAGATTTAAAAATCAAATGGGTGCATATGAAAATACATTGTAACAAAAAAATCTGCATTTGCATTGCCCATAATCTTGTATAGTGTGATTGTAACAAACATATGGATGTGCATATATAATTTTAAAAAGAAAAATTAAAAAGAAGATTGATTTACACTACATATGTCCCAACAAGAAGACAACTTGTTGATATATTCACCAAAAAAACTCAAGAACTACACATTCAAGAATACTTTAACCAAAGTTGAAATTATAGATATTTACCATCCAATTTGAAGAAGAATTTTGAAAATCCATCAACATAAAATCAATTGCACATTGAGAAAAAATCACCATAGCCGATTTCAAACCGTAGAATCACTTCCAACAGAGGCTTGCATACATCAGAGCAGTTATGCTCTTAAAAAGATCACATAATCACAAGAATCACAGATTGGAGAAAAGCTAAAGAGGTTTGTGAAATACCTGAATGGGCCAAGCAGCTTCGAGTCTAAGATTAAGAGTTAAGAGAGTCGAGAGATAGAATGAACCATGGATGAGTTAGACGACTCAAAGGAGTGAGAACGAGAGAGAGGGACATAGGAATAGAGAAGCCCTGCAGCTTCACAACTTCACTTGCTTGAGACGCCATGCGAGAACAAGAGAGATCCAAGAGAGAAGAGGGAGGGATAGTGTTCTGCGACTCGAAGTCGAGGATATTAGGAGAATCGAACCAAATATAAGTAAAGAGATTAGGGAATTAGGAATTAGGGTTATGAAATATGAATTGTTCGTAACTTAAGATTTATGCTTTAGGTTGTTAGGCGATAACGTGTAAATCGTAAGTATATTAATGAAATTTTAGTATATTATATACAACAACAACAACAACAACAACAAGCCTTAATCCCACTAGGTGGGTCGGCTACATGAATCCTTCGTCTCCATTGTGTCATATTATGTGTCAAATTCTCATTTAATTCAAGTATACTAAGATCATTTTTTATACATCTTAACCAAGTCTTTTAGGTCGCCTCTACCTTTCTTAACATAAGGAAAATCTAATGCATCTACTCTCCTAATCGGGTCATCAAACGGTCGATGCTTTATGTGGCCAAACCATCTAAGGCTACTCTCCCTAATCTTATCTACCACTGGAGCTACTCCAACTTTTTCCCAAACATACTCATTTTGCATTCTATCTCTAAGAGTAAAGCCACTAATCCACCTGAGCATCCTCATCTCTGTAACACTTAACTTAGTCTTTTGCTTCTCTTTTATTGGCCAACATTTTGCACCATAAGTCATTGCAGGTCTTACCACCATCTTATAAAATTTTCCCTTAAGTTTAAGTGGAACTTTTCTATCACATAATAGGCCAGATGCATTGCTCCACTTCAACCATCCAACTTGAATTCTACTAATAACATCTCCATCTATTTCACCATCATTTTGAACAATAGAGCCTAAATATCTCAATCCTCACTCTTATAATGACTTGATCACCAAAGTCACAACACTACCACTAAAACTTCTACAACTAAAATTACACTCCATATATTCAGCTTTAGATCTACTTAAACAAAAAAAACCTTTAGACTTTAAAGTTGACCTCCATAATTCAAGTTTTTGTTGGACTCCTCTCTAGTCTTATCAACAAGAAGAATGTCATCGAAAAGCATACACCAAGGTACATCTTCTTGTAAATGCCTAAGAACATCCATAACTAAAGTAAAAAAGATAAGGGCTTAATGTTGATCCTTGATGTAATCCAACTGAAATAGGAAAATATTTTGTCAATCCTCCTTGTGTTTGGACACAAGTAACAACTCTAGTATACATATCCTTAATGACTTAAATATAACCAATATTAACTCCTTTCTATTCTAGAACTCTCCAAAGAACATCTCTTGAGACTTTATCATAAGCTTTCTCTAAATCAATAAATATCATATGTAGATCCTTCTTACTTTCTCTATGCTTCTCCATCAAACCTCTTAACAAATGTATAGCATTCATAGTAGATCTACCTGGCATGAAACCAAACTGATTGTGAGAAACTTCTGTATCACATCGTAACCTATGCTCAATTACTCTCTCCCATAATTTTAATGTATGACACATTAACTTAATTCATCTATAATTTGCACACTCTTGTGCATCACATTTATTCTTAAATATAGAAACCAACAAACTCTTTCTCTACTCATCTGACATCTTTTTAGTCTTTAAAATAACATTAAAAAGATTTGTAAGCCAAGAAATTCCTTAATCTCTTAAGCATTTCCATACATCTATTGGAATATTATCCGGTCCTACTGCTTTTCCACATTTCATTTTCTTTAAAGCTTCACTAATTTTAGATTTACTAATACGACGATAAAAATGAAAATCTTTATTTTTATTTAGGGTATTAAGGTTGCTAAAATCAATTGTACTGAAAATTATTTTAATAATAGTATATTATATAGATAATCAAAAATTATAGTGTATTATATGCTATATATATATATATATTCATAGTTTATAAAGAAATTATTTTTTTATAGATTTTTTAAATACATTATAAGTTTCGAGCCTAATCGAGTTGAACACGAGCAAACAAGACCTCTGTTCGTGTTCGACTCATTTATACTCGAGTTAAAAAATTTTGTTCATGTTTGTTTCGTTAGTTTAACGAACGAATCGAACACGAGCTTATTATTGAGCTGAACAAGAGCTATTTGTGAACAACGAACTGTTTTGATACCTCTAATTCCAACCAAGAGATAATACTTTTGGCATTGAAGATGCATTACTGCAAATGACTGATAGCGACACTAACGAGGAAATCCATCGAGTATTGAACTATAGGGAAATTCTTACTTCGACACACTATTGAACTGTGGGGAAATTATATTAAAAATAAATTGTGGAACTATCAAATTTTATGGCTTAGCTGATTTTGTACATCTGAAATTCTACTCATTCAGGCTAATATTGCAAGTGCAATAAGCATAATCCAATATGGCTTAGTTGATTTTTGTTCAGAAATTTGGGATTGCTTTGGCAGACTAAAGCTTTGTTATCTATCATTAGAATTTGAGTTTAAATTTTGAATCTGATGAAATTTGAATTAAAATTAAAATTAAAATTGAAAGCCAACTGATATAAACCTAAATACAGAAACACATCCCAGAAGTACCAGAGAAAGAAAAACCCCACAATGGCTCAAGGATTTTATACACTATTAAGCATTACTGAACAACAGAGAAGAAGACTTTATGAAATATGAAGTCTTATTACAATAAAATCAAGAAAAGCACCTTATACATCCAACAGTACAACCCAGAAACAATTTATAATAGAGAAAATACTCAATATTGCCAGATCATACCTTTTACAACAACAATATAACTAAAAACAAGAAAGTAGTGATAAATCTTGCATCGGAGAATCGGCATAAAAGATATAAATCAAAAATAAAAAGAAGTACATATCTTCCAGATCAAAGGATTATAACAACATAGGGAGATATCAAGAAAAGAACCCACTTCCAATAACAAAAAACAACTACTTGTAAAAACAAACCAATCGATCTTAAGAAAAGATCTTAAAAATATGAAGAGAGAAGAGTTCAGAGAGAGAAATGTATAAATAGAAAGAGAACACAAAAGAAAGGAATGTAACCAAATTTCTGAAAAGAAAATACTTCCCTCTTCGGGTTCTCCTTCTTCTCCTTTTCTTCGGCTTTTCTTCTAGTTTTTATTTGAAAACTCATTTTTTCCAGTGTTTCTCCTCCGCTTTCCCCTATCTCCTCACTGAGTCGCCGAGCCGAGAACCAAACTTATCATTTTCATTCGAAATCGATGTGTTTCTTCCAAAGCTTCATCCAGGCTTGAGAGGCGCCATTTGGATCCCATCTCAATCGGCTCCAATCAAGATCTGCAGAGTTCAAGGTTAAGATAGACGGCCAAGGTTATTCTCTATGAACTGGCTCCCGGCTTAAGCAAGTGTGAACCCGGTTCATATCATTGGTGCTCTTGTTGCTTTCCTGCAAACATCAATGGCAGAAGGAACAAGGCACACAACAAAAACCCTAGAAGAATGTGTTGGAAGATTAAACAAAAATGATGAACAAATGACATCTATTACTTTAATCTTGAATGAAGTTTCAAGAAGATTATCTACAATTGAAGCCAAACTGGACAATTCAATTCAAGAACAATCACAAGGCAGCAGAGATTCACAGGTATGTAATTCCAATCCAGTAGAATTTACTCCCCAACCTAAAAATTATAATCAAAATGCTAGACCAGTTAAAGTAGATATGCCGAGGTTTAATGGTGAAAATCCAAGAGGCTGGTTATTCAAGACAAATCAGTTTTTTCAATATTACAATCTGTCTGAAGATCAGAAGTTTATCATAGCCTCAGTCTATATGGATGGACCTGCCTTAAGTTGGTATCAATGGATGCATTTAAATAAACAATTGCATTCATGGCAATAATTCAAAGATCAGGTCATTTAGAGGTTTGGACATTCTCTCTACAGAGATTTAAGAGGAGAATTAGCCAAGCATGTAAAAAACGACAAGACTTCTATAATGAATTTGAAGAATTGGCTAATCAGATTTCAGGAATTCCCCGAATTTCTTCAAAGTTGTTTTGAATCTGGCTTAAGACAAGACATCAAAAGAGAAGTTAGAGCATTACAGCCAAATTCACTACAACAAGCCTTCCAATTAGCAAAACTAATGGAAGATGGACTAGCAGATGAGGTTCATACTGCAAGAACCCATCATTTTATTCCAACAACTTCAGCAATCAAACAACAACCACCACTGCTTCCCACACCTTTGTTTCCCAATAATTCCAACAGCAACAACACCAAGAATACTATACCCATTCAAAGATTAACAGCAACACAATTAGAAGAAAGAAAAAAGAAAAGGCTTATGCTTTAATTGTGATGAAAAGTTTCATAGAGGCCACATTTATAAATCAAAGCTTTTTGCTCTTATGGTAGTCAATGATGAACAAGACTACAATCTGCAGCAAGAAACCTGACAAGACAATGAGTTAGTCTAGGAAGAAATGCCAGAAATAAGCCTAAATGCTTTTACAGGTCAGTCCAATCCTAGAACCCTAAGACTACAAGGGATGATTGGAAATAAAAAAGTGCAAGTACTTATTGATAGTGGTTCAACCCACAACTTTATTCAGTCCAAATTAGCCAAGTTTATAGACCATACAGTAACACCTGCATCAGTTTTCAAAGTGTTAGTAGGAAATGGTGAAACTTTAAAATGTTCAGGAATTTGCTCTAATATTCTTATCCAACTACAAGGATACACTTTCATCACTGATTGCTATCTGCTGCCAATGCAAGGAGCAGATGTGGTATTAGGTGTTCAATGGCTAGAACAATTGGGAGAATGTACAACTGATTACAAAAAGCTCACTATGAAATTCCACTATAATGACAGACTAGTGCAACTGCAAGGGGATACATCCTCCAAGGTGGACAGCATTACCTTCCATCAGTTCACTAAATTGCAGCACAAGAAGGAGATAGTATCATACTTACAGATTAGAGAAATAGTAGAGAGCAGATTCCACAAAAGAATTGACAATTTACGCATACAAGGTATTATCTCAATACCAAGAGTTATTTCAAGTTCCAACAATCTTACCTCCAAAGAGGGATATAGACCACCAGATTCACCTGCCACCTGGAACTCAACCAGTCAAAGTTAAAAATTATAGATATCGACATTTTCATAAAACAAAAATTAAAAAATTAATTAAAGAAATGTTGGATACAGGCATAATAAGAGAAAGTACTAGCCCTTTTCTTCTCCAGCTCTACTAATCAAGAAAAAATATAGAACTTGGAGATTTTGTATTAATTACAGGGCCTTAAACAAAGTGATTGTCCCTGATTGGTTCCTCATCCCAACTCCAGAAGAGTTAATGGATGAATTATATGGAGCCACTATTTTTTCTAAACTTGATTTGAGTTCAGGATATCATCACATAAGAATGGCAGAAGAAGACATTTACAAAACAGCCTTCAGAACACATGAAGGACATTATGAATTTATAGCAATGCCATTTGGATTAACCAATGCACCATCAACCTTCCAAGCACTAATGAATTCAGTGCTTAAGCCATTCTTAAGGAAATTTGTATTAGTATTTTTTGATGATATACTCATATATAGCCAAACCTTGGAACTACACCGAAGACATCTACAAGCAGTTTTAGAACAACTAAAGCAACATACCCAGTTTATCAAACCATCAAAATGTTCCTTCATTCAAGACAGAATAGAGTATTTAGGCCATATTTTGTCTGCACAAGGGATAGAAGTGGATCCCAAGAAAATTCAAGCAGTGCAATCATGGCCTATACCAAATTCAGTTAAACAATTAAGAGGCTTTTGGGCTTAACAGGATATTACAGAAAGTTTGTTAAAAACTATGCAGCAATTGCCTCTCCTTTAACTTTAATGCTAGCTAAACAACATTTCCTGTGGACAGAAGAATCAAAAGCAGCATTCACACAACTGAAACAGGCTATGGTATCTTTACCAATTTTAGCATTCTCAAATTTTTCTATACCTTTTATTTTGGAAACAGATGCTTCAGGTACTGCAATAGGAGTAGTATTAATTCAAAACAGTCACCCTCTTGCTTATTTCAGCAAGAAATTATCTCCCACATTACAGAAAATATCAACTTATGCAAGAGAACTTTATGCTATAACAGAAGCAGTAGGGAGATGGAGGCAGTATTTTTTATGCAACAAGTTCACTATAAGAACAGATCAAAAGAGCATTAGAGAACTTATGCAACAAACAATTCAGACTCCTAAACAACAAAGATTTTTAATCAAACTCCTGAGATTTGACTATACTATTGAATATAAACCAGGAGTTACAAACAAAGCAGCTGATGCTTTGTCTAGGAAATTGTCTCCTATAGAAGATAGTTCTACAGAAAAGTCGATACTGACCTAAATTTATATATTTATACTCAACAATTCTCTTCTATAATACAACAGCTTAAAGAGGAAACATAATCTAGTCCTGAACTACAACAAATGTATAAGCAAATATCAAAAAACCCAAGTTTGTTTCCAAAGCATAAACTTGTTAATGGATTGATATGCTATAAAGACAGGATTGTCATATCTAAAGACTCAGAAATCATAAATATTCTTATAAAAGAATTACATTCAACCCCAATAGGAGGCCATTGTGGAATTAAGAAGACATTGGCCAGAATTACTTAATAGTTCTACTGGAAACAGTGAAACAAGATATACAATACTTTATAACCACATGTTCTATATGTCAACAAGTTAAATATGATACTCAGAAGCCTGCAGGTTTATTGCAACCTCTACCTATAGACCATTTGGGAGGAAGTATCAATGGATTTTATCACGACTACCCATGTCTCATAATAAAACGATATACTAGTAGTGGTAGGTATCAAAGTATGCACATTTCTCACCCTTCCATAGTTTTCTGACTACCTATATAGCTCAGATTTTTTACTTCAGACATAGCCAAACTACATGGAATACCACAAGGCATAATTTCAGATAGAGACCCCATCTTTATGAGTAATTTTTGGTAGGAACTATTCAAATTAAGTGGGACAACACTAAGCTACACCAGTGCTTACCATCCTCAAATAGATGGCCAAACAGAGGTCACAAATAGAATACTAGAATAATATCTAAGGAGTTTTGTATTAGAAATACCAAAGAATTGGTTACAATTTCTTCCATGGGCAGAATTATCCTATAATACATCCATCAATACTTCCACAAAAATGACTCATTTTCAAATAGTGTATGACAGACTTCCACCTATAATTATACCTTATAATGGTAACACAACCAACAGAGGTAGAAACAAGTATTACAACATGGGGACAAGATCCTACATCAACTTAAAATAAATTTACGGAAGCTCAAAATAGAATGAAGCAAATGGCTAATAAACACATAAGGAGCTTCAATTCAAGGTAAATGATTTAGTATTAGTAAAACTATACCTATAGGCAGTCTTGGTTGGAAATCATTATACAAAACTAGGAAGTATTATGGTCCTTTTAAAATTTTGCGAGAAAATAGGGACGGTAGCATATAGAGTAGAACTTCCGAAGCAGAGGATCCACAATGTGTTTCATGTCTCGGACTTAAACAATACAAGATTCTACATTACACCCGAATATTACCAACTCAATTCATAGAAGGGAGTCGGACCTATCAAATTCTTAGACCACGTAACCATACTACAAGATAAACTAATTAAAGAAGTATTAGTACAATGGGATGGACTACTATCAGCATGCTTCTTGGGTATCAATTGAAGAAATCCGAAGACATTTCCACGAGTTTAACCTTGAGGACAAGGTCAATGTTGGGGAGTAATGATATAAACCCAAATACAGAAACACATCTCAGAAGTATCAGAGAAAGAAAATTACTGAATAGCAGAGAAGAAGACTTTATGAAATATGAAGTCTTATTACAATAAAATCAAGAAAAGCACCTTAAGACAACCCGTAAATAATTTACAATAGAGAAAATACTCAATATTGCCGATCGCACCTTTTACAACAAATAATATAATCAAAACAAGAAAGTAGTGGAGATACTGCTAAATCGTGAGAATCTACAAGATATAAACCTAAAAAATCAAAAGAAGTATGATCTGATCGTGAGGATTATAACAACAAAGGACTGAGATATCAAGAAAAGAACTCACTTCCAGCCATAACAGAAAAATAACTACTTGTAACATAAAAACAAACCAATCAAATCTTAAGAAAAGATCTTAAAAATATGAAGAGAGAAGAGCTCAGAGAGAGAAATGTATAAATAGGAAGAGAACACAAAAGAAAGGAATGTAACCAAATTTCTGAAAAGAAAATACTTCCCTCTTCTCCCTTCTCCTTTTTTTCTTCCGGCTTTTTCTTCTCGGAAAACTCATTTTTTCCCGGCAACCCTAGGTTTCTCCTCCGGCTTTCCCCTGTCTCCCTCACTTCTCTGGAGTATGGC
The DNA here is from genome assembly GCA_021442155.1 of Cymbidium sinense. Lineage (NCBI taxonomy): Eukaryota > Viridiplantae > Streptophyta > Magnoliopsida > Asparagales > Orchidaceae > Cymbidium > Cymbidium sinense. Next base: position 62,292,159 of record CM038228.1, on the reverse strand, counting down.
CGCTCGAAGAGCCGAGAACCAAACTTATCATTCCAATTCGAAATCGACGCGTTTCTTCCCCCGGAAGCTTCATCCGATGAGAGACCATTTGGATCCCACTATCTCATACGGCTCCTAGGCAATCAAGATCCGCAGAGTTCGAGGTTAAGATCGACGACCAAGGTTATTCTCTGTGAACCGGCTCCTATCTTAAGCAAGTGTGAACACGGTTTATATCACCAACTGTTTTGAATTATGTTTAATCAAGACTATAACTAGTCTTGTTGGTTCATATGATTTTGAAGCAAGTTCTTTTAGTTGCGCAACTGATGATGATAAGTTAAGTGGAAATACAAGTTCTAGGTTTACAAACATTAATTTGGATATATCTTAAGATTCAAGCCATCAGATATTGTTCTCACAAAGGTTGTTTAAAAAATCTTATTGTTCGAGCTTTAAGGGCCATCGAGTAGTATTTGAAGCTTCAACCACCAAACAAAAAAAGGCTCACCAATACAAAGGAAGTAGCAATAGGATGCTAAAAAAAAGAATCCAAATATGTTCAAAACAAACCCGGAATAACATTCTCCACTCGGAATACCTCCACTTAACTTTAGAATAATAGGTACAGTACAAGAACATAACTTCAACTTAAATAACAATCTTTAGTAGAAAAAGAACTAAACTTAAATCACATTTATCTTAACTACATTCATAGTTTACAATAACAACTCTTTGACAAAAAAATCACAGCAATTGTTACAAGCACAACTAGGATCACCAACAAGAGCTTAATTTGCAGAAACTTGAGTTTGATGAATTCAACATTTCTTGAACTAATTTCTTCTATATTTGTCCTTCTTAACTGATTCATATGAGGCATCACATCGTTTACTTCCTCAAACCATTTGAAGTAACTACAATCCTCTTCCGTTCTATTCCGTGGACATTTGTAGAATTTTCTTTCTCAATTTACACCTTTGTAAGAGGTGAAAATTGTACATTGAAAATTGCAACGACAATAAGTTGATGGTCTGTGTTACTTATTGATGCTGTTGAGCGACTCAAACTCATTTCATCGTGTCAATATGTCGTTGATGATTATACTGCAATTACAAAGTAAATAAGCAATTAAATAATAAGGGAGACTCTTTATATAATTAATACATGATGTTTGCATGTCAAAGAGCTACGTAATTTAAGTTACTAAGCACTTCGAGATGTTACTTTTTTATTCCAAAAGATTTGTATTTTATATCTAAGAACATCTTCAAATAAAATAATTATAAAAATATCAATAAATTGTAGTGATAATTTTCTTAATGTTTTTGTGATAGAAAAATCACATGCATATCTCATTTAATTAAGAACCCTAACCTGACTTGAATCTGTTTATGTAAACATCACATTGAACCTTAACAATGCATCGTAAAATTTAAAATTAGCTTTGTATATGTAAATTGAAGACTTTGTATATGTAAATCTACTTTTTTTTTTTTTTCTCTGGTGTCATCATCAACTTGAAAGTTGTCGCATAGATAAAAAAAAATAATGGTTGCAGATGTAAAGTGTTTTGCAGCATAAATTACTAAGAAAAAAAAAAGTAAATCTAAAGAATGCAAAATGCAGCATAGAAAGAAAATGGAGAAGAAAAACATACTTGCTCTTGGTTGCGAAGATAGATGTGTTATTTTGATTACGAAGGTCAATTTGATGAAAAAGATGAGTGATGGAGAAGATGGTTGAGGAGAACAGCATTACTCACGAGCAACAATATTTTCGCAAAAAAGAACTAGGGCACGGAGTTGGGGTTTTGATAAGAGTTATGAAGAAGAGGGGCGATGAAGAAGATGGGTGAGGAGAATAATATTACTCATGAGCAATAATATTTTCACAAAGAATAATTAGGGCACGGGATTGGAGTTTTGATGGAAGTTAACGGAGTGGTATTTTAGTTGAGGGAGAAAGATATTTAGGTGATAGAAAAGTAAATAATATAATTTAGGTGTTAGAAATATAATTAGCATAGTTTGAGGTTATATATATGTAAATCTCCCATAAATTTATCATAGCTTAAATAAATATTCAAACCGTTCCATTAGAATCAAACTTACGAATTTATAAGAGATAAATTTAGGTATAATGAATATACATTGTAATAAATTCATCTAAAAATTCTCTTTCAAAATTCAGTTAAAACTTAAGCTTCATTTGGGTAAACTTTTACTTTTAAAAAAGTTTATTTTGAAGTAGGTTTTAAAGCCTTTTAAAACGCCTTATATAGGCTAGTTTTTTGATTCTTAAAAGTTCGATTTAAAAGTATTTCTGAAAATCTCTACAATATATGTTGGCTGAAAAGTTTAGATTATCTGTTTGAATAAAAATAGCTTTTTAAAATTTTGATTAAATCGGATTCATATTATAATAGGAAATGACCAAAACGCCCCAATCTGATTATGAAAGATAGCCCTAGAAATGCGGTATTTAGGAGTTTGAGAGGTTTAGGATATTCACAAATATATGCGTCATAATAACATATTGCCGAAAAAAATTTTAATCAAACTCAAACTAATACTTTTTGGAAAAATTTATTTTTTTGATTAGTTCATCAAACCAAATGGCTTATAGTATGTTCTTTTTTCTTTTAGGTATATATATATATATATATATATATATATATATATATCTATCTAATGGTAGAAATAAAGTTCAATATATCTAACAAAAATTGTATAAACAAAATTTAACAAAAATAAATATAAAAATATAGTAATTAAAACTTTATTATGATCTTAAAATTTTAAATTTCTTATCAAAAATTTAAGAAATTTTACCTTGGATACTATATGATATATTTCCCATTAGCATATTTCTAAAAAAATTTCGCAAGTTAATATTTAATTATATTCATTTTAATAATTACATATAAATATCATAAAATTTAACTACTCTGTATAAAGTGTATTAAATATCATCATTATGTCTAAATTTCTAAGTAAATTAAAATTTTATAGTTGCAGATTATTTAAATACATTAGAAATATAAGCAATCATTGTAATGCAAAAATTTTATTATAAAATAGTTAAATTGTCATTTTATAAATATATAAAATCCCGTAAAATATCTTATAAATTGAGCCTCATTGGGAAGCTTGAATAAATCCATATATGTACCAAATTCCTCAAAAAATTAATTTCAGAAAGCCTCAAAAAATTAGAACCAAAAAAAATTACTTTTTGAGAAAGCCCCAAAAAAATCCTAACCTTAAATTAATCAAATATATAAACCAAATGCATATTAATTGATGATTTTTTTATATTAATGTGAATCAACTATATTTCAAACTCTATTACAATAATATTAAAATTTCATTTTACCTTCCATAATACTATTACAAAATAAAATCTCACACATTTTAATTTATTTCCTAGACATATATATAATAAGTCAACAATTTTTATCTTCTAATCATCTATGTTTTTTAAATGTATTAGAAAAATAGAAATTTTATTACTATGACTGAATATTACATAGTCCACATAGAGAATAATTCTCTTACACTAATTATAAAATTGATACATTTGGCCAGTTGAGAAAAACCCTCCAACTAATACAAATATAAGATTAAAAATGTAAAAAAAATTTTATGCAAATGACGCCTCGATCCACCTACACTCTCCAAGTCGCAAATAACCTACAAAATACAACACCAATTAGATGCAAAAGTTATTTAGCATATGAATGACCAAACCACTATCAAAATAGATAATTTACAACTTTACAAGTTAACATAAATATATTATCGAGCCAAAGTCCAGATTAAAATATTTTCTAAATCCAAGTTTACCTTCATACGGTAGTATGACTATATCAAATTTTGATTCCTTCAATTGCAGCACTCACGCAACATATATATATATAAGAAATAAAACATCACAATAATAAGGGATAATAAGGATGTCTCTGACAAATACAATAAAGTACAATAAAGTATAATTAATTCATAAGTGTTTTAGTGATGAATACGTTAGGAAAAAACAAATAAATACATTACCAATAACAGTTTACACCATTGAATAAGTACTACTATTCCATCATTAATTGTTATCGATAAACCTGAAATTTATCAAACAACAATAGAATTATAAAGAATCGTTAGTGATTACTACTAAATTTAAAAGGCCCTGACTCATCATGTAACAAACAAATTTTATCAAATACACATATTGGAAATCACGCCTTACCGATTAGAATGGCATAATTGAAGTGCAATATTATCTCGAAGTTCAGCCATCTCTTCAGCACCTGGACCATCAGCTACTTCTACATCACTATTACTGGTTGAACATTCACTAAAATGTACCCCTTCTCTGTACTCATCTGCTTCTGGATGAATAAAAAATTCATCAACATCACATTTCTCGAACTCCGATCAATATGTGAATGATGTCTTCTTATGAAATTATGTATTGTCATTGAAGCCACAACTATAAGACGTTATTTTTGAAAGAATAATTTGGCATATCTCTAAGAATTCCCCATTTTTTTCCATACACCAAATGTACGCTCAATAACACTTCTAAGTGATGAATGTGCTCTGTTGAATATCTCACGATGCCCTCTAATTGGACGTACCACCTAATAAAATCGGTGATATCTTTCTATATGGTTTTAAGAAATCCATTTGTAAGGGTAACATCTACTAAGTAATATTTGCCTAAACAACAAACATATTGGTTATGCATGGTGTAAAATAAAAGACAAAAGTAATAAATATGAAACAAGAACAACCTCGATGTATGCTCGAGAAATTGCATCATGCGACCGATCATATGAAAATCACATACATCATAATATTCTCGAATGATGCCTTCCTATAAATGCAACTTGTTCTTCAATGCGAAGTATCAACACATCAACATTCAATACAATTCTTAAAATATGGCATATAACAAAACATCATTTAGAATATGTGATTTCCAAATATTTATCGCAATTATATCCATTCCTAACATAACTAATGGATGAAGAAAAATATTTACTAATTATCTCGTGGAGTGTTGAAAGCTGCTTCTCTTAGACTCGCATGTGCTAAAATATATAAAGAAAGTTATCTTCTTAACTTGGTTTTCGTGAACCTCCAACCCAAGACCTAACCAACAATTCTAAAATGGCGTGACCATATAATTAATACCCACTGGACACAAATGCCATGTGCCAAAATACAAAATAATCAAATTTGCTAAGATAATGTTGCCGTTGCTCATTTACCTTCAAATTTTTCCTTCATCAGACATTACTGATAACTACAATAAGAATTATTAAAAACATTACGTCTAGCTCAACAGTATGATATGAAATTACAAGATTTCATCATGGAATAAGAATTCATATAACGATATCATCTTTTCTAGAATGCATAACCAAAAAATTGTAAGAATAGATGAAATTTGTGCAAGCATTCACACATTAATTTCACAGTTAAGTAAAAAAAAAAACACTTAAAAGTATGACTAATACAATATCCAACAAAAGATGTCAACAAAAATAAAACTGGTCCTTAAATTAACATTAGAAATGTTATGTCAGAATGTTATATGCAAATAACTCAATATATAATGAGACGTGTAATCATCATTGATTTATTTTGAGAAATGTTACAGGGAAAAATTGGTATAATCATGGGCAATGAAAACTAAGAGCGATATGTGATTCTTTTAACCATAACTAAGAAAAAATTTAGATTAACCATAAATTGTGTATACTTTTATTCCTGTTGCATGATTCAAAAGTATTAGTTTGCAATTCGATGCGCATAGAAACAAGAAAATAAAAAAGAGGAGTATGAGATAACAACCTATGACTTAGAGTAGTGAAAATCATAAGTGAAAAATGTTTCGTACATAACAATGGGTATTCTCACACACATATTCATAAAAAACTAACTAAGAATATTTTACATCAGACCACTTAAAAAGAACTCCTGAAGAAACGTCTCCTTAACCACCAAACTTTTCGATCAGAAGGTATACTCATAAAAGTATCCCTACGATTTTTATCGCGAAGATCAGAAATCATAGAACTCCTGTCATTAAATATATCCAAATCTGCAACTTCATGTAATGCCTCTGAATTGTAAAAGTTTTATGATGCATTACGTTATAGGAGAGCTAATAGATCTTGCTGCATTTACAAGTTCATTAATATGATTTATAAGAAGTTGTCTTCCACCAGACTTACAACTTTTAGTTATCCGCTTTCTACTAGTGATTGGAATGGATGTTTGAGATTTTTGAGGTAGAGGCCTACTTGTACCTTCACCGGCAGAATAATTTACTAAATTTGGTTCATCTTCGATTCTCATCATCATTAGATGTTTCTAAATATGTTGTTAATTCTACGTAATACTCCTAATTTGGAACCCAAACATTATCACCATCTACTATATGACCAAACGTCCTATCTAGCTTTTCTTCTAGCTCAGAAACTATGCCATTATATCTAAACTTTCTGGCAGCGGGTATTAGCTACATTATATGCAAAAAAATAAATGTTAAGTAATTGTATGTGTTTGAAATTTAATGCTAAAGTTGTGCACTAAGATAACTGACCTATATTTTATCATTCCACCATTTAGGTGAAGCATCTATTATTTTTTTGATAGGATCCCATGATCCAATTCCAGTTTCACCACGTAGTAGCCCTTTCCACAACTTCCACTCCTTTTTTAAATGATCCCATTTATTTTTAAGTTGTGTACGATCATATGTTCTCCCTGTTCGCTCATTAAAATTGTTCATAATATTTTTCCATCCATCTTTGTTGAAATGCGAAGTTCTGCTGCAACTCTATTTCTCTCGATGCGAAGTCACAGAGTAAAGTAGTACCTAACTCCCAAATTGTTGGTGCACCACCTTCTTTCTGCTTTCCCATCTACTTAATAAGAAAAATATGAAATAAATTAAAACTAAACTTTCCTGTAGGTGAGGAGATAGTAATTCACATGGCCATCAAATCATATCATGATATTTCCATTAAAGTGAATAGGAATTGTGGTCACATAGAAAAGATTGCATTGTAAATAAAGAATAAAAGAGAACCCAACATGATAAAAAAATATATTAGGAAATCAGCAAATTGTTTTGTAGATCGACTATATTTTCAATACTAGCTCTTATCGACGAGGCATAATTGAATTGCAATTGTCGTCCCATGCATGTGAGGTTCAGTGGCAGGTGTGGGAAAGACAACAATTATTTTTTTAAAATTCTAATAATTTGCAATTAGTTTGAAAATGAGAGTTAGAATTAGAGTGTGTCAATCTTTTGGAAGTACTTGCATTAAATCTTCAAATCTTCAAAAAACACATTGCCGTCTTTTGGAAAAACACCATCCTCAACCTTTACTTTTTTATAACTTCAACTATAATATCAAGAACACTGGTAATAATATGCAACATAAAAATAAATTGATGATCTATTTTAATAAGTTGTTATGAATGTCTGAATGATAATAAAATGTAATTAAAAATAAAACATTTTCCAACGCCCATCACTACATATAACACCTATCTATATTTCTTTTAAAAATCAAATCATTGAGTTTATTCCATATGTCATTCTAAGCAAGAAAAAGAAAATTTGATTCTAGTAATTTAACACTTGGTTAAATTTCAATGGTTTCAGTTCAAATTTAATTAAAACTTGTTGAAATAATGATGAATTCATTGTCAACAATTTTTCATCTATAACACAATATTCTATTTCTACTTAGTAGTTAATTCTGAATTCTAAAATTAAAACCACTGCTCAAATTTATTTATTTTATTGAGAACTGATTTTTGTGTCTATCTACATAGTAGCTCACATTATTTTTTTACATTCCTAAAAAAAAAACAATTTTTAGTTGAATAAGCGCTCATTTTTTACTCTCATTTATTCTAATTTTAATGTTTAAAAGGATACTAGAGATATAAAGGTTTTATTTTGTGTGATACTGATAAGCCAACAATAAACGTAATCTTCATCTAACAAGTGTGGTAAAAAATATATGTAAAGGATCAGGAAAAAAAAACTAACCTGCCACAATAAAGCAAGTGATCAAGAGGTTGTCAACTTTAACGTTGGAAATCAATCTCAAAGTGCAAAAGATAGTTCCAAAATATGAAAAATTCATGATGAAATGTTGAACGAAAAGATTCCAAAGAGAATAACAATCAAGACAAATCACAACAGATCTTTCCTTTCTCTTGAAACCATCTAAAAACAAACAAAAGATGGTAAATTATTTTTCCAGATGAAGCGTATTATAAAACAACACCAAAATAAATTTAGTTGCTATAAATAAAAATCTCAATGCCCTTATTGCAAACAAGAAGAAAACAAGTAATTGGAACGTTGACATAGGAACATCATATAATATAACAGGAAAAATTAAATGTCTTTCATAATTACAGCCTATGCAATAAAAATTAAAATAACTTAATTGAAAATGGGTCACTATTAAAAGTTATTAGAATAGGCTCTATCGTTCTCTCAAAAGATATGACACTAAGGGGTTGTTTGGTTAGCGGTAAATGGAATGCACTGTAATTAGTTTACATATTTTTTCTCTTTTTTGTTGTTTGGATGGAAGTAAAATAAATTCAGTGTAATTTTTTGAGGTAAACCCAAATCCATAATAGTTTACTTTCTGCATTGACTTAAATACTCAAAAGCGAGCATATTTATTAGTGGTGAGCATGGGAAAAAGAGTTTTTTCTTTTTAATTTGTTTTTTTGAATTATTTGAAGTAATATTAATTTTAACTTGAATTAAAATAAATATTATTATAGCTTAATTATAATTTAATAAATATAATTATGTTTATTCAAACTGATGATAAATAATTCAGATAAATCAAAAAAATTAAAATAATTATTAAATTTTAGTTTATTTAGCAAAAAAATTAATGAGTAAGCTATTTATTAAAGAAAAATTATTTAATAAATAAATATTAAATCATAACTTGACGATTAATTTATTTAATAAAAATTCCTATTAATTAATTAATGTTTATATATATATATATATATATATATATATATATATATATATATGTTAAATTTGGGTGTTAATATAAAATGATAATATTCAAATTTTATTTATTTATAACACTACTAATTAATATCTTAGAAAATTTGTAAAATAATTACTAATAATTAAATATTTGAAATACATTGTATTTGTATTTGTTTTTATTTATTTTTTAGTCAAGAAAAAAAATTTTATTTATATTTTAATATATATTTATTTTTTAATTGAATACTTTAATTAGTGAATAAATTCTATAATTAATTTACATATAATAAAGTATTCAGAATACAAATATTTACTTTACATTCATCCAACCAAACAGAAAAAATAATTTCCATATATTTACTTTACACATAACCAAACAATAATAAAGATTATTATTCACTTTGTAATGCTTTCTGTTTGTTTCTAAATCAAAAGCAAATAGTCCCTAACTCTCCTAGTACTAGCCTAAATTGCAACTGACTACCAATCAACAAATTCGCTTAAGAAAAATATTGTGTTGTGAATTTCTCATTTACTCAACCACTTTCAAGATTTGAATTTGAGAAGAATGATTACTTTACAGAGATGAGTTCAAGACACTAATTGACAAATAACGTTTTTTCAAATAAGATATGAGCACAAATAATGAGTAGTGAATCTCTGTTTTTTCAAATACAGAGATGTGTTCAGGACACTATAAATGAAATTTTCTTAGATGCGCTTCATATTTACGTCGACAAAGGAAAAATGAGTGGTTTTAGATCCAAGAGAAGGTTTCAGATTTACTTTGCCAAAGGAAAATCAGATTTACTTGGCCACATAAGCATTGATTTTATATGTGGTTTTAGATGTGAACGAAAAATGAGTGAAACGCACCTATTGAAGCTGTAGAAGAAGAGCTGCTCGGTTGATGCGTGAGAGCTGCTGGTTACCCCTGTCAAAGAAAGATTAAAGGACGAGGAGTGTTCGGTAATGGTTCGTGATAAGGATTGTGGTGTGGTGAAGCGGGTACTGATATTTCCTTTTCCGCATAACAACGAGAGAGGCGAAGGCGTTTTTATTTTCGTTCAAAATCGGGTAAAAGAGCTTTTCCTAAAACGCATGTTGAGAAAACATAATATTCAAACGAGTATCAAAATCAGAAATTTATGTTCTCAAAAGTAAAACGAACTAAAAAAGCTTAGCCAACAAACACACTTTTATAAAGAGAGGAAAACGACTTTTGTAAAAAAAGTCAAAAAAATTAAAATTTATCTGTTTAAAAAAAATGCAACGGAGGTTAAAAATTGAAATAAATGAGGCCTTAATTTCAAGGGGTTTTTACATATATACCACTCCAAACTATACAATTTACTCATTTAACACATGAAAGTTACCTACCACGTAAATATTACCAGTAAATCAATTTTACCCCTAGAGTGGAGCGGGCGGTGAAAGGGACTCATTCCTGCATTTACGTTGCGAGCGTTCGTTGGTGTTTTCCCTCTTGCCTTGCCTTTTTCTGTGTGCAATTTTGATTCCCGGAGAGTGAGAGAGTGAGAAAAGGCGAGGACCGGTGGAAAGCTCCCTCATTCTCTTCCGAATCGAGATTCGCCCCTCATTCTCGTTCGTCAGTGCGAGCCTCTCTCCTCTCGGCGCCAAGATCCATTCGTCTGAGCGTCCAACTAGACTCCTCCCTCCTTTTGTCTCGTTTGGCCCCAGCTAAAGGGAATTCCGTTTTAGGTCTCTCTCTCATCCGAGATCCTCTTCCTTCCCCTGTCGAAAGTTTCAGTTTGCTCAAGAATAAGGTAGCTTATTGTTTCTTCTTCATTGTTAGGTCATCGCATTGGTTGGATTTTGTTGTACTTTATGGTGGCAGCATTTCCCTTTGTTGTACTTTATTTATTTATTTTTAGTTGATTTGCTTTTGTTGGTTTGTTTGTTCATCATGTGTTCCTGCGTCTCCAATTTGAACATTCCAAACCGAGTGTGGATGGCATTATTGAATTCATGGAGTCCCAGACAAGCAAGGAATTGGTGTGTTCATTAATCTCAGTTTTCCTTTGTTTACTCTGATATGAGTTACTATTTTTTTTTTCTTAAATGTATTTGCACTTGCTTAAATTTTGTAAATTAGCATACTAGTCATCTTTTGACATTAGACAAGTGTTATCAAGTTTCCTCTTGAATTGATGGGCGAGTATTTTATGAAAATATGGTGATGTATTTTGTAGGAGAGTACAAAGGAAACTCAAGATCCGAAAGGTCCCACTTGAATTCAGAGATAGTTGAGGTTACACTCTTTCCTTCATTTATTATTTATTTTTTTCTGAATTCTTTTACTATTAGGCGCACATTTCTGCCTAACAGATTTCAAATTATATTTAATTAGTTGTGCAGGTAGCACCTGAAGCAAAGGAGAAAGCTTTGGAAGCTAAATCTAAGGCATCTTAATTCTAAGGCATACAATGTTATCTAATTCGCCTGATGAAGTTTCAGCCTTGGCAATTGCTAAAAGTGCAGATCAATCAGGAAGAAGGTATAGCATTCAACACGACCACCTTAATTTCTAGTTGATGAATCCAACACAAGGCTTTTGAGAGACTACGTCATGGAAACGAGTCACATAGAGGATAAGTAGGGAGGTACTAGAATTGTTTCTTTAAATACAACTTTAGCGGAAGCCAAAAAAAACTTGTATATATACACATATACTCTCGATTCGAGTATCCCGCAATACATGGTAGCCATGTAATTAATGCATGAATGAACTGACATTCCTTGTAAAATATCAAATTAATCAAGCTTATATAAATGTTTTGCTTAAAACAAATGTAAAAGAGTTCACCTTTTTAGCCTTTAGCTCCCTGAATGTGTGGTGCGATGCTTTTTTATATTTCTCAAGAAATTGTTTCCTTTGAATCAAATAAATGCGGAGTGGTGTAGTTCTCATTTTGTTGACGGTGTTGATTGGGCGCTTGGTGTAATTTCTCAATGCTTTCTCTCTCCATTTTTGATAGTTCGAGTGCTTATATTGATTAAGAACCAAAATGAAATCATAAATGGAAGATTATGCTTCCCGGATAGTCGACAGTCTCATGGGTCTCGATGATCTCCTTGGTTGTTTTCCTTATAGTGAGATTAGTGAAATTTACTAGGCAATCTTCTATCAGGCGGTTGAAATTTCCCAAGAGCAAATCTTGAAATTCTCTTTCAATATATTATAATAGGCGTTCAAATTATAATTATTATAGTGACAAAGCCATAATCTAAGTTCGTCACTCAAGCTCCATACCCGTGAAACATAAAGATAACAATAAATGCAAGGAAACTCCAACAAGGCTTTCTATCTTACAAGATAATGCATTTCAATGTATATTTGTTATCGTTGAAACTCACATCAGGACTCAACTTGTTGATTATCTTTAGTTTCGTGTTCAACCAACTTAAGCGACCATCGAAGTTTTATGTAATCCAAGATGAGTCCTCTTGGTCACCTTAACTTCTTAGGTAATTATGTAAATTACTTAAAATGAGAAGATTTATTGATATCAAAGCTTATTTTATGACAAACTTAATAAATAGCTTCAAATGTGCTCTACCCAATCATTTCAAAAATAAAACTATTAGGACTATCAAAATAAATATTTTTATAATTAGAAGAGATGTTGATACAATATTATAAGAAGGGGGTTTTTACATACATATCATGGCAAACCATCTAATTTATTCATTTAACACAATAAACTTTAATATTTCAAAATATTCCTTAATTAGATGTGTTCTACATTAGAAGATACAATTATAATAAACCAACTTAGTACATCACTACAAAACTAACAAATGAAGAAAAATATTGCAATAACAACAATTAGCATTCCCATTATAATCTTATTTTTTTTTGAGAGGATCTCAAGTTTCTTCGTCAGTATTCTCAAAAAGCACGTGATTGGTTCTCAATCATACAATGCGTGTTTTGTCACCACTTAAGTAGCAATCCTCATTTGTTCGATTGTGTGGGCATCTTAAAAATTTCTTGCCAAAACTTACCTTTACGAGATGTGTATAAGACAAATTGTAAGTTACATTGACAATGAACTTGATATTCCTTAACGAAGCCGTTCAACGGTGAAGATTCATTTGTGTTCATTGATGGAATGCCTTTGTTTGGTGGAAGATTATTAGCAGATTTTTGATATGAAGCTTAAATCGCTAGATCAACAACCATTTCTCGATAACTATCAAGTAAGAAGAATGATAGAAGTTGTTCAAACTAAATGTCATTTAACAACATCTTTGCAGTAATAATTCAAAGGAGATATATATATAAAGCTTAAATCTGCAGCCATGTAAGAAAATCAACAAGTGCTGAATTTGAAATTTTAAGCATAGGGAGAGAGCGAAAAAAATGGAAGTCACATAATTAGATCTTACAATATTCATCAAACTGTATCCACCTAATATTCATCTCCTATGCCATGTCTTCCCTTCATCAAAATTGGTAAAAGGTTATTCTTTACACGGTTACAAACGATATCATAAGTGATGATATTGGTAGATAAGATGTGCAAGAAACAAATCAAACTTTATTGTCACAAGAATATGTTTTAAATAGCATCTAAAACTAGTAAAAAAGTAATACGCTTTTGTACTTAATGAAGCATACAAGAAACTAAGTTTATCAAATGCTGTGCAGTTACAATAGCATATAAGAAAGTAAGTTTTTGTCCACAAAAAATTTGCGAAGATCACAATGAATCTGAGTGCTAAATGCATTAACTATGCAAGAATGATAATCATCGAAAGTAAATATAAAAAAGAGGTCAAAGTCATTCAATATCAATTTCTGCAAACTTTCTTAAAGTGCTAGAAAATCTACAAGAAGAAATCATCCAATCAAGAAGCATATCAAGTGTCTCTTACCGAAGTAAAGTGTAATTTCTCCCATGAAAATTTCCCAGTAGAAATTGATGCAAATACAAATACCACTTATCCCTACATCAAATGTAAAATAAAACGGCCCACGATCCACTTCAAAACTAAAGAAAAAATAAGTATAAGAAAAAAATATTCAACCAAAAATTCGTTCTTAGGAATATACCACAAAGACACCCAGTGAAAACAATCGCAAGAAATAATTTTCGGATATCCATGAATTTTACCTTAAACACCAAAGAAAACGAAAAGAAGCGTGACTACAGGCACTCCAAAGAAACAAATGATAAAAGAGGCAAGATATTGCTTTGTGAAAAAACGATAAAGAGGTAATGAATAATCAATTGAGATAGAATGATCCGGATCTAAGAACCAAGCATGCTTGTGAGAGAAAAAAAGAATTAGGTGAAGAAATTTGCTAGAAAGAAACTTAGGGTTGAATAGACCCAAACTTTCGATAGGGGAAGGAAGAGGATCTCGTCCGGATGAGAGGGAGCACTGAATTCCCTTTAGCGCGAGAACGAGACAAAGGGAGGGAGGAGTCTAGTTCGATGCCAGACCGGATCTTGACTCGCCTCTCGAGATCCGAGAGAGGCTCGCCGCACGGTCCCACGACCTCGTCTTTCTCACTCTCTCTCTCTCTCTCACTCGAGGAATAAAAAATGCAGGCGTGAGAAAGGCAAGAGAGAGGAAAATGCGAAATGAAACGCCAATGCGAATAAATGCTAAATGAGTCCTTCTCTTCTCCACTCTTTGGGGCTTACGGTGGTAATAATATTTGGCGTGGTATACGGGTAATGTTAAACTTTATGTGTTAAATGAGTAGTGTATGGTTTATATATGTAAAACCCTAATTTCAATACCTAGACGTTCGATCACACACCCGATCCACCGTCGCCGTTTATTTTGACGGAACCCTTTCCCGCCCACACCTCCGATATCAAATCAGCGCTCAAGAACGAAAAAGCAACTTCTGAGTCTCAGAGTGAAAGACTGCAAGTGAAATGAAGCGTACAAGGAGTGAAATCAGAGCAGAGAGTTGTAATGTACACGAAGATCTCTCCTGATCTACCGAAACACGGGAAAAATGGTAGAAGATCTTCGTCTTGCCCGACAAATCGCCGAAATCCTCGACGAGTGCCGGCTCTCCCACGCTGTCCATACCCGAAAATTAAAGGAACTCAGCGCGATCCGGTCATCTGCTTCTACTAATTGCTTCTTCTCTTCCTTTGTCCGGGCTCTGAAACCTCTCTTTGATCACTGCCGCCGGACTCCGCCATCAGAGCGCGTCGTACGTTTTGTCGCGGCCTTTGCCGCTCGCCGCGATGGCATGCACCATTACGCCTGTGAAGCATTTCTTGAGGAGTTCTTGCGATTCCTTCTTATCGGTACAAACGCTTCCCATCGAGCTGCCAGGTTCAGATCCTGCCACCTTATCTCTGAGGTAAACGGAATCTAGGGTTTTTTTTTGGTCTCCCCGGAGTTCAACTATGCTAAGTTTCCTTGTTAAAATAATGCTGTCTGAATTCCTAGCATGCGACGCAAATTGTTTGAAGCAGTTAAAATTTTAAAACATGATCTAATTACGTTCGAAGTGTTTTTCCATCCCTTTCCGTTGTTATTCTCCATTGTTACTTTTTGTCTGACTTCTGCTGAGTTTCATTTACGTCGTAACCTATTAGCGTTCTACACCTTCTATTTTCTTTCTTACTTTCGTTCTCTTCATAATATTTTAGGACCCATTTTGTTGCTTGAAGTTAGAAAACATGTTCTGATGTTGTATTTAGTAGTATATCAACTGTAACTATAGTGCTGTTTGGTTGGAAGAATTTGGAATGTAGTGTAAAGTAAATGCATGGATTTTAACTTTTTTGGTGTTTGACTTGAAGTAAAGTAAATTCCAATGTAATATAATGTATTCCAAATATATTACAAAGTTATTATTTTGAATTCGGATTGAGTTCAAATCTGGCAAAATAAAGTGATCGCCCATGCTTGCCATACAGCACCATTGCTCTACCACCATTGTCTGCCAGCCATATGAGTTAGCGTCAGTCTAGCCGTGTCCGCATTTGCCGCTGCCGTCAGCCGGGGTCAAAACTTTAAAATACTTTACATTATATTTTTATAAAAAATCAGTCGTGAATTTATAAAACTCTCAAAAGTAAAGTAATTCTTTATATTTAACTTCTTTTTTTTAAAAATCAAACTCCCATGACATGAATATGAGATTTAAACTCTTCGGGGCAGTTTGGTAGTGGAATTTAGAGTAACTCACGCCAAACTATCCTAGTGGCCAAAATAACATTTAGGGCCGTTTGGGATCACTTTTATTTTTTATTTTTATTTTGTTGTTTATGTTTTGCTTAAAATAAAACTTGTTTGATTGTACTGTTTGAATTTAAAAATACTCAAAACATCTTTTAGATATTTTGAGTGTTTTAAAAACAAAAAATAAAATCGCGTAAAAAATATTCTAAATAAACATATTTTCAAAAACAACATAAACATAAAAGCAAAAAAACTGAAAACAAAATTGATCCCAAACAACCCCTTATGTTTTTTGAACTTCATTTTACCTCTATTTCACTGTAATGTCATAGTTTTGTTGATTTAACCTGACTTGGAAGAATAAACGAATTGCTTGCAGCATCATTGCTTTTGATATCTTCCTAACTATACATGCATTTTATGTGTGAGTTTGTTGTTAAATTCACTCAAATGTTAAAAAAAGTAAAATAAAAACCATTTCTTTTTGTGTTGTGACTTTGCTTCATTGTGACTTTGGATGAGGGTTTAGATATTATGTTGGGAAGAATAATTAAAATTGTT
The DNA here is from genome assembly GCA_021442155.1 of Cymbidium sinense. NCBI lineage: Eukaryota > Viridiplantae > Streptophyta > Magnoliopsida > Asparagales > Orchidaceae > Cymbidium > Cymbidium sinense. The sequence goes on along the minus strand of CM038228.1, from coordinate 62,275,374 downwards.
TGAATTTAATTTTAACAATTAATATTAATTAACTAAAAAGGTATTCAATTAAGCAAATTAATATTATTTGTGATTTAATTTGATTAAATGGAATTTTTTATATTTGATTAATTTTTATAAAATATTATTTAATGATTAATTAAAATATCATGCTATGCTAATTAAAATTTAATTAGTGAGTTAGAATTGATGAAAATATTAATTATAACTAGTAATATTCAATCGAAATTAAATTAGTATTATCGAGTAATATTAATAAATTTAAATTTTATTAACTCGTGGAAATTGATATTATTTTTATTCAACAAATTCTATTTAAGTTAAATGATGAAAAGTTTTGGTATGATAGGCATTAAATCTATAAATAAACTCTTTGCCTACTTTATTTAAGATTGAATGACTTATTTGATTGTGATATTATATTATAATAACTTATCCTATATCTATCTTAATTATATTAATTAAATCATAACTACAATAAGATAATATTCCAATTAATAATTAATTTATTATTTAGTAAGATAAGCGATAAGTTATGTGCAAATTGATATTAATTTTTTATATTAACTAAATTTTACTAAGGAATTGACTCATCTAAGAGGGGTGAATATGTGTGTTTTTAAAAAGAAAAATCAAATAAAATCTTTATTATTTAGCAAGAGAAATTTAAAGCATAACATCAACAAACCAAATTCAATAAAATGAGCAACTGAAAGATAAATGAAAGAAAAAGGGCACAAAGATTTACAGTGGTTTAGTCCAACTGATCTACGTTTACTCTCTAGATCTCTTCAAAAATCACTATCTTTCCATTGACACAATTAGCTAAGGTGGAGAAACTTCTCTCCTTAATAGGTAATGGAGAAATTCTATACCTGCTCCCTTTCTCTTTTAAGGCAAGAAAAATGATACTCTCTTTCCAAGGTACAAAGAAAAACTTCTCACAATAAGAAATCTTACACAAATTCTCAACTAGAATAAAATCTCTAGTTAATGCACATGACTTAAAGGTAAGGTGAACAAAAAGAACGATCAAGATGAAATTGTAATCGTACCAACACAAAATTCTTAAGAGAAGATAGGAAGAGAGAAATTTCTTCATTTTTCTCTTAAGCTGAATACTCTTCTCTAAGGCTTCTTTAAGATTTCTCATGTTCAAGCTACTGGTTAGGCATTTGTGTTTGGTCACTAACCTTGACAAGTAATGACAAAGTTTGGAGTCAAAGTGAAGGTGGTGGTCATTACAAAAGTATGAGGAGAAAAGCTACAACAATGTACATAAGTACCGGGGGATTTATGGCCTAATGTTTCATTCTATATCTTTTGGAAATAAGATAATGGAAATAGTAGCACAACGTGTAATCTTAGAACTGGTGTTAGAAGTGATGGAGCAAGCATAACTCATGCATCAATTGATTTAGAATCAATTTATTTTGATGGTATTTTCATACAGAGAGAAAGGAAATCATTCTAGGAGAGTACAACTAAGAATGATGAGAGAATAAGTTTATGAGAGAAGGTTAGAAGAGAATCAAGAGAGTTTGGGTGAGGATTAAGCACTCAATATTCTTTGGCATCATGATGATCTTCAGTCTTTACACACACAAACCTTTACATGAAAATCTTCTTAATAGATCAAGGTCCATAAGCAATAAGGAAACACATAAAAGAAATGTCATCCAGAGGGATCCTCAAATTCAAAATCTCTTCTTTGACAAAACCCTCTCAAAATAGAACTTCATCGCATTTTAGTATTATAGCAAGCTAAATCGAGTAAAATTGTTGTTTTGATGATGATGCATTACATCAAATCACCATTACTTTTGTTTCATGCAGCTCTTTTGTCTGTTTCTTATCTACATCGCATGCATATGTAAGACAAACTTCAATGATGCCATTAAATTAGTACTTTATTGATTTTTGTACTATACCTTCTTTCATGCAATGCTTATGATCGCAATTGAGATTTTCCTTTAATATGAGGATTTATGCAGTGCCTTTTTTGTCGCTTTAAAATTTTTTGATTAAAAATATTTTATCAAATTACTATTTATATATCATTGATATGTTAAATTCAATAATATTTATAATGACTTCCCAAAGTATTTTCTTGATTAGTTGCATATTTATGTTATCTTGACTGTTTGCATCCCCCTTTGTAAAGATTTTTTATATGTTGAAATGGAAGCATTCTCTTATTCGAATGGAGATATGCACTTAGTCTAGGGGAGAGAAAATGACAATGAGTGTTACGTGAGAATGTTCCATATTGAAATGATGTTCATAAATATTTTTTATATTTGATATTTTGGAAATAGAGGGAAATATATTTCGAACAATTTCAAAATTTGAAAATTCTTAATTAGTAAGTTTTTCCTTTTTTCTAAAATATTAAATTGATAAAAAAGAAAAGACCATAGTCTTGATGGAGCTGATAATTATTTTTTTCAAATAATTTCTTAAGACTATAACATTGAAAATTGAAGACATCATTATTATACTAATTTGAATCATACTTTTCTTTTGGTAATTTGTTTGACTTTTTATATCAAAATTATGATAGAATTTTCATTCTCACATTTAAAATTGCATAGATTTGTAATATTTCATATGAATTTATAAATCTATTTTATATTTAAAAATTTTCTCATGTAGATTTAACACTTATTTCAAAATTGATTGAGAAGAAAAAGATATTCATGTTGGAAAAAAGCAGAAAAGTGGAATACAATATTTTATTGTTTCTATAGTATGATAGTATTTTAATGAGATGTATGCCGATAATGACAATAAGAATGACTCAAATGCTCAAGGCTATATCTTATTAGGCTCATGCTTTTCATTTATTTATTATTATTTTTTGGTTCTTAGTGAAGCAGTCAATGATGTTAATTTGGGTAGGGGAATCTTCAAGGACTAACAAATGTGAAAAATCAATTAATAACAAACCAGTGTGTTGATATATCATTTTTAATTTTCATTGCTTCATATTGCTTATTTTCTTGACTACCTTTTTAATGTGAAAAGGATCCTCCCTATGTTCAAATTTATGTATTTTATTATCATGTTTTTCAATGGTTAATAAACTTTATATGTTTTTTTGTAGATTATTATGCGTCTGCCAGATGATGCCGAGGTGAGTGACAACGTATGGGATGAGGTCATTGAAAGCATGAAGCATCGTCTAGAAGACAAAGTGCCAACAATCCGTGGCTTTGCAGTGTGTGCATTATCACGCTTTGCAAGTGATACACAGAATTCAAACATTGTTGAACTTTTCCTAAAGAACCTGTCTCAGGAGCAAAATGCTGTATGCTTTTATCTTTCAGCAGCACCCTAATAATTTTTTTTGTCTGGTGTTGATGTATTAATTGTTTTGTTCATGCAGGATGTTCGTAAAATAATTGTCCTATCGCTACCACCTTCTAATACCACATCTTCTTCAGTTGTTGAATCTACTCTTGATGTTAGTGAGTCAGTTAGGAAGGCTGCATACTTTGTTTTGGGAAGTAAATTTCCTCTTCAAAGTCTTAGGTAAGGCTACTCTTAAAACCTAAATGATATCAATCATTTAGTTGACTGACTGGCCTCTTTGATGCTATCTCACTTTTGCTAATGAAACTATGTTGACAAAATAAAGCTATATTTTTTGATATCTTTCCCTAAATTTCATATTGTCTTGATAACAAGCATCAAGCTTAGGACTGTTGTTCTCCAGAGGGGCCTTTCAGATAGGTCTCCACTAGTCATGAAAGAGTGCTTTAAAATGTTGAAAGAAGAATGGTTGATAAAATGCTGCAATCAGGATCCTCTGGCTCTCTTAGGATACCTTGATGTAGAAACCTACGAGTCAGTTGGAGAAGCAATGATGGATGCACTTCTAAAAGATGGTATTGTGCATGTCAAGGAAGGTCAGAGTATCAGGCAATATTTATCTAAATCAAATGGAAGGGAAGGTAAGCTAATTCGATATGGATGCTGTGCATACTACATGTTTAATTTTAGATATATAATTACTATTGAAATTTATCTTTGTTTGTATTACTTGATTAATTATTTATCATTGGGATTATCAGGTTTCTATCTTTGTAGAGTTAATCAGGAATATGGAACAAATAATCATTGTTTTTACATCCATTACATCGTTGTATGTCACTCCACAATTGTTAATAAATTTTATGAGCTTTTATTTTTGCATAACATGGTGATCAGTGACAATCCAAATTGTCCATTATCTAGATATTATCTAATTTTCAACAATTTTATCCTCTAGCGTAATTTTCTATGAAGCCACCCATATATTGAGAGTATCCCATACAAGCATGCTTAACTTTGTGATTTCCAAGAGAATTTTAACCATTACTTTAAAAAACATCTCAATATTTAAGAGTTCAATTGTATCCTATTTAAAGAGTTTTATAGTTTCCTCTGCTTCAAAAATTGATTTTTTTTTTGTCAATATCCTTACACATAAGTTAAGAGTTATCCACTCATCATATGGTATTTAGACACCCTATAAATTTAAGAGGTTAATCCCACTATGTAACATCAAGAGTTGGCTCCCTTGGTGTAGCAATTTATCCCACATCATGTTTATTTTCTTCTTTTATCCATTATATTACTTTGATGCTATTGTTGTCAAGACCCATCAAACAAATAGATAATAATGGTATTCTTCTGTTTAATCCTTATGTAAAAGTATCATTTAGTCTTAAGGGAAAATTTTATTAGATGGTGGTAAGATCTGCAATGATTTATCGCATAGAATGTTGGCCGTTACAAGTGAAGCATAAAATTAAGTTAGGTGTTGTAGATATGATAATGCTCAGTGGATGTGTGGCTTTACTCGTAGAGATAAATGCAAAATATATATATTTGATAAGATTGGAGTAGCTCCAGTGATACATAAGATTAGAGAGAGTCAACTTAGATTTTTTGGCCACATAAAGCGTTGGTCGTTCGATGACCTAATTAGGAGAGTAGATGTATTAGACGCGCCTTATGTTAAGAAAGGTAGAGGTAGACCTAAAAAGACTTAATTATGATGTATAAAAAATGACCTTAGTTTATTAGAATTAAATGAGAATTTGACACTTAATATGACATAATGGAGAAAAATGATTCATGTAGACGACCCTATATAGCGGGATAAAGACTTGTTGTTGTTGTTATTGTATTATTTGTATTGATATTTATCTTATTTAAATCAACAATAAATTGAAATATAGCTGCTCACATGGGAACTATTAATATAACATATCAAGAGAGTTTGTACAAATTAAGCAGGAACATCAAAATGGCACGTAAAAAAAATACACAATATAAACTTAAATTTTTTTATTTCACTGGATATCATGTCATGTAGAATGATTTGAAAACAATAATTTAAACATATGTTGAGTTCATGCTTAGTAGGAAATTTCTTACACATTCTTTTATTGACAAATATAATAAATTGGTGTATTTATATAGATATAATTTTATAAGTAAATTATTAGAATTTGAGCTTGCGTTATAACAACTTGACTTGATCTTATCAAACAAGCAAATTATACACCATTAGATCTCTTATCTCACTTATATATAGTAGATGACTCATATGGAGTCAATGACTCCATGAATATTTGTGTAGAATCACTAGAATGCATGTAAAATTCTTACTTAGGGGTTGTTTGGTTGGAAGAATTTTGAGTGCAAAGGAAAGTAAATGCAGAGATTTTAACTTTTTTGGTGTTTGGCTTGAAGTAAAGTAAAATTTCCAAGGTTATGTAATGTATTCCAAATACATTACAAATGTCATTTTTGGTGTATTTGGAATTCGCCTCGGATGAATTCCAAATACACCAATGTAAAATCTTTGCGCCATATTGTCGCCATTATCGCCTATGCTTGGTAGGCTTCGCCCGCCGCCCTTCATGTTCGCCGTCATCGCCGTCATAGCCGTTGCCGGACATCAAAACCTTCAAAATATTTTACATTACATTTTTTAACCAATTATAGAGGAATTAAGTTAATGTGCCATACATTAAAATTATGGGAGAAATAGTGAGCATAGGTTACTGATGTGTAAGTTCGACAATGTTTGGTTTCATGTAGATCTTACTATACATACATTTGTTAAGAGGGTTGATAGAAGCATAGAGAAGTAAGAAGGATCTACATATGATATTTATTGATTTAGAAAGCTTATGATGAAGTCTCAAGAGATGTTCTTTGGAGAGTTCTAGAACGAAGAGTTAATATTGGTTATATTCAAGTTATTAAGGATATATGTACTAGAGTCTTGTGTCCAAACACAAGGAGGATTGACAAAATATTTTCCTATTTAGGTTGGATTACATCAAGGATCAACATTAAGCCCTTATCTTTTTACTTTAGTTATGGATGTTCTTACGAGGCATTTACAAGAAGATGTACCTTGGTGTATGCTTTTCAGATGACATTCTTCTTGTTGATAAGACTAGAGAGTCCAAACTTGAATTATGGAGGTCAACTTTAGAGTCTAAAGGTTTTCGTTTAAGTAGATCTAAAATTGAATATATGGAGTGTAATTTTAGTTGTAGAAGTTTTAGTGATAGTGTTGTGACTTTAGGTGATCAAGTCATTAATAAGAGTGGCGATTGAGATATTTAGGCTCTATTGTCCAAAATGATGGTGAAATAGATGGAGATGTTATTAGTAGAATTCAAGTTGGATGGTTGAAGTGGAGGAATGCATCGGCTTTTATGTGATAGAAAAGTTTCACTTAAACTTAAGGAAAAATTTTATAAGATGGTGGTAAGACCGCAATGACTTATGCGAATGTTGGCCAATAAAGAAATAAGACTAAGTTAAGTGTTACGAGATGAGGATGCTTAGGTGGATTAGTGGCTTTACTCTTAGAGATAGAATGCAAAATAGTATGTTGGAAAAGTTGGAGTAGCTCCTGGTAGATAAGATTAGGAGAATCGCCTTAGATGGTTTACATAAAAAGCGTTAATGCTTATGACTTAGGAGAGTAGATGCATTAGATTTGTCTTATGTTAAGAAATGTAGAGGTAGACCTAAAAAGACTTGATTTAGATGCATAAAAAATGATCTTAGTATACTTGAATTAAATGAGAATTTGACACATAATAGGACACAATGGAGACGAAGGATTCATGTAGCCGACTCCACCTAGTGGGATTAAGGCTTGTTGTTGTTGTTGTATTAAGTTTATTTTGAATTGTTATGTCATTAGTTTTTAATTTGATATTTGTATAATACTTTTTACTTTGTAATTTGATGTAAGATATTAATAGGCTAATTGATACTTTACGCAATTTGTTATTTCTTACAACATTAGGATGTTAATGTGTTACAATTTAATATGTAAATATGTTAGGGTATTAATATATTACATTTTATTTTGTACTTTAATGTGTGCAAACTTCTTTGTTTACACAATTTATTGATTTTAAGCTTTACACCTCAAAATTTCTTAAGCCTTATGTCTTGCCTCACAGATGAAAAATACCTTAATACTTGATTGTGTAATTTTAAACTTTGATATTTTGAAATTCTTTATTCCTTTAGGAATAGTTCGCATTGGTGTAGAGGCAAGTCTTTGTTGTAGTGCTTTGAAATTTTCTAGGCATTCAATTATCCAAAAAAATTATATTGTGTTTGTTAGGTTGGTTAATAGCAAATAAAGATGAGAGAATCTTTTTATAATTCTTCTATAACATCTTGTTATGCTGAGAAAACTTCTTATTTCAATTATGTTAATTGGGGTTGGCCATTTGCTTCTATTTTTGAAGATTTATAACTATCTTATGTTTGCTCACAATATGTTTAAGGAAAATAACTTTTTCAAACTAAAATTCACACTTTTTAAATTTTGCAATAGGGAGTACAATTCTGAAGTTTTGTTTATGAGCTTCTGAAGTAGGTGAACAAATCAGATGAAGGTGATGAATACTATCACCAATTTAGAAATATTCATTAGATCTTTAAGTATCATCAGAGCGTTCATTAATCTGAATGGCATAAAAAATAATGTCATAGATGACATAACTTGTTTGAAATGTAGTTTAGAAATATTCTTGTCTTAAATCTTAATTGATGATAATTTAAGCTAGGGTTGTCAATTCAGGTTCACATGTTGGTTTTTGCTTGGACTCGAAATTGACTCGAATATTATATGGGTTGTAAATCTTGACTCAACATGAACTCGAATCTAGAATTCTACCCGATTGACTGTTTACATGTATTTCGAGTCAAATTCATGTTAAATATCAAGTCAAATTCGTGTTTGTTGGTCAAAATCGGGTTAAATTTGGGATCAATCTCAGGCTGATGGGTTAAAATAGGGTCAAATTTATGTTGGTTGGTCAAACTTGGGACAAATTCATGTTTGGTTGGTCAACTTGAATCTATCCCAAATAATCAATGGCTCAGATACTTTGACTCCGAACTCATCCCAAAAATTAATCGAGTTAATCTGAATATGATTTTTTCATCTTGAGTTATCTTGTTGGGTCAATTATTAACACTCCTAACCTAAGTGGAGGTTATTTTTGAAAATAACTTGACATTTTGTAACTAGTCAAATAGGTAATTGATCTTTGGTTATTGATGTTTACTCTTGATTGATAATTTAGGGCATGATAATTATGCATGATTGAAAGGAACAATCCTTCTTTGTATGGCATCCCTAATGTGATACGCTCATTCAATCTATTTTATTTTGCTCAATAAATGGTGAATTTCTCTTGATTGATGTTCATTCAACTTTTTTTGCCCTTCAAAAAAATTATCATTATCTATTACCCAATAATAAAAATATTAGGATTTATTTTTCCCACACACTCAATTTCTGCTTAGTATATTATCATGTATTCGATATTTGTATTTATTATGAACTTCATTATCAATATCATATACCATGTAAGGCCTTTTTTGATTGTTTCAATTGTGAAAAATTTCCTACCTTGTAACCGTTCTAACATTAACATGAATGAGTTTATTATTATGATTAGGTTCAACACGTTTGTTAGCTGAAACTGCTTATGTTTAGTAGTTTTCAATTCACTTTTAAACCTGATTAATTTCTTTCACATATGTGATTCTGTTTATTACGCAATTCAACAATTTGATTTACAATATTTTAAAGTCCTATCACTCTTGAGGAACTGTTAATTGACCTTGATACTAAGCCTTACTCCCAGATTGACATTTTACCACAATCTTATGCTTTGCTATCATATCTAATGCTTGATGTGCTAAACTCAAGGATTTCCTAATATAGATCTAGGATCACAAAATGGTGCCACGAGATCAAATTTTATCAAATTTGCAATCACAAATTTCTAATTTAAACAACTGTTTGTCACTTTAGATGAATGTTAGAAATATGCAAAATCTGCAAAAGTGATAATTGAATAGTTGGCTAATAGAAATCTTATATTGGAATTTAGGATGATAAATCAATCAGAAGTTTTATAAAAAATTCACACTATAATTAGCAAAAGTAGGTTTTAAAGATTTAAAATTTATTGGTCATACAAGCAAATCCTTCCTCAACTTTAAGGTAGAAAATAAAGCAAAACAAAGAAGTATCTAAATAGTAATTTATGCCTCATGACATTAAAAGCAAAAAATTTTCCCCAAAATTTATAATATATAACCGCGCCACATCAAAAGAATCAAATTCAACTAGCACTCACTCAAAGTAAAAAAAAGAAAAATTTGCAATCAAGGTAGAATATCAATGATGTTTTATATGCCCCACACCCATGTGTATAACCTCAAACCTACCTTAACTTATGTTGAAAAAAAAAAACAATAAAGCAGTCCACAACTTATCCAAAACAAGAAACCCTCAGGAGTTGTAAGCTGCAGGAACAATCTCATTAGCATGGAATGCGAGTCGGGGACCAAACACAAACATTCTTGCAAGTCAGCTCGGGAGAAAAAAACCAGAGCCTGGCCAGGGATTAGTAGTCATGTGAGAGACAATAGAGAATCTAACAACAGCTAGAAAACAATAATCAACTATAAGAGCGTGGGATCAGAAATTGCAACCTCTTTGTTAAAATTAATTGATGAAAATTTAAGATAGATGAATAGTAGATACACTATCAGAGATTTAGTCCTCATTTGGTGAGGACTTTAGATCTGTTCTAGGTTTCTATAGGCAAGCTCTTATAGTTAATTATCCCTCTCTATTGAGAGAACACTTGATTAAAATTTAGTTGATGAATGGTTAAATAACAGTATATAATAGAAGTGAGTGAGTTTAGGATTTATGAAATTTATCATTTTAATTTAAAATTTTATTGGAGAACGATGGACGCCGTCTAGATCCATGGTTCGTCATCCCAGTTGTCGTAGTCACTTGTTCCGCTTAGTCGGAGGAGGTAGTAGACCCGATCGAAGATTCTTTACATGGGTTACGTCCTAATGTGTGTCCTTGAACTGAGGTGGAGTTTCTAAGGGACAAATATAGGTCAACCTTATAACAGAGGATTTTGCTTAATCAAACACATTTTATAATTCAACCAAAGATAGAAGAAATCTGAGTAGTGGCATTGTAATTTATTCGCGGCAAACACATTAGGAGTTTAGCTAACCGCCATTTTATGTGGTGCCATTTCAAAATCTGAGAGAGAGGACACACGCGTCTACGGGTTTAAGATTATTTGAATGTGAAAATAATTATGTATTTGATTTGACGCTCTTTGGCAAAATCTTCTTAATTTATCAACAAACAATTCGGAGGGTAGATTGATTTTAAGTTTAAATTTAAATAATTAATTTCATTTAATTTATATATATATATATATATATATATATATATATATATATTTATTTGATTATTTGATCATTTTAAAATTGATTTAGATTTGAATATGCAATGATTCATTATTAGAACTTTAATTATGATCGCTTTTCTCGATCATATGATTATTATTCAACCTTGTCATTCTGCTTTTTTCACAGAGGATGAAATTCATGCAAGAATTATAGTCCAAACCTTATCAACTCTAACATGGGTTTGAGATTTTTTCTTTTGAAAGCAACTTGAAGTATGTCATAGATTCATATTTTATAATTATATGACAAAATTAGCTTATCAGATTTTATTAAATTGAAATTCTTATAATAACATCATTAGATTTTTAAGTTTTGTTAACCCGGACCCGGTCCTAAGACCAAACCGGGGTGTAGATATCTATTCTTTCATTTTGCACATGACTTGCATATCTTTTTAGATGCTTGATCTAATGAATACTTTAACATACATATGAATATCTGTTCGTTTAAAATGTTGTATGGACATTTAGATGTTTAAGTTGAAGTAGTTATGTTTGACATGACGTATATGTCAGATTGGAAGCATAAATTTTGATATAGATTTTTGGATTTTGTTAACAGATTGGTCTAAAAAGCGGGAAGTATAGTTATACATTTTTGTATATGACTTGCATATTTTCTCAATTGTCTGACTTAGTGAACAGTTCAACATACATACGAGTATCAGTTCTTTTAAAATGTTGTATGAACATTAAGATATCTAAGTTGATGTGTAGATGTCAAATTGCAAGTTTTAATTTTGGTATGGCATTTTTAGGTTTTGTTAACCGACGGTCTAAGTTCAAATCGGGAAGTAGATATCCGTTCTTTCACTTTGGGTTTGGCTTGCATATTTCTCCTAAATGTTTGATCTAGTAAACATTTCAACATACAAATAAATATCTGTTCTTTTTAAAATGTTGTATGAACATTTAAATGTAATACAGTTGAAATCATGTTTAGTATGACATGTCATTTTAATATATGTTATAAAACAAGTGACGATCTTCATCACGTGTATGCGTTCTTGAATTCAACATTCCCAAATGCAAGCCAAATGAGTATCTATTCTAGATGATCAAGCATGTATCTGTATCGAAAGAGATAAGATATCTACTTACACGTCAAATGAGCATTTGTTTTTAATAATATGAATTGAAACTCTTCTCGATTTGTCATGAATCAAATAGTATATCTTTATAGGATATACATTTAACCTTTTTAAAATATTTGCTAAGCATGGAGTGCAATATCTATCTTAAGGGAGATTTGGAGAGAGATTATAAATCATGCATAGGTTTGCGTGCCATATCCAAACTTCTTTATGCATATTAGAATTGGGATGGACAAAGATTAATTCAAATGTAAGCTCGTATATGAGTTTGAATTCATTACTTCCTTGAACTTGAAAGAGAGCTATAAGTTTAAGGTATAGCCCTTCTAAACTTAATCAATGAAGGTCAAGGAATTTCAGATTTTATGTTAATGAAATTTTATTTCAAGACACCCTTTACATATTCATAGAGAGGGAAAAATGATACTAATGCTAATGATGCTACCCACTTACTTTCTATCTTTTATTTTTTCTTTTTTTTAAATGATAATCAACTAGAATTTGGGTTTTGTATAAAACAAGTAATTTTGGAGGATCATGCCCTACCTTTACACTACTGCAAGATATAGATTTGACACTTGCTTATGGGTATAACATGAACATTTATTAGTTAAAATGCACTTTAACATTATCAATCAGCAAAATAAAAAGCTTTAAAATTGCACTAAACTTAATGACATTTTAAAAGCCCATTGACTCAAGTATGAAGCCATCAACTTTTCTTTTCATTCTCTTCTTTGGCTCATGACAATTTCATAGAGCTTGGATTTCATAAGCTTAGATAATCATACTAAGTTTGATAAACTTAGAAAAATCTGAAATTTTCCTTATACAAGATTAGAAAAAAAATTCTGAAAATCTTCCTTAACAAATGGTGATTTTTATGATTAAGAAAATCTGAAATCCTCTTTACACAAGATTAAAAAAAAAATCTAAAAATCTTGGTTAAATAAGTATTGATTTTTATGATTGCAAAAATCTGAAATCTTCCTTAAACAAGATTAGGAAAAATCTGAAAATTTTGCTTAAACAAATATTGATTTTTTTTTTTTATGATTGCAAATGATCAAGCCATGGAAGGAGGCAAAATAAATAAGATAATCATAAGCTTGCAATATTTAATTCATGGCAACATAACAACTCTTAAATTTCATATGCCCATATCCATTAGGCCTTCTCTTTATCATGCTGTGCATAAGCCCATTTATAATGTTTTGCACAAGCCCATTTATAAGACTAAGCCTAATGGACATTTCCTTTTGTTTAAAAAAAAGAGAGCTCACTAATTCTAAATGGGCTAATTGTTTCTTTATAAGCTCATTTATGAAATTTTTAGGATAGTCCAAGTATGAAGAAGAAAGCCATGACATTATGATCCATTCATAATATCATTTACTTTTTTTTTAGTTATTTGTTATGCTCCCATTTTATCATGACATGCACTCATAAAGGAAAGGAAGATTTTTCTTCCCTTTTTTTTTGCATCACACACTTTGGTTGAAAAAGAGGACTTCCTTCCTCTCCACTCCTCTTTTTATTTATTTCTTCTTTTGATTCATGCTCATTTTATGAGTAATTAAGAGGAGAATGTCAAAGAAAATGAAAGCTTCCTTATATCCATGCTCATTTTATAGCCATTAAGAAGAGAATAATAAAGGAAATGCAAGCTTTCTTAGATCCATGCTCATTTTAGGAGTGATTAAGAAGAGAATGACAAAGGAAATAAAAGCTTTTTCTTAGATCCATACCTATTTTATGAGTCATTAGAAAGGGAATGACAAAGGTAATTAAAATCTTCCTTAGATCCATGCAAATTTTAGGAGTCATTAAGGAGAAAATGAAAAACGAAATAAAATCTTCCTTAGATCCATGCTTATTTTGGGAGTCATTAAGGAGAGAATGACAAAGGAAATAAAATTTCGTTAGATCCATGCTCATTTTAGGAGTGATTAAGAAGAGAATGACAAAAGAAATAAAATCTTCCTCTCCATCTTATTGGCATGTAGAAAATTATAGAAATTAATGGATGATGACAAATCCCATTTCCATTTTTGGCTTCATGCTAGGGGCTAACGTTCATTATAAATAAGAGAATTTTTCTCTCATGAAAGCATTACTCTCCCATTTCTCCCATTCTCCTTACAAAAATATATTGCAAGTCTAAGTCTTCTAAGAGAGAGCACCCACCTTTTAAAGGAAGAGATCCCCAACAATTGGGCTTGTTTTCAATAAATATCACTTGAATTTGTAAGGTATACCTAACTTGATGTTTTAAATTTATCCATCATCACCTCATATGAACGGATATTTGATAACAAAATAAGACTCAAGTTATGCTACCATAAGATACTTTCTTTTTCATTTTCAACTATTCATAAGCATATAAAGATTGTTGCAAGATAAGGAAATGAAACAGGATAAATATTCATACTAAATTTGTAATCATAAATCTGAAATTTTAAACTTGATTAAGCAATCATCTATGCTGATTTTTTAATCTCAACCCTATTTCATGATTTAGGCAAAGGGGAGACAGTCATGTCATAAACATATGCTTGATAATAAGACAAGATTTAAGTCACATGACACATAAAGTGTCTTATTTTCAAAAGACCCACTCATGTAGTATATAAAGATGTATTTGATAATGAAGTAAAGTTTTAAGTCACACAATGCATTGAGTGTCACATTTCTATCTCGCTTCATACAAAGATAATCACCATATTTAGTAATAAAATTTGAATTTTAAGCAAGTAGTTGCTACATGTTATGAAAATTCAAATAACAATTGAACTAAGCATGGATAAACATATTATAATTTTCACATAGTATGACGATTCAAATAACAATTGAACTAAGCAAGAATAAACATATACTCATGTTTTCCTTCTTAAGAATTAGGCATTTACACACTTTTTTTTTTATCAAAATTTTTGGCAGCCTCCGTCCTCCCGCATATGCTTTGGGAGGCTAGACCTTCCACCATACTAAGAAAATATATGGTATGTGTCGAGACACATGAGAAAAGTTATTTGCCATGCAGAAGGCATGGGTTAACACAACATAGCAAAATTTTTTCTTACTACGTTGGAATAACGTGAGCAAGAATTTATATCAGGAACAACGTGAGTAGGTACTTATCACAACAGATTTTCCTACCGCGTTGGAACAACGTGAACAGATATTTATAATAAATTTTTCCGCCGCATTGGAACAATGTGAACGAGTACTTATCTCAACAGATTTCTCTACTAGACCTTCCCACCATACTAAGAAAAATATGCATGGTATGTGTCGTGAGACACCGCGGTAGAAAAGTTATTTGCCCACCATGCCAAAGAAGTGCATGGGTTAACACAACATAGCAAAATATTTTTTTACTACGTTGGAATAACGTGAGTAAGAATTTATATCGAACAACGCGTGGTACTTATCACAGATTTTTTCCGTTGGAAACGCGTGGATATTTATAATAAATTTTTTCGCATTGGAACAATGAACGTGAGACTTATCTCAACAAATTTCTCTGCCACGTTGGAACAACGTGAACAAGTACTTATAATAAATTTTCCCGCCGCATTGGAACAATGTGAACGAGTACTTATTTCAACAGATTTTTCTACTACGTTGGAACAATGTGAATAAGTACTTATAACAAATTTTTTCGCCGCATTGGAATAATGTGAATGTGTACTTAGTACAAAACAAATTTAGAAACTTGCATTTGCATATGTATGGAATTAAATGCTACTTAAGCTTCTTTGCAATGCCATAATTTTCATTACTACTTCAATTGCATTTACTTTGAAAAATTCATAGCAGTTATAACATGAATATTCAATCATATGTAGACATCTTTCAATCATCTTTACTTTGAATATAGACAAATATTATGCAAAATGCAGCCTTAATGAAGTCAAATAGTAGAAATGAAAGCTTTAAATTTGCATAAAGTCAAATTTCAGATTGTATTTAAAAGGAGTTTAAATTAGAATTACAAGAAGAGGGGTAAACAAGCACGTGTTGGTACGACCCAGGCCGGGGCTTTGGTATCTGGCGAGAAAGAGAAAACTTACATAACACTTTCAATCTTAAATAAAATCTCCAATCAGAGCCATCTGATACTGATTTTATAATTTGTTCTATATATACTAACAAAGTTACGACATACAATTTAAACATAATTCAATATAACTATATAATTACCATTTTCATATACGACGATAAATATAATCTTTCATTTTATCAGTCATTTAGTTAGGTGGGTTACAAAAAAAATTAAACAACTAACAATTGAATAAAATTCGTAATTGATTATGTTTATACATAAGAAACAGAAGGTAGAATTAATATAAATGTATGGGTGATTATGTTGTTATAAGTAAGCGAAGGTAGAATTAGTATCGTATCGGTTTTCTTATCACGTATACGTAAAAGAAATAAATTGTTCAAACAATCAAACATATGAGAGGTAAATACAAATAAATATTTCGTGTGAACTTTTACTTTTACATTTATCATCCGTTTTATGAGTCACCGTCTAAACTTTTACCAAAAAAAAATATTTACCAAAACTCATCCAAAAGACAGTAGCAATTCTATTTCTTTAATTTCATTGTCATTTTCATGCACATTATTGTTATTCTTATAAGGAGGTGAACTTTCAACATACACGCTCATATATCGTATAATTATACAACTATGTATATTAATTCATAACTAACAAGAATCGCTTAATTTTATAAAATGAATGAAATATGATATGATCTCAGCGTTAGTTATTATCCAGTGAAACAGAAAAATCACATGATTTATGTAAACGTAAAAATAAAACTTGCGATAGAAAAAATCATAATCACATAAACATGCATTTTATCACAAGAAATTTAAGACATTTTTACCATAAATGTAAGAACATAATTACTCACTTTAATTTGCAGTTTCCTCTTGAATCTATTTTTTTTTAATGCTTCTTTCTTTAATTAAAATTCCTTTAAAGTAAAATATTGATTGGATCGATAAAGTAATTTATTTTATTTTATTCATATGATACTTACATATAACTTTATTAATTTGATCATTCATTAATATTTATTGTCTATTTTTAAATCAACCTTTAATTTAATATAATATAATATGTCTCAATTTGTCATATAATACTTCTAAATCCTATTAATCCTATATTTTCTTAATATAAAATATTAAGTGTTAAAACTTAGATATTTCATTTAATATTTATCATACCCCTTAAAATAATTCTAAATTAATTAACGTGCTATAGATAAATTTTATTTTCATTTGATGTTTATCATTTCCCTTAAGATGATTTTAAATTAATTAACGATAATATAACTTAGTATAGGTTTATGATTTTATTAAATTTGTAATTATATTTCATATGTAAGGGTTTAATACTTAATTATTTAATTATTTTCATAAATCTTTCAACATATTTATGATTTAGATACATAACCTTTATTATAATTAAAATATATTGTATATCAAAATACTTATGTAGACATTTGTATAGTAAAATGATCATTTGGATTTGCACTTCATTTTGAAATTGAAACTTATATAATATAAATACATTTACTTTTTTAATATATAATTCATTTCCTTTATTATAAAAAAACTAAAAGAAAATAAACTTACCTCGATTTTGCCTAAGCCTCAACCGGCTTACTATCATGCGCGCATAGATTGGTCTCTTCTTCCTCCTTGCTCACTCGTAGTCACGCAATGGCTTCTTCTTCCTTCTTCTTGGTTCTTGCATGAAAGGGACAATTCAGGGTTTAGAGACTCTCGACGACTGTGGTGGCTCATGCGGCTCGGCGGCGATGGTGAAGGTGTATTGCTGTGGAATGCACGCAGGTAGAGTGTGATTCCCCTTCTCTGTTCTCTCTCTCTCTCTCTCTCTGGAGTTGAGTTGTTTCTGACTTTTCCACTCTGCGTCAGGTTGGTGGTTGATTTTATTTTATTTTATTTTATGACTTTCGGTTATTACAATATCTCCCTCTTATAAAAATTTCGTCCTCAAAATTAAATAACAATAATAGAAATAAACATACCTTTAATTAAACAATTGAGGATAAAATTTTCGCATTTCTAATTCCTTTTCCCACGTAGCTTCTCGATCTGATCCATGTTTCCACAGTATACGGACAAATGAAATTTTCTTATTCCTGAGATGCTTAACATCATAATCTATAATTTTTTCGGGTTCTCACAAATGTGAGATCCCATTGAATATCAATGGATCCACAATAATTTTGTTCGTAATATATTTTCGCATGAGTGAAATATGAAACATATTGTGCACTCTTTGCATGTAAGAAGGTAAAAACAGTTTTTAATTTCTTTTTTTTTCAAGATTTCGATTTCGTATGGGCCGATATAAGCGTGGGCAGCTTTTTCAATCGTTTTTATCTTTCGTAGGTGGCTTTAAAATCTGAATTCTCCGAAACTCTGGTAGATGTTTAGCATCATAGTATTTCCTCTATCTTGGAACTTTTAATCTATCGGATCAATCGATCTTTTGGGTGGCTTCATCTACTACGCATGATGATTCTTCTTTCACTCCACAAAAACAATGTTACGCATTTCCTTATACAATGCTTCGCTAGAATACCAATACTTGCTTGAAAGTTATTATTGTAAAACTCAATCAATGAATGAATTTCTCAATTTTCCCAAAATCAAGGATCAAAGTCTAGCAAATCTTGAGTGTTTGAATTGTTCTTTTATTGCCATCGGTTTGAGGATGAAATCGATCTTGAAAGTAAGCTTGTGCAAGCTTCTTGAATTTTCTCGTCTAGATGTGTCATCCGTCGGATAGATTTTGGCACCTTAACCGCGATTTAATCATACTTCCTTCTAGCTGACATCAGTTGTTTGATAGGTATAAGTGCGATTAGTCAAAGGATCTAGGTAAATACCAATCAATACTTATCGTCCCATTTTATTTCAGGTATTGACAAGGGCGTTGTAAAGTCGTTGGCTTGATGTTCGGCCTTAACCATCGACATGATTGATTGACATTTATAGACAAATTAGCTACACTTCTTTTCATTCACCAAAATATTTTCTTAAGATCTTGATACATTTCTTACTACTTGGATGAATTGTATAATTAGAATGATGTCTTCATGTAAGATGTCTTTCTCGAATCTCGATCACGGAATGCAAATTACTTATGATACTTGTAATCCTCTTCATCGATTTAAAATCTTTTGTATATTTTTTACTAAATTTAAAATTTTTAAAAGTCATCATCTTGAGGTAAAACATCTCGTATTACGTCAAATTTGATTGTATAGTCATTTGATTTAACAATAAAACGTGATCATGTAGATTTAATAATTGAAAATTTTTAATTTTTCTAAATCTTTAATTAACTCCGTTGAGAGATCAATAAACTATGTTTTTTTTACTTAAAGCGGCGTCACTACATTCTTCCAGATGATATTGAATATCCAAATCATAATCTTTAATGAGTTCAACCATCCTTTCTTAAATTTTAGCTCTTACGGTAAAGATATATTTAAGCTTTGATGATCGGTGAAAACTTCACGCTTTATTTTATAAATAATGCCTCCAAATTTTCAATACAAATATTCTTGTTGGCTAGATCATGGGTTGGATAATTCTTTTCATGATTTTTAATTGCCGAAGCATAAGCAATCACTCTTCCTTATTCTACGTAAGTACACCAAGCCTCTAATGATGCATCACTATAAATTTGAAATCCTTACGTCACGATGGAATAGTTAATCTTGTCGTAAATTAAACAATTCAATTTTTGAAAAACTATCCTCTAATTCGATCTTCTTTCTTTTTTGAGTTAGTATAGATAGTGGCAATCTGTACCCTTCAAACGAATCTCGTAATATCCGACCCCAGAAACTTAATATGGGTGGTTGGTGTGGTATTCTATTATTCGACTTTACTTTCAATCCATTGAAACCTTCTTCTCTATGCCCCAGAATATGATCTTATTTAACCAAAATTCACACTTTGAAAATTTTGCATACAATTAATTTCCTTTCAGAGCTTGCAAAATAATGTGAAGATGGTTTTCATGAGCTGCTTCATCTCTGGAATAAATTAGAATATCATCATGAATCTGATCACAAATGAATCTAAAAGGGTTTAAAATTATATTGAGATAAATACATCTGGAGCATTGTTAAGCAAAAATGCATCACCACTGAAACTCATAATGCTATCTATCTTGAATCACGTCTTTGGTATATCTTCTTCTTTGATTCTCATTGATGATAACACGATCTTAAATCAATCTTTGAAAATCTTGAAGCTCCCTGTTGGTCAAAAGATCATCAATTCTTGGCAGGGATATTTATTCTTCAATGTGAGTTTGTTAAGCTCTCTAATCATCGTAGCTTAAGCTCCATCTTTCTTCTTCACAAATAATAGGAGCTCCCGGAGATGTCTTGAGCGATAAATCCATTCTCAATTCTTGGTGATTCTTCAACTCTTTATAATTCTTTGATCATTCTATATGGTACTTTTTTTACTGGTTTTGCTTGAATTAAATCGATAGAATCTATCTCTCGGTGGAGGTAAAGCGTAAATCATCAGAAAAACTTACGGATACTTTTTCTTCTTGGTATATCCTCAGCTTCTTTCTCTTTAGTAACATCGTAACTTGAGCGAAAACCCCGTAGCCTTTTTTCTTTATCTTTTGAACTTAGCTTCAAAATATGTTAATACTTATGCCCCACAAATTTGAATTCTTCTTCTCAAGAATATTGAATTTGTTATCTTTTTACATAATCTATAGTAGCATAATGTTTAGATAGCCAATCCATTCTTAAAATCACATCAAATTCATATATATTGCGGTATTAAATCTACATCCAAGTTTCTTTCAGATATTGGTTCACCAATATTTCTAGCATTCATTTGAGACCATTTGGCATTGCGAAAGAAATCTTCTAAACATTTTCATAATTTCAACAAAATTTTTACATTCTCGGATATAAATGAATGTGATGCTCGATATCAAATAAAATTTTAGCGATTTACTTTCAATAAAGATGATATATAAATGAGTAGACATATAAAACAAATATATCATGATATAAAATTATGCAATAATTTAAATAACATACCAAATAACATATTAACTCGAGTCTTTTGCTTCTTCTTTGCGTGAGTGCATAAACTTCGAGGGTGTGTTCTGGTTCGAGTTTGAGATGGGCGATGCATTCGATTAGTCACCTTTTTTGTACCAAAGTCCTCAGGAAGTTGAATGTCTAGCATCCATTGAAGATTTCGACTCGATAGAAGATTTTGCCATATGTCCTGTCAATGACACCACAAGAAGTGTTCAGGTTGAGAGACATTCTTTATGTGCTATAGTGACCACATAATGCATCGGTATATAATTTGATAAGTTTCTAGTTTGATTTTTCAGTTTGAACATTTTGCCTAGATTTTGGCCTATCATCATTCCTCCTCTTCTGAATATCTCTCTTCTTCGAGTAGACATCCAATTCTATCCTTCTAGCCGCTTCCACCAAGAGATAACATACCATCAATACCCGAGGAATCAAGGTCCCGACTACATCTTTCACCAGTGATAAACCTATGACATTTTTCTTCTCAGATTTGGTATCAATAGATACCTTGAAAGTTGTAAACTCGCCATATCGCATGATGATTTATCTCTCCTCATTCAACTGATGAATTTGTCCTCATTTGTCTCATAACCGAGAGGTACAAACCACTTGTGGTCTTCACAAAGTCCTCCCATGAAACAAGATCAGCGCCTTCCTTCAAACTTCTCTCAATTGCCTTCATCACCATCTTCTGCAAAAGAAAATAACTCTTCTTTCTGGAGGGCATGATATATTTTCTAAAATTTTCTCTATCCGTATCAACCAATTTTCTGATTCTATAGGTTTTCCTGTCCCTGAGAAAAGAGGTGATCTCATATCCTGAAATATTTTCGTATATTTGAATCACCACTTCCACTAGTAGATCGATTTCTTATCATTTGAGTCATTGCTTCCATCATTCGAGTAAATGCATCTATCGCTATGAAGGCCAGACAAATTTGTTTGCCACAGGCTCTATTTTCACCCATAAGATCTTTTGAATTGATTCCATGTGAGAAGCAAATTAATTATAACCGTACGCATCAATCAATATAATCATATGCAAATCTCTTCATAAAATTTATCCTCTTCCTAATGGCACATTATGATCATACTTATGTGCCTAAATATAAAATTTATGATTCCACTCTTATCACCACTACCTCGAGCTTCGGTAATGGACGCTACGATAAAAAAGAAAACTTACATAACACTTTCAATCTTAAATAAAATCTCCAATCATACGAGAGACTACAATCCACAAATGATTTTACAATTTGTCCACACATATATATACTAACAAGGTTCATATGACATACAATTTAAACATAATTCAACATAATTGATATAATTATCTATCTCTAATCTCTACTGATAAACATAACCTCTCTTCTATCACCATTTAAGCAGCATTAAAAAAATTAAACAACTAACAATCAATAAAAATTTAATTATATCATACACCATAAGAACAAGAAATGTAAGATGCATGGCTTTTATTATCATATAAAAAATAAATTATCAAAACAATCAAACATAGGTAGTACAAATAAATATTTCGTGAATTTTACTTTTACATTTATCATCCGCTTTTAGAGTCACCGCCTAAACCTTTACCAAAAAAAAAAAATTTTACCAAAATTCATCCAAAGGACATTACTATTGTCAATTTTCATCGCTTTTTTCGCACAGTACATGCCTCCCCAAGCACTATAATGAACTCCACTAACATATACATTCAAAGATACAATTATACAAATACATGATATTAATTCATAACAACAAGAATCTTAATTTTATAAACGACGGCCGACTACGACAAGATTCGTTATTATCCAACATAAAGAAACTCATCACAATTTATGAAGAAAAAATAATCATAAATCATAAAGAAAAAGTCATAATCATATAAAACATTTCATCACAAATTAAAAATATTTTACTATAAATGTATAATTAATCACTTTAATTTACGCTTTCTCTTAAATCTCATTTTTTAACGCTTCTTTCCTTAATTAAAATTCTAAAAAAAAAATATCGATTGGATCAATATTAAAATAATTTATTTTATTTTATTCATACGATATTTACATATATTTTTTATTAATCACATTCATAAATATTTATCATTGTCTATTTTCTAAATCAAGTTTAATTAATTTTAATTTATTTAATATAATGATATATCTAATTTGTCATATATATACTTATAAATCCTATTAATCCTATTATTTTTCTTAATATAAAATACTAAATGTTAAAGTGACTTAATATATTTCATTTAATGTTTATCATACCCCTTAAAATGATTCTAAATTAATTAACGTGCTATAGATAAATTTTATTTTCATTTAATGTTTATCATTTTCCTTAAGATGATTTTAAATTAATTAACGATAATATAACTTAGATAGTTACTTTTATTAAATTTGCAATTATATTTCATATGTAATTTAATACTTAATTATTTAATTATTCTCATAAATCTTTCAACATATTTATGATTTACATACATAACCTTTAATATAATTAAAATATATTATAAATACTTATGGCATTTGTATAAGAAATGATCATTTGGATTTACACTTCATTTTGAAATTGAATCTATATATAAATACATTTCCTTTATCATATAAAATGCATTTCCTTTATTATAAAAAACCAAAAAAAATAAACTTATCTCTGGTTCTAAGCTTCAACCCATTTACTTTATCACGCATGTGCACTTCTCTCCCTTCTTCCCATTGCTCATGCTCGCTCGCAGTCACACAAAGGGCTTACTCTTCCTTCTTCTTCGGTCTCGCACCTAAGGGCGATTCTAGGTTTAGAGACTTCGACGACTGTGGTCCTGGCGATGGTCAGTGTACGCCGACTAGGAATGCACGCAAGTGGAGTGATTCCTCTTCTCCCGCTCTCTCTCTCTCTCTCTCTCTCTCGTTGGAGTTCTGTTTGACAAAACGAAACCAACCCCCCCCCCTTGACTTTTCCACTGCCAACCAGTGGTTGGATTTTATTTATTTTCTTTTTGACTTTCGGTTATTACATTAGCAAAGCTAGTTATTTCCTCCTTCATCTCTCTTTCTTTGACATAATACTTATATAAACTATTCCATCAGATTTGCTCAATCTAAAAACAAAAATTTGAAATTTTGTCCTAATTAAGATAATCAATTTTAAGCTTTGCAAGTAATAGAAAGAAGGGAAATAGGTAAAGCAAGAGCAAGATAACTCCCATGAAAGATCATAACCCTTTTCTCATTTATTTAATGACTCAATAAATACACTATAAGCATGCTATGAAACTTGGCTAAATACTCATTTGTATAATCATATATAATCAAATGGTAGGAAAAGATAATGACAAGACAAAGCAAGCGATCATACTAAACTCCTCACCACATATTTGAAACTTTCAATTTTAACCAAATGACTATTTGCATGATAGCTTTCAATACAAGTTGAATTATAGACAACAAAACAAATCTCTTTCAAAGACATCCGCCTTCAACGTATATAAGAAGAAGAAGAATTTGCATTTAAGAAAGAAAGCTTTGCATTTGGATTAAGTTTCAATATATGAAGTATATAGTTATTCCAAATCCAACAAAGTATATGTCTAAACTTTCAGATTTAAAGAGAGACTTGCATATTAATTAAGACCCAAGTGAAATCTAAGTCCAACAGGAATAAGTATGAACAAGTGATGCAAGAGAGAGAATAAGTAATCATGTTAAGCTCAACTCTTATCAAAAATTTGAAAATTTTACTTCTTCTAGATAGTCATTCATAAGGTCAAATAATTTTAATCCACCAATAGTAAACAACCATACTACATTCAATATGCATTATTCTGAAATTTTCAAAATTAATTAAATGGTCATTTGCATGGTAATGAATTGTCAAATGATAGAAACCGAACAACTCATATGGCGATTGAACATTGCACATAATCTTGGAATTCCCATTAAAAGGGAAAATGATCAAGGAGTAAGGTAGAAATTAGCCCTCTTTAGTATGATTCTAATAATATGAACTAAAAAAAACTGAAACCTTCAATCCCATGTAAAGACTTCTCACATTCAACATATGGAGCAATGAGGCATAAATACATATTCAATTTTCATAGCAAGTAATGGCTTTCTCTCTTTTTTTTTTTACCTAAAACAATAAGGCAAACTTTCACACTTGCTCTATATTTTCTAATAAATACAATTGAAGGGGAATAAAATGAGAAACAAATCTACAATAATCGAAGGGAGATACCCACATATGACTTAAGGCTTAAACCACACATTATCTCTAACCCTATTTTCGCATTTCTAATTCCTTTTCAAGCATATAAAAGAGGCTTAGCATGAATCATTTCATTCAAACAGCAAATTGGAACATGAAAAGAGAAGACAATTTGCAAATAGGTTAGAGTTTGAGCCACACAACATTCCTAAAGTCATTTCCATGCTTCCAATTGTATTTTAGGCATATAGAAGAGGAGACTTAACAAGTGTCAATCCCTCCCAAACAGCAAATTGAAGTATGAAAAGAAAAGATAATTTGCAAATAGGTTAGGGTTTGAGCCACACAACATTCCTAAACCCATTTTCATATTTCTAATTGTATTTTAGGCATATAAAAGAGACTTAGCAAGTGTCAATCCCTCTCAAACAGCAAACTGAAGCATGAAAAGAAAAGACAATTTACAAATAGGTTAGGGTTTGAGCCATACATCATCTCAAACCCCTCTTTTCACCAACAAGAAACCGTTTCAGCAAAACTAAAGATATAAAAGCCCATAAATAATAGCAATCAATATAAAGCTTGGGCCATATATCATCCCAAACTTTAGGATCAAATTCTATCATCATTCTAAGCACATAAAGAGAGATTCATTAAACCCTAATCTCCAAAGAAAGCCGAAATGCATAAAATGCGCTTAGAGTTGAAAGGAAACAACATGGAGTTTCCGGTTGCAAGGAGGAAAGGAGGAGAGAAGAGTTTCGGCTAGCTAGAGTTTGGTCGACTGTACTCGGGCTCGGTTAGGGCTCACAAGGGACGGACAAGAACTGCACAAAGGGGAAGTTCGAACGAACGGGAGCCTTCGTTCGGTTTGCACGAATGAGAAAACATGGAAACGGACGGAGGGAGGGAGAGAGAGATTTCCAGAGGAGAACGAGGGATAGGCACGCTAAGGGAGAAACAGAGGTCGCGCGTGAATGTGGGACCGAACCCCTCATTTCGGCCTTTAGAGCCGATCGATCCTTCTGATTGGTGGGATTAGTGGCGACAAATAGGAGATGTCGCAAGAATCCAATTGGCTCGTGTTTACCCGATTTAATTGGACACACGATGAATTGGGAGTTTAGCTGGATTAGAATTTAAGCGGTCATAGCGACCTAATTACAAACTAATTGAACTATAGCATTATAATTAATATTTTGTGCCAAAAATAATAAAATGACAAACCATATCAATGTGGGTATCAATTTTAGATATTTTAGTTGTCGACGAACGACACGCCCATTTCGCAATCGCCGACAACGCTACGACGATCTAAGTAAAATTGGGCTTAAATCAAGGCTGACGTTGATTCAAATTGCCGATGCTCGCATAGACTTTGCCAATCATCGCAGATCGCTTGATAGATTTTGACGCGAGACAACGACACAATCAATCGAACGGTTGTTGGATGTCGGCTCGACTTTGATATGTGCGTAATTTCATTAAAATTTAATTTTAATTGATTGATTGATTATTAATTGATCTGATATGAATTTTAATATTTTAAACATAATTACACAGTCGAAAATTTCGGTTAAAAAAGATTTAAATTAAATTTGGTTGCGATTAGGATATTTTAGCCTCCGATTATGCGATGTCGTCATTATTTTTTATAAATTTGGCTATACTAGCTTAATTTCAATTATGATACACACATGTAGGTCAATAACAATAACTTGACTTTCAGAAAATCAAACCGAAGTCTCATCCAATGTAGTGAAATGAGCTGGGAAATTGATATCCAAAACTAATAAATAAAAATCAATTAAAGGAAAAGCAACGCTCAGTATGTTAATTTTCTCATTCGTAGTGCACACATCTTACTTTAAGATTACTGTAAGCTTTAACGTTTGCAATTTGGGGGTTTAGTGTTAGGGATTGTCAGTGGCAAAACCAGATGCGGAAGAGAGAGCTTACTCTTCAAAGTTTTCATTCAATAATCAAAGCCATCTTACCATGCGAACCTTTTAGTATAGTTGTCATTATATGAAATTATTGTGGCAAAACAATAAAGTTGATTTAAAATAAAGAATGAAATTACACTAGCACTGGCATAAACCATGATGTGAATTTGTGAACAGGGACATATAATCCGTGTTCTTCAGCCGTAACCCTTGCGGATTGAAACATCATTGTATGAAAAAAAATGGAAGAAAAAGAAAGGCCGTATACTTGCTATATTTTCTCTAATGTCCTTGTCCTTTAGTAGACCATGCTTACCCTATCAAAGTTGTCATTGGAGACATTTTATTGACATCTGTGTTTATGATTTTTGTTTGTGTAATGA
Organism: Cymbidium sinense; assembly: GCA_021442155.1. Taxonomy (NCBI): domain Eukaryota; kingdom Viridiplantae; phylum Streptophyta; class Magnoliopsida; order Asparagales; family Orchidaceae; genus Cymbidium; species Cymbidium sinense. Next base: position 62,247,755 of record CM038228.1, on the reverse strand, counting down.
AGTATATTTTCACTTGCCAATGTTTGGAGCCGTGTGTTAATAGCTGTCCGATTTTTAGTTGGAAAAATTTTTGGGTCAAAATATTCTGACTAAAATTTGGACAAATTGGGTCTCAATTTTATTGAATTTGCTTTATGATGAGTGTAATATATATTTTAATTGATAACTTATACTTTGCAGTCATCTCAAAGCAAATGAAATGATTTCGAGATCCATCCTGATTATTTTTTTCCTTTTGAATCTCCTTGGCTCTTGAATGCTCCTAAACTTATTCAGTGCTCAATTACTAATAAAACTAATTATACTTGATTTGCTTGATAGAGATGCAATTGATTGTAAAAAATAGGTTTAACATAAAACATGAGGATACATAAATCTGACCCGAGTAAGTGGGATAGGCTAATGATGATGACAATGAATTGCTGTTAGTTTGAGTTATTTTTCAATTTTTTGACACCTCTTCATAGATTCGGTGCAATTGTATGTGCACAGTTTTGATAATATTTGAGCAGTTTCTTAATTCCCTGTCAAACCGTTCTTTTTTTTCCTGACATGCTTAGCAGGGAATTGCACTTCTGACATTCAGCTAATAGAGACAGAGGCTTCACTTTACTGGAGGACACTATGCAGGCATTTGCAAAGTGAAGCTCAAGTATGGACATGAGTTTGTCTGTCTTCAGATGTCATTGCAATTATTTGAAATTTCATGTTTCTAAATTTTGGTTAGATGCATTTATTTTTCCAGTTGCTAATATCCTTTCTGTTTGTGCACCTGTTAACCATGAAGTATGAACATCTTTGAATTTGACTGCATTCAAACCGGAAGTTATATATTGGCTGTAACCATTATCACGTCTCTTTATAGATATGATTGTGCAAGCTTTAGTAGTGGAAGATGGAAGGGGCTGGTGGAAATGAGAGACGTTTTTGCCTGCTTTTATATGTTGAGGTTGCTACAGGGAAGGGGCTGAGTAAACGAAAATTCTTTACAAGAGTCTTCACAGCACGCACACACATATATAGTTGTTTTGCGAGATGTCTGTCCAAATCTTTAGCTTAATTGAAAAAAAAAAAACCACGAATTTCTTATCATTGAATAGCTGAGCATTTTCCTAACACCACACGGTTGGAAGCGTATATAAACCATACAAACCTGGTGCTTTATGCATGATAGACTGTCATGTGCTTTATATTGCAGGATAAAAATTTCTTATCTTCTTTATCCTTTTCTATGCATGAGATATTTATTGGTTATGCTCACCAATTTAACATGCTTAATCATGATTTCCTATGTTTTACTAATTAATTATACCACGAAGTTCGAAGCAGCTCTTCTAGGATGTATTCATTCATATTATGTTTGAAACAGCCTTGCTTTACCTTACCAACTTGATACATGTCATCATAAAAACCTACCTTTATTTTCGTCTTTTAGTGAAATTGTCATTATTTGCATGAAGTTACTTCGTGTTTATTTTCATTTTTTAGGTCTTTTTGAAACACAGGTTAAGGGTTCCGATGCTGCAAATACTACTGGCACTGAAGCAGTTGTTTATGCATCAGAGGCTTCAGAAAAGAATGACATTCTAGAGACTGTCCTTCCCGAAACAATATCAGATTATGTTGATTTGGTAAGAGCTCACCTTTTGGCAGGTGAGTTCTAGTCCGCTAGGGAAAGTAGCGCCACTTTCTATTTGCTTGATCTAACAAGTTTTTGGCCTATAAAAATTTTAAGTTTGCTCATGGTTTCATCTGGTTTTCTGATGAAATTATGTATTGAAATTTTCAGGATCAACATATCGCTTTGTTTCCAGGCAGTTACTACTACTGGGTGCAATGCTTGATTTTTCAGACAGCACAAACAGGAAGATTGCTAGTTCTTTTGTGCAGGAACTTCTACTCAGGCCTCTTGAGTTTGATCTTGATGATGATGGGAACAAGATTGTCATTGGCGATGGAGTTAGTTTGGGTGGAGATAGGCACTGGGCAAGAGCAGTTGCTGAATTAGCCAGAAAAGTTTATGCTGCTGCTGGAGAGTTTGAAGCTTCAGTTAGTAGTGCTTTGAAGGAGCTTGCTCAGCCTTGTAGAGAGAGAACCGCAGATTTTATGCAGTGGATGCATTGCCTAGCAGTAACTGCGCTCCTTTTAGAGAATATTGAATCTCTACGGCACCTACAAGGGAAGGCCATCGAGCCTACTGAATTGTTGCATTCTTTATTGCTTCCTGGGGTTAGTATGATCTACACTTTTTACCAGCATTTTTCATATTCTGTATTTTATTTTACCTGATAATAATAGTCTTCTTGTTACTTTTCGATTCTTTGGTGCATAATTGTCCAAATCTATGGAGCAACAGGCAAAACAAGGTCACCTTGATGTTCAAAGCGCTGCTGCAAGATGCCTTGGTCTCTTTGGGCTGCTGGAGAGGAGACCAAGTGGAGACATGGTAAAGCAACTGAGGCTTCTCTTCATTGATGGCCCTACTCCGGTTAGTGTGATGGCGTGTAAGGCACTGGTTGATCTCATCACATGGCATGGTCCTGAAGAGATTGATAGAGCTACAGACCTGGATCCTCAGGATTCAATGTCTGATTCAACTAAACTTAGTTCAGTGGATTCCTTAAATTTTGAGGATACTGCAAACATTGCAGTGATTAATCTCTTGTATGCTGCGATGGAAAAAGATATTAGCCTTGCAACAAACCACTCAGATGATGATGAAAGTCTTCGTTCTATTCTCGGGGAAGGTTTTGCGAAGCTTCTCCTCTGGAGTGAGAAATATCCAAGCATACCTGCCTCTTCTCATCACTTGTTCTTACGCAGGTTGATTATCCTCTATTTCAGTGATGAAACGAAGGAGATGCAAAGGTTTAACTTCCATTCCTTGTATTCTTTTATGCTTCGTTTTTCTGCAATTTAATTTCTTCCCAATTTCTATAGTACACTGACTATGACTCGTCATACACACAGGTTAATTCAATGCTTGTCTGTCTTCTTCGAGCACTATCCAGGGCTCTTGTCCCGTCATAAGGCAAGTTTTAGATAACACCATTTTAAATTTGAAGTTCTTATTCTTATTTTCATTAGACAAAATATAAGATGAATATAAACAAATATAGTAAAGTGTTGCTCTAGGGGCATATAAGATTACAGAGTGTCACCTCATATAAGACGTTGGCCGTCCGATGATCTAATTAGGAGATTAGATGTATTAGCCTATGTTAAGAAAAAAGATAGACCTAAAAGACTCGATTAGGATGCATAAAAATGATCTTATTTTATTATAATTAAATGAGATAGGACACAATGTCGAAGAAGAATTCATGTTAGCCAATTCCGTGTAGTGGGATGAAGGCTTCTTTTTGTTATTATTCTTGTTTTCGTTCCACTTAAAACTTCTCATGTTCCTTTTTTGACCAATAGGGGTGCATTTCCAGAGTTTTTGTTCCTGTCATGCGTTCAATGTGGCCTGGTGTTTATGGCAATCCAGGAGGTTCTTCTACCATGGTGTTCAAAAAGAGAAAGCTTGCAGTTCAAGCATCACGGTTCATGCTGCAGATGATGCAGATGCCTATGTTTTCCAATGAACTTGAGGATGAACATTCCTCTGACAAGAGCCCAAGAAGCATTTCTCTTTCGGCAGACCCGAAACTTGAAATCGATTCCAGAGAAGACGGCCTGGCAATTCGCATTGCCGCAGAGGTATAAACCAAAGAAAATTATGTTGTTCCCCTTCAACAATTTGGTGGATGTACTGAATTGAATGCATCAAAAGCCATAAACAGATAAATCTGTCATACTTTTCTACATTATGCAGGTGGCTAACTACTCGGAGAAGAAGACTTCCGCCGCGAAGTCTTATCTCGCAGCCTTGTGCAGAACTGCTGTGCTTATTCAATTCCGATCAGAAGAGCAAAATGCCATAAAATGCATGAGGGGCCTCATTCATGGCATTGTTTCAGCAGTATCAACTGACAAGGATCTTGTGAAAGAACTGCATCTGATGGCAGCTCGACTAAGATCTCTTGACTTGCAGCCTGATCTGGAACTCCCACAGGATCATGCTGCTGCTATTTTTGGTAAATGTTATTGATGACATTAAACAAAAAAGCTCCAGTAAAGGCAGGAATTAAAAATTAAGCTCCATTATTGTCTGAAACTTGACTGTTCTGTGATGACAGAGAAACTTGGATTGGAAGGCAATCTAAGATTGGATCTGCCTACTCTGCCACCGGTGACACCAGCACAGGTATCAGCCAGGGCTGCCCCTGTACGGCGGAGGCCGCGAAGAGAAGCCCTGTATGATGATGAGGATGAAGATGATGAAGATGATGCTGCTGCAGCAACTTTTGAGGTCCCAATCACGCCAAGTGTTGTGAACGTACGTTCACAGAGAGCAAGCAAGACAGCAGCAATGAGCAGGATGACTGCAAGAGCGAATATTGAGTTCTCAGATGATGAAGATGATGAGCGAGATGTGTCTGCCTTGACATCAGAGGGTGATTCAGATGAAGATACTGAAGGACTTGCAGAATAAATCATAAGCCTGTTTTGTTCATGATTTTTATATATAATCATTTTTCTAGCTTTAGAGTTCTGTTTCTCTCTAGACAGTGATTGATGTGAATGGAAATAGGGATTTCAGGAAAGAAGGTACAAATTTGATTAATATGGGGGGATGCATAAAGTGATGAATTCTAAGTGCGTAATTACAACTTTAATGTTATGAATATTAAACTTTAAAACACATTAGAGTAGAGTTTTACTAAATTCTTTGATAGAATAAATTTTAAATTGATTGAATTAATTTTGAGATGAGTATAATATGCATTTTAGTTGATTATTAAATATTTATATTTATTTGTTTTAAATAAATTTAATAAAAAAATTCATATTAACACAAATTCTACTTCAAAGATATTGAATACCTTAAAAAGATTAGTGTCATGTATTTACAATCTTTTCTAAATATTGCAATTTTTTAATTGTCATAATTGTGTTATCTTTATTTTTAGTTTCTTTAAATATGATTAAAGTGTCTAAATATTGTGTATTAAAAATTTCATTTTTTGAAATCACACTTTCAATTTATCTAAATTATTTATATGTTTTAAATAGAAATTTGTTTAGTTTCAATTTTTATATATTCTTTTTTTAAAAAATATAAAGATATAGTTTATTGACGTATGTATAATATTTTGATCTCACAGAATGTTTGTAAATTTGTTAATTTATTTCATAAATTTAGGGTTTGATGTATGAAATTATTACGATTAAATGAATCTTAATAGAATTTAAATGGTGACATTATTTCTTTTAAATCTATGCTAAATAAAATTTTTTTTGCCGTTCTCTTTTTTTTTTTATTTTGCAAATTAGATTGTCTTTTGTTTTTAATCAATTTTATCATTATTCTTTTTATTCAAATTTTAGGTTTTAACATCCACGATATTTACTAATGTAAACTTAAATGTATATTAAATATTTAAAGTATATATATATATATATATATATATATATATATATATATAGTTTCTTAATATTATATATTCACGTTAATTATAGTATTTTTTTATTTTATGTAAAATAAAAATATTTTTATACATAAATAAAATATTAAAAATTTTAAAATATTTGAAGTAATTTATATAAAAGATTTTTTTATTTAAAGACTAAGCTTTTAATCATTATGTTAACATTAATTACATTAAATATATTTGTGTAAATTTACTTAAACTGGTCCCTTAAATAAGGCGACTGGAAGAGCGGTCTCCAAACGCGAATTTGTTGTGATTTGAGGAAGAGGTGTCCCATTCCAAATTTCCGAGTTTCATCGTTGCAGCGTCTAAAGGTGTTGAAGAATCGTCGTTTATGATCTGTCTCTCCTTTTAAACCCTAGGGATCTCAACGCTTCGTTGTATTTCCCCTTCTGTGAGCTCTCAGGCCGATTTCTTGGTCTCTTCCCGGGCGTGGGTAGAAGACGCCGACTCCCCTAGGTTAGCATTCCATTGTTATACTATTCTTCTAACTTTATACTGATTCGGTTGTTTTTTATGCTGTCATTCAACTCTATATGTGGGTGAAAATTTTTAACCTAATTATGTTTGGTGGTGCCTTCGTGGAATTATATCGATCGATTGTTGACATTGATTTGCGTGTGATTGAGGTTATCTGTTTAAATGGTTTGGTTTTGCTTGTTTTCGTTGGTGTCTTATCAGGGTGTAGAACTCAGGGGTTACTTTTATGTTGGAAAGATTTTTCTTGATGATCCATACTGATTTTATTTTGAACTAATCGATTCCACAATATAGATCTCTGGCACTGATCCGGCAAGTCGTAATAATGGACTTTTTTAATATTAACCGTTAATTACAATCTGCAAGTGTTGACATGACATTTTAGAGCTGTCATGGACCATTGAATTTGTTTCTAGCTCTATGATTATCTTTACATAACCTTAAATGATTATGCTGAATGACAGTTAACTATTCGTGTTCTTGTTGGGTTTCTCCCGATATTTTGTTCACGTCCATTATGCTTTTTACGAAGTCTCTTAAGTTAGCTATTATCCATCTTATCATTTATGGTTAAATAATTTTCTTTTTCCGTTTCCATATTATATAAGCTAATTGCTACGTTTTTCTTAGATATGTCACGGGATGGTCCCTTTAAGGGCCAAAGTTCTAATGCGAGAGGCAGAGGTCAAAATCAAGGCAGGGCCAATAGTTGGGGCCGCAGACAAGGTGGCAGCTTTTTTGGAAGTAGGGCTACAATGCTTAATCGAGGTCCTCTTAGAGTTACAAATCGTCCATCTTCATTTAAGATTGCTAAGGCAAGCCCAAAATTATCACTGTTTTTTCCACGTAATCAAGAGCATACACAGTTTAAGAAACTCGAAACATGGAGGGAGAGCATATCAGCTTTTGGTGTGCTTGGGCTTGTGTAGGAGGATTTGAGTTTGTATGAATGTCTATTGTTTTGGATTTCAATCGGGTCATCTTACTGTTTTGGATTTCAATCGGTCATCTTGCTAAATTTGGAAATTCTATATTTCTGGCCACCTTATTATGCTAATGTTTGTTGATGGAGTTTTTCTCCAAGAACTTACCTATTCATATCTCAGAGGTGGAGCTCATGGCACTTGCCTGCAGGATGTTTGATGGGTGGAATTTTCTTCTTCCATATTCTATCATTATGGTTTATCTGTAATTTGATAATTATTCCCAAGCATGGCTCTTCTCATCACTTCTAATAGTGGTTTTACAGAGATATATAGATTGAATTGACTTATACTTATTTCTGACTAAGTTGTCAAGTTTGCTGCATGAATTCCTGGACTTATGGCAATACATTCTTAAAAATGAGTGTTTGTTCCTATGCTTTCATCAGTCTTTTAGCAGAGGGAAGGATATATTATGGAGAAATGCCCTATTTGAGCATGGCATGACTGCTACAAGGATCTCTGGTGCTGAAAGTGGAACAAAATTGTACATATCAAACTTGGATTATGGTGTGTCCAATGGAGATATAAAGGTTTGCTGTGTTGTAATTGATAAATGCAACCACTGATATACTACATACTGTGAGGTTCATATCGCCAAACATGTTTGTACTCGTCTCATGATTTATCCTGATTGTGATTTAGGAACTTTTTTCCGAGTTTGGAGAACTAAAGAGGTGTACAGTTCATTATGATCGAAATGGCCGTTCAAGTGTGAGCAAACTTTTCCTATATCTTAGATGCATACTATAGTGTTGTTTAATTGTATAATTTAATTATTAATGCAATTTATTGAAGGTTGTATTCTTCAATTCATCGCGTTTACATTGATCATTACACATGCCATACTTAACTGAATGGTGTAAAATTTTATATTCAAATTTTGATCTTATTTCAATATCAAAAGAAGCTGATTTCCCAATTACAAATTGCTTGGAATGTCATATTGGTTTCAGTGGTATGAAGGTTCTCCTGGTCTCCCTTGCATGATAATTTGGCTTTTTGGGCCCAAATGTAAACTTTTTTGACTATCTGATGCATAGTTTATAACTAAATTTATTTTCAAAGTTATATCAACGAATTCTCAGGGGAGTTGTTTGAAGGGGATCTAGAGTTAAATATACTGAATACTTCATTTTGAAGATCAGTTTTTACCATTTTGACTGTAGATAAGTTGGAAAGTGGAGGGTTGGCAAAAACTTTTGGCTGTGTTCATTTTGTACTGGCTTGGCGATAGTTGCGTTGATTGGATTCAGCTTAAGATTTGTTTGCAATGTTGAAATCATGCTTCACCTTGATGGTATTTTGTGTCTCTGAAGAATTTGTAATCTGAACAAACTACAACAAGCTGAACATACTAATGTTATTATTGGGATAATGGTGTTATGTCTATACCGAATGGATTCATAGACTTAATTAATTCTTGAACTTTGACTTCCGATAATGTGGTATGCAAATATTGCTTGGTTCCGTGCTATTTCATAATGCTAAAATTCTCCTAAATGCTTATTGAGTTAAATTTTTTCAGTGCTTAGTCATTTCATGATTTGGGTTGTGTTTTCTTTTTATAGATAAGTATTGAAATAGCTTCACATGCGGAAATTCATGTCTTGTTGGTAATTAGTTTTCATGGACACATTTTCTAGTTTTGGTTTTTGTGGGATTGATTTTAGGATTTTGACTAGATTGCATCCATGCTTTTCCATTGTTTGACATTGATTCAATTCAGATGGTCACCTTAGTGAGCAGGCAATGTCTTTTATGATGCGCTTGAGACAGCTTTCTGGTTGCTTTGCATTTTAGAAAACAACCAAAAAGCAACAATAACTGTGTTTGGCTATTAGTTTTTGGCTGATTTTTAGAAAGTTTTGTGGTGAAAAGTTGCTTTTGAAAATCAGAGTTGTTAGAGTGTGGTGATTGTCAGGAAGTTATTGTTTGAATTTTTTAAAAACAAAAATAATTGTAACACACATAGCAGTTTTTTAAAAAATTATTTTCCATGCTTAATTTTATCAAACTTTATAGTTCAAATAGACTTTTTTAGTTGAAAATTTCAGAACATCTTTTTGAAGTGTATAAGAGAAACAAATAATGTCCTTATGGATCATAATAATAAAGCTGCCTCAAAAATATGGGCATGTTTAGCGTGTAGTTTGGCATGAGGTTGTATTGGGATTTCATTATGTATTTCTCTTCATACTATGTGAAGAAAATGTCAAGGTGGTGATGTTTGAGAGATTTGCAGAGTTTTTTGTCGGTTTTCAAGAGGATAGTCACTATAAAGATTTGAATGTATATGATAATCCCACTTTCATGTTAGGTTAAATGTGATATGACAATTTCTTGCTATATTGTTTGATTTAACAAACCCTTTCTTCTAGGATGCACTCAAAACTTAGAAGGGTGGAAAAAAAAACTCACATACCTTGCATTAACAATTAACCCCACACCATTGAAGTATTTTTGAGTTTTGATTATATTTGTTAAATGGCCTATGATGCACATAATCTACACAACACTGCTAACTTGATGATGACATACCATTAAAACTGGGGCATGATTTATCAAGTACATGGGGCTCCTTTGTTAGGATTATGATAGGGTAAATGAAGATAGCTTAAGCAATGACATGGGATTCCTAAGCTTTATGTTGACTTAAAGCCATTTATCAGTGAAAAAGTAAGCTGATATAAGTTTTCATTACTTAGAAAACTGCATCGTTTCATATTGGTTTAAGTCCATTTATTTTGATACATTATAATGCCCTTAGTATTACTTAATCATAACCTAGAAGTGGATGATAATTTTAAATTCAGACAAAAATGGTAAATTTGCTTAGTTTGTGTTTAATTTAGCCTGCCCCCTTTAACTATAAGATTTTAGCATTATATTAGCTCAACAATAATAACAACACAATTCATATAACCAAACAACTTTATCAAACACAAGTCCATGACATCAACAACATCAATAATTAAGTTACATTAGCACGCATATAAAGAAACTTGGGATGAAGTAGACAAACATTAGACAAATGGAAAAAAATAAGAATTTTGGCGGTTTTCCTTGTCTCTGTGGAACTTGTGAGATGACAAGCTTTTTCTTCATTGCAACTAATTGCATGGGAACAAGCAGTCCTATAGCCATTAACTTGAAGTTGGCATTTTGCTCTCATGGCATAAATAATTCACTAAGCAGTGGAAAGGAATTATGGCATAATAGTCCCCTAAATAAACAATGATGTCAAATTTCCTACCGTGATTTAGAGGGGAGGATATATTAATTGAAAGCAAGCAAACAAAGTTTACTGAGGTTATGATTTGTCATATTTTTATTGATGAAGGATTGATGAAGAGGGGTGATTGTGTGGATACCAGTACCCTAATGATTGGGAGCAATGAGGAGAACATACTTTCAGGAGCAATGAGGAGAATGCGTGTGAGGGAGAATAAAGAATTATAGATGGTTATGCATATGGGGGAGTCGCCTCAGTTAGTTGACATAGACTAGATTCATTTGCAGTCACGATTGTAGAGGCATGGAGGAAAGGAATTCTAAGCCGTTAATCACACTTGGAGCCCATCTAACGTTATCTTATTTTATCTCATTTTATTTCATTTGTTTTTATTTTTATGCTGTTACATTTGATGAGAGTATATGCATGATAATGTCCACTTTTATAATATGGTTGATCTATGTGAAAAGATAGGTAGTCATTAACTTGATGCTAATATACATTGCTTGTGTCACTGCATTTATTTGCATGAATGCTGCGACTTTATCATAGTTTGGATATTATGGCATCCCACAGTAATCAGCAAATTTGTTTTGTTATAGTTTAGTGATCCTAAGTTATTCGGGTATGTTTGAACTGGATTTGGGCATAACTTAGAGTTCCTTCGTGAATACTGTTATATATGAATTTTTTTATATTTAGCATAGAGATATTTTGCTTGATTTACTGTATTTTCCTTTTTTTTTATAACTGAATGTAATTTATTGTATGGTGAAATATTTTTATGGTGTTGATCGCCATTGAGGCTAATGACAGTCAAGCTTATGCTGAAAGCAATGAAAGGCAGCATAAGAACTTCCCTTTATATTATCAAAAGATCACTGCTTTGAATAATACCCTAAACATGCACCTAGTTCTGTCAGCTAATCCACTCGATATTATTCACTAATCTCACCCCACCAAATTATTTTCTTATTATGTCATTTTATCACTTCTTCATCCTTAAAAGGATATGTTTTCACATTGTCTCTGCCTCCATCTATTCATCTTTCTTTCAAGGTTGGAAATTGTACATGTCAAGGGAAACCTAAGCTACTTGCTTTGTTAACAAAACTATTTCATTAGAACTCCAAGAATTGATATCACCAATAGTTTGATTCTAGGATTATAAGCTCTGAATTTGATATTTCAAATTTTTTGTATTTTTGGTCTTGTTGAACATGTGAATTAGTAGAATTTGATTGTGCTATTATAGCTATTACTTGAATTTAGAATCTAGTAGTGTTGCTGTTTAGATAATGGGTGATAGTTTAATAATGCAAGAATTTAGTTATTTAAAAACACAGGGAAGAATTGTTTAAGTTGCTATAAGCAAAATGATTTTTTTTTTCTGCACGGAGCAATTTTTTTTCTTTCATATTCTTCTTATGTGCTACATTTATTGCTCATTCTATTTGTTTTGGCTATCTTGCATTTTTCTTAAAAAGCATGTTGATGTTGATGTAATAATGGTGTTTGTTTCAGGGATCTGCGGAGGTTGTTTATGTGAGGAGAAGTGATGCCATAGCTGCCGTAAAACGGTATAACAATGTTCAGCTTGATGGTAAACCCATTAAGATAGAAATTGTTGGAGACAATTTGGGCCTCCCAGTTGCACCTCGTGTTAATGTAGTTGGAGGTGCTAATGGCAGAGGAAAGAGGACAGTTGTTATGACGTATGTGTTCTAAGCTCTGTTTAATATATATTTATGATGTTATTTCACCAAATTGAATTCCTTTCCATGCTAAACTTTTTTTTAAATTTTATTATTTGTTTGCGTTTTCTGCTAAAGTACACTTTATTCTACTCTTTAAGCTATATGGATGTATGCGACTTTTAATTTATTATGCTTAGCATCCCTGGTGAACTTCGGTGGTAGTTTTGTTAGACTTTGCATCTTAAATTAACATTATGCTTTTTGCAATGCATTTTCTTCTCCAATTTAGTGGATCTCTATGCATTTCATAACTCTATTGGAAGTTATTTCTACCCTACATATGTTAGATGGTAGTATTTTAATCTTTATTCTTTGTGCGACTGATCGCATGCTGACAATGTGAAGAATTATATCCGGCCATCCATAATAATTCTTTTTGATATTAATTTTTTCTTTAATCATGGACTTTATTAAAGGGGTGACTAGAGAAGAATTTATAGAGATAATAAAATATAATATTTTTAAGAGATGGTCTTGTGGAGAGAGAATATATGTGGATGGACGGATTGATGGAGCAAGAAGTTGATAGAGAGAGAACGTTTGTGTATTCAATCCCAATAGAGAGAGGGGGAGGGATTGAGAAGCGAGACAAGTGAAAGGTGATATTTCAAAAGGTGATAAGATTCTAGGGAATAATTATAAAGTTTTAGGGAGACGAAATAAGAGATTTGAGTATGATTTGTGTTAAGGATATATTGTTATATAATAGAGAGATTATGCTGAGATATATTGTTATATATAATAGAGAGATTTTATTCAATGAGGAGGTACAAGCATGAAAAGAGTTGAATTGATTAAAAAAGAGGAGTGGGTGGGTTAGATCCTAGAGAGAGAAAGAGGTTTTAGTAGAGAAAGGATCAAAAGGAGAGATAAAGGGAGAGAACGTATTTGGTTTCTTAGGTTAAAAAGAGAAGGAAGGATACAGCTTTGAAGATATGGATATCGGTGAAATAAGATTATTAAGAAGGACAATCGAAGAGGGTCAAAGTTGAGCAAAGCATCAAACACAGGAAAATTTACCATGAAATTCATAGTCTTTTCATCCAGTGCATGGTACTGACTTTAAAAGATATCTAGAAGTTTGAAATTCTAAAAAAAAATAATAGAACATGTAATAAGTTATTCTAATTATATGAAATTAAAATAAACTATCGTGATTAAATGAAATTGAAAGAAATTATGATCTCAGTGAATATTAAAAATTAGAAATAATCATATCATAACATTGGGCAATGAATCAGCTTGACTATAAGTCGTGTAATGATGTTGCGGCAATGTGGTGTAGAAATTGGTAGATGATCTTCATTGTGTGTGTGTGTGTGGGTGGGGTGGGGTTGGTAAGGGGAGGAGGGATGGACGAACTCTCATTTTGGAGGGTATTGATGGTAGTAATTATCTTAAAGAAAAGAAGAGGTTTATGGGAGCTTGTCATCTGATAGCCAATACTTAGCTTATGATGATACTAGAACTAATTGTAGCGCCAAAATGGGTACAATATTTTGAAATACAATGGCTCAATCAAAAGATACACTTACAGAAAGCATAAAATGTTTGAATGTACCTGGGTATGATAATATATCTTTGCCATTAGATGTTGAACTGATGGTCATGTTAAAAGACAAATCTAAAACATATGGATGCGATTCAAGTTTTTAATAATTTTATATGGTCAAAGTCTTTGGCATGTAACTTTTTATATATAGTGTGCGAAAATTTTTAGGTGAATGCGTTTTAAAACATTGGCTTTATTTTGGATAACGGATAAGTTGTTTATTTGTTTTTTTCTTTTGTGGTAAGAAAAACTGTTAATAAAAGCAGCATCCATTTGAACGACAACTTTCTCATTATTTTTCCAAAATTATCTTGGAATGCTGCTTTTTGCGAACTGTAACATAATCTGTGATTGGGAAAGTAATTAAGTTGCATCAAAATGGAGCCATAATAACATTCATAATGTTATTTATGCTGCCTTTGAATTTTAGGAGCAAATTATTACTTATCATTATGCAACGACAATCTGCTTATTTGTATAAGCACATAATTTATACAAATGTTCATTGAATGATGCAACATTAACGGAAGATGAGGCATGTATGAACATAAAAATGGTACTCATAATATGTCTGAGGAATTATCTTGGAGTCACTTTAAATGTTGGGAAGGATGAGGAATTTTTATGATGAGATCATAGTGTTTTTAAGTATAATTTAATAAGATAATTGATTTTATTATAGGAGAAGTTCATTGATCATTAATCTAGATTATTTCTTTAGATAATAATACATGGATGGATGTATTGATATATTTCAAGATTCAACATAACGTTGTCGGCTCCGAAGATTCGATCCCAGCCTCTTGATGAGAGAGTTTTGATGTGTTCGGTTCAAACTTTTAGAAGGCAGATGATTTTGCAGATAAGACATTACCCAAAGATTTTGCTCTCATGTTGTGAGGACTTCAGATTTGGTTCTAAGTTTTCCATATATACAAGCTCCTATAGTTAATTTTCTCTTCTGTAATGGGAGAAAATTTTCGACTATGGTAGTCATTAAGTCGTTAATGTTTAGCATATAGTAGCATCATTTTATATTTAAGATTATGTAATTCGTAATCTTAAACTTAATGCGGGTGGTAGGGGAAATGATGACTAGCTATTTAGTTAGAGGAGATAGTTGGCCCAACTTGATCGAAAATTTTGTTAGTAGACATGGGTTTATTTGTTCAAAGGGATTTTGTAAATTTGGGATGAGTGTTTGTTTAAGGGGACAATTTTGAGTCAATTTTTGCTAATAAAGGGCTTTTTGCTTTATCAATTGCATTCTATGATTTGCAACTTAAGAGAGCTAAGCCATTGAGGAACTTGCGGGCTAAGATGTGACCATAATTTGGAATCATGGCTCAGTACGTGATCGTAATTTAGTGGAGGCATTAATAGGCCAAACCATTCGATTAGAAGACCATAGTCTTAACCATAATTTAGTAGGGCCATTGAGGGGCCAAATCATTTGGTGAGAGGACAAAATGTCATGTTTTTACTGGCTTGAGATCATTTGAGAACTATAATGACATATTTTGATATTACATCGACTCATTTGTGAGCTAGAGTTTTTTTAAATTATCACTCTTGACAAATGATTGCGGAGAGTAGATGAATTTTATTTTAAGTTTTTAATGATGAATTTTATTTTAATTAAAATTTTTAATGAAATCTCTTGATCATTTCAAAATTGATTGAAATTTTAATTTAGAATGATTTGATGTTAAAGTTTTTGAAAGTCTTTAATGTAATAAACCTCTTTAGTTGAAATTTATGATCAATACGATCATCATCAATGTAATTATGTTAATTGCATTTATTTATTTTATTAACTCTGTTAGGTTGGTGATAGAATAGTGGGTTCATAGTGTTTATTTAATTGTCACTTGAATTAATTTAGATATTCAACACATTATGAGTCCTATCAGCTCTATCTTCATTCATAGAGGATGAAGTCAATGGTTAAAATTTATGATTATGCTTTCTATTTTGAAACATAGGGAGTTTGTCATTTAATATGAGATTTTTTTTATTAGAGCCTTTGATGGCTGTATGTAAATGCAGAAATATTTTTTATTTTTTATGGCATGAGGATTTGACTTCCAAGTCATCTTGTCAACTCGCATCCTTATGAAAAGAAGAATCAGACTAATTAAACGGACTTAGAACTATATTTGATAGGCGAAGTGGCCTACTTATAAGCGTGTGCATGCATCATTTTAGGATTTGGATTTTAAAATGAGCACATCTATTTTTAATGTAAGTTTTAATTTATCAAATATTTTGTATGCTTTTGGGAGCAAGAGCAATTTGAGTTAGTTAAAATTCTAGCCCGTGCAACATTCTCAGATATTGAATTTAGGAGTTTAACACATGTGCCCATGTGTTTCGGGGCACATGTGGACGATTCAAGAATGATTGCATGCTTTTTGAGATGTTGAATTTTGAACTTTAGTTTTGTCTTGTAGTGCGTGCAAACAATCCATTCTCTTGTACCAACTTTGATTATATTATATTACGAGAATGGTCAACTTGGGGTTCGTGAAATTTTTATCTTTTAATCATTCACATTTTCTGAGCAACCTCCTATATGTGAGATCAGCTCAAGATGTGTGCCATTTGCAGTCTTTTTGATTGTATGCACATATCTCGATGCGACAAATTTAAGTATGAAATCACTTCGTAATGCATCTACATTGATTTTTCGAGCAATGTGCATATGTTTCGATGTGTAATGCATGCACAATTAATTTCATTTAAGAACTTTTGATTGTTTGCACGTATTTCGATGCAATTCTTTGAATGTCAAATTGCTTTATGATCTGGAGACGCTATAATCTTTTTAAGTCATTTGTACACATCCTAATGCAATAAATTTACACACAAAATTACCTTATGATGCGTGCAAGTTTAATCATTTGCGTTGTTAGTGCACTCTTCAACGTGATAAATTTGAGTACAAGTTTGTCACAAGATGCACACACATTTAGATCATTTAGGCTACTTGCTCATATTTCAGTGTGATGATTTTGAATGCAGGGTTGTCTCATAATGCACACAGCGTATTTTTAGAGCATTTTAGTTTATTTGCACATATTCCAATGCAAAGATTTCGATGTTTTAAATTGTCTACAAGCATTTTGGTGCAGTAAATTTGAGCACGAGCATGTCTCGTAATGGATGTACACTTCAATTCTTCTAGTTGCTTGTATAATATAGTGTAGTATGTAGTATAAATTTGAATGGAAAATCATTTGTATTGCCTGAAGCATGCATTTTTCTTATAAGCATTTAAGTTGAAATACCATTTTGTCTTTATGCCTTTGTTATTTAATAATGTTGGATCCATGGGAGATTCTCTTTTATAAACAAAAGGGTGGGAGTTCATCCTCAGCACCCTTCCATTTCTTTGTACTCTTACATAAGAGTTGAGAGTGTGTGAGTTTTGGGGCCTTGGAGATTATGTCCAAGTACTCAATAATAGGTATGTCCTTTATCTCTCATTTTTTTTTTCTTGTAGTTCATTTTGCATTTGACTTTATTTAGTATCTTCATTGTAGTGCTTAATCATCTTTCATTTATTTTAAGTCAATTTAACCATTGAGGAGCATTGCTTTTGTTTCATGAGTCCTTTTTAGTTCAAAATTCATTAGCTTTCCGGTGTCTCTCCTTTGTAGGGGTTGATCACAGGAGAGGCCTTCCCATTGCGTTTATAAAAGATGTGTATGATCGATATTTTGTGACATTGGGATTGAGGGGTTCTCACACCCACCGCATAAGCCTTATGGTACTTGCATGAGAGAAACACATACAATTTTCCTCGTTGCGTTGTAACAGTGAGCATGAGTATTTTATTTTATAATTTCTGCTATCACGTAGGAACAATGGGCATTTTCTATATTTTTCCTTCACATTGTGGCAGCTTTGCGATGTGATGATGAAATTTACGAGAGACAAATAATAGGGTTCATGAGCACAAATAGTGAGTAGGAGAGCAAGTAGGACATTGAGCAATCTGTTAACAAGCAAATGGGAGTGACGTGGTTGACTTCTAAGGCATGAGAGTGTTGTCATGGATGCTAGTAGCTAGCAAGTGTGGGTTGGTGGGCACATATGGACACGACAAGCTAGCGGTGAATGCACACATAATTGACAAGATAATTGAGGATTTAGAAATCATGATTTGTGGGATGATGATGTGCCATATGAGTAGCCGATTGCAATGACTGACAACAAAACCAAGGAGGCAAGATAGTTGGATCATAACATAGAATAATTGACTAAACATGATATTGGCACAAGTAATACTTATACTGATAAAAATGGGGGACATCTTGAACTGCATTAAGTGATGTGTGGTGGGTTTTATAGAGAGAAAGTGGGATGATTTAGAAGGGAGAGAAGGGAGATGAGGTATTATGAATAGATTGTAAGAATACATGGAAGAATTTTGAGATAGTAAGGCTAAATAAGGGTGCCAATTCTAGTTAATAGGTCAGCTTAGTTATGACTTGATCCAAAATTGCTTGATTCGGTCTTAATCCATTTATTATGTAAGTCAAAATGCCCGACCCAAACCCTATTCAACACAAAGTCGACACAATGACTCATTTATTACATGTTTCGTATAATTTTTTATATCAACATGACCTAGCTAACCCCATATTACTTGTTGAGGCAAAGGAGGGCTGTCATCTTCTTATTAAGGAGAGGATGCATTTTAGACTTGAAAATTAAATGGGTTATTTTTGAGTTGATTTTTGGTTTTTTGTTCAGCTTGATTCCGATTCAAAAGATTAATTAAGCTTATATTTTAGATTCACCCAACTAGTATATTAATAAGGTCAACTAGAACCCAATTTTTTGTTGGGTTATGTTGGGTCATTT
This sequence comes from Cymbidium sinense, assembly GCA_021442155.1. Lineage (NCBI taxonomy): Eukaryota > Viridiplantae > Streptophyta > Magnoliopsida > Asparagales > Orchidaceae > Cymbidium > Cymbidium sinense. Next base: position 62,229,339 of record CM038228.1, on the reverse strand, counting down.
ATTGATCTCTCTTAAATAAATATTAAGAGAGATTGGATAGAGTTGTTATGGTGAGCATACATTCGATGGACTGATCCTAGAAAGAAAGGGGTGGGAAGAATTGTGAGGTGTAGATTTATGATTCAATTGTTAAGGTAGAAAAGAATAGGAGAGAGAAAGCATCGGGAATAAAAATGTTACACCCCAAATGATCCTCTTTCTAAGTCAGTCTGATGTGTAACATAACAAGATGACTCAGTTAGATGCAACTTCTACCAACTCATTTCGACACGTACGGATTCGAGATCAATGGGTGAAAATTGAACCTCACTAAGTCATTACTAATAAATTCTTACATTTCGATTTCTTATAAGAATTTTTTCATATTTAAATCATATAACTAGGAAGCTTCAAAATTGAATTCCAACATAAATACATAACAACTAAAGTATCAAATCATAAATTATATGTACTCTAAAAAGTTTATACAATCTTCCAAAATTGTACACTGAAAGCTGTATAAGTCCAAAGGCTTGAATATAGAGAAATGAAAGCACCAAATCATAAATTATACATATCCCTAGAAGCCTTTTTAGTCTCGTAAAACTGTATACCAAAAACTGTATAAATCACAAAAATTTGTGGAATTCTCTCCCTTGTGTACTGGAATAGTGTGGAGCATACCTAGATAAAGAAGTGCACTCTGCCTTGTATTACATCACAATCTTGGATCCTTGAGTTAAATTGAAAAAATTATCCGGTAAAGCTAATCTAGTTGATGGTGAAATTAACTACTCCTTGAATACTTTGTCAAAGTCACCCACTTGATCTGTGTGATAGGCATCAATCCAAATTTTTCTCTGTGCTGAGTCTTTTACATCTCTCTACTTCACTTTCAGTGCAAATATATCAGTACTACTTTTCTATTCTCAGGACAAATCATACCATCCAATATCTTTCTAATTTTGAGCAGCCAATCTTTAACCACTGTAATATCACTAGTTCCTTTAAATGTTGGTGGTTTGAATGTCTAAAATATCCTCGTATGTCGATCCACCTCTGAACTTTATTCAGACCTAGGCCCACTGGTGGAAGATTTAATTGTATATCCATATGCACCTTATAAGCAAGGCATTTAGGAGAATAATCCAAGTCGGGATAACAAGAGCAAAATGATTTGCTTCAAGGGTAAATACTCGACCTACATAGGGCGAGCGCACAGGGAATTGAACTTATGCTAAGTGGCCAATGCTCAGCAGCTCACCTCAAGTCTGACAATTCGCTCATATGCGGGAGACTATATATCTAGAGCGCAGGTCGGACGAACCATCATGCTAAAGTTTGGGATCCATCAGTTAAGAGAACTCACCTTCTGGGGACGAGTCATTTACCTTATAAATTTAACGTTATTCATGAATGCTGATCATATGCAAAAACTTTCCTCCAAATTCTATAAAAGAGGAGGTTCTTTATGATGGTTGGGGGGGGTCTTTGTTGGGAGAATCTGTGTTATTCACTTAGATTTCTTAATGCAATGAAATCTCTTATACTTTTTTCTCTAATGTTCTATATGCCATAACCTTGTTTCTTAGACGTCTAAGTAGGTTTTGCCTCATTCACGGACAAAATTGGATTCAACAAACTATTTGTGAAATGAACTTAACAGCTCCCTACAATTTCTCTGATTGGGGCTCTTCATTTGTTCTAGCTATACTTCACTTATGTTAAAATTATTTCTTGCCTAGAGTCTGTAGTTGGTTTGGAAGACTAACCATTCAACTTTTTTGGCATTTCTTCAGACATATTTATTTGTAATAACATGAATTATTTGTTGGATACACATTTATCATATAATAAGAATATCATGCATGCAGGATTTTTTGAAACATTTGTGTTACTAACCTAGGTTTAATTGTTTTATAGCTTTGTATTGATCAATTAGATTTTCATTACATTCGTACTTCTTCTAAATCAAATCACACTTTTACTAATTACACTTCAACTTTTGCTCTGATATCACTTTTTGTCACTCTAAACTCCCCTTTTTCTAGGTTAGTCTGAGGTGTAATAGAATAGAACGTCTTACTTAGACGTAACTTCCACGAACTCATTTTGATATGTACTGATTCGGGACTAGTGAGTGAAAATTGAATCTCATTAAGTCATCATTAACAAATTCTTAAGTTTCGAATTCTTCTAATAATCTTTTAACATTTAAATTACATAACTAGGAAGTGTCTAAAATTGAATTCCAACATAAATACAGAAAAATTAAAAGTACTAAATCATTAATTTAGATGTACCAAAAAAAGTCTTTTCAATCTCTCAAAATTATACATCACAAGCTGTACATGTTAAAAGGCCTGAATAACTATTACCTTCATATTTGTTTTTACTTGAAAGTCAACGTGTAATATCTCATAAGCTATTAGTAGCCAGTGAAATGAGTAGTGCTAAAGTAAATTTAATATATGTTAGAAGTAACGTGTATGTAAAAATTAAAATTTTCAGGAATGTAATAAGAAGTAAAACACACTGTCAAGTATAAGAATTGAATAGTAATTTATAAGAATGTGAAATGTAAATAATAAACAACAGATGTGAGTAATTCATTTTATGAAATCACATTCAGTTCTAAATCAAATTATTTTGTTTGATTGTCATTTATATTTGTATATGTTTGACTTTTATCATAACATGAGGGTTGTCACTTGGCCTGTTGGTCAATACTGTTGATAAGACTAGTCATATCTGCACTACATCTAACAACTCTCCTGAGACTAATCGATCTAAAATGCCAAGAGTCGAGAATTCTAAGATTACTTGTCAAAGGTTTATCTCGTTAGAATTTTTGTCTACCTGCACAAGTTATTGTGAAACAGCCTACCTATAGCAATTTCATGACATTTCTTACTTATAATATGCATTATTTTCATTTAATATTTAACAATACCAACACTGAATCGTTTATCAATATTCATAGTATTATTATATGCCATCAAGGAATCTGACTTCATTAGAATCGTAATAAATTAATAAAACATGATTTCTAGATTGCATAGATAATCAATATGATATGAATCTAAATGCAATATATAAAATAATCATAGGAACTAACAATAGTAGTGACAAACATCAACGCTAAAGAAATCTAAATTTAATTTAGCAGGTCTCACTTCGATATTTGGGCTAGTGTCATGACGTGCTCGCCATTTTCTTGAATGTACAACGTAGCATTGAATATTCTTTATTAATACATGAAATTCATAAATAAATTTAATTTAATACTTTCATAAGCCTGAATTATATTCTCAGTTGAATCTGACATCGCCATATTTAATTCTTTGCAATTAAATAGTCACACTATTTTAGTGATTTACTTATAACGTCCAACAATGTATGCCTGATGAAATTTACATGAACTTAATTAAATTATGATATTTGCACAAATGACAACTCATTTAATATATTTAACAAATCTTGATTTCATTATAAGACTTATACAACAACAACAACAACAACAAGAAGTCTTTATCCCACTATGTGGGGTCAGCTATATGAATGCTTCTTCATTGTGTCCTATTATGTTTCCAATTCTTATTTAATTCTAATAAACTAAGATAATTTTTATACATCTTAACTAAGCTTTTTTAGGTCTACCTCTATCTTTCTTAATATAAGGCAAATCTAATACATCTACTCTCCTAACTAGGTCATCGGACGGCCGACGCTTTGTGTGTCCAAAGCATTTAAGGTGTCTCTCTCTAATCTTATTTGCCACTAGAGCTACTCCAATCTTTTCTCGAACTCATTTCACATTTCATCTCTAAGAGTAAAGTCACTCATCCACCTAAGCATCCTCAGCTCTGCAATACTTAACTTAGTCTTATGCTTCTCTTTTATCGGCTAACATTCTGCACCATAAATCATTGCAGGTCTTACCACCATCTTATAAATTTTTTCGCTAAAGTCTAAGCGGTACTTTTCTATCACACAATATGCCATATGCATTTCTCCACTTCAACCATTCAACTTGAATTCTGCTAACAACATCTCCATCTATGCCACCGTCAATTTGAACAATAAAGCCTAGATATTTGAAACGTTTACTCTTTTTAATGACTTGATCACCCAATGTCACAACACCACCACTAGAACTTCTACAACTAAAATTAACTCCATATATTTAGTTTTAGATCTACTCAAACAAAAAAACTTTAGACTCTAAGGTTGACCTCCATAATTCAAGTTTCTCTTGGACTCCCTAGTCTTATCAACAAGAAGAATGTCATAAGCGAAAAGCATACACCAAGGTACATCTTCCTGTATATGCCTAGTAAGAACATCCATGACTAAAGCAAAAATATAAGGGCATAAAGCCAATCCTTGATGTAATCCAACTGAAATAGAAAAATATTTTTTTAATATTCTTATGTTTGGACACAAGCAAGAGCTCTAGTATACATATTTCTGATGACTTGAATATAATCATTATCAACTTTTTTTTTTTTTTCTAGAACTCTCTATTGCACTTCTCTTGGAACTTTATCATAAGCTTTCTCTAAATCAACAAATATCATATGTAGATCTTCTTTACTTTCTCTATACTTCTCCATCAAAGCTCTCATCAAATGTATACCATCCATAGTAACTCTATCCGTCATAAAGTTAAATTGATTTTGAGAAACTTTTGTATCACATCGTAACCTATGCTCAATTACTCTGTGCCCTAATTTTAATGTATAACACATTAACTTAATTCTTCTATAATTTGCACACTATTATGCATCAATTTTATTCTTAAATATAAGAATCAACAAACTCTTTCTACACTCATTTGATATTCTTTTAGTTTTTAAAATAACATATTAGAAAGATTTGTCAGCCAAGAAATTTCTTCATCTTCTAAACATTTTCGTATTTCTATTGGAGTATCATCAGGTCCTGCTATTTTTCTACACCTCATTTTATTTAAAGTTTTTCCAACTTCAAATTTACTAATACGACGATAAAAATAAAATTCCCTATTTTTGTTTAGGGTATTAAGGTTGCTAAAATCAATTGTATTCTCAGCTCATTCATTGAAAATTTTATCAAAATCACTTATCCACCTATTTTCAATGTCTTTTTTTTTAAAAAAAAAAACACTATTAAGTTTTATCATTAATGCACCTCACTTAAATAAGATCATTACTTCTCTTATCTCTTTCCTTGGCTAACTTATACATACATCTTTTTCCTTGTTTGGTATCAAATCTATTGTATAAACACTGCTTTTGCCGGGTCCCAAGTCCTGTATGTAAAAAGTGGAGGGTTTTGATATGCAATCGACAACCAGCATAAAATTTGTCAAAATAATCATTATAATACATATATATATCTTAAATTCAAATTGGTTTGATAATATCTCAATTCTACCCATAATATTCATATAATTATATAAAATTTATGCTACATCACCAAAATTTTCACTATTTTTATAATTCTCCCAAAATTCATATTTTGTTACAATATTAAGAATAAAAAGAAGAAAAGAATAAGTAAACACATAGGAATTATTATCTAATTGAGTAAAATAAAATACACGCACACATGCATACCCCGTTCTCGTGAGACTGGCTGGGGCGGAATGCACAGACATACATACCCTGTTCTCGTGAGACTGGCCGGGATGGAATGCAACAGGAAAATTAATAGAGGAAAAGGGAAATTGTTTTCTCTTTATATTATAAATGATTAATTATGTTTTAGCCTCTACAATCCTAACCCTGCACCTGCCCTCTAATCCAAATCAACTAATGCATGTCCGGAAGTGAATATTGAAATTTTGCTACAGGACATTAATCCTTGAACAGTAACATTTAAATGAAAACTTAGGAAAATTAATTAATGTATGAAATTTAATTTAAATTTAATTATATTATGATTTTTTATATATAATTTAATATATCAATATGAACAATGTTGCGAGTAAAATTTTATGAAAATGCGTATGATGATTTTTTGGGGGGTGTGAAAAAATGGTGTATATATATTAAAATGAGTTAAATTTACCTGTTTGGTGAAAATTTGGGTATTAAAAAAAAAAACTAAGGGAGAGAATATTCTAGAGTTTAGACTGTATATTAAAATGAGTTAAATTTACATATTTAATTCTTTTCAAAAAGGTTGAGACACATCAGTCTAAAGAGAAAGGCCACCCAATGTCACATATTGCTTGTATAGTACCAGTAAAAAAGAATTTTTTTTGCTGGGCTTAGACGTCATGACAAAACAGACCGCTGTTTGGGATAATAATCATGACAAGATGGATCATATTTCAGCAAATGGTTGCTGCAATAGTCGTCGAGGAGGGGGGAAAGAAGCCTCATTACTGTCCAACAGAATACTCTCCAGCAACAAATTAAGAAGGCATATGACCAAAATTTTTGGAAAAAGCTAGGTTGAGACACATCGGTCAAAAGAGAAAGAACACCCAATTTCACATATTGCTTGTATAGTACCAGTAAAAAAGAATTTTTTTGCGGGGCTTAGATGTCATTACAAAACAGACCACTGCTTGGGATAATAATCATGATAAGATGGATCATATTTCAGCAAATGGTTGCTGCAATAGCCATCCAGGAGGGGAAAGAAGCCTCATTACTGTCCAACAGAATACTCTCCAGCAACAAATTAAAAAGGCATATCCCCAAAATTTTTGGAAAAGCTAGTTTGACTTTTATTTTCTATCCATAAAATTTGAATTCAACAATTGCTAACACATGAACTATACAGAAGGAGGAACAACCCAACAATTCAACATAAGCTGAGTCAACATCAGAAACTAATAGATAGGTATCAACATCAGAAAATAATAGATGGGTATCAACAAAAGAAAGAAGATTGCAAAGCATTCTATCTCCCATTCATAAATTTTGTATAGCAGCAAGAGAAAAGTAAATGGAGTTGACACCAAAAGAGGTCCATACTTCGGTTACTGATAGCCATCCAGAATGGGGGTGGTCACAATCATGCCTAGTAGGAAAACAAGAGAGGAATTCAAAATCAAGAAAAAATTCTGATGCTCACTAAACTTCTTCTAATAGCATACTTTTAGTTTCATCACTCTGTAAATTTTGAAAAGTAGAGCGGAGATGGTAGCTATATAATATTTCATTTGTTCTATTACTTCTTTCTCGCCGGATATTGTAGAAAAGGGATCAAATTGTAATAAAGTAGTTGTTTTTGATAGTATCTGATATTCCTTCCAAATGATGGGCATAGGAAAATGCCTGGAGAAGTTTAGGCTTAAGAAAAAAGAAGTGGTCCAGAGCAATTGTGCTAAAGCGCAGACCTAAAATTTATTGCAACCAAAATATAGATGATTTTTTGTTTCATTTTTTTTTTTCATTTCGAAAATACAGATCACAATGATTTAAAGGATTCATGTCATGATTATTTTGACAAATTTTCATTTGTCGACTACCTACTAACCCTCCACTTTTGCAGGACTTGGGGAATGATGATAGTGTTAAACTAAATGGGTTGGTGAGAAGAGATTGATAGTTTAGGTTTTAAACTTGGTATTCGGTAAAAGTCAATAGAGAAATGGTGTAGGTGTGATTATAGATAAAAGTTTGAAGGATAATGTTATAAGTATTAATATATGTGGAGATAGAATTATAAACTTTAAAGATTATGTCTTAAGATTTTGATGTTATAAGTGCTCCTCAAGTAGGTTTGGAGGTTAAGCGGAAAGAAAAATTTGGAATGAATTAGAGGATTAATCTGACAGATACTCTTGAAGAAAAAGTATTTATTGGAGGATTTAAATGGACATGTTGGTAGAGTAGTAGAAGATTTTAAAGTATTCAATGGTGGTTATGGATTTGGGTATGAAGAAGGTAAAGGTATATTAGATTTTCTTTAACATGATTTTAGTTCTTTATCTTTTAAGAAAAGAGATGAACATATTATTACTTATAAAATGGATCTAAGTAAAATCTGATTGATTATTTTAAATAGAAAAATGATCGTTTAAATTGTAAAGATTCATAAGTGAAAATTTTAAGTCACTATTAGTTTTAGATTTTAAGATGAAAGATTGTAAGAAAAAATAAACTAAATTATTGTCAGGATTAGATGGGGGCACTTAAGAAACAAATAAAAAATATTTTAAGAAGAAATTCAAGATATTAGAATTTGGGGTGTTCATAAAGAAATAGTTATGTGGGAAAAAAAAAATTCGAAGAAAGTTCTTAAAGATGTCTTGGAGAATCAAAAGGAAAAGTTTTTTAATAAGAATAGTTGGTGGTGGAGTCGAGTGGAAAGAAGATAAAAGCGTTGTTATAAAACTTGGTTTAGAGGTAAAATTGGAGAATTGGGAAAGATATAAAAATTGGCGTGTAGAGATTAAAGCGATATATGATCAAAAATTTAAATTTTAGTGATTTCTGATAGATTAGATCAGAAGGTGAAAGATGCATGTATAAGTTAGCCAACAAAAGAGATAGGAGAAGTAAAGACATAGTTCAAGTGAGGGGTATTAAGGATGAAAATAATAAAGTGCTTTTCTTAGAAAAAGATATTGAAAATAGGTGGATGAGATATTTTGATAAACTTTTCAATGAAGGATCTGAAAGTACGATTGATTTTAGCAACCTTAATACCCTAAACAAAAATAGAGAATTTCATTTCTATCGTCGTATTAGTAAATCTGAAGTTAGTGAAGCTTTAAAGAAAATGAAATGTGGAAAAGCAGTAGGACCGGATAATATTCCAATAGATGTGTGGAAATGTTTAGGAGATCAAGGAATTTCTTGGCTTACAAATCTTTTTAATGTTATTTTAAAGACTAAAAGATGATGAGTGGAGAAAGAGTCTATTGGTTCCTATATTTAAGAATAAAGGTGATGCACAAGAGTGCAAATTATAGAGGAATTAAGTTAATGTGCCATACATTAAAATTATGGGAGAGAGTAATTGAGCATAGGTTACAATGTGATACAGAAGTTTCTCACAATCAGTTTGGTTTCATGCCAGGTAGATCTACTATGGATGCTATACATTTGTTAAGAGGTTTAATAGAGAAGCATAGAGAAAGTAAGAAGGATCTACATATGATATTTATTGATTTAGAGAAAGCTTATGATAAAGTCTCAAGAGATGTTCTTTGGAGAGTTCTAGAACAGAAAGGAGTTAATATTGGTTATATTCAAGTCATTAAGGATATGTATACTAGAGTTGTTACTTGTGTCCAAACACAAGGAGGATTGACAAAATATTTTCCTATTTCAGTTGGATTACATCAAGGATCAACATTAAGCCCTTATCTTTTTACTTTAGTTATGGATGTTCTTAGAGGCATTTACAAGAAGATGTACCTTGGTGTATGCTTTTGTGATGACATTCTTCTTGTTGATAAGACTAGAGAGGGAGTCCAACAGAAACTTGAATTATGGAGGTCAACTTTAGAGTCTAAAGGTTTTCGTTTTAAGTAGATCTAAAACTGAATATATGGAGTGTAATTTTAGTTGTAGAAGTTTTAGTGATAGTGTTGTGACTTTAGGTGATCAAGTCATTAATAAGAGTGAGATTGAGATATTTAGGCTCTATTGTTCAAAATGATGGTGAAATAGATGGAGATGTTATTAGTAGAATTCAAGTTGGATGGTTGAAGTGGAGGAATGCATCCGCCTATTATGTGATAGAAAAGTTCCACTTAAACTTAAGGGAAAAATTTTATAAGATGGTGGTAAGACCCAATGACTTATGGTGTAATGTTGGCCAATAAAAGAGAAGCATAAGACTGCTAAGTGATGAGGATGCTTAGGTGGATGAGTGGCTTTACTCGAGAGATAGAATGCAAAATGAGTATGTTAAAAAAGTTGGAGTAGCTCCAGTAGATAAGATTAGGGAGAGTCGCCTTGGTAATGGTTTGGCCACCGTAGATGACCCGATTAGGAGAGTAGATGCATTTAAGACAGATTGGTTAAAAAAAATGATCTTAGTACTTGAATTAGATGAGAATTTGACACATAACAGACAATGACTAAGGATTCATGTAAATAACCCCACCTAGTGGGATTAAGGCTTGTTGTTGTTGTTGAAAATACAGATCACATTAATGTAGATATTTCAAGCTTGAGGGTTACCTGTTTTTAGCCCATCCATCTTGCGAAGCCATGCATAAGAAGAGAATCTACTAGCATAGCGTTTATGTTAAATATAAGAACAATGGTTAAAGTTAACCTTGCGTAGTAGCTTTCCAAACAATCCTTGAAGGTCGATTAAAAAATATTATTTCACTCAACACCATCATTCTCCTCACTAGGAAAAGGAATGGTATATATAGTGCCTTTAATTATAGGGTTAGTAATATTAGGAAGCTCCCACCTGTTATGGTTAATGATGACACTTAAGAGGAGAGTTAGTGAGGGGAATGTCTGAGAGAATTTAAAGGTTATGTAAATCTACGATTGATTTTTTTTAATCTAGGAGTTCTGGAATAAGAGGGCGTGGCTGCCATCTCCAATTGAAGATGAACATATTTAGTCTTTAATATAAAGACTGTCTGTCACTACAAGCTTTTTCCAAAAGGACTGGTGAGAAAGGCTAGGAGTACCAAGCAGGTACCAAGATGCCAAATGCATCTTTTTAGCGTTAATATTACAATCACAAAGAAATATAGTATAACATGTGGTAATAAGTTTAGAGTTTACTTTAGGAGTGTTTTCAGATATAGGCCAAGAAACAAGAGTAATCTAAATGGAGAATTTCAGCAGCTGAAGTCTTCTAATCATCTAGCATTCGGTATATCCTTTGAAGAAAAGGTTGGAAATCAGTGAAATAAACTATTTATGTGAGATAGGAATTCTGAGGTGGATCAGGTTGGAGTTAATGGAATATCCGTATAAGTGTTGAGAGTACCAGCATCAAAGACCTCATGAGAAAAAAAATTATCAAGCTTTTTTTGCATGGTTTATATAGAGCTCAGCTGCAACTCCAAAGGATTGGAGGATGTTATTAAGAAAGTTGATGTTGTTAGGAGAAGCCTTCCCAAACATCAGAACATCATCAGCATATAATAAATAAGAGAAGTGCTTGTTATCAGGACAATACCAGAATATTCCCCATAAGCTATCTTACTCTGAAAAATATTTGATAGAGCATCCATAACTGGATAAAAGAGGTATGGGGATAAGGGACATCTTTGCCTGAGTTCAGATATTGAGCTAAATAACCCTTTCAAAAAATTGTAAATGCAAATATAATAGTGAACATCCTCAATGCAAGCTTTTGTCAAGTTGATCATTCTGAGGAGGTGAAATTCATGATTGATTGTGTTAAGCCTTTTTTTTATATCTACTTGTGCATATAAATGATGATTAAAATTTTGATAAAATTTCATTGGCCATAATTTTGAATAAAATTCGCTTTAGATGTGAGGCATGGTAACCTGTTAAGTATTTTAGCAATAAGTTTTTAAAAGGTTTTGCAAAGGGAGACAGTTTTGTGATAAAAAATAGTGCTGGAATGGAAATTTCTTGGAATGAGGGTAATTCTAGTGGTCTTTGCATTTCTAGGAAGTATATTTTGTAATGGAAGAACTTGGCAGCAGAACATATGTTTCAGTACTAAGAACATCCCAAGCATTAGAATAGAATTCAAATGCAAAATCATCTGGGCTACTGGCATACTTTTTTGTTGCAGATAAAATTACGTTTTTAATTTCATTAGTAGAAGATGAAGTGAGATCAGCTAGGTGTGGTAGAATTGCACATGTCGTGGGCTCCTCTTCTATGAAGTTTGCTATTAGAGGTGAAGAGATTTTGAAAGTGCTGTATGAATACAGAAGCTATAGCAGGGTGAGAAGAGAAAATCCTGTCTGAAATAGAGATTTCTTTTATATGATTATGGTTTTTCTTCCTTAGATTTTGCCGACCAAGAAATGGAGACTATCTTCACCATTTGTAAGTCATCTAGTTTTTGCTTTTGAATTATCCAAGAATCCATAAGGCTCTAATATAGATTAGAGAGTTTGCCATTAATGTCTTTAGATTTTAAGTTGATGGAATGGTCTTGAGCTGAACTTTTAATTTTTGGTAAGGATGAATATTTTCCTTCTCCAAGGCAGAGATAGAGTTAGACAAATACGTTGCAGATTACCAATGTTGTGATTTTAAAGCTTTCTTGAAAAGTTTTAGCTTTTGACATTAGATGTAGATAGGTTTCCCATGGATATAATCAGACCATGATGAAGAAAAAAAGTCTTCTATAACTAGTATGGGATGTTCAATAATTTGAATATAAACTTGTGATTATAAACAGTATGAATAACGATAGGGGAATCATCTAATACCTTGTGGCTTGCACTTTATAAATGTATGAAGGAAACATCTCCAACCAATCCAATATTTACCAACACCCTAGCAAGTTTGATTTGATAGGGTTATCAATTGTTATGACAAAAAAACTAAGTTATGTATTTAAATATTTAATAATATTTTAATAATATAATTAAGTGATTACATACATATACAGTTCAACTAATTTAAAAAAAGATAATAATTCCAAATGCATATATTAAGAATACCTTCTTGAAAATATTCTTCAAATTTAAATAATTGAAAGAATCATCCGGTTAATTAAAACTGACTAAAAAATTAGTCATTCCAACCGCCTTTCCATACCATTTTAACCCAGTTTTTTTGTTAGTTTAGGTTTATCACTTGACTGCTCCGGTAAAATAGATTTCCAGTTTCAGTCCTTTTGATAGTTTGACCAGCCAGTCTTGTTTGATTTCTAAAATTATGAGCAGTCGGTCACATGATCATTTCCATCTCTTCTTAGGATTCTAGGTAAGTTCTGATCATTATTACAATGGTTTAATGTTTGGGTCAAAAGATATTTTGAAGAAAATAGGTGTTCGTCTGACCTTTTTTTCTTTAATTTTAGCTAACTGCAAACCTTTAATCTTTTTGTTTTCTCTATGTTTTATTTAGTTTTAGGGAAATGTAAAGTTTGTCAATTTTTTCTTTCTAATGCATTTGAGGTTTTTTCAGGCCGGAGTTCCATCAAGGTGCTGCAGTGTCTTTCAAGCAAGTTTCGGGGTGAGTACTCAGATACAGTTTTGGTTTTTTATATTCATTATTTGTTTAATGTATTTATGCATGCGCAGGCCCACTGAGGTATAAATTTATAACCTACTGTCCCACTTATATTTAAGTAAATGAAAAGATTTCACAGTCACACTCAATATAAGTGTATTGAATTTAAGGTTGATTCATTATAGCCTGATTTTAGGAGCTTGATCTTGCTTATGGAATTTCTGTGTGAATTGAAAATTGCATATACTAGTTGATTTTGTTTGGTGTTTTTAAGCCGAATAAGTTTGGGCAGATTCAATTTTTTTAATACATAATGTCATTTAACCATCTAATTACTTAAAAGATTGATATTAAATTATAGTTTATAATATATTTTTTTAAATTTTTATTTATTTTAAATTAAATAGAATGGAGGTTAGCTAAATGGATTGGGGAGAAGACAAAGGAGATTGATAGTTTAGATTTACCAAAAATGATATAGGTGTAATTATAAATAATTGTTTGAAAGATAATGTTATAAAAATTAATAGAATTGGAGGTAGAATTATGGCTTTAAAGATTATTGTTAATGCTAGGATTATTAATATTATAAGAGCTTATGTCTCAAGTAAGTTTGGATGTATGCTTAAAAGAAAAATTCTTGAACGATCTAAAAGAATTAATACAAAAGATCTTTTAAAGAAAGTATTTATTAGAGAGGAATTAAATGGATATGTTGGTAGACTAGTAGAAGATTTTAAAAATATTCATAGTGACTATGAGTATGTAGTGACTAATGAAGAAGATAAGATTATATTGGATTTAATTTTAGCTTATGATTTTATAATTGTTAATACTTTATTTTAAAAAATAGATGAGCATATTATCACTAATAACAATGGATTTGGTAAAATGTAGATTAAATATTTTCTTATAAGAAAAATAAATCATTTACATTGTAAAAATTATAAGGTTATTCCGGTTGAAAGTTTAAGCACACAATATTAACTATTATTTTTGGATTTTAAGATAAACTGTTAGAAGATAAAAAATAATTGAAAGCATTGCCTTAAAGATCAAATGGTAGTGTTTAAAGAATGCTACTAAAAATATTTTTAAGAGTAAATTACAAGATCTTATGGTAGTGTTTAAATAATGCTAATAAAAATATTTTTAAGAGTAAACTATAAGATTTTAGTATTTGAGATATTCATGAGAAAATTAATGTTATGTGAGAAAAAACAGTAAGTGATATTAAACAAGCTGTAAAAAATATGCTTGAAAAATTAAAAAAAAATTTCTATTAATAAAAATAATTAGTGGTGGAGTTTAAATATGTAGAAAAGTTAACAAATAAAAAACTTTGTTATAAAAATTAGTTTAGGTGTAAAAGTTCAGAGAATTAGGAAAGATATAGAGTGACTCGTAGGGATTCTAAGAAAATAATATATGATGCAAAGAATTTAACATGTAGTGATTTATCTCCATGTTTAAAATTATGCTTTTAGGTATTGAGATATTTTTGTCTGTGAGGTGAGGTGTAAGCTTCAAGGCATAAGCCTCACAATAAAAAAATTGCGTAAATTACAAATGATCAAATAAAGCCATATATAAGTCAAACTTTAATACTCTAATATGATATTATGAAATCATGATGCATATAATATTAAAAAAATATAAATTCAACACACAACTTAAAATGAGAATGTTTGCAATAATATTCTCCTTCAGTCATCTATAATGAAGATCATATTAAAGCAACAATACAAATATATGTGAATTTAGAAATCTCCATCACTCTTATCACTTGATGGATCTTCATTTGAATCATCATTATAATGAATTGTCTTCTTGCTTGCCTTATCCTCAGTAGTATTAATGTTTTCGGAATCTTTCTCCTCATCTTCAATTTCTATCATCCTTTTTTCCTAACGAAGAAAAATTAATAACAATAATAATTGTGTTTTGTAAGAAAAAAGTTATTGAAAGCTATATCACAACTTTTGAATATCTTTTTAATTATTTTTTTGTTGTAATCTATTAGGCTTACTAGTAGTGGCTCTCTCTTTCTTCCTATCAAAATAGTCAACATTGAGATCTTTTCTTATAAATCAACTGAAATACCTTCACAAGCATCATCAACTAGTCATTTATCATCTAATGGCACATCATTGCATAATAAAGGGTCTTCATTGGTGTCTAGAAGGCCCTCTCTTCAAATATTTTTTCTTTAACTTTTTGTTATATACAATAAATACCAAATAGTTCATCCTTAAATTTTTTAGTTTTTTTTTTTTCGTATGCATTTGATTGTATGTACTTTAATTTCATTTACAACTAGATTATGAACAAGTTAGCCCAAGTACTCTCATAGCGAATCGCTATGATTCGGAGGAACATCACTAAATTAAATCCACCATTCAATTGTTATTCAAAAGAAATAAAATTAGAAATTAGGCAACAGATAATAACATAATATTTTATCCAGTTTAAAATTATAACTTAAGAAAGTTTAAAAATCACCTAGAGATCATTTTACAGTGGAATTTTTAGCTTGTTGCAATTCAAATAAAACTTTCTTATTTCTAAAAGCAACAGACTGTATATCTATTTTTGCCCTCTCAGTTGCAACTTCTATCAACCTATTCATGTAGTGGTATAAACCAATTTGATCTCAGGGTCAATTGATTTATTCTTCGCTTATTGAAATTGGGAATTCAAATAATATCCAATGACATGTAAATGACGATGAATTAAAGCCCCACTTTTCATCAATGATCTTCCAAATTTTCTTGTAACTTGATTTCTCTCTTAAATTTTGTACAATCATTTCCTTAACCTCATTCATAGTGTTATGCCCATGGCTAGCTTCTTTTTTGCATCTACTAGCTTTAGTACTTAGATTAAAGATTTAGTTGTCATGATAGTATAACGCACACTTATCTAAAATCTTTTATTCAATATATTTTTTCTTATTTCTTTTCCTTCAAGCTTATTGGCCCAAACACTACCCAACCATTGAGTGGAGGTGAACATAGGGATACCTTGCATCCAAAATGCTCTGCAAAGTCAATTAGGTTGTGATAAATTTAATGGTAGTAGGTCGTAGGAGTTCATTCTTTGTGAACTTGCTCAATAATGCAAGCACCACGCACCTAACTCTAATTATTGATAAATTTATTAATCTTCTTTGCCTTGATTAGAGTATTCTTATGTTGAGGCAAGTCATCAAGTCTCTAAAACATAAAATCTTTACAATGCATTGCACATGGTGTTCAATACATGTGATTCCTTATCTCAATCTAATGGTAGTAGGTCATAGGAGTTCATTCTTTGTGAACTTGTTCATTAATGCAAGCACCACACACCCAACTCTAATTATTGATAAATTTACTAATCTTCTTTGTCTTGATTAGGGTATTCTTATGTTGAGGCAAGTCACCAAGTCTCTCAAGCATAAAATCTATACAATGCATTGCACATGGTGTTCAATATATGTGATTCCTCTTCTCCATCAATTTATTACTAGTAGCTTTGTAAGCACTAATATTATCAGTGATAACTTGCACAATTAAGTGCTATCCAATCTTTTTAATTACTCCATTCAAAATACCAAAAAGATAGTTTGCATCTTTCATCTTATCTGATGTATCGATGGACTTCAAGAAGATTATATTATATAGGTTTTTTACTAAGATATTAATCAAACTTTTGTTCTTGTCTGACCATCCATCAAACATGATGGTAACACTTGCCAAAGCTCATATTCTCTTAACCTTCTCAATACTTTTTTCAGTGTTAGTCAACTCTTCCTTCAATGTCCAAGTCCTCAACTCATGCATAGTAGGATGTTTAGTCCCTCAACCATGAGATCCAATAAAATGGCCATATTGATTTAAGCTGAAGATGTCGCCACGTGGAATGGAATGACATTTTTAAAGAAAAATTTTCTATTATCCATACAAATATGTCTCCTTGCCTCCCTTGCATGTTAAGGAGAAACATGATGGGTTACCTTCACTCCATCTTTGTCATATATCACATTCACCATATGCTAATCCAGTGGCTCTCGTGCACCTCTACTAGACTGTGAGGGCAATGACGATGAATAATTCTTGGCACTATGCTCACTACCAAAATATGAGCTTACATCCATCCTATCATCAAATTGTTATTGTGCCAAGTGCTTTATCAATGTTGCCTTCTTCATATAAGCATAAGCATGAATTTCTTCTTTAGCTCCTTTGAAACCTTTGCACAAAGTGCAACATTTTTGTGACATCCGGATAAATTTTCTTTTATTGTAGGCGCACCCCCCTAACAACCTTATCATAATAATTGCATTTCAAATATACGTAACTCTTTCATTGCCTTCAATATCAACTTCACACTATACTTCCCTGTTGGGTTCTTCCTATGCCCACTTATGCTATTCCCCTTTCCTCTAACCTTTTTAACAAAGATTTCTCAGCTTCTTTGATGTCTGGCTTATATGCTTTTTTTTCATCAGGTCTTTTTCTTTAGCCATTTTAAGGACTCTATGGACCTTAGCATCTTGAGTCTCAGGCTTTTTTTATCAGGTTTTAGTTGTTGGGCTTAGAATGATTTCTTTATTTCACAATTAGGGCTATTTCTTTTCACCAATTTTAAATTCTCAAATTTATTTTGAATGGGCAAGACTTACTTTTGGCTGTGGAATAAGTTGCATAATTGGTTATTCAGGCAGTTGCTGCTGAGTTTGCAACTCTGTGTTTCTTTTGCTTTTATCAGCTTTCCTCCATATGAGAAAACTTTAGCATCGTGCCTCCTTGGTGCAAATGGCTTAGATGGTAGGATAGTAGTGTTCTTTTCACTAAATTTTCTACCTGATGATGGTCCTCTTGATGGTCCTCTTGATGGTCGGCTTTAGAATGGGCCTAATATTTTAAATATAAAGTATTTCTTTTAGAAACCTTTGCAACATTAGGATTTTAAGTGAACTTTGCCTATTGCATGGACTAGTGTGACATGTAGATGCTTCAACAGATTCAGACGTCTAAGTGTTATCTCGAGTAAGTGTTTTGTGATCGGGTGTGTCAATAGTTGTAGCAACAGTAGTTGGGAAATCTACACTTTTAAATTAGATGTTAGCTCTAGCATTTTCAGTATTAAGGCATTACCTAGGCAAATGTTGGCACCTCATCCAAACTTCATACTGAAAAAACTGCTCTGAAGATCCATTCTTACGTAAATGAAAGATGGGGTTATTAATTAACAATGAATATGTCGTCTCATACTTTTGAAACGTAAAAGTACAACATAACAAAATAATATAACAAAATAACAGAGTTTATATAAAGGCTTCAATAATCTAGAACCATGCTCAAGAGACACTTAAGTTTATTAATAATTTCATTTTATTTGTGATCAAAAATTGAATTTTATTAGATTTTATTTGCACAATTGCTTGGATACAACCAGTTAGTGAGCTCTGAAAATTTGTGTATGATCTTTTGTTGAGAGAGTTATAGTTGGTTTGGGTCAAACTTTCGTTAAGGCATATTAAATTACATATAAGGCACTACTTAGAGATTTCATCTCCATTTCTGTGGGGCTTTAAATTTGGTTCCAAGCTTTTCATAGGCGTAAGTACCTATGGTTAATTAACACTCACAGTGATAAGAGAGAACTTTCAATTAAGGCTGGTTGTCAGGTTGTTGAAAACTTAATGTATACTAGCAATAATTTGGTTATTGAGATTATGAAATTCATTGCCTTTAGCTTAAAGTTAATGGTGAGGGAAATGATGAAAAACCCAATTAAGATCTCATTGTTTTGTCATCTTGGACTATTATGACTCTGTAGTTTACTTGGGTAGGGAAGTAGTTGACTTAACATGATTGAATGCTATTTATTAGCAGTCATAGATTGCTTTGTTCAAGTGGACCTTATAGTCTTGAGAACTTGAGATGGATGTTGGTTTAAGTGGATAATTTTAAACTGATTTTAGCTAATATATGGCTTTGTGTCTTATCAAATATATCTTATGATTCATAATTTAAGAGAATAAGCCATTGGAGAATTTACGGGTCGTTGTCATAATCGTAATATAGTGGGGTTATTTAGGGGCAAAATCACTTAATTAGAGGGCCTTGATCATGACCGCATTTTAATGCGACTATTGAGGTGCTAAACTACTAGATCACAAGACAATGTCATGTTCTTACTAGCTTGAGATTATTTAGAGTGGCTATAGTGACATGTTTGATGTGACATTGGAGTTTTCTTCACCCTCGATAAATAGTTGTGGAGGGTGGATGAACTTTCGCTCATTATTCTAATATTTTAATAATTTATAATATTTTGAGGATTTAATATTTTATTTAGGTTTAAATTCAAGATATCTTGATTTGAAATTTAGAAAAGATCATGATGATAATAACCACCTCTGATTGATTTTCAGCCAACATAGCTATTATTGTGGTGTTCAGACTTATCAACTGTGCTTTTTTGCTCTCAGAGGATCAAATTTATAATTCACTTGTAGTTTAAAATTCATTTAAAGATTTGCCACATTATAGACCTTATCAACTCTATGTTGAGCTTAGAGAATCTGGTCTATGGTAAGAATTTGTGATTATGTTTTCAAGCTTGAAATTGAGTGTGTAATTTTAAATAAATAATTTTTTGATTAAGACATTTGATGGTCATCTATAAATATATATAAATTATCTTTTGTGGTGTGAATGCTTAGCTTTCAATAAGTCTTGTTAGCTTATGCCTTTATGAGGAGAATTAGACTAGTTAAATTAGGATTTAGGATTCTGCCATATAGAGAAATGGACTGCTCGAAGCATGCACATATATCAATTTTAGAATTGGAGTTTTAAAAAGACATTTTCAAAACAATTGTTGATTTATCAAAGTGTTTGCACTCTTTCTAGAGCATATGTAATTTGAGTCATTTATATTTTAAACTTATGCAACATATTTAGATACTATGTTTGAACATTTGTCATATGTAAGGGAACATTTGAGTATTTCAAATTTATTGCACAATTCTTGTCGCCCTTACATTATGCATTTGCATGAATTTTAGTGCAAATATATAATGTTTTGCACACTTTACGAAGTAGGTGTAATTTGAGTGAATTATTGTTTTTAGCTTAGACAACATTCTCACACTATATTTGAACATTTGGCATGTGTTGGGGTACATGCATCTACATTTTTTGTGATGTGCATGCATCACAATACACTTGGACAACACATGCATGATTTTTGATGCATTTACATAATGTATTTGTGCAATATTTAATGCATTTGCATGATAGAGTTGTATAATATTCAATGCATCTTTGAAAAAGTTATCTCATGAGGCATGCACATGACTTAATAGTATTTATATTTTATTATTTGCTTGAGATTTTATTATTAAGGGTGAGTGCAAATATTGCGTTTTATGATCATTGAAGCGTGCCTTTTGTCTGGTTGCATGGGTGTGTTGTAGATTTTGGTGGCATAAGGCATTCTAGATTCTCGTTGTGATTAAAAGCTAATGTATCATTACTTACATTTAGCATATAATTTATTTTATTTTTCAATAATTTTTTGGCTTGTTCTCATTAACGAGCTTTTGAATATTTATAATTTGTTATGCTCTTTACTTTCTCTCACTTGTAGATGAGTATATCTCTTTCAAGTTTGGTTGTGTGAATTTTGATTTTTTTTTAATTTTTATAATTAAAAAATATAATACTACCTGATTGTTCATCAGAAAGGTTATGTTTAATGTGCATGGGTGAACATAAAATTCTTGTTCATCCTCATTAACATATCATTAAATTCTTTGTAAGTCTTATTCAAATTCTTTCAATTTTATTCAATCTATTCATTGTAAGTTTTAACACAATCTAATTATTGATGAAGGAATTTGTAAATGCTTATTTGCAAGCTATTTTGGTCCTATAAGCTAAGTCAAGGTCAATTTTGTGAGTCTATCTATTTCAAGACTTTATAACTTTATACTCAATTTGATATTGATTTAATTTTTTAATTTGGACTTAAAAATCTCTTTTATATTGTTTTATTTATGTCCCTCATTACTATATCATTTGATAGTATTTTGGTAGCCTTCTGGCATCTTTTCTATGTAGTGGGGTTGCATTGGAGCACTATGTCTAGAAAGACATGTATGAGCAATGTAAACATCATAAGCTGGTTTATTATCCCACTGTGCTAAAAAAGATGCATATGGGTTTTCATGCCTATACAAAAAATATATTTTTTCCCAAAGATATGCATGGGTATTTAATTTTGTTAATTAGAGTCCTTCCTATCATGTCAAGGCGTATATAGAGGTAGTCACCTATATAAAAAAACATGTAATCATAAGATTTTTCCATCATGTCAAAAAAGATGCTTGCAAGTACTTAATTTTGTTAATTTTTTATTATTTTTTTATTTTGCAGTATATACCTTACGCAAGGCAATGTTGGCAAATTTGTGAGATGATGAAATCGATGAACTTCAGTTGGATGAAAATTAAAATTTTTATGTCATCTATTTCTAGAGAGAGAAAGTAAGGTAAATCTTTTTTTATAGAGAGAGAAAGGATGAAAGATGATGAAGGGTATTGGGGAAGCTACTTGAATGAAGAGGAGGAAGAGATATAGAAAGAGAATCCTCTTTTTTAAAGAGGACTTTTCTTTCTCTTCTATTTTTTTTCTCAAACTTATCAGTCTGTGTAAAGGGAGAAGGAGAGGGTGAGAGAGAGATGAGAGTGGTGGGGAAACGAGGCTTGCAAGTTGGGGTTGAGATGTGTGCAGGCTGGAGCATGTGTGGGTTGGACGGCATGTGAGAGGCGTTCACGAGCTATCTAGTAGTGGAAGTGGAACTGCAAGCATAATAGGCTAGAGTTTGGGTAGGAGCTAGGAGAGGATCGGGAGAAGGCTTCTGGAGCTAAGTCCACACACACTTGGATTGTGAGAGACACTGGAGATCTGAGGAGGAGAGATGATCTATTGCAATAAGATTAAGCAGCAGATGTGGGATTATGAGTTCGACTAGGTTGTTGGGGGCTCTAGTTGAAGAAGAATGAACACGATATCTAGGGGAGGCGTTCGACTTGGTTTGTGCAATTGGAGGAAGGAGGATAACGGAGAGTGTGGTTTGGTTTTCTTATTTTATTATTTTATTATTTTATTATTTTTATTTTTATTACTTTTATTTTATTATTATTTTTATTTATTTATTATTATTTATTATTTTTTTTTTGGGAGAGTGGTTTGGTTGTGAACAAGGAGCGTATGCTTTTGTTGTGATTTTTGAGGGCTCGAGTAGCATGTAAATAATTGGGTGAGATAGGCTCAATTCGGTGCTAAATTTTAAGGAGCTATGGATAGTATAGTTATTTATTATTATTATTATTATTATAATACAGTAATAATAAATTAATAGGAAAATAATTAATGTAATTTAATTTAGTAGCTTATTTATTTTCTTATTTATCATTTTTTGTGCATCTTGAGTTATGCATTATTCTCTTACACGGAGAAATTTTCATGTGCAATGACACATGTAATATTAATATTTTTTTTGGATAATTTTGATGTGCTGGGCACATTATTATAGCTTGTTTTGCGAATGAAGGATGTCTGAGCAATTTTTATGGAAATCAAGATAAGTATGATTTGATTCGTATGATGTCACGTTTGTCGAATTGATGATAGAGGTTTTTTTTTTTTAAAGATTTTGATGTTTTGTATACACTGATGTAGTTTGTTCCACGAATATAAGAGGTTTGGGTGATTTTGATAGCATTTGAAGTAATTTGAGCCCAATTCGTGTGCGTCACATCCATCAACCATTGATTTCATTGTGCACAGTCAAATTGACTGCTATAGAATATTTTGATGTTTTGAATGCATCTGCATAGTCTATTTTGTGAATGAAAGTGTTTGGGCGGTTTCGGCGGCACTTGAAATAGTTAAGACTAGATACAAATGATGCTGGGTTTGTTACCTATCATTTTCATTGTGTTTCACTCAAATTGGGCATAGAAAATTCCTCTTAATAGGTTATGACATTTTGAAGGCTTTGATGTAGTTCATTTTGTGAACAGTCAATATTTGAATAGGGTCAAGCCCTTTTGACTTTGACCCATGTGTGCATTGTTCATCGATTCTGTTATATTTATTCGATTTGAATTACAAAATTGATGCGGAGGCTAACAATAACACAATTCAATATACACATACGTGCACATGAATAATATTTCATGCCAGCAATGTGGCCATCAATTCAGACTTTACTAGGCAGGCTCCTATGACTTGATCATTCAACTTTAAATATGTGTGGAGACCTGAATCATCATTAATATTGCGGACTTGTCATTATAAAAGAAAGTGCATGTCATTAGTTTGGGCTCTTATGCCTTTGGTTGAATAAACACGAGCTCGAGCTATCGAGCGGTCGCTCTGGCTTCTCAAGCATTCTTAGCAATTATTGGAGGCTCCTCCTTACTAGTGACTACTTAGCACTATCGAGTTGACATCAGATGAACCTCTCAATGGACGTTTGCGAGTTAAGTCCTCGAAGCTCTTATAGAGGTAACACTGCGATGTGTCATCCAAGCATTGACTATTGTAATGCTTACCACAGTTAGGGGAATTGAGCACCTCCCATCGGATTCCTCTTCTATTGTTGCTGTCGGATGTTTCTGCTGTCCATCTTCTTGTTCCTCTCTTGTTGGGGGTTTGCATCAGCTTGCTTACCATTTTTTATTCACGTCTCCGTCACCATAAGGTCCTTATAATTCTTGATATGAAGCTGCACTAGTTAATTGTAGGGTACCTTTATGGAAGAGATAACTCTTTTACTGGCTCCATGCCCACCATTTAATGTTCTAGTTTGAACTTCTTCTCATACTCTGCCACTTTTTAGCCGCGTTGGATAAAGTTGGGTCATTCAACATCATATACACATCAACAAATTTTCCCCTTGGTGAAATTGCTTGATCTATTTTGGAAATTAATGCTTCTTCAGGTTGTTGATATTTTTTGCTACCAAATGAACCTCCAAGGCCATCTTTTTGTTGGGTGAACCATCCATAATGCCAAAAGTGTCTCTAGTTGAGACAACTAATCTTCGGCTGAGGGCAATTTTTGTCATTTCAAGCTAAGAAATGCCGTAACGATCCTTTGCGGTGATAAGAGAGCCTACGTAGTGTTGAGCTTCCCCATGGAGTAGTGATAAGAATGCTATAATCCTCTGTACTTATGAGAGCCCTGGTGAATAGCAGCGAGGGAGCTGCTCAACCTCATCTATGCAGGATTTAATAATTTGAGGGACTAAATTATAAATTTAGAAAAAAATCAAGATTAAAATATTACACTTAAATAATTTAGTGAACATTTCGATCATTCACTCTTTTTTTTTTTAAACCTTCAACTTAAATAATGCATTTTGAGGCATTAAAATGATATGTTATACCCGCCTGCATATTATTTTTATGCATTGATTTCTAACTCATATATTTGACAGGTGGAATCGTGGAGGTGCTATGGGTCGTGGAGGTCGCAGCATGATGATCTTAAATTTATTAAAAGCATGTAATTAAATGTGAGGTCGCCACCAGGCAATTGAGAAAACAGCACAAGATTTAGACAAAGATCTGGAGACCTACCATGCCGAAGCCATGAATACATCATAATTGGTACCTTCACCATGCATGATCTGTCCTTGTGAAAGCTGTTTCTTTTTTATCAGTAAAAATATATGTTGCAGGAACCCATTTGGGAGCTCTGTTCTCTGGTATTCCTTTCCATGGTTTGGATTCCCCGCCCTCAAAAAATGAGAAAGGCAAACTCCTTCAGGAATTTCTTGTTTTATAGTTCAGTCTTGAACACTAGGATTGCCCTTTT
Source organism: Cymbidium sinense (assembly GCA_021442155.1). NCBI lineage: Eukaryota > Viridiplantae > Streptophyta > Magnoliopsida > Asparagales > Orchidaceae > Cymbidium > Cymbidium sinense. Next base: position 62,204,387 of record CM038228.1, on the reverse strand, counting down.
TTATTTATATATGCAGAAGTTGAACCTAGTAAAAATAGTCTTGGACTGAGTGAATGTGTTTCAAGCTTTTGATGTAAATGCAGCAAGATTAATCACTTTTAAATGAAACAGTTCATGTGGGTGAAATTATTGGGTCAGTAATTTAAATTTGATCTGGATAACCTTTCGGTACATTTACATACATACTGCATAATTTTTCTATATTTATATATTTATATATTTAACATTTAAACTTTAATATTTACATAATTAACATCTAAATCTTTAGTATTACATCAAAAATATCACTATCATTTTTTTTAATTAAAGTAGAATGCACATTTCTATGCATATGAGTTATATATATATATATATATATATATATATATATATATATATATATATATATATATATATATATATATATATATATATATATATATGAAACTTTAGATATGTAAATGTGTAAGAATTGTGCCATATGTATGTAAATTTTCTTAAATTATATAGCTATTAAATTTGCTTTAAGATAATGTAATATATATGTTGATTGATTAGACATATTGATTGATTAAATTTAAATAGGAATATCCCATCTCAAAATTTGTTTGTCCATATGCTTAAGCCGCTTCCACTGTTCTGCTCACCATTAAAAGTATTGCATTTATATTCTATTTTATGGTTGAATTGATGTAATATCCTTGAATGTATTTGAGCCTACAAGCAGCAAATTGTAGCTGCAGTTTTGTTGTCCAGCCAATAAATTATAGGTTTCTGAATCTGAATTGTTGTATAGAGTTCATTTGGTATCCTGTAAATGATTATTTTCTTCACATGTTTTGTGCGCACTTGAAATTATTATATTGTAGAAAGTTAAAACTCAATATGTTTAAGCATCTAAGTACTGAAGGGGATGTGCAATTATTGTTTTCAAAAACTGGAACATAATTTCATTAATCAAACTTGGAGAAGGATTTACATTATTTTTGTTTAATTAGTCTTTGTATTTGTGCAAAGGATTCATATCCCTCAATTATTAGGGTTGTTGTGCAGTGTACAATAATTTATCTGTCTAATCTCAGTCATTATATTCATGTTGGATGATCTAGATTGATAATGATAACTCTTTTGTTAACCAGATCAGTGATAATTGTATATGGTGCAGCTACTTGAATGAAATTTCATTTGTATTTTATGACTTAGTTTGGCCTGAATGGAATTTGAATACAGTAAAATTTGCATGAAAGCAAATTAGTTAAGATTATTTTGAAATTAGTTGGATTAAACTATCATTCCTGTTAAGGTTGGATTTGAATTATAGCTCTTGTTATTTTGAGGTTCAATTTAGATTAGTTAGAATAGCTGTAAATCAGCTTGATTAATATTTAGGCTTAAGTCAAATTAATTGGATTAAATGAATCATATTCTTATTGATTAGTTTGCACTAATAAAAAAAAACTACCTAATTCATATAATAAGTTAAAAGGGTTTGAATTCAAATTAAGGCAAGTTTCATGCTAGTAAAATTAGAATAAAATTCTTTTGACCCATATGATAAATGAGCCATATTTGAATTAAATATATTTTGATTGAGTAAACTTTAAATTATACTCAGACTATGAACAACAAAACAATAAAATAAAATTGCAGTTTTAAATAAAAACATCTAACTCATACAGACTGCAATTAAATTTTACTTTTTAAAAATTAATGACAGTGTTATTTTTAATGTAATATTAAAGATTTAAATGTTATTTATATAAATATGAAAATTTTGATGAGAATGGTGTGCTATGTATGTAACTGCCCCCCAAAAGAAAATATGATACAATTCAAAGAATGATGGGAGTTTAGAAACTAATAAACTACATACCATCAAAAATAGCTACTGGATTTCAATATCACCGATCTTCTTCTTCAGGACGAGGCTGCCAGACTCACTCTTAGTGAAGAGCTTCTCGACCAGCTCGTCCCAGCTAGCTCTCCCGCCGGACATGGAATCTATTTTGGAGGCAACCTCCTCCTGGTTTTCCGAACGCGGAGAGTTGGTAACTCCATTCTGGATCTCCAATGGCGCAGAGTCAGTCTCATCTTCTTCTGTGGGTTCTAATGGCGATATTGCATGAGGCACATTCAAGGTGACAGCTCTTTCTAATGCGCCCTTGTACTCCTTTTCTAGGGTTTGTTTCCTCTCCATCTTCTGCTGAACTGGAGCAGTTGTTTCATCACCTTCCTTTCTTAGCTGCAGCAGAGTCATGTTACATGAAGGTTCTTTTCAAACATGGACTGTTCTAATGTTAATATTGGCAACACTTAAAAGCAAATCCTAAACTCTTAGTCTAACAATGATGATAAAACTATTTTTATTACAAATCCCTCTCATAAATTGAAAGTTAGGAAACATTCAGTTTAATAATTCTAGAGCAACTTTAGTTTTGTCATCATTATTGGACTAAGAAATTAGGTTTTTCTTTCAAGTGTTACCTAGTTTAAGGAAGTATATTAGCTTAAATATGTTAGTGGATTAAAAAACAAACTGCATCATCATTAGTCTTGAAGCAAGACTTTGGAGTTAAATTTATGAATCATCTTTTCATTCCTTCTTGTGATAAATCCTCTCCAAGTCATTCCCTTCTAAAACAAATTGGTCATGCAATTTTGGAGGTCAATCAATCTTCCATCATAGTATTTTAGAATAAATTGTATGTGCCTAGCTTATTGGAACACTATGTCATTTTCTAAGTATTTTTCAACTATGACTACTTTCTAGTATTTATATATAATTCTTTAAAAAGGTATCACATCATCATATCTACAATAAATTCATATCTCATTCCATCCTTCCTAAGTTTATGTTGTATCAAATTCTTGTTTTTGCCCCAAACCTGATTGTTTGTTACATCTTTATCGGCCAAGATTCAAATTTATGCTATATCTATAATATACTGGCTTTATAAAATCTAATTTTAAGTCTTTACATTCTCCTATTGCATAATACCCTGTAGGCAGTATTTTATTTTAACTGCCTAGGTTTTAACTAAAAAAGTTATCAAAATCTCAATTCATTTGTAAAATATATGTAAGATATTTGAATTTTTACATTAAAAAAATCTACCTCTACTTGATCATATGTCTTTTTCACAATATAATTATTATTAATATAAATCTTATTAATATCCTTGTTTCAATCTATACTTTTCTATAAATAACATATAAAAGCAAATTAATTCTATAATACCAAATAATATTTTCTAAGAATATTTACATATATAGCACATAACTCTTATATATTTACATATTTAACATATAAACATATTTATATAAATAGCATCTAAATTTTTAATATTACATCAAAAATAATCCTATCATTTATATTTTAAAGTGAAATACATTTTTTCATACATAAGAAAAGTACTATATTTATAAATATCAAACTTTAAGCATTAAACATACAAATGCAAAAGAATTGCGTGCTATATATGTAAATTTTCTTATTTTCTAAGCCTATCTTTCATTATCATTTACCATTTTTTTATTGAATTACTCATTAATTTGATTTCCCTTTATTTACTAGAAGTTTATACCCAATTTCTTCTTCATTCATTGGCGTCTTCATAGTAACTAAACTTTATCCATTGCCAACCTCTAGCCGTTGTTTAGTATGCACACAATGGGAGATTAGTACGGCTGGAAAAGATTTAGGACTTATTTTCATAAGATTTATAGATCAATTTGATGTTACCTTAATTGAGTTTTGTTGTTCTCTCTCTCTCTCTCTCTCTCTCTCTCTCTCTCTATATATATATATATATTTTTTACACACATACCACACAATTCTTATCTATTTATACATTTAACATCTAAATTTTAATACTTACATGTTAAATATCTAAATCATTAATATCAAATCAAAAATACTACTATCATTAACTTTTTTAAGTGAAATACACCCTTTTCATATGCAAGAAAGTGTTAAATATATAAATATCAAACTTGTTAGATGCACATGAATTGTATGGTTTTGTATGTGAATCTTCCATTTATTTTTCAGATTCATTGGCAAATGAAAGTAATGGATGGAGCACAATAACAAAAAAACCTCAGATAAAATTTCCAAGTTAGGAGTTGTGTTTTGTTCTTACATCGAATGCCTTCTGCGATTCTCGTTCTATCCACAGAAGCGCATGATCAGATGTGGCATTGCATGACAGGACAATGTGCTCAAATCTGCCTTCTACTGGAATTGCAGTCCTCACCTCAGGAGGAAATCTTCCACATCTGCATGTAACATATCATCAAAATTAGCTTCAATCAAACATTATTCCTATAATGTTTTAACAGAAAATGAAGTATCTAAGCCGAACTAATGAGACCACACTGAAGAAGATACAGTTATCAAACTTAAGGTTATTCAATGGAAGTTTATTGCCATCACATATTTTAAACTAGTTTTATGGTTTGAAATTTAAAAGCTTATTGGCAGATTTTCCTAGTTCAACTGAGATCAACTTTATTAAGTTGGTGCAATAAAAGTGGTAGAAAATGTGATTGAGTCACCTAAACAAGGTAGATCCCAATAGTTATCACAAATGAACTCTTTAAAAGCACCAAACTCACAGCAGATTCACCACTTTTACATACCAGAAGACTTCATAAATTGATCAAAATCTCCCGAGAAAAATAAAGAACTCTCCTTTATTTTGTTATTATTATAATTTACTTCAGTCAGATTTAGCATTTTTAATAAGCGAATGAATAAAAATGGCTAAAAATGCAATATTCACAGCGGAAAAAAAAAAAAAAGAGGATAGAAAGCACGTTGCTACCTGCAAAATTTTCTCTCAACGATGTGATACATTCGCCCAGGAGCATAAAGCCTTCTGGGATCATTAAGCTTTCTGCTTTCCGGTATAAAAGTATCCCTCAAACATACCAAAATAGAAGGCATGGCAAGCTGTCCAAGATAATTAAAACAATAAAAGTTATTTAAAAAAAAACTACTTATTGAATTTAAGATCAGCATAAATTACTGTATTTAAACATAAAAAAATAAAAAAATTACCAGAATATAGATCCAAAAATATGCTCTAATCTCAGAAGACTTTACTATTTAAAGGTTACCATCACAAGTTGTAAATATTAGAGATGCAGAAGTCAAAAGAATTTAACCTTATTCTAAATCTAGCTTAAAGTCAGTAACTTTGGACTCTCCAAATTAATACGTTGGCCATTAAAAACCAGACATTTATGAAATCCATTGAAGGTTTAAGGCTTAGAATTCTCCTCTAAACTTGGCTCGGGATGTAAGACAAGAAGACATGAAGATATGTTTTCAATCTACAAACAATTTTTGATATTTTGTGAGGCAAACAATAATCAGGCAGTTATAAGTAATTTTTTACAACACAAAATATTATCTTGCAAAATATCAAGAGTTGACTTAAAGTTTTCAAAATTTAAGTCTGTTTTCCTTTCCATAATCTAAAGTTCTTCAGTCCAATCAACAAGCTGGATATCCCCAATCAACAAATACAGAAGTCCTAATACTAGAATTCCCAATCCCACTGCTTACTGATTAGATTCTCCTATTAAGAAACACGAAAATTGTGTAGTAACTCAACAAAATAACCATCCGATCAATGAATAATCTCACAAAATCCACCAATCTTCCCAAATCGGCAAAACCGTTCCTCAATAGCGCAAAACCTAAATTTAATTCGATTCAATTACACATAAAACAGAAAGAGTAAAAAAAAAGTGTAAAACGGAAGGAAACAAACATACCTGTAGAACGACGGAATTAATCACATCAGCATACTTCACCGCAAGATTCAGCGACATACACCTCGCCGGCGCAATCGCATAACATCGGATCCGTTTCCTTGCAATCCCCCCGAACCGGTCCCGGTGATTCACTACAATCACCGTCATCAGCGCCGCCACTCCAGACCCTAGCGAATGCCCCGCAAAAACCAGCTTATACTCCTCCCCCACCTCCCCAATCACTTGCCGCAGCATCTCCGCCTCACGTTTGAGTATAAACGTCGCCGCCTTAAGCAAACCATGATGCACATACCCGCCATCGAACATCTGCATTCCCAGCCGATTATCCAGTAAAACCTTGTAATCGCTCTCACGGGAGAGATTGAGGCCGCGAACGGCGAGGATGATCTCGCGATGTTCATGATCGGCGTAGATGAGGTAGGGAGGGGATCGGCCCTCGGTTTCTTCGTAGGGCACCCGTTTGAGTAGCCATTGAGGATTCATGCCGTAGCCGGAGGGAGGAGGAAACTGGGGGTGGGATAGATCGTCCTCGTAGACGGCGAGGATGGCGCGGCACAGACGAGGGATGGTTTCGATTTCGTCGTCGGAGGCGGGAGGCCATGATTCGGAGTCGTAGGAGCCGACGTAGGTGAGGCGTTTCCATGCCCAGCGTGTGCAGCCGAGGCAGAAGACGCATTCTATGCCGCATGCCACAGACATACCCGCCGACAACGGTGGCGGGAGATGGAGGCTATCGGAAGGAGCTGGACTTAGTCAAATGGCCATAGGCTGCTCGTGGTAGTTTAAAGAGAGCTTCTGGTTTTAGTATAAACTAAACAACTGCTAATTTAACAATTGTTTAACTTACAACTTTCTTCCAAATAATTTCATATTTATATTATTTTTATTTTTAAAAAAATGATAAGGCTACATAATTTGATTTTGCGATAATTTAAAACAATTAAAATTAATTTTATTATAACTACGAATTATATGAAAAGGAGAATATTGGAGATGCAACTTGATCCACTTCGTCGCGCTTCTTTCTGCGACGCCCTATAATCTGGCGGCATTCCAGTAAATATCTATAAAAATATATTAAAAAACCAAAAATATATAATTATCTATTATTAACGAAAATTTTAAAAAATTTCTAAATTAATCGAGATAAAAATGAATAATTAAATAATTTTTAGGACCATATTATAAAAAAAGTATCAAAGGATTCAATCTAATTATATTTTAATTATCTAAAAATTCATTAGATCACTAAAATATTATTAAAAAAAATTTGTTTAACTATTCATTATGATTTTTATATCAATATTAAATAAAAAATTGAGACCTATGTATTTATTTAATAATTATTGGGCGTAAAAAATGAATTTGAGAATTATTAGTTTAAAAAATATTTATGAGTAAATATTTTTTAGATCCCGTTTTAGATCAATAGTTAAAATAAAAAATCTTTAATTCAGTTTTATTTTAGCTGCATTTCTATTAATTCAAGTCATTAAAAAAAACTGATCATTATTTTAAATATGAATTTAAAGTAAAATAAAGCATTATTCTCACGTGGTGATGACTGATGAGCGGCGAGCTCCACGTGCGGATTCGTCCCCATTGATTATCTTGGCTCTCATGTTTGAAAATAAAAAAAAATGAAAATCATAAAGCTATTTTTTAATTTTATTTTATTACGAAATATTGTTATGTATAATTAATTGTACGTAATTTTAAAAAATAAACTTTGCTGATGAAAAAAAAATCAACAAATTTATATAATTACTGTATATCTAATGACCATTGATTCAATAGAAAGTTCCATAAAAGTGAGGTATGCCTTTAACCCAGCTATGAATAGATAGAAATAAATTCTAAGACAATCCTAACTGAGGAAGGTAGACGTCAGAACTAAAATTATATTTTAAAAGTGTTAGATATATAAATGTATAAAAGTTGTGTGCTATATATCTAAATTTTTTTTATTTTTTCAGGAAAATAAATGATGCATAATAACTATATTTTCTTATTAAATTCATTTATTATTTTTTTGCAACTAAATAACTGAAGTGAAATTATTAAATCATATGTAGTTATTCTTTTTCTATTATTTCCAAAATAAATAACTTAATTTTGAAAGCTTTTCAAGAAAGTCCCATATATACGTAAATAAACTGCAATCTTTTTTTTTATCTATCGATTAATTCATCATTTTTTAAAAGTAAACCTACAAAAACAAATCTTTTAAATTTCCCAAAAAAATTAAAAAAAATCTTTGCTTAGCTGAAAAGTCTAAGACGTCAATTGAGTCAACATTGAACTCAGTAGTCCTTTCAAAATTGATCAGAGAATAAAATTCAAATTCAACACGTTTTTTTTCCCCTTAGTGCACGGCTTTTCATACAGGCAAATAAAGAAAACAAATGAATTATTTTTTATCAATTATTATCATTGTAACTAATCACCTGCTAATATTTTCCTTTATAAGAAAGTAATTGGTATTTGATTTTAATTCGTGATAAAATTATTTCAGAAATGTAATAATGCTTTTTTAATATAATGACACGACGTTAATTAAGTGTTCATACTTGAAATATATATATATATATATATATATATATATAATGGGTTTGTAATAATACAAATATTTGAAAGTGGTAAGTTCTTAACTTCAAAATCAACTTGGATAATTTATGAGATAGAAAATAGATGCAATTGAATTCTTAATTTGTAAAAACTCAATTCCATGAAATAAGGGAAAGTTCAGTCTGTCTTTTGCAAGGAATTGAAGGAGCACTTACTTCAATGCTGGTGGTGGAGGCTTCCCTGAAAAGGAAAAAAGATTAATAAATAAATAAAATGAAAAAAAAAAGAACAATATCGTCCAACAATTTAACATTCCTATTGATCACATGCAAGTTTACGAGGGTTCTTAGATTCTTCTAATCAGTAAAGAATTTCTGTAAATTTAGATATCTAAGATGAGGTTTGAGCTTGAAATTGATTAATTAATCAATTAGAGCTCAAATTTTCTTTTATGAATTTAGGTCTGCTCATTTAATATTAAAGAAAAATTATTCTGAAAAAAAATAAAAAAATAAAAAATAAGAAAAATAATAATAAATAAAATACTTTATATAACAAATTGAAATGTAATCTTTAAATATTTTTAGTAATAAATCGAGCTTAAGTCGAGTAAGAGTTGACTTGAGGTTGACTTATAAGCTCATCGAGCTCAGCTCATGAGCCAACTATGGAGTTGACCTCAAATAGGCTCACAAGTCAATTTGATTTACTTACATTTAAAATTTGATATTTATAAATATAATATTTTTCATATACTTAAAAAAATATATTTTTTTCACTTAAAAATAATGATAGTGTTAATTTTGATATAATATTAAAAATTTAGATATTATTTATATAAATATGAAAATTTAAATATTAAAATATAAATATATAAGAATTGTGTGCATGTAAGTAAATACTCCAGACTAAATCACCTGATAAAATACTCGGAGCATTACTCACTGTCTCCTGCCTCTTCCTTTCTTGGAAACCTGCTGCTCAACAGGCTCCTTAGCTGAAACTTCTGCTATATCCACTGTACAGTTAAGAAACGAGAAGAGATTTCAATGGGGACGGGAGAGAAAGTGTAAGCAGAAACTTTGAAGGGAAGATGGCGAAGAAGAATACCATCAGGTCCCCTGACCATGAGAGAAAAGAAGATATTGTTCAGTTTTCCCATCTTTCTCACATCCTGGGCCTGGTCGGTCTTAAATTTCACGCACTGCCACATGCAGGAATGGTGTTCGTCAAAATGCTTGAATAAAATATATTAAGGCTCTGTTTGCTTTTAATGAATTGGAGGTAATGTTAATTCATTTTAATTCCATAATTTCATTATTTTTTTTGTTCGGATAAAATTCTTAGATAACCATTAGCTACTAAAAATGGCTTTAATGAAGTTATTAGCTACTAAAAAATGGTAAATACCAATATAAATCATAAAGCTTAAAATGGGGTATAATCGGGCAGTGTCATGTTGGGCATATCGATGTTTTATCTACATCTAAGGCGACTCTCTCTAATCTTATCTGCCACTGGAGCTACTCCTACTTTTTCACTTACTACAGACTTAATTTAAAGAAATTTTTAAAACTTAAGGAAAAAAATAATAATAATAAATGCGCAAAAAATTGCAGTGCAATTAATCACCTTGTATCCAATAGCATGGCCTAACTTGTCCTGTTAATTCCAAACCTTGAAGACATAAATAGTAGATTTCTTTTGATCCTTCTCATTAAGTAAACCACCATCCTCCATGCATGAGTCCGAGAGTATACATAATATAAGATCAACCATCAAGATGCTTCCATTCTACCTATTTCCACCCAAAGTGAAATTAACAACAAGAAACAATGGAAATGTCCCTCTTTTACCTGCTCCATGCCATTTCTCTCTCAACCATTCTTTATTACTCCATAATCATGGCTTGTAGATCATCTACACTGCCTACGCTAGAGCGCATCATCTCCTCCACTCCTACCATGACACCCATCATCTTTCACTCAATCCACCTCCAGCTCATCGCTCAAATCTATTGTCCTCTGAGAGTCCCTCTCTCCTGCTCCAAACAAAGCCTCCCCATAAGACCACCATTTTCCACCACCTCCATGGCCTACCCTTCTCCATCTCAATCATCTAATGGCATCCTCTGCTCCTTTCCCCTAGTTCACCTCCCTCAACACTACAAGAGATCAACATTATGGTGATGATTTCAGAGGGATGAGTCAACAAAAAAAGATAGCTATGTCCATCATAGTTTCATGCTAGATGAAATATCTTGTCTTTACAAATTTTAATTTAATTAAGACTTCATTGCTCCAAATTAGTGTTTACCCTGCATGGCCGTAAGAATCCAACACATAACACATTTTACTAATTTAAATTAAAAATGAAATTGGCTTAGTGCTTAATTTTCTCACATTTTTCTAAAGCTAACTATACTCCTACGTTTATAAATAACATATTAAAGTTAGAAATGTTTCTTAAAATATATAACAACAATAACAACAAACCTTTATCCCACTAAGTGGGGTCGGTTACATGAATCCTTCGTTTCCATTGTGTCCTATTATGTGTCAAATTCTCATTTAATTCAAGTATACTAAGGTCATTTTTTAGACATCTTAAGTATATCTTTTTAGGTCTACCTCCACCTTTCTTAACATAAGGCAAATCTAATGCATCTACTCAATCATTTAAGGCGACTCTATCTAATCTTATCTGCCACTGGAGCTACTCTAACTTTTTCCCAAACTTACTCATTTCACATTTTATCTCTAAGAGTAAAGCCAATCATCCACCCGAGCATCCTCATCTCTGCAACACTTAACTTAGTCTCATGCTTCTTTAATTGGCCAACATTCACCATAAATCATTGCAGTCTTACCACCATCTTATAAAATTTTTCCTTAAGTTTAAGCTTCTTTTCTATCACACACAAAGCCGGATGCATTCCTCCACTTCAACCATCCAACTTGAATTCTACTAATAATATCTCCATCTATTTCACCATCATTTTGAACAATAGAGCCTAAATATCTGAATCGTTCACTCTTTTTAATGACTTGTTCACCTAATGTCACAACACTATCACTATAACTTCTACAACTAAAATTACAATCAATATATTCAATTTTAGATCTACTTAAACAAAAACTTTTAGACTCTAAGGTTGACCTCCATAATTCAAGTTTCTCTTGGACTCCCTCTCTAGTCTTATCAACAAGAAAAATGTCATCAGCAAAAGCATACACCAAGGTACATCTTCTTGTATATGCCTAGTATGAACATCCATAACTAAAACAAAAGATAAGGGCTTAAAGTTGATCCTTGATATAATCCAATCAAATAGGAAAATATTTTATCAATCCTTTGTTTGGACACATGTAATGCTAAGTATACATATCCTTAATGACTTGAATATAACCAATATTAACTCCTTTTTTTTTCTATAACTCTCCAAAGAATATCTCTTGAAACTTTACCATAAGATTTCTCTAAATCAATAAATATCATATGTAGATCCTCCTTGCTTTCTCTATGCTTCTCCATCAAACCTCTTAACAAATGTATATCATCCATAGTAGATCTACCTGGCATAAAACTAAACTGATTGTGAAAAACTTTTGTATCACATCGTAACCTATGCTCAATTACTCTCTCCCATAATTTTAATGTATTACATTAATTCCTCTATAATTTACACTCTTATGCATCATCTTTTATTCTTAAATATAGGAACCAATAAACTCTTTCTTCCACTCTCGACATCTTTTAATCTTTAAAATAACATTAAAAGATTTGTAAGCCAAGAAATTCCTTGATCTCCTAAACATTTCCACACTTCTATTGGAATATCATTAGGTCCTACTGTTTTTCCACATTTCATTTTCTTTAAAGCTTCTCTAACTTCAGATTTATTAATATGACGATAAAAATAAAATTATCTATTTTTGTTTAGGATATTAAGGTTACTAAAATCAATTGTATTTTCAAATCCTTCATTAAAAAGTTTATCAAAATATCTCATCCACTTATTTTCAATATCATTCTCTAAGAAAAGTACTTTATGATTTTCATCCTTAATACATCTCACTTGAGCTAGATATTTACTTTCACCTTCTTTAATATCTAATCAATTATATAAATCACTAAAATCTAATTTTTTTACATCATATATTGCTTTCTTAGAATCTCTACATGTCACTTTATATTTTCCCGAATTCTTCGAGTTTTTACATCTAAACTAAATTTTATAACCACACTTATTATTTTTTATCTTTTCTTTCACATTCTCGACCACCAACTATTTTATTAAGTAGCTTTTCATTTGATTCTCCAAGATATTTTAAATTTCTAATTTCACTTACTATTTTTTTCCCACATAACATTAAATTTTATGAACATCCCAAATTCTAAATTCAGTAACTGCTTCTTAAAATATTTTATTATGTCTTTAAGTGTCCCCATCTAATCCTGGGATAATAATTTGATTTATTTTTCATCTTCCAATCTTTCATCTTAAAATCTAAGACTAATAATCGCCGTGATTTAAACTTTCACTTGAATGACCTTACAATTTTACAATCTAAACGATCTATTTTTCTTATCAAAATAATCAACTGTTTTACTAGATCCATTTTATAAGTAATAATATGCTCATCTCTTTTCTTAAATAAAATATTAGCAACTATAAAATCATAGGCTAAACAAAAATCTAATATAATCCTACCTTCTTCATTTGTCACTCCAAATCCATAACCACCATGAATATTTTTAAAATCTTCTATCAGTCTACCAACATGTCTAATTAAATCTTTTCTAATAAATATTTTTTCTTCAAGAGATATTTTTTGTATTAATCCCTCTAATTCATTCTAAAATTTTTCTTTTGAGTTTACATTCAAACCTACTTGAGGAGCATAAACACTTATAATATTGATAATCTTAGTATCAACAATAATCTTTAAAGTTATAATTTTATCTCCGCATCTATTAATATTTATAACATTATTTTTTGAACTTTTATCTATAATCACGCATATTATTTCTAATTCTACTTCTACCTGAATACCAAAGTTTAAAACCTAAACCATCAATCTCCTTGACTTTTTCCCCAACCCATTTAGTTTCTTGAACACATAAATATTTATCTTCCTATGAACTATAATATTTATTAATTCTATTAGTTTACCCGTAAGAGTACCTATATTCCAAGTTCATAACCTAATTCTAGTTTCATGGACAAACTTCTTTGCCCGCATTCGTTCATAATGTGGGAACCCTTATTTAACACTACACTGCTCGATGCAAATCCAACACTTTTCATCAGATTCGTCATATAAAGACGCTAAAGGAACTCAAGATTAACATAATGTTTTAAAGGATTCATGTCATGATTATTTCGACAAGTTTTACGCTGGGTGTCGACTGCCTATCGCAACCCTCCACTTTTCTTAAAATATACATTTCTTAAATTTCAACTTACCTTATCTTAGCAAAATTATGATCCGAATAACCTTAATCTTAACTTTTATAGATAATGAAGTGTTTTTCTCTTTGGTATGAAAGAAAGACATTGCTATTCTCACAAAATTGGACAAGCTACATTGTAATTCATTTAATCATTAAGGATGTACACCTTTTACATATCCCAAGAAACAAAAAAAAATTATGCATGTAGAATTTTGCAAAAGAAAAAGGTCCAAAAGCACCACCAAATGAGATCATAATGTTGCACAAGTCGATCATTATAATCACAATCTCATCCGAAATACTTGACATAGAGTTTTCATCTAAATAATAATGATAACAATATGCATTTCTTGACCATATTGAACCATTGTGTTTTTCACCATAACTCTAAGCAACAAGATTTGACTATAAACACTTTATTTATTTAATTTATATCACAAAGTTTTAATTATATTCTAAGCATTGATTAATTACTAATTACTTTCGACATCAAGATTCGTTCACTATATGAAATTTTTAGATATCAGCTCTCCTATTTTGGATGACATAATATCTATCATTTAAAAATATATGCCAAATAGTTGAAAATAACAACTTATTCAATGATGAAGTTCATTAAACTCTACATATAGTGAGAGAATAAATCTTCTTGGATGCACAAGACGGTCAGGAAACGCGTGCTCAAGGAAATAAGTATAGGAGCCACGGGAATGCCGCAAAATGAAGATGCACCAATAACGACGAGCGAATTTCAATTTTTTTAATTAAATGGCTCACAAATGCTAGCCATAATGAGGAGAGAGATTTTTTTAATTAAATGATTGTCAAATGTCGTCATAATGAGGAGAGGTATTTTTTTTAATTAAATGACTAGCAAATGTCAATCATTATGAGGAGATGATTTTTTTTAATTAAATGACTGACAAATGCCAGCCATAATGAGGAGAGGATTTTTTTTAATTAATTAGCTGGCAAATGCTAGCCATAATGAAGAGAGGGTTTTTTTTTTCTAATTAAATGGCTGAAAAATGCTAGCCATAATGAGGAGAGGGAGCTCTTTTTTCATTTTTTTTTAATTTATTCCCTATAGTGGATCTATAAAAACTCCCCATAGGGTCAAGTAAGGAGACACAATTTTCTCCCATATGCTTTGTTCTTCATACTGGATGAAATTATTTAGCAGTAAGTTGAGGGTAAATTTTTTTTCTTTTGTTAAAGCTCTAACCTTCTTTGAAAAAAGGTCATTTGTTTTTGATCAAGACTCAAGTCATATAGCTCGATTTTCCTCAAAAGAGGCAACTGCGCTTGACCGTAGGCGATCAAGGCCGTAGTTCATACTGGCTGAGCTGATTTTCCTCGAAGAGACGCCAACTATCCTCGCAAATCGACTGTGGGAGGCGATCAAGGTCCGTAGTCATACGAGGCTTCGCTTTTCTCGAAGAGGCTTTAAGCTATCGTTTGACCGACCGAAGCTGAAGGACCCGTATTTCATACGACTTTCATTTTTCCTCAAAAGAGATCAACTATCATCGTCGGACACTAGTGGTAGCGTAAGCAACGAGACTCGATTTTCTAAAGAGGCATGAACCGTCCTGACGATTGGAAAGCGACAAGCCGTTTATAGAAAATTGATTTTCTTAAAACTTCAAATTGATAACCGCGTGGTGGGAAGCATTGATTATGAACTATTCTCAAAAAACTCGAAATTGACAAATAATGAGTGTGAATGGGGTAGAATCGAATAATTTTGACTCATTGAGATTATTTGTCAAAATATTACTTCTTGATAGAGAAATCTAATCCTATATTATTTCTCATTTAACTTCAGTATGAAAATACGCATGTGTTTTCAGAAATCACAAAATGAAGTCACCTTCATCCCAAGGAAACCTCAATGCTAGTTGCCAAAATCATTATTTAAACATTTCATAATAGCTTTATCGAATAGGAAAAAAGCCCATCTTACAAATCTTAACTGTATTAATATACTGATTGGGACCACTATCAAAAGGAAAATTGGCTCACTCAACAGACATCCAATACTTGCTACATTATTTTTTAATCTCAATATTGCTTGGCTGTAATTATGAAATATAAAACCACAAAACCAGATACCTCCACAATTTATCATACATAAGACTGCTACAAATATGAGTTTCCGGTTTTTTACATGCGCTGTTTAACTATTCCATCCACAGGTTAGTATTCTTTGGGACATTTTGACAAATTTTTCAATGCTAGAAGAATTCCCAATAATTATGACAAGGGGTATTTTTTGCCACACAATTTTTTGTTACATGGAAGCATGCATACAAGATGGCATGCATGGCTAGAAGAATTCTAGCCAGCCATGAGTTATCAAAGCTCAGGTGCACTTGGGCTTTACGTTTCTGTCACTCCATCCTAATTGGAAATCGAATTTATGATGATCCAATTCCATCAAACTGAATATGACTTTAAATGTGGTGACAGGGTACCAAAGACATCAATGAACAAATCCATGTAATTGTTGTTGACTCTGCATAAGCACTTACTCATATACTACGCATATGTCCTCACTATTATTAGGCGTATTAACCCTGTTGATATAATACAATACATGAAAAGCATACCTTGTTGATATAATGCGAATGATATGTCAAAAGTTTTCTAAATTGAAACGCCTAATCCATAAAAACAGCTTAAAAGTATATAACCAAACACAATGATCAAAACTGACAAGATGCTGAGGAGTCCTCATTCACCAACACTTCCAACAAGATAGTTTACATATAAAACATGGTAAATTATATAGGACTTTTATTGCAAAATCAATTAAATGTACCACCTCAATGACTGAAATTAAGGACAGCAAAAGACAACTACAAAAAAATTTATATAAAAAATTGAGATTACAATATTAACTCTATTTCTAGTCGTCAACCTAGCCAGAACCTTATCACTGCAAGCATGAAAGCAAATTCACAATCAAGCAATAAGCATCTTTTGAGGCGTACAAAGCCATATAATCAACACTCATCTCAAAAATGCATATTAGGATGCATGGATTAAGATTGTATATGTGGATAGGTTTAGAGCAATGGTTATGTTCTCTATATTGCGACTTAGAGGTCACATATGGAGCATGAATCCCAAGGCACCTTAAAAAGACCTAACAAAAGTCTAATTCAGCTCAACGTTGATTGAATCAGTGCCCAACAAGCCCAAATCAGCTCAATAGACCTCTAAACAAACTTCCAAGGGGTTAAGCAAAGTTCATGCTCACATGAGCTGACACAATAGGAGCACAAATGACCTAAGATAATCCCAAAGTAACCATGAGACCTGACCTGCTCGATGCATATTGGTCCTTCCTCCTTACACAGGCCTAAACCTATGCAAACAGTAAAGAGCAATAATAGCTTGGACTAACACAATATCTAACTACTGGTGGACACACCCAAACAATTATTTTAGTGCTTAATTTCATTGAATTTTAAAAAAAGAGTCTACAATTCCCCACAACATTTTTTTCATTGATTCATTGCAAGAAACTCAAAATTAGCCACCATTATTAAGAACATAATGTCACCACATACATGCCTATATTTTTAATAGTTTAATTATAATGAAAAATGCTAATTGTCACCATTATCAACTACCTAACATAACACAATCTAGGGCAGGCTCATTAGATCAACCAATTGTCATGTGATAAAGTGGAGATGATCATCATTGTTCATTCTTGATAAACAAAAATCATAATATGAAAATCCCTACATTTACCTTAGTGATTTTATAAATGCGTTGACCACTTATTAAATAGCACTAGCTCAAGTAGTATCATATTTGATTTCTAAACTAGAGATCTCAAACACCAATATTAGAGGATGTAACAATGGTGCATTTCTGCAGTTTCACAATGATTTAATATTTGTAATTGGTCTTGTAGCACCTTATATCTATAATCGGCATTGTGCCCACCTTGTATTTGTATTAGCCTTAGACCCATCTAATGAGAAAATATAATAGATTCCTATCCTTTGAAAAAAAATTTACATCCTCAATTCATTAGGGTGAGTGTGTAAAATTAAATGATAGTACTATGGAGACTAGGGAACAAAAAACCCACTCAATGTCTTCATCCATTCATTGTATTTCTATCCAATAGGATCCTACTTTAATGGAGGAGAACACCTTTGTCATAACTCTACTACACATTTAATGGAAACTTTGTTTTTGAAACTTTGCCTAAACTTAAAATTCTACTAAAATTGCTAATAAATTAAAACTCTAGCAACTTCGTCGCAAACAAAACTCTCTATGTTTGAACAAATTCTATCAAATAGAGCGTAAACTTCGTCAATTGACCCAACTTTGTTTCATTCATCTACTTTTGCAGGGTGATGATCAACCAAACTCTTACCATAGTAACATCAATCATTGGGAACTAACTACTCAGAGAACTAGCTAGACATTACGATGACACCCTTATGATTGCTTTTGCTGGCAAAAAAATTGGTATTACTCAAGGGTTGATTTGCATTAGTTTATTATGTTGTCAATTTCTACACCCTAAAGCACCCACTTGATTACAACTTGCAAACCAATCTCTTTTGTTGATAATCTTGTATTGACGTCCTCCAACTATTCAAAGGGGCATTTCAACATATAATAACCTTTCATCAACTCAATGGGTTTTCTTCATTAAAAAAAAATCTCCGCCACACTTATTTACTTACATGTTTCGACATTCCTAAACTAAGACAATCATGTCGTCACTTGCTCTACAGGAACATTTCCGCCAGACAATAAGAAAAAAAATAAAAATAGGGTGTAGATTAAGTAACTACTGAAAATAAATATTTCATCATGCCAGAATTGCCCCATAAGCTAATTTACATGAGCTCAACTAACATCGCTACTCCTTAATCATAATCTATCATGCTCTGCATTAGGATTAACTGTGGAAGAGTTGGAATACAGTTTCATACCGAAATTATATGCGATGACACTAATCAGGAAAAACTTGAACTCTAGTTCAATCAATCAGTGGAGACCAACTAATCCCATGGTTACGGGGACATATGCATTAAGTGTACCCCAATGTAATAATCAGATAAATCTCCCCTAACATAAGTAAAATAAGCCCGTAATACATGAGAACTTGAGAAGCTCGTAATTTAAGATGTATATGACACGATTCATTCTACAGCACAATAAAAAAAGCTAGGACAATTTTTAGAAGATAAAGTGGCAGAGATTGAACATTATTCGCACCACTCGATTGTCGGTGACCTTAAGAACCAGCTTCCCGTCGCAGTGTCGATACTTCATCACATATCGGGTCTTCATGCAAGAAAGAAAAAAAAAAATCAAAGATCAACCGATTCATAGACGCCGGAGAGTGAAGAAGAAGTGGTGGTAAGAGAAGAGAGTTGGGACAGGAGAGACATTACCGAATGGGGATCATCGCGGAATATCTGGACAGATCGCTCCACGAAATCGTCCCAAGAATCGATGTAAACCATAGCAGCGAATGAACAGAAGTGCGGACGACAGCGAGGGAGAGAGCGGGATGATCGAGGACGAAGAAGAAGAGAGCAAACTTCGAACGGCCGCCGGCTTTGAAAGGGCGGCGACTTACGAGTATTTATAGGGTCCGAAAAGAGGCTTACTGGGCTGACGCGTGCCAAATAGACTACCAACCTAAGAAATGTCCTTTCTAATTATAAAATTAAAATTAAATTTAAATTTTAAAATTAATAAAATAATTTTATTTTATTTTATTACTAAAATTAAATCCTTATATAAATTATAAATTAAAAAAAAATATATTGTTATACCAAATCAGGAACTGTATTATTAGAGTATTATAAAAATATTTTTTTGAGTTGAATATATTTATAAAAAAAAAAAATTAGTTCTAAAAACTAGTCCGCATTATGCCTAAAGGGTTGCAAAAATTTATAATTATCTTTGAAATTGCATTAATATCAAATTATAATCTAAAATATATTTATTAAAGGGGAAAGATGATATATAAAATCTGTGTCATCCTTTTAAAATATTAAAAAATTATATATTATAATGATCTTAGTTGAAGGAATATACTCACTATTTATTTTTTTAAATATATATCAAAAAAATTGTTTTAAAATTATAATATCATTTATATCTTATCATTGTTATAAAAAATAATAATATTTTTTATTCATTGATATCATCCTTTAGTTCTAGAATTTTGTGTAAAAGAATGATATAAAATCACGTATTTTATCATCTTTAATTGATGCGCGTGATAATATGAACAACCTACAGATGTCTGTAGTCATACAACCTACAGATGATAATGGCTTCATAGAGACTTCAATGCTAAAATATTCATTAAATAGATTCTTCAATGCTTCAACCCTAAACCCTAATTTAAACACTGATCAAACACAATTTCAATAAAGTTTGCGCACTGTTCCAGCATAATTTGAATTTAAATTTTCATTGAATATAACTAACTTTATTCAAATTTTATTTAAATCAATGTCATCCATAATGAACATCAAGTAATTAATTCATTATTAAAAAAAAAAAAAAAAAATTAATCTAAAGTACATATTATATATATATATTTGATTAAAATTTAAATATAATATAAATCTTATATAATTTTATTTATTTGATTAATTTATCATGAATTTCTTTATAAAAATAAATATAATCTTTAAATTATGGCCAATGATGACATCCCAATAGGATTAGCATGATAGCGGCCTGACGTGATAATGGTTAAAGTGAAGCTGACACTTTTCTGATGACGGTGTATTTAAAACTTGCTCAAATAGGATGAATTTTAAATACACCCAAAATGACTATTCTAACATATTTTAAATACACTATAAAATATATTAAAATTTTACTTTGCACCATATCAAATACTCAAAAAATTAAATTCCCAAATGCAAGTACCCAAACAGCCCCTAAAACATGAGATAAGATTTCTA
Source organism: Cymbidium sinense (assembly GCA_021442155.1). Lineage (NCBI taxonomy): Eukaryota > Viridiplantae > Streptophyta > Magnoliopsida > Asparagales > Orchidaceae > Cymbidium > Cymbidium sinense. Next base: position 62,183,622 of record CM038228.1, on the reverse strand, counting down.
GAAGATACATCTACGCAAAGGTCACACGGTTTTCTCAGCTAAATAAATATTTTCTCTCCATTATTTAATATCAACATTTTATTAATATGGGCATAGATTAATGCCAAATAAATAATAATTAAAGACACAAGATTTCACCCTAATATAAATCCTAATAACTCATGCAGCACAAGAATTATTATTAATTATAGAATTTTCAATAGATGAAAAAAAAGCTAAAAAAAATGTGATATCAACCACCACACTCTGCTATGGATCTATGTGAAGCAACTGCAATAATATCAAAACACAATGATGAAACTATTACAAAAGAAATTGATGTTTAAAAAGCTATGAAAGGCAATACAATTTTTTTTAATTTAAAAAAAATCATATCGCAACTTTCTAATAGCTACCATACTCTACCAAATTAGATTTAAAAATGCAACTCTCCCACTGTAGATTCTTAAAAATGCAATCACAATACAATTTGCCAAACACCGATAGTGATGTATAGTTCGAACCACATCATGCATGAATAGCCGACCCAAACAAACCCTCAGGTTAAAAAACGCAACTTTTCCACTATAGATTCTTCAAAATGCGACCGAATACAGTTTCAAACGACACTATAGTATATTTTGCACCGCATTAAACCACCACTGTTGTCCCAAACACACCCTTAATCTTTCTCCACAATGCAATCACAACACAATTTGCCAAACACCAATAGTGATGTATAGTTCGAACCACATCATGCATGAATAGCCGACCCAAACAAACCCTCAGGTTAAAAAACACAACTTTTCCACTATGGATTCTTCAAAATGCGACTAGAATACAATTTCAAACGACACTATAGTATATTTTGCACGCATAAACCACCATGTTGTCCCAAACACACCCTTAATCTTTCTCCACAATGCAATCACAACACAATTTGCCAAACACCAATAGTGATGTATAGTTCAACCACATCATGCATGAATAGTCAAACAAACCCTCAGGTTAAAAAACGCAACTTTTCCACTATAGATTCTTCAAAATGCGACTAGAATACAATTTCAAACGACACTATAGTATATTTTGCACCGCATTAAACCACCATTGTTGTCCCAAACACACCCTTAATCTTTCTCCACAATTCAAAAAAAATAAAGAAACAAAATCACATACTCTAAATAATAAATATCAAGATAGTCATTCTACATCTATCTCCAGCAAGAAGCAATAATATTCTCCTCATTTATAAACTTGAACAAGTGAATTATTGAATAACATCTCTCTTATTTAAATTAAGATTAGCTCTATCATGACTTAAAACAGTTTAAATGTGTGCTCATCTCATTTCATATATGCTAGACGATAAAAAAAAATCATGATGCAAGCCACAGTGACTATGGATTTACAGTCATTTTAGCTGAAATTTAGTTTATAGATTGGATTCACAAGCTGTAATCAAAAATATTAAAATAACCCTCTTCCGACCAATTTATCAGGATATCTTTAATGATTGGAAAAAAATATCAACAGAGACAGAAGTGCTAATTGGATGGTGAAAATAAAAATTATAGAGAATGAAAGAATTTTCTAGTCCAAAATTTTTTTTCCAAAAACACTTGATACAGTAAGTTCTGTATCAACACTTACCTGCTCGAGGTGAAAATGTTCACGCTAAGGAAAATTTTAAGTCAATATGATGCGGCAATCACAACAAGTCATAACAATAAGCCTTTATCCCACTATGTGGATTGGCTATATGAATCCTTATTCTTCATTGTGTCCAATTAAGTATCAAATTTTCATTTAATTCTAACAAAATAATATTATTTTTATATTATCTAATCAAATCTTTTTAAGTGAACATCTACCTTTCTTCGTATAGATCGAATCTAATGTGTATCCCATTATGATCCAACTTCAAGTATCCAACTGGAGCAGCAATGATTTAATGATATAGAATATAGCAAAACAGAGTGTTAAATTGCTAGTACAGCTTTGGGAAACAAGCTATTGGTGTTTTGTTTCTCTATTAAAGATCAAATTTTATTATCTTCCTAAATTACAAACATAAATTGCAATATTTAGCCTTATCCCATTAGTTTTGGAATACCCCTCTTCATTCTTCATTTTTTGACACTAAATTTTACCCAGATATTTTAGAAACAATTTTTCTTTAATTTTTGTTCTATATGTCCAAATAACACATGCTTAATCTCCATGAACTTATATCTTGAGTATAGATACACCTCCAAACAAATCTATCCAAAAACTATCTAGGGTCCACCTTATTAGGTGATCTAATCAATGGGTATGGCGCCATAAACTTGCTTGAGGAGGGCATTTATTGGCACACTTAATCAAGTGATGAAATGTATCTTATTTAATTTTAACACAACCATCTTAATATTCTTATTTTTATCACACCAACTTATTCATCAATGATTTTGTCACTGCTCAATACTCAAATCCATACAACATACAACATCACTTGAAGTTTAATTTTTTTTTAGAGTTGAAGTTCTAAGTCTTGCGTTCTCATCTCTTGATACTCTTCAAGAATATCGCCATTATAAACATTCGACTTCACTCTTAGAATCATAAATTCAACTATATCATCATTGGTAAGTATAATAAATCTAAGATACTTAAACACATCATAAATAATATCATTTTATTTTCTAGTGATATTGATTAATAATTGTTAACATCAACCCACTAAATTACATATAAACTCAATTTCCTTCATACTAATCTCTAGCTCTTTATCACCCAAATACTTTAACCATTACTCTAAATTGTTTATTATTTTATTAGTCATCTCATTGATTAACTATATCATCTATAAAAAGCATAGATTAAAACTACAATAATTCAAATATCTTTTGTAAGTAACTCAATAATAGATAAAATAAGATACAAATTAAAGTTAACCATTGAGTAATATTAGCATAATGGGTAACTCCATGACTACTAATAACATTTGTCAATATTCCAAGTGTATCGTAAATAACTGCATTTTTCCAGTGGTGAGTAAGAAATTAATTCTTGTGACACTTGATCTTAATCCTTCTCAAGATCCATAAAAAACATATGAAAAATATTTCTTGTATAAACACAAATTATTTCCATATTAGAATCTCTTAATACAAAACCAAATTGGTTATTTCATATTAATATATTTTTTTAAAATCTATATTTCATTTGATACTTTTATCTAATTCATAATTGATACATTATATGAAAACAGATATAATTTCACACAAATATGCATTGATGTAGTGTGTGTGTGTGTATATATATATATATATATGAAGTATGATATATTAATTGCATAGATTAAATAAACATGAAATCCAAACAATCCAATTTATATGATGATAAACTTTATTCTTTCAAAAAAAATAAAAAATGATCATAAGAAGAGAAAATCAAAGTAAACTAATTATTAAAGGCATTTTTCAATTTTCTCTTTCAAAATTAAAAATCTCTTATCAATCTTCAATTCTTTCAAATTTTATTATCCTACTCATCGCTATTTCACTTAACCCACAACACTCATGCTCAATACATGTGTTTAATATTTATTTATTAAAATTTTAAATAAACATATAGACGATGTGTTGGACATATATTAGACGCCAGTCATGCCCTGCATATGTCGTGAATTTGATATATCATAGCTCCTAACTGTAATTTTGTACAGCTTTTTTACTCTTAAATTTTTGCATTCACTTAATCTTCAATGTTCCATTAAAAAAAAAAATTGTTTATCTAACCATTGCATTATCAGCTCATAATTTTACTCACTTGTTATGTTCTTCCAAATTAATTTCTTCCATAATATCTCATTAAATAATTTGTCAAAATAACATATTTCATCTTTTATTTGCCTTTAAATTTAATTAGCATCTAATTATATTCGATTCTAACATACCTAACGACACCAGAGTCATTCTTCTATTAGTGGCCATTCATAACATTTTTATACGCAACTGGCAAGCCAACATCTCTCTCTCTCTCTCTCTCTCTCTCTCTCTCTTAATTTGAACTTAGAAACAATTTGTCTCTCATCAACTTAGCAATCAAGGAAAAAAGTTCTAAGATATCAAGATTTTTCAAGATGACTAGCTGAAATGTATATATCCCAACAGATATCCCAAAACTGGAAGCTAAATAATACGAAATACTGCAACAATATAAAAAAATAAAACAATAAAAGTATCAGTTTCTAAAGCTGACAGGTATATGCCAAGACGACATTGAAGGTGATCACAACAAAGTGCAGAGTTTCTGATGAAGAATTAGACTGTCAATTTCAACTATACAGTCGAAGCTTTGTGAATTCTCACCCTTTATTCATTCTGATGCACTGAGGCATAAAACTTTATTGTGTAAAGGTCTATTTGGTTTGGTGTATTTATAATGCAATGTCAATTAAATGTGAGGAAAAATAAATGTGGCCAATTTGGATGCTTAAAGCATTTATTTTATTTCAATATATGAATGAAATGAAAAAAATAAAAGGAACTTCAAAGAAAAAAAATGACTTTTTATGTAAAGGCTTTAGTTTGCACTGATTTTACCTTAAGCAAACAGCCCTAAATTTCCTGCACAACTTCTAGCAAGGTAGATTTCACATTGACCATTCATTTAACGAGCAACTGCCATCCAATATTTCAAATTTCAAGTCACCCATACAACTAAAACTATAACGTATGATGTCTTTCAGATTTCACTAACTTCAACAGCTCCTATTATACGAACTGTACAGTTAAGAGACTTTTTTAGAGAGCAAATTATGCATGCACTCAAAGATTATCAAAGCCTTAAATTAAGCACAATCCAACAGCAAAGCACTCATCTACTATAACATTTTTAAAGAGAAAGCTCTTAAAAAAATATCTATATATAATGCAAGATGTTTAAAATCTGTATAATAATTCATTTAACTTCACATCCCTATTCAAGTTCCTTGCAATCTTTTCTGTAGCATAAAAAGAAAATGAGAGTAAGCCCCCATCCGGCATTGCAATTCATCACAGGTGCTTTTCACAAAGCCACAAACAAAGAGACAACAAAAATCCTTAGGCTGCAGAACCCGCTACAGGTCTATTCCTATTCAATGATATATCATCTAACATGATCTCCTCAAGTACTTTTTCCAATCCACTGGCAAGAGCCTTTAGTTTCACTTGGGCTACTTTCTATCAATCTACACCTTCTCAACAACCAATACAATCAGGCATTACAATGAACTATTAAGAAGCAAAGTACATAAATGTACAGAGTTCAAAATTTCGATTTCCAAACTCTCATTTAGAAAATAGTATAGAAATAAGAATATCGCAAGAGGAATCACATATGTATAGAAGGTAGCAAGTTGGATTTAACTTGATAAAAGCATTTACTAAAGCATCTTAAAGTGAATCAAATGAGACCCTACTATACGGTTCAGGAACAGAATATTGAATACTATGAACCCTGGGGCAAACAGAGATGCTGAATTATCCACAAACAATGAAAAAAAAAAAAAAAAAAAAGAACAGAAAGCTACTTCTGTTGACAATATAAGGGTTAGCCGAATCTGAAAAATCTTAACTGTGCCTACCATAGAAAACAATAATATAAGGCGATAGATTGAAAACAACACCAGTTAGAAACTCATTTGAGAACAGACTGTGAATGCTCAGCCTCAATGAGACATCACAAATATAGAACTAACACATAAAGATACGTGAGAGAACAAATTTAATAAAAAAGCTTTACACAATATATCTCAAATACCCCACATCAAAACATAGAGGATCTCGACTTGCAAGAAGTAGAATTTGTATCAAAACCGTGTCAATGGAAGCATGTTGTTCATTTTTCATTCAAAGCAAGAACAGTGCTTGCCAAACAATCGGAAAACGTAGATTTAGCATAATCCATGCATGTTCAGAACTCGCCTAATATATTACTAACAGATTTGAAAAGCTCAGAATGGTCATTACCATAGAAATAACGCATAACAAAACCAAATTTAGCAAAAAAGATAATGAAAGATCGAGAATCAAAGTAGTTTTCACCATTATATCAGAAACAAATTCATCACCGCCCCTGACCCAAGCCTGTAGAATTCAGCCCGAGTAGCATGTTATTCCCACCAGGCAAGTAAACAACATTAGGCGACTTGGACAGAGTGGACGCAATCTCCCTCGCAGCCTCGATCCTCCTAAGCTCAAGAATTCCGGTACCCACAGCGGCAGTAGCATCAGAGATCAGCTTAGCAGCCTCGCTCTCCCCCTCCGCGCGTATAACAGCAGCCCGCCGCTCCTGCTCAGCGCGGGCCACAAGGAACTTAGATCTCTCAGCCTCCTGCTGAGCGACCTGCTTCTTCTCGACAGCAATCGAAAACTCCGATCCATACGAGAGGTGCGTGATCGCAACGTCATCGAGAACGATATTGAAATCGCGAGCTCGTTTAATAAGTGCGTCCCGTACGAGAGCGGAAACATGAGGACGATCCGTTAGGAGCTGATCGGCGTTGAACTGCGCGACAACAGCCTTGAGGACCTCGTTGCCGATTGATGGAAGAACTTTCTCGTCGTACTCAGTGCCAAGGGATTTGAAGATGGTGGGCAACATCGGGACATCGGGGCGGGACAGGAGGCGGAGAGTGAGGTTCACCATCTGAAGATCTTTCGTGCCGGAGTTGGAGGTGAAGGTGTGAGGGCGAGTGCGAATGTCAAAGATGTATGGTTTTTGGAGCCAGGGGACTAGAAAGTGGGTTCCTTCACCAACGGTTTCGTCGAGAACGCCTCGGAAACGATCGAATAAGACGGCACGCTGCCCGCCGTCGACGGTGTAGAGGGAGGCGGAGAGTAAAGAGGCACTGACGCCAAGGCCTACAGCTGTCCGCGCTATGTTCGTGAGGAAGGAGAAGGCTGCTTGACCACCGCCGGCTGCCATTAGGGGTTAGGGTTTCTAGTTGTTGGTAGGAGACAAGGCGGCGGCTAGATTGGTAAAACCCTAGTGTAGAAGAGGGATCGGAACTCGGGATGCCCTTAAACCTCGCTACCGTGCTAGGGGAGAAAGAAAGGACGTTCAGGCCCGATGCTCAGCCCAACTAAAGCTTAATATTATAACCAATGCGCTATTAGCTTGGCTCGACTCGACTCATTATTGTTTAATTAATTAATCAAATATGTTTAAATTTTTTTTAATTACTCTAATAAATTAATAAGTTTGAACAACTTAATAATAGATGCATTCAGGATAAAAAAATATTATTATTTCAAATTCTTAAATAAATTTATTAAAAATTTGATAAAGATTTGATAATATACTTATTTAAGATTTGATTAAGAATTTATTTATTATGTAATTATATAAAAACTTTTTTTGATATTAGATAAATGTTGTTTATGAATATGAGCTTCTTATTAATAATGCTCAATAAAATATTTATTTATTTAATAGTTTTTTAATTAAAATTTCATTTTTAAGCTTAATAAGCAATTGATTATTATAATGATAAGACTTGTTCAATTAATTAATATTATTTTTGATAATATTGTTCATTAATAATTTTGATAAAACTCATTTAGATATCTAATAAGCTAACCTCCTAACAACCATATTTTTAAATAAATCAAGAGTGAATACTACTACAAATATTTTTATCAAGCTTGGGTCCAAATATGGTTTTAGCAAATGAGCTTAAGCTTAAGCAAAGATCTTGCTTGACTCAACTTAATTCATTTGTCGCTCTTATTACAATATTATTATTCATTTGCGAAAGGATTTACGAACGACCACTTGGATCAGTCGTAAATTTCTATTAAAATGACCTCTTGTGCCTTAACCCCAAATTCATCCCACTCTCAATTCTCTCTTAGGACACATTAAAACTAACAACCTTCATGTATTTCTTTGCCTCTCTTCCCTAAAACCCCTTTCTCATTATGTTCCCTCACCCTCACATTAGCCTAGAGAGTTGTTAGCCCCTCCATTCTCCCCATTAGTCTCACCCAACCATCGACTCTTATTCATTACCCCCTCTAAATTAAACTTTAAGCATTTACAAATGTATGTTAAAAAAATTTATAACTTTCACTCAACAATTCCATCATTGGTTGTCAAAAAGATTTGAAATAAAATTTTTTTAACTTAATAAGATGTCATAGCATAGCTTGAGTGCACATAAATGATCTACAAATGAATTGTAGCTTATTTATGTAATGAATAAGAATTGTAGCACAAGTCCAGTTTTGATAATGAGTACATAAATGGATACAAATTTCAAAGTGCAATATAAAAAAATAAATTAAATAAAATCTAATCAATCAATATTTTTATTGTAACTTTAAGCGAGTCCAAGTGAAATCAATGTATTATGGTATCTTCTGAGATAATCTAACTTGTCATTGATAGCATATATAAGATGGATTAAAAAAATAATATCATACATGAGAACTTTTGCATTTTTTTGAAATATGAATCTATTAATGGTTAAGGTACATCTATGGCTTAGGGGATCTATAGACCTAGTGCACTTTACTTTTAATACTATAAAATGATGTATGATGACTGAATTCAAATTCAATTAACTCTACTAAATTTACTTTGTTTCCTATTAATTCTTTATGCTTTTCCTATATTTTTTCCATTTTCTTGATGTTATGTCATGATGTAAATAGTGTAAATAACAAAGTTTAATGCTAAACATGATTGAACACTGAGTTAAACATGATAGGTACTCTAAATATTTAGAGATTATTTAAAATTCATTAGCCACATTAACACATTAGGCTTTTATTTGTTGATGACCTTCAGTCAAGTCTAGAGTCAAATACATAGTCATTTGACCTATGATTGAAGTAATTTCTTGCTAGCTAAAATCATTTCATAGTCGAATTAATAGTTCGAAAAGAATATGTTCTGATTCAATTGATGAAACTAAGAGTTTTCCATTCGATAATTAGAAAAAAGTATTTACTTTATAATGCTTAAGGTGAAAATATAAGTTCCAATTCTTACAAATTATAGCTTGGCATAGGAAAATTGCTTATCATGGACTTCAATTTTAGAGGCAAGGGAAGATTTTAACTCTCTATATTAATTATTTCAAACATTTAGTTGGGTTTTAAAAAATAATTTGAATGCATAGAAATACACGAGAGTTAGATGAACAAGGAGGTAGAGGGGTTGTCCTTTCTTGCTAGATAAAGAGTGAGCTCTTTAGTACACTATATGTAGTGGAGTCTCAACAACACCCCATGTTAGTGAGAATTTTTACAATAATTTCATCAACTTTTCTAATTATTACAAATCAATTTGTTTAGTAACCTTATTTCTTTTATAGTTTCATTAATCATATTATGACTGGGACATTAATGAAGAACCTCAAGAATCAATTCACACATTCTTTTCCTGTTGGTGTTCATATTCCCCACTTTGAGAGAGATTTTGTGGGAGAAATATGAGGTATAAATTAATGTATTTTGTATTAATTAATGAATTTATTTGTATAAAATTACATATTGCAAGTGAATTATTTTTTGCTTTGCATTTTAGGGAGATCTGTACTTCGTTCAGTTACGTTGCTATAAAAGTACCTAGAGAGGAGTGTTGTGAAGTGTTTCATCTAGACCCTCAATGTGGCATGTAAATATGCCCCTAATCATATTGACAACATAAAAAGATGTGACCTTTATGGATGTATGATTTCATATGTGATGGCCTCAACTTATATTAAGCTTATGAGGATTAGCAGAAGTCCTCTGTGGTGTTTATTTTTTAGATGTATGGGGACATCACGTAAATCGTAGGGGATACTTATTGAAATGATTGCGTATGACATTGAGGTACAATGTACTATCTCAAAAGATAGAGACATCACCCTTCAATGGACCTAATCACCTAATAAGGACTCCTAAGGCATGATGGGTTTTGAATGTACCAGATTTTTTCCTACTTTATATAGATGAATAAAATAGGGTTTACATTAAACAGGTTCTAAAGTTCCTATGAAGGCAAGCCTCCATAGTTAATTACATCCAAAAGAAGATGAATTCCTTAAGAATACTCTCGATTAAAGTAGACAATTAGGATCTCCAAAGATTTCAAGGCTAGACTTTCAAAGGATTGGTTATATTTGAAAAATCAATCGAGATAGATCAAATAGAGAGACTTATTGTAGAAACCAAAAAGAATGAGTAGGAAATGCTCATGATACTAGGAAGCCTAGTGAACATTCCAATCTATCATATGATTGGGCTTTATCTATCTGAAATTGAAGAGATCTATTTTATTTGAGTTAAAATTTCATTAGATTACTATGGCTTATAATCCACAAACACAAGGTTGTGGAAATGCCTAAAAGGTGATGATTTATATTTGTAGCCCGAAAGAGACAGTAAGCTTGAATCCTAAATTTAGGGAGCTTTAGCTAGAGCTAAAGCACAACTTAAATCTAAATGACAAGTGGACATAAGATTTACATCCACAAGAGAGAATAAACCACCCGATTGTTAAACTTATAATCCCCTGAAGTGGATGCCAGCTAACTCATCCTATGATTTTAAAATAATGTAGGCAAGTCTTATAAAATTACAAGATTATTGTGTTGTTATTAATTTAGAAAGAGGTTAAAGTTCCTTAAACTAACTCCCTAAGAGACTAGAGTATGAGTGGTATGAGTAATGATTTAATATAATGCAAAATTTTTTTTTAAAGTTTATTCTAATTTTGACACTTCATTTTGACAAAGGCTTTAAGATTTTGATGCCTATATGCATGATGGAAATAGGTTGTGGGCCAAATCAGCTAGAAGAAGGTGTTCTCCACCACAAGAGATGCCCTCACAGGTCAAGCATTCCCCTATCGTGCAAGGATGGAGATAATTCATGTTCAAGAAAGAAATAATATGCATGCATTATGTGAAACATATAACATCCAGTTAAGGAGTTGTTAAATCCTTTAAATATCTTATTTAATGTCTAGGCTTTATGGTGATATTATGAATTATTCAAAACTTTAATTATGAGTTGTGGTCGGGTAAAAGATTTATTTTTCTTTAAGAGTCTAATCATCCAAGCCAACCATAAAGCATCAATCATAAGAAACTATGAAAAAAATATGTTATTTCTAATACATAATTTAAACATAACATCAAATAATTTTATAGCTACTGCAAAGAATGACAAGCGGTGGTCAGGTACCATATACAACCCGATAAGAAAGGATGGATAGCCGAGCTCTACCTTTATATAACTCAGAATATGAAAGAATAATTATAATTTATAAATGAATAAATGCTATCATTCTTCATGGTTCATGTCTTTATCTTCATATCTCCATTTGATTTGGTTTACTCCACTTCAAAGGCATCACATGGCCTCCTAGGACAAAGCCTTCTAGCCAATGCTCATCCTTATTCTTCATAACACTAATTCTAATTTCTAATATAAAATTATATTAAAAATAGAAAAAGTAAATCTAACTACACCTACAAAATAAGTATTAGCTAAACATACATACAACCCATGCAGATATAGTTATAATTTGGACTTAGCACCCTACACATGGGTAACCAAGTTCACATGTCCTAACTTAGATTATTCTTAGGGGTTTAAGCAACTTATATAAGAGAGCATTTATATTTATTTTAAGCACCCCTTAAGCATAATTTTTTGCAAAAAAAATATGATTAGACTAAGAGCAGTCTATCATCTAGTCTACAAAGCATACACCTTAGCATATAGTCTAAAATAATACCTCACAAAAGAAAACATACATCATACCATGCACCATCCTAACATAAAGTTAGAAGTGGTGACTTAACTCTAATGTGTGTGTTAAGGCTTGTGTGGTATGTCTTACTAGGCATTACAATTGTATCTTCCAAGAGTAGAAGATTTAATTTAATATGAAGGGTTGATTTCACTTGAAGTTATTTAATTGATTTGAGAATTTTAGTTTATGTTTTCTTTGGTTTCATTTGATTACACTTAGCAACTAAGTGTTATAAAGAGAGAAAAGAGAATTGCCCTCTTTCATCTCTACCTTAAGTCACTTTTTAAAGTATGTTAATTTGATTTAATTCTCTTTAGTGAATGGCTTATTACACATTTTAAATTAATTCTAAGTTTAGGTGCACTTTAAATAATCTCATTCAATATGAAATGCATCTTAAAATTAATTTATTGAATTACTATCACATGACATATGTTAAATCATTTATTTTCATCACATGTAACATTAATGATTAAATCTTAAATATACCTACACATACAATATGTTTTAGGACACTTAAATGATGGATGTGAACATGCATATTTAAAGTTTATATTTTCCTTTTGATTGAATTATTTAATCATATTGATTTTAAAGCTCTATCCAAATTCTTATACAAAAATACATAATGATGAAGTTAAATAAGTAGGTGTCATTGTTAACCAAGAAAATGAGGTAATCAAATGACCTCGTTGTGGCTAGCTAAAGTCTCATATTCCCTGGATGTCCAAACTATATACCCACTTGCATTCAAACATATGCAAATTTGCATACATGAATATAAGAAAGAGAGCTCTCAATCACATGATTAATTAATTTCAACAACTTAAATAACTATGAATGCATGTATTTTTGATAGAAAAGAGGATTGACATTCTCTAATTAAACATACACATATATGTATAAAAGACATAAGCAAGTATGTGCAATATTTAATATGATTAAATTTCAAATGACATGATTTCATATGACTTAAAGATGAATGCATGATTTCAAATGATATGCAATATTTAATATGATTGGAAATGAACAAGCGAACATAAACACATGATTTCATTTAATCAAATTAATTCCTAAGGACAATCATATCAAATAAAATCATTTAAAGTAAACCAAAGCTTTTTAATGTAATTTTTAATTTCATATTTAATTTGATTTAAGGAATGTGAAAAGAAGTTTGATAATCCTAACCCATTCCCATGTGTGTAAGTTAATTTGATTTAATGAAATATGATTAAGTTAATTTTATGGATTAATTAAGTTGTAATATGCATTAAGTTTATTAATTAACCCTTATCTATGTTATCTTAAAGTAATTATCCTAACAATTATGAGCTAACATGATATGCAAATCAATTGAAAAGTAAATTAGCAATGATCATATGAAATGAAAGGGCCTAATGTAATTAGTTCATAATTATTGGTTAATTAGATTAAGGAACTTAATTAATTACTTTTATGATCTTCTCACACATATGGATAAATCATAATTTCATTAACTCTCTTTGGGCTATTAAATACCTAAAGATCTAACCATGAATTAATTAAGGAAGATCATATATGATTGTAATTTTAATTTGATTAATGAAGTCATTACTTCATTAATTAATTTCTCTTACTTAATTTGTCAAATTTGATTAATTATCCTTTAAGTGAAATGAACTTAAGGCTTCGTTCAGTTGCATTGCTTAAACTGAATTCCATATGCTCCTCACTATTAATAGCGAGTAGGGAGCCCAATTAATCAATTAATTATTGTTTATATATTTAATTGACCATTAATTAAGTTAAGAAGGTAATTAAGGCTTAATCAATTAATTTACCTAATTCATTAATCAATAAATCCCAAGAAAATTAAGGAGGCAGAGGTCATCCCCTTAAATAATCTCAAAAAGTTTGAGGTTAATTAGTTAATTAATTATGGAGTAATTAAGGAAATTAATTTTTAAATTAACCCTGAATTAAGCTCTTATTACTATTCAAAATCAATTAAGGATAATTTTAATGGATTCCTCTGAAATACCTTTGAAATGAGTATTTATATGTGTTTTAAATTTTTTATGATTTGTTATGATTTTATGAAGTTTCAACCTTTAAAATAGATTAATTAGCCTTAATTAAACTGAATCCCGTTGGAACCATTAATTACTGATACGATGCTTTCCATGTGGGATTGGATATTTAAATTGTTACCATCAAATGCTTGGTCAGCTGGCGGCGGGCTGCATTTTCTCATGCGCCATCTAATCTTATTGGACAACAACGATTAAACCCATGGTTAATGAAGGTTAAATCAATCGGATCAAATGGATCTAATCACGACCATTCGTTCTGATCACACGGAATGGATGGTGCATGATCTATCGTCATGTGAGCAAGGGAGAGCGGTGTCCGCCTGCCATTGTTCGCATGATCCGAGCTCACATAAGCTCAGATTGGCTCCAAATGGAATCCATAGCATCGCACGAAGGATCTAAGAGGATCCAATGGCTAAGATCGGCTCACATGCACATTCCCTTTACAAATCTCTAAAAAAAATTTCACGTAGGGGTCGATTTCAATGGAATTACCTCATCGGAGCTAGGACTGGCGGCTTGTATGTTTGAGGTAGCTTCGTCTGGTGGAGACGAAACCTTACTGTTGAGCAGCAATTGGATCAGTTCCATGTGGTTCGCTTTAAATACTAACTCCCATGCTTTGGATGCTCAACTTCGATCGAATTCTTACTTCTAGTGAGTTTGGTGTTTGGGAAATGATTCAGTTAGCTTCGACGAAGTGTAGAGATGGTGTGGGAAGGAGCAATTAGAATTTAGTTGCGGTTTAAGGAAGTTGGGATCGGATGATGAGTGTCCTGTTTTGGGATCACTCAGGAAGGAAAAATTTTGATGAAGGAAGCCTTGGGAACACTTGGGAGCTCATGGGAGTTCAAAATCTCTAGGAAGCTTAGACAAAATGAATGGTCTCCTTTCCCATGCAAATTAAGGGGTATATCCTCATGCTTATGATGAGACGGATCGAGCTCTACCAACATCTGACCACCGTCGGGATCAAAGTTGTCTCCATCACCTCCACGTGGCTCGACTTGAGTGGAGGGAGTGCTGGTAGGATGCTCAAGGCAGGATTTAGGCTGATTGCATTTCCTTGTATCCCATGGATTTTGGTTTGTGAGACTCACCTCCCTTTGGTCCATGGCAGACCTAGCCCACATGGCCTAGGCTAAGTGGCTAGGTTAGACCCCATTTGGGGTGTGTGAGGGTTGCCAAGTGGAAGAGAGTAGACTTTGCTATTTTGGGAAAAATCCCATGTGGGGTGGCATATCCAAGGGAGATCTCATTGGGTTTGAGCTGATTTTAGGCTGGCCCAAGGTGGGTTTGGGTCAGATTTGGTCAAGTTTCAAAGTGTCATGGGTTGGTTCAATGGGGTTTGAGTTAATTTGATCTTTATAGATCAAATTGGGCTAGGTTGGGTTAGGTTGACCAATTGGTCAAATTAGGTCAAACTAAAGCTTGGGTTATGTTCAAATGATGATTTGAAGTGTTTTGGTTCAAGTGGTTTGTTGACCTCACTTTTCGAGTGAGCTCTCAACTCCCTCATCATAAGTATAGGACTCTTATAGACACTAAGAGTTCCTTAGTCTTAAGACACTTCTAGTGACTAGGTGAACACTTTACCTAACCTTAGAGACTTAGAAGAGTTAGCCATAGGGATAGGTTGCGCCTTAGGGATTTATGAAGACTTGCCTGCCCTATAGCCCAAACTCAATCCTTGTTTCCTTCTTTCAAATCAAACCTCAATTTCAAATTCAAATTCTAAAATCAAATCCAACTATCCAATGATTGAAATCCATCACTAAATTCAAACTCCAAATCCCTTCCTATGCCCTTTGATTTTATCTTATGGACTTTAGCTTTAACCAAATCCAAATCAACCCCAATCCAATTGATTTTCTCAATTATCAAATCCAATCTCAAATTAAATTTTAAATAAAATTCTAAATCATAAATCAATTCCAAATTTCAAATGATTGAAACCCATGATTAACATCAAATCATTCCAAAATTCTCTTTTAAGCCATATGAACCACCTTCATATGTTTAGCCAAAACTCCATCAAACCAACTCAAACTTGGTTGATTTCTTTATAAATCAATCATTCCTTCATTTATGTTCACAAATATAAATGAAATTCAATTTCAAACCTTTCAAATCAAATCAAAATAAATCAAACCAAATCAAGGTCCTTCTTAAGCCATATGGACCTACCTCTATAAACTTAATCAAAACTCCTTCAAATCAACTCAAACATGATTGATTCCTTTATAAATCGATCATTCCTTCATTTATACTCATAAATACCCTCCAATGACCAAAAATAAAATAAACCAAATCAAAACCCAAGTTAGCCTTTTTGACCTACATCCCCAAGCTTAATCAAATTTGCTTCTAAATCACTCCAAACTCAAGTGATTTTCTCATAACACATTTATATCTTTATTTATATTCATAAATATAAATGAATATAAATTCAAATGACCGAGATCAAACTCAAATCAAATCAAATTCTCAATTTTAACCATTTTAGCCAAACTTTTGAACTTGGCTAAATGAAATCAAATTAACTCAAACTCATGGATTTCTTCATGATTCAATCATTCCTACAATCATTGATCTAAATATAAACATAAATCACCATTATCAAACCAAATCCAAGTCAACCCAAATCAAGCCCAAGTTGACCCTTCTGACTTGAAATTGTCATATGAACCAAAACCCATTTGGCTCTAAACCAATTGAAATTGGATTTATATTTCAATCTAGGCTCATATGTGAGTTCAACTAAACTTGAATCAAACCTTGATCAAGCCAATTGACTCATTTAAGCTAACTTGACCCAAAGTGACCTAAAAGACCTTTTTGAGCCAAGTTCTAATCCAACCCAAATTGGATTGAACTAAGCCCACCTAAACCTTAATCCTGATCAACAATCATCATGGGGTGATCAACCACCTTGAATTGGGTCATACCAAGTCAAACCTAGCCTTTGACCAAATGTAGCTTGAAATCCAAAGCCAAAATTCATCATATTACAAATTGATTGAAACCATTGACCCAAACTCATTCATGATGAATGATTGAATATGATCAAGCCATCAATTGAGCCAAATTAAGCCTAATTTACCACTTGACCTAAGTTGACCTAAATTAGTATAAAAAGTCAAAATGAGTCAAATCATGATTTAATCCAAATTGATTGCAACCAATGACTCAAGTTCATTCCAAATCACTTGTTGAACTTGACCAAAGCCATGATCGAGTCCAAGTTGACCAATTGGTCAACTTAACAACCCAAATTGACCTAAAAGGTCAAATTGAAAATCAAATTAATTCTAAATTAAACCAAAACCAATCATTTTTTAATCAACCAATTGAACTTAACAATACCTAACCCTAGTTTGGTCAAATTGGTCAAATTGGTCAACTTGACCAATTTGACCCTTTTGAATCCAAATGAGTCAAATTCAAACCTAGGCCAAATCAATCCAAATTAATTGAACCAAACATCCCAAATTATCATATGAACCTAACTCAAGCCTTGGTTTGGCCCAATTTGACCAATTGGTCAACCCAAACCAACCTAGCCCAAATGGAACCCATTTGACCTAATGAAGCCAAATCCCCCGATACTAACTTATGGGACCCTAGGACTTAGTCAAACCCAACCCAAGCATGTCCCGTTTCATTTCCAAATCAACCTAAAAGGAAAGTGGACCCCACCAAGGAAATTAGCCATCAAACCATGGGATTTAAACCTTAAAACCATTGGATCCAAGCTAAAGTCAACTTGCCCATCCCCATGGCAGTTCATTGACACTACATGGAACCTTCTCACACCCAGCTAACCTAACTCATCCTAGGCCAGGACCCTTGGGAGGTGAGTTGACTCACCTCAACACAAACACCCATTGGATCAAGACCATGGCATCCTTGCACATTGGGTCCATGGCTCCCCATCATTCCTCCCATCCACAGAGTGCCCCAACTTGATGGAGACAACTCTGGCGTGAGCTTCAAAAATGTGCGCCGTCCATCATCAATGATGAAAATTGAGGGTACACCCCTCAATTCAAGAGAATACACACACAATCAGTGAGCCCTAAGCCCTTTGAAACCCTGAGCATTTCCAAGGATCCCCAAGCCCTCTCCATTTGGCATTTGTCTCCTCTGAGCAAGGCCAAAATAGGGCATTCCATTCTAAGCAATACTCTCTCTCCACTAAACTAAATCTAAATTCCTCTTAGTCACACCATCACCACACTTCGTCAAGCACAACCGAACCAATTCCCAAGCTCTCAAGTAGCTAGAGGTGTGAGTTCGATCAAAGCTGAAGCCTTCCCATGCATGGATTGGTCAACCGAGCCTCCCACACTAAATCAAGCTCAAAGCTCTTCAATTGGGCCTCACCTCAACTAGGCGTTGCATCGCTGGACATTAGTCCGGTGAGGTAATTCCTCAAAATCATAGCTATAAAAAATCTGGGTTGGTCCTTTTCGAAGAGAATTTGAATCTAATGCAAAATTAATAGTTGGATGTGTGTGTCTCCCTTCCCTAAAGGTGTTGGAAGAATTTAGAATAATCTAAGCTCGGGTGAGATCGGATCGAGAGAGGGAAGACGGACGACATCCATCTTTCATCGCTCGTGAACGGGATAGATCATGAACCGTCCATCTCACATGATTGAGATGAACTGCTCTGATCAAATCTCTGCGGTAGAGCCTTGATTCCCTTACTAAATCATAGATCGAATCATGGTCGATCTTAGATCATACGAGAAAGCGTGTCCACCGGTGAGTCGGTCGCGTAGATGTTACTTAAATAGCCAATCCATCACCACATGGGAAAGCGTCATGTCAGCAACCATGTAGCCCGACGAGATTAGGGCTTTAATTAAGTCTAATTAATTAGTTTTTAATCTTAAAATTTCCTAAAATCATAACTAATTATAAAAAATTTTAAAAAATGCAAACTTAGGCTCTTTTTGAAGATATTTCAGAGCAGAATCTAGAAAATTATAATTAATTGATTTTGAACAATGATTTTAACTTAATTAAATTTTATTAAAAATCTAATTAGCTTAATTACATCTTAATTAAGCACTCAATTAATCTCAAATTTTTTGTGGATGTTTAGGGGGATGACCTCTGCCTCCCCTATTTTTTCTAGAATTTTATTGATTGCTTAATTAGGGAAATCACTTGGTTAAGCCCTAATCACTCTCTTAATATAATTAATTATAATTATGAAATGAACAGTAACTTAATTAATCATTTGTACATAATTATTTTGAACAGTGAGATCACTTAGAGAATATGATGGGAGATATTTATTCTAATTCATGTCCTAAGTCTTCTTTATCTTTAAAAATCAATTTAATTAATGGGTTAATGGAATGATTAATTGATTAATTAAGTGATTAATCTTCAAAATAAAAATAAAATTGAATGTTTAAATGATTTAGGGATTAGATTGAGGCCTTGCCCTTGATCCTTTCCCTAAGTTAATTTCATCATTCAAATTAAAACATAACCAAAATATTTAATCAATTCATTAAAAAGCAGAAATTAAAATTAAAAATCAATTCATCCACACCTAAGTAACCTTTAATTGATCTTGGGTAGCTCTTTGGGTGTTCAATAACCCAAGGTGAGAGATAATGTAATTATGATTGTCTCACATGTGTGAGAAAATCATAAGAATAATTAAGAGATATCCCTTAAGCTTAATGACTATTAATCATAAGTCAATTGCATTAGGCCCCTTTCATTTTTTTAGGAGCATTGCAAATTTACTTTTCATGTGGTTGCACATCATATTGGCTTATTATTAATTAGTTAATTAACTTAAGGTGATATATGTAAAGGATAATTTATTCATTTAATTCATACCTTAACCTAATCAAAATATAAAATCAACTTTAAATATTCACACATGGGGAAATGGGTTAGGATTAGCAAACCTCTCTCATATTTCTAAATCAAATCAAATTCAAAGATAAAAAAATATCCTTAAAGAATTTTAAATAACTTTATTTAATATGATTATCCTTAAGAATTAATTAGGGATGATTGAAATCATGTCTTTACATTCCTTTATTTCTTTCCAATCATGCTAAATATTATTTTCCATATGAAATCATGCATTCATTTCTTTTAAAATTAATTAAATAAAATATTTTCTTTTATGTCAAATTGCATGTGTTGACTTAAATTAAGAATATGAGTGGCTATTATCACTATTAAATCAAAAACTATTTTCAAAACTTATAAATCAATTATTATAAATGAAGTGATGCTACTTACAAATATTTATAAGCTTGCATGTGATGATAGTATAAGATGTGTACTATGAAGTTCTTTATCCCTACCTTAACATGGAGTCCACATAGGATTTGTAAGTGTATAATTCATTTGAAAGAAACACAACACTTTCCTTAATCTATTCATATGCATCTCCATGTTAAGACTTAGGAAAAGATTTCATGTTACACATGTAAATCATACAACCAAATCAAACATAATTTCTTGCATGATTCCCTATCCATTTGGTTCTTTTTATACATTCTTATGTATTTGAGAAAAATGATATATTAGTTTGGATATCCTGGGGCTACGAGACTTTAAGTAGCCCTAAGTAGGTCTTATACATTACACTCCTAGTGTAAAAAATAAATGTGTCATACTCACTTAAAACTCTTATATATATGCATGTATGATATGGCCAATGAATAAAGAATAAAAAATAAAATAAATAAAACATAACTTTTGCATGGATTTTCCTATCCTTATAGTTATTCATACATTTACATGTATCTAAGAAAAGTGGTATATTAGTTTGGACATCTCGGGGCTGTGGGGCATTAAGTAGCTCTAAGTAGGTCTTGTACCTTACTACCCTGGTGTAGAAAATAATGGTGATGTACTCACTTAAAACTTTTATACATATGAATGTGTATTTAGCTAATGGATGAAAAATCCTTCTTTTATATAACAAAGACATGCATTCATAATTCAATCAACAAATGAAATATTTAAATTCAAAAATACACTTCTTTGCATTCATTATCAAAGTGTACTAAGATTTACATTGCATGTATAGGTATGCTTAGGATTATTCATGTGCATGGTATATATGACGGAAAGAAATGAACGAGTGTGTGTATTATGTGATAGTAATTCATATTAATTAATCCTAAGATGCATTTCTTATTAAATAGGGATATTTAGAATGAACCTAAACTTAGGGTTAATTAAAACACATAATAAACTATTCACCAAAGAAAATTCATTAATTAACTTACCTTAGAAATGACTTAGGGTAGGATAAAGAGAGACTCTCTCTCTTTCTTCTCTTCATAACACTTACTTGCTAAGTGTAGGCTACATGAAATAAAAGAAACACTAAGTAAAATCCCCAAATCAACTAAACCACTTAAAGAGAAATCAACCCTTCATAAATTAAATCCTTCACACTTAGAAAATCATAACTCTAAAGCATAGTTAGGACATACCACACAAGCTCTAACACATGCACATTAGGCTAAGTCACCATTTCTAGCTTTATGTTAGGGTGGTGCATGGTTTAATGAATATTTAGTTTTTATGTATTATTTTAGGCGGATGTTAGGTATTGTGTAATGTTAGGCGATGCTAATCATGTTTTATGTTGTGCTTAAGGGCATATAATAAAAATATAAATACTTTTGCTATGTGGTTGCTTAGCCCCTAAGCATAGCCTAAGTTAGGATAGGTTTGGTTACCCATGTGTGGGTCTAAGTTCAAATTATTCCTATAACTGCTTGGGTTGTATAGTGTGTTTAACTAACATTTATTTTATAGGTGTAGCTAGATTTACTTTCCTTCCTTTTAATGTAATTTTTATGTTAGGATTAGGATAAGTGCTATGGAAATTAAGGTGATTATTGGTTATAAGACCATGTCTTGTATACCATGTGATACCTTTGGAGCAAGCTACATCAAACAAAGCCAAAAAGAAGAAGAAATGAAATAATTAAAATGAAGAATGAAAGATGAGTGAAGAATGGAGGATGAAGAATGAAGACCCTCATAAAACTTATCATTTTATAATTGTAATTATTCTTTCATTATCGGGATGTATAAGAATAGAGCTCACTATATTTCTTTTGGGTTGTATGCAATGGACGCATTGACCTTTTATCCTTTTACGATAGATTTATAAATTATTTGTTGTTTGTTTAGTTTATGCATTAGAAATATCATGCCTTTTCATAGTTTCTTCATGATTGGTGATTGATGTGTGGCCTAGATGAGATTATGCTCTTAGGATAAAAATAAATTTTCTATCCCACTAAGAACTCATAACTAAAATTCTAAAATAACTCATAATCTTACATAATAGGAATTAAATCAAGATAATAAAATGTTTAGCTACCCCTTAGTTGGATGATTGAATGTATAATATCATGCATGTCATATTCTTCACTCTTGCTAAGAGAGAGTTTTCATCTGTGCTAGAGAATAAAGGCTTAACCTGTAAGAGCCTTTGATGAAAAGACACCTCTTTCTCTCTTGATTTGGCCCATAATCAATTTCTCATGCATTTAGGCATATAAAATCATACAACCTATGTCAAAATAAAAAGTCCAAAATCAAATAAAACTTGTTAAAATTTGCATTAGATTAAGTCATTACTCATGCCCTTCATGATCTAGTCTCTTAGGGAGTGAGTTTAACAACTTAGTTTCTCTTCTAAGTAAATAATAGCCTAACCATCTTGCAAAGCATATGAATTACCTACATGGATTTAAAGTATATGAGGAGTTAGTTGGCTACCACTCTAAGCAATAATAAGTCTAGTATTCAGGTGGTTTATTCTCTCTTATGGAGGTAAATCATATATCCATTTTCTCCTTAGATTTAAGTTATACTTTGGCCCTCGCCAAAGCTCCCTAGATTTAGGATTTGAGGTTGTTGTTTTGCTTTGCGGGCTATGAGCAAAATCCTCACTTCTTAGACATTTTTATAATCTTATATTGTGGAATTATAAGTCCTAGATTTCTAATAAAATTTCCACTCAAATAAATAAATCTCCTCAATTTCAAATATATAAAGCCCAACCATAGGATAGATTGGAGTGCTCACTAGGCTTCCTAGTATCATTGGCACTCCATACTAATCTCCTTTGGTTTCAATAATAACTCTTCCATTTTGATCTCTCCCACTTGATTTTCAAAAATGCAACTAATCCTTTGATAGTCCTATCTTTGAATTCTTTGAAGACAACAATCACCTACTTTAATCGAGAGTATTCTTAAGGGATTCACTTCTTTTAAGATGTAATTAATTATGGAGGCTTGTCCAGAACTTAATAAACCGATTTAAATAAACCACTTTCTTTTCCATGTAAAGTGAAAAAATCTCAGTATATTTGAAGATCCATCATGCCTTAAGAGTCCTTATTAAGTGATTAGGTCCATTATAGGGTAGTGACTTCTATCTCTTGAGATAGTACACTATTTTTTAATATCATACCTGTTTACCCTAATAAGTACATCTACGGATCTATGTGATGTCCCCTCACATTTACACACAAATCACCAAACACCACAAAAATAAACACCATAGATTTTTCTAGCAACTCCAGGATGGTTCCTCTCTCCATCTCTAGTAGACGATTGTTGTCTCCAAGCATCGATAGTGGACTTGCATTTCATGTGAGTTTAAGACTATCTTTCTTTCTGTTGGCACTTAGCTTATTTCATTCTTAAGCCAAGTTAGATAACATCCTTTAGGTTTTAGGACTTCACTCCATGTAGGTCTTAAAACCCCTGCTAGGTTCCCCAATAGGTGAAAATATAATTTACCAACAAAAATAGAACTTCCTTACCACTAGCTTGGTGAGGCAATGTTCTTCATAAAATTTAAAGAAAATAATTTCTTTCATAAAATGACACTTTCTAAAAGAACCTTTTAAGAAACTCACAAAATCAAAACCCCTCCATGATTGCTACATGGAGGTTCTTTTCAAAAGTAAATCATGCCATGTTTGATTCCCACTTAACATATCAAAATTTGTTAAGTGAGAATCTCTATTTGAATCAAACATAAAATTTGACCTTCACTTAATAATTTCAATTTGTTAAGTGGGGGTCTCATTTTCAAAACATGAAATTTTACCTTCACTTAACAATTTCAAATTGTTAAGTGGGGGGTCTCATTTTCAAAATATAAGTTTTGATCTTCACTTAACAATTTCAAATTGTTAAGTGGGGGTCTCATTTTCAAAATATAAAATTTGACTTTCACTTAATAATTTCAATTTGTTAAGTGGGGTCTCTTTCAAAAATTACATTGACAATTTCAATTTATTAAGTGGGGTTTCATTTTAAAACATGAATTTTACCTTCACTTAACAATTTCAATTTGTTAATGTAATATTATTTTTGTTTTGTGTGTTTGGTCTCATTTTAAATAAATTTGACTTTCACTTAACAATTTCAATTTGTTAAGTGGTCTCATTTCAAAAATATAAAATTTGACTTTCATAACATATTCAATTTGTTAAGTGAGGGTCATTTTCAAAAAAAGCATACATTTAAGCTTTCACTTATCAATTTTAAGTAAGAGTCTCACTTTCAAAGCATATATTTGGTTCTACTTAAACACATCAAATTTGTTAAGTAAGAGTCACATAATTATGCCACATTGGATTCCTACTTAACATACCAAATTTATTAAGTGAGAATCCGATTCTCAAATCATATCATACTTTGATTTCTATTTAACACACCAAATTGTTAAGTGGGAGTCTCATTTTAAAATATATCAAACACATTTAGGCTTTCACTTAACATACCAAATTTATTAAGTGATGGTCTCTTTTCAACACACATTTGATCCCTATTTTAACATGCCAAATTTGTTAAATAAGGATCCAATTTTCCATAACAACCACACTTGAGCCTTCACTTAACATACCAAATTTGTTAAGTGAAGAGTCTCATTTTCTAGAAGAAAAAAAGAACATATCTCAAACACATTTGGGGCTTTCACTTAACATAACCAAATTTGTTAAGTGAAACTCCCATCTTCAAAGAAAAGCAAATCTATCTCACAATCGCTTTTGGCTTTTACTTAAAATACCAAATTTGTTAAGTGAAAGTCTCATCTTTAAGCACAAATCAAACACATGTGGTATTTACTTAACAAACCAAATTTGTTAAGTAAGAAGCCTCATTTTCAAATCAAAATATCACACAATCAAATCTTTACAAGCAAAAATATTTCAAACACACAATCACAACCTCTTCTTAGCATACCTAAATTTACTAAGTAGAGGTCTTTCAAACTATCCATATTTTCAAACAAGAAACATAAATTGCAAGCAATCTCCAAGAAAGAAATCTCTCCTCAAATTTTTGAACCCCACCCAACCTACCTAAATTGGTTGAGTATGGGTTCCAATGCAAAAGACTCTCCTCCAAGCATCCAAATCTCTCTAATTAACCCCACTTAACATATTTGAATTGCTGAGTGTGGGTTCAAAACTCCAAACTTTTGTTACTTGCATAAAACAAATATCAAGGCAGAAATATAATACAAGTTATATTTCAACAAATGCATACATACAACTTAGATCAGTTAGTGTAGTTTTTGTAGTTTTCACACATGGCCTCTCAAAATTTTGTTTTCACCTTTTCGTTTGGGATGGATGGATGCTAGCCTCCCTCATGACTCCACCCATCTAGTGTGCTTTGGTGAGATTTGAGGCATTACTGTGAGGGGATGACCCTCACTAGTGTTAGTCGGGATGAGGTGGTTGGGCTAAAGCATCATCGGTTGACACTTCACGAGTATCCTTCCCTAAAGAGGAAGGCAGTTGAGGTTCCACTAGTCAATCCAATTTCTACTCAGTCAGTTGTTCCCGCTTCGGGTGCATCTTCATCCTCGATGGTCCTCAGGGGAAGGCTATCCGTGAGAGATAGCCTCCCCACTGGTAGGATCTCTCTCAGCCTCTTGAGCCATTCAACACCGCTTGAGATGCAACAAGACCTAGATTAAGCGCACCATGGCGTGCCACAGGAATGTCGCATCCCACATTACAAAGAAAGGTTCCCCCCATGAGATTTCCATTGTTGAATAACAGTTCAACATCGGTGGAGGGAGGGACTATAAGAGAGCATTATCCACCTCCATATACCATGAGGATCAGGGAGAGGGAGGAGCCTCTACGATATGGAAGGTACGTGGTGGGACTTCAGTCAATACATTATTTAACAGGGGCATCATGTGATAGAGCATTGAAGATAACATCGGAAGCCTGGTGATGAGGCTGACAAAAGGATTCCATGGTGGGTATGGGTTTGGATCCTTGATTGCACCACTACCACCACCATCACCATCAGAGCCAGTGATAGTAATAGTTGTAGAAGGGGAAGGGGATAGTTCTGTAGTCCCTATGGTGGTGCATCTCCCTAGGGACGCTACTCCTCCCATGAGCAGTCACGAGCACTTCTCTTCCGGATCATGACCCTCAGGTGCACTCTAGTGATAGGCTGTTAGGTGCATCTCAGTGAGAGCACATCCCCTCCACGAGCATATTTATACCGGCAACGGTTAGATCATTCATAGATGAGATTTTGGCACAATACTTTACAAAGAAGAGAGCTTCTAGGGGAGTGGTGATGAGAGAGGAGGAAAGGTCAGCTTTGATCCAGATCAAGATGATCTCCTTATGGATTCAACCGAAGTTCACATGGTCGATACTAGGGGGTCCCTCCATAGAGACCAACATCGCTAGGAAGGTATTGTATTTGAAAAAGATGATGCCATCCATTCAATTCAACACCTCCTCCAGCAGATTAGATAGAGGGATGATCATATTGATCAAATGGGGAAGAAGATCGAAGAGTTGATGATAGTTATGTCAGAATTACAGAATTCAGCTCCGGTTTCACAACCTTCTCCCATAGTGGCCGACAGAGTAGAGTTGGCACACACTTTAGATTATCCTAGATGCATTCCTGCAGAGGGAGACAACAGTATCTTGCATTGGAAGGTGGTGGATAGCACCTCCATGCATGAAAAAGATATCAAACACATGGTGGAGCAATAAGTGAGGGATGCGTTGACAAGGGTGGCTCATTCCAAAGGGTAAATCTACGGAGGAATTTGATGGTGTTTAATACCAGGGCTTTGTGCCTCCATCCTTTAAAATTTTATGATTATTGGAACCCCAGAGCATATTTAGTGGGATGTTGCAATCTTGATGCGATACACTCTTATTTCACCTCTTTGTGGTAGCTTGACAAGCATCACATTTGATTGGTGTGATGGTACTAATGGTTCAATGAAGATATTCTTTGAGTTGGGCAACTTTTATTAAGAGATTTGCTAGAGCTCATAAAGGAACGTAGCGATCTCGTTGTAGCTCAACAACACCCCGGTGAGTCCCTTATTGATTACATTCTTATATGGCCCAATTTAAATATGGAATGTGAATCACAGCTGTCTGAACAACATGCCATTAAAATTTTACTCAAGAATATTCATGGTCCTGTGGCCTTCATGCTTAAAGGTTTCACCATTAAAACATTAGAGAAATTAATCAACAAGGAGACTAGTCTACAAGGAAAGGCCAAATAGTTACCTTTCTATGATTAGTCAGCTAAGCCTAGATCACATAAGACATTTGAGAAAAAGCTAAGGGCAGTCACAACAGTTGACAAGGGGAAGCCACCAACCAGACAGACCTCGAGCACAACAACCTCTTCTACCATCTCCTTCACCACCACCCTCATATTCGACCATAGTTGCCAGTGACCTCCACCACCTCTTTCGGTGTATCCCCATCCACATAGCATCGATCTTGCCAGGTACTTACACACTCTTGCTAACAAATTGAATAAGCCTTATTCATTTAAGATGGAGGTAGTAAGGAAGATCTTTAAAAACCTCTTAAAGAAGCCTGATTTTTAGTTACCAAAGCCTAGGAGGCCGGAGGATGTGGGCAAGAGTCATGATCCAAACTTTTGCCCCTACCACCATGTGCTAGGTCGTGTCTTGGAGGATTGCTATACCTTTAAGGATTGGCTTGAGCATAGCTACAAGTTGGGTGCCATTGTCATCCCTAGGGATTACATATTAGAACAACCCTCTAGTTCTGTTTGTGTAATACTTGGGGATGCATGTAATCTTCTCAAGATAGAGGAAGGTTGGGATATTTCTCTATCTCGAACCTCTAAGAAAATAATTTCTAAGATAAAAAAGTTACCCTTGCAGGTGCCTGAAGCAACTCAAACCTCTAACTCTAAGGAAGGTTTGCAAGTTGTTAAGGATAACTTGAGGGAGGTAGAAGCCCATCAGCTGCAGCGATAGCTTCCACTTTTTTGGGATAGCATATTAGCAACCATCGTAGAGAGTGTCACTCCTATCATAGTTGTAACATCTTGAGTTCTTCTTCTAGCGAGTTTTGTATTGGGAGTACAAATCTCTCACTCTTACTTTGCTTGATTTCTATTTCCATTTATCATAAGAAATCAATGAAGAAGAAGATTTGCACTTAATATTCTCTACTTTGATCTTGATGATTTCATTCTTATAGAAAGCTCTCCAAGTATTAATAATTATAATAATTTCATTCCACTCCATTCTAATTTTGAATGGATTAACTATTTCTAAATCACCCGGGTTCACCCATCGAGATAGACTTGGAGTCATCTGATTTTGATGATCCTATAGGAGAAGCTGTAGGTGAACCTGATGAGCAGGTAGAACTTTTCATTAAACCATCTCATGAAGTCACTCAAGTCAACCTTCATAGTGGCAAAGTTCTACTTCTTAGGGTAGCACCTCAGGATAAGAGTAAACAAGT
The DNA here is from genome assembly GCA_021442155.1 of Cymbidium sinense. Lineage (NCBI taxonomy): Eukaryota > Viridiplantae > Streptophyta > Magnoliopsida > Asparagales > Orchidaceae > Cymbidium > Cymbidium sinense. The sequence continues at coordinate 62,154,955 of CM038228.1, read as the reverse complement.
CATTGGTTCTAGTAGTTAAGAAGCCCCTCCACAGGATGCTCCACCCATGGATATGCTTATGGAGGATAAACCCAGAGTTGACTATAATGTCCTTGCTCACTTAAGAAAGTTGCTAGCTACACTAAGCATATATGAAGCCTTTGTCTTATCCAAAGAAATGAGGGAGTCAATGATCAAAGCCCTTCTTGATCCAAAAATATGCTTAGCTTAGCTGTCGCTATTGGAGAGGAGGCATATTTTTCAAGATAAGCCCAAGGAGTTACATTCACTGATGAAGACCTTATTTTGGGGACAACAGAGCACAATCATCCCCTCTACATCATAGTGGATATGAGCAGATTCAGACTCTCCAAAGTGTTAGTTGATCAAGGTACGTCAGTAAATATTATGAGTCTACAAACTCTTGCCTACTTGAGGATCGACATCTTTGAACTCTGAGGAGATCGGATGATGTTGAGAGGATTCAACGAACAAGGCGAGAGGGCTTTAGGCTCATAGTTACTAGAGATAAATGAGAAGATGAAGCCAAGTTCTACATAATTGATTCAGGTACATCTTTCACTACTTTGCTCGGTAGGCCTTAGATACATACAAATAACACAGTTCCATCCTCTTTGCATATGTACATCAAATTCAGAAGAGGTGGAATCGAGTATTGTGTCAAAGGATACTTTTAAGTCATTCTTAGTTAGAGATGTCGAGATTTATGAAGATGCAGCCTACTATTTTCTTTCAAATCAAAAAGTCTATTCTCGTGAATTTGGTGAAAGTTCAAGATCAAAAGAAAAAGAAACAAAAGAAATTGAAAAAAGAAAAAGAAAAGAAAAAAGAAAAAATATTTAAAAACTTCAGATGACCCAAATGAGTCTAAAGCCAAAGATGCACCACTAGAATTTGAAGAAGAAATCAGATCAACCATTGACGAACTCAAAGAAATCAACTTGGAAACAAAAGAAGATCCACATCCGACGTACATCAGTTCCTTGTTGAATGAAGAACAAAAGGTCACTTAGAAATCAAGCGTCGATGTCGACTTTATGGGAAGAAAAATTATCTCACACAGTTGTAATGTCATCCTAGTTAAGAAAAAGAATGACCAAATTTGCATTTGCATCGATTTTAGGGATCTAAATAAGGCATGTTCTAAAGATGAATTTTCATTTCCTATACCAGAATTGATGGTGGACATTGCCTCATCTCATGCAGTATTCTCTTTTATGGATGGGTCATCTGGCTACAACCAAATCAAGATAGCCCCCGAGGATGAAAGAAACACTACTTTTGAACCCCGATTGAAAACTATTGTTATAAGGTCATGCCTTCGGCCTTAAAAATACCGATGCTACATACCAGTAGGCCATGAATCAGATTTTCAATGAACTCATTCATGATCAAGTTGAATGCTATGTTGATGATCTAGTAGTTAAAAGCAAAGAAAAGGAAGATAATCTCTTTGACTTGAGAGTTGTTTTTGAATGGTTAAGATAATTTTAGCCTCAAAATGAATCCCTTGAAGTGTGCATTGAGAGTAGCTTCAAGGAAATTTCTTAAGTTTGTTGTCCGACACCGGGGAATAGAGATTGACCCAGAGAAGATCAAGGCTATCTTAGAAATGCCACCCGTAAAAGTCTAACTCAATTCAGATCATTTCAAAGGTGGTTGTCATATCTAAGATGCTTCATGTCCAACTTATCAGGAAGAAGCTAGCCATTCTCAACACTTGTTAAAAGGATGCCAAGTTCAAGTGGGATGACAAGTGCGAGCATGCTTTTGAAGACATCAAGCACTACCTGATGAAACCACTAGCTCTAGTAGCCCCTATTTCAGACAAGACTTTGTTCATCTACACCGCTACATTAGATGACTCCCTTGGCACTTTGTTTGCCCAAGATAATGATGAAGGAAAAGAAAATGGTCTCTACTACCTCAGTCATCGTTTAATTCCTAGTAAGGAAAACTACCCACATATTGAGAAGCATTGCTTAGCTTTAATTTTGCATCCCAAAAGCTATGTCATTATATGCTTTTCATAAGGTGAATCTGATCTATAAAATCAATCCATTGTAATATCTCATGACACGACCAACATTATCTGGATGATTGGCGGGATGATCTATGATTTTATCGCAGTTTGACATCACATTCATACCCCTCTATGCACCCACTCCCAGTTGATTCTCTACTTAGTGATGACCTCCACGATGAACAAATCATGAACTTAGGGGACACTAGCATTCACCATTGGGAGATGTATTTTGATGGTGCATCTTCCTCTTAAAAAGGAGAAGAACCATGATATACTTTTCTAGAGAAGGTAGGGGTAGAAATAATCCTCCTAACTCTGGATCACGATATGATGAGATTCTCATATCATTTGTCCAATCCATGCACCAACAATGAACCCAAATATGAGGCTCTGATTGTCAGTTTAGAATTAGTCATTACATTATGTGTCCAGAGCATCAACATCTTTGGTGATTCTCAACTCAGTATCAACCAAATTGCTGGGTCTTACAAAGTTCTAAAGCCTAAACTCCATCACTATCATAAGTATACCATGGAGTCATTGGCTTAGATCCTAGAGGTCACTATTTATAAGATTCCTCGAGGAGATAATGCTGTAGGAGTTGGCATGCCTAGAAGATGAGTCCATTTCAATAAGGGGTCCAAAATAGATAAGTCTTATCCCTTATTGATGTTGAACTCATCAAGATACTCTCTCTTGAAGGGAAGGTTGTCATTACCAAAGAGGATGATGAGTCAGATTGGAGGCAGCCATTCATGGATTACCTAAACACAGGAAAATTACCTCAGGAGAAGTCATTAGCCCATCACATGAAACAGAGAGGCCTCACCTATGCTCTTGTGGGCAACACCTTCTATTGGCGGTCTTTCGATCATATGTGGTTGCGTTGTTTAGCAAAACAAAAAGCCCATAAAATTATGACCGAGGTACATTCAGGCTTATGCAAAGCTCACCAGTCCGGTTTGAAGATGAAAGCCAAGATCAAAAGACTAGATACTACTGACCTGTGATGATTACAGATTGCATGGATGTAGCTAGAAGATGTCACCAATGTCAGGTGCACGGTGTGATTCTGCATCAACCACCCAGCATTCTACATCCTACATTGGCCTCATGGCTATTTGATGTTGGGGCACTGACATAGTGAGTCTGATTGATCCTCCTTCTTCCAAGGGTCATCGATTCATCCTAGCACCGTTACTTTTCAAGTGGCGGCAATCCCACTTAGAGAGGTCATAGCTTCGGCCAGTTTTTAGGAACCATATCATATATAAGTTTGGAGTGCCTCGACAAATTATATCCGATAATCGGTACTACATTCAAGAACACCAAAATCAATAGTTTTTCCCGAAGACATAACATAGATTGGAGATATTCCACCATCTACTACCTAAGGGCAAACGGTCTAGTAGAAGCATTCACTAAAACTTTCATCCAAATATTGAAAAAGACACTCAATGACAATAAGCGATAGTGGCATGAGTGGTTGGTTGAAGACTCTCCAACTCAATCTCCCATTTTCCTTAGTGAATGGGTGCAGTTCTACCATTAGAAGTCCAACTCCCATTACTAAGGATAGTTGTAGGTAGAAAGATTACTATAGAGTAGAACGCTAAGCTACGGTTAGAAGAGTTAGAAGGTTTGGAGGAGAGATGCCTCAAGGCATGCTAGAACCTTGAGTTATACAAAGACAAAATGATTCAAGCTCACAACAAGTTGGTCCATCTTAGAGCTTTTCAAGTAGAAGAGCTTGTTTTAGTTATAAGGAGACCAATTGTTGCTCGTCAAAATATGTGAGGCAAGTTTGAACCCACTTGGGAAGGCCCATTCACCATAGTAAATGCCTACCAGGGAGGATCTTATCAACTCATAAACTATAATGGAGAGCGCCCTATGATTCCAATCAACAGGCTCCACCTAAAAAAATATTATCCATAAAATCTTGTTTGAAAATAATCATCAATAAAACTTCTTTTCATATCAAATTCCATCTCTTATGTGTTAGAAACATCTTCTGCATATGAATCCGCCATGATGTGTTTAGAATAGGTATAAGAGAATCCAAGCGCCATCTTATCCCTCCACAAAACAAACAAACCACACTCAATCCTAATGTTGCTAGGATAGGTGTAAGAGAACCCAATAGATTTTATTTTAACTAGTACAACTAAGTTAGGTGTAAGAGAACCCAAGCGGCATCTTTTCTTAGTGGAGTAAAGTTTCTATGTGTTTAGGATAGGTGTAAGAGTAAGAGAACCCAAGCGGCATCCTTTCTTAGTGGAGTAACATTTCTACATGTTTATGATAGGTGTAAGAGAATCCAAGCATCATCCTATTCCTTCTTCCACAAGACAAACAAACACAAATCTTTTGTCTCGAGCTATTTTGATGTGGGAGCAAGCCCCCTGTGGCACTCGCTCATTAACTGCTCTAGGTTGGGCTAATATATTACTTTGCTTATATGTCACCCCGGTGGTTAATTGTCAGGCGAATGTGAGTCCCCGCACTTTCTTCCTAACTTGACCATTATAAACCAATGAGAGTCTTGTTAGTTAGGTAGGTCTTACTGCGTAGATGATAAGCTACCCCATGTCAAATTCATTTAAGAGGATGTAATCCTACATGTGTTCTTATTGAGCTAGCCATCATGCACCAACTAGGTCGAGTATATTTGACATTCAGGGTAAGTCCCCTAGTGGCTCCTTTCCTCTTGACTACTTCAAGCTTGGGTATATGCCTTACACATGACTCCTTGCTTAGTAGTTGCCCTGGGTCAGATAGCCCCTGTCGAGCCGAAGACAGAATATCCTGACAATCAGTTCTACTTTTGAGAGATGTAAGTCTACACGCCTTCTTTCTAGACTTATTATCGCCATGCTGATGGTGACCCACCCGATGGATACACCACTCTTGGAAGATGTGAGTCCCCATGCTTTCTCTTTGAGCTGACGACTGAATATACAAGTGTTCTTTTATAGGGATTTGGATAAAGCCCCCAGCGGCACCTCCTCTATGGGAACTCTATTTGGATCACACCCTTAGAAGCCCCATTTAGCCACTACTCTGGTTACTCTCGGATTGGACAGTCCCCCTTTCCTACTAGCCACCCCTGTGGTTGGAGAATTTATTTAGTGGATGTGCAAAGTCTCCCTTGGTTCAGTAAGTCTGAGATCGGACTAGGCTAATATAAGCTCCTTCTCAATGTGATCCCTTGTAAAACCAACATATAAAATAAAAGAAAACATATCTTCACTTGTGGATTAGAAATTCAAAGGTGGCCCTTTCCCAAGGGCATCCCTATCTTTATGGCAATGTACAAAACTTCCTATAGGAGTTGCGACTACTTTGAGTTGAGATAAGTCCTGTCAACTCTCTCAATAATTAGCCCTTAGCGTTCAACTTGTTGTGCCAGCGATAAGTTACCGGCGTCATCTTTGCTTTGAAAGATATAAGTTTATTACACATTCTTTCTAATACGACCATTGCAAATCGATAGACAGCCTTAGGATGGGTCTGATTTATTGTGCAAGCAATCGATCACCCTAGTGGTTCCTTATTTAGGAAGATGTGAGTCCCCGTGCTTTCAACCTAACTTTACCATTGCAAATCAAAAGGCACCCCTTTGGTTGGTTAGTTCCACCCCACGGCCAGTAGACTATCCCTTTGGATTTGTAAATCTAAGACAAGTCTAGGCTGATATTAGCCCTTTCTTAGTGGATCCATTACAAACTGATGAGATCCATCAAATTAAAATAAATGCAATCCAATCAAATGACATTATCTTGACTACTTCTAAGTTGATGTAAGTCTCATTCAATAGTTTCCCTAGGTTGGGTCTGATTTGTTGCATCCAACAGATCACCCCAGCGGTTGTCTTGCTTTCGAAGATGTAAGTCTACTATGCTTTCTCCCTAGCACAGTTGTTGCACATTGAAAGGCAACCCCTTATGTTGGATAGTTCTACGATGTGGCTAGTGGACTACCCCTTTGGATTAGTAAATTTCATATAGGCCAATATAGCCCTTCCACAGTGTGATCCAATGCAAACCGACAGGGTCCATCTCAAAATTCAAAACTTAAACAAATAATCAATCAATTTCTCCTTAGTAAGACATCAAACATCACAACCTCCCAGTGTCAATTTGACCCAATTTAAACTTGCATTCCCCAGCAAGTGCACCCTCAAGAGAAATTCAAACCCTCTTATTCTAGTGGATAACCTGAACCTGCTTCCCTAGTGGAAGGTTCATGCATCTATCCCCGGTGGGTTATACATCCTAATCCCTAGCGGATACTCTATCCAAATCAAACCTTGCATTCAATTCAAATCTTTATCCCTAATGGATAAATTGAACCTGCTTCCCTAGTGGAAGGTTCACATACCTAATCCCTTGGTGGATCCCTTCTTCCTCCCTTATGCTCTTGGTATAAGTGGAGTTGTATTGCATTAAGATCTTGTTTCCTTTTACACCTTAGGTTTAGGAGTAGATTATTTCTGTTAGTACTTGCGATCCTTCAGACATTGTTGATCATCTCGATCAATACCAATACGTGTGACTGACAAGGCACACCACACCTATTGGGCACCCTTTATTGACCTCATGTTGGCCTCGCTTTTGGAGTGAGCTCTCAAACACCTCTTCTTAGACTTAGGACTCTTCTAGACATTAAAAACTCCTTAGTCATAAAATAGTTCTAATGATTAGGTGAACACTTAACCTAAGCCTAGAGACTTAGAAGGATTAACCATAGGATTAGGTCATGCCTTGGGCTTAAGGAAATCACCTATCCAATAACCTAAACTCAATCTAGATACACTTTCTCAAATCAAACCCAGATTTAAATCTCAAACCAAATCTCAAATTCAAATTTAAATTCTAAATCTAATTTCAAATTTGATTCCAAATGATTGAAACCCAAAATTAAATTCAATTCCTAAGACCCTTCCTAAGCCATATGAACCACCTTCAAAAGCTTAGCCAAAACTCCTTTAAATCAAATCAAATTCAATTTATTTCTTTATAAATCAATTATTCCTTCATTTATATTCACAAATATGAATAAAATCCATATCTAAATGACCAAAACTATATCCAAAATCAAATCCAAACCCAATCTAAGCCCTTTGAGTCAATTCTTTGGACTTAGACAAATTCCATCCAAATTAAGTCAAAACTAATGTATTTTCTATCGAATTAATCATTCATTCAATTATCTACCCAAATATAAATGAAATCAACAATCATCAAATTAAATCAAAGCCAACACAAGTCAAACCCAACCTAGCCCTTTTGACTTGAAAATTTCAAATGAGCCAAAATCCCTTAAACTCTAAATTGATTGTTATTGAATTTATATTTCAATCTAGGGCTTATATATAAGTTCAACTAAACTTAAATCAAACCAAAATAAAACCAATTAATCCACTTAGGCCCTCTTGACCCAAAGTGACCTAAAAGACCCATTTGAGCTAACTTGCAATCCAACCTAAATTGGATTGAACTAAGCTCACCAAAACCTTCCACCATGATTGTTGATCACCCCAGGATAATCAATTGTAGCCAATTAGGTCAAACCAAGTCAACTAAGTCATTTGACCAAGTTAACCCCTTAGCCCAAATGAACCAAAACTAGCCAAAACTCATCCTACATCAAATTGGTTGAAACCAATGATTTGAATCAACCCAAAATCAATATTTAAATATGACTTGACCACTAATTAAGTCAAACCAAGCCCAATCGACCATTCAATCCAAGTTTACCCAAATTGGCCTAAAGGACTAAATTGGGTCAAATCATGATCTAACCCAAATTGATTGTAACCAATGGCTCAAGTTCATTCCAAATTGATTATTGAACTTGACCAAAGCTATAATTGAGCATAATTTGACCAATTTGTTAACTTGACCCAACTTAGCCCAAATTGACCTAAAGGGTCAAATTAGCCAAAATTTAAATTAAATCTAATTTGATTCAAACCAAGGCTACGTTCATCTTCAATTAGCCAATTGAATATGAATCAATCCATAACCCAAGCTAATTTGGCCAATTTTGGTCAAATTGGTCAACTTGACCCATTTGATTTCAAATGAGCCAAAATCAATCCTAAATCAAATTAAATCAAATTGATCATACCAAAACACCTTAAATTATCATTTGATCCTAACCTAAGTCTTGAATTGACCCAATTTCATCAATTGGTCAACCTAACCCAATATGACCTAATGTGACCCATATGACACAAATTGAGCTAAATCTCTTGAAACCAAATCATGACCCATTAGGGCTGATCAAACTCAGCCCAAACCCATTTGGGATCAGCCCAAAATCTTCACAATTAAACCTCATGGATCCTCCCCATCACATGCATTCCAACCTTGCATTCTACTGATCCTATGGCAACAAATGAAGATTTTGGGAGGTAAATCCAAAGTCTTTAATCAAGCTATCATCCATCATAACTACCTCCCCAACACATTTATTCAAATTTTGGCCACCATTAAAGAGGGAGAATAGAGATAGAAAAGAGATCTGATTTTGGCATTAGAGATCCTCTTAGAGCTCCCAAAGAAACCATCCACCACTTCCTCACTTCTCTTGAGCCAAAAATATCAAAATCAAGTGGATTCTGGTGAGGAAGCAGTAGAAATTGAAGAATACATCATTCTGAAGTGAAGGCACGAGTCTAGGCTTACTCCAAGGCTTCTTCTTCCACTCAAGAGCATGCCCGAATCATCATCATTGCCAAAAACTATCCCACCTTAGGATCTTCCATTTGTGCAAATGTATGCTCGATTCTAAGAATTTCTCATAGATTCCCCTTGCATTTTTCATTTTACACTATCCCAATAGAATTTGGAGTATTTTTCGGTGAAAATCGTCACAAAAATGAGTCCATTTGGATGAGATTTCATTTCGATTTAGCAAAAAATTCCAAATTTGCCCAATTTTACTGTTCATCGAATCCCGTGAAGCAGTAACCATCCGATCTCCCATTTTGGGAGATCGAAGGCAACAAATTCGGATCTGCTCCAAATCCGTCTTACGATCCACTTGATCTTTAGACTGGGTCGGATCGGACCATCCAATCCGCGATGGTCCGGATCATGCCATTTGTGGCTCCCACAGGATCGCTTGATCCACGATTGGATGGTCGGATGCATCTGCGGCTCCCACCCCTCCCGGAGATCGGACCGTCGTCCCATAATTGGATCATCGCTCATCGCTATCTTGTTCATCGGGTTTTCCACTCTTGTGCGCGGCAGGCCAATCATGTGGCGCACATTATGCGGCGCATCAATCCCTCTCACGTGGCATCACGTTCCCACGTCAGCACCGTGTGGTGCTAACTGGGTTAAGTGGGAAAATCACCTATTTTCTGATTTTAAAATTTATTTAAGTGTCCTGAAACTTTGAAAATTTATAAAACATAAAATACTTAGAGAAAAATAACAAATAAGGCCTCGTTGGATCCGTCTTTTTGAGAGAAATCTAACGAACCAAAAAATATCTAAATTCCAATGAATGGATTGAGCTTAATTTAAGTTTTAATGAAAATTAAATTTCCTTAATTACTCTAAAAATATAAGTCTGATTGAATTAAATTTTGAGAGGTTGAAATTAAAGTTAAAACACACATTTCATAAAAATCTCAAGTAAAAAGGACTTCTGAATTGGGAGAAATTAAATTTTGAAGTTCGGATTCTCCATTTTAATAGAACAAATCAAATAAAAATCCATAAAAGTATAGAAAATCTTCAAAATAACTTAAATCACTTTAGTTAACATCTAAGACTCTTAAGAAAATAATGTGATTTTTTGAATCCTAATGAATTAGGGAATTAATTAAAACATAACCTAAAAAAATAATTTAAATATCAAATTAAATCTGAAATGATATAATACCCAAATGATTGGTAATCAAACATTAAATCAGAAAAATGTCATATATCACTCAAATGAAATTAAAATTAACTAAACCTAATTGAGTTAATGAAATTTAATTAAATGATGAAATCTTTAAATCAAACTCATAATTGAATAAATCAATGAAACTTTGATATAAAACCAAACTAATCTTGTCAAACTTACACCAAGCATTGAATCTTAATCATATGAAACTACATAAAAATTAAAAGAAATTAAATATTAATTAATCATTAAATAAACTAAAAATAAAATTGATTAATAAACTAATTCAACATAATCATTTGATATTAATCAAATTAAATCAAATAAAGCTAAAGTAAACTTAATTAAGATATGATTGAATCACATTTAAAATCAATCCATTTGGAATAAGATGATTAATTATCCATTAATACATAAACCTAACAACTAAATCAAACAAGAATGAAATCTAATGAACATAATAAATGAAAAAAAAAATGCTTATGATTATGAATAATTAAGTTTCATTGAAATAAAATAAATAATTAAATCACTTAATCTAATCAAATGATAATAACAATGATAACCCTTTAATCAATAAAATTTAAGTAAATGCTTAATTAAAACTATCAAACCAAATAAGTCATATATGAGTAATTAAGTCATTAATCTCTTATTAAATAAACTTTTAATTAATCTAATGATTTAAAATTTTAATTACCTTTAATCAAACTTAATTAATTAAACATTTTTTAATAAAAACTTAATGAATTAATCCATCATCTTAATGAACCAAATAAACTTTATGGATCACATTAAAATTAATTCAAATCAAACACTTAATTAATCTATTAATTAATTTGATCACACCTCTTAAATAAACTAATTAAGTTAATCAAATTAATCATATTAAACTTAAGCTTAAGCAAATATAAAATACAATTAAATGCTAATCAAATCTAATTTAAACTTAAATCATTAATTCATTAATTACATCATTAACCTAAATAAATATGAAATAAAATTAAAAATTAAACAAATATTTATTTAATTTAATAATTGATCACACCTCTTAAATAAGCTAATTAAGTTAATCAAATTAATCATATTAAACTTAAGCTTAATCAAACATAAATTTGAACATAATTATAATGGAATTAAATGCCAATCAAATCTTAAATTAAATCTAAATCATTAGGTCATTAATTACATCATTAACCTAAACAAATATGAAACTAAACTTAAAATTAAACAAATCCTTATTTAATTTAATAATAACCTAAACACACTTAATTAAACTAATTATATAATCACATTGAACCTAAGCAAACCTATAGATTAATAAAGCTAATAAAATCAAATTAAACCAAATAAAGAAAGGCTCATCAATTTAATACATTATCAAATTAAATCTAATTCAACCTACCTAAATAAGATAAACTAATTAATTATTAAAACGTGTAAAATCAAAACATAAATTAAAATCTAATAAACATGATAAATGAATGAAATTGAAACGAAATTATAATCATAAATAATCAAACTCAATTAAATCAAAGAAAACTTTCAATTCATTTTATCCAATCGAACTATAAATAAATAAACCATAATCAAATCAAATAAACATAAAATTAAATGACATAATTATAATCAAAGAAAGAATTAGATATTAATTTAAAAGTATATTGAATTATCAAGATTTAATTGAATCAAAATAGCTAATTAAAAAATTAATCAATCAAATTACATGAAGGTAGAAAACTACAAAACAAATGTAATAAACACTAATCAAATCAAATCAGTTCAACTAAATCATCAAAATAAATTAAATCAAATAAAACCTTAAATACAAACAATCAAATTAAGGGTTCCTCTTTATGTGTTTAACAACATAAAGACCCTTTAAGGAAATTATGTTTAACCCATAAGTATAGGATAATCATAAAAGTACTTAATTAGATTCTTTAACTTAATTAATCCTTAATTATGAGCCAATTGCATTAGGTTCTTTAGGAGCATTGCAATCTTATTTCCTCACATGTTCATGTCATTTATGGCTTATAGCTAAGTGGTTAATCAAATTAAAAAAAGCATAGGTAAGGGTAATTAATTGATTTAATTAAGGATCCAACTTAATTAATTCATAAAATTCACTAAATTATTTCTTATTAAACCAAATTAAATCACGAACATGAGGCATGGAATAGGATTAGCAAACCTCTTCTTATATTCTTAAATCAAGTAAAATATGAAATCAGAATGACATTAAGAAGCTTTAGTTTGTTTTAAATGGTCTTATTTAATATGATTGCCCTTAGGATTTAATTGAATTGAATAAAATCATGTGTTTATGTTCTTTTATTTCTTTCTAATCATATTAAATGTTGTTTGCCATATTGTCGACCTCACTTTTGGAGTGAGCTCTTAACCTCCTCTTCTTAGACTTAGGACTCTTATAAACACTAAGAACTCCTTAGTCATAAGACACTTCTAGTGATTAGGTGAAAACTTAACCTAAGCCTAGAGACTTAGAAAGGTTAACCATAGGATTAGGCTATGTCTTAGGGCTTAAGGAAATCATCTATCCTATAGCCTAAACCCACTCCATATATACCTTCTTAAATTGAACCCATATTCAAATCTCAAAAAAAACCTCAAATTTAAATTCAAATTCTAAATCTAATTTCAAATTTGACTCCAAATGATTGAAACCCAAAATCAAATTTGAATCCAAAGACCCTTCATAAGCCATATGAACCACATTCATAAGCTTAGCCAAAACACCCTTTAGATCAAATCAAACTCAATTGATTTCTTTATATATCAATTATTACTTCATTTATATTCACAAATATAAATGAAATCCAAATTCAAATGACCAAAATTATATCAAAAATCAAATCCAAACTCAATCTAAGCTCTTTAAGCCAATTCTTTGGACTTAGCCAAATTCTATCCAAATCAAGTCAAAACTAATGGATTTCTCTCAAATTAATCATTCATTCAATCATTTATCCAAATATAAATAAAACTTACAATCATCAAACCAAATTCAAGTCAACCCAAGCCAAGCCTAACTTAGCGCTTTTGACTTAAAACTTTCAATTGAGCCAAAACCTATTGGACTCCAAATTGATTCCTGTTGAATTTAAATTTCAATCCAGGGCTCATATATATGTTCAACTAAACTCAAATTAAATCAAAACCATACTAATTCACCCACTTAGGTCCACTTGACCCAAAGTGACCTAAAGGACCCAATTGAGCCAACTTCCAATCCAACCCAAATTGGATTGAACCAAGCTCACTGAAACCTTCCACTATGATTGTTGATCACCCCAGGATGATCAATTATAATCAATTGGGTCAAACCAAGTGTTGACCTCATTTTTAGGATGAGCTCTCAACCCCTCCATCTTAGACATAGGACTTCCCTTAGACTTTAAGAGTTTCTTAGTATTAAGACACATCTAATGATTAGGTGGATGCTCAAACCTAGCCCTAGAAGACTTAAGAAGAGTTAGCCATAGGAATAGGTCATGCCTTAGGGGTGTTAGGAAATTTCCTACCCTTAGCTTAAACCTTTCCTCACTCGCCTTCTTTCAAATCAAACTCCAAATCAATTCTATTTGATTTTCTCTAAACCCAAATCAATTCCTTGATTCAAATCCATGATTGAAATCTAAGATTGAAACCCATGATCAAAATTCATCAAAAATTTCTAAGTCCAAATTTTGCCTAAGTCCTTAAGCCTCCCTTAAGGACTTAACCAAAATCATGATTCAACTATTCAAATCTTTGAGATTTTCTCATGATCAATTTATATTCTCATATATAAATGAAATATGAATTCAAATCTTTCAAATCAAATTCAGAATTCAAAATCAATTCATGAAATTTTCTAAGTCCTTAACCTTCCATTAAGGACTTAACCAAAATTACAATCAAAACTAATTCAAATCTTTGAGATTTTCTCATAATCCATTTATATTCTCATTTATATTCACAAATATAAATGAAATATAAATTCAAACCCATCAAATCAAATTCAGAATTCAAAATCATTTCATGAAATTTTGCCTAAGTCCTTAACCTTCCCTTAAGGACTTAACCAAAATTACAATCACAACCGATTCAAATCTTTGAGATTTTCTCATAATCCATCTATATTCTCATTTATATTCATATATATAAATAAAATATAAATTCAAATCAATCCAATTAAACTCAAAATTTCAAAATCAATTCTGGAAAATTTTGTTAAGTCCCTTTAATTTTTCATTAAAGGACTTAGCCAAAAGCAATCCTAAACATTGATCAAACCTATTCAAATTCATGGGATTTTCTCAAAACTTATGTATATCCTCATATATAAATGATATATAAATATAAATCAATCCAATCCAATTAAAAAATAAATAAATTTCAATTTAAAAATCCCCTTAAATCATTTAAATTTCCTTTAATGGATTTAACCCAAATCATGATTAAACCACTTCAAATCTTAAAATTTGCTCATGATCCATTTATATTCTCATTTATATTCACAAATATAAATGAAATATAAATTCAAACAATCAAAACCTATTCCAAAAATCAAACTCAAATCAACTCAAAATCTAATCTAAGCCTTTCAAGTCAAAATCTTGAACTTAGCCAAATCACTTTCAAATCAAGCCAAACCCTTGATTTTTCTCTAGTTCAATCAAACCTACAATCATGAGCTCATATATAAATCCAAACCAATCATCAAACCCAAATCAAAATCAAACCCAAAACCCTTCATATTCTTTCTTTGAATATGAATTTCAAATGGATCAAAACTCATTTGACTTCAAACCACTTGTAAATGGATTTATATTTCAATCATAAGTCCATATACAAGATCAACCAAAATCAAGCTTTGACCAAGCCATTTGATCACTTATTGACCCAAAGTGACCAAAGTACCTTATGAGCCAACTTTTGATCCTAACCAAATTGGATAGGAACAAACTCATATATCCCTCTCATCATGATCAACAATCATCATGGGATGATCAATCAAATAAATTGGGTCAAACCAAGTCAAACTTAAGGGTTGACCAAGTCAACACTTAACATAAAATGAAATCTTACATAGCCAAATTCCACCATAGGCAAAATTGATTGAAACCATTGATCTAAGTTCACTCATGACCTATGTTTGAACTTGACCAAGCCAAAATTTGAGCCTAACCTAGCCCAAATGGCCCACTTGACCCAAGTTGACCCATTTTGACCTAAAGGGCCAAAATGTGTCAAAACTTGATATAGGCCAAATTAATTGAAACCATTGATCTAAGTTCACTCATGACCTATGTTTGAACTTGACCAAGACAACATTTGAGCCTAACCTAGCCCAAATGGACCACTTGACCCAAGTTGACCCATTTTGACCTAAAGGGCCAATATATATCAAAACTTGATATAAGCCAAATTGATTGAAACTAATGAGTCAAGTCCATTCCAAATCACTTATGGAACTTGACCAAAGCCTCAATTGGCCACCCAACCTAGCCCAATTGACCTTAGACCCAACATGACCTAAAGTGGTCATGTTGAGCCAAAATTAATTGGAAACAAATATACCAATCCACAACATATGACTAACCTAACATAAGCCTACCCTTGACCTACCTCAAATAGGTCAAATGAGTCAAATAGGTCAACTTGACCCATTTGACCTAAGTAAAGTCATATGAGCCAAAAATAAATATATACCAAATTGAATCAAACCAAAGCCACCAAAATATTTCAAATGCTCATATGAAATTAACACAACCCTTGGTTTGACCCAATTTGACCTATTGGTCAACTTGACCCAAGTTGACCTATTTTGACTTAAATGGGTCAACATGAGCCAAACCCTTTCAAATGGATTCCAAATCTAATGAAACTTAGCCAAACCTAGTTTCTCCACATACCCAACATGTCCAAGGTAAAAACATAGAAAAATGACCATCCTACCCCTAGGCCATAGAATAAATTTTGGCTTAATACATGGGTAATTTGGTCATACCCTCTTCACAATTACTTGAGGATTTTCTAAAAGCTCAAAGGGATTTGGTCATGAGTGGTGCACCCAACCCAATGGTTTGGGTTTATGGTCCCTAGACCAAACTTGAATGAAATTGAAATTTCAAACTCCCTCTCAAGCTCAATTCAAGCACATGGGAGGTTGGTAATCCATTCCTTGGATCAAACTGACCATGTGCACACTCAAAATAATAAAAAAAACTCTCCAATCTCATCAATTGGATCACAATGGCAAGAGCATTGATGATCATCCGATCCTTCATGAGGGAGATATACTCCCCCTAATTCAATTCAAAATTCACTTGCCCTCTATTGATTGAACCTAAGGAACCCATAGCAATCATCAGAGAGCACTCCCAAGCTTATTAGAGAGGATTAGAATTTATTCTTTTGCATGCAAAATAGGGGAAATCAATCTTGAATTTCTCCACAAAACCACCTCAATTCCTGCTACACACTTCTTCTAAGGACCAATCCGAGCTCACTCAAGCTTCCATTGGAGTTCTCATAGCAAGGAGAGGAGCAATTGGATCAAAGCTACAAGTATCTTCAAGTGGTGTTGGTCCACTCAATCCCAAGGCCTAGGAATTTCAATAGGGCTTCGTGTCCACCAGACGAAGCTACCTCATCGATCTCGACCGATGGTGATCACCTCCGGCAAAGTATAGAATTTTTTGATTACTAAACTCAATGTGGTGTGGAGCTTTGTAAAAAAAATTTTCAGCTCATCGAATTTTGACCATTGGATTTGCTGCTCTCTGTCTTTAGATAGTGTGGGTTGATTTTGGTGTGATTCCATGCCAGATCGAGCTTGGATCTTCCCCTTAATCATGGACGGTCTCTATTGATCAAGGGGAAGAACTTGGCTCATCTCAACCATCCATCCACACATTTTAGATGGACAGTTAAGATTATTTAACATGTTTAGTAATCTGTTTATCCTTTATAAATGCAAGAATCCTTGCGTTGATCTTTGATCTGAGGAGAATCGTCGATTTGGGATGTGACATTTAAGTTACCCCCTCATGGCGCGATGCGTGCGTGCCCACCATGCGTGGTGATTAATTTAAGTTATCTAATTAAAATTAATTAATTTCTAATCAATCCATGGATCTTCAAAAATGCATAATTATTAATAGAAAATTCATAAAAAATGAAATAAAAACCTATGGATAGATAATTAAACCTAAAACATTTTAAAATTAATTTTGATAAGTTTTGAATTATGATTTTCTCTGAATTTGGGTTTTATTGGAAAGTGTATTTTGCTAATTACTATTTGATTAGGCCTCTGATTAATCCCAAATTTCTTGGGTAAGTTTTAGGGGATGACCTATGCCTCCCTTAATTTTCTTGGGGTTTATTTAAGGCTTGATTAGAGTAATTGCATATGGTTTCCTTAATTACCCTTCTCATATAATTAAGCATAATTAAGGTATGATTAGTGGTTTTACCCTATGATTAGGGTTGATTAATGTCAGATAGTAGTAGGTTTATGGAATAATTTTGGGGCATTTCCCTAAGCTATTCCTAAACCCCTCTTCTCTCCTTAATCTTCTCTTAATTGGGTTAATTCATTAATTATCCCCTTAATCAATTTTTAAAAATTCTAAAAAGTTCCAAAACTTAATTAATCTACCTTGGGTAGATGCTTAGGTGTTCAATAGCCTAAGTTGAATTAAGGAAATCATAACCCAATTCACATGTGTGAAAGGGTGTTTTGAAATTACTTAAGCTAAACCCCTTAGCTTAATTAACTTTTAATTTTGAGCCAAATTGTATCAGGCCTTTTCATTATTAGGTGCATTGCAAATTTAAATTACTTGTGAGTTTTATGTCATCTCATTAGCTCATAATTATTTAGTTAATTCTTCTAAGGTGGTGTAGGTAAAAGTTAATTAAGCTACTTAATTTACACCTTAACCTAATCAATACATAAAAATGGATCTAATTATCTAAAAATCAAACAAAAATACAAAACACATGTGGGAATGGGTTAGGAACAACAAACTCATTTTAACTTTTTAAAATTAAATCAAACTTCAAACTAAACAAAAATCATTTTGAAATTCACTTTGATTTATTCTAAATTTTCTTATTCTATAAGAATGTCTTTAGGATTTAAGTAAAGTGAGTTTGTTTACATGCTTTCATTGCTTTGGATCTTTCCAACATGTTAAGTTGTATGCCATGTGATTTATACATTCATAGTTTTGAAACTCAAATTTTAAAATGAGATTATTTACTTTATGTCAAATTTGCATGTGTTGGCTAAAGTAGAAATATAAATGGCTATTATCACTACTAAATCCAAATTATTTTCAAAAATACATAAATCAAATACCAAATCTGAAAGTTTGATACTTATATTTTAATTATAAGCTTGCATGCAATAGATCATAAAGATATGCTTAGCATAGGTTTCCTTTCTTTCTTATGTTGGCACAGTTTTGAATAGGAGTTGGTAAGATGTAGGGTTCATTTGAAAAGAACCCAACACTTACTTAATTCTATACCCTATTCATCTCTATGCTATCACCTAAGAAGTATGTCTATACTTGCATACATAAATTGCATCAAGTAAAATGAATGCATTAAACAAACTTTTGCATTTTCCTTTCGTACTTCATTTCTTTTATATATATGTTTGTATTTAAGGAAAACGGTATATTAGTCTGGACAACCCCAACATTGTGATGCTTTAAGTAGCCCTAAGTAGGTTTTATACCTTACACCTCTGGTTAATAATGACATTGTACTCACTTATGCCTTTTTTACTTTCATGTATGTATGTGAAAATTTGGATAAGGAGACCTCTTTCTACTTAAGAAAAATCATGCATATTCAACTTCTATATTTCCTTAAGTAGATTACTTAGCATGCATCATAAAGTGTGTTAAATACTCTCATTTGCATGTATAAATATGCTTAGGGTCCATCCATATGCATGTATATATGTTGAAAGAAATGAAGTAATGTGTGTTATGTGAATTTTGATTCATTTTATTTAATCTTAAAATGTCTTTCTTTTTGAATAGGTTTGTTTAGGATTTATCTAAACTTAGAATTGATTAAAAGATGTAATCAAAATGAAACTAAAATATGAATCTACTTTAGAAAATTACTAAAGGTTTGGGAAGGAAAGATAAGTTTTCTTCTTTTTCTCTCTCTTCATAACTTAGTAATTAATTGTAGGATCCACTTAAATCAAATCAAAACATGAAATAAAATCAACTTAAAATAACTAAACAACTTAAATGAAACCCTTTTCTAAGTTGAACATGTTCTTCGCACTTTGAACATTTAAACCTAAAGCCATAACTAAGCATACAACACAAGCTTTCAAAGCACACACGTTAGCCTAAGTCACCACTTCTAGCCTTAGGTTAGGTCGGTGCATGGTTTGATGTTATATTTTGTTTTTTGATATATATTTTAGGCTGGATGTTAGGGTGTATGCTTGTAGAATGAATTGTAGGATGTTCTTAGTCTAACTATTCTTTTTTGTAGGGGATATGCTTAAGGGGTGATATCATAAATAAAAATATAAATGCTTTTGCTTGTAGGTGCTTTATACTCTTAAGCATAATCCATAGGCCAGGTGGACTTAGTCACCCATGTGTGGGGTGATAAGTACATTATACATGCTTGGGAATTGTGTGGTGTGATTTAGCTAACCTTTGTTTTGCAAGTGTTAGTTAGATTTTCACTTTTCCTTTCATGAAAAAATTTGCATAATTAGGATTTTAGAATGATTTATTATGGGGATTAGGATAAGTATTGGTCATAAGATCCTATCTTATGCACCATGTAAAGCTTTGGAGCATCTACCATCCAACCTTCCAAAGGAGGAACCAAAAGAAGAAAAGAAGAAAAAAGAAAAGAAAAGAAGAAAGAAGAAAGAAGGATAAAGCTTGAAGACCCCCATAACAATGAGTTCCTTTGCTTATTTGTAATTTAATTCATTTGTAATCCATGTAGTATAAGGGTTGAGCTCAGCTACCCAATTTGATATTTTTGAGTTTGTGTGGTGGTGCCTCACCACAATGGCCATTTATTCTTTTTGTGATTAGCTTTATAAATTGAGCGATGATTTGTTTAGCTTTTGAATTAAGTGGCATGATTTTTCTAGTTTCTTCCTTGCTTTATGTATGAATTGGATGTGGATTAGGCTCTTTAGGGAAAAATAAATGTTTCACCCAAATTAAGAATTTAAATTAAAATTAAATAACTCATAACCTCACATAAAACTTAGATTTAAAATCAAGATAAAAGAATTAGCAACCCCTTAGTTGGATGAGCATTTTTTTATAATATCATTCACAAATGCATCTTATTCACTCTTGATTGGAGGGCTTTCATCTTTTCTAAAGAAACTCAGCTTGACCTTTGAGAGTCATGGTGGAAACTCACCTCCTCCTTCTTGCTGATTTTAGCCAGTAATCTGATTTCTCATGCATTAGTTATATATGAATCCTATTAGTCTGAGTCAAAATAATTGTCCAAAAACAAAAATAAAATAAAATTTGAATTACATTAGATTTAGGTCATTTGAAGCATGTCCCTTTACATGATCTAGTCTCTTTAGGGAGTGTGTTTAAGGACTTTCTAAATAATAACAGCTTAGCTATCTTGCATAAGCATAAAGACTTGCCTACACGTATTAAAAATCATAGGAGGTTAGTTGGTTGCGATTATAAACCAGTTGTTGGGTGGTTTGTTTTCTCTTGTGGAGGCAAACTAATTACCCATTTTTACCTTAGATTTTCTAATCCACCAAAGTTCACTAGTACTTCGTTCGGTTACGTATTGCTCCCATAAGCATAATTCCCTGCCTCTTAGGCATTTTGATCTTTGTGAAAATCTTAAACCATTATTGAAAAATATAACTAAAACAAATAAATCAATTTTTAAAATATAAAGCACAACTATAGGATAGTTTGAGATGCTCGTTAGGTTTCCTAGCATTGTGAGGATCTCCTACTTGTCTTCCATTTTGGCTTCGATAATAACTCCCTCTTTTGATCAATCTCATTTGATCTTCCAAAAATGAACCAATTGATTGATAGTCCATTCCTATTGAAATCTTAAGAGATAACGATCATTTACTTTAATCGAGAGTTTTCCTAAGGGATCCTGTCCCTTAGGATGTAATTAACTATGAGGACTTGCCCCTGTAGGGAATTTAACAAACTCGATTTAAAATAAATTATGCTTTACTTTTTCATGTAAAGTAGGGGAAGAATCTCTCGTACATATGTAGACCCATCGTCCTTAGGAGTCCTTTTTGAGGTGATTAGTTTCATTAAAGGATAGTGATTTCTATCTCTTGAGATAGTACACTATTTCCTTGATGACATACCCGATCACCTGAATAAATATATCTGTGGATCTACATGGCATCCTAAAAAGATGAATTTTTATAAGGTCTCTTCTTTCTTTTTTCCCCACAGATTTGAAAGGCGACTCCCTATAAGAGATATATTCACCACACCAAGTCAGTCATTTGACCAAGTTAAGCCTTAGCTCAAATGAACTAAAACTAGCCAAAACTTATCCTACACCAAATTGATTGAAGCTAATGATTTGATTCAACCCAAAGTCAATATTTAAATATGACTTGGCCACCAATTGAGCCAAACCAATCCCAATAAGCTATTCGATCCAAGTTGACCCAAATTGCTCTAAAGGACCAAATTGGGTCAAATCATGATCTAACCAAAATTTATTACAACCAATGGCTCAAGTTCATTCTAATTTGATTATTAAGCTTGACCAAAGCCATAATTGAGTCTAATTTGAACAATTGGTCAACTTGACCCAACCTAACCCAAATTGACCTAAAGGGTCAAATTAGCCAAAATTCACATTAAATCCAAATTGATTCAAACCAAAAACCATATTAATCTTCAATTAGCCAATTGAATATGAATCAACCCATAACTCAAGCCAATTTAGCCAATTTTGGTCAAATTGGTCAACTTGACCCATTTGCATTTGATTCCAAATGAGCCAAAATCAATTCTATGCCAAATTAAATCAAATTAATCATACCAAAACTCTTCAAATTATCATTTGAACCTAACCAAAGCCTTGATTTGACCTAATTTGACCAATTAGTCAACCTAACTTGATATGACCCAACATGACATAAATTGAGCTAAATCCCTTGAAACCAAGCCATGACCCATTACAGCCTGATCAAACCCGACCCAATACCATTTGGGATCAGCCCAAAATCAACCCAATATAATTAAATCCCTAATAGATCCTCCCTCATATAGGATTTCACCCAATCATATTTAATTCTCCCCATCACTTGCATTTAACTCCTCCCCAATATTTGCATTCAATGGAGTTGATCATATGGCATCAAAAGAGCACTTTGGAGCAATAATCCAAAGTTCTCAATCAATCTATCATCTATCCTAACCACCCCAAGCAAAATGAAAACACTTTGGAGCAAAAAAAAATTCAAAAAAGGGTGGATTTTCGGCCACTATTAAAGGAGGGGGAAATGATGCTTCATCCCTCGTTATGAACATGAAATCAAATTAAAAATTAATTAAATCAAATGCAATCAAATTAAAAATTAAATCAACATGAAATCAAATTAAAAATTAAATAAATCTTTATTTAATTTAATAATCGATCATACCCCTCAAGAAAACTAATTAAATCAAATTAATTATATTAAACTTAAGCTTAATCAAATATAAATGCAATTAAATACCAATCAAATCCTAAATTAAACATAAATCATAAGTCATTAATTACATCATTAATCTAAATAAATATAAAACCAAATTAAAAATTAAATAAATCTTTATCTAATTTATAATTAACTTAAACATACTTCTTAATTAGACTAATTACCCTTAAGCTAATCTAATTGAATAAACACTTAATTAATGCAAACTTAATGAATTAATCCATCATCTTAATGAACCAAATTAACTTTTAAAATCAAATCCAAATCAAACACTTAATTGATCTACTAATTAATTTGATCATACATTAAACCTAAATTATTAAGTCATTAATTATGTTATTAATCTAAATAAATATGAAATCAAATTAAAAATTAAATAAATCTTTATAATTAACATAAATACACTTATTAATTAAACTAATTTCATAATTGCATTGGACCTAAGCAAACCCATAGACTAATAAAGCTAATCAAATTAAATTAAATCAAATTAAATTAAATTAAGAAAGACTCTCATTAATTTAATATGTAATCAAATCAATTCTCATTCAACCTACTTAAATAAGATAAACTAATTAACTATCCAATGTATGAAATCAAAATACAAACCAAACTTTGATAAACATGACAAATGGATCAGATTAAAAATAAAATCCTAATTACAAAGAATCAAACTCAATTAAAATCAAAATAAAATCTCAATTAATCTAATCTGATCAAACTACAAATAAATCAACCATAATCAAATCAAATAAATATAAAATTAAGTCACATAAATAATCAAGAAAAGAATTAAAATATTAATTTAAAAGGATATTGAATTATCAATATTTAATTAAACCAAAATCTAATCTAAAATTAATCAATCAAAAAAATACATGAATTTAAACAAACTTAAACTTCATTAGATTAAGGATATTGAATTATCAAGATTTAATTAATCCAAAATATCTAATCTAAAATTAATCAATAAAAATGGATTTAAAATAAACTTAAACTTCATTAGATATTAAGGATATTAAATTATCAAGATTTAATTAAACCAAAACATCTAATCCAAAATTAATCAATCAAATACATGAATACTAAACAAACTCAAATTATAAAATCTAAATTGAATCAAATAAATCAAATCAAATCAATTGCACAAATTCAAATAGGCTAACTAAGATACTAAGGACCTTCGTTAGACTCTTTAGGAGTTAGGATGTAAAATAGGGTGAGTTTCATCTACAAATGGAATTCATTCTACTCTTCATTCTTGAAAATCTAAACATCATTTTAACCAAATAAAAGTGAAATAAAAAATGAAAAATAAATCATTAAATCATTTAAATTGAAATCACCCAAAGATAAAATTTAAACAAATTCAAACTCCAAATTGAAACTTAAACTAAAGAAGCCTAGTAAAGTCTTGCCACAAGCCTTAAGCACACATTAGAATACTAAGTCACCACTTCTAATGCTAAGTTAGCTTTGTATGATGATGTTTTTTTGTGATATAATATTTTATACTGGATGTTAGGGTGTATGCCTTGTAGACTAGATGTTAGGGTGTATGCTTTGTTGAGTGGATGGTAGACCGTGATTAGTCTAATCATATTTTCTGCAAGGGGGTTATGCTTAAGGGGTCGTTATAATAAAAATATAAATATATTTGTTGTGCAAGTTGCTTAGCCCCTAAGCATAACTCACGCTAGGACAGGTGGGCTTGGTTACCCATGTGTGAGGTGCTAAGTCCAAATTATTCATATAACTGTTTGGGTTATATGGTGTGTTTAGCTAATATTTATTTTACAGGTGTAGCTAGATTTACTATTTCTATTTTTAATGTAATTTTGCATTAGGAATTAGGATTAGTGTTATGGGAGATTAGGGTGAACAGTGGCTAGAAGGCTTAATCCCTGAGGTGCCCTGTGATGCCTTTAGAGCAAATCAAATCAAAAGAAAGAGAAGAAGAATGAAGAAAAGAAGACCCCCATATAATATTTTTTATAACCAGTATATGGAGCTACCATATCTCTTTTCGGTATACTATCGACCAATGGCCTTTTATTCTTTTATAGTCTATAAAATTATTTGTTGTGTTTAGATTATGCATTATGCTTTTCCTAGTTTCTTCATGTTTGATATTTCAATGTGTGGCTTGGGTGCGGTAGGCTCTTAGGATGAAATTAATTTTTCTACCCTAATTAATAACTCATAATTAAAATTTTAAAATAATTCATAACCTCACATAAAAGTCTAGGAATTAAATCAATATAATAAAAGTTTTAGCAACCCCTTAACTAGATGAATATGTATAACATCATGCATGTCATATTCTTCCACTCTTGTTAAGAGGGGCTTCCATCTGCTGAGAATGAAGGCTTAACCTATGAGAGCCTTTGAAAGAACACTCTTTCTCTTGATTTGGCCCATAATCAAGTTCTCATGCATTTAGGCATACAAATCCCATATATGTCAAAACAAAGAGTCCAAAAGAATCAAATAAATTTGATAAAATTTGCATTAGATTAAGTCATGGTTTCATACCACTCATGCTCTAGTCTCTTAGGGAGTGAGTTTAAGGACTTAGTTTCCTCTCTAAATAAATAATAACCATCTTGCAAAGCATAAGACTTGCTTACATAATTTTAAAGCATAAGAGAGTTAGCGGTCGCCACTAAAGGTAATAAGTCCAATCAAGCCTATTCTCTTGTGGAGGTAGACCATTCCCATTTTCACTTAGATTTAGATGCTTGTGGCTTATACCAAAGTTAGGATCTAAGATTGTTGTCTTCCTTTATGAGCAACAAGTATAAATTCTCACCTCTTAGGCATTTTCACAATCTTATGTTGTGGGATTATAAGTCCAATATTCTAATAAAATGTCAACTCAAATAATTAACTTTTCAATTTCAAAATATAAAGCCCAAACCATAGGATAGATTGGATTGCTCAGGCTTCCTAGTATCAAGCATTCCTATCATCTCCTTTGGCTTCCAAAATAAGTCTCTCCTTTTGATCTATCCCATTTGATTTTCCAACATAGCCAATCCTTTGATAGTCTTAACCTTAAAATCTTTGGAGACCCTAATTGTCTACTTTAATCGAGAGTATTCTTAAGAAATTCTCATTCCTTAGGATGCAATTAATAATAGGGGCTTTCCTCCATAGGAAACTTAACTGCTTAAAATAAACCCTACTTTACTTTTCATGTAAAGTGGGGAAAGATCTCTGGTATATTCAAGACCCATCATGCCTTAGAAGTCCTTATTATGTGATTAGGTCCATTATAGGGTGGTGATTTCTATCTTTCGAGATAGTACATCATTCCTTAATATTGTATCTGATCATTTCAATAAGTACTCCCTAAGATCTGCGTGGTATCCCACAACTCAAAAATAAACACCACATATTTTTCTGATGACTCCACTAGGGAAGGTTCCTCTCTCAATATTTAGTAGACAATTATTATCCAAACATCGATAGTGGACTTATATTTTATATAGGCCCGAGACTATCATTCTTTCCATTGGCACTTAGCTTATTTCATCCTTAAGCAAAGCTCGTCAACATCCTTTAGGTTTTTGGACCTCACCCATGTAGTCTTAAAATCCCTATTGGTCCCCCAATAGGTGAAAATTAAAATTAATCAAACAAAGGAGATGACCAAAATTAAGAACCTCTTCACCATCTTTATGGTGAGTCAAGGTTCATCCCATGAGCAATAAGAAAATAAAATTCTTCTACAAAATACAATGTCATTCCAAAAGCACTTTTTGAACATCCACATGATAAAAGATCTTAACACAAAAATTTGTAAGAAATTTTCAAAAGGGCACAAAACACATATAACCAAACCTCATTTAACAAATCCTTTTTATTGTTACATGGAGGTTCTTTTCAAAATCAAAATCAACCATTTTAATGTCTTTTCAAAAGCATAATTTTCTTTGAAATAGTCCCAATCCCACACCTCAAATTTGTTGGATGGAGATTCATTTTTGAATAAAATCATGATATAAAATTAAAACTCCATTTAGCATACTTCACATGTGCTAGAGTTGAAGTTTTCCTCCTTTTCGAAATGCAAAAGTCAAAATATATTTGAACCCCCCACGTGACATACCCAAATTTGTTAAATGGGAGTTCCCCTTCCCTTTGAGAAGGTAAAGCAAATTGAATTCTATTTGACACCATTTGCATTTGTCTAATAAAACTCCTTCTTGCTTGGACTTCAAGACATATTGGGATCTCATTTGATGTCAGTAATGTAAATGAGAACCCCTTTTGAAAATTCATAAGAACAAATTGAACTCCATTTAACATACCTAAGTTTGTTAAATAAGTTCTTTTCTTTCAAAAATCATAAACACATTTGACTTTCACTTAACATACCAAATTGTTAAGTGAGAGTTTCATTTAAAAATCATAAAAACACATTTGACTTTCACTTAACATACCAAATTTGTTAAGTGAGAGTTTCATTTTTGAAATCATAAACACATTTGACTTTCACTTAACATACCAAATTTGCTAAGTGAGAGTTTCATTTTCAAAATCATAAACACATTTGACTTTCACTTAACATGCCAAATTTGTTAAGTGAGAGTTTCATTTTCAAAATCATAAACACATTTGACTTTCACTTAACATACCAAATTTGTTAAGTGAGGGTCTCTTTTCAACACACATTTGATCCCTATTTTAACATACCAAATTTGTTAAATAAGGATCCAATTTTTCATGTTAAACCACACTTGAGCTTTCACTTAACATACCAAATTTGTTAAATGAGAGTCTCACTCAAAGAAAAATAAACATATCTCAAATATATTTGGGGCTTTCACTTAACGTACAAAATTTGTTAAGTGGGACTCCCATCTTCAAGAAAAGCAAATCTATCTTAGAATCACATTTGACTTTCACTTAACATACCAAATTTGTTAAGTGAAAGTATCATCATCAAGCATAAATCAAACACATGTGGCCTCTACTTAACATACCAAATTTGTTAAGTAAGAAGTCCCATTTTCAAATCAAAATATCACACAATCAAATCTTCATGAGCAAAAATATTTCAAATACACAATCACAACCTCTTCTTAGCATACCCAAATTTGCTAAGTAGAGGTCTTCAAAACTATCAATATTTTCAAACAAGATGCACTAAACACAAATATCTCTAAGAAAATCTCTCCTCAAATTTTAGAACCCCACCCAACCTACCTAAATCAGTTGAGTATGGGTTCAAAATCAAAATCAAGTGGAAAAGACTCTTCTCAATATCCAAATCTCTCTAATGAACCCCACTTAACATATTTGAATTGTTGAGTGGTTCAAAACTCAAACCACTTGCATAATAAATATCAAGGCGTAAATTGATACAAGTTATATTTCAACAAATGCGAACATATCTCACAATGTAATCTTTGCGCCAAACATGCCTCTAGTTTGTTTTCACCTTTCCGCTCGGGATGGATTTGGCCTCGGACCATTGACTACCCATCTAGTGTTTTTGGCCGAGATTTGAGGGAGCCGCATCACTTGTGAGGGGAAACACCACTACTATTAGAGATGGTGCAAAGTACCATCCATTGACTTACCTTTGACAGAGTATCCTTCCATGAAGAGAAAAGTAGTTGAGGTTTCTTCAGTTAGTCTAGTTCTTAGGGTTGTTCCCATAAATGACGGTGCAACACCTCCTCGATGGTCCCCTAAGGGGAAGGCTATCCTATCATAGAGACTTACCTTGAGGTAGGATCTAGCTCACATGCCTTACTAAGCGCACATAGCAACAAGACCGCACCAATGAAAAAATAGAGTAGGATCAAGCACTCAACGATCGTGAGAGATGGATGCCACATCCCAGATTGCAAAGGAAGCTTACCCTAGTGAGGTTTCCCCATTGCTGACTAATGTTGACCTCATTTTTAGAATAGGTCATTTTAGCAATAAAATGATATCAAGTTCAAATAGGGATTTCCTATTTCAAAATTCAAAGTCACTATGCTTAGTAACTTAGGAAATACATTTTTGAGCTAAATCAATTTACTTAGTTTGATGCAAAACCAAACCAAACATCCAAAATAAATTAAATCAAGTTAATTAATGCAAATAAAATGGAAATTCAAAGTCAAACCTAAAGTCAACTCTAGGCAACCTAGAGTTGACTTAAGTGGGCCCACTTGGTCAAAAAGTTAACCCACTAAATTTGACTAAATTAAATGATCAAAAAATATTTTTAATAATCAAATGAATATGTATGATCACAATAACAAAATAATTTAAGTCCATGAAGGCCTAGATTAGGTAAATTAAATCCCTTAAATTAAAATAACCTAAATATGCCACATTAAACTCAAATTCAAGGAAAGTCAAAATAACTTTAAATTAATTGTCCTAAATCATACGGGGATGGTGATGGGGCATAAACTAACTCTCTCTTAGGTATAGTTGGATCAAATGGGTCATTTGACCCTTAAGAAATTATGTTTAATTCACTTAACCCAATTTGGGTAAAGTGAGTTAAGCAAGGCAAAAGAAATAAGGAAATATCAAACCACTTCCAACCAAATCACATGGGATGGAGGTAACACTTCGTTAAACCCTTCTAATGAAGGTTTACATCCCTAATCAAGCTACTTAGAATTCTCATGCATTATTGCATAAAATCCAAATAAGGAAAACTAATACAAGCAAAAGAATTGGAGAAGTCAAATTCCTTCTCCCTTCTTCCCACCTCTTCACATAAGATAGTTGTGGGATGGAGAAGGAGAGCACTAGCTAGCTTCTAGGGTCCATCATTAACAAAACCGACCAAGGAATAGCTAGAAAAGAGCAATATAGCATTTATCCATAGAAAAAAACCCACAAAGAGACTTCCCCAAGGAAAATTGACCACACATACACCTTCACATATCAAAATCAACCAAACAAAATTCCCCCAAAGTGTCCTTAATCACTGAAACCATCAAAACTGAAAAGAGCAATCAAGGGTTGGCTAGGAGAATCCAGGAATTAACCTAATTCCAGCAAGTTGTTTTGCATTGAGCTCTAGGATCAATTGCAAGGCCAACCGTCCAAGGAATTGAGGTATGCCATTATTGACCTTAAGCTTTTTCTTCAAAAATTTGATTATGGTTAGTTTAATAGAAAACATGATCTTCAAGTTGATACACTGTATAGAATCATAGATTTCTTTCCACGCGATCGTAGCACTTGAAATCGTGATTTGATATATATCAAAGATATTAGCAAAATACTATCAATCCTCGCTCCCATAGAATTAAAGGAAGATGATCTCTATGCTATCCGATCAGTGTATTTGGATCGACCGGTCTAGGGCAGGATCGATTTCACCTGTAGGAATCACGGAATGATTTGGACCGTCGATCTTTGATCGGCGTAAGTGATCCGCATTTTGAACTATGTTACCGGTGCCATGGCACCAACCAGCGTGCACACGCGCGTGCGCATGGATCCCGCATGAGACCCCCAGCTTAAAAACTGTTAAATAACGATTTAATTAATTTAAAAAAAATGCAGAAAACTTCAAAAAATCATATAAAATCAAAAAAAAATCAAAAAATTACAAATAAAAGCTCTATGGATTCACCTTAATGAGAGGAATCCATAGAAATTAAAATCCCCTATTTTTATTGGGTAACTTTTCATTAATTTGGATTTAATTGAAAAACATTAAACCTAATTACTCTCAAATTAATAATCCAATTAATTTGAAACTTTGGAAAATGAAATTAAGCATAAAACATACCTTAGGTAAATTTTTGGGGATTTTTTCTCTAAATTCAAGGGAAATTAAAATTTCATATGCTTAACCTTTTAATTAATTAAATTAATTAACCTTTAATGAAATAATTAGAAAACTTTAATCAAACAACCTTAAATCAACATAATAGACATTAATGAACATTATAACACTAATTAAACTTAATTAAACCTATCTAAACCTAATAAGTCATGAATTAACTCAATTAGGTAATTCAAAGAATTAAGTAATTCAATTAAATGGCCTGAACTTAATTAAATCATAATAAATCAATCAATTAACCAAAAATTATGAATAAACCCTCATTGGAATAGTATTTTAGTGAAGAATAAGTGAAAAATAAAATCCCTTAATGAATTTTAATAAATTAGGCTTAATTTAAGTTTTAATGAAATAATTAAAACCTTAATTACACCATAATTACATCTCTAATCAAGCTGAAACTTTAGGGATATAAAATTGGCATGTGCCTTACTTGCCAAAAATATTTCAAGTCCAAATGATCTTTGGATTAGGAGTTTTCAAATTTCTAAATCCCTAGGTCAATGTTAATCAAATATTGGGTTAATGAAATTAATTAACCTATTAAATAAAGTGGAATTCAAACTAATCTCCATCAAACATTAGAAAACTATTCAGAAACTTTTCTAAATATCCTAAGTCAATTAAAGTTATCAAATTCAATCTTAGGCTAATGAAATAAAACTTAGGTTAATAAAATTATTAATTAACTTAAACCTTAACCTTTGAATCAATAAAATTTAATGAAACCACTCATCTCTAATAAATTTAAATAATGAATCTAAAACCTAGGATTAATTAAATGTGATTAACCTAAGTACTTTAGGTTAAGCATAATCCATGAACAAACCTAAGGTACTAAATGAACTTAAACCTTAAGCTAACAAATTTATAATTTAATAACTTAAGTTAAATTGAATAAAATCAAACTCTTTAAATTAACACAAGCCAAAACAAATGAAACCCACATAGTTTAATTCAAAATGAAACAAATCAAACAAATTAAATCAAATAAAGAAATTCAAACAAATGAAATAACATAAAACTAATCCAAACATAATAACATCAAAAGGATTAATTAAAAATACTTAAGGATCTTAATTAGACTTTTGGAAATTTCATTAGGATTTAGGATGTGGAATAAAGTGAGTTTCACCTAAAAATGAAATTCATTATATTTCTCATTCTTGAAAACCTATACAACTTTAATAAAATAAAATGGAATAAAAAAATGGAAATTAAATCACTAAACCATTTGAATTGAAACCAACCAATGGTAAAAATTAAACAAATTCAAACTTCAAATTTAAACTTGAACTTAAAAGGCTGCCTTGCCACACAAACCCCTCTTTTACACACACTAGATTACTTAGGTCACAGCCTCTAGATCAAGGATTAGATTATTTTGTGATTTTCTTTTAAATCTTTTGTGATATGTTGTGATGTGCTTCACATGTCTGTGTGGTGTATTGACGATTCTAGGCTTGTTTGTTCATTAGACTGGATGTTAGTATCTTTCTAGATTTAACACTATTTTATCAGGGACTATGTTAAAGGGATCTCATAAAATTGATGTTTTCTTGTAGGTGCTAAAATCCCTTAACATAGTTCATAGGGATGGGCTTGGCAAACTAATGCTAAGCCCATTATGTTGTAAAATATAAATGTTTTGTGTCTATGTGTATTTCCTAACATCTATTTTGCAGGGCTTAGGATTTTTTTTTTTTTAATTTTAAATGTAAAGTAGCTTAGAGTTAGGTTAGGATCTATGAGGTCTAGGATTAGCAATAGCTGACCCAACCAGGAGATGGTGCGGTGGTCCCCTATGGAGCCCGATGGATGTCCCTAAAAAGGAGACTTTCTTAGAAAGAACACCCATAGATCTAAACTTGTAGTTCTAGGCCGGGTTGTATAAGGAGACGCCCATTTTTCTTTTTCGGGGTAGAATAAGTGCATTGGCCTTTTCTTATATAATTTAATTTGGTTGATTTATTTTGGGTGCAAATAAAATTCTTAGGTTTCTTTCTATGCTATGTTTGTGCTGTGATGAATGCCTAGTTGTAGGTTCATATGATAAACTAAATTTTCTACCCAACTAAATCAATTAAAACATAAAAATAAATATAACTCATAATCTTCATATATAAGCTTAGGCTATTAAAGCAAGATAAAATATGTAGCAACCCCTTAGCTGGATGTTTTAATATCGCATAAGTCATATTGTTTCATTCTTGATTAATGAAGGACTTCCATCCTTGCTAGAGAACCTGGGCTTGACCTTTGAGAGCCTATGATGGAAGTACACATTCTTCCATTCTGATTTTTTCCATAATATTTTCTTAATTACATTCATTAGGCATAAATTGTATTCCTGTGACCTAAATAAATCCTGAGTCAAAAATTATAAAAATCTAAAAAATATGCATTAGTTAGGAACATCTTCATACCCTACATGTCTTAGGGATTAGGAAAAGTCTAAGTTCATAGATTTCCTAAAACCATCCAACCATCTTGCATTCATATGACTTAGCCTCATTATTTTAAAATATGC
This sequence comes from Cymbidium sinense, assembly GCA_021442155.1. NCBI lineage: Eukaryota > Viridiplantae > Streptophyta > Magnoliopsida > Asparagales > Orchidaceae > Cymbidium > Cymbidium sinense. The sequence continues at coordinate 62,121,921 of CM038228.1, read as the reverse complement.
TTAGGTGGTGTTAACTAACAGCCTTCTCCAGGCAGGCTGTAAGTCTAGAAGAGTTAGTGATATGTTAGTTCCCTCAAGTAAGGAGAATGACCAATAATTCCCAAGGATAGAACTAGGTTGAGCATCTAACATGTGTCAGAAGTACATGTAGACTAGGTTATAAAGCATTCTTTTTAAGAATAAGTCTTCAACTCTAGGCATTTCTACAGTCTTGTGCTACTAGAATCTAAGCCCTAGATTTCTAAGAAAATGATAACTTGAGATCTAAAATTAAATCCCTAATTTGAAGCCCAATCATAGGATAGATGAAATATCTACGGGTATCCCAGTATCACTTTCCTACCATTTGACTCTTAAAAATAACTCTCTCCAATTTGGACCTCTCCCAATTGAATTTCCAAAAATCAATCCTTTGAAAGCTACCTTAGTAGTCTTTAGGAATAACAACTTATTTCTTAATAGAGTATTCTTAGAAAGATAATCTTCCAAAGATGTAATTAACTATAGAGGCTTGCTTTATAGGGAACCATGATCCCATGATTAAATAAACCCTATTATACTTTTCCATGTAGTTCAGGGGAAAATACTCTGGTACATGAAAGACCCATTAGCCTTAGGAGTCTTTATTGAAATGATCGAATCCATTACAAGAGAGCATGTTTATCTTTTGAGATAATATTTTTATTCCTTAATGTAATATTTGGTCATCTAAATAAAATATTTCTAAACTTTATGTGGTGTCATTTCTTTTCTCTATTCTAGAAAACACCAACAACTAGCAACCAGTTTCACTCCCTCTAAGCATCAGATGGAGAGGAGGATTATCGAGGATAGCTATATTGCCTCCATCTCCTACATACCATGGTTCTTAGGGATAGGAGAAGGTCCTATGCCGATCTACATATGATATCACAGCAAGTAGGCAAGGTACACGACGTTGATGCAGTACATTATTGACTTTCTCATCCCAGTGTTAGCATTCAAAGTGATAGAGCATTAGAGGCCTAGGTAGCAATTCAGTGGGGAGGCGAAGGTTTTCAAGCATGGCCTCGCTCTAGTCAATTTTTCAAGTCATCAGGCCACCAGGACCAACAGGACAGATAGTATAGTGCTGATTGGTACCACCAGTAATAGGGGAAAATCCCCAATGAGGGTAGAGCCAGTGTCTTCTCCACCACACCGATCCACTCCTCTCCCACCATCACCTGTTCGCTCGCCATCTATCGTGCCTACAAAGGCACATAAGATAACATATGGGGAGAAGAGAGCCCTATTGGTGATCCAACTATGGCCAAAGATCCCACCTACTCATCGAGAGGGTGAGTTCCCTTACTTGACCTCCTACTCTAGTCTTGTTGAAGGAGTTGCGACCCCATAACATCATAGTCACACCACCACAACCACCGCCATCAGAGGCAGTAATAACATTATAGAAGGGGAAGGGGATAGTTCTGCATTCCCCATGGCAGTGGATCTTCCTAAAGACACTACTCCACCCATGAGCACAGCATATTTCTTCTAGCGGTGACCCTCCAAATATAGCACTCCGGTGATGGCTTAGGTGCATCTCGTCAATGAGCACCCCTCCACCCAATTTGTACATTAGTTCCCATAAGATTCTAGAACAATACTTTATAGAGAAGAGAGAGCTTCCAGGGAGTGACCGATCAGATTATGATGAGGGAATGGTTAGCATTGATCCAGATGAGGATGATCTCCTTGAGGATTCGATCGATGTCCACATGGTCGATACTAGGAGCTCCCTTCATAGAGATCAGCATAATCAGAAAGGTATTATGGTTGAAGAAGATGGTGCCATCCATTCAACCCAACACCTCCATCAGTAGCTTAAATAAAAGAATGATCAGATCAACCGGATGGAAGACTTGTTAGCATTCCTCCATGCACTTCAAAACCAAGCCTCAACATATACCAATAGAGATAGATCATCTCGAGTTAACACATGTCCTAGATCAGTCCAAAAGCACTTCTCCAGTAGATCAGGATAGTGGTAGCTTGCATAGAAAGGTGGTGGACAACACCTCCATGCAAGAAGATATCAAGCAGTTGGTGGAGCAGCAAGTGAAGGATGCATTGGCGCAAGGTGGCTCATCAAGGTAGACCCTACCAGGAATTTGATGTCCAATATCCTAAGAGTTTTGTGCTCTTTCCTTCAAAAGATGGCTGAAACAGCACATAGCACGCTTTAGGGCCGGATGTTGCAATATTGGTGGCAGCGATGCACTCTTATTCCATGTCTTCGTCAGTAGTTTGATAAGCATCGCATTTGATTGGTATGTTGAACTACCTAATGGTAAAGATATTTCTGAGTTGGAGCTCTTTATTAAATATTTATTGGAGCTCAACAAACTATAAATCTTGTAGCTCAACAATACCTCGATGAGTCCCTTGTTGATTATATTCTTAGATAGCATAATTTAAGTATGAAATGTGAACCACAACTATTTGAATAGTACACCATTGAAATTTTATTCAAGAATATTCATGGCCCGATCACCTTCATGCTTAAAGGGTTTACTATTAAGATATTTGAGAAATTAATCAACAAAGCAGCTAGTCTACAATAAGAGGTCACAATTACTTTTTTTCCAAGATCATCGGTCAAGCCGCTAAGGCATTTGAGAAAAAGCTGGGGTAGTCATAGTTGACAAGGGAAGCGGTAGGTTCTTGACATCTCGAGCACATCACCTCCTCTCCACCTCCTTTGCCCATAACCTCAATATTATTCGCTCCTCGGACAATGACCTCCACCACACCTTTCGTGTATCCCCATCCACATCAACTAATATCCCCCATTCATCGTGCGTACTCCCATCCACCACCAGGTAGCTACCATTTACCTACTCTTGCTGACAAATTGAACAAGCCTTATTCATTCAAGAGGGATGTAGTAAGGAAGATCTTTAAGAACCTCTTAAGGAAAATTGATTTTTAGTTACCAGAGCTTAGGAGGCCGGAGGATATGGGCAAGAGTCTTGATCCAAACTTTTGCCCCTACCACCGCATGCTAGGTCATGTCTTAGAAGATTGCTTTATCTTTAAGGACTGGCTTGAGCGTAGCTACAAGCTTGATGTCATTGTCATCCCTAAGGAATATTTACTAGAACAACCCTCCAATTTTGTTAGGATAATCCTTGGGGATACAAGCGATCTCCTCAAGACAGAGGAAGGTTGAGATATCTCCCTATCTCGAACCTCTAAGAAAAATCATCTCTAAGATCAAAAAGTTACCCTTGCAGGTGCCTAAAGTAGCTCGAACCTCCAACTCTAAGGAATATTTGCAAGTTTCTAAGGATAACTTGAAGAAGGTAGATGCCCAGTAGCAGTAGCAGCATCAACAATCAACCTTACTTGCCCATGATAGCATAGTAGTACAACCATCGTCCAATCCACTCCATATTGCTACTCTTCTTCCTCTCTCGCCTAGCATCTTGTCAAGGGCACTAAACCCCTTACCAACACTTTATTAGATTTCTATCATGTACCTTTATCTAAGAAGAAATCAATGAAGAATGCTTTCACTTACATCTTGTCCACTTCTGATGCTCTAGATTTTATTTCTCTTAAAAACTCTCCAAGTATACAAAATAATAACGATAACTCTAGTTCTGATCATTCTTTTTTGACTTAAAAATAAATTTTCCATTCCTGAATCATTCATGTTCACCCATTGAGATTGATTTAGAGTCATCCGACTCTGATGATCCCATATAGAAGTTAGGTGAACTTGATGAGCGTAGAACTTTCCACTAAATCATCTCACGAAGTCATTGAAGTCAACCTTCAGTGGCAAAGTTCTACCTAGGGTAGCACCTCAGGATAAGGGTAAACAAGTCATTGGTTCTAGTGATCAAGAAACCCCTCCACAAGATGCTCCACCCATGGATATGCTTGTGGAGGATCAACCCAGAGTTGACTATAATGTCTCTCTTAGAAAGTTGCCTAAATTAAGCATATATGATGCCCTTGTCTTATCCAAAGAGATGAGGGAGTCATTGATCAAGCTCTTCTTGATCCAGAAATATGCTTAGCTCTCTATTGGAGAGAGGCATGTTATTCAAGAGAAGCTGGAGTTACATTCACAAATGACCTTCTTTTGGGGGAAGCAACCATCCCCTCATCATAGTGGATATGGCGATTTGGCTCTCAGGGTATTAGTTGATCAAGGTGCATGAACATTATGAGTCTAAAACCCTCACTTAAGGGTCGATATCACTCCAAGCATGATGTTGAGAGGATTCAAGGAACAAGATGAGAGAGCTTTAGGCTCCATAGTGTTACCACTAGAAATAGATGATTGAAAGATAGAAGCCAAGTTCTACATAAAAGATTCAGATACATCTTTCACTAGTTTGCTCAATAGGCCTTGGATACATGTAAACAACATGATTCCATCTTCTTTGCACCATGCATCAAATTCAGGAGGTGGAATCAGTATTATGTCAAAGGAGACTTAAGCCATTCTCAGTTAGAGGTCAAGATTTATGAAGATGCAACCTACTATCTCTCAAATCAAAAGTCTATTCTCATGAGCTTGGTGAATGTTCAAAAAAAAAGAAAAAAAAAAAAGAAAAAGAAAGAAAAAAAGAAAAAAAAAGAAAAGAAAAAAAAAGGAAGAGAAAATGAAAATAGTGGCGAGAATCAAACCGAGGAAGAGGTAGAGCCATGTTACATTACCAGTTTGTTCCTCCTCTATGAACACATGGGTAGGATGACTCGACCCCACCAAGGAAGAGGTAAATTCAGAGGGAAGACCTCCTCGGTGGCCACCAGTAGGAGCTATGTTCTACTCAGAGTACCGCTATCCACATAGACTTAGAGTCCAGTTGAGGATGAGTCTCACATTGGTTAGCATGCCAACAAACCACTCTCAGTGGGTCCCTTTAAAGGTGACATTTGAGCCAGATAGTGATGAAGACCATGCCTCTAAGCAAAGCATGAATGTATTTGAATCATTATTATATAGAACAGTTAGGCAGCAATTGAGAACTTTAGCTCTAACTTGACTTTCTTTCCAGAAAGTTGAAGGTATAGTAGTTAAGGAGGCCCCCAAGTATCCACAGATATCAAGCCAAAGAGATTTTTGTTAGGAGCATCATCCTCAAGTTAGGAAGCTGATGTAGAACTTGAGGATGATTCATATAAAGATTTAATAGAATTACCTTTTGATTGGTACTCGCCTTGTGTTCTTAACTTAGCAAAGAAGGGATTAATCCAACATACTTGGTCTAAACATAGGTCAGACTACTTTGAAAGGCTATGAGATAACTAATCCAGCCATCCTCAATCAAGATTAGGACTAGAATTCAACATAGTGGGTCCAGTCGATGATGACAACCATTGCTAGTCATCATAAATCATTTTGATGGGCTTCTCAAATCATGCTAACTCTTATGAGGAGGTGTGTTTAGAAACTTTAGATGACCCAAGTGAGTAAGTTAGAGATGCACCACCAGTTTAAGAAAGATATATTCGACCATCGATGAACTTCAAAGAAATCAACTTGGGAACCAAGAAATTAATCCGCCAACATACATCAGTTCCTTGAATGAAGAAGAAACCAATGACTTAGTTAGGCTATTAGTTTAAGGACTATTTTGCATGGAGTTATGAAGAAGATATCTCCCGACATAGCAATCCATAAACTAACATAGAACCTAATGCTAACCTATCAAGCGCTCTAGATGCATGCGATTAGACATTGACAGTCACTTCTAAAATCAAGAAATTGATCGATCTTTTAGGAAGAAAAATATCTACTGGTTGGCTGTCATCCCTTAAGAAAAGAATGGAAATTCACATATGCATGATTTTAGGGATCTAAATAAGGCATGTCTAAGGATGAATTTCCACTTCCTATACCAAAATTAATGGTGGACATTGCCTCATCTCATGTAGTATTCTCCTTTATGGATGGGTCATCGATCAAAATTTATTATTATAAGGTCATGCCTTTCATCCTTAAAATTATTGGTCACCTTTTGGCCATGACTCAAATCTTCAATGAACTCATTCATCATCAAGTTGAATGCTACGATGATCTCATTATCAAAATAAAGAAAAGGAAGACCATCTCTTTGACTTGAGTAGTTTTTGAACGGTTAAGATAATACAACCTCAAAATGAACCCCAGTGTGCATTGAGTAGCTTGAGAAAATTCCTTGGGTTTGTTGTCGACATAGATGAAATCGAAAGAAGATCTATCTTAGAAATGCCACCCCTAAAAAGTCTAACTCAACTCGGATCATTCCAAGGGTGGTTATATCTAAGATGCTTCATTATCCAACTTATCGAAGATGCCAACCATTCTTTGCACTTGTCAAAAGGATGCCAAGTTCAAGTGGGATGATAAATGCTTACTTTTGAAGACATCAAGCACTACGATGACGCAGTTCTAGCCCCTATCCGCAAGCCATTGATCCCCTACATATATTAGATGACTCCCGGCACTTTGTTGGCTCAAACCAATGATGAAGGAAAGAAAATGCTCTCTATTACCTCATCATCTAATCCTACGAGGCAAACTACCCCTATTGAAAAGCATTGCGCTTTAATCTTTGCATCCCAAAAGCTGACACTACATGCTTTCATCATAAATGATCTCCAGTCAATCCACTATATCTCATGACATGACCAATGTTACGGTTGGCTGTTGTCCATGATTTTACCGTTTGATCATAACATTTGTACCCTCCATAAAAAGGATAGCACTTGCGATTTCTTAGCGACACCCTGTGATTCTCGCTTGATGACCTCCGATGAACAAATCATGAACTTAGGGGAACTCATTCAGGGAGATTTATTTTGATGTTGTGGCTTCCTCTTAAAGAGGAGAAGAACCATAATTTACTATCCCAGAGAAGATAGGGGTAAGAATAGTTCTCTAACTCGATGTGATGAGATTCTCATATCATCATCCAATCCATGCACCAACAATGAAGCTGAATATGAGGCTCGATTGTGATCAGAGTTAGTCATTACACTATCCAGAGTATCAACATCTTTGGATTCTCTTAGTCATCAACCAAATGGGTCTTATAAGTTCTAAGCTCCATCATTACCATAAGTATACCATGGAGTTTTGGCCCAAATCAAGGTTACCATCTACAAGATTCCTCGAGGAGAGAATATAGTAGCAGATGCATTAGCCAAGCTTGCCAAAGAGTTGGCATGTCAGAAGATGAGTCCATTCCAATAAGGGTCCAAAATAGACAAGTCTTATCCCTTATTGATGTTGAACTCATCGAGATTCTCTCTTGAAGGGGAGGTTGCCATTGCCAAAAAGGATGAGGAGTCAGATTGGAGGCAACCATTCATAGATTATTTAAATATAGGAAAACTACCTCAAGAGAAATCACTAGCACACTAGGTGAAGCTGAGAGCCCTTTCCTATGGTGGATGGCACATACGTCCTTGATCATATGTGGTTATGTTGTGTTGGACAAACATGAAGCTTAGGATCATGACAGAATTTTCAGTTTATGCAGCATCAATCCGACAAGATGAAAGCCAAGATCAAGAGACTAGGATACTACCGATGATCATGCGCATGGATAGCTAGGAGATGCCACCAATGTCGGTACAGGGTATGGTCTACATCAACCACCCAACATTCTACATCTACATTGGCCTCATGGCCATTTGAGTGTTGGTTGACATATTGGGTCACGATCCTCCTTCTTCCAAGGTCATCGATTCATCTAGCCACCACTACTTTTCCAAGTGGGCGGTAATCCCACTTAGAGAGGTCTCGGATGTGCTCCAATTTTTGAACCATATCATATATAGGTTGGGTGCCTCATGAATTATATCGATAATGGTACGCATTCAAGAGCACTAAAATCACACTTTTTTTGGAGACATCATAGATTGGACCATATACTATCCAAAGGCAAATGGGTTAGAAGCCTTCAACAAAACTCTCATTCAAATACTGAAGAAGACACTAGATGACAATAAATGACAATGGCATGAATAGTTAGTTGAAGCCTTGTGGGCATACCGCACCACATATAGAACTCCAAACTCAATCTACCCCTTTCTCCTTAGTGTATGGGTCTGATGTCGTTCTACCATTAGAAGTTCAACTACCATTACTAAGATGATTTTAGTGCTCGAAGGTTTAGAGGAGAGATGCATACCGGAATGCCGACACCTCGAGTTATACAAAGCCAAGATGATTCAAGCTCATAACAAGTTGGTCCGTCCTAGAGCTTTTCAAATAGGAGAGCTTGTTTTAGTTCTAAGGAGACCAATTGTTGCCCATTGAAATATGGGAGGCAAGTTTGAACCCACTTGGGAAGGCCCTAATGCCATAGAGAAGGCCTACCAAGAAGGATCTTATCAACTCATAAATTATAAGGGAGAGCACCTGATGCATCCAATCAATGGGCTCTACTTAAAGAAATACTATCCATAAATCTTGTTTGAAAATAATTATCAATAAAACTTCTTTTCATCTCAAATTTCATTTCTTCTGTGTTAGAAATATCTTTTTATGAATCCACCATGATGTTTAGGGTAGGTATAGAGAACCCAAGAGGCATCCTATCTCCACAACACAAACACAAATAAATATCCTCAACTAGGATAGGTGTAAAGAGAACAAGAGGCATCCTATTTTACTAATAACTAAGTTGGGTAAGAGAGAACCCAAGCGACATCCTTTCTTGGTGGAGTCACAATTGCTCTACATTTCATCCATTCTTCTACATGTTTAGGGGTAGGTGTAAGAGAACCCAAGTGGCATCCTATTCCTTCTTTCACAACACAAATAAACACACATATTTTATCTCGGGCTATTTTGATGTGGGAGTAAGCCCCTCTGTGACACTCACTCATTAGTTGCTCTAGGTCAAGCTGACGTGCTACCTTATTAGTGTGTCACCCTAGTGGTCACTTTATGAGATGTGAGTCCTGCTTTCTTCTGACTTTACCATTGTAATAGTTTCTTATCATTGGTAGCCTTAGTGCTACCTCATGTTGACTTTGTTTAAGAGGATGTAAGCTACACTTTCTTCTTGAACTAGCCATCATGCATTGACTAGGTCGGTATATTTGAGGTTTAGGATAAGTCCCATGGCTCCTTTCCTCTAACTACTTTAAGCGTCTAGTCCACAGACTCATTTATTAGTTAGCCTAGGTTGGATATATGTCGGCCGACTATCGCAATCAATTTTGCTTTAGAGATGTAAGCCACACCTTCTTTCTATGATTTATTACAAACTGAACTTAGGTTGGTTGGTTATGCCATCTTGGCGACCCACGGTGGATACACCACTCTTGGATGTGAGTCCAGCTTTCTCCTTGAGTTGGCCTTACCTAGCTTTCTTTCTGGTTTTGGATAAAGCCTAGCGGCACCTCTCCCACAGGGCATCTATTTGGATCACATCCTTACCCCATTTAGACACTACCACGATTATTTTTGGATTGGGGTCCCCTTTCCTAGTAACCACCCTATGGTTGGAGAATTTGTTTGATGCACATTCTCCCTTGGTGTAGTCGAGATAGGACTAGGCGATATGAGCTCCTTCTGTGGTCCCTCAAACCAATAGGGTCCATGCAAATATAAAATATACAAAATATATCTTGCTTGTGGATTAGAATTCAAGCCCCCCATGGCCCCTTTCCCAAGTGAGCATCTATCTTTAGGGTAGTGTTAGCAAAACTCCCTATAGAATTGCACTACTTTGAGTTGAGATAAGTCCCGGTGGCACTCTCATTAGCCCTTAGGTCGGGTTCAACTTGTTATGCCACCGTACCCGCGGTCATCTTTGCTTTGAAAGATATAAGTCTATTACGCATTCTTTCCAACATTGCATCATTGAGGCACCCAGGTCGGGTTTGATTTGTTGTGCAAGTGACCGATCACCCCTGTGGTTCCTTGTTTAGGAAGATATGAGTCCTCATGCTTTCTTCCTAACTTGACCATTGCAAAGTGAAAGGCACCCCTTAGGCTGGTTAGTTTTACCTAACGACTGGTAGACTATCTCTTTGGATTTATAAATCTAAGATAGGTCTAGGCTAATATTAGCTCCTTCTTAGTAGATCCATCGTACACCCATAGGGTCCATCTAAAATTAAATTAATTGACTATTCTTGAGTTGATATGAGTCCCAGTTGATCAAATAGTCACCTAGGTTTGATTTGTTGCCATCGATGATCACTAGCTTGATCCCTACTTTGGAAGATGTAAGTCTGCTACGCTTTCTTTCTAGTACAATCATTGCACACGAAAGGCAACCCTTAGGATAGTCTACCTTGTGGCTAGTAGACTACCCCTTTGTAATCAAGGCAGTCAAGGACATAGCCCCTTCTAGTGGGTCCATCGCATAGTCCAACATAACACATAAAATTAAATTAAATAAATTCAAATCAAATCAATATAAATCAAATTAATCATCGGGACTACTCTTGAGTTGAGGTAAGATCTAACTCACTGGTAGTCATAGGTAGGGTTCGATGTTGTCATCCGATCAGTGACTTTCCCTCCTTTGGAAGATGTAAGTCCTATGCTTTCTTCCTAGCATAGTCATTACACCGAAAGGCAACCCAGGTCGGATAGTTCTTGCGTGGTAGACCCTTTGGACTTATAAATCTAAGGCCACATGGCTCCTTCTTAGTAGGTCCATCACACACCGATAGGGTCCATAATGAAACAAATTCAAAACTGACATCTCCAATGGAGTCAAATTAAACATATTGGACAAACCAAATTTCTCCTCAGTGAAATGTAAATCAAATTGGCCTCCCTAGTGGAGCTTAGATCTAAATCAAATAAATCTAACTCAGTGTACATCCCCAGTGGATATGCCCTCAATCTAGAACCCTTCTCCCTAGTATGATAAATTAAACCAACCTCCCTTGAGTCTAATCAAATAAATCAAATCTAATCAAATTCTTATCCCCAAATATAAACGCCCTAGTGGAAGGTTCACCTACCCAATCCCCTAGCATTGTATCCTAGCGGATATGCCTCCACATCAAATAAAATAAAATAAACTAAAATCAATTCAATCTTGATCCCCATCAAATTATAGATTCTTATCCCCAACAGATATACACACAAACTAATCATATTCATAATCAAACTTAAATTATTATCCCTCGGAGATAACTTGAACAGCTGCTTAGTGGAAGGTTCATGTACTCAATCCCAGATTCTTCTTGCTCTCTTATGCCCTTGAGCATAAAGAGAAGCATCTAAGATCATGATCTATCTACCTCTCGGGACTAGGTATAGATCATTTTTGTAGTGTTTTCAATCTTAGATGTTGTTGATCATTTTGGTCAGCGCCGTGTGTGTGCCTTGTAGTTACACCACACCTATTAGGGTCCTTTTTGTTGACCTCACTTTTGGAGTGAGCTCTTAACCTCTCTTCTTAGACTTAGGACTCTTCTAGATACTAAGAACTCCTTAGTCATAAGATACTTCTAGTGATTAGGTGAACACTTAACCTAAGCCTAGAGACTTAGAAAAGTTAACCATAGAATTAGGCTATGCCTTAGAGCTTAAGAAAATCACCTATCATATAGCCTAAACCCACTCCATATACACCTTCTCAAATTGAACCCAGATTCAAATCTCAAACCAAACCTAAAATTAAAATTAAAATTCCAAATCTAATTTCAAATTTGATTCCAAATGATTAAAACCCAAAATCAAATTCAAATTATAAGACCCTTCCTAAGCCATATGAACCATATTCAAAAGCTTAGCCAAAACTCCCTTTAGATCAAATCAAACTCAATTGATTTCTTTATAAATCAATTATTCCTTCATTTATATTACAAATATAAATGAAATCCAAATTCAAATGATAAAAACTATATCGAAAACCAAATCCAAACACAATCTAAGCCCTTTAAGCCAATTCTTTGGACTTAGCCAAATTCTATCCAAATCAAGTCAAAACTAATGGATTTTCTCTCGAAACAATCATTCATTCAATTATTTATCAAATATAAATAAAACTTTCAATCAAACCAAATTCAAGTCAACCCAAGTCAAGCTAACCCCTCTTTTGACTTAAAACTTTCAATTGAGCCAAAACCTTGACTCCAAATTGATTGTTGAATTTATATTTCAATCCGGCTCATATATGTTCAACTAAACTCAAATCAAACCAAAAAACCAAACCAATTGACCCACTTGGTCCACTTGAAGTGACCTAAAGGACCCATTTGAGCCAACTTCCAATCCAACCCAAATTGGATTGAACCAAGCTCACCAAAACCTTCCACCATGATTGTTGATCACCTTGATGATCAATTGCAATCAATTGGTCAAACCAAGTTAACTTAGTCATTTGACCAAGTCAACCTTAGCCCAAATGAATCACTCATCACACCAAATTGATTGGATAGATTTGAATCAACCCAAAGTTAATATTTAAATATGACTTGACCACCAATTGAGCAAACCAAGCCCAATTGATCATTCAATCTAAATTGACCCAAATTGGCCTAAAGGACCATTGGTCAAATCATGATCTTAAATTGAACCTAAACAAGTTCATTCCAAATTGATTATTGACTTGACCAAGCCATAGTGAGTCTAATTTGACCAATTGGTCAACTTGACTAACTATTGCCTAAAGGGTCAAATTAGCCAAAATTCCATTAAATCTAAATTAATTTGAACCAAAAGACTATATTCATCTTCAATGACCCATTTCAATCTAAGCCAAATTAATCATAACTTATCATCATTTGAACCTAATTTTGGTTTGACCCAATTTGACAAATTGGTCAACTGATATGACCCAATATGACCCCAAATTGAGCCAAATCTTGAAACCAAGCCATGACCCATTGGGGCTGATCAAACTTGACCCAAACCCATTTGGGATCAGCCAAAATCAACCCAACCATTAAATTCTCATGGATCCTCCCCACATAGATTCCACCTCATTTAATTCTCCCCATCACATGCATTAACTCTCTCCAACATTTGCATTCAATGAGCTGATCATATGCAAGAAGAGAGGACTTTGGAGCAAAATCCAAAGTCAATCAATCCATCATCCATCCCAAGCAAAAGATAACACTTTGGCCAAAAAATTCAAAAAAGAGTGGATTTTCGGCCATTATAAAAGGAGAAAAAAATGAGGCTTCATCCCTCTTCCTCCTACCACTATTCAGCCCCAGAGCTCCAAAGCAAATCGAACCCACTTCCCCACCTCTTGAGCCAAAACATCAAAATGGATTGTTGTGAAGAAACACATCATTAGGTGGGGCTAATATCATTCCAAAGCTTTCTTACCTGAGGCTCATTCACCGCAGAAACCATCCCAGGAGATAAATCTTCAAACTTTAGTTATTTTAGGATTTCTTCATTTTTTTTGTTAATTTTCTTAAATTTTAGGAATTTCTCTTAAATAAATCATTTTCATTTTTTGATCATACAATAAAATTTTTGGAGAAAATCGAAAATGAGCTCATTTCATTTCATATTTTTTTTACATTTTTCTTTTTTTCGGTGAGATCCGTCCCACATGTTTGATGGGATCGACTGGATCGCGTTGATCCCGCATCCAACCCCGGGATCTCCTCTCGATCACGCCGTGATCGGATGATCTCATATCGGTCATGAACCGCATGTCATTTTCGGATCGCATTTTTTGCACGTGTCGCAATCACCTCCGCTCGCGATCGATGCCATGGCACCCAGTTGCCATCGGCCTTTCCTTGCCATGGGTTAAGATCACTTATTTTAATTTTAAAATTATTTAAGTATCCAAAACTTTGAAAATTCATAAAAAATAAAATACTTAAAAAATTCCAAATAAAATTGTTGGATTTATCTTTCGAGGATAAATCAAAACCAAATTTCAAATTCCAGAATGGTTTGAGCTTAATTTAGTTTTAGTGAAAATAAATTTCATTAATTACTTAAAAATATAAAGATTGAGTTAAATTTTGAGGATTGAAATAAAGTTAAAACACACCTATTGTAAAAAAAATATCAAGTGAAAAGATTACTAGATTAAGAAATTAAATTTTGAAAGATTGTCCATTTTAATAAAATAAATAAATAAAAAAAAATTTAAAAATCTTCAAAATAAATCACTTTATTAACATTTGAATCTTAATAAAATAATAATTTTTTAATCAATAATAATAATAATAATAATAATAAATAATTAAAGTAATAATAATAATAACATGATTAAAATAATAATCTAAAATATTAAATTTAAAATTAAATTAATTTAAAATTCAATAATCTAAATAATAAATTCATTGAAATAACACTTAAAATTATTATCAAACCTCAAACTAGAAAAATATTCATCCTAGAGGAAATTAAATTAAATATGATTAAATATTTAATTAATAAAACTCAATTAAATGATTAAACAAATCAAACTTAAATAAAACAAATCTAGAAAACTTTAACTCAAACTAGTATAACTAAATCTATACTAAGCATGGAATCTTAATCATAAGAAACTCTTAATGAATATTAATAAACTAAAATTAAAATTAATTATAAATCCAATACATCATAATAAATTAATCAAATTAAACCAAAATAATTAAAGTGAACTTAATTATTTAATATCTAAATAAATAATTAATAATACTAAAATGTTAAATTATAAATCCTAATCATAAATCTTAATATAATCTTAAAACCAAATAAATAACTAACTTAATTAATTTAATATCATCAATCCATTTTGGAATAAGAGTTACTCAACCATTAAATATTTCAATAAATAATCAAACATGTTATTGAAATTAAACAAACATAATAAATGAATCAAGTCAAATAAACTCTAATCATAAATTCAAACTTAATTGATGAAATAAATTAACTAATAATGATGGTAATAATAATAATCCTTTAACAAATCAAACTTAAGTAAACACTTAACTAAATCAAATCACTCACATGTAGAATTAAGTCATTAATCTCTAATTAAAATAAATCTTTGATTAATCTAATGATTTTAAAAAAATTTAATTACCTTAATCAAATTAATTAATTATTTAATTAATGTAAACTTAATGAATTAATCTATCATCTTAATGAACTAAATTAATTTATAAATCACATTAAAATTAATTCAAATATAATTACTAATTAATTTGATCACACCTCTTAAATAAAATAATTAAGTTAATCAAATTAATCATATTAAACTTAAGCAATCAAAATAAATGCAATTAAATGCTAATCAAAAACCTAAATTAAACCTAAATCATTAAGTCATTAATTACATCATTAACCTAAATAAATAAGAAATCAAATTAAAAATTAAAAAAACATTTATTTAATTTAATATGATCATACTCAATAACTAATTAAATCAAAAATTCATATTAAACTTGCTTAATCAAAACATAAATCATTAATTAAATTATCATTAATCTAAATTAAATTAAAATTAAATCTTTATTCAATTTAATAATTAACTAACTTCTTAATTATCTAATTCAATAATTGAATAAACTAATTTATGCAAACTTAATGAATTAATTAACCATTTTAATGAACCAAATTAACTTTTTAAAATCAAATCAAATCAAACACTTAATTGATTTCATTAATTTGATCATACATTTTAAATAAGCTAATTAAATCAATCAAATTAATCATCATATTAAACTTAAACTTAATCAAACATAATGCAATTAAATACTAATCAAAACCTAAATTAAACTAAATTATTAAGTCATTAATTATCATTAATCTAAATAAATATGAAATCAAATTAAAATTAAAGAAATCTTTATAATTAACATACACTTCTTAATTAAACTAATTACATAATTACATTTAAAGCAAACCCATTTAAAATAATCAAATCAAATCTAAATTAAATTAATTTTAATATGTAATCAAATCAAATCTCATTCAATCTACTTAAATAAGATAAACTAATTAACTATTCAATGCATGAAATCAAAATACAAACCAAACTTTGCTAAACATGACAAATGGATGAGATTAAAAATAAAATCCTAATTACAAAGAATCAAACTCAATTAAAATCAAAATAAAATCTTAATTAATCTAATCTGATCAAACTACAAATAAATGAACCATAATCAAATCAAATAAACATAAAATTAAGTCACATAACCATAATCAAAGAAAATTAATATTAATTTAAAAAGATATTGAATTATCAAGATTTAATTAAACCAAATATCTAATCTAAAATTAATCAATCAAACATGAATTTACAAACTTAAACTTCAAACAGATTATATTAATTATCAAGATTTAATTAAACAAAATCTAATCTAAAATTAATTAATCAAAAAAACATGATTTAAACAACAACTTCATTAGACATTAAGGATATTATTATCAAGATTTAATTAAACAAACATCTAATCCAAAATTAATCAATCAAATACATGAAATTAAAACTCAAATTAAATCTAAATCAAATAAATCAAATCAATCAATTACATTCAAATAAAACTAATTAAGATACTTAAGGACCTTAAACTCTTTAGGGTTAGGATGTAGAATAGGGTGAGTTCTACAAATGAATTCATTCTACTCTTCATTCTTGAAAACCTAAACATCATTTTAACCAAATAAAAGTGAGATAAAAATGAAAAATAAATCATTAAATCATTTAAATTGAAATCACCCAAAGGTAAAATTTAAATAAATTCGAACTCCAAATTGAAACTTAAACTAAAGAAGCCTAGTAAAGTCTTGCCACATAAGCCTTAAGCACACCTTAAAATACTAAGTCACCACTTACAGTGCTAAGTTAGGGCATTGTATGTATGATGTTGTATTTTATTTTGTGATGTAATATTTTATACTGGATGTTAGGGTGTCTGCCTCATAGACTGGATGGTAGGCAGTGATTAGCCTAATCATATTTTCTGCAGGGAGTTGTGCTTAAGGGGCCGCTGTAATAAAAATATAAATGCATTTTCTATGTAGGTTGCTTAGCCCTTAAGCATAACTCACACTAGGATAGGTGGGCTTGGTTACCCATGTGTGGGGTGCTAAGTCCAAATTATTCATATTTGCTGGTTGTATGGTGTGTTTAGCTAACATTTGTTTTGTGTAGCTAGATTTTCTTATTTTTTAATATAATTTTGCATTAGAATTAGATTAGGGTTATGGGAGATTAGGATGAGGTGGCCGAAGGCTTAGTCCCTAGGTGCCCAGTGATGCCTTTGGAGCAAATCAAATCAAAAGGAAGAAGGAAGGAATGAAGAAAGAAGACCCCATATATTATTTTTTTATAATCGGGTTTATAAGGTAGAGCTCATTACCATCTTTTTCCTTTTGTGTGGGAACGAGAACGAGCCTTTTATTCTTTTACATAGTCTATAAAACTATTTGATGTTGTATTTAGATTGTGTATTAGAATTTCATATTTTTCCTAATTTCTTCATATTTGATGTTTGAATGTGTGGTCTGGATGTGGTAGGCTCTTAGGATGAA
Organism: Cymbidium sinense; assembly: GCA_021442155.1. Lineage (NCBI taxonomy): Eukaryota > Viridiplantae > Streptophyta > Magnoliopsida > Asparagales > Orchidaceae > Cymbidium > Cymbidium sinense. The sequence goes on along the minus strand of CM038228.1, from coordinate 62,104,469 downwards.
ATTAATTTTTTATCCCAATTAACAACTCATAATTAAAATTTTAAAACAATTCATAACCTCACATAAAAGCTTAGAAATTAAATCAAGATAATAAAATTTTTAGCAACCCCTTAGCTGGATATTGTATGTATAACATAATGCATATCATATTCTTCCACTCTTATTAGAGGGCTTCCATCTGCCGAGAATAAGGCTTAACCATGAGAGCCTTTGATGGAAGAACACCTTTCTCTCTTGATTTGGCCCATAATCAAGTTCTCATGCATTTACATATTAAATCCAAACTCGTCAAAATAAAGAGTCCAAAAGAATCAAATAAATTTGATAAAATTTTGCATTAAGTCATGGTTTCATACCTCATGCTCTAGTCTCTTATGAGTTTAAGACTTAGTTTTCTCTAAATAAATAACCCTAGCCATCTTGCAAAGCATAAGACTTGCCTACATGGATTTAAAGCGTAGGAGGAGTTAGCACTCTATAATAAGTCGGTGGTTTATCCTCTCTTGTGGGTAAACCATTATATCAACATTGCTTAGATTTACGTGCTTTGGCTTGTACCAAAGCTCCTAGATTTAGGATCTAAGGTTGTTGTTTCCTTTCTTCTACAAGCATAAATCCCACCTTAAGATTTTCATAATCTTATGTTGTGGATTATAAGTCTAGTATTCTAATAAAATGTCAACAAATAATTAACTCTCTTTCAATTTCAAAATATAAAGCCCAATAGATATATTGATTGCTCACTAGGCTTCCTAGTATCATAAGCATTCCCTACTCATCTCCTTTGGCTTTCAAAATAAGTCACTCCTTTTGATCTATCCCATTTGATTTTCCAACATAGCCAATCCTTTGATAGTCTTAACCTTGAAATCTTTGGAGACCTTAATTGAGAGTATTCTTAAAGAATTCACATTCCTTAGGATGTAATTAACTATAGGGGTTTTCCTCTAAAGGGAACTTAATGAACCCGGCTTAAAATAAACCCTACTTTACTTTTCCATGTAAAGTAGGAAAAGATCTAGTATATTCAGATCATGCCTTAGAGTCCTTATTAGGTGATTAGGTCATTATTGATGGTGATATCTATCTTTCAAGATAGTACATCATTCCTTAATATGTTTCATCATTTCAATAAGTACCCCTAAGATCTTGTCCCACAACTCAAAATAAACACCAGCATATATGATCATAATTTTCTCTTTTAAAAATTAATTAAAATAATTTCTTTTATCTTGAATCATAATGTTGACTTAAATTAAAATAGGCTTAGCTATTATCACTATTAAATCAAAAATTACTTTGAAAAGTGTATAAATCATTTATAATATATTGATGCTAATTATGATCTATGAGTTTGCATGTTTATTTTCTAAGATGTGGAATGAAGTCTTCTCTCTTTACTTTGATGCTTATATAGCATTTAAATGTATAAATTCATTTGAAAAGAACACAACATTTGTCCAAATCCATTCCTATGTATGTCCATGCTAAGGCTTAAAATAATTTTATATCACATATGTAAATCATATGATCGAATCAAACACAACATTTTGCATGACTTCTTCTTCTTCTTATTTTTAATTGTACATTCATATGTATATAAGAAGAGTGGTATATTAGTTTGGACATCCCAGGGACGCACGACTTTAAGTAACCATAAGGAAGTCTTTACCTCACTCCATTGGTGCAATACAATGGCACTGTACCTACTCATATCTCTTACACATATGTATGTGCAATGTGACTAATGAATAGAAAGTCATAATTCAATCAAATTAATTTCTTCTTTTGCTTGATTCTTCATCCATATAGTTGTTTATACATTTATATGTATATGAGAAGAGTGGGTATATTAGTCTGGACATCCCAGGGATGCACGACTTTAAGTAGCCCTAAGGAGGTCTTTACCTCACTCTCCTGGTGCGAAATAATGGTGTCGTACCTACTTAAAATATTTATACATTTGAGTGTACATGTAGCTAATGGATTGAAGTCTCATTTTTTTCTATTAAAAAGACATGCATTCATATTAATCCAATGAAATGAAATATAAAATTCAAATATACTTCATTATATTCATCATCTAAATGTGCTAAGACATATTGTATGTGTAGGTATACTTAGGATCCAATCATGTGCATGTTACATGTGATGGAAAGAAATGAATGAACATATGTCATGTGATAGTAATTCATTCAAATTATTCTTAAGAAGCCATTGACATTGAATGAGGTTATTTAAAGTGATCCCAAATCTAGGATTGATTAAAATATGTAATAAGCCAATCACTAAAATAAACTAAGTCATAATAACATGCTTTAGAAAATAGCTTAAGGTAGGGATGAAAGAGGGCAATCTCCTTTCTTCTCTTTATAATACTTAGATGTTAAGTGTAGGGTCTTATGGAACCAAATAAATCACTAATTAAAACCTGCAAAATCAACTAAACAACTTAAAGTGAAACCCACATTCCCTGCTAAATTGAATTCTTTTACACTTAGAAAATTTCAACATATTAATTGACATACCACATAAAGCCTTAAGCACACACATTAGAATACTTAGTCACCACTTCTAGTGCTAAGTTAGGGTGGTGTATGTGTGATGCATATTTTGTTTTGTGATGTAATATTTAGACTGAATGTTAGGATGTATGCCTCATAGACTCGATGGTAGGCCATAATTAGCTTAATCATGTTTCTACAGGGAGTTGTGCTTAAGGATAATAATAAAATATAAATATTTTACTGTGCGTTGCTTAGCCCCTAAGCATAACCCATGTTAGATAGGTGGCTTGGTTACCCATGTGTGGGGTGCTAAGTCCAAACTATTCATATAACTGCTTGAGTTGTATGGTGTGTTTAGCTAACATTTATTTTGCAGGTGTAGCTAGATTTACTTTTCTTATTTTTTAATGTAATTTTTCATTAGGAATTAGGATTAGTGTTATGGGGGAAGTGGCTATAAGGCTTAGTCCTTGGGGTGTCCTATGGTGCCTTTGGAGCAAATCAAATCAAAAGGAAGAGCATGTATTATTTTTGTACTTTAGGTTGTATAACAGAGCTCATTACTATCTTTTTTCTCTTTGGGGTGTACGAGAACTGACCGACCACCTTTTATTCTTTTATGATATTCTATAAAATTATTTGGTGTTGTGTTTAGATTGTGCATTAGAATTGCATGCTTTTCTTAGTTTATTCATGTTTGATGTTTGAATGTGTGGCCTAGATGCGGTAGGCTCTTAGGATAAAATTAATTTTTCTACCCCAATTAATAACTCATAATTAAATTTTTGATATAATTCATAACCTCACATAAAATCCTAGAAATTAAATCAAGATAATAAAATATTTAGCAACCCCTTAGCTGGATGATTGAATGTATAACATCGTGCATGTCATATTCTTCCACTCTTATTAAGAGGGGGCTTCCATCTGTGCCAGAGAATAAATGCTTAACCTGTGAGAGTCTTTGATGGAAGAACACCCCTTTCTCTCTTGATTTGGCCCATAATCAAGTTCTCATGCATTTAGGCTTACAAAATCCTATAGCTTGTGTCAAAACAAAGAGTCCAAAAGAATCAAATAAATTTGATAAAATTTGCATTAGATTAAGTCATGAATTCATACCTCATGCTCTAGTCTCTTAGGAGTGAGTTTAAAGACTTAGTCTCTTTCTAAATAAACAATAGCCATCTTGCAAAGCATAAAACTTGCCTACATGGATTTAAAGCGTAGGAGGAATTAGTGGTTGCCACTGTACAATAAATCTTTGGGTGGTTTATTATCTCTTGTGGAGGTAAACTATATACCCATTTTCCTTAGATTTAGGTTGTGCTTTGGCTTTCACCAAAGCTCCCTAGATTTAGGATTTGAGGTTGTGTTTCTCTTTGAGGGCTACAAGCATAAATTCTCATCTCTTAGGCATTTTCATAATCTTATATTGTGGGATTATAAATCCTAATATTCTAATAAAATGTCAACTCAAATAATTAACTCTCTTTAATTTCAAAAATATAAAGCCCAATCATAGGATAGATAGATTGCTCACTAGGCTTCCTAGTATCATAAACATTCCCTACTCATCTCCTTTGGCTTTCAAAATAAGTCCTCCTTTTGATCTATCCCATTTGATTTTCCAACATAGACAATCCTTTGATAGTCTAGCCTTGAAATCTTTGGAGACCTTAATTGTTTACCTTTAAACGAGAGTATTCCTAAGGAATCCCATTCCTTAAGATGTAATTAACTATGGGAGCTTGCTTCTATAGGAAACTTAACGGACCTGACTTAAAATAAATCATACTTTATTTTTTCATGTAAAATTGGAGAAAAATCTTTGGTACATTCGAAGACCCATCATGATTTAGGAGTACTTATTAGGTGATTAGGTCCATTATAGGATGGTAATTTCTATCTTTCGAGATAGTGCATTATTCTTTAATATCGTACCTGATCACTTCAATAAGTACCCCCTAAGATCTGCATGGTGTCCCCAAAAATAAACACCATACCTCACTTTTGGAGTGAGCTCTCAACTCCCTCATCATAAGTTTAGGACTCTTATAGATATTAAGAGTTCCTTAGTCTTAAGACTCTTTTAGTGATTAGGTGAACACTTAACCTAACCCTGGAGACTTAGAAGAGTTAGCCATAAGGATAGGTTATGCCTTAGGGATTTAGAAAGACTTGCCTACCCTATAACCCAAACCCAATCCTTATTTCCTTCTTTGAAACCAAACCTTAAATTCAAATTCAAATTCAAATTCCAAAATCAAATCCAACTATCTAATGATTGAAATCCATCACCAAATTCAAACTCCAAATCCCTTCCTAGGCCCTTTGATTTTATCTTATGGACTTAGCCTTAACCAAATCCAAATCAACCCAATCTAATTGATTTTCTGAATTATCAAATCCAATCTCAAATTAAATTCCAAATCAAATTTCAAACCATAAATCAATTCTAAATTTCAAATGATTGAAACCCATGATTAACATCAAATCATTCCAAAAATCTCTTCCTAAGCCATATGAACTACCTTCATGTTCTTAGCCAAAACTCCTTCACACCAACTCAAACTTGGTTGATTTCTTTATAAATCAATCATTCATTCATTTATGTTCACAAATATAAATGAAATCCAATTTTAAACCTTTAAAATCAAATAAAAACAAATCAAACCAAATCAAGATCCTTCTTAAGCTATATGGATCTACCTCCATAAACTTAATCAAAACTCCTTCAAATCAACTCAAACATGATTGATTCCTTTATAAATCGATCATTCCTTCATTTATACTCATAAATATAAATGAAACCCACCCTTCAATGACCAAAAATAAAACAAACCAAATCAAAACCCAAGTTAGTCTTTTTGACCTACATCCCCAAGCTTAATCAAATTTTCTTCCAAATCACTCCAAACTCAACTGATTTTCTCATAACCCATTTATATCTTCATTTATATTCACAAATATAAATGAAATATAAATTCAAATGACTAAGATCAAATTCCTAATTTTAGTTTTAAAAACTTGGCTAAATGAAACCCAAATCAACTCAAAACTCATGAATTTATTCATGATTCAATCATGCAATCATTGATCCAAATATAAATATAAATCATTATCAAACCAAATCTAAGTCAACCCAAATCGCCCAAGTTGACTCTTTGACTTGAAATTATATATGAACCAAAACCCATTTGGCTCCAAACCAATTGCAAATTGGATTTATATTTCAATCTAGTCTCATATGTGAGTTCAACTAAACTTGAATCAAACCTTGATCAAGCCAATTGACTCATTTAGGCTCACTTGACCAAAGTGAAGACCTTTTGAGCCAAGTTCTAATCCAACCCAAATTGGATTGAACCACCTAAACCTCAATCATGATCAGCAATCATCATGGGGTGATCAACCACCTTGAATTGGGTCAAACGAAGTCAAACCTAGCCTTTGACCAAGTCAACATTTAGCCCAAATGAAACCCAAACTAACCAAAATTCATCATTTGCTAAATTGATTGAAATCATTGACCCAAACTCATTCATGATCAATGATTGAACATGACAACCATTCAATTGAGCCAAACCAAGCTATTACTTTAAGACCCAAATTGGTCTAAAAGCCAAAAGGGTCAAATCATGATTTAATCCAAATTGATTGAACCAATAGCTCAAGTTCATTCCAAATCACTTGTTGAACTTGAAAAGTCATGATTGAGTTTAACCAAAATTGGTCAACTTGACCCAACCTAGCCCAAATTGACCTAAAAGATCAAATTGACCAAAATCCAAATTAATTTTAAATTAAATCAAACCAAAGCTTACAATCATTTTTAATTAACCAATTGAACTTAACTCAATACTTGACCCAACCTAATTTGATCAAATTGGTCAACTTGACCAATTTGGCCGTTTTGAATCCAAATGAGTCAAATTTAAACCTAGGCCAAACTAATCCAAATTAGTTGAACCAAAATATCCCAAATCATCATATGAACCTAACCCAAGCATTGGTTGGACCCAATTTGACCAATTAGTCAACCCAACCCAACCTAGCCCAAATGAAGCCAAATCCCTCCAAAGCAACTTATGGAACCCTAGGACTTAGTCAAACCCGACCTAAGCATGTCTATTTCATTTCCAAATCAATCTAAAAGCCAAGTGGACCCCACCAAGGGAATTATCCATCATATTATGGGATTTAAACCTTAAAACCATTGGATCCAAGCTAAAGTCAACTTTCCCATCCCCATGGAAGCTCATTGGCACTACATGAAACCTTCCTTTGACCCATCTAGCTAACCTAACTCACCCTAGGTCGGCCAAGGACCCTTGGGAGGTGAGTTGACTCACCTCCAACCCAAATTGAGCACACATTGGATCAAGACCACGTCATCCTTGCACATTGGGTCCATGGAAACTCCCCATCATTCCTCTCATCCTCAAGTCCTAACCTTGAAGAAGACCGGTTCAATGATGAAAAATTAAGGGGTATACCCCCTCAATTCGAAGAGGAATACACACACAATCAAGTCGTGAGCCCTCCTAAGCTCATTCTGAAACCCCTTAGAGCATTTTCCAAGGATCCCCAAGCCCTCTCCATTTGGCATTTCTCTCCTATGAGCAAGACAAAAATAGGGCATCCCATTCCCAAGCAATACACCCTCTCCACTAAACCAAATCCAAATTTCTCTTAGCCATCACCAACACTTGCCACAATCAACAAATTCCCAAGCTCCCAAGTGGCCAAAGGTGAGTTCAATCTGAAGCCTTCGTGCATGGATTGTCAACCGGGCCTCCACACAAAAAGCTCAAAGCTCTCAACAGGCCTCACCAACTAGGAAGCTACCTGATTGCACCAACATTAGGTGATGTAATTCTCAAACCATGTATAAGAAAATGTGGGTTGGTCCTTTTCGAAGAGAATTTGAATCTCATGCAAAATTGACCGTTGGATTTGTGCATCTCCCTTCCCAGAAGGTGTGGGAAGAATTTGTAGATAATTTAAGCTCGGGTGAGCTCAGATCGAGCGAGGGAAGACGGATGACATCTGTTTTTCATCGCTCATGAATGGGATATATCATTAACCGTCCATCTCGTGTGATTGAGATGAACGACTATAATCAAATCCACAGAGCTCGATTTTCCTAAATGGATCAAATCACTATCGATCTTAGATTGGACGCCCACGAGAAAGCACGGCCCATGAGTCACACGATGTAACTACTTAAATAGCCAATCCCATCAGCCATGTAAAGCACGCACGCAGCCCATGAATGGGGATTAGGGCTTTAAAGCTAATTAATTAATTTTTAATCCTAAAACTTCCTAAAATCATAACTAATTATAGAAAAATCCAAAAAATGCAAACTTAGACTCATTTTGAAGATATTTCAGAGGATAATCTAAAAAATTATAATTAATTGATTTTGAATAGCGATTTTGGTTTGATTAGGATTTTATTAAAAATCTAATTAGCTTAATTACACCTTAATTAAGCACTCAATTAATCTCAAATTTTCTGTGGATGTTTAGGGGGATGACCTCTGCCTCCCTTATTGTTCTAGGATTTTATTGATTACTTAATTAGGGAAATCACTTGATTAAGCCCTAATCACTCTTAATCCAATTAATTATAATTAAGGAATGAGCAGTAACTTAATTAATCATTTGAACATAATTGTTTCTATTGAATAGTAAGATCACTTAGGGAATCTGATGGGGGATATTTTTTCTGATTTATGTCAATGGGTTAATGAAATGATTAATTGATTACTTAAGTGATTAATCTTCAAAATAAGGAAATAAAAACCTAATTAAATGTTTAAATGATTTAGGGATTAGGATTGGGGTCTTGCCCTTGATTCTTTCCCCTAAGTTAATTTTATCATTCAAATTAATACATAACCAAAATATTTAATAAATTCATTAAAAGCTTAATGAAATTAAAATTAAAAATCATTTCATCCACACTTAAACAACCTAATTGATCTTGGGTAGCTCCTTGGGGGTTCAATAACCCAAGGTGAGAAATAATGAAATTATGATTGGCTCACATGTGTGAGAAAATCATAAGAGTAATTAAGTGAGATTTCTTAAGCTTAATTAACTATTAATCATAAGCCAATTACATTAGATCCCTTTCATTTCTTAAGAGTATTGCGAATTTATTTTTCATGTGATTGCATATCATATTGGCTTATTATTAATTAGTTAATTAAATTAAGGTGATATAGGTAAGGAATAATTAATTCATTTACTTCATACCATAACCTAATCAAAACATAAAATCAACTTAAATATTCTTCATTAAACCAAATTAATTCACACTTGGAGAAATGGGTTAGGATTAGCAAACCTCTCTCATATTTCCTAAATCAAATCAAATTCAAAGATAAAAATGTCCTTAAAGAATTTTGGTTTATTTTAAATAGCCTTATTTAATATGATTGTCCTTAGGAATTAATTAGGGATGAATGAAATCATGTGTTTATATTCCTTTATTTCTTTCCAATCATGCTAAATATTGTTTGCCATATGAAATCATGTATTCATTTCTTTTAAAAATTAATTAAATAAAATATTTTTTTTATGTCAAATTGCATGTGTTGGCTTAAATTAAGAATATGAGTGGCTATTATCACTATTAAACAAAAAAACTATTTTCAAAACCTATAAATCAACTATTATAAATGAAGTGATGCTACTTACAAATATTTATAAGCTTGCATGTGATGATAGTATAAGATGTATACTATGAAGTTCTCTTTACCTACCTTAGCATGGATTCACATAGGATTTGCAAGTGTATAGTTCATTTGAAAAGAACACAACACTTGCCTAAATCTATTCCTATGCATCTTCATGTTAAGACTTAGGAAAGGATTTCATGTTACACATGTAAATCATACAACCAAATCAAATATGATTTCTTGCATGATTCCCTATCCATTTGGTTCTTTTTGTACATTTTTATGTATTTGAAAAAAGTGGTATATTAGTCTGGACATCTCGGGGCTGCGAGGCTTTAAGTAGCCGTAAGTAGGTCTTGTACCTTATGCTCCTAATGTAGAAAATAATGATGTCGTATTCACTTAAAACACTTATACATATGCATGTATGATGTGGCCAATGAATAAAAAAAAATCAAAAATCAAATAAATAAAATATAACTTTTGCATGGATTTTCCTATCCTTATAGTTATTCATACATTTACATGTATCTAAGAAAAGTGGTATATTAGTCTGGACATCTACATGAGGTTTTAAGTAGCCCTAAGTAGGTCTTACCTACTCCCAGTGTAAAAAATAATGACACCATACTCACTTAAAATTTTTATACATGTGAATGTGTATTTAGCTAATTAATAAAAAATCTCTCTTTTCTACATAACAAAGACATGCATTCATAATTCAATCAACAAATGAAATATTTAAATTCAAAAATACACTTCTTTGTATTCATTATCAAAGTTTGCTAAGATTTACATTGCATGTATAGGTATGCTTAGGATTATTCATGTGCATGGTATACATGACGTAAAGAAATGAATAGGTGTGTGTTATGTGATATAATCCATCTTAATTAATCCTAAGATGCCTTTATTATTGAATAGGGATATTTAGAATGAACTTAAACTTAGGTTAATTAAAACACATAATAAATCATTCACTAAAGTAAATTCACTAATTAACTTACCTTAGAAATGACTTAGGGTAGGGATAAAAGAGAGACTCTCTCTCTTTCTTCTCTTCATAACACTTAGTTGCTAAGTGCAGGCTACATGTAACAAAAGAAAACACTAAGTAAAATCCTCAAATCAACTAAACCACTTAAAGAGAAATCAACCCTTCATAAATTAAATCCCTCACACTTAGTAAATCATAACTCTAAAGTCTAGTTAGGACATACCACAAAAGCTCTAACACATGCACATTACGCAAAGTCATAATTTCTAGCTTTCTGTTAGGGCGGGGAATTATTTGATGAATGTTTAGTTTTGTGATGTATTATTTTAGATTGGATGTTAGGGTGTATGTGTGTAGCATGAATGTTAGGTCGATATTAGCTAATCATATTTATGTGGGATTGTGCTTAAATTGTAATAAAAATATAAATATTTTTATTGTGTGCTGTTTAACCTAAGCATAGCCCAAGTTAGGATAGGTGGATTTGGTTACTCATGTGTGGGGTGCTAAGTCCAAATTATTCCTATAACTGCTTGGATTGTAGGTTGTGTTTAACAAATATTTATTTTGTAGGTGTAGCAAGATTTACTTTCCTTCCTTTTAATATAATTTTTATATTAGGATAAGTGTTATGGGGATTAAGGTGAATATTGGTTATAAGACTATGCCTTATATATCATGTGATGCCTTTGGAGCAAGCTACATCCCAAACAAGCCAAAAGAAAGAAGGAAATGAAGCAAATCAAAAATGAAGAAATGAAAGATAAGGAGTGAAGAATGGAGGATGAAGAATGAAGAACCTTATAACACTTATCAATATATAATTGTAATTATTCTTTCATTATACCGGGATGTATAAGGGTAAAACTCGGTTACCCACATTTATTTTTAGGTTGTACGATGGTACCCGACCGCATCAGCCTTTTATTCTTTTATGATAGCTTTATAAAATTATTTGATGTTTGTTTAGCTTATGCATTAGAAATAACATACATTTTCATAGTTTCTTCATGATTGCTAATTGTTGCATGGCCTGGATGCGATTAGGCTCTTAGATAAAAATAAATTTTCTATCCCACTAACAACTCATAACTAAAATTCTAAAATAACTCATAACCTCGCATAAAAGCTTAGAAATTAAATCAAGATAATAAAATATTTAGCAACCCCTTAGCTGGATGATTGAATGTATAATATCATGCACGTCATATTCTTCCACTCTTGCTAAGAGAGGGCTTTCATCTGTGCCAGAGAATAAAGGCTTAACATATAAGAGCCTTTGATGAAAAGACTCATCTTTCTCTCTTGGTTTGGCCCATAATCAATTTCTCATGCATTTAGGCATATAAAATCCTACAGCTTGTGTCAAAATAAAATATCTAAAAAAATCAAATAAAACTTGTTGAAATTTGCATTAGATTAAGTCATTACTTATGCCCTTCATGATCTAGTCTCTTAGGGAGTATATAAGGACTTAGTTTCTCTTCTAAGTAAATAATAGTCTAATCATCTTGCAAAGCATATGACTTGCCTACATGGATTTAAAGCATAGGAGGAGTTAGCCGGCTGCCACTCTAGGCGGTAATAAGTCTAACAGTTTAGTGGTTTATTCTATCTTGTGGATGTAAACTATATACCCATTTCACCTTAGATTTAGTTGTGCTTTGGCCCTCGCCAAAGCTCCTATTTAGGATCTGAGGTTGTTGTTTCTTTTTGCGAGCTATGAGCATAAATCCTCACCTCTTAAGGCATTTTCATAATCTTGTATTGTGAAATTACAAGTCTTAGATTTCTAATAAAATTTCACTCAAATAAATAAATTTTCTCAATTTCAAATATATAAAGATTAACCATAGGATAGGTTAGAGTGCACTAGGCTTCCTAATATCATGGCACTCCCTACTAATCTCCTTTGGTTTTGATAACTCTTCCCTTTTGATCTCTCCCACTTGATTTTCAAAAATGCAACTAATCCTTTGATAGTCCTATCTTTAAATTCTTTGGAGACAACAACTACCTACTTTAATCGAGAGTATTCTTAAGGGATTCACTTCCCTTAAGAAGTAATTAACTGTGGAGGCTTGCCTCCATAGGGAACTTAACGATCCCAATTTAAATTTACTTTTCTTTACTTTTTCATGTAAAGTAGGGAAAAAATCTCTGGTATATTTGAAGACCCATCATGCCTTAGGAGTCCTTATTAGGTGATTAGGTCCATTATAGGATAATGACTTCTATCTCTCGGGATAGTGCACTATTCTTTAATGTCATAACTGATCATCCTAATAAGTATATCTACGGATCTGTGTGGTGTCCCCTCACATGTACACACAAAGCACCAAACACCACAGAAATAAACACCACATGATTTCAATCAATTTGTCATAGGTTTGATTTTGACACATTTGGATTCATATAGGTCAAATGGTTCAAGTTGACCAATTTGACCAAATTGATCAAATTGGCTTGGGTTAGGTGTTGGTTTAAGTTCAATTGGTCAATTGGATAGTATTGTAGGATTTGGTTTGAATTGATTTGGATTTAATTTGGTTTTAGGCCAATTTGACCATTTAGGTTAATTTGAACTAGGTTGGTCAATTGGGTCCAATTGGTCAAACTAGGCTCAATTATGGCTTTGGTCAAGTTTAGTAATCAATTTGGAATGAACTTGAGCCATTGGTTGCAATCAATTTGGGTTGGATCATGATTTGACCTATTTTGCCTTTTAGGTCAATTTTGGTCAACTTGAGTCAAATGATCAATTGGATTTGGTTTGACTCAATTGATGATCAAGTCATGTTCAATCATTAATTATGGGTTGATGTGGATCAATAATTTCAATTGATTTGGTGTAGGGTAGATTTTGGCTAGTTTGGGTTCGCATGGATAAAGAGTTGACTTAGTCAAATGACCAAGTTTACTTGGTTTGACCCAATTAAGATAATTGATCATCCTAGAGTGATTAATGATCATGGTATGAGGTTTGGATGGGCTTGGTTCAATTTAATTTGAGTTGGATTAGAACTTGGTTCAAATGAGTTTTTTAGGTTACTTTGGGTCAAATGAACTTAAATGGGTCAATTGACTTAGTTTTGATTTGATTAAAATTTAGTTGAATTTATATATAAGTTTAGGATTGAAATATAAATGCAACTACAATTAATTTGGGTTATAATATGTTTTGGTTCATTTAAGATTTTCAAGTCAAAAGGGCTAAGTTGAGCTTAACTTGGATTGATTTTAATTTGGCTTGATGATTGTAGATTTCATTTATATTTTGATAGATGATTGAAGAAATGATTGATTCAAGAGAAAATTCATTGATTTTAGTTTTATTTAGATATGATTTGGCTAAGTCCAAGGGATTAGCTCAAAGGGTTTAGATTGAAATTTGATTTGATTTTGGATTTAGTTTTGGTCATTTGAATGTAGATTTGATTTATATTTAGGAAGATAATTGATGAAATAATTGATTTATAAGAAAATCAATTGAATTTGAAGTGATTTCAAAGTAAATTTGGCTAAGCTCAGAATTTGATTTAGTTTGATTTAATTTTGATCATTGAAATGTGAGTTTCATTTATATTTGTGAAGGTAATTGAATATATAATCGATTCATGAGAAAATCAATTGATTTTGGGATGATTTGGGTTAAGATTTGGCTAAGCTCATGAAGGTAGGTCCATATGGCTTATCTTAGAATTTAATTGGATTTAGATTTAGTTTGATTTAATTTTGGTTATTTGAATTTATATTTCATTTATATTTGTGAGGAAGATTGAAGATATGATTGATTCATGAAGAGATAAATCAATTTTGGATTGAATTGGGTGGAGATTTAGCTAAGTCCATGGAATTCAATCATAAGGCTTAAGGAGGATTTAGGAGTTTGAATTTGATTTGGATTTCAATCATTTGGATTTGATTTGAATTTGATACATTGGTTGATGGATTGAATTGATCTTGGATAAAATCAATTGAATTTGGATTGATTTGAATTTGGTTAAGGGCCAAGTCCATAAGATAAAATCATAGGGCTTAGATAGGGTTTTGATTTTGGATTTGATCATGAGTTTCAATCATTTGATTTGGAATTTGGATTTGAATTTGGATTTGGTATTTGAATTGAATTTGAGGTTTGGTTTGAGGAGATGATCATAGATTGGGTTTAGGTTATAGGGTATGTGATTTTCTTAAATTCTAAGGCATAGTCTAATCCTATGATTAACCCTTCTAAGTCTTTAGGCTTAGGTTAAGTGTTCACTTAATCACTAGAAGTGTCTTAAGACTAAGGAACTTTTAGTGTTTATAAGAATCTTAGATCTATGATGAGGAGATTGAGAACTCACTCCAAAAGTGAGGTCAACATTCCTCAAAGGAGACTTCTAACAATCACCTTATTGTCAAGATAGAGGCAATCACAAAGCACTTAAGAGGCTCAATTCCATTCATTGCACATGAGCATTGCATAGGAGTAGGGCTGCAAATGAACCGAGAGTATGACAAACTACTCGTGGCTTGGCTCGATTAGAGCTCGTCATGTTCGTTTAATTAACTAATCAAACGAGCCTGAATGCTTTTTAAAATACTCGATTGTTAAATGAACAAGCTTGAATAGCTTGTCGTTCGGTTCATTTATGTTTATGAACATTATCATTTAAAGCTCGTGAACAAGCTAGCTAAAGAGCTCGATTAAGGCTTGTTTGTGAAAAGTATTGTTCAAATTATTATTTTTTAGGCTTAATAAGCTTTATTTGACACAGCTCATATTTATTTCTCAACAAGCTGCTTGTGAACAAGCTCTATTAAGGCTTGATTAAAGATCGTTTATTTTATTAAATCAGCTGCTCGTTAACAAGCTTGATAAACCAATTTGAACCGAGCTCCTGAACAAACTCGAATCGAGCTCGAGCTCGATATTGATAAACAAGCTCAAGCTTGAACACTATTCTTAAAGCTCAAATAGAGCTCGAACTTGATAATATTAAACAAGCTCAAGCTTGAACATATACATGCTCGGCTCAGCTCGTTTGCAGCCCTACATAGGAGTATAATGTAAATTGTGAATTACTTTAAATATCAAAATATTAAATGAGCAACTTTTAATAATTACTCATCAATTTGTTATGCACTAAGAGAGAGAGAGAGAGAGAGAGAACTAAAACAAGCTCCATTAAAATTAAGCTTTTCCAAATAACCCACAAGAATAAAGGCTAGTTAGACAGTTACATCAATTCTTATTCTAATGATTTTGTTATAAACATTAAATTTACTTTTTTTTTTGTAAACTTGCACAAAAAAGAATATTAATGTATGTCACTATATTCAATTTTTATGAGAAAAATAAGTTGATTGTGATCACAAAATATAATGCAGAGAGTGCAACTTAGTATGAGTTCGACCCCAATGTATTGATCGAAGCTATAAGAAGGAGCCAATATATATAATATTTCATCAACTTTCTTATCAGTAGCCTCATTTAATTATTTAAAATAAATTTTTTTAACCAAATATAAATTTCTAAATATTTTATTAATATAATTGTTTTATTTAAATAATAAGTTTTTATTAGATTCAAATAAAATAATTTTACCCAAAGAAAAAAAAAAATTCAAAACTCTTTCCGTGCACAAAGGTCTTTGTCTTATCGCATGATCATAAATTCATGTTTTTCATGTTTTTAATTATGAAAGTTTAATATAAAGTAAATGGGCATAGTATTTTGTATTTTTAAATGTTAAATCAAATTATTTAACTTGCCAATAAATTATTTTCACTCTTATATTGCATAATAAAATCAACTATTAATCATATTGCAATTTGATGATAATTCCATCATTTTATGACCATTACTTGTAAGTCATGATATATATATATATATATATATATATATATATATATATATATATATATAGAGAGAGAGAGAGAGAGAGAGAGAGAGAGAGAGAGAGAGAGAGAGAGAGAGAGAGAGAGAGAGAGAGAGAGAGATGAAATTATCATATAATATAAAAATACTAAATTCTCTCTTTGATATCACAAAGAATTCATCATGCAACAACACTTATAATTATAATACATGCAATTGACCAAATTTGATTTAAAATAATATTTATTTATGACAAATACTCAAAGAAAAGAATGAGAAAACTTACAACAAACATTTCATAAATTGTAACAATTAGACAAACAATCCACTCAATAATATATACTAATCCTATGTATCAAATGACCCAAATCATCATTTTAGCATTTAAAACAAAAAGAGCAATACACGAATAAGAGGAAACACACCAACTGTTTGATGAAATTCCTCAACGGCCACAACCACCCCTTCGTTTAAACCCAAACTTCTATCGTCTCATTTCCCTCCATTTCTCCATTCCTTTTCTTATACGAATCCTCACCAAAAAAATAAAAACTTGGGGAAAGGAAAAAATACCACCTCCCACACATCGCATCAACACAATAAATAGAGTCTCCTTCCCCATAACCAAAGCCATTGCCGGAGCCAATATCAACCATCCTCTCACCAAAATATGGCCTTCCATCTTGCAATGGCGGCCATAGCCATTGCTCTTACCATGGCTTCCTCCATCTCTGCGCAGAGCAAGCTAGTTACCTTCGTGTTCGGCGACTCCCTCACCGACGTCGGCAACAACAACTTCCTCCCTTACTCCTTAGCCAAGTCGAACTACCCGTGGTACGGCATCGACTACATCCCGCGGTATCCGACCGGAAGATTCACCAACGGGCGAACCATCGGCGACATCATATGTAAGTATCTTCAAGAAAGCACTTCATTTCAAGCTCATGCATCGGACTTTGATTGTGTTGTGTGGTGCCAATGAAGCTGCGAAGCTTGGCATTCAGTCGCCGCCGCCGTACCTTTCGCTGTCGCCGGAAGACGACGAAATCCTCCATGGAGTGAATTATGCGTCAGGAGGAGCTGGAATTCTCAACGAAACAGGAATATATTTTGTGAGGGCAATCAAAAAAATCTCACCTTTTAATGCAATCATCAAAATTTGATATTTATGGTTTATATTGTGATTTTGACAGGTCGAGAAGCTATCCTTTGATGATCAGATTGCTT
This sequence comes from Cymbidium sinense, assembly GCA_021442155.1. NCBI lineage: Eukaryota > Viridiplantae > Streptophyta > Magnoliopsida > Asparagales > Orchidaceae > Cymbidium > Cymbidium sinense. The sequence goes on along the minus strand of CM038228.1, from coordinate 62,087,178 downwards.
GCTTTCAGAAGACGGCAGAAGCTATCAGAACTAAGATTGGAAATGTAGCCTCCAAGAAGCTACTGAATGAAGCTGTGTGCTTCATTGGAATGGGTATTTTACTGAGAATTCATATTTACTGTGGCATTATAATGGAATTATTTGAGTTTCAGATTGCTTTTTTTTTTTTTTTATTTGCAGGGAGCAACGACTATATCAATAATTTCTTACAGCCATTCTTAGTAGACGCTCATGCGTATACCTATGATCAATTTGTCGGCCTTCTGATTTCTACATTGGATGGTCAACTAAGGGTTAGCACCTATGATCAATTATTATAGATATTATTTTTAAAATAGTTGAAGGATTTTTTTTAATGCCTTTCACATTGTAAGAGATCTTAATTGTTAAAAAAAAAAACTCCTTTTCAGCACCATAAAATTTTGAATAACAAAAAATGAATTACCAAATAAAGATATGATAGTCATTCGAAAAGCAAAACTATGAGAAAAAAAACGCATCAAATGAACGATGTGGCGAAAAAAAAGAATACAAAAAGAATAATTTAAAAGAATATAGATTTAAATTTTCATTGGTTGAAAACTCTACCAATACATGAGTTCATTTTTTTGAAATAAATGTAACGTAGTATTTTGGGTTGAGACGATCGGCGTGCGGCTACGGTGATCTGATGCATGGCTTGGTGGTAAAATAAGGCAAGAAGCGGCAATGTCATAATTCAAATCACTTTATTAATCGACCGTATTTAATTAGAGAAATACATCAAAAATAATAATTCTAATGTATTTCAAATACACTACAAATACATTGCAATTTTACTTTTCACCATACCAAACACTCAAAAAGTTAAGTTATCTGCATTTGATTTAATTTACACTCTAAATGCAGGCAACCAAATAGGCCCTAAATCAGCACATTAACATCAACTCTTCATACGTTTCTATCCAATTTACTAATCTTCCACTGCCCCAAATCTTACATATTTTAATAATGTGCATGAAGAAGCTTAGTATCTCAAGAAAAATGACTGTTCGTTTATTTGCGAGAAGAGGCTATATTCGCTGGGTGCAAGGAAGGTGGTGTTTCATGGCTTAGGGCCTATGGGATGCATTCCATCACAGAGAGTGCACTCACCTGACGGAGGATGCTTGGAGCTGTTGAATCAATGGTCGCTTCAATTCAACTCACGCGTGAGAAGCCTGCTGACATCGCTCAACTATCAGCTTCCTGGTGCTCTCTTTTCCTTTCTGATTCCTACAACATTGTTCTTGATCTCATCCAAAACCCACAGACATATGGTAAGTCATAAATCAAAAAAATTTAAAGCATTTTTGATTCGGCTATAGATTTTTATAACTGTGGGTGTAAAACTGATGTAAGAAAAATAGCTTTTTAAAAAATTATCGTGGGTATTATAATTTTTTTTTAAGTTGAATAATAACTTTTTTAATTGTTACCACAGTTTAATAAATTTGATTTTTAAAATCAGCCTTTAATCACTAAATTTTCTGAAAATTAGTAAGAAAAATTAGCCAAACAATCATACAACGGATGTAGAAATAACTAAACTTTTAATTCAACTCTATTTTTCAGCTTTGAAACAAACATAGCTCGTTTGGTGAACTTTAATTTTAAAAATTTATTTTAAAATAATTTTAAAAAAATTATTTTCAAACGGTGTATATAAACATTGTTTTATAAAGAGAGGAAATCGATATTTTGTAAAACGCGCAAAAAATTTAAAACGGTTTTAAAATTTATTCCATTTTATAAAATACAACACGCCAAATCAAATGAGGCCTTAAGGTGACTTTGGAGTAGCTTTTTGACTGTTTTGTTTTTCAAAAAAGTAATAATAACAATATTTGACTATAAGCTTTTTAGTTAATTTTTAACAAATTTTGTGGTGAAATTTTTTAACAAAAGTATGATAATTGTCAGAAAATTGTTATTTAAATTTTGTTTAAAAAAAAATTATAACTCCCATAATAATTTTTTAAAAAGTTACTATCCACACAATTATATATATATATATATATATATATTTGGACATTGAAATTTAATTCAGAAACTCATACACAATATATGTCTGAACTCAAGAACTTTAATGGCCAACCACTTTAAGGTCCTTACCAACTTCAATCATATTTGCAAAAAGTTGCAGCTGCCCAGAATTTAAAATGTTCTCTATTTAGTGTTGGAATCAGGCTAACGGGGTATTTTTTCAGTACTTGCTTAAATTTAACTAACAATTAAAGCTAAATATGCAGGATTTAAGATCTCAACTACATCATGCTGCAATGTGGACACAACTGTTGGAGGCCTTTGCTTGCCTAACTCGAATGTCTGTGATAACCGCAACGATTATGTGTTTTGGGATGCTTACCATCCTACTGATGCAGCAAATCAAGTGATTGCCGACCGCCTTTTTGCGAGCCCTTCCATTGATCTGACCTCGGCACCTCCTTCCCCCATCACTGACCAGTTTAAGACTGGTACTGGTAAAGGCTTTAGTTCATTAAATTCATCTTGATCCATCCGAGGGTTTGACGTCTGAAACATGATATTACAGGTAAAAGAGTGATAAACATGTACATGATTTACAGCTTTGAATGCGGTTTCATCATTCAGATTGTATGAAATTGTTCAGAGCTCAGAATTGAATCTGTAAAGTGTTAGTTGTTCATATTATTCTTGATCTTTCTTAAGGTTTTGATTAGTGAAACAGGTTTGCATGCAAAAAACTACTGCTATATATGTAAAATAGACTTAAGAATTGATATGACACCGAAAATTCTACTAGTCGAAGCACGAACCTTGACGATTAAAAACAAACTGATCCGAAGTTAAAACTGGTCGGAATCAAGAACTTAAAATATCATTGGAAACTTTGGGATATTCGTTTAAACTCCTAAAAATCTCATAGAAATAAATCGAAAGGCCTCGACGAAATGATCTAACAAGCCAAAATCTCAAAAAAATTTTCATTTGATCATTCAAATATTTAAAATACATCAAATGGTCAAAGAGATTATTTGAGCCATCAGAAGTGATGGTTGGTATTTACGAGACGTCACCTCTAATATATAAATACATTACTCATATGGAGGGAGCTCAAGCAAGAGAGAGAGAGCTCTAAAGCTCAAGATCCTCCAAAGACATTTACCAGACGGCCGTCAATCATATCGTTTAACTTAGCGTGCTATTTTACATATATAGCAAAAAACTACTGTATATATGTAAAATAGCAAGCAACAAGAATTATTGATTTAAATGTAGTTTAATCATTCAGAATATATGAAATTGTTCAGAGTTCAGAATTTAACCTGAAATGACATAAATTAGTTAAAAAAATAAAAGGAATGAGTTCTTATCTGTAATACAATACGATATTTCTAAAAACTAAATTCAGTAAATACAAATAGCTAAATAAAGTTACGCCAACATGTTTTTCAAATCTGAACTGGAGAAAACTGTTATTGACACCAAGCATGAGATAAAAAAAAAATGTAAGTGTACTAAATCAAAGCCAATATGGTGACAGAAACTATTCCTCCAGCCAAAACTGGAAGGCCAACAGTCACTATGCTATTTCCAATGCTGATGCTGCTTGGAGATGAACCTGAAAACGAAAACGAAAAGAATATGACATTTAGTTTCATTATATCAGTTTTAAATTTCTTCACGTAATTTTTTTTAAAAAAACATGAAAAACCACAAATTTTAATGCATTATATAGTTGTGTTTTTTTATTGAATAAAATATTATTTAACAGAGTTTGGGTGCATATAGCACAAGGATAAACGCATGATCACAAAAATATCATTTGCTTAAACTTCTGAGAATGGCTGAAATAAAAATTCCGTTTTTTCTTTGTCAGCACGAAACATTCTTAATATTTTTTTCTGCGTTTTATTTTAAGAATGACTGCGGATAGATAGATTTCAATAAAAAGAATTAAGTAACATACTGTTTGATGGAGGCGAAGGTTTCTCTGGTGTTGGGGCATCTGCATGCACAAATTTATAAATTATATATCAAAATTTGAAAAAAAAAATTCTTCAAAATACAAAAAATTGTTTTCTTCACGTTAAGGGGTTGTTTGGGATCAAATTTATTTTATGTTTTTTATTATTTTATATTTTTAAAAATATATTTATTTAATATATTTTTTAAGTGTTTTTTACTTTTTGTTTTTGAAAATAAATAATATTTTCTTAAAAAATATTCAAAACATCAAGGTTACAATCATGGTTAAGAAAAAAAAAGTTTAGGAAAGAAGAGAGAACCAATATTAAGATTTTTTTTATATCTCTCATAAAATATAAAAGAGAGATGGTGATAAAGTTGAACTTATGATTAAATTAACAAAAAATTTAAAATAAATAGCTGAATAAAAAGACAATGAAAAAGCATCTGAAAAAAAAAAGAAAAAAAAAGACATGAACTAGTATCAGAGTTAGCGTCATTTTTTTTCTTTGTTAGAGTGCGAAAAACAACTAAATGATTAATGAAAAATGTTGAACTTTTAATAAAATTAATTAATATCAATCATATTAATTAGTGTATGTGTATATATTCTACGATAAATTTCATCAAAATTCAATTAAATTACTTACTGTTTGATGGAGGCGAAGGTTTCCATGGTGTTAATGGAGGTGTCGCTGTTGGAGGAGATGGTGTTGGCGCATCTGCATACAGAAATTTATAAATTATTGACAAATTTACTGTGACATTTATGAAACTTTTTCTGATTCTTAATGGATTAAAATAAGAAGAAAAAAGTGTTGCCTTTTTTAATTATAAAAATGATATTTTAATTGGACCAAAGCTCTTTCCCCTTCCAGAAAGAACTTTGCCTTTAATCATAAATGGTGAAAAAAAAAATCCAAGGAAAAATAACAATACCGCTACCACCGGCATCATTGCAGTTGCCTATATCCGGCACATTGCCGCCGCAGATCTGCGGAAGCTTCAGTGCTTCCTCCTGCGTAAAATTGAGAGCCTTCAAAATAGGTTCGCTGTAGAAGACGGCGCAGAGGCACGCCGCCTCTCTCTGTATGGCGCGGAGCAGCGGCGAACAGCACTGCGAAGGCGGGTTCGATTCGTGCAGGTATGGCTGGCAAGGCAGCAGCTCCTTCACGCACGGCAAATCAGCCGCTTCCTCGACACCGTCGATCGCCGGAGAGAGAGAAGGGAATGTAAGAGAGATGAGGAGGAGAAATGAGAGCAAGAGCTTGGAAGCCATGCCTTGTGCTTTTTGGGAAAGGGACGGTTGGGGGAATGAATGTCTAGGTTTTATTCAGTAAGTGGCTTCTTCGATCGTGCGGAATTAGTTATTGGAACTTATTTAATATGACGAATATGCCCTTGTATAACAGACTAAGAAAATTATGAAAGGAGGGTGTTTTCGTAAACGCAGGTGGACGTGAACGTTGGTTGTTTTCAATTGACTGAATTTTGCCGCGAAAAAGAAATTTTGGTGATAATTAAAGCACACGATTCTCCTAAAGCTAGTTCAATTTTTCAACAATAAAAAGTCTTTGTCTCGCTACAAAAGATTGACTATGTGAATCATTTTTCTTCACAGTATCTCATTAAGTATTATATTCTCATTTAATTTTAATAAAATAATGTCAATTTTAGTATATCGTAATGTAGTCTTTCTAAGTCTATCTCTATCTTTATTAACACAGGCTCAATCAAATATGTCTATCGTCTAAATTAGGTGATCGTATGACTGACATTTTACATGATCAAATCATCTAAGGAGACTCTCTCTAATCTTATCTGTCACTAAATCTACTCCAATCTTTTCACATATGATATGACCCTAAAATTTCTACAAAGACGAATCTTGATCGATCAAAAAATTGAAACCCATCGAGATCAAACACTTAAAATATCATTGGAAACTTTGAGACATCGTTAAATTCTAAAAGCTCTCAAATATGGAGTGTTTATAGTCAAATCTGCCTCGACGAAATGGTTCCAACAAGCCAAAGATCTTACAATAATTTCATTTGATCATTCAAATACACAAAATACATCATATGATCGGAATCATCATGAGCCGTCCGATGGAGGGAGGTGGTTGCATGTATTTGTGACGCACTCCTCCAATCTATAAATCCCTCATTCCTCATCGGGGAGAGCCAGCAAGAGAGAGAGAGAGCTCTAAAGATCATCCAAGCACAAATCGTCGCCACTGACGTGCCAACCACCACCGCTGCCGTCACCAGCCGTCACCGCCGATCCGCCGCCGACCACTATTAATGGATCATCACCACAATATCGTCCATTATCGCCAACATCGTCAATATCATCGCCAACGCGTCAACATCGTGCCAACATCATCGCCAACATCGCCGCCAACATCGCCTATTACTAATCATTGTCCTTTCTCATATACAATTTGTAATCCCGATCGGAAGATCTTGTACTCAAACACATACATAGTGGAAGCTTTTCTGAGCCTCGTGATTTTTCTCTTTGAGATTTTTCACGAAAAAATTGAGTTTTATTGTTCACTCTTTAAATACCTATGTGTGTCGGATTTCAACAAGTGAAAACTTTTACTCTACCAATCGGTTTTCAAGACATGCTTGCCGTTTGTTGGAAGAGAACCCTTCAATCACAATTCTGTGAACACGCATGGCTAATGCAACACTGAATAACTGAGCCTCCGCCCAACTCCGCCACTCAAACCAATCCTTGAACCAAGGACGCCAACCTTCTTCCCACGATAGGTGTGACTGCTATGAAGGCAGAAATCTCTTTAAGAAGAGTGCGCCGAATGGAAGAGTCTCAAAATGAGATGATCCAACTTTACGAGGAACACAACAGCCACTACCGCGGAAAACACATCTCCCCCAAGATCGATCGTTAGTCGGGGGAGGTCAAAATGCTAATTTCTTTGACACTGAAGTTACTCCGCGTAGAGACCGTGATGCTGATCTCCTTGACACCGCTAGTTCTACTCATCCATCACGGTACCAACCGATCAGTAATCCACCAATTATTGCCGGTAGCTTGACACATTCTCGCCCTATGAATTTACTCACATGTTATATGCGTAATTATGACGCTTAATGCAAGACAAATTTTACCTCCAAGATAGAAATCATCTTCCCCCTCACCGTGGTTATGAGGAATCCTCACCTTTGGCTGAAGCTATTCTTCAACATCCTATTCCCGTGGGTTTCAAGCTTCCGAACATTGATTCCTATAATGGGGTGACTGACCCACATGAACACATCAACCATTGTAGGACTATCATGCATATCCAATGAGCTCCTGACACACTGCTTTGTCGTCTTTCCGTACTCCCTCGGACAAGCTCGCACTTGGCTACTCCCTTCCAAGGAATCCATCCATACCTTTTAACTCGCCAAGATTTTTTGTAGAACAATTCAGCAAACGGAGGATCATTAAAGATTCCTCCCATCTCTCCGATTCGTCAAAACGAGTGAATCACTTAAGGAATACTTCCAGGTTCTCCTTAGAAGCTCGCCAAATACGAGTGTAACAACTATTAAGAGGAGTTTTCCTTGGAGGACTCCGCCCGTGGCCTTTTACTCCACGAGACACGGTCCGCTCATATGCCAACTTGGTTCATCATGTGGAAGCACAAATCTCTGCTGATGAGGCTATTACTGCCCATCACAAATAATTTGAGCAATCTACAGGAAAACGTAAAAGCACCCCAGGGAATGCGGACCGACAATCCTATCAAAAGAAGCAACAAGGTAGTCGTGATCTCCCTCCATGACCCCCATATCAATGACGTGAACCACGAAAAGGAATACACGTCACTGAACACATCTCATGTTAACCTCCTAATGACTATTCGAGATGAAGAAAATATCAAGTGGCGCATCCACCTAAAACCAAATTCGAAATCGAGCAATATTACTTCCATCAAGTTGACATACCAGGCATGCAAATAACTCAAAGAAGAAATTGAGAGGCTCATTCAGCAAGGATATCTACGTCGATTTGTGAAGAATCAATCGAATCAAATAAACATATCTCCAACTGGGGGGCGACCAAGACAATCATCACAGAAATAACAAAATAATCATCAAACAGTTAGAGAAATTAAAACAATCACAGGAGGACCAATACTATCTAATCAAGTTCTTATTACCATCTCTGAAGAGCCGGAGTTAAAGAAGTCTCGTACCGATCATTCCATCACTTTTAATGACTCAGACTTAGAAGGAGTACATGTTCCTCATCAAGATCCACTTGTCATCAGCGTAGGGATCGGTGACCCATGCTATAATGTTAAGAGAATTTTGATTGACAATGGGAGTTCTATTGATGTCTTATTTTACTCCACATTTTTTAACATGGGCCTAGTTAGGGAAAAGCTCCAACCCATAGACCATTATGGGTTTGATAATCACTGCATGGTAGAGGGACAATCACCCTTCTGTATCCTTGTGAATTTCCTGACAAGTGACTCATTTAATCCAATTCATGGTGGTCAAGTCGATTCGATATAACGCTATATTTGGAAGGCCCCTTCAATCAATTTTCGGTGCAGTCACTTCAGTATCTCATCTTAAGATAAAATTTCCAATCCCGGAGTTGGAGTGGTCTGGAAATCAATAGATACACAATCATGTTATCTCAAGCTCAACCACGCCTTCTATGACTTCAAAGATCAAGATTTTAATTTTGAGATGAAGAAGTACCGAAAGCTTCACTAGAAGACTTTCTCTTGTGCATTATCGATGACCAACCATTACTCAAAGCAAGTTGGATCTCTCTCTCGATGAACAAAGGAAAAATACATAGACTTCTTGCACAAAAATCAAGACATCTTCGCTTGGAGTCCGATGGACATGCCGGGAGTCAACCCCAATGTGATCATGCACTCCCTCAAGATCGATCCAACATTCAAACCGATCATCCAGAAGAAGCGAAGTTTTGCACCTGATCGCCTCCAAGCTATTGAGCAAGAAGTTAACAAGCTTCTAGAAGCGATTCATACGAGAGGTACATTACCCTACATGGCTAGCGAATGTTGTCATGGTTAAAAAAACAAATGGAACATGGAGAATGTGTATTGATTAATCGACCTTAACAAGGCTTGCGAAAAGATAGTTTTCTTCCTCGAATTGATCATTGGTGATGCTACATCCGGACATCAAATGCTCAATTTTTTGGATGCTTATCTGGTTACAACCAAATAAAAATGAACCCAACGGATGAAGAAGCTACATCATTTCAAACACATAAAAGTTTATACTGTTACCAAGTTATGCCGTTTGGATTAAAAAATACTGGTGCTACCTATCAACGCCTTATGAATAAGGTCTTTAAAGACCTACTAGGCCGCATAATGGAGGTATATGTTGATGACATGTTAGTGAAAAATTTGGAAGAATCACAGTATATTTCTGACTTAGAAATATGCTTTAACCTTCTTCAATGTTATAACATGCGACTCAACCCGACCAAATGTGCTTTTGGGGTTACGTTGGGAAAATTTCTTGGATTTAGGCCAACCCTGAGAAAATCAAAGCTCTCAAAAATATGACTCCTCCGAAGAATATTAAGGAAGTTCAACATTTGAATGGACGAATTCTGCTTATCCCTTCCCAGCTGCCTGGGATAGATGCCATTCTTTAAAATATTAAAGGAGCTAAAAATAATAATTTTCAATGGACTGATGAATGTCAGTCTGCTTTTGAGCAACTAAGGGAGTATTTAGCATCTCCACCCTACTATCCAAGCCTATTCAAGGAGAGATGTTATACTTATATCTCACAGTCTCTTCCCATAATAGCTAATTTAGAAAGAAAGTGGGATACAACCAATTTATTATGTCGAAAATTCTCTCGATATAAAAGTCGTTATCCACTTGCGATAAGGTGGCTCTAGCTTTAGTTTTCGAAAATTATTCCATACTTCCAAGCTCACACTATCGACATTTACTCATTTATCATTGGGCCATCCTACAAACGTAAGCATGGGAGGTTAATCAAGTAGTCTATAGAATTGGAAGAGTTTAATATAAATTTTCTACCTCGCCCTGCTATAAAGTCTCAAGTACTTGCAGACTTTATAGTGGAATGCCCGCCCAACCCGGAGGAGCTATCCGATACATGCCTTTTGTCTCCCTCAATGGACCCTCTATGTTGATGGAGCTTCAAGACGGTGTCGGGAATCTTACTTATTTCCCCGTGAATACCTAGTATGGACTTCAAAATTTCACAACTAATAATATAATATGAGGCTCATAGTGGTTGAGACTCGCCATTGACTGAAGCTCAAGACTTAGTGATACACACTGAATCTTAACTTGTTGCCTCCCAAGTTGAGGGAAACTTTAATACTCATAATCCCCAGCCGGCACAATACCTCCACTTGGTGAAGTCTCTTCTTGCCCATTTCAAGACACATCAAATCATTCACATACTGCGAGAGAAGAATACTCGAGCTGACGCTCTCGCTAAGCTTGCTTCATCTGCTACTAGGGATCTGTCTAAGAGAAGGCATGTTGAAAAAATACATTTTTTGAGCATCCAAGGGTCATGGGTAATTCAAGAAATTGATGAGATAAAGAAACATTCGTGGATGGACCCCATCCTGTCTTTTCTACAAGAAGGAACTCTTCCTGAAGACCCAACTGCACTGCCTCAAGACAAGCTTCAAATTTTATTATTATCTGAGGTGAACTATACAAACGAGCTTTCTGGACCAAATGTCTCTCACCTTCGAGGTCGACACGATAAGAGAGGTCCACTGTGAATATGTGGAGAACACTTAGGAGGAAGGGTGCTGGCCCTTAAAATTATAAGGCAAGGGAGAAATTGGCCTACGATGAAACAAGACGCCTTGGAGTTCACAAAAAAATGTGCAAGTTGTCAGTTTCACTCTAACCTCCCTCACATGCCGCATACAGAGCTCTCATCCATTCAAAGCCCGTGGCCTTTTGCTCAATGGGGATTGATATCATGGGACCTTTTTCGATAGCATCAGGGCAACGAAAGTTCATCATTTTAGCCGTCGACTACTTCACTAAATGGGTGAAAGCCGAACCACTCGCTAAAATTACGGAGGCAAATGCTAAACAATTTGTTTGGAAAAATATAGTATGTCGATTCGGTCTTCCTACAAAGATCATCACTGACAACGGAACGCAATTTATTGGAAAAGTCTTTACGTCCTTTTGCAAAGATCTTCACATTCGCTTCGATACGTAGCACATCCTCAAACTAACGGACAGACTGAAGCTACCAACAGGACTATACTCAAAGGACTAAAAACACGTTCGAGAAGGCTGGGGGGAAATGGGTTGATGAGCTTTTCAATGTTCTTTGGGCTTACCGCACTACATCGCGCACCCCGATTGGTGAGACACCGTATAACTTGTGTTTCGGCATAGAAGCTATTATACCAGTAGATATCGGGGTTCCAAGTCCAAGAGTTTAATTATTCGATCATGATGGTAATGAAGAAAACTCGACAGACTGGACCTACTCCCCGAAACTCGTGACATGGCCCTACTTCAGACTGCTTCCTATCACCAAAGGGTAGCCCATCACTTCAACAGAAGAGTAAAATCTCGTCCCATATTTATAGGTGACTTGGTCCTATGAAGTCTCGAAGCTGCAGGCAAAGGCCCTCAACGCAATAAACTCATCTCTTTGGGATGACCCATATGTGGTTATAGCTATGATGAAGCCAGGAACTTTCAAGCTCAAGGATTCAGAGGGAAAAACTTTACTCAACTTGGAACAGAGAATCTCAAAAATATTATAATTCTACTACATATTTATCGCAACTTTTATTTTGTCTCGCTTTATCATTTCCCCTTTATATAGCCAACCCCACTTAGTGGGATAAAGACTTGTTGTTGTTGTTGTTGTCATTTTCTCTTAAAACTCATATCTGTGTTAAAATCATCTTTTGATTATATCACTCGACTTATCAGAGTAATGAATTTATAGCTTTCTTCTTACAAACTTGTTTCTTTTTTATTTAATCCTCCCACTTGAGAAATATACAACTCACGTTATATCTCAATCAGAGCATGATCAATCCCAAGGGGACTTCTCACCTCTTCTACAGGTTAACGCCATCGGCAAGACTCGACAAACAACCTAGGATAGATCAAAAGGTCCTTTGTGGACTCCTCACATCCTCTTCCACACAGGTTAACGCCATCAGTAAGACTCGACAAACAACCTAGATAGGTCAAAAGGTCCTTGGTGGACTTCTCCCACCTCTTCCATGTGTTAATGTCATGGCAAGACTAACAAACAACCTAGATAGGTCAAAAGGTCCTTGGTGGACTCTCCTCTTCCATACATGTTAACGCCATCAGGAGACTCGACAAACAACCTGGATATGTCAAAATCGAGTGGATTCAATTCAACCTCATCCGTATAGGTTAGCATCGTCGAATAATATTCTGACCAATTATCCCGAATAAGTAAAAACAAAATAAGAGCTTATCATCTAAAAAAAAAATTTGATAGCATTGACATGATAATATAAGAAAGAATCAAGATTCTGATACACACTAATAATGATACATAAAAAAAATGCATCCTCAAGTGATGCTACATCATATCAGTGATATCAACGTCCTCCTCACCACTAGAGATACTCCCTTGGACTCACTCTCAACTCCTTCATCTCAATCGAAAGAGTCTTGATACTTGGCGGGAGATCCTCAATACTAGCTTGCTTGCGATGTACCAAGTGATTCCTTTAGGAACCCTTGGATGAAACCCTCCTGTAAACATTGGTGCTCCAAGTCCTTCACTTCAACATCAAGTATATGATTACGAGCTTCCTGAACATGGTCTTTGAGTGCATCGAGATAAGCCAGGGAGTTCTTAAAGTCTTCCACCTCCTTCAAAGAGATTTCATTTGCTTCCGCTTCTGACATTATATGCTCCTTCTCAGAAAGACAATCTTATAATGCTTTCTTCTCCAGTTTGAGAGCTCTCTTCTCCGCTGCAAGTGCCTTAAGTCTTTTCTCTTTCTAACGAGTCTCTGCCCTCACCTCAATCAGCTCATCACGAGTGCGCTCCACCTCCTGACACTGGAGAGAAAGAGAAGTTGACATGTTCGCTAGCTCAGTTCTGCACCTGGTCAGCTGATCCTCCAAAGTCGCCACTTCTTTGATTTTAATACTCATCTTTCGCTCATACTCGCCTTGCAGATGTTTTATCTTCACAAATTTAGTATTCCACTCATCTAAAGTGACACTCAAATGAGCCATCTGCCCTAATGTTTGAGTTACCTATATAAAAAAAACCATCATAAATATTACACAAAAGAAAAGAAGAAAGAAGGGAAGAACGTACAATTCATCCGCTTGACGCTTACATATGTGATTTAATCTGTCAGAATGTTGACTTCAAAAAAATGAACTCCCCCATCATGAGTTGAAATAACTAAACTCTCAGAGGTCAAATGGGGGCGAACATCTTCTTCGCAGATATCTGACGTAGTCACTTCAGCGCATGTCTTCTTTTTCTTTAGGGAAGAAACATTGTCACCACCTTGATTTCGTCACGGGCTTCTTGAAAGAACCCTATGAATATGAGGAGACCTTTCATCACCTTTACTTGACCTCTTTAGTGGAAAAGAATGAGATCTCCCTGCCTAAATAGAAAGGCCAACCTTGAACATTCTATCTTCAACTATATATTTTCCAATGTGACGTAACTCATGCTGCAAGCTTCCTACATCAGGGATATTAAGAGTTGCTGGATCTCATTCTCACATCAACAATGGATCCGAAGGTCATTCAATCTTCCCCATCTCTCGTGAAGGCCCCACTCATTTTTCACAAGAAGAATCCATTAGACCAATTTTAGATGGATCGTGCTAAAAATTCTATCCAATTCTTTATAGCCGATAAGAAACGCCCCCTGAGCATCACATGTAAATCTATATTCGACAAGTATGTGATGTTCAAAGTAATACACACTCAAGAAGACAGCCAAATCGACGATGACCACTAAAGCCCGAAATGAAAATTGTGACAAAGCTACACCACATGTTTTGAAGATCTCAATCAGCTCGGGAGCTAAAGGGAATCGCAGTCCAGCACGAAGAATCATCTCAGAAATAGTGAAGTATCCCGACGGAGGTGAACGAGCTCGATCAGACCTCTTGGCAACAATAGCCACCAACTCATCGGGAAATGAAATTTCTTACGAAACACCATTAAACTATCGATGTGACAAGGGATGGTATATCGTCATAGCCGCTATGGGTTATCCGCCATCACCCTGCGGAAAATACATAATAAGTAAAGAGGAGAGAAATGACAAAATATAAAAAATCTAAAATTTTGTGAAGCTCACTCACCCCAATACTTGGGCACACCTTTTCTCGACGCTCATGGACATTGAGCTAGATTTTTTGCCTACGACCGATAAAAAGGACATGCATACATATGAGATCCAAAAGAAAAGGGGGAAAGAGACAAAGAAACTATTCCTCCCCAATGATGCTCTGAAATTACCTGCCAAACTTTCTGAGTCGTTCAAATGATGGCTCCTAATTACCGCTTCCCCACCATCTTGGCAATTATCAGCCATTGAACCATCCATCGAAGTTTGAAGAAATCTAATTTCTCACTACGGGTCTTGATCGCCTCCAAACCCGGTCGGTCCGACGAGGTCAGTTGACACCTCTTTCGAGGGAAACTGGAGCCTTGCCGTATGAACTATGGGTCTTGATCGCCTCCAAACCCGGTCAGTTCAACGAGGTCAGTTGACACCTCTTTCGAGAGAAAACTGGAGCCTTGCCGTATGAGCTACGGGTCTTGATCGCCTTCAAACCCGGTCGGTCCGACGAGGTCAGTTGACACCTCTTTCGAGGGAAAACTGGAGCCTTACGTATGAACTACGGGCCTTGATCGCCTCCGAACGACCCTCACTCAAGAAGAAGAAGCACTAGTGTTGAAGAAGTGTGCCTCCTCCTTGGCCCTGAGGGTTTTATAGACCCTTGGGAGCAAAAAAATCATAAAAAATCGAAAATGCCATTTAGGCCATGGCCGCTGGCCAAAGGCTATACGGCAGACAAAGTATCATAGCAGCCGTACAGGTGCCGCTGCGCCGCTGGCCAAGGACTGGCTGCGCCATGCCGCGACGCTGACGCTCTCGCCAGAACCGACCCACCGCCTGATGCCGCCTGGTCGCCAAGCTAGCCTGAACAGCGCTACATACGGCGCGCCGCGCGCTATTCAGAAGGAACATTCGACGCCCTGGCGCTGCGAAGCCTGTTAGACTGATGGGTCTGTATCCTCGAAATTTCATGCTCACACATACCTATACATATTTGTGGTTGTGCATCTGCTTCCGTAGTCATAATTTTGTGCTTATATGGAGATCTGGTCTCTCAAAATGTGTGGTTAATGGACCTGCAAATTTCGTTGAAGAATTTGCTATTTTGACGTACTTGGCACATATATTTTTTGATGATTGAGATAATATCATCCAAAAATAGGGGCAACTGATATGACTAAAAAATTTCTACCGGCACGAATCTTGATGTCAAAGCAAGTGATCGTAAATTGAAACTAGTCGAGATCAAGCACTTAAAATATCATTGGAAACTTTGAGACTTCAGTTAAATTCCTAAAAAGCTCTCAAATATGGAGTGTTTATAGTCAAATCGAGCGTCTCGATGAGCCGGTTCCAAAGCCAAAGATCTTACACTTCATTTGATCATTGAAATACACAAAATACATCAAATGTGATCAAGGAAATCATCATGAGTCCGTGGAGAGGAGTGGTTCGATTTTGCATGTATTTACTGAGATGCTCCTCCAATCTATAAATAGCTCATTCCTCATATGAGAGCCCAAGCAAGAGAGGAGAGAGCTCTAAAGATCCTCCAAGCACAATCGGCCACTGACGCCGCCAACTACCACCGCCGCCGCCACTGACCGCCACCGCGATCTCACTGCCGTTGACCACTACACGGTCATCACCCACCACTATTGTTGGTCATCATCACAACATCGTCCAACATCATCATCATCGCCACAACATCGTTTATTACTAGAACTGTTGTCCCTTTCTCTGATTACGTAATCCGGTATCGGGAAAGATCTTGTACTCTGAAATAGATACATGGGTGGAGCTTTCTTGGGCTAGGCCAGGTGGTTTCCCTCTTTTTGAGATTTTTTCACATTAAAATTATGGGTTTATTGTTCACTCTTTAAATACGTGTGTGTGTTGGATTTCTGTTTAAAGGAAAACTTTTACTCTACCGCAACTAGTTTTCTAGCACGCAACAACATATATATTTATTTCACATTTTGTATCTAAGTATAAAGCCACTCATCAACCCGAGCATCCTTATTTCTAAATCATTTAATTTTATGCTTCTCTTTATAGCCCAAGAATATTATGCTCAAATTTTTTTTTTTAAAAAGGTTATTAATATGAGAATGATCAAAACTAACAAATTGTATAATGGAATCAACAATCCTATATCATAGCTACATTTGAATCATCATCGCTATCAATTATTCTCACATCCAAATGTTTACTATCTTATTAAGAGCTTTGTTGTATGAGATTTTGATTAATTTAGATGATGAGCTTATTTATCTCTATGATTTCTTAATATAGAATTAACAATTAATGAAAATGATAATAGAGTCTTAGTGTTGAAGTGAACTTGAAGAATGTTATCAATATGCAATGAAATCTCTCTCTCTCTCTCTCTCTCTCTCTCTCTCTCTCTATATATATATATATATATATATATATATATATATATATATATATGTATGTATGTATGTATGTATGTATATATGTATACAATTAATGTATTTCTTTAGGAAGTTTAAAATTATTATTATTAAGTTGTTCTTGATGAGATCTCTCATTAACTTGCAAACTTGAATATCATGTCCAAAAAAGTGACAATGAGAGCAGAAAGTAGTTCTCCTCTAAGAAATCTCATTTTTACCAAAAAAAAAAACCCTACTCTCTTTAGAGCCAATTCAAATGGCTTATATACGAAGCTTCGTGAAACATTAATCTTCACAAGAATTTAGCGATTGAGGACCTCGATATAAAATCAAAAGGTTAGTTCAGTCATAAAGAATTGTCAAATAAAGATCTTACGGTGCAACAATGAATTTATCAAATATATATGTGAGCTCTTAAGTAAGAAAAAATAATTCAAATGAAGGATAATAAGAGATCCATTTAAAAACTCTAAATCAGTGGGCCATTTCGATAGCCTTATTAAAAAGACACGATTTCTATTCTTCACAAAAATACGTCTTCCTCAACCTAAGAGAAGTTTAAAAGGATGTTTTTTTTTTTATCAAGCAAGTTGATGAAACAACTACCATTGAATTGCAAACCATGCAAAGTGGCCCTTATAGAGTGAAGAAGGGATCTAACAGCTATAAAGTTTGTTACCTAAGCCAACAACAATGGATCCAACAATCTTGAAAAATAATGTTTTGGGGACTCAAATAATGGGTTTATATGCAGTGGGGTAAAGATGGTGAGAGGATTCATAGAATAGGAGTGAAATAAGTTGAAGACACGCTGCCCTTAATCAGACTGAAAAGAGACTGAGAGTTACCATGAATAAAGTTGGGAAAAGAGAGTCGTCGAATGACCAATGATGATTGGATCAGAAGGAGCTAGGTTGCAGAAACCTCCGCCATAGGGCGATGGGATGGAGCTGCCATGAGGACATTCTGAGCACACTCGACGAAGAGGATGGAACAGGCAAAACTTAACCTAGCTAGCCATGGGAAGACAGGTAAGGACATCGGCACTTGCACTGTCCTAAGAAGCCAAGAAGAGAAATGGAAAGTCACTAGCAACGAAGTAGGTATGGCCGACATGGAGAAAAACCAAGGACGAGATGTCTGTCGTAGTAGAGTGAAAGATACGAGGCTTACTAACCTCCATGATAAACAAGCTTGTGGCATCAGATCTCAAAGCAATATAAGAGACGTTAAAAAAGCCGTTAGATCCATGCAATGTGATGAAGAAAAATTCAAGGGATAGAGCAGTAATGTATATATGAGAACTGGAGAGCTTTGGGCTGATGTAAGTCAATAGAAGAAGAGAATTTATTACTTGTGAAGTCCAAATGTATAGCTCTACTATGTGCCATGTGGCCAGTACACAATATATGTACATAATATAGATTGTGCACACTTATTATATACTTGTCACTTGACGTTATTAGATCTATATAAAAAAAATATAAAATTAAGAAATAAATTTAATACAATTAAACAAATAAAAATAAAAATAATGAGATTGAAATAGCCTGGGAAGGAGGCATGATGATGACGCTATCCTTAGAGTAGATCAAACCTTGGATGCACCAGTTTGCTGCTCGAACTAATTGTGTGTCTCTTTTTGTCCAAAATTGAAATGAACAAAATGACAATGATGGAAGTGAGTGGAGAAAGAAAGAGAGAGTATTCAAAATTTTTCTTATACCATTAAAGGCCATATTCTCATATATTTATAGCTAAAATATGAAAGCGAAATATTAAATTAACTATTTATAGTTTATAACCATTACTAGATATTATTTGAAATTATAAATTTATTTATATTTATTTAATTTATGTTATAAGTTATATCATTAGTTTTTTTATTATATTTATAATAACATTTAAAAATAATGTTATATGTTATATAATATAACATTATAGGCAAAAAATTTTAAATAAGTATGATTTAAAGTCTAATTAACAAATTAAGTATTATTAAAAAAAAATTTAACTTATGTATACTCGCCCATTAAATGGGCGATTAAACAGAACCGGCGTGGCGCTCTGTCGTATTTGGGATGGTAGCTAGTCACCCGCGATTAGTGCAGTTATAGAGAAGTCCCCATTAAAGCGACTAGGTTAACAAAATGGGGCCGAACGACCACATTTTCATTTCACGAATAGATCTCCTAATCTGACAGCCCTCCTCCTAACCCAACAGCAGCCCTCGCAGTGACACACACACGTCCGTCCATCCGTTCCTAGCGACCCGAACTCCCCATCCAGTAGGATCCGCTCCCCACGCTCTAACAGCCGTTCCCAAAGCTTCGACCATGGCCCATTGGTGAACAATGCTCCTCAAGTTCGAGCAGTCCGCCCACGCGTGTCCAACTACATTTTCCCAGCCAACATCCCGGCGTCTGCGGTATTCCTCATCCAATAGCTTGTGGAAGTCGAATAGCGGCTTTCAACGAAGCTTCCGGTGGCTCCCTTCCTTTTAGCAAAGTTTACGGCGGCTACATTCGTTGTTCGCAGTGCACATTGACATTGATCTTCGTACACGCATGATAAATCTCTAATGTTTTCATGTGTAGTTGTTTAGGTTGTCTCGATTAGTAGAATTACAGTTGGATTTCATTTGATAACTATTGACCTCACTTTTGGAGTGAGTTCTCAACTTTCTTATCATAGATCTAGGACTCTTATAGACACTAAGAGCTCCTTAGTCCTAAGACATTTCTAGTGATTAGGTGAACACTTAACCTAAGCCTAGAGACTTAGAAATGTTAGCCGTAGGGATAGGTTATGCCTTAAGGGTTTAAGAAGATTTGCCTACCCTATAGCCTAAAACCAACCTAGGTTCACCTTCTCAAACCAAACCTCAAAGTCATGCCAAATCCAAACCAAATTTCCAAACTCACAATCAATCCCATGATCAAATCAAATCTCCAAATTCTTCATAAGCCTTGTGATTGAATTTCATAGCCTTAACCTTAGCCAAATCCAATTTAACCCAAATTCAATCAATCTTCTCCAAGATCAATTCAATCTCTCAATCATTTATCAAATCCAAGTCCAAACTCAATTCTAAATGATTGAAACCCAAAATTAAATCTAACTCTCAAAATCCCTCCTAAACCATATGACCCACTCTCATAAGCTTAGCCAAAATCCCTTAAACCAAATCAAAATCAATTGATTTCCTTATAAATCAATTATTCTTTCATTTATATTCACAAATATAAATGAAATCCATACTCAAATTACCAAAACAAAATCAAACTAAATCAAACTTAACCAAGAACCTTCTTAAGCCATATGGACCTACCTCTATGAATTTAATCAAATCTTAGCCCAAATCAATCCAAAATCAATTGGTTTCTTTATAAATCAATTATTACTTCATTTATATCCATAAATATAAATGAAACTCACCCTCCAATGACAAAAAATAAATCAAAATAAATTAATTTTCTCCTAAGTCCTTTTGACCTACATCCATGAGCTTGGTCAAATTTGCTTCCAAATTACTCCAAACTCAAGTGATTTTCTCATGAATCATTTGTATCTTCATTTATATTCATAAATATAAATGAAATATAAATCCAAATGTCCAAAACTAAATCCAAAATTAAACAAAAACCCAATTTATATCCTTTAAGCCAATTTCTTGGACTTAGAAGAAAATTAATGGATTTTTTCTTGGATCAATCATTCCTTCAATCATATATTTAAATATAAATGAAACCTATAATTATCTAGCCAAATTGGAATCAACCCAAGTCAAGCCCAACTTAGCCCTTTTGACTTAAAAATTTCAAATGAACCAAAACTTATCATAGCCCAACTTGATTGCAGTTGGATTTATATTTAAATCTTAAGCTCATATATAAATCCAACTAAGCCTTAATTAAGCCAAAACCAAAACAATTGATCCCTTTAGGTCCACTTGACCCAAACTGGCCTAAAGAACCCATTTGAACCAAGTTCCAATCCAACCCAAATTGGATTGAACCAAGGCCATTGAAGCCTCATTCCATGATCATTGATCACCCTAGGATGATCAATTACCTTGAATAAGGTCAAACTAAGTCAACTTGGCCATTTGATCACGTCAACCTTTAGCCCAAATGAAACTTAAACTAGCCAAAACTCACCATACACCAAATTAATTGGAACCATTGATTTACACCAACCCATGATCAATGATTGAACATGACTTGATCCTCACTTGATACAAACCAAGTCCAATTGGCCATTTGACCCAAGTTGACCCAAATTGGCCTAAAAGGCCAAAGTGGGTCAAATCATGATATAACCCAAATTGATTGCAACCAATAGCTCAAGTTCATTCCAAATTGATTATTGAACTTGTCTAAAGCCATAATTGAGCCCAATTTGACCAATTAGTCAACTTGACCTAACCTAGCCCAAATTAAACTAAAGGGTCAAATTGGCCAAAATCCAAATTAAATCCAAATTAATTCAAACCAAAGCCTACAATCATTTTTAATTAACCAATTGAACATGAAACAATACCTAACCAAATCCAATTTGGTCAATTTGGTCAAATTGGTCGACTTAACTCATTTGACCCATTTGATTCTAAATGAACCAAAATCAAGCCTAGGACAAATTAATTAAAATCATTTGAACCAAAACTCTACAAATCATAACCCAAGCCTTGGTTTGACCCAAATTGACCAATTGGTCAACCTAACCCAACATGGCCCAAATTGAACCCATATGACCCAATTGAGCTAAAACCCATAAAACCAACCCATAGGACTTTGGAGGCTGACAAAACCTGACCCAAACCCATCCTAGGTTAGCCCATAATTAGCCCAAACCCATTTGAAGCCATGTCCAATGCAAATCCTCTATGGATCCTCTCCCACATTGGATTCTTTCCTCTAATGGCAAAGTCCACTATCCTCTCATCCTTGACAGCCATCAAACTTCAAAATGGAGCATCCCAAAACTTCCTAGCCCACCCTAAGTGTGCTAGGACTTACCTTAGACCAAAAGGAGGTGAGTTAACTCATCTCCCATGCAAACTAACCACCCATTGGATTCAAGGAAGGCAATCTGACCAAATCAAACTTGAAGCCTCCTGTCATGGCTTCTCCCAATCCAGACGAGCCATGTGGACTTGATGGCGACCACTCTGCTATGTTGGTGGTGGCTGGCCGGACAAAAAATGTGAAGTAATCATGTCCGTCCACCTCAATAAACTGAGGAGTATACCCCCTCAATTCACACGGGGAATCAACTCATTCGAATCGTCTGAGCTTCAAAGGGCAAATTCGAGCCTCCTTGTAATCCCAAAAGTGAATTCAAGCTTTCCTCCTTTAAATTAAGGCTTTAATTAGGTTAATTAAGGTATTTTTAAGGCTGAAACTTTAATAATTCATAACCAATTATAGAAAAATATAAAAAGATATAAATAATGGCTCATTTTAAAGGTATTTCAGAGGGGAATCCATTAAAATTATCCATAAATAATTTTGGATAGTAATTTTGGCTTAATTAAGATTTAATAAAAAATTTAATTAGCATAATTACTCCTTTATTAATTAACTAATCAATTTCAAATTTTTTGAGGATGATTAGGGGGATGACCTTTGCCTCTCCTATTTTTCTTGGAATTTATTGGTTGATTAATTGGGAAAATTGATTGCTTAAGCTCTAATTATCTTCTTAACTTAATTAAGTGATAATTAAGCATATGAACAACAATTAATCAATAAATTAAACCCCTTAATCACAGTTTAAAAGTGGGGAGGCTTAGGCAATTGGATTGGGGCCTCTCTCCTAATATTTGCCCTAAGTTTCCTTCTTTTTTTCAACAAAATGCTAAGTAAAGATTAATTAATTAATTAAAAACTTAATTAGTTAAATTGAAACTTAAATCATACTAAATCATGTTTGATTAAGTAAAAGGCTTATGGAATTAGGTTGGGACCTCTTTCCCAACCTTTTTTCCTTAAGCCCATTTCATTTTAAAGGATAATTTATCAAATTTGGAAATTAAGTAAAGAGAAATGTATTAATGGATTATTGACATAATTAACTAAATTAAAAATTCAAATACATATAATTTCTCTTAATTGATCCATGGGTAGAACTTTAGGTATTTAATAGCCTAAAGAGAGTTAATGAAATTATGATTTGCCCATGTGTGGGAAAGTCATAAAATTAATTAATTAAGTGCCTTAAGCTTAATTAACCATTAGTTGTGAGCTAATTGCATTAGACCCTTTCATTTCATATGACCATTGCTAATTTACTTTTCAATTCATTTATAAATTACATTAGCTCATAATTATTTTGATAATTACCTTAAAGTAACATAAGTAAGGGTTAATTAATTGGTTTAATTCATATCTCAATTTCATCAATCCATAAAATCAACTTAATTACCTCTCATTGAACCAAACCAACTTACACACATGGGATGGGATTAGGATTAGTAAACCTCCCTCTCACTTTCCTTAAATTAAATCAAATATGAATTGAAAATGACATTAAGAAACTTTGGTTTATTTTAAATATGCTTATTTAGTATTATTATCGTTATGAATTAGTTGGATTGAATGAAATCATATGCTTATGTCTCTTTATTTCTTTCCAAGCATATTAAATGTTATATGTCACTTGTGATCATGCATTCATCTTTTCCAAAATCAATTAAATCAAACAATTTCCTTTATGTCAAGCTTGCATGTATTGATTTAAATTAATATATGTGTGGATATTATCATTATTAAATCCAAATCTAGTTTCCAAAACTTATAAATGAATGATTATATGTGTTATGAATGCTAGTTATAAAGACATATGAGATGTATGTGATTATAGCTTAAGTGTATGAAGTGAAGTTTCTTTTCTTTCAATTCATGTATTGATTTATGTAAGTAAGAATGTTAATGGTTATATATCCTAGACATCCTGGGAATACGAGGCTTTAGCTAATCCCAAGGAGGTCATTTAATTACCTCACTTCTCTAGTTTAACAACAACAAGTACTCCATTTGATTTCATTCTTATGTATTTCAATATTAGAATTTGAATAAGAATTTACTCCATATGCATAAATATTTATAAAAATATAACTTTTGCATGGTTTTCCTTCCTTTATTTATATATACATCCATATGTATTGGTGAAAGCAAATATTTAGTGTGGACATCTCGGGAATACGAGGCTTTAATTAGCCTTAAGGAGGTCATTTGATTACCTCACTTCCCTGATTAACAATGGCATGTCTCTTGTACATGTGTGTGTGTACTTAATTATGGAATTAGAACCCATTGTCTTTTATCAAAATACAGACATTTGCAATTGTTCAAGTGATATAATTAATTAATCATATGACTTGGAGCTCTCTTTCTTATATTCATGTATGCAAGTTTACATATGTTTGAATGTAATGGTATTTAGTCTAGACATCCCGAGAATACGAGGCTTTAGCTAGCCCTAAGGAGGTCATTTGATTACCTCACTTCCCTAGTTAATAATGACTTGTACCTGCTTAATTTTATATATATGTATTTTTGTATAAGAATCTAGATAGAGCTTTAAATTAATATGATAAAATAATTCAATCAAAAGAAAAAAATATAAACTCTAAATAAACATATTCATATCCATCATTTAAGTGTGCTAAAACATATTGTCTGTGCAGGTATAATTAGGACTTAATCATGGGCATGTTACATATGATAGAGAGAAATGAATGAACATGTGTCATGTGATAGTAATTAATTCCAGTTAATCTTAAGATATTTTTCTTATTTAATGAGGTCATTTAAAGTGAACCTAAACTTAGGATTGATTAAAATATTTAATAAGCCATTCACTAAAGAGAACTAAGTCTAATTAATATGCTTTAGAAGTGACTTAAGGTAAAGATAAGAGAGAGTAGTCCTCTCTTTTCTTATCTTTATAATACTTAGTTATTAAGTGTAAGTAAAATGAAACAAAAAATATTAAGTAAAATTCTCAAATAAATTAAATTACTTAAAATAAAATCAACTTCTTATGATTAAACATCCTTTCATACTTAGAAAATCATAATAAAGCTTAGTTAAGGCATGCCACACAAGCCTTAATACACACACTTTAGAAGTAAGTCACCACTTCTAGCTTTATGTTAAGACGGTGCATGGAATGATGCATGCTTGGTTTTATGATGTATTACTGTAGACTGAATGTTATTGTGTATGCTTCATAGACTGGATGTTAGGCCGTGATTAGCCTAATCATATTTTCGACAAGGGATTGTGCTTAAGGGGTGCTTAAAATAAATATAAATGCTCTCTTTTGTAGGTTGCTTAACCCCTAAGAATAATCCAAATTAAGCTAGGTAGGCTTGGTTACCCATGTGCAGGGTGTTAAGTCCAAATTATTCATATATCTGTTTGAGTTATATGATGTGTTTAGCTAACACTTATTTTGCAGGTGTAGTTAAATTTATTTTTCTTATTTTAATGTAATTTTGTATTAGGACTTAGGATTACTGCTATGGGAGTTAAGGATGAACATTGGCCAGAAGATTTAGGCTTGGGGTGCCATGTAATGCCTTGAAGCCTACCAAATCAAAAGAACCAAATCAAATGAAGAAATGAAGGAGATATAAAAACTTGAAGATTTGAAGACCCCCATAGCACTTATCATTTATAAATTATAATTATTATGTCATTTACTGGGTTGTATAAGGGCAGAGCTCGGGTACCCATTTATCTTTTTTGGGTTATATGACGGTACCCAACTACACTGACCTTTTATTATTTTGCATTAGATTTATAAAATTGACTGATGTTTTATTTAAAATTATGCAATAAAAATGGCATGCCTCTTCATAGTTTCTTAAATGAATAATGGTTTAATGTGTGGCCTCGATCCGATTAGGCTCTTAGAGAAAAATAAATCTTTTACCCAACTACAACTCATAATTAAATTTCTAAATACTTCATAATCTCATATAAAGCCTAAGTATTAAATCAAGATAATTTAAATATTTAGCAACCCCTTAGTTGATGTTGTATGTCTCACACCATACATACTATATTTTATCACTCTTATAAAATGAGGGCCTTCATCCTTACACATATCAGGAATGTTTGACCTATGAGAGCAACCCCTACCGATGGATCTCCACCATCTTCTCCCTTGATTTAGCCCATAACTCATTTTAACATGCATTTAGGCATACAAAAATCCTATGGCCTTTGTCAAAATGAAGAGTCAAAATCAAATAAAAATTGAAAAGATTTACATTAGACTAAGTCATTGTTCATACCACTCATGCTCTAGTCTCTTAGGGAGTGGGTTTAAGGATCTTAGTCTCTTTCTAAATAATAATAGCCCAACTATCTTGCAAAATCATATGACAGAACAACTTAGTTTTTAAGCGTAAGAAGAGTTAGCTAGATGCCATACCAGATGGTTATAAGTCCACCAGTTGAGTGGTTTACTCTCTCTTATGGAAGTAAATAACTCTCTTCACCTAGATTTAGGTCGTGCTTTGGCTTATGATAAAGCTCCCTAGATTTAGGATTTGAAGTTGTTATTTCTTTCAAGCTACAAGTATAAATTTTCACCTCTTAGGCATTTCCAACAACCTTATATTATTGGATTATAAGCCCTAACAATATAATAAAATTCAACTCAAGTAAATAACTCTCTTCAAATTTCAAACATATAAAGCCCAATTATAGGATAGATTGGAATGCTCACTAGGATTCCTAATATATTGAGCATTCCCTTCTCATCTCCTTTGGTTTTGATAATAAGTCTCTACTTTTGATCTTTCTCAATTAATTTTCTAGATATAACCAATTTATTGATAGTCTTACTCTTAAAATCTTTAGAGACAATAATTTTTTATTTTAATCGAGAGTATTTCTAAGTAATTTACCTTCCTTAGGATGCAATTAATTATGGGGCTTGACCCCATAGGAAACTTTAGAACTCAATTTAAATAAATCCTACTTTATTCATCTATGTAAAGCAGAGAAAAAAAATCTCTAGTTTATTTGAAGGCCAATCATATTTTAGGAGTCCTCATTAGGTGATTAGGTCCATTGAAGGGTGATGTCCCTATCTTTCGAGATAGTATGTCATACCTAAATGTTATACCCAATCACTTCAATGAGTACCCCCTCAAATCTGCTTGTTATCCCCTACATACATCTAAAAATAAACACCACATATTTTTTTGACAATTTCGCTAGGGATAGTTCCTCTCTCCATCTCTAGTAGATAATTGTTGTCTCCAAACATCGATAATGGACTTATATTTCATATAAGCCCAAGATTATTTTTCTTTTTGTTGGCACTTAGCTTATTTCATCTGTAAGCGAAGCTAGCTAACATCCTTTAAGTTTTAGGATCTCACTTTATTTAGGTCTTGAAACCCTTATTGGACCCCTCCCCCCACCCCAAATAGGTTAAGAATAAATCAATTAATAAAAGGAGATGACTAAAATTAGAACCTCTTTACTACTAGCTTGGTAAGGCAAAGTTCATCCCATACTTAAGAAAATCTCAATAAAAATTCAAACTAAATAAATGAAGTCTTTTTACAAAAATTATAATTTTTTTTTCTAAAGCACTCTTTTAAAATAAAATCATGCACTTCACATCATATAAAAATTGGAAAAATATAAGATTTTGAACTCTATTTGACATACCATATTTGTCAAATAAGTATTCCCCCTCTTTTTCAAAAGAGGAATCAAATCAAAGACACTTGGTTCCTACTTAACATACCAAATTTGTTGAGTAAGAGCCTCATTTTTCAAAATAATACATATATTAAACACACTTAGCTCCTACTTAACATACCAAATTTGTTAAGTAAGAGCCTCATTTTCAAAATAATATATATATCAAACACACTTGGCTCCTACTTAACATACCAAATTTGTTAAGTAAGAGCCTCATGTTCAAAACAACATATATATCAAACACACTTGGCTCCTACTTAACATACCAAATTTATTAAGTAAGAGCCTCATTTTCAAATCAAAATAACAAACATATATCATTCATATTTGGCCTCTACTTAACATACCAAATTTGTTAAGTAAGAGTCTCATTTCAAATCAAATCAAACATATATCATACACATAACAAAAATCATCACAAACAAAGATGTTTTTACAAAATTTTCAAACACACAATTAAAAACCATTTAGCATACCAAATTTGCTAAGTAAAGGTTTTCCAAATCAATTTTTTAAACAAAACATACAACATATATTCAAATCAAATTTTCAAACAAAATATACAACACATATATATCTCTAAAGTCTCTCTAAATATTTAAACCCTGCTTAACCTACTTAAATTGGTTGAGTATGAGTTCTAAATCAAAATCATATGATAAAGTCTCTCCTCAAATATAAAAAACTCTCCAAAAATTTGATGAACCCCACTTAGCATACCTAAATTTATTATGTGTGGGTTCAAATTTCAAATCTAATCTAGGAGTCAATGATTGAAGATAAACATCAAAGCAAGGCTATAACTCAGTTATGTTTCAACAAATACAATGATTCCAACACAATCAATCTCTTAGTCCTTAGTCAGTGCAATCAGGATATCTTCCGGTAGACTCATTTTCTCCTTTCCGTCTGGTGTGGATCTGGCCTTAGATCAGGCCATACACACATCGACTACCACCCATTTGATCCAGTTCAGCCATGGCTTTGAGGCCGTACGAGTTACTTATGAGGGGCCAGTCCTCACGACTGTTAGTAGGGAGGAGGTGGCGGGATAGACGCCACTCATCCATTTTTATATTCTGTCTGACTCTGAGATCCCCTCACTGAAGAGGAAGGCTACCATGGTTCCCACACCCTAATCAGTGTCAGTGTTAGTACCAACTACTTCAGTACATGCCCGGTCAGTTTCCCTACTGTAGCTTCAACGAGAGCTACTTCCTCCTCTTTTGTCACCCTAAAAGGCAAGGCTATCTTGGCCTCCGAGATAGTCTCCCCTATCTTTGAGGTAGGTTCCAGTTCTTGCTCTACTTTGCTCACCCGCACCCAGTGCCCAACAAAAATGGGAAGATCAAGCGGGATCATGA
The DNA here is from genome assembly GCA_021442155.1 of Cymbidium sinense. Taxonomy (NCBI): domain Eukaryota; kingdom Viridiplantae; phylum Streptophyta; class Magnoliopsida; order Asparagales; family Orchidaceae; genus Cymbidium; species Cymbidium sinense. Next base: position 62,058,331 of record CM038228.1, on the reverse strand, counting down.
GCGAGCAGCCAGAGAGCTCTATGCTGCTTCCCATGTTGCTAAAGAGGGTTCTCCTCGTAAGACCTCTCCAATTTTGAGTGGCAATAGGTTTCAGCCCCTCTCAGCCTCAAATGGAGAGGGGGACTACAGGAGGATTGTTGCATTACCTCCACTACCAACACATTATGAGACACTGGCTAGGGAGCATAGAAGGCTCTATGCTGGTCTCAAGACTATTCTACGCTAGATCGGTGAGCCAGGACACTGAGTCCGTGACATTGTTTGATCAGGTGTGATCTAGGAGTGTTAGGGTCATCCATGGGAGAGCTGGAGGCTGTGTAGCTTAAGGGGCAAGAGAGAGAGAGAGAGAGAGAGAGAGAGAGAGATGTGAGGCCATTGGCAGCCTCCACTCTGATGGATTTCCTTGATCATCACCCTGTCAAGGCCAATCATTCAAATAACATTGTTCTTATGGGCACAGTCCAATGCATGAGGAGGTCTCCAGCTGAGAGGCATTTGGTGTTGCCATCACACCGCTCCACTCACTGACCACCATCACCCGTTCAACTTTAGAATCTACCACCCCCGCTAATATTCAGAAACCCCCATCCAGGGAAAGACCATCCCCACTAGTGATCCGACTACAGCTTAAGGATCCTGCTCCATCTATTCCACCTATTGAGGTGAGATTGAGCTCCCCCGCTCGATCCCTCACCTCAACTATGGTCATGAAGGAGTGGCAACCCAAGAGTGTTGTGGTTGCACCAACCTCCACAACAGATAGAGGTAGAGAGGGGAGGGGACATAGATATAGCCCCCATTGTAGTCTTGCCAGTTCATGAGTGCTCCCCGCCAGCACAGGGCATTCAATTTATTTAGTCAGTCAAGCATAGTCCTAGGGTTAGTCGACAGCCATTCTATGTTCCAATAGAGTCAGGCAGGATAGATGACTTCTCTCTAGGTGACATCATAGAGGACTATCACGTTACAGTTAAGCAGATTGTTGGCAGTGATCATTCAGATCAGGAGGATGATAGAGTCCACTTCGATCCTGATGAGGATGACATGTTTGATGATACAGTCGGAGTTTGCATGGTTGACACATGGGGATCCCTACAATAAGATCAACTTAGTCAGGAAGGTGCCATGTTCGAGGAAGGTGACACTTATCAATCAGCTCAGCACCTCCTCCACCAGCTCAGCCAAAAGAATGATCACATTGATAGGATGTAGAAGAAAATTGAGGAGTTGATGGCAGTGGTCTCAGCATTGCAGAACTCAGCCCCAGTTTCGTAGCCTTCTCCTATGGTAGCTGACCATCTAGAGTTAGAACATACTTGTGAACATCCTAGGTGCACTCCAACAGAGGATGATGCTGGTACCTTGTATAGGAAGGTCACAGATGGAACCTCCATGCATGAGAAGGATATCAAGAACATGGTAGAGCAACAGGTGAGGGAAGCAATGGTGCAAGCCAGGGGGAGCTCATCCATTCTAAAGGGTAAACCATACTCTGAGGAATTCGATGCAGTTCAATACCACAAGGGTTTTATGCCGCATTCTGTCAAGATCTTTGATGGCAGTGGGAACCCGCGGTAACATATTTCACATTTCATAGTCAATTATTGCAACACCAGTGGCAGTGATGCACTCATGTTCAGACTTTTTATGAGTAGCCTAGCAGGTGTTGCATTTGATTGATATGCAGAACTGCCCAACAGTTTGGTGAGTACTTTTGCTAAGTTGGAACACCTCTTCGTTAAGAGGTTTTTGGAGCTCAACAAAGAGTGACTGTAGGTGACGTCATTGTAGTGAAGCAAATTTTCAATGAGTCCATCATTGATTATATTCTCATGTGGCACAACCTAAGCATAAAATATGAGCCGCAGCTGTCTGAACAACCTGCCATTGAGATTCTTCTCAAGAACATTCATGGCCTGGTCACCTTTATAATCAAGGGATTTGCCATCAGGGCATTTGAGAAACTAATCAACAAGGTAGTTATCCTGCAAGAGGAAGCCAAACAGTTGCCCTTTCTAGACCAATCATCTCGACCCAAGCCCCATAAGGTGTTCGAGAAGAAGCTAGGGACAGTTGTGTCAGTGGATAAATGGAAGCTGCCAGCCAGAGTCCAATATGAGAGACCTCAATCTCAGTAGCCTTCTTTGCCACCATCATACCACCTCGGCCAATAGCCATTTCCACCACCTTAGCATTTACACTTGCTGTCCTTGCCAGGTAGCTATTACCCACCTACTCTTATCGATAGATTAAATAAGTCATATTCATTTAAGAGGTAAAGAAACTTGACTTTTAGTTACCAGAGTCCAAGAGGCTGGAGGAAGTGAGCAAGAGTGATAATTCTAACTATTTCCCCTACCACCACATGATTAGTCATACCTTAGAGGATTGTATTAATTTTAAGGACTAGCTTGAGTGTAGCTACAAGTTAGGCATTATAGTTATCCCCAAGAAATACTTACTAGAATAATCATTCAATTCTATTAGGGTAATTCTTGGGGATACTTGTGATCCTCTTAAGATAAAAGAAGGTTGGGATATTGCCTTATCCCGAACCTCTAAAAAAAGTTATTTTTAAGATCAAGAAACTCTCTTTATAAGTACCTGAGGCAGCTCAAACCTCCAACATCAAGAAAAGTTTGCAAGCTACCAAAGAAAACTTGAAGAAGGTGACAACCTAGCAGTAGTAGTAGCAGTTCACCATACTTGCTTGGGATTGTTCAGTAGCGTAATCACTGTTTGAGTCCAGCACTCCATCCACTGTTGCAGCTACTTCTTCCTCTACTAGCTCCTCTTCTAGTGGTAGGAGCGTTGTATCAGCAGACAAGGGAATTAAATCTTTTAATCTACTTATTTATTGGATTTCTATCATGTACCTCCACCCAAAAAGAAATCAATGAAGAAAGTAGATTTAACCTACATCTTGTCCACTTTTGGATACTCTCAATTTTATTCCTATTGAAAATTCTCCAAATCTAGAAAATAATAATAATAGCTCTAGTCATTCCGATCCTCTCTCTTCTGATTCAGAATCATACTTTCCTTTTTTGAATCAATCATGTTCACCTCTTAAGATTGACTTGGAGTCAACCAACTCCAAGGATCCCATAGGAGAAGCTATAGGTATTCCTGATGAGAAGGCAGAACTTTTTACAAGTTCATCATTCTAAGAAGTCACTAAAGTCAACCTGTGCAATGGAAAAGTTCTACCACCTAAGGTAGCACCTCAGGATAAGGGTAAATAATTCATTGGTTTCAGTGAGTAGATAGCCCCTCCACAGGATGCTCCACCAATGAATATTCTTATGGAGGACTAAGCTAGAGTTGATTACATTGCCCTAGCACAGCTTAGAAAGTTGCCAGCTAAGTTAAGCATATATGATGCCCTTATCTTATCCAAAGAGATGAGGAATATCTAATCAAGGCTTTACTTGATCCAAAGATATGTTTAGCTCAGCTGATCGCTACTTAAGAGAAGGCCCAACACTCGAAGGGTAGACTAGGAGTTACATTTAGTGATAAAGACCTACTTCTAAGGATAATTGAGCACAACTGCCCTCTTTACATTACAGTGGATGTTGGCAGATACAGGCTATTAAGAGTTCTGGTTGACCAGGGTGCATCAGTCAACATTATGATTCTAAGAACCCTTGCCTACTTGAGGATCGATATCTCCAAAATCCAAAAAAAGAGGATGATATTGAGAGGATTCAATGAACAAGGCGAGAGGGCCTTAGGCTCTATAGTATTTCCACTAGAGATAGATGATTGGAAGACTGAAGCTAAGTTTTACTTCATAGACTCGGATACATCTTTCAATGCTTTGCTTGGGAGACCGTGGATACATGAGAATAACACAGTTCCATCCTCTCTGCATTAGTGCATGAAGTTCATGAGAGATGATATTGTGTACTGTGTTAAAAGGAGATCTTAAACCATTCACAGTTTGTGAGGTCAGGATATATGAAGATGCAACCTATTTCCTTCCCCAATATCTGCAAGTTTATTATCGTGAACTTATTCAAGATCCCCATGAGGGACAAAGAGAAAGAAAAAAAAAGAAAAAAAAATAAAAAAAGAAAAGAAAAATGAAAAGAAAAAGGAAAAGAAATAGAAAAAGAAAATAAAAGGGAACGAGAAATGGACTCAGGGGAAGACATAAAGCCTGACATTAGATTTCACCTACAGTTCGTTACTCCATTTGAACATATGGGTAGGATGACTCGACCTCCACCAGGCAGAGGCAGAGGATAGTTCAAGGGTAACCCCCAAGGTGGAAAGCCTCCCTATTGGCCACCCAATAAAAAGTATATCCCAGCCACCAGGAGTACACCTACCATCCACATAGACTTAGAGTCTAGTTCAGAGGATGAGTCCTATGTGGTTAGCACACTAGTCATCTCTTCTCAATAGTAGATCCCTTTAGAGGTGACACTTGAGTAGGACAATGATGAAGACTGGGCTCCAAGGCAAAGCATAAATATATCAAAGTATGTATGTGAAACAGTCAGGCATCAGTTGGGGACCTTAGCTCTAACCCCACTTTCCTCTCAAAAAGTTGAGGGTTTAGTAGTTAAGGAATCCCCTAAGTTATCCAAAAGTTTGAAGACTCAGAGTTTCTTTCTTGGAGCATCATCCTCTAGTTAAGAAGTTGATGTGGAACTTGAGAATGGTTCATATAATGATTTAATACAGTTGCCTTTTGATTGGTATTCGCCTTGTGTTCTTAACTTAACAAAGAAAGGGTTAATCCCACATACTTGGTCAAAGCACAAGTCAAACTATTTTGAAAGAATATGGAAGAATGAATGCAAAAAGCTCTCAATCAAGACCAGGACTAGGATTCAGTACAATGGGTCCAGTCGATGATGACGATTACTACTTAGTCCTCACAAATCATTTAGAATCTGATAGGTTCTTTTCAAATTGTGCTAACTCATACGAGAAAGTATGTTTAAAAACTTTAGATACTCCAAATGATCTTAAAGTTAGAGATGAATTGCCAAAGTTTAAAGAGGAGATCAGATTAACCATCAACAAGCTCAAAGAAATCAACTTAGGAATTGAAGACAATCCACGTCTGACATACATCAATTCTTTGTTGAACAATACTGAAACCAATGACTTAGTTAGACTGTTCACTGAGTTTAAGGATTGCTTCGCATGGAGTTACTAAGAGATGTCAGTTTATCTCCTAATATAGCAGTCCACAAATTGGAAATAGAGCATGGTGCTAACCCTATCAAGCATGCTCCTAGACGCATGCCATTAGACATTAAATAGCAGGTCATTTTTAAAGTCAAGAAACTGATCGATGATGGCTTTATCAGGGAAGAAAAATACCCTACCATGTTGACCAGTGGCATTCAAGTTAAGAAGAAGAATGGCCAAATTCATATTTACGTCGATTTTAGGGATCTAAATAAGGCATGTCCAAAAGATGAATTTTCACTACCAATACTAGAATTGATGATGGACATTGCCTCATCTCATGCAGTCTTCTCTTTCATGGATGGCTCATCTGGATATAATCAAATAAAAATGGCCCCTGAAGATTTAAGAAATACTACATTTCGAACCTCGATCAAAATATTTTTCTATAGAGTTGTTGACCTCACTTTTGGAGTGAGCTTTTAACTTTTCATCTTAGACATAAGACTCCTCTAGACATTAAGAGTTCCTTAGTCTTAAGGCACTTCTACTAATTAGGTGAACACTTAACTTACACTTGAGACTTAGAAGAGTTAGCCATAGGAAGAGGTTATGCCTTAGGGGTGTTAGGAAAACTTTCCCACCCTATAGCTTGAACCAAATCCTTACTTCCTTCTTTCAAGTCAAACTCCAAATTCAAATCAACTTCTCAACTTCAAATTTACTAAACTAAATTCAAAACTCAAATCCAAATCTAACCTAAATCCAACCTAAATCCTTCAAGGCAAATTATTGAACTTGACCAAATCAAACTGAAATCAATCCAAACCTTTGAATTTTCTCTTCAAACAATCAATTCTTCTATTATTAAACCAAATTGAATCATAAACTTTAATCATCAAATCAAATCAAATCAAACCAAATCAAACCCATGTTCATCCTTTGAACTTGAAATTGTTAAATGAATCAAAACTCATTTGACTGAATCACTTGCAATTGGATTCATATTTCAATCATAAGTCCATATGTGAGTTCAACCAAGCTTAAATCAAGCCTTGATCAAGCCAATTGACCCACTTAGGCTCACTTGACCCAAAGTGACCTAAAATACCTTTTTGAGCCAAATTCTAATTATACCCTAATTGGATTGAACTAAGCCCATCTAAGGCTCGTATTATGAGCAACAATCATCATAGGATGATCAATCGCTCAAATTAGGTCAAACAAAGTCAAACAAAGTCAAACCTAACCTTTGACCAAGTCAACACTTAGCCCAAATGAAACCTAAACTAGGAAAAATCCACCATAGGCTAAATTGATTGAAACCATTGATCAAAATTAATCCATGATCAATGATTGAACTTGACAAAGTCATCATTTGAGCCAAACCTAGCCCAATTGGCCACTTGACCTAAGTTGACCCAAATTGACCTAAAAAGTCAAAATATGTCAAATCTTGATCTAAGCCAAATTGATTGCAACCAATGAGTCAAATTCATTCTAAATCACTTGTTGAACTTGACCAAAGCCTCAATTGGCCAACTAGACCCAACCTAGCCCAATTGACCATGAACCCAACTTGGCCTAAAAGGTTAAATCAACTTGAAGCTTAACCAAACCAAAATTAATTGAAACCAAAGCTTGTAAAATATTTCAAATGATCAACCAAGCCTAAACCAACCCATGACCTAACCCAAATAAGTCAAATGGGTCAAATTGGTCAACTTGACCCATTTGACCTAAGTAAACTCAAATGAACTAAAACCAAATATAAATCAAATCAAACCAATGATCTCAAATCACTCCAAATGATCATTTGAATTTGACTCACCCCATGGTTTGACCCCAATTTGACTAATTGGTCAACTTGACCCAAGTTGACCCATTTTGACCTAAATGGGTCAACTTGAGCCAAATCATATCAATAAACTCCAAATTCATTTAAAATTAGAAAAACCCATTTTTCAATCATTCCAAATATGCCCAAATCAAAAATAATGCTAAATGACTATTTTATCCTTGGGTCAAAGGGTAACCTATGGCCAAATTCATTTGGAATTTGGTCAATTCCTTTTCATGGCCACTTGTCATCCTCCTAGTGGATCACATGGACACTAAGGAAGGTGGTGCACATGACCCAATGGGTTTGTGTTAGTAATGACCCAACCCAAGGCCAAATTGACCCCTCCAATCAAATTTCTCCACATGGATCACCTCCCATTCTCACCAAGCACATGTGCACCTCCTCCATTCCACTCCTCTACCAAAATTGAAGCACATGGGATTCCTAACAGCCTAAACAACCCAATAAATCAGAGCAATTGATCAAAAAAAATGAAAGAATAAGCTTCGTCCATCCGATCCAAGAAGGGGGAGATATACTCCCCCTCATTTTCACTCAAGCATGACTCTTGTATTCGATTGAGCTCAGAGGATCAAAGGCAAGCTTCTCCAAGTTTCTCAAGCATTCCTAAGCTCATTTGAACTTCTCCTTCTTGATTTCCTTCATAGCCAAAATAGGGGAGGTGAGGGAGATTTCCAACTTAGTTAATTTTCAACCAAAGTCTAATTCGCTTTACAAGCACCACCAAGGAGGCAAGTCGAGCTCACCCAAAGCATTTCCCAAGCATCCAAGCCACAGGAAGGGAGACCTAGACCAAAGCCTCAAGCCATTGAAGGGAGCTTTGGTCAATTGGAATATCCACTTCATCTCAAAGCTTGAAACCTTTAACAGGGCTTTGTCTCCTCTAGACGAGTTACCTCCTCCGTTGGAAGCATCGGTGATAGCCTCTAGGAAAGTATGACTCAAAACTGAGCTTAAGTTGAAAATTGCTTGGTCTTTCATGAAGGGAATTATAATCCCATTGAAATTCAACTGTTGGATCTTCTTCTCTATGCTTCTTGATGGTGTGGGTTGAATCTCTGCCTAATCCAAGCTCAAGTGAGCTCGGATCAAACCATGGAGGACGGACGGTCTCTGTCTCCCATATGAAAAGGCAGGGATGAATCATGAGTTATCCATCCCAAGTGTTTTAGATGGACAGCTCTGATTAAAACACGTAAATCTATTAATTTAATCAATCATAACCATGAGTTTATCCCTGAATATTCGATCCTTGATCAGACGGCCTAGAGGAAAGCACGTAGCACCACAGGCTGATGCAGTATGTGATTTGACAACTTAAATAACCAATCTCATCATGCCACGTAGAAAGCTACACTGCATCAGCGATTTACATGGCACCGATGGGATTAGTTAATTAATTAGGGATATTTAATTACCCTTTAATCATAGAAACTTTATAAATTCATAACTAAATTTAGAAAAATAAAAGAAATACAAACTCAAGTTCATTTTAAAGATAATTCAGAGAGGAATCCAATAAAATTATTTTTAATTGATTTTGAATAGTAGATTTTTCTTAATTAGGGTTTGATAAAAATTAAATTACCTTAATTACTCCTTAATTACTTTATTAATTAATTCTAAACTTCTCAGACATGTTTAGTGGGATGATTTTTTCCTTCCCCAAATTTTCTTGGAATTTATTAATGAGTTAAATAGGGAAATCAATTAATGAACCCTAATCATCCCCCTAATGTAATTAAGAGTAGATGTGAATAGTGGTTTAATCACTTAATTGAGATAATTAAACTTTATTTAAGTAGGAGATTTATGGAATGAGTTTGGGATATTTTCCCTAACCTATTCCTTAAACCCCCTTTCTTCTTTAATCCAAATATAATTAAGGATTAATCAACTAATGATCTACTTAATTAGCTTAATCAAACTTTCAAAATCAATCTGAACTTAATCTATCTCTCATTGGGTAAATCCTTAGGTGTTTAAAAGCTTAAAGTAAATTTAAGGAAATCATTTCCAACTCATATGTGTGGGAAGGTTATGAAAGTACTTAATTAAACTATTTAGCTTGATTAATAAATAATTTTGAGCCAATAGTATTAGATACCTTTTTTTCTTAGGTGCATTGCTGATTTAAATTCCATGGGTTGCATATCATATGTTTCCTCATAATTGTTTGGTTAGTTATGTTAAAGTGGTATAGGTAAGGGGTAATTAATGGACATAATTTACACCTTAACCTAAACGAAACATAAAATCAATCTAGTTGTTCTAAAAATTAAACTAAATCAATTCACACATGGGGGAATGGGTTAGGACTAGCAAACTCTTTTCACATTTCCTAAATCAAATCAAACTCAAAATAATAAAAATAAAAATCCCTTTAAAGAAATTTTGATTCACTTTAAATGATTTTATTTCATAAGATTATCTTTAGAAATTAATTAGGGTGAATGAAGTTACATGCTTACATGACTTTATTTCTTTCCAAGCATGCTAAATGTTATGTGACATATGAAAATCATGCATTCATATCTTTTAAAAAATCAAAATAAATAAAATATTTCCTTTTTGTCAAATTGCATGTTTTGGCTAAAGTAAGAATATGAGTGGCTATTATCACTATTAAATCAAAAAAATACTTTCAAAACTTATAAATCAAGGATTAAAACTGAAGGTATGCTACCTATAAATACTTATAAGCTTGTATGTGAATATAGCATATAAAATGTGTTATGTGATTTTCTTCTCTTTTCTTATCATAGGGTTGTATAGGATTTGCAAAGTGTATAGTTCATTTGAAAAGAACATAACACTTGCTTAAATCCATTCATGTATACTTCTATGTTATGGCTTAAGAAGGAGCTTCACATCACATATGTAAATTGCATAACCAAATCAAACAAACAAACATAAACCTTTTGCATGATTCTTTATCCATTTATTTTCTTTTTGTACATGCATGTATTTAAGAAAAGTGGCATATTAGTCTATACATCCTGGGGTTGAGAGGCTTTAAATAGCCCTAAAAAGGTCTTGTACCTTATACCCTTGGTGTAAAAAATAATGGCGCCGTACTCACTTATGTCTTTCATACAAGTAAATGTGCATTTGATTTATGGATAAAATAATCCCTCTCTTTTCTACTTAAAAAATTATGCATTCATGAAACATCCCAATTTTCTTAAACAACATCTATTTGTATTCATCATTAAGGTGTGCTAAACCTTACATTGCATGTATAGATATGCTTAGAATTTATTCATAATACACATGTTTGAAAGAAATAAATGGTTGTCTGTTATGTGATAGTAATTCACTTTAATTAGTCTTAAGATGCCTTTCCTACTGAATAGGTTTATTTAGAGCAAATCTAAACTTAGGATTAATTAAAACAAATAATAAAATATTCACTAAAGAAAAATCACTAATGAATCTATCTTAGAAATTACGTATGGTAGGGAAGAGAGAGAAGTTCTCCTCTTTTTTTCTCTCTTTACAACACTTAGTAATTAAGTGTAGGTTCATTCAAACCAAATCAAATCATCAAATAAAATTAACAAATCAACTAAATCACTTAAATGAAATCACCCTCTAAGTTGAATCCTTCACACTTAGAAAACTCCAACCTTAAAGCCTAGCTAAGACATGTCATACAAGCTTTAAATGACATGCACATTAGGCTAAGTCACCATTTCTAGCTCTATGTTAGGGCGGTGCATAGTTTGATGCCTGATTTTATTTTGTGATGTAATATTTTAGCCTGGATGTTAGGGTGTATGTGTACTGGATGATAGGATGATCTTAGCCTAATCATTATCTTCTGTAGGGGATTATGCTTAAGGGGTGCTATAATAAAAATAATAAATGCTTTTGCTATGGACGTTGCTTATACCTCCAAGCATAATCCAAATTAGGACAGGTGGACTTAGTTACCCATGTGTGGGGTGCTATGTCCAATTTATTCCTATAACTACTTAGGATTGTGTAGTATGTTTATCTAGTCTCTGTTTTGAGGGTTTAGTAAGATTTACTCTCTCCCTTTTTCATGTAATTTTGTAATTAAGATTTGGAATGAATGTTATGGGAGATTAGGTTAAACATTAGTCATAAGACTATATCTTATGCACCATGTGGAGCCTTTGGAGAAACCACATCCCAACCAACCAAAAGAAGAAAAGAAAGAAAGAAAGAAAAGAAAAACCCACATAACATGAATTCTTTTTTGATTGTAATTAATTCATTTGTAGTCCAGGTTGTATATGGGTAGAGCTTAACTACCCATTTCTTTTTGGGTTGTGCGGTGGTACCCGACCATAAAGGCCTCTTATTCTTTTACACTAGCTTTATGAAATTGTTTGATGTTTGTTTAGCTTGTGAATTAAGATGACATATTTTTTCCTAGTTTCTTCCTTGCTTTGATGAATGGCCTGGATGCGATTAGGCTCTTAGGAAAAATAAATTTTCTATCTAATTGATCAACTCAAAATTAAAAAAATTAATAATTCATAACCTCTCCTAAAGCTTAGGTTATAAATCAAGATAAGAAAATATTTTGCAACCCCTTAGCTAGATGTTGTATGTCTCATATCATGCATAAAGATCATCTTGCTTCACTCATGCTAATGGAGGGCTTCCACCTTTGCTAGAGAACTTGGCTTGACCTTTGAGAGCCATGGTGGAAACACACCTCCTTCTTGCTGATTTTGGCTCATAACCAATTTCTTATGTATTAGGCATATGAATCCCATATCATGTGTCAAATAAATTGTCCAAAAATAAAAATAAAAACTTAACAAAATTTGCATTAGATTTAAGTCATTATTCATGCCCTACATGATCTAGTCTCTTAGGGAGTGTGTTTAATGACTTAGCTTCTTTCTAAATAAATAACAACCTAACAATCTTGTAAAATCATATGACTTGCCTATATGTATTTAAAATTGTAGGAGGAGTTAATTGACAATCACCCCTAGGAGGTTGTGAGTCTAATAGTTGGGTGATTTATCCTTTCTTGTGGAGGTAAACCATATACCCAGTTTGCCTTAGATTTAGGTTGTGCCTTGACCCTCGCCAAAGCTCCCTAGATTTAGGTTATGAGGTGGCTATTTTCTTTTGCTGGCTATAAGCATAAATCCTCACCTCTTAGGAATCTCCATGATCTTGTGTTGTGAAATTGTATGCCCTAGATTTATAATAAAAATTCAACTCAAATAATTAACTCTCTTCAAATTTCAAAAATATAAAATCCAACCATATGATAGTTTGGGATGCTCGCTAGGTTTCCTAGCATCATGAGCATCCTCTACTTATCTCCCTTTGGTTTCGATAATAACTCTCTCATTTTGATCAATCCCATTTGATCTTCTAAAAATAACCAATTTATTCATAGTCCTACTTTTGGAATCTTTGGAGGCAATGATCATTTATCTTAATTGAGTATTCTTAAGGAATCTCATTCCTTAAGATGTAATTATCTATGGGGGCTTGCCTCCATAAGGAACTTAATGAACCTGATTTAAAACCCTACTTTACTTTTCCATGTAAAATAGGAGAAGAATCTCTACTACATTCGAAGACCCATTGTCCTTAGGAGTCCTCATTAGGTGATTGAGTCCATTGTAGAATGGTGACTTCTATCTCTTGAGATCATACGTCATTCCTCAATGACGTACCTGATCACCCTAATGAGAACATCTGTGGATCATATGTCATTCCTCAATACGTCATTCCTTTCGGCCTTAAAAATGTCGGTGCTACATACCTGCGGGCCATGACTCAGATCTTCGATGAACTCATTCATCATTAAGTCGAGTGTTATGTCGATGATCTCATAGTCAAAAGTAAAGAAAAGGAAAACTATCTTTTTGACTTGAGAGTAGTTTTTGAATGATTAAGATAATTTAACCTTAAAATGAATCCCCTAAAGTGTGCATTTGGAGTAGCCTCAAAAAAAATTCCTTGGGTTTGTTGTCTGACACTGAGGAATTGAAATCGATCTAGAGAAGACCAAGGTGATACTTGGAATGCCACCCCCTAAAAGTATAACTAAACTCAGATCATTCCAAGTGTAGTTGGTGTATTTAAGGCGCTTCATTTCCAACCTATCAAGAAGATGCCAGCTATTTTCAGCACTTGTCAAAAAGGACACTAAGTTCAAGTGTGATGACAAGTGCCAGAATGCCTTCAAAGACATCAAGTACTACTTGATGATGCCACCAGTTCTAGTAGCCCCTATTTCGGGCAAGCCATAGATACTATGTACTGCTACATTAGATGATTCCCTTGGCGCTTTATTGGCCCAAGCTAATGACGAAGGGAAAGAAAATGCACTCTTTTACCTCAGTCATCATGTAATCCTTGCTGAGGAAAATTACCCACCTATTGAAAAGCATTTCCTAGCTTTAATCTTCACATCCAAAAAGCTATGATATTATATGCTTTCTCATAAGGTGAACTTGATCTCTAGGATTAACCAACTGCAATATCTCATGACATGACCAACGCTATCCAGACGATTGGCACGTTGATCAATGATTTTATCACAGTTTGACATTACTTTCATACCCCCTCCGTACGATGAAAAGACAAGCACTAGCAAATTTCTTAGCAGTACACCCACTTCCTGTTGACTCCCCACTTAGTGAAGACCTCCCCAATGAACAAATCATAAACTTAAGGGGCACTTGCATTCACCTTTGGGAGATGTATTTTGATGGTGAGGCTTCCTCTCAAAGGAGAGAAAAACCATGATCCACTATCCCAGGAAAGGCAAAGGTAGGAGTAGTTCTCCTAACTCCAAACTGCGATGTGATGAGATTCACATATCATCTATCCAATCCATAAACCAACAATGAAGCCAAATACAAGGCTCTGATTGTTGATCTAGAGTTAGACATTACTCTATACATCCAGAATATCAACATCTTTAAGGATTCTCAGTTAATCATCAACCAAATTGCTGGGTCCTATAAAGTTCTAAAGCCTAAGCTCTATCACTACCATAAGTACACCATAAAGTTATTGGGCAAAATCCCAGAGGTTATCATTTATAAGATTCCTTGAGGAGAAAATGTCATAGTAGATGCTTTAGCCTGGCTCACCAAGGAGTTGGCATGTCAGGAAGATGAGTCCATACCAATAAGGGTCTAAAATAGACAAATCTTATCCCTTATTAATGCTGAACTCATCGAGAGACTCTCTCTTAAAGGAAAAGCTACTGTTGCCAAGAAGGATGATATGTCAGATTGGAGGCAACCATTCATGGATTACCTAAATATAGGAAAACTACCTGAAGAGAAGTCCTTAGCACATCAGGTGATGTAGAGAGGACTTTCTTATGCTCTCGTGGATGACACCTTGTACCGGCAGTCCTTCAATCATATGTGGTTATGCTATTTGGACAAACACGAAGCCCGTAAAATTGTGACCAAGGTACACTCAAGTTTATGCAGAGCATACCAATCCGGTCCGAAGATGAAAGCCAAGATCAAAAGACTAGGATAATACTAGCCATCGATGATTAAAGACTGTATGGACATAGCTAGGAGATGCCACCAATGTTAGGTACATGATGTGGTCCTACAACAACCACCTAACATTTTACACCCCACATTGGCCTCATGGCCATTTGAGTGTTGGGGTACCGACATAGTGAGTTCGATTTATCTTCCTTCTTTCAAGGATCATTGATTTATTCTAGCTACCACCGACTACCTATTCATGTGGGGGGAGGCAATCCCACTCAGAGAGGTCATAACTCAACATGTACTTCAATTTTTTAGGAACCATATCATATATAGGTTCAGGGTGCCTCGATAAATTATATCTGATAATGGTATTGCATTCAAGAGCACCAAAATCAACATCTTTGCCTAGAGGCACAACATAGATTAGAGATATTCCACCATCTATTACCTGAGGGCAATTGGCTTGGCAAAAGCTTTCAACAAAACTGTCATCCAAATATTAAAGAAGACACTCAATGATAATAAGTGATAGTTGCATGAGCAGTTGGTTAAAGCCTTGTGAGATTACCGCACCACAAACAAAACCCCAACTCAGTCTACCCCTTTCTCCTTAGTGTATGAGTCCGAAGCCATTCTATCATTAGAAGTCTAACTCTCATCACTAAGGATGGTTATGGGTAGCAAGATCACAATAGTGCAGAACATTGTGGTTAGAAGAGCTCAAAGGGTTGGAGGAGAGACGACTCCGAGCATGCCAGAACCTCGAGTTATACAAAGCTAAAATAATTCAAGCTCATAACAAGTTGGTTTGTCCTAGATCTTTTCAAGTATGAGAGCTTGTTTTAGTTATAAGGAGATCAATTATTTCCTGTCGAAAGATGGGAGGCAAGTTTGAACCCACCTGAGAAGGCCCTTTTGCCATAGAGAAGGCCTACCAAGGAGGATCATATTAGCTCATAAATTAGAAAGAAGAGCGCCCAATAATTCTAATCAACAGGCTCTACCTAAATAAATATTATCCATAAATATTATTTAAAAATAATTATTAATGAAAATTTTCATCTCAAATCCCATCTCTTCCATTTTGAAAACATCTTTGTTTATGAATCTACCACGATGTGTTTAGAGTAGGTGTAAGGAACCCGAGCATCCTATCCTTTATCAACACAACACCAACACAAACTATACACAACCACATATAAAACAAACACATATTTTATTTTGGGCTATTTTGATGTGGGATAAAGCTCCATGTGGAACTCACTCATTAGCTGCTCTAGGTCAGGCTGACATGCTACCCAGTTAGTGTGTCACCCTAATGGTTCCTTGTTTGGAATATGTAAGTCTACAAGCTTTCTCCCCGACTTGACCATTGCAAACTGACGAGCACCATGTTAGTTTGGTAAGCCTTATTGTGCGGCCAGTAAGCTACCTCATGTTAACTTTGTTCAAGAAGATATATGTCTACATGCTTTCTTCTTAAACTAGCCATCATACACTAACTGGGTCAAGTATATTTGATGTTTAGGATAAATCCCCTCAGTGGCTCCTTTTCTCCTGATTACTTCAAGTTCAGGTCTAGTCCTTACACAGGACTCCCTGCTTAGTAGTCGCACTAGGTTGGATAGCACCTGTCATGCCGACGACAGACTATCCCGGTGATCATTTTCGTCTGAGAAGATGTAAGTTTACAAGACTTCTTCTTAGATTGATTGTCGAACACTTACGGGCACCTTAGGTTGGATAAATGACCTACCTGGATACAATGGATGTAAGTTACAAGCTTTCCTGAGTTGGTCACCGACATATAGGCTTTCTTTTATAGGTCTAGAAAGCGCCACCTCTGTGAGCACTCTATTTGGATCACGCCCCAGCGACTATTTAGAGCCATTCGTTACACTTAGATTGGACAGCCCCTTTCCTAGTAGCCACCTGGTTAGAGAATACATCTTGATATGCATTCTCCTTGGTCAAGTAACCGAGATAGGCGATATAAGCTCCTTCTCAGTGTGGTCCCTCGCACACCAACAGGATCCATGCAAACATATAAACAAAACATACATATTTTTAATTATGGATTAGTATGACACCCAAGTGGTACCTTTTCCCAAGCAGACATCCTATCTTTAGGGTAGTGTTAGCAAAACTCCCTATAGAAATCGCTTGACTACTTTTGAGTTGAGATAAGTCCCAAGCGACACTTTCTCAGTAGTCTCTCTCAAGTCAAATTTGACTTGTTGTGTCACCAACAGGTCACCTCGGCGGTCATCCTTACTTTGGAAGATGTAAGTCTATTACGTATTCTTTCCAGCACAATCGTTGCACATAGACGACCACCTATAGATCGGGTTCAATTTATTGAACTACCAACCAATCACGCCAACAGTTGTTCCCCATTTTGAAAGATGTAAGTTTGCACGCTTTCTTCCTAGCACATCCATTGCACACCAAAAAGCACCCCTTAGGTTGGTTAGTTCTATCCCGTGGTCGGTAGACTATCCCTTTGGATTTGTAAATCTGAGATAGGCCAAGGCCAGTGAGCCCCTTCTCAGTGGATCCATCATACACTGACAAGGTCCATTAAATTTAAAAAAAATTAACCTTTGTTACTTTTGAGTTGAGATAAGTCCCTAACGGCACTATCTCAATAGTCATCCTTAGGTTGGATAGTCCTACCTTATGGCTGGTAGACTGTCCCTTTGGATTTGTAAATCTAAGATAGGCCAAAGCTGATATGAGCCCCTTCTTAGTGGATCCATCACACACCGATAGGGTCCATAAATTAAACTAAGTTGTTATCCCCATTGGATACTTTCCCAAGTGAATCTTTGAATTCAAATTATTATCCCTAGCAGATAGCTTGAACCTGCTTTCTTAGTGGAAGGTTCGTATTCCAAATCCTTTGAGGACTCGAGGTTATATCTCCAATAGATATGCCCTCAGTCCAAAACTATCTTCCCCAGTGGAGCCCCCAATCATAATAATCAAGCAAATCAAATCAAACTCTTATCCCTAGTGGATACATCCCCAAAAAAATTTGAACCTGCTTCCCTAGTGGGATGTTCATGCACCTAATCCCGACAAATTATAAATCCTAATTCCCAATAGATCTTCATTCCCCAAAAATATATATATATATATAATCAAACTCATACCCTTATCCTCAGTGGATAGTTCGAACCTGCTTCCCTAGTGGAAGGTTTGTATACTCAACCCCTCAGTGGATTTCTTCTTCCACTCTTATTCCCTTGGCATAAGTTGAGTTGCATTGCACTAAGATCGTGATTCAATCAACATCTCCGGTTTAAGAATAGATCATTTTTGTTAGCACTTGCGATCCTTTGGACGTTGTTGATCATCTCGATCAACGCTAATACGTGTGGTATGCCTTGTCAGTTACACCACACCTATTGGGGGTCATTTTGTTGACCTCACTTTTGGAGTGAGTTCTCAATTTCTTCATCATAGATCTAGGACTCTTATAGACACTAAAAGCTCCTTAGTTCTAAGACACTTTTAGTGATTAGATGAACACTTAACTTAAGCCTAGAGACTTAGAAAGGTTAGCCATAGGGATAGGTTTTGCCTTAGGGGTTTAGGGAGATTAGCCTACCCTATAGCCTAAGCTGAACCTAGGTTCACATTCTCAAACCAAACCTCAAATTAATGTCAAACCCAAACCAAATTTCCAAACTCACAATCAATCCCATGATCAAATCAAATCTCCAAATTCTCCACAAGCCATATGATTAAATTCCATAGCCTTAACCTTAGCCAAATCTAATTTAACCCAAATTCAATCAACCTTCACCAAGATCAATTCAATCCCTCAATCATTTATCAAATCCAAGTCCAAACTCAATTCCAAATGATCAAACCAAAATAAAATCCAACTCCCAAAATCCTTCCTAAACCATATGACCCACTCTCATAAACTTAGCCAAAATCCCCTTAAACCAAATCAAAATCAATTAATTTCTTTATAAATTAATTATTCCTTCATTTATATTCACAAATATAAATGAAATCCATACCCAAATGGCCAAAACAAAATCAAACTAAATCAAACTAAACTAAGACCCTTCTTAATCCATATGGGCCTACCTCCATGAATTTAACCAAATCTTAACCCAAATCAATCCAAAATTAATTAGTTTCTTTATAAATCAATTATTTCTTCATTTATATCCATAAATATAAATGAACCTCTAATAATCAAAAATAAATCAAACTAAATTAATTTCCTTCCAAGCCCTTTTGACTTACATCCATGAACTTGGTCAAATTTGCATCCAAATAACTCCAAACTCAAGTGATTTTCTTATGAATCATTTATATGTTCATTTATATTCATAAATATAAATAAAATATAAATCCAAAATTAAACCAAAACCCAATTTATACCCTTTAAGCTAATTTTTTGGACTTAACCAAAATCCACCCAAACCAAGACAAAATCAATGGTTTTTCTCTTAGATCAATCATTCCTTCAATCACCGTAGTAAGCTTTGTGATTGAAGCCAAGCTCCACAGTGATGGAAGTTCATCCACCAAGCGAACCAAGGAGAATTAGCTTGCATGCTACTCAACAGGGCCTCATCTCTACTAGACGAAGCTATCTTTGTCGATCCCACCGCTGGTCCTGAGCTCCAATGAGGTGTTGATCTCACTTTTGGAGTGAGCTCTCAACTTCCTCATCATAGATTTAGGACACTTGTAGACACTAAGAGCTCCTTAGTTACAAGATACTTCTAATGATTAGGTGAACACTTAACTTAAGCCTACGACTTGGAAGGGTTTGCCATAGGAAGAGGTTATACCTTAGTGATTTAGGAAGACTTGCCTACCCTATAACCTTAAACCCAATCCTTGTTTACTTTTTCCAAACCAAACCTCAAATTCAAATCCAAGATCATAAATCCAATCTCAAATCAAATGATTGAAACCCATGATTAGATTCAAATTTCAAATCTCTTCCTAAGCCCTTTAATTTTATCTTATGGACTTAGCCTTAACCAAATTCAAATCAACCCTAATTCAATTGATTTTCTCAAATATAAAATTCAATCTCAAATCAAATCCCAACCCAAAATCCAAATCAAATCCAACTCCAAATTATTGAAACCCATGATTAAATTCAAACTCTAAAATCCCTTCCTAAGCCATATGAATCACCTTCATATGCTTAGCCAAAACCTCCTTCAAACTAAATCAAATTTGGCTTATTTCTTTATAAATCAATCTTTCTTTCATTTATATTCATAAATATAAATGAAATCTAAATTCAATCCATTCAAATCAAATCAAACCAAATCAAGACCTTTCTTAAGCCATACGGACCCACCTCCATAAGCTTAACCAAATCTCAATCCAAATCAACCCAAACTCAATTTATTTCTTTATAAATCAATCATTCCTTCATTTATATTCATAAATATAAATGAAATCTAAATTCAAATCATTCAAATCAAATCAAACTAAACCAAAACAAATTAATTTCCTACTTAAGCCCATTTGACCTACGTCCCTCAACTTAGTCAAATTTACTTTCAAATCACTCCAAACCCAAGTGATTTTCTCATAAATCATTTATATCTTCATTTATATTCATAAATATAAATGAAATATAAATCCAAGTGGCCAAAACCAAAAATCAACTCAAATTCCCAATTTTAGCCTTTTTAGACAAATTCTTGAACTTGGAAAAATGACTCCTAAATCAACTCAAAACCCATGGATTTCTTCATGATTCAATCATCCCTTTAGTGGCTTACCCAAATATAAACATAAACTATAATTATCAAACCAAACCCAAGTCAAACCCATGTTGACCCCTTTTGACTTGAAATTATCATATGAACCAAAATTCATTTGACTCCAAACCAATTACAAATGGATTTATATCTTCATCCTAGGCTCATATGTGAATTCAATTAAACTTAAATCAAGCCATGATCAAGCCAATTGACTCATTTAGGTCTACTTGACTCAAAGTAACATAAAAGTACTTTTTGAGCCAAGTTCTAATCCAACCCAAATTGGATTGAACTAAGCCCATCCAAACCCCATATCATGATCAACAATCATCCTAGGATGACCAACTACCCTGAATTAGGTCAAACCAAGTCAATTTGATCCTTTGACCAAGTCAACCCTTAGCCCAAATGAAACCCAAACTAGCCAAAACCCACCATATACCAAATTCATTGAGACCTTTGATCCAAACCAACTCATAATTAATGATTGAACATGACCAAATCATGAATTGTGTCAAACCAAGCCCAATTGGCCATTTGACCTAAGTTGACCCAAATTGGCCTAAAAAGTCAAAATGGGTCAAATCATGATTTGATCTAAATTGATTGTAACTAATGGCTCATGTTTATTCCAAATCACTTATTGAACTTCACCAAAGCATGATTGAGCCCAATTTGACCAATTGGTCAACTTGACCCAACCTAGCCCAAATTGTCCTAAAAGGTCAAATTGGCCAAAATCCAAATTAATTCCAAATTAAGCCAAACCAAATCCTACAATTATTTTCAATTAACAAATTGAACATGAACCAACACTTAACCCAACCCAATTTGGTCAAATTGGTCAACTTAACTCATTTGACCTATTTGAATCCATATGTGCCAACATCAAACCTAAGCCAAATTAATCAAAACCACTTGAACAAAAACTCTTCAAAATATCATTTGAACCTAACCCAAGTCTTGGTTTGACCCAATTTGATCAATTGGTCAACCCAACCCAACCTAACCCAAATGAGCCTATTTTGACCATATGAAGCCAAATCACCC
The DNA here is from genome assembly GCA_021442155.1 of Cymbidium sinense. Taxonomy (NCBI): domain Eukaryota; kingdom Viridiplantae; phylum Streptophyta; class Magnoliopsida; order Asparagales; family Orchidaceae; genus Cymbidium; species Cymbidium sinense. The sequence continues at coordinate 62,037,041 of CM038228.1, read as the reverse complement.
AAAAGCAACCTATGGGACCCTAAGACTTGGCCTAACCTAATGCAAACCAGTCCTAACTCATTCACAAACTAGTCCAAATCTAGAGTGGGCCCCACCCAAGAAATGAGCCATTGGACAAACCTTCTTTCCATTGGATCTTCACATTAACAAGCAAAGTTGACTCCCCATCGCCATGTCAGCCTCCAAGCACTCAAGTGAGGCTCCACCTAACCCACCTAGCTCACCTAACACCCCCTAGGTTGGCCGAAGACCAATGGGAGTTCAACTTTTCCACATAGAAGCCAAAACTAAAAAACCATGGATTCAAACCAAGAGATCTTTGCACACCAGCCCTTAGGAAACCTTCCACAGCTCCCTCCAATCAAGTTGAGCCACGTGAAGTTGGACATGACCTCTCCGACGCCTTGATGGTGGCCTACCGGCTGAAATAAGCCAGCCCATCCCGTCTATCCTTTACGCAAGATTTTGAGGTATACTCCCCCAATTTGAGTGAGAATTGACACGAATGGAATTATTAAAGTTCCCTAAGCTTTTTAGAAACCCCACAGAGCTTTTCCAAGCTTCCCTCGATTGAATTTCTCCTCTGCGTGTGAAATCAAAATAGGTCAGCCTTGTTCCAATCAATACTCCCTCTCTACTCAATCAAACCTAAATTCCTCGCACCCACACCATTCTCATACTTCATCGAAGCCAATCAAATCATCCTTAGCCTTCCCGACCACCAAAAACTAGAGTTCGGCCGAGGCTCTATACGCGCTGGTTTGATCAAAGCTCTTCACCTGGTCCAAGAGGGCTTCATCTCAACTAGACGAAGCTTCCTCAGTCATTCATACAGCTGGACATTAGCTCCAGTGAGGTAATTTTGCAAAACTAAGCTCCATAGTGAAAATTTTTTAATCCTTTATAAAGTGAATGTGCATTTGAGAGAATCTTAACCATTAGATGTGTGCATCTCCCTTCCCCAAAGGTGTGAGATGATTTTGGAGGAAATTCGAGCTCAGGTGAGCTTGGATCAAATGGGGAAAGATGACCGGCAATCGTCTTTCGTCGCTAATGAAAGAGGCAGATCATGGGCCATCCATTCCGCAAGATCAGAATGGATGATCCTGATCAAATCACACATAGATCCCTCAATTAATCCTTTAAAATCACAGGTTTGATTGTGGCCTTCCAATCTTAAATCAGAAGGTCCACGGGAAAGCACATCTGCCGCAATCCAAGTCAAGGAAGACATGATAACTTAAATACCCAATCCCGTCATGCCACATGGAAAGCACGCATTGCATCAGCAGCCACGTGGGGCCGACAGGATTAAGGATTAATTAGGGCTATTTTAATTAATTTTTAAGGCTGAATTTTCCAAAAATCATAACTAATCCTAAAAAAATCCAAAAAAAATACAAATGATGGCCCATTTTGAAGATATATCAGAGTAGAATCCATTAAAATTATGATTAATTAATTTAGAATAGTAATTTTTTGCTTAATTAAGGTTTAATTAAAAATTAATTAGCCTAATTACTCTCTGATTAATTCTCTAATTAATTTCAAATTTTTCAGAGATATTTAGGGGGATGACCTCTACCTCCCCTATTTTTTTTGAAATTTATTGGATAGTTAATTAGGAAAATTAATGGATTAAGCCTTAATTACTCTCCAACCTTAATTAGTGAGAATTAAGCAAATTAATAGTGGATTAATTAATTAATTAAGCTCATTATCCTCTGTTAAAAATGGGAAGTCTTAGGGAAGTTGTTTGGGTTCATTCCTTATAACCATTTCATTAAGCCTTTCCATTTATTTCAAGTTAATTAAAAAGCTTAAATAATTAATTAACCAATTAGAATAAGAGGGAACTCAATTATTTCAGAGCCTAATTGAGTGTTTGAAATGACTTAGGGGTTAGGATTGAGGCCTCTCCTTTGATCCCTTACCTAAAGTTAATTTCATCATTCTAATTAAGGCATAATCAATGAATTTAAGTAATTAAGTAAAAGGCTTAATCAAATTAATTTTAAAATCCATTCATTCACTACCTAACTTTGATTAATCAATCTTGGGTAGCTCTTTGGGTGTTCAATAACCTAAGGAGAGAGAGCTAATAAAATTATGGTTAGCTCACATGTATGAGAAAACTATAAAAGTAGTTAATAGAGCTCCTTAAGCTTAATTAACTAGTAATTATGAGCCAATTGCATTGGGCCTCTTTCGTTTCTTAAGAGCATTGTGAATTTACTTTTCATGTGATTGCATCTCATATTGGCTCATCATTATTTAGTTAATTAGCTTAAGGGGATGTAGGTAAGGGTTAATTAATTGACTTAATTCATACCTCAATCTAATTAAGACATAAAATCAACCTAATTTTTCTTCAATAAACTAAATTAACTCACACATGGGGAATGGGATTAGGATTAGAAAAACTCTTTCACATTCCTTAACTCAAACCAAACATTAAGATAAAAAATATCTTTAAGAAACTTTGGTTTATCTTAAATGAATTTGTTTAATATGATTGTCCTCAGGGCTTAGTTCGAATTGAATGAAACCACATGCTTATGTGTTTTTATTTCTTTCCAATCACGCTAAAAATGTTGTATGCCACTTGTATTCATGCATTCATGTCTTTCAAACTAATCAAATAAAAATGATTTTCTTTATGTTAATTTGCATGTGTTGGCTTAATTAAAAATATGTGTATTAGTATCACTATTAAATCTCAAATATATTTTCAAAAGTTATTAATGAATGAATATATATATATTGTAACTTTAGTTATACATATACGAAATGCAAGTGAATATAAATTTAGTATATGAAGAAAGTTCTTTCTTATATTCATGTGTTGATTTATAAGTAAGAATGTTAGTATATATTATGGACATCCAGTGGACATACACTTTAAGTAGCCCTAAGAAGGTTCTTACCTGGTTCTCTTGGCATGAAACAATGGTGACATACCCGCTTGATTTTATTCTTATGCATTTGAACATCAAAATCTTGATAGAGCTTTAATTCATTTACACAAATAAATCAATCAAATAAAAATATAATTTTTGCATGGCTTTCTATTCTTATAGTTATTTATACATCCATATGTATCTAAGGATAGTGGGTATATTTATCTGGACATCCCAGGGATTCACGACTTTAAGTAGCCCTAAGGAGGTTCCTACCTCATTCCCTTGGTGTAGAACAATGGCAACATACTTGCTTAAAACTTTTATACATGCGGTTGTATACTTAGCTAATGAATGAAAACCCCTTTTTCTATTAAAAAAGACATGCATTCATGCTTTGTTTAATTGGTTGATTGGTTAGTCATGTGATTTAAGGTTCTTTCCTTATGCTTTTGCATAGAATTTTGATAGAGCTTTAAATTAATATGACAAAATCATTCAACCAAATGAAATATTAATTCCAAATACATTTACTCACATTCATCATTTAAGTGTGCTAAGATATAAATTGCATGTATAGCTATGCTTAGGATTTAATCATATGCATGATATGCATGATGGAAAGAAATGAATAAACATGTGTTATATGATAGTAATTTGTTCTAACTAATCTTAAGATGCCTTTCTTATTGGATGAGCTTATTTAAAGTAAACCTAAACTTAGGATTAATTAAAATATATAATAAGTCATTCACTAAAGAGAATTGATTAAATAATTTGCTTTATATGTGACTTAAGGTAGGGATAAAAGAGAGTGGTCCTATCTTTCTTTCTCTTCATAACACTTAGTTGTTAAATGTAGGTCAAATGAAACAAAAGAAAATATTAAGTAAAATTTGTAAATCAATTAAACCATTTAAAGTAAAACCCCTCTTTATAATTAAATATCATTTATACTTAGAAAATCTTAACCCTAAAGCCTAGTTAGGACATACCACACAATTCTTAACACACATATTAGATTAAGTCACCACTTCTAGCTTTATGTTGTATGTGTATGGTTTTGATATATGCTTATTTTGAGATGTATGTAGATTGGATGTTAGGTGTATCATAGACTGATGTTAGGCTGATTAGTAATCATATTTTCTACAAAAGATTATGCTTAAGGGCACTTAAAATAAATATAAATGCTCTGTAGGTTGTTTAACCCTAAGCATAATCTACATAGGTGGACTTGGTTACCCATGTGGTGCTAAGTCCAAATTATTCATATAACTGCTTGTATGGTGTTTAGCTAACACTTATTTGCATGTAGTTAGATTTACTTTTTCCATTCTTTAATGTAATTGTGCATTAGAATTTGGTTAAGTGTTATGGGGGGTAAGGATGAACATTGCTCAGAAGGTTTGATCCTGAGGTGCCATGTGATGCCTAGAAGCCTACCAAATTAAACGGAGCAAATCAAATGAAGAAATGGAGGGAACATGAAGACTTGAAGATCCCCCATAACACTTATCATTTTGTAACTTGTAATTATTCTTTCATATACTAGGTTGTATAAGGGTAGAGCTCGACTACCCACATTTTTTTTGGGTTGTAGGGCAATACCTGACCGCACTGGTCTGTTATTATTTCACATTGAGGTTATAAATTATTTGATGATTTATTTATATTGTACAATAGAAATGACATGTATTTTTTTAGTTTCTTCATGTATGATGATTTAATGTGTGGCCTGTATTCGTTTAGACTCTTAGGGAAAATAAATTTTCTACCTGAGCTATAACTCATAATTAAACTTTTAAAATAACTCATAACCTCACATAAAGCCTAGGCATTAAATCAAAATAATAAAATATTTATCAACCACTTAACTGGATGTTGTATGCTTAATACCATGCATGTCATTTTTATTCACTCTTGCTAAGAGAGGGTTTCCAACTTTGCCAAACAAGGAAAAGGCCTGATCTTTGAGAGTTTATGATGGAAAACACATCTTTCTTTTTTGATTTAGCCCATAACCCATTTCATCATGCATTTAGGCATATAAAATCCTATGTTCTGTGTCAAAATAAAGAGCCAAAAATCAAATAAAATTTGATAAATTTTGCATTAGACTAAGTCATTATTCATACCACTCATGATCTAGTATCTTAGGGAGTACGTTTAAGGACATTAGTTTTCTTTCGAAATAATAATATCCTAACCATCTTGCAAAACATATGACTTGACCACATGGTTTTAAAATGTAGGAGGAGTTATCTGGCTGTCACTCTAGATGGTTATAAGTCCAACAGTCGGGTGGTTTACCCTCTTTTGTGGAGGTGAACAATATACCCACTTTTGCCTTATATATAGGTCATTCTTTGGACCTCGCTAAAGCTCCCTAGATTTAGGATCTAAGGTTGTTGTTTCCCTTTGGGGATACTATCATAAATCCTCACCTCTTAGGAAATTTCACAATCTTGTATTGTGGAATTATAAGTCCTAGATTTCTAATAAAATTTCAACTCAAACATATAATTCTCCTTAACTTCAAACATATAAACCCCAATCATAGGATAGTTTGGGATACTCACTAGGCTTCCTAGTATCATGAGCATCCCTTACTCATCTCCTTTTGGCTTCAATAATATATTTCTCCTTTCAATCTATCCCATTTATTTTTCCAAATGTAGCAAATTTATTGTTGGTACTATCTTTGAATTCTTTGGAGACAATAATTGCTTACTTTAATCAAGAGTATTCCTAAGGAACTCACCTTTCTTAGGATGTAATTAACTATAGAGACTTGCATCCATAGGGAACTTTAGAATCCAGTTTAAATAAATCCTACTTTATTCATCTATATAAAATAAAAAATCTATATTCAACATCATGCCTAGAGTCCTTATTAGGTGACAGTCCATCATAGGGTAGTGATTTCTATCTTTTGAGATCATACACTATTCTTTAATAACATACTCGATCACCTCAATAAGTATACCCTCAAATCTATATAGTGCCCCCCCATATACACACATAACCAAAAATAAATGACAAAATTTTTTGACCAGGGATGGTTCCTCTCTCTATCTCTAGCAGATAATTATTGTCTCAAGCATTGATAAGGACATGTATTTTATATGAGTCCAACACTATCTTCCTATTTGACTTAGCTTATTTCATTCTTAAGAAAAGCTAACCAACATTCTTAGGTTTTCTAACCTCACTTGTAGTTTTGGAACTTATGGTTCCAACAGGTAAAGTTAAAATTAATCTATGAAAGGAGATGATAAAAATTTAAAACCTCCTTACCACTAGCTTGGTGAAGCAAGGATCATCTTAATAATTAAGAAAATAAACTCTTTTGCAAAGTTCCACTTTCCAAAAGCACCTTTTTTAAAACTCACATAACCAAACCCCATCTAATGATCCTATGATTGCTACAAGGCAGTTCTTTTCAAAATCAAAATCAAAATCATTTTTCAAAGGCATATTTCTGAAAATGATTACCTCCATTCAACATGCTCAAATTTGTTGAATGAAGATTCCATTTTTAAATAAAATCATAGCATAAAATTGAAACTTCACTTAACATACTTCATTTATGCTAGAGTTGAAGTTTCTCTCTTTTCAAAAGCAAAGAATCACACATGAAAGCAAGACATATCATTGAACTCCATCTAACATACCTAAAACTGTTAAATAAATTTCCCTTCTTTCAAAAATGGCATACATTTGGCTTTCACTTAACATACCCAATTTTTTAAGTGAGAGTCTCATTTTTCAAAACATGAATTTGACCACCACTTAACATACTAAATTTGTTAAGTGAGGGTCTCATTTTCAAAACATGCATTTGCCTTTCACTTAACATATCCAATTTGTTAAGTGAGAGCCTCATTTTCAAAACATAAATTTTTCCTCCACTTAACATACCAAATTTGTTGAGTGAGGGTCTCATTTTAAAAACATGCATTTGTCTTTCAACATATCAAATTTGTTAAGTGAGAGTCTCTTTTTCAAAACATGAATTTGACCTCCATTTAACATACCAAAATTTATTATGTGAGGGTCTCATTTTCAAAACATACATTAGGATTTCACTTAACATACCCAATTTGTTAAGTGAGAGTCTCATTTTCAAAAACATGAATTTGACCTCCATTTAACATACCAAATTTGTTAAGTGAGGGTCTCCTTTCAAAATATAAATTTGGCTTTCACTTTAACATACCCAATTTGTTAAGTGAGGGTCTCATTTTCAAAACATACATTTGGCTTTCACTTAACATACCCAATTTGTTAAGTGAGAGTCTCATTTTCAAAAACATAAATTTGACATCCACTTAACATACCAAATTTGTTAAGTGAGGGTCTCATTTTCAAAATATGCATTTGGCTTTCACTTAACATACCAATTTGTTAAGTGAGGGTCTCATTTTCAAAACATAAATTTGACCTCACTTAACATACCAAATTTGTTAAGTGAGGGTGTCATTTTCAAAACATACTATGGTGTTTATTTTTATGTTGCATTTATTTGTATGAGGGGATACCACGTAGATATTACTATTTCATTCATCGTATGACATTATGAATAGTGTACTATCTCGAGATAGAAGTCACTATCGTATAATAGACCTAATCACCTAATGAGGACTCCTAAGGCATGATGGGTTTTCAGATATACCATAGATTTTTCTCATACGTTACATGGAAAAGTAAAGCAGGGTTAATTTAAATTAAGTTTGTTAAGTTTCCTATGGAGGCAAGCCTCCATAGTTAATTACATCCTAAGGAAATTGAATTTAAGAATACTTGTGAGAAAAAATTTCTATGAGTCTCCTTTCAAAATATGTAAAAATAAGAGGCAGAATATGAAATTCATCTTTTAGATGCCATATAAGATAAGATGTATGTGTACATCATTAAGGAATAGTACTATCTTGAGAGATGTTTACATTTTTAATGGACCTAATCACCAATAGATTCTAAGGATGATAACATATATATACTAGATTCTTTACTTATATGAAAAGTAAAGGTGATTTATTTTAAATCGTTCATTAAGTTCCTCGGGCAAGCACCCATAGTTATATTCTAAGGAATGAGGATTCCTTAGAAAACTCTCACCAATGTAAATGATCATTGTCTTCAAATATTTTAATGAAAAGGACTATGCTTGATTGGTTCATTTTGAAGATCAAATGGGATTGATCAAAGAGAAATTATTATGCTAAAGAAAGATAAGTAGGAGATGCTAATACTAGGAAACCTAGCAAGCATCTCAAACTATCCTATAGTTGAGGTTTACATTTTTTTGAAATTGATTTAGTTTGTTTGAGTTGCATTTATCATTAGAAATTTAGGACTTGTGATTCCTTAACACAAGATTAAGGAAATTCCTAAGAGGTGAGGAATTATGCTTATGGCCTACAAAGGAGATAAGCAACCTTAGAATCTAAATCTAGGGAGCTTTGGTGAAATCTAAGGCGAAAAAATGGGTATTTGGTTTTCCTCTATAAGAGAGGGAAAGCCACCCAACAGCTTGGACTTACAATCGCCTGGGAGAGGCCGCCAACTAACTCCTCCTATGATTTTAAGCACATGTAGGAAAGTCTATATATGTGATACTATCATATTTATTTAGAAGGAGACTAAGTCCTTAAACTCACTCCCTAAAGAGACTAGATCTTGTAAGGATATGCTTCAAATGACCAAAATTAAATGCAATTCAAATTTAATTTTATTTTTATTTTTTGGATAATTATTTTTGACTCAGGCTAATAGGATTTATATGCCTAATGCATGAGAAATAAAGTTATTGGCCAAAATAAGCAAGAAGGGAGAAGGTGAATTTCCACCATGGCTCTCAAAGGTCAAGCCAAGTTTCTCTAGCAAAGGTGGAAGCCCTACAATCAAGAGTGAAATAAGATGAATATTGATATTGTAAAAAAAACACTTATCAAATTAAGGGGTTTTAATTCTTTTATCTTGATTTTAAACCTAAGTTTTAGGTGAGGTTATGAGTTCTTTAATTTTAATTTTAAGTTGTTAGATTTGGTAAAAGATTTATTTTTTCCTAGGAGCCTAATCCACATCCAGGCCATACATAAAGCAAGAAAGAAACTAGGTAAAGATGCCCTTTAATGTAAAATCTAAATAAATCATCAATCAATTTTATAAAGTTAATCACAATAAGAATAAAAGGCCGTTGTGGTCAGGCACCATCGCACAAACCCAAATAGACAAATGTGGGTAGTCGAGCTCTACTTATACAAACCTAAATTACAAATGAATTAAATTAAAATTAAGTAAGGAATTCATTATTATGGGGGTCTTCAAGCTTTATTCTTCATTATTATTTTCTTCTTTCTTCTTTGGATCCTTCTTTTGGATGATTGGAAGGTGGATGCTCCAGGGCTTCATATGGTACGTAAGATAGGATCTTATGACCAATGCTCATCCTAATCCCCATAACAATCATTCCAAAATCCTAATTGCATAAATTTACATGAAAAGTAAAAGAATGGAAATCAAACTAACACCTGCAAGATAAAGATTAGCTAAAACAAACCACACAAATTCCAAGCACGTATATTAGACTTATCACCCCACACATGGGTGACTAAGTCCACTCCCTATATTATGCTTAGTATAAAGCAAAGTAAGTAAAAGCATTTATATTTTTATTTATGAAGCTTTAAGCACATCTATAGAAAATGATGTTATACTAAGTCACTACCATTCATTCTACAAGCATACACCCTAACATCAATTCTAAGAGGTAATTAGCAAAATGATATTTCCAATAAAACCCAAAATTAGAGAAAAGGATAATTCAAAATCCATTGAAATTATTTTTAAAATATTCTAGATTGAATTATCATTCCATAGGATTTTACCTCGTATTTTTTTGATTTTATTGAAGGGGATATGAATTTTTGAAGACCAGAAGATTAATTAACATTAATTAAATTCTCTAACTAATCCTTCAACTCATAGCACGACATGCGGTGGTGGTGGTCAGCGTGCTTTACATGCATCATACTGTAAGCCTATTACTTAAACATCAAATCCAAATGGCGACACGATGGCGGGATGCATTTTGATCCCTGTCGTTTGATCAAGGATCGAACAGCCAGGGATCATCTCTCAATTTTAAAAGGGATAAAATAATTTCTAAATGTGGGAATAATCTTGGCCGCCATCCAAAATGCGCGGATGGATGGCCAGGACCTCCCCAATTCTTCCCTTAGGGTCAATAGAGGCTGTCCATGATCTTAGGGAAGATCCAAGCTCGATTGAGATCGGATTGGAACAAGATTGTTCCCACACCATCTAAAGCTACTGAGAAGTCTATCCAATAAAATTTCATGACTTGAAAATTCTTTCAAAAGACCAACACCTTCTATGCTAAGTGGTAGGAAAATTCCATACCTCACTGGCGCTCGAGCTCGGAGGTAGCTTAATTTAGTGGAGACAAAACCCTATTGAAATTTTCAAGCCTTGGGGTTGAGTGGATCTTCCTATGGACCAACACCACTTCACTTCATTTGCAACTTTGATCTAATTGAGGCTCTACTTGCTTTAGGAAGACAAATGAGAGCTTGAGTGCACTTAGTTTGAACCTCTGAGGGAGTGTGCAAGAGGAATTGGGATGGATTTGAGTATAGAGGAAGTTGGAAGATCAAGTGAGCTCCCCTATATTTCAATGGAAAATTGAGAAGAAGCTATTTCAAATCCTCCTAAAAGCTAGATGGCTCATCTTTCCTAACACTCCTTTCAATCAATGAGGGAATGATGATTTCAAATTGAATTAGAGGAGTATATCTCCCTATGGCATCGACTACATCTCTTGTCATTTTGATCCAATTGATCACATAGGGTTGTTGATCTTGTTGCACATGAGTTTGAGGCCTGAGTGGATTGCCAACCTCCCATGTGCATCAAATTGAGTGGAGGAAGGATTTGAACTAGCCAAATTGACTCATGTTTTGGCCTTGGTCCATTTCATGGTGCACCACTCTTCATCGGTCCACTTGAGCTATTAGAAGGCATCAAGTTGATATGAAGAGGTATGACCAAATTACTGGACCAAAATTTGTTCTATGGCCTAGGGGTAGAATAGTCATTTTGCTAATTTTTCAATTTGGATATGTTGGGTATGTGGTTTGGCCAAGTTTCAAGAGATTTGAAATTCATTTGATGAGGTTTTGCTCATGTTGACCCATTTAGGTCAAAATGGGTCAACTCGAGTCAAGTTGACCAATTGGTTAAATTGGGTCAAACCAACGGTTGGCTTAAGTTCATATGACCATTTGAAATATTTTGGTGGCTTTGGTTTGATTCAATTTGGGTTAGATTTGAATTTGGCTCATATGACTCATTTAGGTCAAATGGGTCAAGTTGACCTATTTGACCTATCTGACCTATTTGAAGTAGGTCAAGGGTAGGTTTAGGTTTAGTTAGTCATATGGAGTGGATTGGTATCTTTGTTTCTAATCAATTTTGGTTAAGTTCAAATTTGGCTCAACATGATCCCTTTAGGTCAAGTTGGGTCTAAGGTCAATTGAGCTATGCTAGTTATAGTTGGCTAATTGAGGCTTTGGTCAAGTTCAACAAGTGATTCAGAATGAACTTGACTCATTGGTTTGAATCAATTTATCTTAGATCAAGTTTTGACACATTTTAACTTTTTTGGTCAAGTTGGGTCAACTTGGGTCAAGTGGCCAATTGGGCTAGGTGAGGCTCAAATGTTGACTTGGTCAAGTTCAAACATAGGTCATGAATGAACTTAGATCAATGGTTTCAATCAATTTGGCATATGGTGGATTTTGGCTATGTTAGGTTTTATTTTGGGTGATGTGTTGACTTGGTCAACCCTTAGGTTTGACTTATTTTGACCTAATTTGATTGATTGATCATCTCATGATGATTGTTGATCATGATGAGATGCATAGGTGAGTTTGGTTCAATCCAATTTGGTTAGGATTAGAAGTTGGCTCATAAGGGTACTTTAGGTTACTTTGATTTAAGTGAGCCTAAGTGGGTCAAATGGCTTGGTCAAAACTTGATTTAAGTTTGATTGAACTTGTACATGAACTTATGATTGAAATATAAATCCAATTGCAAGTGGTTTGACGTCAAATCGATTTTTATTCATTTGATAATTTCATATTCAAAGGAAGAAAATGAAAGGATTTGGGGTTTGATTTTTGAATTTATTTTTTATTGGGTGATTAAAGTTTGTATTTATATATGAATTCATGATTTTAGGGTTGATTGAATCATGAAGAGAAATCAAGAGTTTCGCTTGATTTGAAATTGATTTGGCTAAGTTCAAGATTTTGACTTGAAAGGTTTAAGTTAGATTTTGAGTGAATTTAAGTTTGATTTTTGGAATTGGTTTTGATTGCTTGAATTTATATTTAATTTATATATGTGAATATAAATGAGAATATAAATTGATCATGAGAAAATTTCAAGAATTTGAAGTGATTTGATCATGATTTAGGCTAAGTCCATAAGGGAGAACTTTTAAAGGACTTAGAAAATTTTGGAGTAGGGATTTAAATTTTTGAACTTGGTTTGATTGATTTATATTTATATTTCATTTATATTTGTGAATATAAATGAGAATATTAGAAAAACCCATGATTTTGAATTGATTTGATCATGATTTAGGCTAAGTCCATGAAGGGAAACTTAAAGGGACTTAGGAAAATTTCAGATTTGGAATCTTAATTTTTGGATTTGATTTGATTGATTTATATTTATATTTCATTTATATATGTGATTATAAATGAGAATATAAATGAGTTATGAGAAAATCCCATGAATTTGATTTGATTTGATCATGATTTAGGTTGTCAAGGAAACTTAAAGGACTAGGAAAATTTTAAATTGATTTTGAATTTTGAGTTTAGTTTGAATGGTTTAAATTTATATTTCATTTGTATATATGAATATAAATGAGAATATAAGTGAATTATGAGAAAATATCAAGGATTTGATTTGGTTTAGATCATGATCTAGGCTATGTCTTTAAAGGCAAATTTAAGGACTTACGAATTTCATTTATGGGTTTTGGTCATGGGTTTCAATCATGGATTTTAATCATATGGATTTCAATCATAGATTTTAATCACATGAAGTTGATTGGAGTTTGGAGAAAATCAAATAAGATTTATTTGGTGTTTGACTTGAATGAAGGAAAGTGAGGAATCGTTCAAGCTAAGGGTAGGCCAATTTTTCTAACACCCCCTAAGGCATGACCTATTCCTATAGCTAACTCTCCTAAGTCTATAGGGCTAGGTTGAGTGTCCACTTAACCACTAGATGTATCTTAAGACTAAGGAACTCTTAAAGTCTAAGAGCAATCCTATGCCTAAGATGAAGGGGTTGAGAGCTCATTCTAAAAATGAGGTGAATAAAGGGCGCCCAATAGGTGTGGTGTGACTGACAAGGAACACCACACATATTGGTGTTGACTGAAATGATCAACAACATCGAAAGATTACAAGCACTAACAGATACAATCTATCCTTAACCCAAGGTGTAGAAAGAATCTAGAGCTTAGTGCAATGTGGCACTACTTATGTCTAAGACATAAGAGAGAGGGAAGAATTCATTAAGGGACAGAGTGTGAACCTTCCTCTAGGGAAGTAGGTTTAAGTCATTCACAAGGGGATGAGAGGTTTGATTTGATTGGAGTCTCACTGAGAAGAAAAAGGGTTGAATTATTTCAATTTTTATTTGGTTTAAATTTTTGAGATGAACCCTATTAGTTTGCAATAGACTGCACTAAGTAGGAGCCATGGATGTTAAGACCTAACTTAGATTTACCAATCCAAAGGAATAATCTACTAAGCACATTGTAGGACTAGCCAACCAAAGAGATGCCTTTCTGTATACAATAACTATACTAAGAAGAAAGTGTAGTAGACTTATATCCTCCAAAGTAGGGACCAATTGCTAGGGTAATCTATTAGCAAGGAAACAAATTGAACCCAACCTAGGGCTGACTATTGAGTGAATGTCGATGGGGGACTTAGATCAACTCAAAGGTAGTCAAGACTAATTTCATTTTAGATTTATTTATTTTAATGGGTTCCATTGGTTTGTGATGGATCATATTGAGAAGGAGCTCGTATCAACCTAGACCTATCTCAAATTTACTGAACCAAAGGGAGTAGTCTACCAACAACAAGGTAGGACTACCCAACCAAGGGGAATACCTTTTGGTATACAATGGACAAGTTAGGAAGAAAGCACGGGAAATCACATCTTCCAAAATAAGAAGCCACTAGGGTGATTGGATGCTTTGGGCAACAAATCAAACCCAACCCAGGGCTGACTATTGAGTGAATGCCACTGGGGGACTTAAATCAGCTCATGGATAGTCAAAGATAGATTTCATTTTTTTTAGTTTATTTATTTTGATGGATTTTATTGGTTTTCAATGGATCAAACCGAAAGGAGCTTATAGAAGCCTAGACCTATCTCAGATTTACTGAACCAAAGGGAGTAGCTTCCCGGCCAATGGGAGAACTATCCGACCAAAGGAGTGCCTTTCGGTTTGCAGTGATCAATTCAAGGGGAGAAAACTCAGGGACTCACATTTTCCACTATAAAAGACCACTGTAGTGATTGGTTGCTTTGGGCAATAAATTGAATAGGACCTAGGGCTTCCCGTCGATTTGTGATAATCATGCTAGAAAGAATGTGTCATAGTCTTATATCTTTCAAAGCAAAATGATTTCCAGGATAGTCTTCTTATGGAAAAATAGATTGAACTCGACCTAAGAGCGACTAAGAAGTGAGTACAAACTTGAGGATTTATCTCAACTCAGATAGTCAGACAATTTTTATAGGAAGTTCTGCTGACACTGCCCTAAAGATAGGATACCTACTCGGGAAAAAGGGCCCTTTGGGTGCTTGAATTCCTAATCCACAAGCGAATTACTTTTATTTGTTTGTTTGTTTTATCATGGACCCTGTTAGTTTTCCAGGGATCACACTGTGAAGGAGCTTATATCAGCCTAGACCTATCTCAGATTTACCGAACTAAGGGATAATCTACGCATCTGCTAACAAATTCTCCAACAATAGGGTTGGCTACTAAGAAAGGGGGATTGTCCAATCCAAAAGTAATCTAGGTAGTGTCTAAATGGGGTCACAAAGGGCGTGATCTAAATAGAGTGCCCGTAGGGGATGGGGCTGCTAAAGGGCTTAATCCAACACCCTGGACAAGATGACATGACTAGACATATATCCAATAGGTATTCGATATCTAACTCAAGGAGAAAGCACGAGGACTCATATCTACCCAGAGTGGTGTATCCACTGGGTAAATTGCTGTCAGCATAGTGAACATCAACCAACCTAAGGTGTGCTCATTTATAAAATAGAAGAAAGTTCGGGACTCACATCCTCATAGCAAACCGATCACGGAGATCCTTCTCGGCTTGTGCTATATGACCTAGGGAGACTACTGAGTGAATTCCATTGGGGGACTTAGATTAACTCAAAAGTAGTCAAGAGGAAAGGAGCCTCTGAGGGACTTATCTTAAATCTCAAATATACTTGCCCTAGTTAAAGCATGATGGCTAGTTCAAGAAGAAAGCATGGGGACTCACATCTTCATAAATAAAGTCAACATGAGTTAGCTTACTGGCTGGAAAGTGAAGACTACCATACCAACAAGGTGCTCATTGATTTGCACTAGTCAAGTTAGGAAGAAAGCGTAGAGACTCACATCTTCCAACAAGTGACCCTTTGGTGACTACTTGGCGAGGTAGCATGTAGACGACCAGAAGCTAATGAGTGAGTGCCATGGGGCTTGCTCTCCCACATCAAAGTAGCTCAAGATAAAAGATTTATGTTTATTATTGTGCATGTGTTAAAAGGAATAGGACACCTCTAGAGGACTCTTAAACCTACCTTAAACAAACTAGGGGTTGATGTAATAGTGCCACAGATGGAAAATAGGATTCCCACTAAGAAAGGATGCCGCTTGGGTTCTCTCACACCTATCTTAGTTATGCTAATCAAAATAGGATGCCTCTCAGGTTCTCTTACACCTATTCTAATAACATTAGGAGATTGTGTTTGTGTTGTGAAAGAGGAAAAGGATGCAACTGGGGGACTCTTGCACCTACCCTAAACATGTCTCGGCGGATTCATAAGACAAGAAAATAATGCTTCGAAAGAAGAGAAGATTTGATGAATGAAATCTAATTTTTGTTCTTTTTATTAATGATTATTTTCAAACATGATTTATTTCATAGGTAATATTTCTTTAGATAGAGCCCATTAATTAGAAGCATCGGGTGTTCCCCTTTATAATCAATAAGCTGATAAGATCCTCCTTGGTAGGCCTTCTCTATGACATAGGGCCTTCCCAAGTGGGTTCAAACTTGCCTCCCATCTTTTGATGGGCAACAATTGGTCTCCTTAGACTAACACAAGTTCTCCTACTTTGAAAAGACCTAAGGGGACCACTTGTTGTGAGCTTGAATCATTTGGTTTTGGCGCCCATGGCGACTCCTCAACCTTGAGCTCTTCTAACCCTTTGCATTATGAGTGATCTTGTTACCCAATGCTATCTTATCCTTAGTGATGGGAGTTGAACTTCTAAAGGAAGAACAACTTCAGACCCATACACTAAGGAAAATAGGGTAGACTGATTTGGAGTTCGGTATATGGTGAGATAGGCTCACAAAACTTCAACCAACTACTCGTTCCATTATCGTTTATTATCATCATGAGTTTTCTTCAATATTTGGATGAGAGTTTTGTTGAATGCCTCTGCTAAGCCATTTGCTTTGAGGTAGTAGATGGTGGAGTATCTCCAAACTATACCATGTCTTCAAAATTGATCTTCATGCTTTTGAATGCATACCATTATCAAATATAATTCATTCGAGGCACGAAATATATGATATGGTTCTTGAAAAAACTAAAGACATCTGAGCTATGACCTCTCTAAGTGGGATGGCTTCTGCCCACTTGGAAAAGTAGTCGGTGGCAGCTAAGATGAACTGATGCCCCTTGGAAGAAGGAGAATCGATCGGCCCACAATGTCGGTACCCCAACACTAAAATAGCCATGAAGCCAAAGTAGGGTGTAGAATATTGGGTGGTTGGTGGACCACATAGTGTACTTGACACTGATGGCATCTCCTAGCTTCATCCATGCAATCTATGATCATTGAAGGCCAGTAGTATCCTAGCCTCTTGATCTTCGTCTTCATCTTCAAACCAGATTGATGTGCTCCGCATAGACCTTAGTGTACCTTGGTTATAATGCCATGTGTTTCATGTTTGTCCAAACAACATAACCATATATGGTCAAAGGGATGTATGCCATCAACAAGAGCATAGGAGAGCTCTCTCACGATGAGCTTGTGACTTTTCTTGGGATAGTTTGCCGATGTTCAAGTAATTTATGAACATATGCCTCCAATCCAGCTCCTTGTCTATTTTGGCAATGGCAACCTCCCCTACAAGAGGAAGTCTCTCGATGAGTTCAACATAAATAAGGGATATGACTTGTCTATTTTGGACCCTTATTGAAATGGACTCATCTTCCGTACATGCCACAATTCTTTAGCAATTTTGGCCAAAGCATCTTTATTGCGTTCTTTACTCGGGGATCCTTTTAGATGGCAACTTTGGGAATCTGGGCCAATAGCTTCATGGTAAACTCGTAGTAATGATGAAGCTTGAGTTTGAGAACCTGTAGGACGACAATTGATTGATGACCAAGAATCCCCAAAGATGTTGATGCTCTTGACACGATAGTGATGGCTAACTCTAGCAATCAAAGCCTCATACTCTTCATTGGTGTGGGTTGGAAAGATAGTATGAGAATCTCATCATCATAGTTTGGAGTTAGAAAACTATTCCTACCCCCTTTCACGGAGAATAGATCATGGTGCTTCACCTTTAAGAAAAGAAGCAATAACATCAAAATACATCTCCCATCGGTGATTGTTGGCCTCCCCTAAGTTCATGATTTGTTCATTGGGGAGATCATCACTAAGCGGAGAATCAGTAATAAGTGGGTGTGCTACTAAGAAACTGCTAGTGCCTGTTCTTTTACCGCATGAAGGGGTACAAATGTGATATCAAACTGAGAGAATCATGGACCAATGTGCCAAATGTAGGATAATTTGGCATGAGAGGTACTATATGTGGATTTGTTGAGATCAAGTTCACCTTATGAGAAAGCATATATATAGGAGATGCAAAGATCAAAGCTAGGTAATATTTCTCAATAGGTGGATAGTAATTTGCTTGGGGATCGATGGTTGAGGTAGTAGAGAGCACTCTCCTTCCCTTCATCATTGGCTTGGGCCACAAAGCACTAGAGAGTCATCCAATGTAAGGTGTAGGATGAGTGGCTTGCATAGAGGCTGCTAGACTTCACCAAATACTCTTTGATATCTTCAAAGGCATGCACTTATCATCCCATTGAACTTGGCATCCTTTTGACAAGTGCTAAAATGGCTTTATCTCCGATAGGTTGGAAATAAAGCATCTTAGATATGCCAATCCTTGAAAGGATCACGAGTTGAGTTAAACTCTTAGGAGGTGGCATTTCTAAGATAGCTTTTAATCTTTTAGGATCTATTTCTATTCCGGTGTCGAATAACAAACAAGGAATTTCCACGAAGTTACTCAATGCACACTTGTGATTCATTTTGAGGTTATATTATCTCAACCATTTGAAAACTACTCTCATGTCAAAGAGATGGTCTTCCTTCTCTAAGCTTTTGACTACTAGAACATCAACGTAGCACTCAACCTGATGATGGATGAGTTCATTAAAGATCTGAGTCATGACCCATTGGTATGTAGTAGTATCATTTTTTAAGGCTGAAAGGCATGACCCTATAACAGAGATTCTAATCAGCATTTAAAAAGCAATAATTTTTTCATCTTCAGGAGACATCTTGATTTGGTTATATCCAGATGACCCATCCATGACAGAGAAAATTGCATGAGATGAGGCGATGCCCACCATTAACTCTAGTATAGGAAGAGGAAACACATCCTTAGGACATGCTTTATTTAAGTCCCTAAAATTGACGCAAATGCAAATTTGGCCATTTTTTTTCTTAATTGGGATGACACTAGCTAACAAGTAGGATATTTTTCTTCCCGATGAAACCAACATCGATCTTCTTGACTTTAGAAATGACACATTGTTCAATTTCTAATCTAGGAGCTTGCTTAATAGGGGTAGCGTTAGGATCTATTGCTAGCTTGTGGACTACTAGAAATAATCAGGCATTCTTCATAACTCCATGCAAAGCAATCTTTAAACTCAATTAATAGCCTAACTAAGTCATTGGTTTCTTCTTCATTCAATGAACTGTATGTATGGGGAATGGATTTTCTTCTCAGGTTGATTTCTTTAAGCTTGTCAATTGTTGAATGAATCTCCTCTTTAAATTCGGTGCCTCTTTGACTTGGAGATCATCGAAGTTTCTAAACACACCTTCTCATAAGAGTTGGGGTTGTGAGAAGAACTATCAGACTCCAAATGATTGGTAACTAAGTAGTAATCTTCATCATCTTGGACCCACTATACCGAATCCTAGTCCTGCTCTTGATTGTGCTTCCACGCCTATGTTGTTCCATAGCTTTTTGAATACTTGTTGGACCATGTGTGAGGAACTAAACCTTTTTTTGTATAAGATTTTGAACACAAGGAGTAAAAGTCAAAAGGTAATTCCATTAATTCTTTAAAGTATCTTCCTCAAGTTCTAATTAGGACTTGAGATGATGATCCAAGAACTTCTTCTAGTTCATGTCACTGGAAGACTTAGGGACTTCCTTAACTATCAAACCTTCAACTTTTTGAGATGTAAGTGAGGTAAGAGCTAAGGTTCCCAACTATTGCCTAATAGTTTCACATAAACCAGATTCGAATACTTTGCTTTACTTAGAGGCCTGGCCTTCATCTCTAACTAGATCGAAAGTCACCCCCAATGGAACTCGCTAAGAAGGGTTGGCTAGTATATTAATCACATTAGACTCATCCTCCGAACCGGATTCCAAGTCTATGTGAATAGTAAGGGTACTCCTATGAACTGGAACATGACCTCTATTGGCTGAAGGCCAACTAAGGGGTCTCCCACCTTTGGAACTGCCTCTATTTCTACCTCTGCCTCTACTTGGTGGAGGTTGAGCCATCCTACCCACATGTCCATATGATGGAATGAACTGTGGGTGGAATGTGATATGCTGATCTATTTCTTCTTCAATTCCCCTTTCTTGTGTACTTGGACTTTCATTTTTCTTTTCATTTTCTTTTATCTTTTCTTTTTCTTCATTTTTTTTCTTTTGATTTTGTATTTGAATTTTGTCCAAGTCCACGAGAAAGGGTGTTTTGAGGAATATAGTAGGTTGCATCCTCAAAAGTCTCAACCTCTCTAACTGAAAATAGCTTTTCATCTCCGTTGACATAGTATTTAATTCCATCTTTTCTTAACTTGATACACTAATAGAGGGAGGATAAAATAATTTTATACTGATGTATCTAAGGCCTACTAAGAAAAATAGTGAATGAAGTATTCAAATCAATGATGTAGAACTTGGCTTTAGTCTTCCAGTCACCTATCTCCAAAGGTAACTCTATAGAACCTAAAACTCGCTCACCTTGATCATTGAATCCACTCATCATCATCTCCTATGTGGAGATGTCGATCCTCAAATAGGCAAGGGTCTTTAGACTCATAATGTTCATCGTGCACTGAATCCATGAGAACTTGAAAGTCGAACTATCCATGTCATGTGATGTAGAAATGGTTGTGCTCCAAGTCCCCAGAAGGTCTTCATCATGAAGGTGATCCCTTGCTTCTTTTGCATAATGCTTCTCACATATGGGGTCTAAGCATATTTGGATCAAGAGCCTTGATTAGTGATTCCTCATCTCTTTGGATAAGATAAGGGCATCATATATGCTTAGCTTAGATGACAACTTTCTTAGATGAGAAACATTGTAGTCCACCTTGGGTCCTCTACAAGCATATCCAAGGGTGGAGCATCCTGTGAAAGATCTTGTACCAATGACTTATTTCTCTATCTTGAGGTGCTTCCTAGAGGTAGAACTTGCCACTATGGAGGTTGACTTTGGTGATCTTGTGGCGGGTAATGGAAGGTTTTACACGCAGGCTCACCTACAGCTTCTCCTATGGGACCCTCAGAATCGGATGATTCCAAGTCTATTTCAAGAGTTGAAGTTGTAGTATTCAGAGTTGGAAAGTCCAACTCTGAATCAGAAAGAGGAAGATCAGAATTATTATAATTATTTTGACTTGAAGAGTTATCATTAGGAATAGAAGATGACAACCCATCAGAAGTGACACAGATGTAATTCAAACTAGCTTTATTCTTCAATTTTTTAGAATTGTTGGAGGTACAAAGTAGAAATCAAGTAAAGTAAGTGGAGTAAGAGATTTATGCCCTTATCTGCTGATATACAAGTTTTACTAGAAGAAAAAAAATAGAAGAGCTAGCTGAAATGGAAGAAGTCTCGAGTGTGGAAGCTATAACTATAGGCTGGAGGTTGGACACTATCGATTGGTCGCTAAAGCTATCTGACACACATTCTGCCTCAGCTCCCTTTTCTAGAGTTGGCACTAGCAACTTGCAAACCTTTCTTGATGTTGGAGGTTTGAGCTGACTCAGGCACCTGTAAGGAAAGCTTCTTGATCTTCTGGATGAAGAGGTTTTGGATAGAGAAATGTCCCAATCTTCTTTAGTTTTAGTAGGATCACATGTATCCTCAAGGATTACCCTAATGGAACTGGAAGGTTATTCCACAAGGTATTCCTTTAGGATAACTACAACACCAGACTTGAAATTTTCTTCAAGCAAGTCCTTGAATGTGAAGTGATCCTCCAAAATGTGGTCTAGCATATAGTAGAGAGGAAAATTTTTGGATCATTACTTTTGCCTACTTCCTCCAATCTCTTAGACTAGGGTAGCTGAAAAGCAGGCTTCTTTATGAGATTCTTAATGATTTTCTTGATTACCTCCCTCTTAAAAGAATAATGTTTGTTTAACTTATCTAAAAGAGTAGGTGGACCATATTACCACAGCGGTGAATATACATGTCATTCTTTGGGTGGTATTATGGTGTGGTGCTGGCCATGTGGAGGCCGTAGGCTGCCTCGGTGGTGGTAAAGGAGGTGGAGGCTACTGAGGTCATGGTCTCTTAGAATAATCTCTTGCTGGCTGCTTCCCCTTATCAACTGCTGTGACTGCTACTGGTTTCTTCTCATAGACCTTCTACGGCTTCTGCTTAGGCAACTGATCTTGAAAATGCAACTATTTGGCCTCTCCTTGAAATAGCCCTTCTTGATTAGCTTTAGCATTTATGGTTCAGCATACAATTAAACCATCGAAGAATATAATCAACAAGAGACTCACCGGGGTGGTGTTGTGCTACAACGAGATTACCTACAGTAACCTTTTGCTGACCTCCAACAAATCTCTTGATGAAGAGTTGCTTTAATTCAGCAAATGTCTTTACTGAACTATTGGGTAGTTTAGCATACCAATTGAAAGCAATACCCACTAGGCTACTAACGAAAAGGCGGAAGAGCAAAGCATCATTGCCACCTGTGTTGCAATAACTAGCCCTGAAATGTGCTATGTGCTACCTTAGGTTTCCACTGCCATCAAAGCATTTGAAGGAAGGAGCATGAAACACTTGGGATATTGGATAGCATCAAATTCCTCTTGAGGATATACCCTTTGGAAATGATCCTCCCAGAGCCAAAGTTTCCTTCACTGCTCAACCATGGATTTTTATCTTTTCTTGTATGGAGGTACTTTCACTACCTTCCTATACAGGCTAGTGCTACCTTGCTCAACGGGAGGTAGAGTTTTGACTGGGTCCAAGACATGCACTAGCTTAGGCTAACTGATGTCAACTGTAGTAGGATGAACTAAAGGGGCTTGTTTCTGAAGTATTGAAACTACTGCTAACAAGTCCTCTAATTATCATGCCATCCTATCAATCTGCTTATCCTTCTACCTTAACTGATGTTGGAGGTGCTAGGCTAATGCTGCGGTGTCCTCTTGATCAACTTTATCACTTTTCATGGCTTATTATTCCCTAAGAAGAGATCCTCTGGTGTCAACCATGCAGACTCTAGCTGAGCTCTCAATAAGTCATCTTCATTGGGATCGAAGCTGACTTTCTCTTCATCTTCATACCTAAAATCTCCTTCTTTTCAAGAAATAATGTGCCACTATCTCATCTAAAGAATAATCCATGGTAGGTACAAATAATTTAGGTTGGTGATCACTATCATGCAGAAGCGGACCTCGCTGGAGAGTCAATCTTATGTGGACTGTACTCACTAAATGAATGACACTTCTAACTACTACTAACTATGAGAAGGGTAACAATCCTAGGATGTTCCACTATCACTTGTGCAGCTAGACTATCATTTACAATATCTGAAATAATAGTCACCATCTCCACATCTTGTTGTACTGGCGGAGTTGGTAAAGGGATGACCATAATGCTTTGGGGTCGCCACTCCTTCTGCACCACCACTAGGGTAGAAGGTTGAGCAGGAGAGCTTAGCCTAGCCATAATAGGTGGTATAGAAGGGGTAGGATCCCTCGACTATAGTCAGATCACCAATGTGGTGAGCTTCTCCCCAGATATGGCCTTCATGGCCTTTGCTAGAATAGGAGATGTTGTAACCTGAATTGGTGATGGCAGACGAGGGGTAGAGTGGTGGGGTGGAGACACCACTAACTCTTTATGCATAAGAGCTATCCTTCTATGATGAATAGTCCCAGTAAGAAGGTTCTTCTTGGTATGGTGCGTGTGTGGTGGAAAATTAATAAAGAAAGCCGTGGCTGAACCTTGCCTCTCCCTCATATGTGTTGTATGGGCCTCTTAGGCCATCTCCTGGCAAATATTCTCCCCAAACTATGAGGGTTGAAGGATCGAAGATCAAATTGAGCTTCTGACTCTGAGCATTCGTAAGCTCTGCCTACCTAGTGTAGGATAGATCGGAGGCCGGTGTACGATCTCCTACTCTTAGTAACTGCCTGCTGATGCTGCCCACTTGAGGAGGTGATGTACAAATCCTCCTAACATCCTTCTATTTGACCCAGAGAGAGGATGGAATTAGTTTTCTATAACCAGTGGTGAAGTAACAATGGGGAACTCATCTACAGCTGAATGGGCTACTGGCTCTATCTCCCTAGCGATCCTAGTTTGGTATCGCTTGATCATGCGATTCTTATTCCTACACTGTGTCCTGGTAGGATAGAAGGAGTGAGAGCTAGACCCATACTCAAATGTAGGGGAGGCAAGCCCTGAGACCAGGGGAGCATTACCCTTAGAGGGTACAGATGGAAAGGTGCTTGCCTCACTGGCATATGAAAACAGAGCATTGGGCTGGGGAAAGCTAACTATTGGCATTATCATAACTTAAGCCTGTGAGACTACCACTGCTTTCCTCTTCAGCGAGGAGACATCATTGTCGGAGGGTAAATCAATCCTGATGATCAGCTTCTACCTAGTTACCATGGTCCTACTAATTGGGAATGCCCTCATAAGTAATCCTAGCTCCCTTGAATCCCCTACCAAAGTGGATCAGAAGTGTATGGTCCAGTCGGGGGAAGTTAGCTTGGTCCAAAGCCAAATTCATTCAATGGCAGAAGGTAAAAATGAACTTCTGTGAATCGGCCATCTCAAAATAATTGTAAAAGAATGAAAACTGAACTGTCACTGTACTGACTGTAAGAATCTGCAATGAGAAATGAGTTTGTATCAGATTTTTTTTCTTTATAGATTTTTTAATTTGAATTTGAAAATTTGAACCCACATCCAACAACTTGGAACTATTAAGTGGGGTTCAAAATAGATTTGATAATTTTGATTGAAAGAGGAATTTTGAATATGAATCCAACTTCAACAACTTTAGGTATGTCGAAAGATGGATTCAAATATTTTTATAAGGATGCTTCCATAGATTCATGTTTGTTTGAATTTAAATTTTCTTTTAATTTGAGGACCCTTTCCTTTAACAAATTTGGGTATGTTAAAGTAAGGGCCATTTGATTTTGTTCTTGTTTGATTGATTTTGGAATTTCACTTACTTAGCAAATTTAGGTATGCTAAGTGAAGTATTTTTGAAAGTGATTGTTTCTTTTTGGGTTGAATTGTTATTTTGATTTTGGAAATTTGGAATTCCCACAAATTTCGGTATGTTAAGTGAAGAATCCAAATGTGATTTGTTTGATTTTTTTGAAAATAGGATTCTTAGTAAATTTAAGTATGCTAAGATAATCCTAAGTGTTTCATTTTTTTATTTTGATGTTTTGATTTTTGAAAAGGTAGGATCCTAAGCAAATTTAGGTATGCTAAGAAAATCCTAGGTGTTTCATTTTATTTTGATTTGATTGAAAGTGGAGACTTTCCTTTAGCAAATATGGTATGCTAAGGTTGAAGTCTCACTTGGTTTAATGAAATGGAAATTTTACTTAGCAAATTTGAGTATGCTAAATGAAATTCCAAAAGATGTGTTCAAAATTTTGGTTGTATTTTAGTTTTGAAAGTGAAAACTTCTCCTTGCAAATTTAGTATGCTAAAAAAAGAAGTTCCAAAGGTGTTTGAGAATTTTGGTTTTGATTTTGGAGACTTCATCTAACAAATTTGGTATACTAAGGATGAAGTTCCAAATATGTTTGAAAATTTTTGATTTTGGGTTCGAAAATTTCACTTAGAAAATTTGAGTATGCTAAATGAAGTTTAAAAAATGTGTTTTAAATTTTTTTGGATTTAGAGACTTTACTTAGCAAATTTGAGTATGCTAAATGAAGTTCCAAATATGTTTGAAAATTTTGGATCTTGGATTTGGATTTGGAGACTTCACTTAGCAAATTTGAGTATACTAAATGAAGTTCCAAATATTGTTTGAAAATTTTGGATTTTGGATTTGGAGACTTCACTTAGCAAATTTCAGTATGCTAAATGATGTTCCAAATGTGTTCGAAAATTTTGAGTTCTGAATTTGGGGACTTCACGTAACAAATTTGGGTATGTTAAATGAAGTTCCAAATGTGTTTAGAATTTTGAAAGTATGATTGTTTAAGTTTTAATTTTTGAAAGAGAGGACTTCCATTCAACTAATTTGGGTATGTAGAATGGAAATCAATCTTATTTTTGAAATATGAAATTTTTTTTTGTGTGTGATTATTACTTTTTTTTAAAGAGGGGAATTCCAACTTAATCATATGTGGGATAAGTTTAAGTGGGATTTCCAAATGATGTTATTTTAGTTGGGATTGAAATCTTCATTTAATAAATTTGAGTACATTAAATAAAGATGTTCATATGTTCTTTTAAAAGATTTAATTTTGTTTGAAAATGAAACTTCCATTCAATAGGTGTGAGTGTATTGAACAAAAAGGTTCATGTGTGCTTTTTGAAAACTTTATTATTGTGATTTTTGGAAAGATGATTGTTCATTTTATTTGGAAAATGAAATCTTCATCAAAAATGAATTGAAGGAAGATATTCATTTGTGCTTTTGGAAAATGTTGTTAGTTTTATTTTAGAAAATCCCTACATGTAACAATTATGAGAATTGTTAAATGAGGGTGATAAAATTTTTGTGGAAAATATTTTATTAAGTGTATTTTTGAAAAGGTGCTTTTGAAAAAGAAAAGTTCTTTATGGAAAGTTTATTTTATCTTTATTATTTTAGAATGAACCTTTCCTTATCATAAAAATGATAAGGGTGAAGCCTTTAAATGTTTTCTTTTTATTTAGATCTTTTTATTTTACCCATTGGAGAATCCAACAGGGGGTTTAAGACCAACAAGGAGTGCAGTCCTAAAACCTAAAGATATTGGCTAACTTAACTTAAGAATGAAATAAGCTAAGTGTCAACAGAAAGAAAGATAGTGTCAGATTCATACCAAAGCACAAATCCACTATCGATACTCAAAGATGAACGATCATTTACCAAAGATGGAGAGAGGAACCATCCCCTGCGGAGTCACAGAAAAATCTATGTAGAAAAATTTCTATAGAGTCACCTTTCAAAATCTATTTGTTAAAAAGAAGAGGCAAGAATATAGAAATTCATCTTTTTAGTATGCCATGTAGATCTATAAATGTGCTTATTCAGGTGATCGGGTATGTCATCAAAGAGTAGTGTACTATCTCGAGAGATAGAAGTCACTACCCTTTAATGGACCTAATCACCTCAATAAAGACTCCTAAGGATGATGGGTCTGCAAATATACCAAATATTCTTCTCCTACTTTACATGGAAAAGTAAAATAGGGTTTATTTTAAACTGGGTTCATTAAGTTCTCTACACGGGAAAGCCCCCATAGTTAATTTCATCCTAAGGAATGAGGATACCCTAGGAAAACTCTCGATTAAGATAAATGAGTGTTGTCTTCAAAGATTTCAATAGGAAAGGACTATGAATCGATTGGTTCATTTTTGAAGATCAAATGGGATTGACCAAAGAAAGGGAGTTATTATTGAAGCCAAAAGAAAGTTAACTAGGAGATGCCCATGATGTTAGGAAACCTATTGAGCATCTCAAACTATCCTATAGTTGGGCTTTATATTTTTTTATAAAATTGATTTAGTTTGTTTGAGTGACATTTTTCATTAGAAATTTAGGACTTTGGTGAGGACCAAATTTACATGAAAAGGAAAAGAATGGAAATCTAACTAACACCTGTAAAATAGGGATTAGTTAAAATAAACCACACAAATCTCAAGCACGTATATTAGACTTATCACCCCATACATGGGTAACTAAGTCCACCTGGCCTATTGGATTATGCTTAGGGTATAAAGCACCTGCAAGCAAAAGCATTTATATTTTTATTTATGATAGTGCCCCTTAAGCACAATCTCCTGTAGAAAATGATGATTAGACTAAGACCATACTACCATTTATTCTACAAGCATACATCCTAAAATCCAGTCTAAAACATATATCACAAAACAAAACAAACATCAAACTATGCACCGCCCTAACCTAAATCTAGAAGTGGTAACTTAGGCTAATGTGTATGCTTTGAAGGTTTGTGTGGTATGCTTAGTTATGGCTTTAAGTTAGAATTTTCTTAAGTGTAAAGCATGTTCAACTTAGAGGAGGGTTTCATTTAAGTTGTTTAATTTTTTTGGGTTGATTTTATTTCATGTTTTGATTATGTTCAAGTGAATCCTATAATTAATTACTAAGTTATGAAGAGAGGGAAAGAGAAGAGAACTTCTCTTTCCTTCTCTAACCTAAGAAATTTCTAAAGTAGATTCACATTTTAGTTTTATTTAGTGAATATTTTGATTAAAATTTTTAATTAATCCTAAGTTTATATGAACTCCAAACAAACCTATTCAAAAAGAAAAGACATTTTAAGATTAAATAAAATGAACCAAATTCACAAAACACACATTACTTCATTTCTTTCCTAATATGTATAACATGCACATGAATAAGTCCTAAGCATATCTATACATAAAAATGAGAATATTTAACACACTTTATGATGCATGCTATGTAATCCATTTAAGGAAATTTGGAAGTTTAATATGCATGATTTTCTTTAAGTAGAAAAGGTATTTCTTATCCAATTTTCACATGCACACATGAAAGTAAGAAAGGCATAAGTGAGTACAACGTCATTGTTAACTAGAGGTGTAAGGTACAAGAACTACTTAGAGCTACTTAAAACCTCACAACCTCAGGGTTTCCCAGACTAATATATCACTTTTCTTAAATACAAACATATGTACAAATGAAATGAAATAGAAAAGAAGAATGTAAAAGCTGTATTAATTGATTCATTTTGTTTATGCAATTTATGTGTGCAAGTATCAGTAAACCTTCTTAAGTGATAGCATAGAAATAAATAGAATATGTAATTAGGTAAGTGTTAGGTTCTTCTCAAATGAACCATACACTTTACCAACTCCTCTTCTAAGCTATACTTAACATAAAAGAGAAGGGAAACCTATGCTAAGTACACCTTCATACTTTACTCACATGCAAGTCTATAATTAAAATATAAGTAGCACACCTTCAGATTTGATAATTGATTTATATGTTTTGAAAAATAATTTTAATTTAGTAGTGATAATAGCCACTCATATTATTACTTTAGCCAACACATGCACATTTGGCATAAAGTAAACAATTTCATTTTTAAATTTGAATTTAAAAAATCTTTATGCATGAAACCACATGAAATACAAATTTAACATGTTGGGGAAAGAATCAAAGCAATGAAAGCATGTAAACACATTCACTTTAATTAAATCCTAAAGACATTCTTATGGAATAAGTAGGCTTAAAATAAATCAAAGTTTATTCAACGTGATTTTTGTTTGATCTTAAGTTTGATTTGATTTTAAAAAGGTGAGTTGTGTTTACTATTCCTAACCCATTCCCACATGTGTTTGATATTTTTGTTTAATCTTTAGATGATTAGATTCATTTTTATATATTAATTAGGTTAAGGTATGAATTAAGCAAGTTAATTAACCCTTACCTACACCACCTTAGCATAGTTAATCAAATAATTATGAGCCAATGAGATGACATTAAAACTCACAAGGAACTTAAACTTGCAATGCACCTATGGATAAAAGGGCTTAATGCAATTTGGCTCATGATTAATGGTTAATTAAATAAAGGGGTTTAACTTAAGTAATTTCAAAACACCCCTTCACACATATGAATTAAGTTTTAATTTCCTTAATTGAACTTAAGCTATTCAACACTTAAGCATCTACCCAAAGTAGATTAATTAAGTTCTGGAAGATTTTAGAATTTTTAGAATTTGATTAAGGGCATAATTATTGATTTAATCCTTAATTAAGAGAGGATTAAAGAAAGATAAGGGGTTTGAGAAATAGCTTAGGGGGAATGCCCCAAAATTATTCCATAAACCTTTTATCTACTAGATCTGATCTTAATCAACTCTAATAATAAATTAAAACCACTAAACACACCTTAATTATCCTTAATTAGGTTAAGGGAGTAATTAGGAAACATATTGCAATTCCCCTAATTAAGCCTTAGACAAATTCTAAGAAAATTAGTGGAGGCAAAGGTCACCCCCTAAAACATACCCAAGAAGTTTGGGATTAATCAGAGGTTTAATTAAAAGATTATTAGCAAAATGATATTTCTAATAAAACTTAAAATTAGAGAAAAGGATAAATTAAAATCCATTGAAATTATTTTTAAAAAATTCTAGGTTGAATTATCTTTCTATCGGATTTTACCTCATATTTTTTATAAATTTTATTGAAGGAGATATGAATTTTTGAAATTAGGAGATTAATTAACATTAATTAAATTCCCTAACTAATCCCTCAGCTCACAGCGTGACACGCGGCGGCGGTAGTCAGCGCGCTTTACACGCATCACACGGTGAACTTATTACTTAAACATCAAATCCAGATGGAGGCACGGTGGCGGGATGGGTTTTGATCCCTGTCGTTCGATCAATGATCGAACGGCCAGGGATCATCCCACAGTTTTAAAAGGGATAAAACAATTTCTAAGTGTAGGAATAATCTTGGCCGTCCATCCAAAATGTGCGGATGGATGGCCAGGATCTCCCCAGTTTTTCCCTTAGGATCAATAGAGGTCGTCCATGATCTTAGGAAAGATTCGAGCTCGATTGAGCTTGGAATAGAAGAAGATTGTTCCCACACCATCTAAAGCTAATGAGAAGCCTATCCAAAGGTGGATTTCTCATGACTTGAAAATTCCTTTCACAAAATACCAACACCTCCTATGCTAAGTGGTCAAAAAATTCCATACCTCGTCGGAGGTGATCACCGGTGCTCAAGCTCAATGATGTAGCTTCATCTAGTGGAGATGAAGCCCTGTTGAAATTTTTAGGCCTTGGGGTTGAGTGGATCTTCCTATGAACCAACACCACTTCACTTCCTTTGTGGCTTTGATCCAATTGAGGCTCTCATTGCTTTGGGAACTCGAATGAGAGCTTGAGTGCACTCGGTTTGATACTTTGAGGGAGTGTGTAAGAGGAATTGGGATGGATTTGAGTATAGAGGAAGTTGGAAGTTCAAGTGACCTCCCCTATTTTTCAATGGAGAAAATTGAGAAGAAGATATTTCAAATACTCCTTAGAAAGCTTAGGATGGCTCTCTGATCTATCTTAAACTCCCTAGGCTTCAATCGAATGAGGGAATGATGATTTCAAATTGAATTAAGGGGAGTATATCTCCCCCTATGGTAATCGGATGGCCGACAACTTCCTTATCATTTTGATCCAATTGACCACATTGAAGGGGTTGTTTGATCTGTTAGCTCATTACACATGGTTAGTTTGAGGCCTTGAGTGGATTGCCAACCTCCCATGAGCATCAAATCAGGTGGAGGAAGTATTTTGAATTAGCCAATTTGATCCATGGGGTCAGTTTTCATCTTGGGTCCATTTGGGATGACCCAATCCCATTGGGTTGGGTGCACCACTCTTCATTAGGCCACTTGAGCTATTAAGAAGGCATCAAGTTGATATGAAGAGGGTATGACCAAATTACCCATGGATTAGACCAAAATTTATTCTATGGCCTAGGGGTAGAATGGTCATTTTGATGATTTTTCAATTTGGATATGTTGGGTATGTGGAGAAATTAGGTTTTGCCAAGTTTCATGAGATTTAGAATTCATTTGATAAGGTTTGGCTCATGTTGACCCATTTAGGTCAAAATGGGTCAACTTAGGTCAAGTTGACCAATTGGTCAAATTGGGTCAAACCAAGGCTTGGATAAAGTTCATATGACCATTTAAAATGTTTTGGTGGCTTTGGTTTGATTCAATTTGGGTTAGGTTTGAATTTGGCTCATATGACTCATTTAGGTCAAATGGGTCAAGTTGACCTAATTGACCCATTTGACCTATTTGAGGTAGGTCAAGGCTATGTTTATATTAAGATAGTCATATGGAGTGGATTGGTATCTTTGTTTCCAATCAATTTTGGTTAAGTTCAAATTTGACTCAACATGACCCCTTTAGGTCAAGTTGGGTCTAAGGTCAACTAGGCTAGGTTAGGTCTAGTTGGCCAATTGAGGTTTTGGTGTGAAGTTTAACAAGTGATTTGGAATGAACTTGATCCATTGTTTTGAATAAATTTGGCTTAGATCAAGTTTTGACATATTTTGACTTTTTTGGTCAAGTTGGGTCAAGTGGCCAATTAGGCTAGGTTAGGCTCAAATGTTGACTTGGTCAAGTTCAAACATAGGTCATGAATGAACTTAGATCAATGGTTTCAATCAATTTGGCCTATGATGGATTTTGGCTATGTTAGGTTTTATTTTGGGCTAAGTGTTGAGATGGTCAACCTTTAGGTTTGACTTATGTTGACCCAATTTGATTGATTGATCATCCCATGATGATTATTGATCATGATGAGAGGCATAGGTGAGTTTAGTTCAATCCAATTTGGTTAGGATTAGAATTTGGCTCATAAGGGTACTTTAGGGCACTTCGGGTTAAGTGAGCCTAAGTGGTGGTTGAGCTTTTATATGAACTTATGATTGAAATATAAATCCATTTGCAAGTCGTTTGAAGTAAAATGGGTTTTGATTCATTTGACAATTTCATATTCAAAGGAAGAATATGAAAGGATTTGAGGTTTGATTTTTGAATTAATTTTTGGTTGGGCGATTGAAGTTTGTATTTATATATGAATTCATGATTGTAGGGTTGATTGAATCATGAAGAGAAATCAAGAGTTTGGCTTGATTTGAAATTACTTTGGCTAAGTTCAAGATTTTGACTTGAAAGGCTTAGGTTGGATTTTCAATGGATTTGTGTTTGATTTTTGGAATTGGTTTTAGTTGTTTGAATTTATATTTAATTTATATATGTGAATATAAATTGATCATGAGAAAAATTCAAGGATTTGAAGTGATTTGATCATGATTTAGCCTAAGTCCATAAGGGATAACTTTTAAAGGACTTAGGAAATTTTGGAGTAAGGATTTGAATTTTTGAACTTGGTTTAATTGATTTATAATTATATTTCATTTATATATGTGAATATAAATGAGAATATAAATGAGTTATAAGAAAATCCCATGAGTGTGAATTGATTTGATCATGATTTAGGCTAAGTCCATGAAGGGAAACTTAAAGGGACTTAGGAAAATTTCATATTTGGAATCTAAATTTTTGGATTTGATTTGATTGATTTATATTTATATTTCATTTATATATATATGAATATAAATGAGAATATAAATGAGTTATGAGAAAATCTCATGAATTTGAATTAATTTGATCATGCTTTAGGTTAAGTCCTTAAGGGAGAACTTAAAGGACTTAGAGGAAAATTTTAAATTGATTTTGAATTTTGAGTTTAGTTTGAATGGTTTAAATTTATATTTCATTTATATATATAAATATAAATGAGAATATAAGTGAATTATAAGAAAATCTCAAGGAATTGATTTGGTTTAGATCATGATCTAGGCTATGTCTTTAAAGGCAAATTTAAGGAATTAGGAATTTCATTCTTATGCATTTGAACTTCAAAATCTAGACAGAGCTTTAATTCATATCACACAAAATAAATAATCAAATAAAAATACAATTTTTGCATGGCTTTCTATTCTTATAGTTATTTATACATCCATATGTATCTAAGGATAGCGGGTATATTCGTCTGGACATCCCAGGGACGCACGACTTTAAGTAGCCCTAAGGAGGTTCCTACCCATTCCCTTGGTGTAGAATAATGGCAACGTACTTGCTTAAAACTTTTATAAATGCGGATGTGTACTTAGCTAATGAATCACCCACCCCCCCTCCCCTTTCTATTAAAAGACATGCATTCATGCTTTGTTTAATTGGTTGAGTTGGTTAGTCATGTGATTTAAGGTACTTTCCTTATGCTTTTGCATAAGAATTTAGATAGAGCTTTAAATTGATATTACAAAATCATTCAACCAAATGAAATATTAATTCCAAATACATTTACTCACATTCATCATTTAAGTGTGCTAAGATATAAATTGCATGCATAGCTATGCTTAGGATTTAATCATATGCATGATGGAAGAAATGAATAAACATGTGTTATATGATAGTAATTCGTTCCAACTAATCTTAAGATACCTTTCTTATTGGATGAGCTTATTTAAAGTAAACCTAAACCTAGGATTAATTAAAATATATAATAAGTCATTCACTAAAGGGAAATGATTAATTAATTTGCTTTATATGTGACTTAAGGTAGGGATAAAAGAGAGTGATCCTATCTTTCTTTCTCTTCATAACACTTAGTTGTTAAGTGTAGGTCAAAAAAAACAAAAG
Source organism: Cymbidium sinense (assembly GCA_021442155.1). Classification (NCBI taxonomy): domain Eukaryota; kingdom Viridiplantae; phylum Streptophyta; class Magnoliopsida; order Asparagales; family Orchidaceae; genus Cymbidium; species Cymbidium sinense. Next base: position 62,002,781 of record CM038228.1, on the reverse strand, counting down.
AAAATATTAAGTAAAATTTATAAATCAATTAAACTATTTAAAGTCAAACCCCTCTTTATAATTAAATATCATTCATACTTAGAAAATCTTAACCCTAAAGCCTAGTTAGGACATACTACACAATTCTTAACACACACATTAGATTAAGTCATCACTTCTAGTTTTATGTTAGGGTGGTGTATGGTTTGATATATGCTTATTTTGAGATGTACTGTTGTAGATTGGATGTTAGGGTGTAAGTTTCATAGACTGGATGTTAGACCGTGATTAGCATAATCATGTTTTCTAGAGGAGATTATGCTTAAGGGGCACTTAAAATAAATATAAGTGCTCTCTTTTGCAGGTTGCTTAACCCCTAAGCATAATCTACATTAGGACAGGTGGACTTGGTTACCCATGTGCAGGATGCTAAGTCCAAATTATTCATATAACTTCTTACGTTGTATGGTGTGTTTAGTTAAAACTTATTTGCAGATGTAGTTAGATTTACTTTTTCCATTCTATTAATGTAATTGTGCATTAGAAATTTGGTTAAGTGTTATGGGGGTTATGGATGAACATTGCTCAGAAGGTTTGATCCTGAGGTGCCATGTGATGCCTAGAAGCCTACCAAATTAAATGGAGCAAATCAAATGAAGAAATGGAGGGAACATGATGACTTGAAGATCCCCCGTAACACTTATCATTTTGTAACTTATAATTATTCTTTCATATACTAGGTTGTATAAGGGTAGAGCTCGGATACCCACATTTTTTTCGGGTTGTTATAAATTATTTGATGATTTATTTATATTGTGCAATAGAAATGACATGTATTTTCTTAGTTTCTTCATGTATGATGATTTAATGTCTGTCTTGTATTCGTTTAGGCTCTTAGGAAAAAATAAATTTTCTACCCGAGCTATAACTCATAATTATACTTTTAAAATAACTCATAACCTCACATAAAGCCTAGGCATTAAATCAAAATAATAAAATATTTAGCAACCTCTTAGCTGGATGTTGTATGCTTAATACCATGCATGTCATTTTTATTCACTCTTGCCAAGAGAGGGTTTCCAACTTTTCCAGACAGGGAAAAGGCCTAATCTTTGAGAGCCTATGATGGAAAACACATCTTTCTCTTTTGATTTAGCCCATAACCCATTTCATCATGCATTTAGGCATATAAAATCCTATATCCTGTGTCAAAATAAAGAGCCAAAAATCAAATAAAATTTGATAAATTTTGCATTAGACTAAGTCATTATTCATACCACTCATGATCTAGTATCTTAGGGAGTAGGTTTAAGGACATTAATTTTATTTCTGAATAATAACATCCTAACCATCTTGCAAAACATATGACTTGACCACATGATTTTAAAATGTAGGAGGAGTTAGCTGGTTGTCACTGCAAATGGTTATAAGTCCAGCAGTCAGGTGGTTTACCCTCTTTTGTAGAGGTAAACAATATACCCACTTTCACTTATATATAGGTAGTTCTTTGGACCTCGCTAAAGCTTCCTAGATTTAGGATCTAAGGTTATTGTTTCCCTTTGGGGATACTATCATAAATCCTCACCTCTTAGGAAATTTCACAATCTTGTATTGTGGAATTATAAGTCCTAGATTTCTAATAAAATTTCAACTCAAACATATAATTCTCCTTAACTTCAAACATATAAACCCCAACCATAGGATAGTTTGGGATGCTCACTAGGCTTCCTAGTATCATGAGCATCCCCTACTCATCTCCTTTTGGCTTCAATAATAAATTTCCCCTTTCCAAACATAGCAAATTTATTGTTGGTACTATCTTTGAATTCTTTGCAAATAATAATTGGCTACTTTAATCGAGAGTATTCCTAAGAAACTCACCTTTCTTAGGATATAATTAATTATGGAGACTTACACCCATAGGGAACTTTAGAGCCCAGTTTAAATAAATCCTACTTTATTCATCCATGTAAAGTAGAAGAAAAATCTCCGGTACATTCGAAGACCCATCATGCCTTAGAAGTCCTTATTAAGTGATTAGGTCTATCATAGGGTAGTGATTTCTATCTTTTGATATTGTACACTATTCTTTGATATCATACTCGATCACCTCAATAAGTACACCCTCAAATCTATATAATGTCCCCCACATATACACACATAACCAAAAATAAATACAATAAATTTTTCTGGAGACCCCGCTAGGGATGGTTCCTCTTTCCATCTCTAGTAGATAATTGTTGTCTCCAAGCATTGATAGTGGACTTGTATTTCATATGAGTCCAAGATTATCTTTCCTTCCATTGGCACTTAGCTTATTTCATTCTTAAGCAAAGCTAACCAACATTTTTTAGGTTTTAGGACCTCACTTCTTATAGGTCTTGGAACCCCTATCGGGTTTCCCAATATGTAAAGTTAAAATTAATCTATGAAAGGAGATGACAAAAATTAAAAACCTCCTTACAACTAGCTTGGTGAAGCAAGGATCATCTTAATAATTAAGAAAATAAACTCTTTTGCAATGTTCCACTTTCCAAAAGCACCTTTTTCAAAACTCACATAACCAAACCCCATCTAATGATCCCTATGATTGCTACATGGCGGTTCTTTTCAAAATCAAAATCAAAATCATTTTTCAAGGGAACATTTCTAAAAATGATTACCTCCATTCAACATGCTCAAATTTTTTGAATGAAGATTCCATTTTCAAATAAAATCATAGCATAAAATTGAAACTTCACTTAACATACTTCATATATGCTAGAGTTGAAGTTTCTCTCTTTTGAAAAGCAAAGAATCACACATGAAAGCAAGACATGTCATTGAACTCTATCTAACATACCTAAAATTGTTAAATAGATATCCCTTCTTTCAAAAATGACATACATTTGGCTTTCACTTAACATACCCAATTTGTTAAGTGAGAGTCTCATTTTCAAAACATGAATTTGACCACCACTTAACATACTAAATTTGTTAAGTGAGGGTCTCATTTTCAAAGCATGCATTTGGCTTTCACTTAATATATCCAATTTGTTAAGTGAGAGTCTCATTTTCAAAACATGAATTTTTCCTCCACTTAACATACCAAATTTGTTGAGTGAGAGTCTCATTTTCAAAACATGCATTTGTCTTTCAACATATCAAATTTGTTAAGTGAGAGTCTCTTTTTCAAAACATGAATTTGACCTCCACTTAACATACCAAAATTTATTATGTGAGGGTCTCTTTTTGAAAACATACATTTGGATTTCACTTAACATACCCAATTTGTTAAGTGAGAGTCTCATTTTCAAAAACATGAATTTGACCTCCACTTAACATACCAAATTTGTTAAGTGAGGGTCTCATTTTCAAAATACAAATTTGGCTTTCACTTTAACATGCCCAATTTGTTAAGTGAGGGTCTCATTTTCAAAACATGAATTTGACCTCCACTTAACAAACCAAATTTGTTAAGTGAGGGTCTCATTTTCAAAACATACATTTGGATTTCACTTAACATACCCAATTTGTTAAGTGAGAGTCTCATTTTCAAAAACATAAATTTGACCTCCACTTAACATACCAAATTTGTTAAGTGAGGGTCTCATTTTCAAAATATGCATTTGGATTTTACTTAACATACCAAATTTATTAAGTGAGGATCTCATTTTCAAAACATAAATTTGACCTCCACTTAACATATCAAATTTGTTAATTGAGGGTCTCATTTTCAAAACATACTATAATGTTTATTTTTATGTTGTGTTTATTTGTATGAGGGGATACCACATAGATCCGCAGATGTACTCATTAGGGCGATTGGGTATGACATTAAAGAATAGTGTACTATCTCGAGAGATAGAAGTCACTACCCTATAATGGACCTAATCACCTAATGAGGACTCCTAAGGCATGATGGGTTTTCGGATATACCAGAGATTTTTCTCCTACTTTACATGGAAAAGTAAAGCAGGGTTTATTAAATTGAGTTTATTAAGTTTCCTATTGAGGCAATCCTCCATAGTTAATCACATCCTAAGGAAATTGAATTCCTTAAGAATACTTGTGGAGAAAAATTTCTATAGAGTCTCCTTTCAAAATGTTGGTTAGAAATAAGAGGCAAGAATATAGAAATTCATCTTTTTAGGATGCCACGTGGATCTGAAGATGTGCTTCTTCAGGTGATCAGGTACCCCATTAAGGAATAGTGTACTATCTTGAGAGATAGAAGCCACTACCCTTTAATGGACCTAATCACCTCAATACAGACTCCTAAGGATGATGGGTCTGCATATATACTAGAGATTCTTCCCCTACTTTACATGAAAAAGTAAAGTAGGGTTTATTTTAAATCGGGTTCATTAAGTTCCCTACAAGGGAAAGCACCCATAGTTAATTACATTCTAAGGAATGAGAATTCCTTAGGAAAACTCTCAATTAATGTAAATGATCATTGTCTTCAAAGATTTTAATAGAAAAGGACTATCAGTTGATTGGTTCATTTTTGAAGATCAAATGGGATTGATCAAAGAGAGGGAATTATTATCGAAGCCAAAAGAAAGATAAGTAGGAGATGCCCACGATACTAGGAAACCTAGCGAGCATCTCAAACTATCCTATAATTGAGGTTTACATTTTTTGAAATTGATTTAGTTTGTTTGAGTTGCATTTATCATTAAAAATTTAGGACTTGTGATTCCTTAACACAAGATTAAAAAAATTCCTAAGAGGTGAGGAATTATGCTTATGGCCCACAAAGGGGATAAGCAATCTTAGAACCTAAGTCTAGGGAGCTTTGGTAAAATCTAAGGCGAAAAAATGGGTATTTGGTTTTCCTCCACAAGAGAGGAAAACCAGGACTTGGACTTAACCCACTGGAGAGGGCCTAACTCCTATGATTTTAAGCACATGTAGGCAATTTTTTATGCTTATGCAGGATAGCTAGGCTGTTATTTATTTAGAAGGAGACTAAGTCCTTAAACTCACTCCCTAAAGAGACTAGATCTTATAAGGATATGCTTCAAATGACCAAAATCAAATGCAATTCAAATTTAATTTAATTTTTATTTTTTGGATAATTATTTTTGACTCAGGCTAATAGGATTCATATGCCTAATGCATGAGAAATAAAGTTATTGGCCAAAATCAGCAAGAAGGGAGAATGTGAATTTCCACAATGGCTCTCAAAGGTCAAGCCAAGTTTCTCTGGCAAAGGTGGAAGCCCTACAATCAAGAGTGAAATAAGATGCTATTGTGCATAATATTATAAAAAAAACACTTATCCAGCTAAGGGGTTGCTAATTCTTTTATCTTGATTTTAAACCTAAGTTTTAGGTGAGGTTATGAGTTCTTTAATTTTAATTTTAAGTTTTTAGATTTGGTAAAAGATTTATTTTTCCTAGGAGCCTAATCCACATCCAGGCCATACATAAAGCAAGGAAGAAACTAGGTAAAGATGCCATTTAATGCAAAAGCCAAACAAATCATCAATCAATTTTATAAAGTTAATCGCAATAAGAATAAAAGGCCGTTGTGGTCAGGCACCATCACACAAACCCAAATAGACAAATGTGGGTAGTCGATCTCTACTTATACAAACCCAAATTACAAATGAATTAAATTAAAATTAAGCAAGGAATTCATTATTATGGGGGTCTTCAAGCTTTATGCTTCATTCTTCTTTTCTTCTTTCTTCTTTGGTTCCTTCTAACAATCATTCCAAAATCCTAATTGCACAAATTTACATGAAAAGAAAAAAATGGACATCTAACTAACACCTGCAAAATAAAGATTAGCTAAAATAAACCACACAAATTCCAAGCACATATATTAGACTTATCACCCCACACATGGGTGACTAAGTCCACCTGACCTAGTGGATTATGCTTAGGGGTATAAAGCACCTACAAGCAAAAGCATTTATATTTTTATTTATGATAGTGCCCCTTAAGCACAATCTCCTGTAAAAAATGATGGTTAGACTAAGATCGCACTACCATTCATTCTACAAGCATACACCCTAACATCAAGTCTAAGAGGTAATTAGCAAAATGATATTTCCAATGAAACCCAAAATTAGAGAAAAGAATAATTCAAAATCCATTGAAATTATTTTTAAAATATTTTAGATTGAATTATCTTTCCATAGGATTTTACCTCATATTTTTTTGAATTTTATTGAACGGCATATGAATTTTTGAAGATCAAAAGATTAATTAACATTAATTAAATTCTCTAACTAATCCCTCAGCTCACAGCACGACATGCGGTGGTGGTGGTCAGCACACTTTACACGCATCGTATGGTAAGCCTATTAGTTAAACATAAAATCCAGATGGCGACATGATGGCGGGATGTGTTTTGATCCCTGTCGTTCGATCAAGGATCGAACATCCAGGGATCATCTCACAATTTTAAAAGGGATAAAATAATTTCTAAATGTGGGAATAATCTTGGCCGTCCATCCAAAATTCATAGATGGATGGCCAGGATCTCCTTAATTCTTCCCTTAGGGTCAACAGAGGTGTCCATAATCTTAGGGAAGATCCAAGCTCGATTGAGATCGAATTGAAACAAGATTGTTCCCACACCATCTAAAGCTACTGAGAAGTCTATCCAATAGTGGATTTCTCATGACTTTAAAATTCCTTTCACAAAAGATCAACACCTCCTATGCTAAGTGGTAGGAAAATTCCATACCTCACCGGTGCTCGAGCTCGATGAGGTAGCTTCGTTTAGTGGATACAAAGCCCTGTTGAAATTTTCAGGCCTTTGGGTTGAGTGGATATTCCTATGGACCAACACCACATCACTTCATTTGCAGCTTTGATCTAATTGAGGCTCTACTTGCTTTGGGAACACAAATGAGAGCTTGAGTGCACTCAGTTTGAACCTCTGAGGGAGTGTGCAAGAGGAATTGGGATGGATTTGAGTATAGAGGAAGTTGGAAGATCAAGTGAGCTCCCCTATATTTTAATGGAGAAAATTGAGAAGAAGCTATTTCAAATCCTCCTTAGAAAGCTTAGGATGGCTCTCTGATCTTTCCTAACACTCACTAGGCTTCAATCAAATGAGGGAATGATGATTTCAAATTGAATTAGGGAGTATATCTCCCCCTATGGAAATCGGACGGCCGACATCTCCCTTGTCATTTTGATCCAATTGACCACATAGGAGGGGTTGTTTGATCTGTTAGTTTTTTTGCACATGATCAGTTTGAGGCCTTGAGTGGATTGCCAACCTCCCATGGGCATCAAATTGGGTGGAGGAAGGATTTTGAACTAGCCAAATTGGCCCATGGGGTATTTTTTGGCCTTGGGTCCATTTGCGGGTGCACCACTCTTCATCAGGTCCACTTGAGCTATTAGGATGGCATCAAGTTGATATGAAGAGGGTATGACCAAATTACCGGACCAAAATTTGTTCTATAGCCTAGGGGTAGAATAGTCATTTTGCTAATTTTTCAATTTGGATATGTTGGGTATGTGGTTTGGCCAAGTTTCATGAGATTTGGAATTCATTTGATAAGGTTTGGCTCATGTTGACCCATTTTGGTCAAAATGGGTCAACTCAGATCAAGTTGATCAATTAGTCAAATTGGGTCAAACCAAGGGTTGGCTCAAGTTCATTTGACCATTTGAAATATTTTGGTGGCTTTGGTTTGATTCAATTTGGGTTAGATTTGAATTTGGCTCATATGACTTCATTTAGGTCAAATGGGTCAAGTTGACCTATTTGACCCATCTGACCTATTTGAAGTAGGTCAAGGGTAGGTTTAGGTTTGGTTAGTCATATGGAGTGGATTGGTATCTTTGTTTCCAATCAATTTTAGTTAAGTTCAAATTTGGCTCAACATGACCCCTTTAGGTCAAGTTGGGTCTAAGGTCAATTGGGCTAAGTTAGGTATAGTTGGCCAATTGAGGCTTTGGTCAAGTTCAACAAGTGATTTGGAATGAACTTGACCCATTGCTTTGAATCAATTTATCTTAGATCAAGTTTTGACACATTTTGACTTTTTGGTCAAGTTGGGTCAACTTGGGTCAAGTGGCCAACTAGGCTAGGTGAGGCTCAATTGTTGACTTGGTCAAGTTCAAACATAGGTCATGAATGAACTTAGATCAATGGTTTCAATCAATTTGGCATATGGTGAATTTTAGTTATGTTAGGTTTTATTTTGGGTGATGTGTTGACTTGGTCAACCCTTAGGTTTGACTTATTTTGACCTAATTGATTGATTGATCATCTCATGATGATTGTTGATCATGATGAGATGTATATGTGAGTTTGGTTCAATCCAATTTGGTTTGGATTAGAAGTTGCCTCATAAGGGTACTTTAGGTCACTTTGGGTTAAGTGAGCCTAAGTGGGTCAAATGGCTTGGTCAAAGCTTGATTTGAGTTTGATTGAACTTGTACATGGACTTATGATTGAAATATAAATCTATTTGCAAGGGGTTTGAAGTCAAATGGGTTTTGATTCATTTGACAATTTCATATTCAAAGGAAGAAAATGAAAGGATTTGGGGTTTGACTTTTGAATTTATTTTTGATTGGGTGATTACAGTTTGTATTTATATATGAATTCATGATTGTAGGGTTGATTGAATCGTGAAGAGAAATCAAGAGTTTGGCTTGATTTGAAATTGATTTGGCTAAGTTCAAGATTTTGACTTGAAAGGTTTAAGTTAGATTTTGAGTGAGTTTGAGTTTGATTTTTGGAATTGGTTTTGATTGTTTGAATTTATATTTAATTTATATATGTGAATATAAATGAGAATATAAATTGATCATGAGAAAATTTTAAGGAATTGAAGTGATTTGATCATGATTTAAGCTAAGTCCATAAGGGAGAACTTTTAAAGGACTTAGAAAATTTTGGAGTAGGGATTTGAATTTTTGAACTTTGTTTGATTGATTTATATTTATATTTCATTTATATATGTGAATATAAATGATAATATAAATGAATTATGAGAAAATCCCATGAGTTTGAATTGATTTGATCATGATTTAGGCTAAGTCCATGAAGGGAAACTTAAAGGGACTTAGGAAAATTTCAGATTTGGAATCTAAATTTTTGGATTTGATTTGATTGATTTATATTTATATTTCATTTATATATGTGAATATAAATGAGAATATAATTGAGTTATGAGAAAATCCTATGAATTTGAATTGATTTGATCATGATTTAGGTTAAGTCCTTAAGGGAGAACTTAAAGGTCTTAGGAAAATTTTAAATTGATTTTGAATTTTGAGTTTAGTTTGATTGGTTTGAATTTATATTTTATTTATATATGTGAATATAAATAAGAATTTAAATGAAGTATGAGAAAATCTCAAGGATTTGATTTGGTTTAGATCATGATTTGGGCTAAGTCCTTAAAGGCAAATTTAAGGACTTAGGAAATTTTTGGACTTCGGAATTTCATTTATGGGTTTTGGTGATGGGTTTCAATCATGGATTTCAATCACATGGAGTTGATTGAAGTTTGGAGAGAATAAAATAAGATTGATTTGGAGTTTGACTTGAATGAAGGAAAGTGAGGAATGGTTCAAGCTATGGGTAGGAAAATTTTTCTAACACCCCTAAAGCATGACCTTTTCTGATGGCTAACTCTCTTAAGTCTCTAGGGCTGGGTTGAGTGTCCACCTAATCACTTGATGTGTCTTAAGACTAAGGAACTCTTAAAGTATAAGAGAAGTATTATGCCTAAGATGAAGTGGTTGAGAGCTCATTCTAAAAATGAGGTCAACAATACTCTCGATTAAACTAGGCGATTGTTATCTCCAAAGAATTCAAAGATAGGACTATCAACGGATTAGTTGTATTTTTTTTTTTTTGAAAATGAAGTGGGGGAGATCAAAAGGGGAAGAGTTTTTATCAAAATCAATGAAGATGAGTAGGGAGTGTTTCATGATACTAGGAAGCCTAGTGAGCACTCCAGTCTATCCTATAGTTGGGTTTTATACATTTAAATTTGAGAATGTTTATTTGTTTGAGTTTGAATTTTTATTAAAAATTTAGGACTTATAATTCCACCATACAAGATTCTGAAAATGCCTAAGAGGTGAGGATTTATGCTTGTATCCCATAAAAGGAAACAATGACCTTAGCTCATAAATCTAAGGGGCTTTGGGGAGGACCAAAGCATGACCTAAATCTAAAGAAAAAAATGGGTATATGGTTTACATCCACAAGAGAGGATAAACCACCTGACTGTTGGGCTTACTACTGCCTAGAGTGACAGCCAGCTAACTCCTCTTACGCTTTAAATCCATCTAGGCAAGTCATATGCTTTACAAGATGGTTAGGTTGTTGTTTACTTAGAAAAGAAACTATGTCCTTAAACACACTCCTAAGAGACTAGATCATGAAGGGCATGAGTCATGACTTAAATCTAATGTAAATTTTGTCAAGTTTTATTTCATTTTTGGAATTTTATTTTGAGACAGGTTGCAGGATTTTGTATGGTTAAATGCATGAGAAATTGGTTATGAGCTCAATCAGGAGAGAAAGAGGTATTTTTCTATCAAAGGCTCTTATAGGTTAAGCCTTTTTTCTCTGACACAGATGGAGTCCCTCTCTTAGCAAGAGTGGAAGAATATGATATGCATGATATTATACATTCAATCATCCAGCTAAAGAGTTGCTAAAAATTTTATTATCTTGATTTAATTCCTAGGCTTTTTTGTGAGGTTATGAATTGCTTTAAAATTTTAGTTATGAGTTATTAATGGGTTAGAAAATTTATTTTTAACCTAGGAGCCTAATTGCATCCAGGCCATAGAGTAATCACCAGTCATAAAGAAACTATTAAAAGGCATTCTATTTCTAATGCACAAGCTAAACAAAATATCAAATAATTTTGTAAAGCTATCACAAAAGAATAAAAGGTAGGTGTGGTCGGGTACCGCCATAGAACTCGAAAAGAAATGTGGGTAGCTGAGCTCTACCCTTATACATCTCGGTATAATAAAAGAATAATTACAATTATAAAATGATAAGTGTTATGGGGATATTTGTTCTTCATCCTCCATCCTTCATTCTTTTCCTTTCACTTCTTCATTTTTTATTTGTTCCATTTCTTTCTTTCTTTTGGCTTGAGTAGGTTGTAGTTTGCTCCAAAGGCATCACATGGTATATAAAACATGATCTTATAACCAATGCTCATCTTTAATCCCCATAACACTTATCCTAATCCTAATATGAAAATTACATTAAAAGAAAGGAAAGTAAATCTAACTACACATGCAAAACAAATATTAGCTAGATACCATACAACCCAAGCAATTATAGGAATAATTTAGACTTAACATCCCACTCAAGGGTAACCAAGTTCACCTGTCCTAACTTGGGCTATGCTTAGGGGCTAAGCATCCTGCACAGTGAAAAGCATTTATATTTTTATTACAACGGCCCCTTTAGCACAGCCCCCCTGCATAAAACATGATTAGGCTAATATGAACCTAACATTTAGGCTACGCACATACACCCTAACATCCAGTCTAAAATAATACATCACAAAATTAAACATTCATCAAACCATGCATCGCCCTAACATAAAGCTAGAAATGGTGACTTAGCCTAACATGCATGTGTTAGAGCTTCTGTTGTATGTCATAATTAGGCTTTAGAGTTATGATTTGCTAAGTGAGAGGGATTTAACTTATGAAGGGTTGATTTCTCTTTAAGTTGTTTAGTTGGTTTGACAATTTTTACTTAATGTTTTCTGTTGTTTCATATAGCTTACACTTAGCAACTAAGTTTTATAAAGAGAAGAAAGAGAGAAAGACTCTCTCTTTTATCCCTACTTTAAGTAATTTTTAGGGTAAACTGATTAATGAATTTCCTTTAATGAATGATTTATTATGTGTTTTAATTAACCCTAAGTTTGGATTCATTCTATGTAGCCCTATTCAATAAGAAAGGCATCTTAAGATTAATTAGGATGGATTACTATCACATAACATACACTCATCTATTTCTTTCCATCATGTATATCATGCATATGAATAATCTTAAGCATACCTATACATGCAATGTAAATCTTAGCATACTTTAATGATGAATGCATAGAAATGTATTTTTGAATTTGGATGTTTCATTTATTGATTGAATTATGAATGCATGTTTCTATTTTGTTGAAAAGAGGGATTTTTCATTCATTACCTAAACACACATTCACATGGATAAAAGTTATAAGTGAGTACAGTGTCATTATTTTCTACACTATGAGTGTAAGTTACAAGACCTACTTAGGGCTACTTAAAGCCTAATAGCCTCGGGATGTCCAAACTAATATACCACTTTACTTAGAGACATATAAATATATGAATAAGTATAAGGATAGAAAAATCCATGCAAAAGGTTGTACTTGATTTATTTGATTTATGATTCTTTATTCTTTGGCCATGTCATACATGCATGTGTACAAGAGTTTTAAGTGAGTACAATACCATTATTTTCTACACTAGGGCTGTAAGGTATAATACGTACTTAGGGCTACATAAAAACTCACAGCCCCGAGATGTTTAGACTAATATACCACTTTTCTCAAATACACGTAAATGTACAAAAAGAATCAAATGGATAAGGAATCATGCAATAAATTATGTTTGATTTGGTTGTATGATTTACATGTGTGGTATAAAATTCTTCCGAAGTCTTAACATGGAGATGCATAGGAATGGATTTAGGCAAGTGTTGTGTTCTTTTCAAATGAACTATACACTTGTAAATCCTATGTGGATCCATGTTAAGATAGGAAAAGATAATCTCATATTACACATCTTATACTATTATCACATGCAAGCTTATAAATATTTGTAATTAACATTACTTCATTTATAATAATTGATTTATAGGTATTGAAAATAGTTTTTTTGGTTTAATAGTGATAATAGCCACTCATATTTTTAATTTAAGTCAACACATGCAATTTGACATAAAAGAAATTATTTTATTTAATTAATTTTCAAAAGAAATGAATGCATGATTTCATATGGCAAAATATTTTATAATAAAAAGGAAATAAAGGAATGTAAGCACATGATTTCATTCACCCCAATTAATTCTTAAGGACAATCATATTAGATAAGGCTATTTAAAATAAACCAAAATTCTTTAAAGACATTTTTAACTTTGAGTTTTATTTGATTTAGAAAATATGAGAGAGATTTGCTAATCCTATCCCAATTCCCCATGTGTGAATTGATTTGATTTAATGAAGAATATTTAAGTTGATTTTATGCTTTCATTAGGATAAGGTATGAATTAAATGAATTAATTAATCCTTACCTATATCACCTTAAGTTAATTAACAAATTAATAAAAAGCTAATATGATATGCAACCACATAAAAAGTAAATTTGTAATACTCCTAAGAAATGAAAGGGGCCTAATGCAATTGGCTTATGATTAATAGTTAATTAAGCTTAAGGGATCTCACTTAATTACTCTTATGATTTTCTCACATATGTGAGCCAATCATAATTTCATTATCTCTCACCTTGGGTTATTGAACACCCAAGGAGCTACCCAAGGTCAATTAAAGGTTTTTTGGGATGAATTGATTTTAATTTTAATTTCATTATTAATGAATTGATTAAATGTTTTGTTATGTTTAATTTGAATGATGAAATTAACTTGGGAAAGGATCAAGGCAAGGCCTCAATCCTAATCTAAATCATTCAATCATTCCATTAGGTTTTGATTCCCTCTATTTGAAGATCTAATCAATCGATTAATCAACTAATCATTCAATTAACCCATTAATTAATTTAATTTTTAAAGGTAAAGAATACTTAGGAAATAAATTAGGAAAACTATCCCTAATCATATTCCTTAAGTGATCTTACTGTTTAATAAGGATAATTATGTTCAAATGATTAATCAAGCTACTGTTCATCCCTTAATTATAACTAATTGGATTAACATAGTGATTAGAGTTTACCTAAATGATTTTCCTAATTAAGCAATCAATAAAATCCCAAAAAAATAGGGAAGGTAGAGGTCATCACTCTAAACATCCACAGAAAATTTGAGATTAATTATGTGCTTGATTAAGGTGTAATTAAGCTAATTATATTTTTGGTAATATCCTAATTAAGCCAAAGTCACTATTCAAAATATACCAATTATAATTTTCTTGGATTCTCCTTTGTAATATCTTCAAAATGAGCCTAAGTTTGCATTTTTTTGAATTTTTCTAGAATTAGTTATGATTTCATGAAGTTTCAGTATTAAAAGCTAATTAAATAACCCTAATTAAACCCTTAATCCCATCGGGCCACATGGTGCCGATGCGCATGCACTTTTATGTGGCAATGGGATTTATTTAAGTTCTCACATCCATGCTAAGCGTGACATGCTTTCAGGTCGTCGATGTAAGATCGAATGACCAAGATTAAACCTGTAGTTTAGGCTAAGAAATACAGCGGATCTAGCGTGATTTGATCACAGCCATCCATTTCAATCATGTGGAATGAACGATGCATGATCCTTCTCCTTCACGAACGATGAAAGACAAACACCGTTCATCTTTCCTCGTTCAATCTGAGCTCACCTGAGCTCGGATTGGGATCAAAATGGTCCCACACCTTTGGAAGGAGGGCGGATGCATATCCAATGGTCAAAATTACATGGGATGACAATTCCCTTCGAAAAAGACCAACTGAAAATCGCCTATAGCTATGGTTTTGAACAATTACCTCATCGGAGGCTATCACTGGTGCTTTCAATGACATAGGTAGATTCGTCTAGCCTGTTAAAGAAATCTAGTTTTGATTTGATGTGGGTTGCTCGGTCAACCAAGATCCTCTTCAATGGTGATCGATCTTAATCGAATTTGCACTTCCCGTGGCTTGGAAGCTTGGGAAATAATTTGAGCTTGGTGTGGAGGGTGTGGGAAAAGGAATTTGGTTTGGTGAATGAGAGGAGTATTTAATGGGAATGCCCTATTTTGAATTGCACATGAGGAGAAATGTCGACGAGGGAGCGGGAGGCCTTGGAAAGCTCTATGAGGATTCAAAATTACTCTAGAGTCTCATGAATTCGGTCATCTATATTATTTTAATTGAGAGTGCTGCCGCCCACGGAGCTATCACTTTAACTCACATGGCACGCCATGGTTGGGAGTGGAAGGAGGCTCAAGGCCCGATTTGGGAAGTTGGTTGCCATTGGCACCCATGGGTTCGCCATGGAAGTGAGGCGCTTGGTTGGTTCCTTTGGTCCAAAGTTCTAGAGTGGCTTGGGGCTGGGGAATGCAAGGAGGCTCTTGAGGAGTTTGATGGCCATGGAGAGACAAGGGTGGACTTGAATTTTAAAAGAATCCAAGGTAAGAGCTTGGTACCTCCCATGGGTTTGGCTGAAGTGCAATTAAAAATGGGTTCATTTAGGTTAGGTTTGGGTTGACCAATTGGTCAAATTGGGTCAAACTAAGGCTTGTTAGTCTAAATCATGATTTGGAATTTTTGGTGTGATTAATTTGGTATGGTTTGGCTTAGGTTTCAATTTGACTCATTTGGATTGAAAAGGTCAAAAATTGACCAATTTGACCATATTGGGTTGTTAGGTGTTGAGTCAAGTTCAATTGGTTGATTGAAAATGATTGTAGGCTTTGGTTTGGTTTAATTTGAATTAATTTAAATTTTGGTCAATTTTTAGGCCAATTGGGTTGGTCAAGTTGACCAATTGGTCAACTTGGGCTCAATCATGGCTTTGGTCAAGTTCAACAAGTGATTTGGAATAAATTTGAGCCATTGGTTGCAATCATTTTGGGTTGAATCATGATTTGACCTATTTTGGCTTTTTAGGCCAATTTGGGTCAACTTAGGTCAAGTGTCCAATTAGGCTTGGTTTGTCTCAATTGATGATTTGGTCATATTCAATCATTGACCATGAATGGGTTTGGATCAATGGTTTCAATCAATTTGGCATATGATGAATTTTGGCTAGTTTGGGTTTCATTTGGGCTAAGTGTTGACTTGGTCAAATGTTAAGTTTGACTTAGTTTGATCCAATTCAATGTGGTTGATCACCCCATGATGATTATTGATCATGATTGAGGTTTATATGGGCTTAGTTCAATCCAATTTGGGTTG
This sequence comes from Cymbidium sinense, assembly GCA_021442155.1. Classification (NCBI taxonomy): domain Eukaryota; kingdom Viridiplantae; phylum Streptophyta; class Magnoliopsida; order Asparagales; family Orchidaceae; genus Cymbidium; species Cymbidium sinense. Next base: position 61,986,714 of record CM038228.1, on the reverse strand, counting down.
GATTAGAAATTAGCACAAAAAGGTCCTTTAGGTCACTTTGGGTCAAGTGAGCCTAAATGGGTCAATTGGCTTGATCAAGACTTGATTTAAGTTTAATTGAACTTACATATGGACTTGGGATTGAAATATAAATCCAATTATAATTGGTTTAGAGTAAAGTGGGTTTTGATTCATATGACAATTTCAAGTCATAAGGGTCAATTTAGGTTTGATTTGGGTTGACTTGGATTTAGTTTGATAATGGTGGTTTATGTTTATATTTGGATCAATGATTATAGGAATAATTGAATCATGAAGAAATCCATGAGTTTTGAGTTGATTTGGGTTTCATTTAGCCAAGTTCAAAATTTTGGCTAAAAGGGATAAAATTGGGAATTTGGTTTGATTTGAGTTTGGTTTTAGTCATTTAAATTTATATTTTATTTATATTTGTGAATATGAATGAATATGTAAATGGGTCATGAGAAAATCACTTGAGTTTGGAGTGATTTGAAAGTAAATTTGATTAAGCTTAGGGATGTAGGTTAAAAAGGGCTAATTTGGGTTTTGATTTGGTTTAATTTATTTTTGGTCATTGGAGGATGGGTTTCATTTATATTTATGAATATAAATGAAGAATGATTGATTTATAAAGAAATCAACCAAGTTTGAGTTGATTTGAAGAATTTTAAGCACATGAAGGTGGCTCATATGGCTTAGAAAGAGATTTTTGGAATTTGGAATTTAGAGTTGATCATGGATTTCAATCATTTGGAATCTAGAATTTACTTATGATTTGGAATTTTATTTGAGATTGGATTTGATAATTGAGAAAATCAATTGGGCTGGGGTTGATTTGAATTTAGTTAAGGCTACGTCCATAAGATAAAATCAGAAGGGCTTAGAAAGGGATTTGGAGTTTGAATTTGGTGATAGATTTCAATCATTGGATAGTTGGATTTGATTTTGGAATATGAATTTGAATTTGAGGTTTGGTTTTGAAAGAAGGAAGCAAGGATTGGGTTTAGGCTATAGGGTAGGCAAGTCTTCCTAAATCCCTAAGGCACAACCTATTCCTATGGCTAACTCTTCTAAGTCTCTAGGGTTAAGTTAAGTGTTCACCTAATCACTAGAAGTGTCTTAAGACTAAGAAACTCTTAGTGTCTATAAGAGTCCTAGACCTATGATGAGGAAGTTGAAAGCTTACTCCATAAGTGAGGTCAACAAAGGGTACCCAATATGTGTGGTGTGACTGACAAGGCACACCGCACGTATTGGTGTTGACTGAGATGATCAACAATGTCTGAAGGATCACAAGAACTAACAAAAATGATCTACTTCTAAACCTGAGGTGTAGAAGGAATCACGATCTTTGTGCAATGCAACTCCACTCATGCCAAAGGCATAAGGGAGGAAGAAGGGATCCACCAAGGGATCAAGCATGTGAACCTTCCACTAGAGAAATAGGTTCAAGTTATCCACTAGGGATAAGGGTTTGATGCGATTTCTTTTAAGGGTGAACTCATGGGGGAATGCAAGTTTGAATTGGGTTTGATTGACTCCACTGGGGAAATTGGAATGATTGATGTCTCACTAGGGAGAAATTGATTTGATTTGTTGATTTATGATTTGGTGTTCCATTGGGGAGAGGATATGATTTGATTTTGATGGCACATCTTCTCGAGATGTGAGCTCGGATCTACTAGGGGTAAGATTAGTTTAATTTGGACTCCACTGGCAGGAGGATGATAAATTTTATGAGATGGACCTTGTTGGTGTGCGATGGATCCACTAAGAAGGGGTTACTATCAGCATAGACCTATCTTAGATTTACAAATCCAAAGGGATAGTCTACCAGTCATCAGGTAGGACTATCCAAACTAAGGGGTACCTTTCTGTGTATAATGGTCAAGTCAAGAAGAAAGTGTGGGGACTCACATCCTCCTACACAAGGAACCACTAGGGTGATAGGTTGATATCACAACAAATCGAACCAGACCTAAGCTGACTATTCGAGAGAATGCCACTATGGGCTAACATTGACTCAAAGATAATTAGAATTAATTCAATTTGGGATTGACCCTATCAGTGTGTGATGGATTCACTAAGAAGGAGGTAATATCATCCTAAACATGTCTTAGGTTTACAAATCTAAAGGGATAGTCTACCAGCCATGGGGTAGAGCTAACCAGCCAAAAGGGTGCCCTTTTATGTGCAATGGTCGAGTAAGGAAGAAAGCACGAGGACTCACAACTTCCTAAATAAGGAACCACTAAGGTGATCGGTTGATAGCACAATAAATTGAACCCGACCTAAGGCTGCCCATCAGTTTGTGATGGTCGTGCTGAAAAGAATACATAATAGACTTATATCTTTTGGAGCAAAGATGGCCGCCGGGGTGACTTGTTGGTCGCACAACAAGTCGAACTTGACCTAAGGGTGATTACTAACAGAGTGTTGACCCCGAGACATATCTCTACTCAAAGTGGTCAAGAAATTCTTATAGGGAGTTTTGCTGACACTGCCCTAAAGATAGGATGCTTGCTTGGGAAAGGAGACACTGGGGGCTTGAATTCCTAATCCACAAGCAAAGATATATTTTGTTGGTTTGTTATCATGGACCTTATTGGTTTATGAGAAACCACTCTGAGAAGGAGCTCATATTAGCCTAGTCTTATCTCAAACTTACTGGACCAAGGGAGAATATGCATATTCGCAAGACAAATTCTCCAACCATATGGGTGGTTACTATGGAAGGGGGACTGTCCAATCCAAAAGTAACCCGAGTAGTGTCTAAATGGGGTCGCTAAGGATGTGATCTAAATAGAGTGCCCACAAAGGAGGTGCCGCTAGGGGCATTATCCAAAACTCTATAAAAGAAAGCTCATAGGTATATGATAACCAACTCAAGGAGAAAGCGCGGGGACTCACAATTTCTAAGAGTGGTGTATCCACCGGATGGGTTACCATAAGCATGACAATAACCAATCAACCTAAGGTGCCCATCGGTTTGTGATGATCAGTCTAGAAAGAAGGCATGTAGTCTTATATCTCTCTAAAGCAGAACTAGTCGACGAGATAGTCTATCTTTGGCTCGATAAGGCCTATCTGACCTAGGATGACAATTAAGCAGGGAGTCTTGTGTAAGGACTAAACCCAAGCTTGAAGTAGTTAGGAGGAAAGGAGCCTCTGGGGAACTTACCCTAAGCCTCAAAATATACTCAACCTAGTTAGTGCATGATGGCTAGTTCAAGAAGAAAGCATGTAGGCTTACATTCTCTTAAACGAAGTCAACATTTGGTAGCTTACCAGCTACGTGGTAAGACCTACCAAACTAATAAGTTGCTCATTGGTTTACATTGGTCAAGTTAGGAAGAAAGCATGGGGACTCACATCCGCCAAACAAATGACCACTAGAGTGACATACTAGCAAGGAAGTATATCAGCCCGACCTAGAGCAACTAATGAGTGAGTGTTATAGGGGGCTTGCTCCCACATCAAAGTAGCTCGAGATAAAAGATATGTGTTTGTTTGTGCTGTGAAAGAAGGAATAGGATGTCTCTTGGGTTCTCTTACACCTATCCTAAGCAAATACGAATGTTATTCCACCAAGAAAGGATGCCACTTGGGTTCTCTTACACGTAACTTAGTTGTATTAGTCAAGATAGGATGCCTCTTGGGTTCTCTTACACCTAACCTAGTAGCATTGAAGGATTGTTTATGGTTTGTGCTTGTGTTGTGAAGGGATAGGATGCCACTCAGGTTCTCTTACACCTACCCTAAATACATCATGGCGGATTCACAAGCAAAGGATGTTTCTAACACATAAGAGATGGAATTTGATATGAAAAGAAGTTTTATTAATAATTATTTTTAAAATAAATTCTATGGGTAATATTTCTTTAGGTAGAGCTTGTTGATTAGAAGCATAGAGCACTCTCCCTTACAGTTTATGAGTTGATAAAATCCTCCTTGGTAGGCCCTCTCTATGGCAAAAGGGCCTTCCCAAGTGGGTTCAAACTTGCCTCCCATCTTTCGACAGGCAATAATTAGTCTCCTTATAACTAAAATAAGCTCTCCTACTTGAAAAGCTCTAGGACAGACCAACTTGTTGTGAGCTTGAATCATTTTAGCCTTGTACAACTTGAGGTTTTGGCATGCCCTGAGGCATCCCTCCTCCAAACCTTTGATCTCTTCTAACTACAGCTTGGCATTCTACTCTATAGTAATCTTGCTACCCACAACAATCCTCAGTGATGGGAGTTGGACTTCTAATGGTAGAATTGGTTCGGACCCATACACTAAGAAAAATGGGGTAGATTGAGTTGGAGTTCTGTATGTGGTGTGGTAGGCCCACATGGCTTCAACCAACTGCTCATGCAACTATCTTTTATTATCGTCAAGTGTCTTCTTCAATATTTGGATGAGAGTTTTATTGAATGCTTTTGCTAGACCGTTTACCCTCAGGTAGTAGATGGTGGAGTATCTCCAATCTATGTTATGTATCTAGGAAAAACTATTGATTTTGGTGCTCTTGAATGTAATACCATTATCGAATATAATTTATCGAGGCACCCCAAACCTATATATGATATTGTTCCTAAAAAATTAGAGTACATGATGAGATGTGACCTCTGTAAGTGGGATTGCCTCTGCCCACTTGGAAAAGTAGTCGGTGACAGCTAGAATGAACCAGTGACTCTTAGAAGAAAGAGGATCAGTCAGACCCACTATATCAGTGCCCCAACACTCAAATGTCCATGAGGCCAAAGTTGGATGTAGAATGTTGGGTGGTTGATGCAGGACCACACCGTGCACTTGACATTAGTGGCACCTCCTAGCTACATCCATGTAGTCTGTAATCATCATGGGCCAGTAGTATCCTAGTCTTTTGATCTTGGCTTTCATCTTCAAATAGGACTAGTGAGCTCCGCATAAACTTGAGTGTACCTTGGTCATGATCTTACGGGCTTTATGTTTGGCTAAACAAGGTAACCAACTATGATCAAAAGACCACCAATACAAGGTGCCATCCACAAGAGCGTAAGAGATAGCTCTCTGTTTCACCTGATTGGCTAATGACCTCTCTTGAGGTAGTTCGCCCGAGTTTAGGTAATCCATGAATGGTTGCCTCTAATTTGACTCATCATCCTTTTTGGCAATGACAACCTCCCCCTCAAGAGAGAGTCTCTCGATGAGTTCAACATCAATAAAGGATAAAACTTGTCTATATTGAACCCTTATTGAAATGGACTCATCTTCTAGGCATGCCAACTCCTTAGCAAGCTTGGCCAATGCATCTGCTATAACATTATCTCCTCAAGGAATCTTGCAGGTAATGATCTCTGGGATCTGGGCCAACAACCCCATGGTGTACTTGTGGTAACGATGAATCTTATGCTTTAGAACTTTGTAGGACCCAGCAATTTGGTTGATGATGAGCTGAGAATCCCCGAAGATGCTAACGCTTTGGACGCATAATGTAATGACTAACTCCAGACTAGCAATCAGAGCCTCATATTCGGCTTCATTTTTTGTGCATGGATTGGACAGATGATATGAGAATTCATTATAGTCTGGAGTTAGGAGAACTATTCATACCTCTACCTTCCTTGAAAGAGTAGATCGTGGTTCTTCTCCTCTTTAAGAGGAAGCCGCACCATCGAAATACATCTCCCAATGGTGAATGCTAGTGTCCTCTAAGTTCATGATTTGTTCATTGGGGAGGTCATCACTAAATAGGGAATTAGCAGGAAGTGGGTGTGTAACTAAGAAATCTGCTAATGATGTCCTTTCACAGCATGGAGGGGTACAAATATGATGTCAAACTATGATAAAATCCTGGAACATCGTGCCAACCATCCAGTAACGTTGGCCGTATCATGAGATATTACAGTGGATTAATTTTAAAGATCATATTTACTTTATATTAAAGCATGTGGTGTCATAGCTATTGGGATGCAAAGATTAAACCTTGGTAGTGCTTCTCAATAGGTCGATAGTTTGCCTCAGCAGGGATTAGACGATGACTGAGGTAGTAGAGGGAATTTTCTTTCCCCTCATCATTGGCTTGGGCCAACAAAGCACTGAGGGAGTCATCTATTGCAGCAGCATAGAGGATCAATGGATTTCCCAGGATAGCGGTTGCTAGAACTAGCGGCATCATCAAGTAGTGCTTAATGTCTTCAAAGGCAAACTGACACTTATCATCCCACTTGAACATGTCATCCTTTTTGACAAGTGCTGAGAATGGCTGGCATCTTCTTGATAAGTTAGATATGAAGCATCTTAGATATGCAACTGCCCTTGGAATGATGTAAGTTGAGTCAGACTTTTAGGGGGTGGAATTTCTAAGATAGTCTTGATCTTCTCTGAGTCGATCTCTATTCCCCGGTGTCAGACAACAAAACCAAGGAATTCCCCTGAAGCTACTTCGAATGCACACTTCAAGGGATTCGATTTAAGGTTAAATTATTTTAACCATTCAAAAACTACTCTCAACTCAAAGAGATGATCTTCCTTTTCTTTGCTTTGACTACTAGATCATCAACATAGCATTTAACTTGATGATAGATGAGTTCATTGAAAATCTGAGTCAAGGTCCCCTGGTATGTAGCACCGACATTTTTAAAGTTGAAAGGCATGACTTTATAATAATAGATTCTTGTCGGGGTTCAAAAAGTAGTTTTTGTTTCATCCTCAAGGGCCATCTTGATTTGGTTGTAGCCAGATAACCCATCCATAAAGGAGAATACTACATGAGATAAGGTAATGTCCACCATCAATTCTAGTATAAGAAGTAGAAATTCATCTTTAGGACATGTCTTGTTAAGATCCCTAAAATCGACACATATGTGAATTTGGCCATTCTTTTTTTTAATTGGGATGACACTGGCTAACTAGGTAGGGTATTTTTCCTCCTTGATAAAGCCATCATTTATCAATTTCTTGATTTTAGAAGTAACCTATTGTTCAATGTCTAATACCATGCACCTAGGAGCTTGCCTAATAGGGTTAGCATTAAGATCTATTGCTAGCTTGTGGACTACCACATTAGAAGATAAACTAGACATTTCTTCATAATTCTATGTGAACCAGTCCTTAAACTCAACTAATAGCCTAACTAAGTCATTGGTTTCTTCTTCATTCAGCAAGGAACTGATGTACGTCGAGCGTGGATCTTCTTTTATTTCCAAGTTGATTTCCTTGAGTTCACCAATGGTTGATCTGATTTATTCTTCCAACTTTGGTGGTGCATCTTTGAATTTAGGCTCATTTGGGTCATCTGAAGTTTCTAACATGCATCCTCATAAGAGTTAGTATGATTTGAGGAGGAACTATTAGACCCCAAATGAGTGGTGATGACTAGGCAATGGTTTTCATCGTCGACTGGACCCGCTGTACTGAATCCTTGTCCTAATCTTGATTGCAAGTGTCAAGTTTGGTTGTCCCATAATCTTTCAAAGTAGTTTGACCTATATTTATATCAAGTATGTAGGATTAATCCCTTCTTTGCTAAGTTAATAACATAAGGTGAATACCAATCAAGAGGCGGTTGTATTAAATCTTTATATGACTCATCCTCAAGTTCTACATTGGTTTCTTAACTTGAGGATGATGCTCCCAACAAAAACCTTTTTGGCCTAACATTTATGGATGACTTGGGGGCCTCCTTAACTACCAAGTCTTTGACTTTCTAGGAGGAAAGTGAGGTTAGAGCTAAAGTTTCCAAATGCTGCCTGACTGTTCTACATAATGATTCAGATGCATTCATGCTTTGCTTAGAGGCCTGATCTTTACCACTATCTGGATCGAATGTCACCTCCAAAGGGACCTACTGAGAGGGGTTGGCTAGCATGTTAACTACATGATACTCATCATCTGAACTGGACTCTACATCAATGTCGATAGCGGGGGCTCCTGTGAGCCAGAATATAGCTCCTACGGGTTGGCCACCAGCAAGGAGGTTTTCCACCTCTAGAACTACCTCTAAATTTTTCTCTTCTTCTACCTGGTGGAGGTCGAGTCATCCTACCTATGTGTTCATATGGAAGAATAAACTGTGGGTGGGATATAACATCTGTCTCTACCTCTTCCTTGGTGTCTGATTCTTGCTCACTTGTGCTTTCTTTTTCTTTTCCTTTTTCTTTTCTTTTTATTTTTCAATTTCTTTTTCTTTTTCAATCTCTTTTTCTTTTGATTTTTAACTTTCACCATGTTCACGAGAATATACTTTTGGTTTGGAGAAAGATAGTAGGTTGCATCTTCATAAATCTTAACCTCTTTAATTGAGTATGGCTTCAAGTCTTCTTTAACACAATACTTGATTCCACCTCTTCTGAGTTTGATGCACTTGTGCAAAGAAGATGGAACCGTGTTGTTCGCATGTATCCAATACCTATCGAGCAAAGCAATGAAAGATGTATCTGAATCTATTATGTAGAACTTGGCTTCTGTCTTCCATTCAGCTATCTCTACTGGTAACACTATGAAGCCTAAAGCCCTCTTGCCTTGTTTGTTGAATCCTCTCAACATCATCCGATCTCCTCGGAGTTCAAAGATGTCGATCCTTGTTGACCTCATTTTTAGAATGAGCTATCGACCCCTACATCTTATACATAGCACTTCTCTTAGACTTTAATAGTTCTTTAGTTTTAAGACACATCTAGTGATTAGGTGGACACTCCCCTAGCCCTAGAAGCCTTAGAAGAGTTAGCCATAGGAATAGGTCATGCCTCAAGGGTGTTAGAAAATTTCCTACCCTTAGCTTAAACCATTCCTCACTTTCCCTCCTTCAAGTCAAACTCCAAATCAATTCTATTTAATTTTCCCCAAACTAAAATCAATTCTATGATTGAAATCCATGATTCAATTCCATGATTGAAACCCATGACCAAAATCCATCAAAAATTCCTAAGTCTAAATTTTGCCTAAATCATTAATCCTTCCCTTAAGGACTTAACCAAAATCATGATCTAAACCTACTCAAATCTTTGAGATTTTCTCATGATCCATTTATATTCTCGTTTATATTCTCATATATAAATAAAATATAAATTCAAACCCATCAAATAAAACTCAAAATTCCAAATCAGTTCATGAAAATTTCCTTAAGTCCCTTTAATTTTCCATTAAAGGACTTAACCAAAATCAACTCTAAAAGTTGATCAAACCTATTCAAATTCATGGGATGTTCTCAAAACTTATTTATATTCAAATTTATATTCTCATATATAAATGAAATATAAATATAAATCAATCAAATAAAAGGCAAAAATTAAATTCCAAATTTAAAATCCTTGAAATTCCCTTAAATCCCTTAATTTTTCATTAGTGGATTTAACCTAAACTTTGATCAAACCTATTCAAATTCATGGGATTTTCTCAAAACTTAGTTGTATTCACATTTATATTCTCATATATAAATGAAATATAAATATAAATCAATCAAATCCAATTCAAAAATTAAATTTCAAATTAAAAATTCTCATAAATACTTTAAATTCCCTTTAATAGATTTAACCCAAATCATGATTAAACCACTTCAAATACTTGAAATTTTTTCATGATCAATTTATATTCTCATTTATATTCACATATATAATTGAAATATAAGTTCAAACAATTAAAATCAATTCCAAAAATCAAACTCAAATTCACTCAAAATCAAATCTAAGTCTTTCAAGCCAAAATCTTGAACTTAGCCAAATCAATTCCAAATCAAGCCAAACTCTTGATTTTCTCTCATGGTTCAATCAACCCTACAATCATGAGCTCAAATATAAATCCAAACCTCAATCACTCAATCAAAACCCAAATCAAAAATCAAACCCAAGACTCCTTCATATTCTTCCTTTGAATATGAAATTTTCAAATGGATCAAAATCCATTTGACTTCAAACCTCTTGTAAATGGATTTATATTTCAATCATAAGTTCATATACAAGACCAAGCCATTTGACCCACTTAGGCTCACTTGACCCAAAGTGACCTATAGTACCCTTATGAGCCAACTTTTTATCCTAACCAAATTGGATTGAACCAAACTTATATACCCCTCTCATCATGATCAACAATCATCATGGGATGATCAATCAATCAAATTGGGTCAAACCAAGTCAAACCTAAGGGTTGACCAAGTCAACACTTAACCTAAAATGAAATCTTACATAGCCAAAATCCACCGTAGGCTAAATTGTTTGAAACCATTGATCTAAGTTCACTCATGACTTATGTTTAAACTTGACCAAGCCAACATTTGAGCCTAACTAGCCCAATTGGCCCACTTTACCCAAGTTGACCCATTTTGACCTAAAGGGACAAAATGTGTCAAAACTTAATCTAAGCCAAATTGATTGAAAACAATGGGTCAATTCCATCCCAAATCACTTGTGAAACTTGACCAAAGCCTCGATTGGCCAACTAGACCCAACCTAACCCAATTAACCTTAGACCCAACATGACCTAAATGGGTCATGTTGAGCCAAAATTGAACCTAACCCAAATTGATTGAAAACAAAGATACCAATCCACTCCATATGACTATCCTAACCTAAACCTACCCTTCACCTGCCCCAAATAGGTCAAATGGATCAAATAGGTCAACTTGACCCATTTGACCTAAATGAAGTCATATGAGCCAAAACCAAATCTATACCAAATTGAGCCAAACCAAAGGCACTAAAAATTTCAAATAGTCATATGAACTTGACCCAACCCTTGGTTTGACCCAATTTGACCAATGGGCAACTCAACCCAAGTTGACCCATTTTGACCTAAATGGGTCAACATGAGCCAAACCCTATCAAATGGATTCCAAATCCAATGAAACTTGGTCAAACCTAGTTCCTCCACTTAACTCAACATGTACAAAATGAAAAATAACAAAATGACCATTTTACCCCTAGGCCATAGAACAAATTTTAGCCTAGCCTAGGGTATTTTGGTCATACCCTCGTCACAATCACTTGAGGCTTTTCTAAAAGCTCAAGGGGACTTAGTGATGAGTGGTGCACCTAACCCAATGGGGTTGGGTCAGCCCATTTGACCCATAGACTAAACCTGACCACATAGCTTCAGATTGAGTTTTCAAATTCCCTCCTAAGCTCAATTTCATCACATGGGGAGTTGGCAATCCACTCAAGGGATCAAACCAGCCATGTGCACACTCAAAATCATTAAAATAACCTCTCTAATCTTAGTAATTAGATCAAAATGGCATAGAATGATTCGGCTATCCAATTTCTATAAGGGGAGATATACTCCCCCTAATTCAATAAAATTTGAATTCACTCACTGTCGATTGGAGCCTAGGAACCTAGAGTAACCATCTCAGAGCATTCCTAAGTTTCTTAGATAGGATTAGAATTTCCTAATTCTCAGTTTTGCATAATGAAAAATAGGGGAGCTCAATCCATTAGCCAACTTCCTCTATACTTGATCTCCATCCAATTACTCTTGCATACTCCATCAGATGGTCAAGTCGAACTTGCCCAAGCTCTGATGGAAGTCATCACAGCAAGGAAGAGATCAATTGGATCAAAGCCAAAGCTCAAGTGAAGTGGTGCTGGTCTACCCAATGATCGACTCAATCCCAAGGCCTTGGAATTTCAACAGGGCTTTGTCTCCACTAGAACAAGCTACCTCTTCGAGCTTGAGCACTGGTGATCACCTCCAGTAAGGTATGTAATTTTTTGACCACTTAGGTGTTGGTCCTTTGTCAAAGAAATATTCATGGCATGAGAAATCAATCGTTGGATAGGTTGGTAATTATGCTTAGATGGTGTGGGTTAATTTTTTGTATGATTCCATGCTAGATCGGGCTCGAATCTCCCCTTAGATCATGGACAGTCTCCATTGATCCTCAGGGAAGAACTTGGCTCATCTCAGCCATCCATCCACGCATTTTAGATGGATGACTGAGATTATTTAGCACGTTTAGTAAATTCATTATCCTTTTAAAACTACGAGTGATTCCTTCGTCATCGATTTGATGATCAATAAGATATCACGCGCCATCGCCATTTGGAATGTGATGTTTAAGTGACATCCTCATGGCGATGCATGTGCTTGAATCGAATGCATCGAATGGTGTAGGGATTAGTTAAATGCCTAATTATTTCCAAATTAATCCATAGAACTTCTAAAATTCATAACTCTTCATAAAAAAATTAAATAAATAAAAGAAAAAATGCTATGGAAAGATAATTACATCTAAAATATTTTTTAAATGTTTTAATAGATTTTGAATTACTCTTTTGTCTGAATTTCAATTTCTTTAGGAATCTTAATTAGCTAATTATCCTTTAATTAGGAAATCAATTGATCTCAAATTTCTAGGGTTCATTTTAGGGGATGACCTCTACCTTTTTAATTTTCTTGAGAAAATTGTTATTTCATTCCCTAATTACCCCTTTCATGTAAGGATAATTAAGATGTGATTAGTGGATTTACCCTGTGATTAAGTTTGATTAAGGTCAGATCCAGTGAGTAGGAGTTTTATGAAATAATTTTGGGGCATTTCCCCTAAGCTATTCCCTAAACCACCTTTTCTCTCCTTAATCCTCTCTTAATTAAGGGTTAACTCATTAATCACCCATTTAATCAATTTTCAAAAATTTTAAAAAGTTTCAGAACTTAATTAATCTACCTTGGGTAGATGCTTATGTGTTTAATAACCTAAGTTTAATTAAGGAAATTAAAACCCTTTTCACATGTGTGAAAGGATGTTATAAAAGTACTTAAGCTAAACCCCTAATTTAACATTTAATTGTGGTAAATTGCATTAAGGCCTTTTTTCATTTATTGCATTGCAAATTTAAATTACTTATGGGTTTTATGTCATCTCATTGGCTCATAATTACTTAGTTAATTTTTCTAAGGTGGTGTAGGTAAGGGTTAATTAAGCTACTTAACTCATACCCTAACCTAATCAACACTTAAAATGGATTTAATTATCTGAAAATTAAACAAAAATACAAAACACATGTGGGAATGGGTTAGAAACAACAAAATCATCTCACCTTTTCAAAATTAAATCAAACTTCAAACTAAACAAAAATTATTTTGAAATTCACTTTGATATATTTTAAATTTTCTTATTCTTTGATAATATCTTTAGGATTTAAGTAAAGTGAGTTTTTTTACATTCTTTCATTGCCTTAGATCTTTCCCAACATGTTAAGTTGTATGTCATGTCATTCATGCATTCATAATTTCATATTTCAAATTTTAAAAATGAAATTTTTACTTTATGTCAAATGTGCATGTGTTGGCTAAAATAAAATATGAGTGGATATTATCACTTCTAAATCCAAATTTTTTTCAAAACTTATAAATAAAATATCAAATATAAAAGTATGCTACTTATACTTTAATTATAAGCTTGCATGTGAGATATTATAAAGGTATGCTTAGCATAGGTTTCCTTTCTTTTCTATGTTGGCATACTTTTGAATAGGGATTTTGGTGAGATATGAAGCTCATTTGAAAATGACCTAATGCTAACCTAATTTCATATCCTATTCATCCCTATGCTATCACATAAGAAAGTTTACCTATACTTGCATGCATAAATTGCATAAACAAAAATGAATCCATTAAGCAACTTTTGCATATTCCTTCTCCATTTCATTTCTTTTATATACATATTTGTACTTAAGGAAAGTGGTATATTAGTCTAGACAACCCCAAGGTTGTAAGGCTTTAAGTAGCTCTAAGTAGGTCTTGTACCTTACACCTCTAGTTAATAATGGTGCTGTACTCACTTATGTATTTCTTACTTTCATGTATGTATGTGAAATTTTGGATAAGGAAAACCTTTTCTACTTAAGAAAAATCATGCATATTCAACTTCTAAATTTTCTTAAATGGATAACTTGAGATGCATCATAAAGTGTATTAACTACTCTCATTTGCATGTATAGATATGCTTAGCGTCCATCCATATGCATGTTATATATGTTGGGAAACAAATGAAGCAATGTGTGTTATGTGAATTTTGATTCATTTTATTTAATCTTAAAATGCATTTCTTTTTGAATAGGTTTATTTACAATTTATCTAAACTTAGAATTGATTAAAAGATGTAATCAAAACATTCATCTAAATGAAATTAAAATGTGAACCTACCTTAGAAATTACTTTAAGGATTAGGGAAGGAAAGATAAGTTCTCTTCTATTTCCCTCTCTTCATAACTAAGAAATTAATTACAGGTTTCACTTAAACCAAATTAAAACATGAAATAAAACCAACCCAAAACACTTAAACAAACAACTTAAATAAAACCCTCCTCTAATTTGAACATGTTCTCCATACTTAGAAAATTTGAACCCAAAGTCCTATTCTAAGCATACCACACAAACCTTCAAAGCACACACATTAGCCTAAGTCAATACTTCTAGCCTTAGGTTAGGTCGGTGTATGGTTTGATGTTATTTTTTGTTTTGTGATATAAGTTTTAGACTGAATGTTAGGGTGTATGCTCATAGAATGAATGGTAGGACATTTTTAGTCTAACTATTCTTTTCTGCAGGGGATTGTTCTTAAGGGGTGCTATCATAAATAAAAATATAAATACTTCTTGCTTGCAGTGCTTATACCCCTTTACATAATTTATAGGCTAGGTGGACTTAGTCACCCATGTGTGGGGTGATAAGTCCAATATACATGCTTGAGATTTGTGTGGTGTGATTTAACTAATCTTTATTTTAGAAGTATTAGTTAGATTTTTACTTTTCCTTTTCATGTAAAAATTTGTATAATTAGGATTTTAGAATGATTTTGTTATGGGGGATTAGGATGAGCATTGGTAATAAGATCCTATCTTATGCAACAGTGAAGCCTTGGAGCATCCACCTTCCAACCTTTTAAAGGAGGAACCAAAAGAAGAAAAGAAGAAAGAAGAAGAAAGAGAAGAATGAAGAATGAAGAATGAAGCTTGAAGACCCCCATAACAATTAATTTCTTTGCTTAAATTGTAATTTAATTCATTTGTAATTCGGGTTGTATAAGAGTAGAGCTCGACTATCTAATTTGATATTTTTGGGTTTGTGCGGTGGTGTCCGACCACAAATGGTCATTTATTTATTTTGCAATTAGCTTTATAAATTGATTGATGATTTGTTTAGCTTTTGCATTAAGTGGCATAATTTTTCTAGTTTCTTCCTTGCTTTATGTTTGGCCTGGATGTGGATTAAGCTCTTTAGAAAAAAATAAATCTTTAACCCAACTTAATAATTCAAATTAAAATTAAATAACTCAAAACCTCACCTAAAGATTAGGATTAAAATCAAGATACAAGAATTAGCAACCCCTTAGCTGGATGAGCATTTCTTTATAATATCATGCATAAATTCATCTTATTTCACTCTTGATTGGAGGGCTTCCACCTTTTCCAAAGAACCCGGCTTGACCTTTGAGGGTCATGGTGGAAACTCACTTCCTACCTTCTCACTGATTTTGGCCAATAATTCTATTTCTCATACATTAGTCATAAAAATCCTATTATCCTGAGTCAAAAATGATTGTCCAAAATAAAAATAAAATGAAATTTGAATTGCAATAGATTTAGGTCATTTGAAGCATGTCCCTTTATATGATCTAGTCTCTTTAGGGAGTGAGTTTAAGGACTTAGTCTCTTTCTAAATAAAAATAACCTAACTATCTTGAATAAGCATAAAGACTTGCCTACATGTATTTAAAATTGTAGGAGGAGTTTGTTAGCGGCCACCCCCAGGCGGTTGTAAGTCCAAGTTATTGGGTGGTTTGTTCTCTCTTATGGAGGCAAACCAATTACTTATTTTTTCCTTAGATTTAGCTTATGCTTCCGACCCTCGCTGAAGCTCCCTAGATTTAAGTTCTAAGGTTGCTTCTCTCCTTTGTGGGCCATTAGAATAATTCCTCACCGCTTAGGCATTTCCATAATCTTGTGTTAAGGAATCATAAGTCCTAAAATTCTAATGAAAAATATAACCCAAACAAACTAAATTAATTTCTAAAATGTAAAGCCCAACTATATGATAGTTTTAGATGCTCACTAGGTTTTTCCTAGCATCATGAGCATCTCTTACTTATTTCCCATTTTGGCTTCGATAATAACTCCCTCTTTTAATCAATCCCATTTGATCTTCAAATACAAACCAATCGATTGATAGTCCTTCCCTATTGAAATCAATCATTTACAGTCAGAGTTTTTCTAAGGAATCCCATCCCTTAGGATGTAATTAACTATGGGGCTTGCCTTTATAGGGAACTTAACGAGCACAGTTTAAAATAAACCCAGCTTTACTTTTTCATATAAAGTAGGAAAAGAATCTCTGGTACATATGCAGACCCATCATCTTTAGGAGTCCTTATTGAGGTGATTGGTTCCATTAAAGGGTAGTGAATTCTATCTTTCGAGATAGTACATTATTTCCTTGATGATGTATCTGATCACCTGAATAAGTACATCTATGAATCTATATGTTGTCTTACCAAGACAAATTTCTGTATAGGTGTTGCCTCTTTCATTTCTCACCAACAGATTTGGAAGATGACTCCCCCTGTATAAGAATTTTTTATCCATAATCCTCAAGTAGGAAAGGGTGTTTAGACTCATAATGTTCACTGATGCACCTTAATCAACTAACACCCTAGAGAGTCTGAATCTACCCATATCCACTGTAATGTAGAGGGGACGGTTAGGCTCCGTTGTCCCCAAAAGAAGGTCTTCATCGATGAATGTAACTCCCCAGGATTCTCTTAAAAAACATACCTCCTCTCTAACAGTGGTTAGCAGAGCTAAGCACATTTCTAGATCAAGAAGGGCCTTGATCAATGACTCCCTCTTCTCTTTGGATAATACAAAGGCATCATATATGCATAGTTTATCTGGCAACTTTCTCAGGTAAATGAGGATATTGTAGTCAACTCTGTGTTGGTCCTCTACAAGCATATCCATAAGTGGAGCATCCTGTGGAGGGGCTTCTTGACTACTAGAACCCATGAATTCTTTACCCTTATCCTGAGGTGTTACCCTAGGAGGTAGAACTTTGCCACTATGAAGATTGACTTCGGTAACTTCATGAGATGGTTTAGTAGAAAGTTCTACTTGATCATCAGGTTCACCTACAACTTCTCCTATAAGATCATCAGAGTCAGATGACTCCAAGTCTATCTCAATGGGTAAATCTGGGTGATTTATAAATGGGTAATCCATTTCAAAATCAGAAAGTAGTGGATCATAATTGTTATAATTATTAGTACTTGGAGAGCTTTCTACAGGAATAAAATCATCAAGATCATCACAAGTAGAGAGAATGTAAGTGGAATCAGTCTTCTTCTTCATTGATTTCTTAGAATTTGATGAAGGTACAAAATAGAAATCAAGTAAAGTAAGCAGAATAATGGATTTGGCACCACCCTCCGCTGATACAGCACGACTGCTAGAAGAAGAACTAGCTGGAGGAGCTGTAGCTGCAATTGTGGTAGGAGTGATGGACTCGATCGGTGGTTATGCTAATGTGCTATCCCGAGCAAGTGGTATCTATTGTTGCTGCTGCTGAGCTTCTACCTCCCTCAAGTTTTCTTTAGCAACTTGCAAACCTTCTTTAGAGTTGGAGGTTTGACCTGCTTCACACACCTGCAAGGGTAATTTTTTGATCTTAGAAATTTTTTTTTGGAGGTTCGGGATAGAGAGATATTCCAACCTTCCTCTGTCTTGAGTAGATCATGTGTATGTCCAAGGATTACTCCAACAGACCTAGAGGGTTGTTCTAATAGGTATGACCTTAGGGATAACAATGGCACTTGACTTGTAGCTATGCTCAAGCCAGTCCTTAAAGGTAAAGCAATCTTCCAAGACATGTCCTAGCATACGGTGGTAGGGGCAATAGTTTGGTTCATGACTCTTGCATCCTCCAGCCTCCTAGGCTCTGGTAACTAAAAATAAGGCTTCTTCAAGAGGTTCTTGAAAATCTTCTTGACTACCTCCCTTTTGAATGAATAAGGTCTATTCATTTTGTCGACCAAAGTAGGTAAGTGATAGTTACCCGGTGGTGGATAAAAATACTACTGCTTATGAAGTAGATGGCGATACTGCTGAGCAGGTGGTGGCGGGGGTCACTGTGGCAGTTGAGGTGGCTGATATGACAACCGAGGCGATGAAAAAGGAGGTGACAGAGGAGGCTGCTGAGCTTGAGGTCTGTCTGACTCAACCCTGCGTGGTTGCTTCCCCTTATCAACCATTGTGACTACCCCAGGCTTTTCTTAAATGCCTTCTTGGTCTTGGCATGGCTGACTGATCTTGGAAAGGTAACTATTTGGCCTATCCTTGTGGACTAGCGACCTTGTTGATTAATTTCTCAAATATCTTAATGTTAAATCCTTTAAGCATGAAAGCAATCGGGCCATGAAAATTCTTGAGCAAACTTTCATTGGCAAGCTATTCAGACAGCTTTGATTTACATTTCATACTTAAATTGTGTCATCTAAGAATGCAATCAATAAGGGACTCACCGGGGTGTTATTGAGCTATAATGAGATCACCCACAGTTACCCTTTGCTGAGCTCTAGCAAATCATTTAATAAAGAGATGCTCTAACTCAGCAAATGTCTTTACTGAACCATGGGTAGTTCAGTGTACCAATCAAATGTAATGTCCATCAAGTTGCTGATAAAGAGGCAAAATAAGAGTGCATCCTGCGGTTACAACATCTAGCTCGAAATGCTTGTGTGCGGAGGTTCCACGCCATCAAAATTACGAATGATGGAGGCACAAAGCCCTTAGTTTATTGGACACCATCAAATTCCTCTAGATAGGGTCTACCCTTTGGAACAGATGAGGCACCTCGGGCTTGGGCCAACGCACCCCTCACTTGTTGCTTCACCATATGTTTGATATCTTTTTCATGCATGAAGGTGCTATCCACCACCTTTCCATACAGGCTACCGATGTCTCCCTCTGCAGGAATGCATCTAGGATGATCTAAAGTGTGTTCCAACTTTGCTATGTTGGACACTATAGGAGAAGGTTGTGAAACAGGAGTTAAATTCTAAAATGCTAACACTACTGTCATCAACACTTCGATCTTCTTCCCCATTTGATCAATATGATCATTCCTCTATCTAAGAGGTGGAGGAGGTGCTAAGTTGAATGGATGGCACCATCCTCTTCAACTATAATACCTCCCTGACTATGTTGATCCCTCTGAAGGGACCCCCTAGAATCGACCATGTGAACCTTGATCGAGTCCACAAGGAGATCATCCTCATCTAGATCGAAGCCGCCCTTTCCTCCTCACGATCTGATTTGTCACTCCCTAGAAGCTCCCTCTTTTATACAAAATATTATGCCAAAATCTCATCTAGGGAATGGTTTAACCGTGTCGATACAACATGCATTGCTAATCAATGGAGGGGCTATGCTCGCTAACAGATATGTACCTAACACTTCCTATCACTAGAGTGTTGGCTCTGGGAGGCTCATGGATGCTGGAGGAAACATGCTCGTGACTGCTCATGAGTGGAGTAGTGTCCCTAGGGAGATCCACTTCCATGGGGACTACAGAACTGTCCCCTTCCCCTTCTACTGTCGCAGCCATCACTGGCTCGATGTTGGTGGTGGTCATGGTACGACTATGATGTTGTGGGGTTGCCACTCCTTCTTCACCTAGAATGAAGCAGGAGGTTGAGTAGGTAAACTTGTCCTCACCTTAGTCGATGGAGTAGATGAAGTGGGATTTGGCCATAGCCAGATCACCAAGGGGGCTTTCTTCTCCCAGATACTATCTTCTATGCCTTTGTAAGCATTGTGGATGGTGGGACTTGAACTGGTGACGGTGGGCGAGGAGTGGATTGGTGTGGTGGGGACAACACCAGCTCTACTCTTGTTAGGACTTTCCCCCTACGACTGGTTGTACCTGTCAATACTATGCTATCAGCCCTGTCAACCCTAGTGGCCTGATGATTGGGAAAATTAACTAAAGTGGAAGCTACCAACTGTCTGGCAAACCTCCATCATTCCCTGCTCCCTGACTAAAAATTAAACCTAGGCCTCTAATGTTCTATCACCACAAATGTGCCTGGTAACACTCCTGGGGATGATAGACCTCAAGCCAAATAATGTACCAGACTTTGAATGCATTACTTTTCATACCATAATACCATCGTAGATAGGCTTCCTCTCAGCTAGCCAAAGCCTCGTGGTATGTAGGAGGTGGAGGTAATGCAATTATCCTATGATAATCCTCCTCTCCATCTGATGCTGACAGAGAGTAGAGCTAGTTACTAGTCAGCAATAGGGAGTGGAACTGGTTACTAGTCAGCAACAGGGAACCCTCAAGGGGAGGGAGGGGGGGACCTTTCTCTGCAATGTGGGATGCAGCATCCATCTTTTGGGCAGTACGCTTATGGTACCGCTTGATCTTGCGGCTCCTATTGCATCACTTTGTGTGGCATTGTGTATGGCTAAGAAGGGCGGTGTGAGATCTAGATCTTACCTCGAAGGTAGGGGAGGCTATCTCTAAATCCAGGATAGCCTTCCCTTAGAGGGGACCATCGAGGAGGTGCTAGCACACACCCGAGCGGCAATGGGAATAACTAATTGAGTAAGAACTTGGCTGACTGGCGGCACCTCAACTGCCTTTCTCTTCAGGGAAGGATACTTATTTTTAGAAGGTCGATCCAGAATGACACCACCTCATCCTAGCTAGAGGTGAGGTCACCCCTCGCAAGTGATGCGAGCTCCCTTGAATCCCCAACCAAAAAATACTAGATGGGTGGAGTCAGTTTGAGTGAGGCTAGCCTGATCTAGGGACAAATTCATCCTGAACATAAAAGTGAACACAAACTTCTGAGAGGCCATGTGTGAAAATTGCAAAGACTGCACTAACTACTCTGAGTTATACCTCTATATTTGTTGAAACATAGTTTATATCATATATCTGCCTTGATATTTGTCCCACACAAGTAACAAAAGTTTGGAGTTATGAACCCACACACAACTATTTAAAATGTTAAGTGGGGTTCATTGGAGAGATTTAGATGTTTTGGAAGAGAGTCTTTTGCCATTTGATTTTTTATTTTATAACACATGCTCAACCAATTTAGGTAGGTTGGGTGGGGTTCAAAATTTTGGGGAGAGATTTCTTTCTTTTGGGGAGATTGTTTGTTTTTTATGTTCTTGTTTGAAAATATGGATAATTTGGAAAAACCTCTACTTAGAAAATTTGGGTATGCTAAGATGAGGTTGTGATTATGTGTTTGAAATATTTTTTCTTATGAAGATTTGATTGTGTGGTATTTTGAAAATGGATCTTCTACTTAACAAATTTGGTATGTTAAGTAGAGGCCACATGTGTTTGATTTGTGAGATTTATTTTTCTTTGAAGATGGGAGTACCACTTAATAATTTGGTATGTGTTAAGTGAAAGCCCCAAATGTTGTTGAGATATGTTTATTTTCTTTGAAAATGAGATTCTGACTTAACAAATTTGGTATGTTAAGTGAAAGCTCAAGTGTGGTTCATATGAAAAGTTGGATCCTTATTTAACAAATTTGGTATGTTAAAATAGGGATCAGATGTTTGTTGAAAAGAGACCCTCATTTAATAAATTTAATATGTTAAGTGAAAGCCTAATTGTGTTTAATATATTTCTTGAAAATGGGACTCCCACTTAATAATTTGTCATGTTAAGTGGGAATCAAAGTATGATATGACTTGAGAATGGGATTATCACTTTAACAAATTTGGTTATGTTAAGTGGGAATCCAAAATAGCATGGTTATGTGGTTCTTACTCAACAATTTTGATGTGTTAGATAGAACCAAACATATGCTTTGAAAATGAGACTCTTACATAGCAATATTGGGTATGCTAAGTGAAAGCCTAAATGTATTTTCCTTTGAAAATGAGACTCTCTCTTAACAAAATGGAATTGTTAAGTGAAAGTCAATTTTTATGTTTTGAAAATGAGACTCTCACTTAACAAGTTGAAATTGTTAAGTGCAAGTCAAATTTATATTTTGAAAATGAGACCCCCACTTAACAAATTGAAATTGTTAAGTGAAGATCATATTTTGTGTTTTGAAAATGAGACCCCCACTTAATAAATTAGAATTGTTAAGTGAAAGTAAAATTTATATATTTTTTTTAGAATGAGACCCCCACTTAACAAATTGAAATTGTTAAGTGAAATATGTTTTGGAAATGAGACTCTCACTTAATAAATTGAAATTGTTAAGTGCAAGTCAAATTTTTATTTTTTGAAAATGAGACCCCCACTTAACAAATTGGAATTGTTAAGTGAAGATCAAATATTGTGTTTTGAAAATGTGACCCCCACTTAACAAATTGGAATTATTAAGTGAAGGTCAAATTTTATGTTTAATTCAAATAGAGATACTTACTTTACAAGCTTGGATATGTTAAGTGCAAACTAATTATGGTATGATTTGCTTTTAAAAAGAACCTCCATGTAGCAATCATGGAGGGGCCTTGATTTTGTGATTTTGTGAAAGGTGCTTTCAGAAAGTGTTATTTTTGTGAAATGAATTATTTTCTTTAAATTTTATGATGAACCTTGCTCACTGAGCAACTGGTGAGGAGGTTCTAAATTTTTATTATCTCCCCTTTCATTGATAAATTATGTTTTCACCTATTGGGGAACCTAATAAGGGTTTTAAGAACTACATGGAGTGAGGTCCTAAAGCCTAAAGGATGTTGGCTAACTTTGCCTAAGAATAAAATAAGCTAAGTGCCAATGGAAAGAAAGATAGTCTCGGACTCATATAAAATACAAGTCCACTATCGATGCTTCGAGACAACAATCGTCTACTAGAGAATGAGAGAAGAACCATCCCCAATGGAGTCGCCAGAAAAATCTGTGGTTTTTATTTTCGGGTTGTGTGTGTTTGTGTGAGGGATGCCATGCAAATACTCAGATGCACTCATTAGGGTGATCGGGTATGACATTATGGAATAGTGTACTATCTTGAGAGATAGAAGTCACTACCCTATAATGGACCTAATCACTTAATGAGGATTGCTAAGGCATGATGGGTCTTCGGATATACTAGAGATTTTTTCTCTACTTCATATGGAAAAGTAAAGTAGGGTTTATTTAAATTGAGTTTGTTAAGTTCCCTATGGAGGAAAGCCTCCATAGTTAATTACATCCCAAGGGAAATGAATCCCTTAAGAATACTCTCAATTAAAGTAGGTAATTATTGTCTGCAAAGAATTCAAAGATAGGACTATTAATGGATTAGTTGTAATTTTTTTTTTTTTTGAAAATCAAGTGGCGAAGATCAAAAGTGGAAGAGTTCTTATCGAAATCAAGGAAGATGTCTAGGGGGTGCTTCATGATACTAGGAAGTCTAGTGAGCACCCCAGTCTATCCTATGGTTGGGCTTTATACATTAGAATTTGAGAAGGTTTAATTATTTAAGTTGGAATTTTTATTAGAAATCTAAGACTTATGATTCCACTATACAAGATTATGGAAATTCCTAAGAGGCGAGGATTTATGCTTGTAGCCCACAAAGGGAAATAGTGACCTCAGCTCCTAAATCTTAGGGGCTTTAGTGAGGACTAAAGCACGACCTAAATCTAAAGAGAAAATGAGTATATGGTTTACCTCCACAAGAGAGGATAAACCACCCGACTGTTGGGCTTCCAGCTAACTCCTCTTGCACTTTAAATCCATCTAGGTAAGTCATATGTTTTGCAAGATGGTTAGGCTGTTATTTTCTTAGAAAAGAAACTAAGTCCTTAAACATACTCCTTACGAGACTAGATCATGAAGGACATGAGTCATAACTTAAATCTAATGTAAATTTTGTCAAGTTTTTTATTTTATTTTTGGACTTTTGTTTTGACACAGGTTGTAAGATTTTGTAAGCCTAAATACATGAGAAATTGGCTATGAGTTAAATCAGAAGAGGAAGAGGTATTTTTCCATCAAAGGCTCTTACAGGTTAAGCCTTTATTCTCTAACACAGATAGGAGCCCTCTCTTAGCAAGAGTGGAAGAATATGATATGCATGATATTATACATTCAATTATCCAGTTAAGGAGTTGCTAAAAATTTTATTATCTTGATTTAATTCCTGGTCTTTTATGTGAGGTTATGAATTATTTTAAAATTTTAGTTATGAGTTATTAATGGGATAGAAAATTTATTTTTATCCTAGGAGCCAAATTGCATTTAGGCCACACAACATTCACCAATCATAAAGAAACTATGAAAATGCATGTTATTTCTAATGCACAAGCTAAACAAAATATTAAATAATTTTATAAAGCTGTCACAAAAGAATAAAAGGTTAGTGCAGTCGGGTACTATCGTACAAACCAAAAAAAAAGTGGGTAGCCGAGCTCTACCCTTATACATCTCAGTATAATGAAAGAATAATTACAATTATGAAATGATAAGTGTTATGAGGGTCTTCGTTCTTCATCCTCCATTCTTCACTCTTTACCTTTCACTTCTTCATTTTTGATTTTCTCCAAAGGCATCACATGGTATATAAGACATGATCTTATAACCAATGCTCATCCTTAATCCCCATAACACTTACCCTAATCCTAATGCAAAAATTATATTAAAAGGAAGGAAAGTAAATCTAACTACACCTACAAAATAAATGTTAGTTAGACACAAGATACAACCCAAGCAATTATAGGCATAATTTGGACTTAGCATCCCACTCATGGGTAACCAAGTCCACCTGTCCCAACTTAGGCTATGCTTAGGGGCTAAGCATCCTACACAATAAAAAGCATTTATATTTTTATTAGAGCAGCCTCTTTAGCACAACCCCTGCATAAAATATGATTAGACTAATATCAGCCTAACATTCTGGCTACGCACATACACCCTAACATCCAATCTAAAATAATACATCACAAAATTAAACATTCATCAAACCATGCACCACCCTAACATAAAGCTAGAAATGGTGACTTAGCCTAATGTGCATGTGTTAGAGCTTGTGTATTATATCCTAACTAGGCTTTAAAGGGGTTGATTTCTCTTTAAGTGGTTTAGTTGGTTTGAGAATTTTAAATTAATATTTTCTATTATTTC
The DNA here is from genome assembly GCA_021442155.1 of Cymbidium sinense. Taxonomy (NCBI): domain Eukaryota; kingdom Viridiplantae; phylum Streptophyta; class Magnoliopsida; order Asparagales; family Orchidaceae; genus Cymbidium; species Cymbidium sinense. Next base: position 61,961,664 of record CM038228.1, on the reverse strand, counting down.
ATATAGCCTGCACTTAGCAACTAAGTGTTATAAAGAGAAGAAAGCGAGGGAGAATCTCTTTTTTATCCCTATCTTAAGTAATTTCTAGGGTAAATTGATTAGTGAATTTCCTTTAATGAATGGTTTATTATGTGTTTTAATTAACCCTATGTTTGGAAACATTCTAAGTATCCCTATTCAATAAGAAAGGCATCTTAAGATTAAATAGGATGGATTACTATCACATAATATACACTCATCTATTTCTTTCCATCATGTATATCATGCATATGAATAATCTTCAGCATACATATACATGCAATGTAAATCTTAGCATACTTTGATGATGAATGTAAAGAAATATTGAATTTAGATGTTTCATTTGTTGATTGAATTATGAATGCATGTTTTTATTATGTAGAAAAGAGAGATTTTTCATCCATTAGCTAAACACACATTCACATGTATAAAAGTTATAAGTGAGTATAGCATCATTATTTTCTACACCATGGGCATAAGGTACAAGACATACTTAGGACTACTTAAAGCCACATAGCCCCAGGATGTCTAGACTAATATACCACTTTTCTTAGATACATGTAAATGTATGAATAACTATAAGGATAGAAAATCTATGCAAAAAGTTGTATTTGAATTATTTGATTTATGATTATTTATTCTTTGGCCACATCATGCATGCATGTGTATAAGAGTTTTAAGTGAGTACAACACCATTATTTTCTACACTAGGGGTTTAAGGTACAAGACCTACTTAAAGCTACTTAAAGCCTCATAGTCCCAGGATGTCCAGACTAATATACCACTTTTCCCAAATACACGTAAATGTAAAAAAAAAACTAAATGGATAAGGAATCATGCAAGAAATCATGATTGATTTGGTTGTATGATTTACATGTGTGATATAAAATTCTTCCTAAGTCTTAACATGGAGATGTATAGGAATTGATTTAGGCAAGTGTTATGTTCTTTTTAAATGAGCTATGCACTTGCAAATCCTATGTGAATCCATGTCAAGATAGAAAAAGAGAACCTCATATTAAACATCTTATACTATTATCACATGCAAGCTTATAGATATTTGTAATTAACATTACTTCATTTACAATAATTGATTTATAGGTTTTGAAAATAGCTTTTAATTTAGTAGTGATAATAGCCACTCATATTTAATTTAAGTCAACACATGCAATTTGAAATAAAAGGAAACATTTCATTTAAGTAATTTTAAAAGAAATGAATGCATGATTTCATATGGCAAGCAATATTTAGCATGATAAGAAGGAAATAAAGGAATGTAAGCACATGATTTCATTCACCCCAATTAATTCTTAAGGACCATCATATTAGATAAGGCTATTTAAAATAAACCAAAATTCTTTAAAGACATTTTTAACTTTGAGTTTGATTTGATTTTGAAAATATGAGAGAGATTTGTAATCCTAGCCCAATTCACCATGTGTGAATTGATTTGATTTGATGAAGAATATTTAAGTTGATTTTGTGTTTTCATTAGGTTAAGGTATGAATTAAATGAATTAAGTAATCTTTACCTATATCACCTTAAGTTAATTAACTAACTAATAATAAGCCAATATGATATACAACCACATGAAATGCAAATTTGCAATGCTCCTAAAAAATAAAAAGGTGTAATGCAATTAGCTTATGATTAATGATTAATTAGGTTTAAGGGATCCCACTTAATAACTCTTATGATTTTCTCACACACGTGAGTCAATCATAATTTCATTATCTCTCACCTTGGGTTATTGAATACCCAAGGTCAATTAAAGGTTGCTTAAGTTAGGATGAATTGATTTTTAATTTTTATTTCATTAGACTATTAATTAATTGATTAAATATTTTAGCTATGCTTTAATTTGAATGATGAAATCAACTTAAAGGAAAGAATTAAAGGCAAGGGCTCAGTCCTAATCCCTAAATCATTCAATCATTCCATTAGGTTTTGATTCCTTCATTTTGAAGATCTAATCACTTGATTAATTAACTAATCATTCAATTAACCCATTAATTAATTTAATTTTCAAAGGTAAAGAATACTTAGGAAATAAATTAAGAAAAATGTCCCCAATCATATTCTCTAAGTGATTTTACTATTTAATAGGGATAATTATGTTCAAATGATTAATCAAGCAATGGTTCATCCCTAAATTATAACTAATTGGATTAAAAGAGTGATTAGGGCTTACCCAAATTATTTCCCTAATTAAGCAATTAATAAAATCCTAGAAAAATAGGGGAGGTAGAGGTCATCCCCCTAAATATCCACAAAACATTTGATATTAATTGAGTGCTTGATTAAGGTATAATTTAACTAATTAGATTTTTGGTAAAACCTTAATTAAGCTAAAGTCACTATTTAATATCCACTAATTATATATTTCTTGGATTCTCCTCTGAAATATATTCAAAATGAGCCTAAGTTTGCATTTTTTTTTTTGGATTTTTCAACAATTAGTTATGATTTTAGGAAGTTTCAATATTAAAAACCAATTAAACCTTTAATCCTGTCGAGCCACAAGACTGTTGATGTGGCGCGCTTTCCATGTAGCAGGATGGGATTGGTTATTTAAGTTGTCACATCTACGTGCTAACTCAGCGGTGGCGAACGTGCTTTCTCTATGGGTCATCCGATCTAAGATCGAACAGCCAAGATTAAACCCATGATTTAGGCTAAGAATTATAATGGATCTAGCATTATTTGATCACAGCCGTTCGTTCCAATCACATGGAATGAATGGTGCATGATCCTTCTCCTTCGTGAACGATGAAAGATGAACACCATTCATCTTTCCCCGTTCAATCTGAGCTCACCCAAGCTCAAAATGGGATCAAAATGGTCCCACACCTTATGAAAGATGGGGATGCATATCCAACAGTCAAAATTGTATGGCATGATAATTCCCTTCAAAAAAGACCAACTAAAAATTGCCTATAGCTACAGTTTTGAACAATTATCCTCTTCGATGGCCAGTCTAGTAGAGACAAAGCCCTTTTAAAGAAATACAGTCTTGATTTGAAGTGAGTTGCTCGGTCGACCAAGCACCTCTTCAATAGTAATCAGTCTTAATCAAAGTTGCACTTCTCGTGGCTTGGAAGATTGGGAAATGATTCGATTGAGCTCGACGAGGTGTGGTGAGGGTGTGGGTCAAAGGAATTTGGGTTTGGTGAAGTGAGGAGGGAGTATTGCTCAGAATCGGGATGCCCTATTTTGACTTTGCACGTAGAGGAGAAATGACGATCGAGGGATCTTAGGGAGGCCTTGGGAAAGCTCTGTGAGGATTCAAAATTACTCTATGTAGTCTCACGAAGCTCTATCATCTTTTTTTTTGAATTAAGGGTGTATACCCCTCAATTGAGTGTGATGGACAGACATGATTGGTCATCCATTTTTGACCTGTGTGCCTCCGTCGGCCTATCAAAACTGTCACCATCGACTCCACATGGCACGCCATGGTTGGTGAAGTGTGAGGTAGGAGACTCAAGGAATGATTTAGGGAGTTGTGGTTTCCATTTTTTTCCCAAAGCACTTGTGGGTTCGACCATGGAGGTGAGGCGCTTGGGTTGGTTCCTTTGGTCTATGGCAGGTTCTAGAGTGGCTTAAGTTGGGCTAGGGATGCTAGGCAGGTTCTCTTTGAGGAGTTTGATGGTTGTCCTGGGGAGACAAGGGTGGACTTTGCCATTTTAGGCAATAATCCAAGGTAAAAGAGCTTGCCACCTTAGTTTATCCCCTTGGGAGGAGTCCACCAAGCTTTGGATTGATTTGGGAATGGGTTAGGTCTGGTTTGGGTTAGGTCTAGCCAGCTCCTAAGGTCTTATGGCTTGGTTTGAAATAACTTGGCATGATTTGGTCAAGTGGGCTTATTTGGGTTAGGTTGGGTTGACCAATCAATCAAATTGGGTTAAACCAAGGCTTGAGTTAGGTCTAAATCATGATTTGGAATGTTTTGGTGTGATTAATTTGGTATGGTTTGGCATAGGTTTGAATTTCACTCATTTGGATTCAAAAGGGTCAAATTAGTCAAGTTGACCAAGTAGACCAATTTGACCAATTTGACCATATTCGGTTTGGTTAGGTGTTGATTTAAGTTCAATTGGTTGATTGAAGATGATTGCAGACTTTGGTTTGGTTTAATTTGGAATTAATTTGAATTTTGGTCAATGTGACCTTTTAGGTCAATTTGGGCTAGGTTGGGTCAAGTTGACCAATTGGTCAACTTGGGTTCAATCATGGCTTTAGTCAAGTTCAACAAGTGATTTGGAATGAACTTGAGCCAATTTGGTTGAATCATGATTTGAACTTAGGTCAATAGGTTGCCAATTATTTTGCCTCAATTGATGACTTGGTCATGTTCAATCATTGATAGTGAATGGGTTTGGATCAATGGTTTCTATCAATTTAGCATATGGTAGATTTTAGCTAGTTTGGGTTTCATTTAGGCTAAGTATTGACTTGGTCAAAGGCTAGGTTTGACTTGATTTTACCCAATTCAATGTGGTTGATCACCCCATGATGATTATTGATCATGCTTGAGGTTTAGATGGGCTTGGTTCAATCCAATTTGGGCTGGATTAGAACTTGGCTCAAAAAGATCCTTTAGGTCAGTTTGGGTCAAGTGAGCCTAAATGGGTCAATTGGCTTGATCAAGGCTTGATTTAAGTTTAATTAAACTTACATATGGACTTCGGATTAAAATATAAATCCAATTGCAATTGCTTTGGAGTCAAGTGGGTTATGATTCATATGATAATTTCAATTCATAAGGGTCAATTTAGGTTTGATTTATTTAACTTGGATTTGGTTTAATAATGGTGGTTTATATTTATATTTGGATCAATGATTGTAGGAATAATTGAATCATGAAGAAATCCATGAGTTTTAAGTTGATTTGGGTTTCATTTGCCAAGTTCAAAAATTTGGCTAAAAGGAGTAAAATTGAGAATTTGGTTTGATTTGAGTTTGGTTTTGGTCATTTGAATTTATATTTCATTTATATTTGTGAATATGAATGAAGATATAAATGGGACATGAGAAAATCACTTGAGTTTGGAGTGATTTGAAAGCAAATTTGATTAATCTTAGGGATGTAAGTTGAAAAGGGTTAATTAATTTAGGTTTTGATTTGGTTTGATTTTTTTTTTTAGTCATTGGATGGTGGGTTTCATTTATATTTATGAATTTAAATGAAGGAATGATTGATTTATAAAGAAATCAACCAAGTTTTAGTTAATTTGAAGGAATTTTGGCTAAGCACTTGAAGGTGTCTCATATGGCTTAGGAAGAGATTTTTGGAATTTGGAATATAGAGTTGGTCATGGATTTCAATCATTTGGAATCTAGAATTGACTTATAATTTGGAATTTGATTTGATATTGGATTTGATAATTGAGAAAATCAATTGGGTAAGGGTTGATTTGGATTTGGCTAAGGATAAGTCAATAAGATAAAATCAAAAGGGCTTAAGAAGGGATTTGGAGTTTGAATTTATGATGGATTTCAATCATTGGATAGTTAGATTTGATTTTGGAATTTAAATTTGAATTTGAGGTTTCATTTTGAAAGAAGGAAGCAAGGATCAAGTTTAGACTATAGGGTAGGCAAGTCTTCTTAAATCCCCAAGACACAACCTATTCCTATGGCTAACTCTTCTAAGTCTCTAGGGTTAGGTTAAATGTTCACCTAATCACTAGAAGTATCTTAAGACTAAGGAACTCTTGGTATCTATAAGAGTCCTAGAGCTATGATGAGTAAGTTGAAAGCTCACTCCAAAAGTGAGTTCAAAACATACATTTGGCTTTCACTTAACATGCCCAATTTATTAAGTGAGAGTCTCATTTTCAAAACTAAATTTGGTCTCCACTTAACATACCAAATTTGTTAAGTGAGGGTCTCATTTTTAAAACATAAATTTGACCTCCACTTAACATACCAAATTTGTTAAGTGAAGGCCTCATTTTCAAAACATGTATTTGGCTTTCACTTAACATACCAAATTTGTTATGTGAGAGTTTCATCTTCAAAACACAAATCAAATCACATTTGGTTCTTACTTAACATACCAAATTTTTTAAGTAAGACTCTCATTTTCAAATCAAACAAGCACATTTCAAACACACTTAGCCTCTACTTAACATACCAAATTCATTAAGAATGAAGCCCCATTTAAAAAACCATATCAACATATATCACACACATAATCGATCATCACAAGCAAAGAATTTTCACAAATTTCTAAACACAAAATCATAACCTTTCCTTAACATACCTAAATTTGCTAAGTTAAGTGTTTCAAAATCAAAATTTTCAAACAAGATAACAACACAAACATCTTCAAGGAAAAAGGCCTAACTTACTTAAATTGTTTGAGTATGGGTTATAATTCAAAATTATATGGCAAAGACTCTTCTCACATTATCAAAATCTCTCTGATGAGCCCCACTTAACATAACTAAGTTTGTTGAGTGTGGGTTCAAATTTCCAAATTAAGTCTAGGATTTATTTCTGAAGTTGAAATATCAAGGAAAAAGGGATGAATTCAGTTATGTTTTTAACAAATGCAGAGTTTTAGCTCAGTCAGTTCCTGTCCAGTCCAATATAGTACACATGACTTCTAGCAAGTTTGTGTTCTCCTTCCCGACCGGTCTTCACTTGGCCTTGGATCAGGCCGAGCCCACTTCACCCACTGTGTGATTGATTAAGTTTGGCCGTGGGTTTGAGACTGTGCGAGTCACATGTTAAGGGGCAGTCCTCATAATAATTAGTAAGGAGGAGGTGGCGGGATAGATGCCACTAATTCGCTTTGACATGCCTTCTGACTCTGAGTTTCCTCCACTGAAGAGGAAGGCAAGGTCCCTAGAGTAAGAGCAGTAGCTTTAGCATGATCAGCTTTATTGGTGGCACCAATAGTCTCAGTGGTTCCCTTTCCTATTCCAGTAATTGTTCATTATGTTGCCCCGATGAGGGCTGATACCTCCTCGTTGGTCCCCTCAAAGGGGAAGGCTATCTTGGTCTCCAAGATAGTCTCCCATACCTGAGGTTCCACTCCCACCACCGCTCACTGCTCAGTGCAAACAAGAGGGAAGGATAAGAGGTACCATGAGCGAGCAACTATTGGGTAGACATAACATCCCATATTGTAGAGGAGGATTTGCCTTAAGAGGTTTCTCCCTTACTTATTGGTAGTAGATTCCATCCCTCTCAGGCTCAGATGGAGAGGAAGCCTATAGGAGGATAGCAACATCACCTCCACCACTAGCTTATTATGAGACACCAGCTAGGGAGAGGACGAGGCCCTATGCTGGATTACGATCAACTATTTGCCAGATAGGCATAGCCCATAGATGCTTGGAGTCCAGTGCATTATTTGACTTGAGGTCATTGATCCCTAGGAGAATCAGGGATCAGATACATAGAGCCAGATATAAAGAGGCCCGAGTGGCAATGCAGGCTAATAGAAGAGAGAGGAGGAGGTATGTCTGGCAGTCGACAGCCTCCACTCTAATGGATTTCCTAGGCCGGCAGGCTACCTGAGCTGATCACACTAATAGTATAGTACTTACAAGCATAGTCAATCACAGGAGGAGAGTTCTGCTGGCGGCGTGTCTCCACCACACCGCAGCTCCACCTTCATACATGTTCCAGCATCCCAAGTAAGCAGGAGAAAAGCATAGCCTGTGATTCAATTACTATCTCAGGGTCACGTTTCATCTACTCCACCTATTAAGGTGAGGTCGAGTTCTCCTTCTTGACCTTCTACTTCAACTCTGTTGAAGAAGGAATGGCAACCCAAGAGTATTGTAGTCATTCCACCACCTCCACCGCAGTTGATAATAGCAGTAATAGTAGAGGAGGAAGGAGACAGTTCTATAGTTCTCATGATAGTAGATCCCCTAAGAGATAGCACTCCACCAATAGTAAGTAGTCATGAGCATGTATCTTCTAGTGAGCACAGTCCTTCCAGAGATAACACTCCAGTGGCATGCAGTGTTAGATGTATTTTTGTCAGTGAGCATAGTCCTACTATCGGTCAGTCTCGAGCTTTTGTACTAGCACAGTTAGATCATTCCTTGGATGACATTCTAGCACAGTATTTTGAGGATAAGAGATGGATTTTTGGGAGTGATTGCTCTGATAAAGATGAGGGTAAGGTCAGTTTTGACCCAGATGAGGATGATTTGTTAGAGGACTCGACCAAGGTCCACATGTTCGATACTAGAAGCTCCCTCCATAGAGATCAGCAGAGTTAGGAAGGTATTGTAGTTGAAGAGGATGACATCGTCCATTCAACTCAGTACCTCCTCCACCAGCTTAGATAGAGAGATGATCATATTGACAAGATGGGGAAGAAAATTGAGGAGTTGATGGGAGTGGTTTCAGCATTGCAAAACTCAGCCCCAGTTTCACAGCCTTCTCCATAGTATTAGACAGAGCAGAGTTGGCACATACCTCAGATCATTCTAGATGCATTCCCACAAAGGAAGATAGTGGTATCTTATATAGGAAGGTGGTGAATAGTACCTCCATGCATGAGAATGATATCAAACACATAGTGGAGCAACAGGTGAGAGAAGTGATGGCACAAGCCCAAGGTGGCTCATTTATTCCAAAGGGTAGACCTTACCCGGAGGAATTCGATGTAGTCCAATATCCTAAGGGTTTTGTACCTCCTTCTTTCAAAATCTTTGATGGAAATGGGAACCTCACCAACACATTACACATTTCAAGGCCAACTGTTGCAATGCTGGAGGTAGTGATGCCCTTCTTTTTAGATTTTTTATTAGCAGTTTAGTGGGTGTTGCATTTGACTGGCATGCCAAATTTCCCAATGGTTTGGTAAAGACATTTGCTGAGTTGGAGCACCTCTTCATCAAGAGGTTTTTTTGGAGCTAATCAAAGGGTTACTATAGATAATCTTGTTGTAGTGACACAAGTCTCCAATGAGTCCCTTATTAATTACATTCTTAAGTGGCAAAACCTGAATATGAAATGTGAACCACAGCTGTCAGAATAACGCACCATAGAGATTCTCCTAAAGAATATCCATGGCCTGATTGCTTTCATGCTCAAGGGTTTTACAATCAAAACCTTCAAGAAATGAATCAATAAGGCGGATAGTCTATAAGAAGAAGCCAAACAGTTACCTTTCCAGGACCAGTCAGCCAAGCCCAAACCTTAAAGGGAATTTGATAAGAAACCAAAGGTAGTCATAGCTGTCGACAAGGGGAAGCAATCATCTAGGGTTCAGTTAGATAGGCCTTCGCACCTCCTCAACCATCATACCAGCCACCTCAATTACCACAATGGCCTCCACCACCGCCTCCTCATTAGCATCATCAGTAGTAATATTCTACGCCACTTCTTAATATTACTTACCTACTCATGTCGGAAGATCTTTAAAGCCTTATTCTCTAGCCTAAGTCTTGATCATTGGCCCTACCACTGCATGTTAGGCCATGTCTTAGAAAATTGCATTACCTTTAAGAACTGGCTTGAGCGTAACTACAAGAAGGGTGCCATTATCATCCCCAAAGAATACCTATTAGGATAACCTTCTAGTTCTGTTAGAGTAAACCTTGGGGATACATGCGATCCTCTTAAGACAAAGGAAGGTTGGGATATCTCCCTATCCTGAACCTCCAAGAAAATTATTTCTAAGATCAAGAAATTACCTATGCAGGTGACTGAAGTAGCTTAAACCTCCAACTCTAAGGAAGGTTTGGAAGTTGCTAAGGACAACTTGAGGGAGGTAGGAGTTCAGCAGTAGTAGCGACAACCTCCACTTGTCTGGGATAGCATAGTAGAGAAACCACCACTCCTTCCATAGTTATAGTTATAGTTCCTCCAACCAGCTCTTCTTCTAGTAGCCATATTGTATCAGTGGAGAAGGGGGGCAAATCCTTCACTCCACTTACTTTATTTTATTTTTATTTTGTACCTTCATCCAAATCTAAGAAATCAATGAAGAAATTCAATTCTACTTACATTTGTGTCACTTCTGATGATCTTTCTGAGTTTATTCTTATATATAGCTCTTCAAGTCTAGTTTTGATCACTCTTCTTCTTTTGATTTGGAAATGGATTACCCATTCCTGAATCATTCGGGTTTGCCCCTTGAGATTGATTTGGTGTCATCTGATTCTGATGATCCTATAGGAGAAGCTGTAGGTAAACTTGATGAGTAGGTAGAACTTTCCACTAAACCATCTTATGAAGTCACTGAAGTTAACCTTCGTATTGGCAAGGTTCTAACTCCCAGGGTAGCACCTCAAGATAAGGGTAAGTAAGTCATTAGTTCTAGTGATCAAGTAAACCCTCCACAGGATTCTTCACCTATGGATATGCATATGGAGGACCAGCCCATAGTTGACTACAATGTCCTCACATGAGAAAGTTGCCAGCTAGGCTAAGCATATATGATGTCCTTATCTTATCCAAAGATACGAGGGAGTCATTGATCAAAGACCTTTTTGATCCAAAAATATGCTTAACTCAGCTAACCACTATTACAGAGGAGGCATGTTATTCAAGAGAAGTCCATGGAGTTACATTCACCAATGAATACCTTCTTTTGGGGACAACCGAGCACAACCGTCCCCTCTACATCATAGTGGATATTGGCAGATTTAAACTCTCAGGGTGTTAGTTGATCCAGGTGTATCAATAAATATTATGAGTCTAAAGACCCTTGCCTACCTGAGAATTGACATCTACAAACTCCAAGGAGATCGAATGATGTTGAGAGGATTCAATGAGCAAGGTGAGAGGACTTCAGGCTCCATCGTGTTGCCATTAGAGATAGATGACTGGAAGACAGAAGCCAAGTTTTACATAATTGATTCAGATACATCCTTCACTATTTTGCAAGATAGGCCTTGGATACATGGAAATAACACAGTTTCATCCTCTTTACATTAGTGCATCAAATTTTGACTAGGTGGAATCAAGTATTATGTCAAAGAAGACTTGAAGCTATTTTCAGTTAGGGAGGTCAAGATATATAAGGATGCAACCTACTACCTTCCTCAAAATCAGAAAGTCTATTCTCTTGTACTTGATCAATGTTCAAAAACAAAAGAAGAAAAAAAAAAGAAAAATGAAAAAGAAATAAAAATGAAAATGAAAATAAAAATGCAAGTGAGCGAGAATCAAACACTAAGGAAGAAGTAGAGTTTGAAGTTAGATTCCACCCACAGTTCATTCCTCCTTATGAATACTTGGGTAGGATGACTCAACCCCCACCAGGTAGAGGAAGAGGTAGATCCATAGGCTGTTCCAGAGATGGAAGACCTCCTTACTGGTGGCTAGCCAGTAGGAGCTATGTTCCAGCTCATAGGAGTACCCCCCACTATCCACGTAGACTTAGAGTCTAGTTCAGAGGATGAGTCTCATGTGGTTAGCATGACAATCAACCCCTCTCAGCGAGTCCCTTTGGAAGTGACATTTGAGCCAGATAGTGATGAAGACCAAGCCTCTAAGCAAAACATGAATGTATCCAAATCTGTATTATGTAGAACAGTTAAGCAGCAGTTGAGAACCTTAGCTCTAACCCCACTTTCTTCCCAGAAAGTTGAGGGTTTGGTAGTTAAGGAGGCCCCCAAGTCATTCACAGATGTTAAGCCAAAGAGGTTTTTGTTGGGAGCATCATCCTCAAGTCAGGAAGCCAATGTAGAACTTGAGGATGATTCATATAAAAATTTAATACAATTATCTTTTGATTCGTATTCGCCTTGTGTTATTAATTTAGCAAAGAAGGGGTTAATCCCACATATTTGGTCTAAACATGGGCTAGATTACTTTGAAAGGCTATGGGACAACCAAAAAAATATTCTCAATCAAGGTCAGGACTAGGATTCAACACAGTAGGTCCAATCGATGATGACAACCATTGCCTAGTCATCACCAATCTTTTGGAGTTTGATAGGTTCTTCTCAAATCATGCTAACTCATGTGAGGAGGTATGTTTAGAACCTTCAAACAATCTAAATGATATTAAAGTTAAAGATGCACATCTAGAATTTGAAGAAGAGATCAAATCAATCATTGATGAACTCAAAGAAATTAACTTAGGAACAAAAGAAGATCCACGCCCGACATACATCAGTTCCTTGTTGAATGAAGAAGAAACCAATAACTTAGACTATTGACTGAGTTTAAGGGCTGATTTGCATGGAGTTATAAAAAAATGTCTAGTTTATCTCCTCACATAGCAGTCCACAAACTAGCAATAGATCATAACGCTAACCCTATCAAGCAAGCTCTTAGACGCATGCGATTAAACATTGAGCAGCATGTCATTTTTGAAATAAAGAAACTGATCGATGTTGGCTTTATCAGGGAAGAAAAAATATCCCACTTGGTTGGCCAGTGTCATTCTATCTAAGAAAAAGATTGGCCAAATTTACATATGAGTCAATTTTAGGGATCTAAATAAGGCATGTCCTAAGGATGAATTTTCACTTTCTATACCATAGTTGATGGTGGACATTGCCTCATCTCTTATAGTATTCTCTCTCATGGATGGGTCATCTAGCTACAACCAAATTAAGATGGCCACAAAGGATGAGAAAAATACTGCTTTTTGAACCCCGATCAGAATCTATTATTATAAGGTGATGCCTTTCAGCCTTAAAAATGCCAGTGCTAAATACCAGTGAGCCATGAATCGAATCTTCAATGAACTCATTCATCATCAGGTTGAATGTTATGTTGATGATCTTGTAGTCAAAAGTAAAGAAAAGGAAGATCATTTCTTTGACTTGAGAGTAGTTTTCAAATGATTAAGATAATTTAACCTTAAAATAAATCCCCTGAAGTGTGCATTCGGAGTAGATTCAGGGAAATTCCTTGGGTTTGTTGTCCGGCATCGTGGAATAGAAATTAACCCAGAGAAGATCAAGGCTATCTTAGAAATGCCACCCCCTAAAAGTCTAACCCAACTTAGGTCATTTCAAGGGCATTTGGCATATTTAAGATGCTTCATTTCCAACCTATTAGAAAGATGCCAGCCATTCTCCACACTTGTCAAAAAGGATGCTAAGTTCAAGCGGGATGATAACTGCTAGCATGCTTTCGAACACATCAAGCATTACCTAATGTCGCCTCTAGTTCTAGCAGCCCCTACCCCAAGAAAGCCATCGATCTTATATACCGCTACATTAGATGACTCCCTTATAGCTTTGTTGGCTTAAACCAACGATGAAGGGAAAGAAAATGCACACTACTATCTTAGTCATCATCTAATCCCTGTTGAGGCAAACTACCCACCTATTAAAAAGCAGTGACTAGCTTTAATCTTTGCATCCCAAAAGCTACGGCATTACATGCTTTCTCATAAGGTGAATCTGATCTCTAGGATCAATCCACTCTAATATCTCATGACACGACTGACACTATCCTAACGGTTGGCGGATTGGTCCATGATTTTTTTATAGTTTTATATCACATTCATATTCCTCCATGCGGTGAAAGGACAGACACTAGTAGATTTCTTAGCAGTGCACTCACTTCCCACTGACTCCCTGCTTAGGGATGACCTCCCCGATGAATAATTCATGAACTTAAGGGACACTAGCATTCATCGTTAAGAGATGTATTTTGATGGTACAGCCTCCTTTCAAAAGGGAGAAGAACCACAATCTACTCTTCCAGGAATGGTAGGGGTAGGATTAGTTCTTGTAACTCCAGACCATAATGTGATGAGATTCTCATATCATCTATTCAATCAATGCACCAACAATGAAGCTGAATATGAGGCTCTGATTGCCAGTCTGGAGTCATCCATTACATTATGCATTGAGAGCATCAACATCTTCGATAATTCTCAATTAATTATCAACCAAATTCCTGGGTCCTACAAAGTTCTAAAGCCTAAGCTCCATCATTACCACAGGTATAACAGGGAGTTGTTGGCTCAAATCCTAGAGATTATCATCTATAAGATTCCTCGAGGAGAAAATATAGTAGCAGATGCATTAGCCAAGCTTGCCAAAGAGTTGGCATATCCAGAAGATGAGCCTATACCAATAATGGTCCAAAATAGATAAGTCCTGTCCCTTATTGATGTTGAACTCATTGAGAGACTCTCCCTTGAAAGAGAGGTTATCATTGCCAAAAAGGATGATGAGTCAGATTGGAGGTAACCATTCATGGATTATCTAAATACAGGTAAACTACCTCAAGAGAAGTCATTAGACCATCAAGATAAGCAGACAGCTCTCTCATACGCTCTCATGGATGGCACTTTATACCGATGGTCCTTCAATCATATGTGGTTATGTTGTTGTTGACCTCATTTTTAGAATCAGCTCTTAAACCCTCCATCTTAATCATTGGACTTCTCTTAGGATTTAAGAATTCCTTAGTCTTAAGACACATCTAGTGATTAGGTGGACACTCAACCTAGCCCTAGAGACTTAGAAGAGTTAGCCATAGGAATAGGTCATGCTTTGGGGTGTTAGGAAAATTTTCTACCCTTAGCTTAAACTATTCCCCACTTTCCTCTCTCCAAGTCAAGCTCCAAATTAATCTTAATTGATTTTCTCCAAACTCAAATCAACTCCATATGATTGAAACCCATGAATGAAATTCCTAAGTCCAAAAGTTTCTTAAGTCCCTTAATTCTCCTCTTAAGGACTTAGCCAAAATCATGATCTAAACCAAATCAAATCTTTCATATTTTCCCATAATTCATTTATATTCTCATTTATATTCACATATATAAATGAAATATAAATTCAAACCAATCAAACTAAACTCAAAATTTCAAATCAATTCATGAAATTTTCTTAAGTCCTTAATTTTCCATTAATGGACTTAGCCTAAATCATGATCAAATCAATTCAAACTCATGGGATTTTTTCAAAACTCATTTATATTCTCATTTATATTCACATATATAAATGAAATATAAATACCAATCAATCAAATCAAATCAAAAAATTAAATTCCAAATTCAAAATCCTTTTTAAGTCCTTAATTCCCCTTTAATGGACGTAGCCTAAATCATGATCAAATTAATTCAAACTCATGGGATTTTATCATAACTCATTTATATCCTCATTTATATTCACATATATAAATGAAATATAAATACAAATCAATCAAACCAAGTTCAAAAATTCAAACTCCAAACTCTACCTAAGTCCTTCAAATTCCTCTTAATTGACTTAGCCCAAATCATGATCAAATCACTTCAAATCCATGAAATTTTCTCATGATCAATTTATATCCTCATTTATATTCACATATATAAATGAGATATAAATTCAAACAATCAAAACCAATTCTAAAAATCAAACTCAATTCCACTCAAAATCCAACCCAAGCCTTTCAAGTCAAAACTTTGAACTTAGCCAAACCAACTTCAAATCAAGCCAAACTCTTAATTTTTCTTCATGATTCAATCAACCCTACAATCAAGAATCCAAATATAAACATAAACCTCAATCACCATATCAAAAATCAATTCAAAAATCAAACCCCAAATCCTTTCATATTCTTCCTTTGAATATGAGATTGTCAAATGGATCAAAACCCATTTGACTTAAAACCACTTGTAAAAAGATTTATATTTCAATCATAAGTCTATATACAAGTTCAATCAAACTCAAGTTAAGCTTTGACCAAACCATTTGACCCACTTAAGCCCACTTGACCCAAAGTGACCTAAAGTACCCTTATGAGCCAAATTTTAATCCTAACCAAATTGGATTGAACCAAACTCATCTATGTCTCTCATCATGATCAACAATCATCATAGGATGATCAATCAATCAAATTGGGTCAAACCAAATCAAACCTAAGGGTTGACCAAGTCAACACTTAACCCAAAATAAAACTTAACATAGCTAAACTCCACCATAGGCCAAATTGATTGAAAGCATTGATCTAAGTTCATTCATCAACTATATTTGAACTGGACCAAGTCAACATTTGAGCCTAACCTAGCCCAATTGGCCACTTGACCCAAGTTGACCCAAGTTGACCTAAAAGTCAAAATATGTCAAAACTTGATCTAAGCCAAATAGATTCAAATTAATGGGTCAAGTTCATTCCAAATCACTTGTTGAACTTGACCAAAGCCTCAATTAGACAACTAGACCTAACCTAGCCCAATTGACCTTAGACCCAACTTGACCTAAAGGGGCCATGTTGAGCCAAATTTAAACATAACCCAAATTGATTAGAAACAAAGATATCAATCCACTCCATATGACTAACCAAACCTAAACCTACCCTTGACCTAGCCCAAATAGATCAAATGGGTCAAATTGGTCAACTTGGCCCATTTGACCTAAATGAAGTCATATGAGCCAAATTCAAAACTAAACTAAATAGAACCAAACCAAAGCCACCAAAATATTTCAAACGGTCATATGAACTTGACCCACCCTTAGTTTGACCCAATTTGGCCAATTGGTCAACTTGACCCAAGTTAACCGATTTTGACCTAAATGGGTCAACATGAGCCAAACCTTATCAAATGAATTCCAAATCTCATGAAACTTGGCCAAACCTAGTTTCTTCACATACCCAACATATCCAAATTAAAAAATCAGCAAAATGATCATTCTAACCCTAGTCCATATAACAAATTTTGGCCTAATCCATGGGTAATTTGGTCATGCCCTCTTCATATCCACTTGATACCATCCTAATACCTCAAGCGGACCTAATGAAAAGTGGTGCACCCAACCCAATCAGTTTGGGATAGCCCAAATGGACCCAAGGCTAAACCCAACCCCATGGGTCAAATTGGCTCATTCCAAATCCCTCATCCACCCAATTTGATGCACATGGGAGGTTGGCAATCCACTCAAGGCCTCAAACTGACCATATGAAAAGAGCTAACAAATTAAACAACCTCTCTAATGTGGTCAATTGGATCAAAATGGCAAAGAAGGTGTCGGTCGTCCGATTGCCATAGGGGGAGATATACTCCCCCTAATTCAATTCAAAATTATCATTCCCCAATTTGATTAAGCCCTAGAGAGTGTTAGGAGAGATCAGAGAGCCATCCTAAGCTTTCGAAGAGGGATTTGAATTTGAGATTTCTTGATTTTTCTCCATCAAAAAATAAGGGAGCTCACTTCAATCTTAAACTTCTTCCTCACTCAAAATTACTCTAATTCCTCTTGTACACTCTCTCAAGGGATCAATCAGTGTGCACTCAAGCATCCATTTAAGTTCCCAGATCAAGGAGAGCCTCAATTGGATCAAAGCCGCAAGGGAGATCAAGTGGTGTTGGTTCTTACGAAGATCCACTCATCCCCAAGGCTTGAAAATTTCAACAGGGCTTCGTCTCCACTAGACGAAGCTACCTCATAAAGCTCAAGCATTGTTGATTACCTCAGATGAGGTATGGAATTTTTCAACCACCTAGCATAGTAGGTGTTGGTCTTTTGTGAAAGAAATTTTCAAGTCATGAGAAATCCACCATTGGATATACTCCTTAGTGGCTTTAGATGGTGTGGGTAAATTCTTGTTCCAATCTGAGCTCAATCGAGCTTGGATCTTCCCTAAGATCATGGCCGACCTCTAGTAATCCTAAGGGAAGAATTGGGGAGATCTTGGTCATCCATCCACACATTTTGGATGGATGGCCGAGATTATTCCCATGTTTTAGAATTAATTATCCCTTTTATAAACCACGGGATGATCCCTGGTTGTCCGATCTTTGATCGAATGACAGGGATCAAAGCGCATCCCACCGCCGCCCCGCCACCTAATGGGATGTTTAAGTGGGATGCTCACAGCACGACGCATGTAAAGCGGGCTAACCACCACCGCCACGCGTCGCACTGTAAGCTGAGGGATTAGTTTAGGGATTTAATTAATGATAATTAATCTATTGATATTCAAAAATTCTTATCTCCTTCAATAAAATTTTAAAAAATATGAAATAAATTTCTATTAGAAGATAATTCAACCTAGAATATTTTAAAAATAATTTTAATGGATTTTGAGTTATGCTTTTCTCTAATTTTGGATTTTATTAGAAATTTTATTTTGCTAATTACCTCTTAATTAATCTTCTGATTAATCTCAAACTTCTTGGGTATGTTTTAGGGGATACCTTCTGCCTCCCCCAATTTTCTTGGGATTTATTGAGAGCTTAATTAGGGGAATTGCAAATGTGTTTTCTAATTACCCTCCTTATGTAATTAATGATAATTAAGGTGTGATTAGCAATTTTAATCCATTATTAGAGTTGATTAAGGTCAGATCCAATAGATAAGAGGTTTAGGGAATAATTTTGGGGGATTTCCCCTAAGCTATTCCCTAATAATCAGCCCCCCCCCTTTCTTTCCTTAATCTTCTCTTTGTTCAGGGTTAACTCATTAATTATCCCCTTAATTAATTTCTAAAAATTATAAAAACTTCAAGAACTTAATTAATCTACTTTGGGTAGATTCTTAGGTGTTTAAGAGTTTAAGTTCAATTAAGAAAATCAAAACTCAATTCACATGTGTGAAGGGGTGCTTTGAAATTACTTAAGCTAAACCCCTTACTTTAATTAACCATTAATCATGAGCCAACTTTTCTTCTTAGGTGCATTACAAATTTAAATTCCTTATGAGTTTTTATGTCATTTCATTGGCTTATAATTACTTGGTTAACTATGCTAAGGTGGTGTAGGTAAGGGTTAATTGACTTGCTTAATTTATACCTTAACCTAATTAATACATAAAAATGAATCTAATCATCTAAAAATTAAACAAAAATATCAAGCATATGTCAAAATGAATTAGGAACAGTAAACTCAATCCACATTTCCAAAAATCAAATCACACTTTAAACTAAACAAAGATCACATTTAATACACTTTGATTTATTTAAAACTTTCTTATTCCATAAGAATGTCTTTAGGATTTAATTAAAGTGAATGTGTTTACATGCTTTCATTACTTTGATTTTTTTCCCCAAGTTTGTATGTCATATGGTTTCATACATTCATATGTTTCAAAATCAAATTCAAAATGAAATTGTTTACTTTATGTCAAATTTGCATGTGTTGGCTAAAGTGGAAATATGAGTGGCTATTATTACTACTAAATTCAAATTATTTTTAAAACATATAAATCAATTATCAAATCTGAAAGTATGCTACTTATATTTTAATTATAAGCTTGCTTGTGAAAGAATATAAAGGTGTGCTTAGCATAGGTTTCTCATCTCTTTTATGTTAGCATAGTTTTGAATAGGGATTTGTTAAGGTGTATGGTTCATTTGAAAAGAACCTAACACTTACCTGATTCCATATCCTATTCAATCCTATGCCATCACTTAAGAAGGATTACCTATACTTGCATACATAAATTACATAAGCAAAATGAATCAACTAATACAACTTTTGCATTCTTTCTTTTCCTTTCATTTCTTTTGTACACATGTTTGTATTTAAGAAAAGTGGTATATTAGTCTAAACAATCCCGAGGTTGCGAGGCTTTAAGTATCCCTAAGTAGATCTTGTACCTTACACCTCTGGTTAGCAATGGCGCTGTACTCACTTATGCCTTTCTTACTTTCATGTGTATATGTGAAAAATTGGATAAAGAAACCCGTTTCTACTTAAAGAAAATCATGCATATTAAACTTCCAAATTTTCTTAAATGAATTAGCTAGTATGGATCATAAAGTGTGTTAATTATTTTTATTTGTGTGTATAGATATGCTTAGGACTCATTCATATGCATATTATACATGTTAGGAAAGAAATGAAGTGATGTATGTTTTGTTAATTTGGTTCATTTTATTTAATCTTAAAATACCTTTCTTTTTGAATAGGTTTGTTTAGAGTTCACCTAAACTTAAGATTAATTAAAATATTTAATCAAAACATTAACTAACTAAAAATAAAAACATGAATTTACTTCAGAAATTACTTAGGTTAGGGAAGGAAAGAGGAGCTCTCTTCTCTTTCCCTCTCTTCATAACTTAGTAATTAATTGTAGGATTCACTTGAACCAAATCAAAACATGAAATAAAATCAATCCTAAAACAATTAAACAACTTAAATGAAACTCTCCTCTGAACATGTTTTCACACTTAGAAAATTTGAACCTAAAGCCATAGCTAAGCATACCACACAAACCTTCAAAGTACACACATTAGCCTAAATCACCACTTCTAGCTTTAGGTTAGGACGGTGCATGGTTTGATATTTGTTTTATTTTGTGATATATATTTTAGAATGGCTGTTAAGGTGTATGCTCATAGAATGAATTGTAGGATGCTCTTAGTCTAATTATTCTTTTCTATAAAGGATTGTGCTTAAGGGGTGCTATCATAAATAAAAATATAAATATTCTTACTTGCAGATGCTTATCCCCCTAAGCATAATCCAATAGGCCAGTGGACTTAGTCACCCATGTGTGGGGTGATAAATCCAATATACATGCTTAGGAATTTCTATGGTTTATTTAAACTAGCCTTTATTTTGTAGATGTTAGTTAGATTTTCATTCTTTTCCTTTTCATGTAAATTTGTGCAATTAGGATATTGGAATGATTGTTATGGGGATTAGGATGAGCATTGGTCATAAGGTCCTATCTTATGCACCATGTGAAGCCTTGGAGCATCTACCTTTCAACCATCCAAAAAAAGGAACCAAAGAAGAAAGAAGAAATGAAGCTTGAAGACTCCCATAATAATGAATTCCTTGTTTAATTGTAATTTAATTCATGTGTAATCCGGGTTGTATAAGGGTAGAGCTTGGCTACCCACATTTGCTATCTTTTTGGGTTTGTGTGGTAGTGCTCAACCACAATAGCCTTTTATTCTTTCTATGATTAGCTTTATATATTGATTGATGATTTGTTTAGCTTTTGTATTAAGTGGAATCTTTTCCTATTTTCTTCCTTGCTTTATATATGGCCTAGGTGTGGATTAGGCTCTTCAAGAAAAAATAAATCTTTTACCAAACTTAACAACTCAAACTAAAAATAAAGAGCTCATAAGCTCACCTAAAGCTTAGGTTTAAAATCAAGATAAAAGAATTAGCAACACCTTAGTTGGATGAGTATTTCTTTTGCAATATCATGCACAAATGCATCTTATTTCACTCTTGATTGGAGGGCTTCCACCTTTGCTAGAGAAACTTAGCTTGACATTTAAGAGCTATGGTGGAAACACACCTCCTCTCTTCTCGCTGATTTTGGCCAATAACTTTATTTCTCATGCATTAGGCATATCAATCATATTAGCCTGAGTCAAAATAATTGTCAGAAAATGAAAATAATGTGAAATTTGAATTGCATTAGATTTAAGTCATTTGAAGCATGTCCTTACATGATTTAGTCTCTTTAGGGAGTGAGTTTATGGATGTAATCTCTTTTTAAATGAATAACAGCCTAGCTATCTTGCATAAGCATAATGACTTGCCTACATAAATTTAAAATCGTAGAAGGAGTTAGTTGGCAGTCACCCCAGGCGATAAGTCCAAGTATCGAGTGGTTTGTCCCCTCTTGTGGAGGCAAACCAAATACCCATTGTTCACCATAGATTTAGGTTGTGCTTTCGGCCCTCGCCAAAGCTCCCTAGATTTAGGTTCTGAGATTGCCTCTCCCTTTATGGGTCCTAAGCTTAATTCCTTGCCTCTTAGGTATTTCCTTAATCTTGTGTTAAAGAATCATAAGTCCTAAATTTCTAATGAAAAATATAACTCAAATAAATTAAATCAATTTTAAAAACATAAAGCCAAACTGTAGGATAATTTGAGATGCTCACTAGATTTCCTAACATCATGAGAATCTCTTACTTATCTTCCATTTTGGATTCGATAATAACTCCCCCTCTTTGATCATCCCATTTGATCTTTAAAAATAAACCAATCGATTCATTGTTCCTTTTCTATTGAAATCTTTGAAGACAATAATCATTTACCATAGGGAACTTAACAAACTCGGTTTAAAATAAACCTTGCTTTACATTTTCATGTAAAGTAGGAGAAGAATATATCTAGACCCATAGAGTCCTTATTGAGATGATTAGGTCCATTAAAGGGTAGTGACTTCTATCTTTCGAGATAATATATTATTCCTTGATGACATACTCGATCACCTAATAAGTACATCTACAGATCTGTGTGATGTCCTAAAAAGATGAATTTTTATGATCTTGCCTCTTCTCTTCTCCCCATAAATTTGAAAGGTGGCCCATATATAGAAAGTTTTAACTCCGCAGTTGTTTGAACAAACACGAAGCTCATAAGATCGTGATCGAGGTACACTCAAGTTTATGCGGGGCTCACTAATTCAATCCTAAAATGAAAGCCAAGATCAAGAGATTAGGATACTGTTGGACTTTGATGATCACAAATTGCTTGGACGTAGCTAAAAAATGCCACCAATGTTAGGTGTACAGTGTGGTCTTACACCAACCACCTAACATTCTACATCCTACATTGGCCTCATGGCCATTCGAGTGTTGGGGAACCTACATAGTGGGCCCGATCAATACTCCTTCTTCCAAGGGTCACCATTTCATTCTAGTTACCACAGACTACTTTTCCAAGTGGGCGAAGGCAATCCCACTCAAAGAGGTCACAGCTCAACATGTACTCTAGTTTTTCATTAATCATATCATATATAAGTCCAGGGTGCCTCGATGAATTATATCTGATAATGGTACTACATTCAAGAGCACTAAAATAAATAGCTTTGCCCAGAGACACTGCGTAGATTGGAGATATTCCACCATCTATTACTCAAAGAAAAATGGCTTAGTAGAATCCTTCAAAAAAACTCTCATCCAAATATTGAAGAAGACACTTGATGACAACAAGCGGTAATGGCATGAGTAGTTAGTTGAAGCCTTGTGGGCTTACCGCACCACATACAAGACTCCAACTCAATCTACCCCTTTGTCATTAGTATATGGGTCTGAAGTAGTTCTACCATTAGAAGTTCAACTCCTATCATTAAGGATAGTTGTGGGTAGTAAAATCACAACAGAGCACAATGCCAAGTTATGGTTAGAAGAGCTCGAAGGTTTAGAGGAGAGAAGCCTCCGGGCAAACCAATCATTGGTTACCCAATAGCCTTAAACCCAATTTTTGCTTCATTCTTCCAAACCAAACCTTAAATTCAAATCCAAGATCATAAATTCAATCCCAAATCAAATGATTGAAACCCATGATTAAATTCGAATTACAAATCCTTTCCCAAGCCCTTTGATTTTATCTTATGGACTTAGCCTTAACCAAATTAAAATCAACCCCAATTCAATTGACTTTCTCAAATATCAAATTCAATCCCAAATCAAATCCAAACCCAAATTCCAAATCAAATCCAACTCTAAATTATTGAAACCCATGATTAAATTCAAACTCTAAAATCCCTTCCTAAGCCATATGAATCACCTTCATATGCTTAGCCTAAACCTCCTTGAAACCAAATCAAATTTGATTGATTTCTTTATAAATCAATCATTTCTTCATTTATATTCACAAATATAAATAAAATCTAAATTTAAACCATTCAAATCAAATCAAACAAAATTAAACCAAATCAAGACCTTTCTTAAGCCATATGGACTCACCTCCATAAGCTTGACCAAATCTCAATCCAAATCAACCCAAACTCAATTGATTTATTTATAAATCAATCATTATCTCATTTATATTCACAAATATAAATGAAATCTAAATTCAAACCACTCAAATCAAATCAAACTAAACCAAACCTAATCAATTCCCTACATAAGCCCTTTTGACCTACATCGCTCAAATTGGTCAAATTTGCTTCCAAATCACACTAAACCCAAGTAATTTTCTCATAAATCATTTATATCTTCATTTATATTCATAAATATAAATGAAATATAAATCTAAGTGGCCAAAACCAAACCCAAATCAAATCAAATTTCTAGTTTTAGCCTTTTTATCCAAATTCTTGAACTTTGTTAAATGACACCCAAATCAACTCAAAACATATGGATTTCTTCATGATTTTATTATCCCTTCAATCACTTACCCAAATATAAACACAAACTAAAATTATCAAATCAATCCCAAGTCAAGCCCATGTTGACCCCTTTTGACTTGAAATTATCATACGAACCAAAATTCATTTGACTCAAAACCAATTACAAATGGATTTATATCTTCATCCTAGGCTCATATGTGAGTTCAATTAAACTTGAATCAAGCCATGATAAAGCCAATTCATCCATTTAGGTCCACTTGACCCAAAGTAACCTAAAAGACCTTTTTGAACCAAGTTCTAATCTAACCCAAATTGGATTGAACTAAGCCCATTCAAACCCCATATCATGATCAACATTCATTCTAAGATGGCTAACTACCTTGAATTGGGTCAAACCAAGTCAACTTGGTCCTTTGACCAAGTCAACCCTTAGCCCAAATGAAACTCAAACTAGTCAAAACTCACCATATACCAAATTGATTAAGACATTTGATCCAAACCAACTCATAATCAATGGTTCAACATGACTAAACCATCAATTGAGCCAAACCAAGCCTAATTGGCCATTTGACCTAAGTTGATCCAAATTGGCCTAAAAAGCCAAAATGGGTCAAATCATGATTTGATTAAAATTGATTGCAACCAATGGCTCAAGTTCATTCCAAATCACTTATTGAACTTGACCAAAATCATGATTGAGCTCAATTTTAAAAATTGGTCAACTTGACCCAACCTAACCCAAATTGACCTAAAAGGTCAAATTGGCCAAATATAATTAATTCCAAATTAAACTAAACCAAAGCCTACAATCATTTTCAATTAACAAATTAAACATGAACAAACACTTAACCTAACCCAATTTGGTCAAATTGGTCAAATTGGTCAACTTAGCCCATTTGACCTATTTGAATCCAATTGAGCCAAAATCAAACCTAAGCTAAATTAATCAAAACCACTTAAACCAAAACTCTTCAAAACATCATTTAAACCTAACCCAAGCCTTAGTTTGACCCAATTTGACCAATTGTTTAACCCAACCCAACCTAACCCAAATGAGTCTATTTTGACCATATGAAGCCAAATCACCCAAAACCAACTTATGGGACCCTAGGATCTAGCCTAACCCAACTTAAACAAGCCCAAATCCATAATGGGCCCCACCCAAGTAATGAGCCATTGGACAAACCTTCTTTCCATTGGATCTTCAAATTAACAAACAAAGTTGACTTCCCCATCACCATGGCAGCCTCCAAGCACTCAAGTGGCTCCACCTGACTCACCTAGCTCATCTAACCCCCATAGGTCAGCCAAGGACCAATATGAGTTCAACACCTCCTCATCCAAGCCAAAATCAAAAACCCATGGACTCAAGCCAAGAGATCTTTGCACACCAGCCCTTGATCAGCCTCCCACAGCTCCCTCCACTCAAGTCGAGCCACATGGAGTTGGACACGACCTCGCTAGTGCCCTGATAGCGGCCTGCATACCGAAACAGGCCAGCCCATCCCGTCCATCCTTTACACAAGATTTTGAGGTATACTCCCCCAATTAGAGTGGGAATTAACACAAATTATATTGTGAGAGTTCCCTAAGCTTTTTCAAAACCCCACAGAGCTTTTCCAAGCATCCCCAAAGGCTCCTTCGATCGGATTAATTTCTAAACTCTGATGAGCTCGGATCAAAAGGAGAAAGACAGACGGCATCCATCTTTCGCAGCTCACAAAAGAGACGGATCATCGACCATCTATTCCTGATCGAGATGACGATCATCAAATCTATCTATATAATTAATCCTTCCTTCAAAAGTTCGGTGGCCATTGATCTTATATGGTCCATGAGAAAGTGGTTGTAATGTCGAGTTAGATAGGCGTGACAACTTAAATACCAAATCTCATCATGCCATGAGGAAAGTGCGCATCGCGTTGGCTACTGGCACCAATGGGATTAAGGGTTAATTAAGGCTATTTTAATTAATTTTTAAGCCTGAATCTTCCTAAAATTATAACTAATCCTAGAAAAATCTAAAAACATACAAATGATGGCTCATTTTGAAGATATTTCATAGTAGAATCCATTAAAATTATGATTAATTAATTTAGAATAGTATTTTCTACTTAATTAGAGTTTAATTAAAAACTTAATTAGCCTAATTACTCTCTGATTAGTTGTCCAATTAATTTTAAATTTTTTAGAGATATTTAGGGGGATGACCTCTGCCTCCCATATTTTTCTTGGAATTTATTAGATAGTTTATTAGGGAAACCAATGGATTAAGCCTTAATTACTCTCCAACCTTAATTAGTGATTATCAAGAAAATTAATAATGATTTAATTAATTAATTAAGCTCATTATCCTTTATTAATAGTGGGAAGTCTTAGGGAAGTTATTTGGGTTCATTTCTTATAACCATTTCATTAAGCCTTTCCATTTGTTTCAAGTTAATTTAAAACCTTAAATAATTAATTAACCATTTAATTAACCAATCAAAACATGAGTGAACCTAATTATTTCAGAGCCTAATTGAGTGTTTGAAATGACTTAGGGGTTAGGATTGAGGCCTCTCCTTTGATCCCTTTCCCTAAGTTAATTTCATCATTCTAATTAAGGCATAATCTAAGAATTTAAGTAATTAAGTAAAAGGCTTGTTTACCTCACTTTTGGAGTGAGCTCTCAACCCCACCTCTTAGACTTAGGAATCTTCTAGACATTAAGATTTTTTTTAGTTATAAGATACATCTAGTGGTTAGGTGAGCACTTAACCTAAGCTTAGAGACTTAGAAGTGTTAATCATAAGATTAGGCTATGCCTTAGGGCTTAAGAAAATTACCTATCCTTTAGCCTAAACCTAATCTAGATACACATTCTCAAATCAAACCCAGATTCAAATCTCAAATCAAATCTCAAATTAAAATCCAAATTTCAAATCCATAACCCAAATTTGACTCCAAATGATTAAAAACCAAAATCAAATTCAAATCCTGAGACCCTTCCTAAGCCATATGAGCCACCTTCATAAGCTTAGCCAAAAATCCCTTTAGATCAAATCAAACTCAATTGATTTCTTTATAAATCAATTATTCCTTCATTCATATTCACAAATATAAATGAAACTCGCCTTCCAATGATAAAAAATGAATCAAACTAAATTGATTGCCCTCTAAGCCTTTTAGACCTACATCCATGGACTTGGTTAAATTTGCTTCCAAATCACTCCAAACTCAAGTGATTTTCTCATGAATCATTTAGATCTTCATTTATATTCATACATATAAATGAAATATAAATCCAAATGGCCAAGACCAAATCCAACATTAAACCAAAATCCAATTTATACCATTTAAGCCAATTCTTTGGACTTAGTTATCCAAATTAAGTCAAAACTAATGGATTTTCTCTTGAATCAATCGTTCATTCAGTTATCTACCCAAATATAAATGAAACCTATAATCATCAAATCAAATTAAAATTAACCCAAGCCAAACCCAACCTAGCCTTTTTGACTTAAAAATTTCAAATGAGCCAAAATTCCTTAGACTCCAAATTGATTATCATTGCATTTATATTTCAATCCAGGGCTCATATATAAGTTCAACTAAACTCGAATCAAACCAAAACCAAACCAATTGACCTACTTAGGTCCACTTGACCTAAAGTGACCTAAAGGACCCATTTCAGCCAACTTCTAATCCAACCCAAATTGGATTGAACCAAGCTCACCAAAACCTTCCACCATGATTGTTGATCACCCTAGGATGATCAATTGCAATCAATTGGGTCAAACCAAGTCAACTTAGTCATTTGACCTAGTTAACCCTTAGCCTAAATGAACCAAAACGAACTAAAACTCATCCTACATCAAATTGATTGAAATCTATAATTTGAATCAACCCAAAATCAATATTTAATTATGACTTGACCACCAATTGAGCCAAACCAAGCCCAATTGGTCATTCGATCCAAGTTGACCTAAATTGGCCCAAAGGACCAAATTAGGTCAAACCATGATCTAACCAAAATTTATTGTAACCAATGGCTCAAGTTCATTCCAAATTGATTATTAAACTTGACCAAAGCCATAATTAAACCCAATTTGATCAATCTAGCCCAATTGAGCCATTTAGCCCAAATTGGCCTAAAGGGTCAATTTGGCTTAAATTCAAATTAAATCCAAATTGATTCGAACCAAAGAACACATTCATCTTTAATTATCCAATTCAACATCAATCAACCCATAACCCAAGCCAATTTGGCCAATTTTGGTCAAATTGGTCAACTTGGCCCATTTGACCCATTTGATTCCAAATGAGCCGAAATCAATTTTAAGCCAAATTAAATCAAATTGATCATACAAAAACTCTTGAAATTATCATTTGAACCTAACTTAAGCCTTGGTTTGATCCAATTTGACCAATTAGTCAACCTAACCCAATATGACCCAATTTGACCCATATGACCCAAATTGAGCTAAATCCCTTGAAACCAAGCCATTACCCATTGGGGGCTGATCAAACCTGACCCAAACCCATTTGGGATCAGCCCAAAATCAACCAAACTAAATTAAATCTCTCATGGATTTTCCCTCACATAGGATTCCACCCAACCTCATTTAATTCTCCCCATCACATGCATTTAACTCCTCCCCAATATTTGCATTCAATAAAATTTAATCATGGCACTAGAAGACTTTGGAGTAAAAATTCAAAGTCCTCAATCAATCCATCATCCATCCCAACCACCCCAAGCAAAATGATAACACTTAGGAGCCAAAAATTCAAAAAAAAGAGGATTTTCGACCACTATTAAAGGAGGGGGAAATGAGGTTTCATTCCTCTTCCTCTTACCACTATTCAGCCCCCAAGAACTCTCTAAAGCAACCAGCCACCACTTCCCCACCTCTCTTAAGCCAAAAATATCAAAATTGTGTGGATTCCGATAAGGAAATGATAAGCACCAGAAAATACATCATTCTGAAGTGATGGCGAAGATCCAAGCTCATTAGGATCCTTCATTTATGATGATTATTTGTATGATTTTAGGAATTTATCCTAGATAATCTTGCATCTTATCTTTTACATCATCCCAATTAGAAAATAGAAGTTTTCTAGTGTGAATCGATGTGGAAATGAGTCCATTTGGACAAGTTTTTACTTAGAATTTCTCATTTTACTCCTTAATCCTTCAGTTTTACTGTTCACACTGGTCGAACAGTAGCAGTCGTCTGATCTCGCAATTCACGAGATTGGATGGCTCGGATCATGCATTGATCCAGTGATCCAAGCCTTCATATCATCAGATGCATTCTAGACCATCTGATCCTGTAGTTCACATGATCGGCCTCGTGTGCCCATCGAGCGATCCTAGCCTCTAGATCATGCGATCTAATCTGGATCGTATGATTCATGATTGGATGGCCCGAATCAAACTACGCGCCGGTCAATGCGTGCACACTTCACCGAATCGATGTGACACCGTGCTCCAATCACGGCGTGAGCGTGCGGCCTTTACGTCAATGCGGCCCATTGGGCACGTTGCCGTCAGCGCCGCGCATCTGCTAAATAGAAAAATTGAATTTTCTAATTTTAAAAATTACTTAAATCACCTGAAACTTCAAAAAATTTATAAAAATAAAATACCACTTACAAACTTACAAATAAAATTTGATAATTTGAGCTTAATATAAAAATAATTACTTAAAATATAAGTCGGATTGAGTTGAAATATTTAGAGATTAAAATTAAAGTTAAAGCACACTTATGCTAACAATCTCAAGTAAAAAGATTTCTAGATCGGGAGAAATTAAATTTTCAAGTTTAGATTGTCTATTTTAATAAAATAAATCAAATAAAAAATCCAGAAGTTTACAAAAATCTTCAAAATAGCTTAAATCACTACAGTTAACAGTTAAGATCCTCAAACTAATAATAATAGTTATATGATCTTCTAAAGCTTAATAAACATACAATAAATATTTAGGGTTAAATTTAACAAATTAAAGAATTAATTAAAATGAAATTCATAATAATCTAAATAATAAATTAAAATTATAAATGAAATAACACTTAAGCATTTATTAATCAAACCTTAAATAAAAAAAAATATCATATAATCCTCAAAGAAAATTAAATTAAAAATGATTAAACTTATTTAAGTTAATAAAACTCAATTAAAAGATTAAATCTTAAATCAAACTTAAAATTAAACAAATCTAGGAAACTTTAACATGGGTCGAACTAGTATAACTAAACCTATACTAATCATGAAATCTTAATCATATGAAACTCCTTAATGAATATAAATAAACTGAAACTAACTAGTCATTAAGTAAACTAAAAAGTTAGATTAATTATAAATCTAATACATCATAATCGCTTATTATTAATCAAACCAAAACAAACCAAATAAAGTTAAAGTAAACTTAATTAATATATGATTAAATCACATCCATTTGAAATAAGATAATTAATTAGCCGGTAATACATAAACCTAACAACTAAATCAAACATGAATGAAATCTATTGAACATAATAAATGAAGAAAATCAAACCTAACTATGATTATGAATAATCAAGTTTAACTGAAATAAAAATAAATAATTAAATCACTTAATCTAATCAAATGATAATAACAATGATAACCCTTTAATCAATAAACTTTAGGTAAATGCTTAATTAAAACTATCAAATCAAATAAGTGATATATGGGTAATTAAGTCATTAATCTCTAATTAAACAAACTTTTAATTAATCTAATGATTTAAAATTTTAATTATCCTTAATCAAACATCTAATTAATGCAAAACTTAATGAATTAATCCATCATCTTAATGAATCAAATTAATTTAAATAAATTACATTAAAGCTAACTTTCTTAAGCTAAATCAAACCCCTAATTAAATATACTAATTAATCACACCCCTCAAGTAAACTAATTAAATTAATCAAATTAATCATATTAAACCTAAGCTTAATCAAACATAAATGCAATTAAATACCAATCAAATCCTAGATGAAACATAAATCATTATTAATTTCATTAATCTAAATAAATATAAAACCAAATTAAAAATTAAATAAATCTTCATTTAATTTAAAAATTAATTTAAACACACTTCTTAATTAAACTAATTACCCTTAAGCTAATCTAATTGAATAAACACCTAATTAATGCAAACTTAATGAATTAATCCATCATCTTAATAAACCAAATTAACTTTTTTTTATCAAATTCAAATCAAACACCTAATTAATCTACTAATTAATTTGATCACACATCTTAAATAAGCTAACTAAGTCAATCAAATTAATCATATTAAACTTAAACTTAATCAAACATAAATGCAATTAAATACTAATCAAAACCTAAATTAAACCTTAATAATTAAGTCATTTATTACACCATTAATCTAAATAAATATGAAATCAAATTAAAAATTAAACAAATATTTATAATTAACCTAAATACACTTCTTAATTAAACTAATTACAAAATCACATTGAACCTAAGCAAACTCATAGACTAATAAAGCCAATCAAATCAAATTAAATCAAATTAAATTAAATTAAGAAAGACTCTCATCAATTTAATATGTAATCAAATCAAATCTCATTCAACCTACTTAAATAAGATAAAATAATTAACTATCCAATGTATGAAATCAAAATACAAATCAAATTTTAATAAACATGACAAATGGATGAGTTTAAAAAAAATCATAATTACAAAGAATCAAACATAATTAAAATCAAAATAAAATCTCAATTATTCTAATCCAATCAAACTACAAATAAATGAACCATAATCAAATCAAATAAACATAAAATTAAGTCACATAACCATAATCAAAGAAAAGAATTAAAATATTAATTTAAAATGATATTGAATTATCAAGATTTAATTAAACCAAAACATATAATCTAAAATTAACGGTTACGTATTGCTGGATTTGAAACAAACTTTATCTTCATTAGATATTAAAAATATTGAATTATCAAGATTTAATTAAATCAACACATTTAATCCAAAATCAATCAATTAAATACTTAAACTAACTCAAATTCTAAATGCTAAATCAAAGCAAATCAAATGAATTATAGAAATTCAAATGGGATAATTAAGATACGTAAGGACTTTAGTAAGATTCTTTAGGAGTTAAGATGTATAATAGGGTGAGTTCTGTCTACAAATGGAATTCATTCTACTCTTCATTCTTGAAAACCTAAACATCATTTTAACCAAATAAAAGTAAAATAAAAAAAAAAGAAATCATTAAATCATTTAAATTGAAATCACCCAAAGGTAAAATTTAAACAAATTCAAACTCTAAATTGAAACATAAACTAAAGAAGCCTAGTAAAGTCTTTTCACACAAGCCTTAAGCACACATATTAGAATACTAAGTCACCACTTCTACTGCTAAGTTACAGTGTTGTATGTATAATGTTGTGTTTTATTTTGTGATGTAATATTTTAGACTGGATGTTAGGGTGTATGCCTCATAGACTGGATGGTAGGCCGTGATTAGCCTAATCATATTTTCTGTAAGGGGTTGTGCTTAAGGGGCCACTGTAATAAAAATATAAAGGTGTTTGCTCTGTAGGTTGCTTATCCCCTAAGCATAACTCATGTTAGGACAGGTGGGCTTCATTACCCATGTGTGGGGTGCTAAGTCCAAATTATTCATATAATTGTTTGGGTTGTATGATGTGTTTAGCTAACATTTATTTTATAGGTGTAGCTAGATTTACTTTTCCTACTTTTAATGTAATTTTGTATTAAGAATTAGGATTAGTGTTATGGGGGATTAGGATGAGCAGTGGCTAGAAGGCTTAGTTCTTGGGGTGCCTTATGATGCCTTTGGAGCAAATCAAATAAAAAAGAAGAAAAGGAAGAAATGAAGAAAAGAAGACCCCTATAACATATATTATTTTTGTAATCCAGGTTGTATAAGGGTAGAGCTTGGCTACACATCTTTTTTTTTTCTTTTCAGGGTGTACGACGAAACCCGACTGCACCGGCCTTTTATTCTCTTATGGTAGTCTATAAAATTATTTGGTGTTGTGTTTAAATTGCGCACTAGAATTGCATATTTTTCCTAGTTTCTTCATGTTTGATGTTTGAATGTGTGGCCTGGATGCGATAGGCTCTTAGGATGAAATTAATTTTTCTCCCCTAATTAACAACTTATAACTAAAATTTTAAAATAACTCATAACCTCACATAAAAGCCTAGGAATTAAATCAAGATAATAAAATTTTTAGCAACCCCATTAGCTGGATGAATGAATGTATAATATCATGCATGTCATATTCTTCCACTCTTGTTAAGAGGGGGCTTCCATCTATGCCAAAGAATAAAGGCTTAACCTATGAGAGCCTTTGATGGAAGAACACCACTTTCTCTCTTGTTTTGGCCCATAATCAAGTTCTCATGCATTTAGTCATACAAAATCTCATAGCTTCTGTCAAAATAAAGAGTCCAAAAGAATGAAATAAATTTGATAAAATTTGCATTAGATTAAGTCATGAATTCATACCACTCATGCTCTAGTCCCTTAGGAAGTGAGTTTAAGGACTTAGTTTTCTCTCTAAATAAACAACAGTCTAACCATCTTATAATGCATAAGACTTTCTTACATGAATTTAAAATGTAAGAGATGTTAGTTGGCGGCCACTTCAGGCGGTTGTAAGTCAAATAGTTGAGTGATTTATTCTCTTTTATAGAGGTAAACCATATACCCATTTTTTCCTTAGAATTAGGTTATCCTTTGGCCCTCGCCAAAGCTCCCTAGACTGAGGATTCGAGGTAGCTGTTTCCTTTAGGCTACAAGCATGAAACCTCACCTCTTGGGCATTTTCATAATCTTATATTGTGGGATTGTAAGTCCTCGTATTCTAATAAAATGTCAACTCAAATAATTAACTCTCTTCAATTTCAAAAATATAAAGCCTAACCAAAAGATATATTAGAATGCTCACTAGACTTCCTAGTATCATGAGCATTCCCTACCCATCTCCCTTTGACTTCTAAAAATAAGTCTTCTCCTTGATCTATCCCATTAGATTTTCTAAAATAGCCAATCCTACGATAGCCTTGCCTTGAAATCTTTGGAGATCATGATTGTCTACTTTAATGGAGAGTGCTCTGAAGGAATCTTGTTCCTTATGATGTAATTAACTATGGGGGCTTGCCTCCATAGGGAACTTAATGAATCCAGCTTAAATAAATCCTATTTTACTTTTTTGTGTAAAGTAGGGGAAAGATCTCTGGTATATTCGAAGACCCATCATGCCTTAGGAGTCCTTATTAGGTGATTAGATCCATTATAGGGTGGTGATTTTATCTTTTGAGATAGTACATCATTCCTTAATATTATACCTGATCACTTCAATAAGTACCCCCTAAGATCTGCATGGTGTCCAACATCTCAAAAATATACACCACAAGGCTTAATGAAATTAATTTTAAAATCCATTCATTCACAACCTAACTTTGTTTAATCAATCCTGGGTAGCTCTTTAGGTGTTCAATAACCTAAAGAGAGAGAGCTAATAAAATTATGGTTAGCTCACATGTGTGAGAAAATCATAAAAGTAGTTAAGAGAGCTCCTTAGGCTTAATTACCTATTAATTATGAGCCAATTGTATTAGCCCTCTTTCATTTCTTAGAAGCATTGCCAATTTACTTTTCTTGTGGTTGCATCTCATATTGGCTCATCATTATTTAGTTAATTAGCTTAAGGGGATGTAGGTAAGGGTTAATTAGTGGACTTAATTCATACTTCAATCTAATTAAAACATAAAATCAACCTAATTTTTCTTCATTAAACCAAATTAACTCACGCATGGGGGATGGATTAGGATTAGCAAACCTCTTTCACATTCCTTAACTCAAACCAAACATAATGATCAAAAATGGTTTTAAGAAACTTTGGTTTATCTTAAATGAAATTGTTTAATATGATTATTCTTAGGGCTTAGTTGGAATTGAATGAAATCACATGCTTATGTTTCTTTATTTTTTTTTCCAATCATGCTAAAAATATTGTATGCCACTAGTATTCATGCATTCATGTATTTCAAATTAATCAAATAAAAATGATTTCCTTTATGTTAATTTGCATGTGTTGGCTTAATTAAAAATATGTGTGGCTAGTATCACTATTAAATCTCAAATATATTTTCAAAAGTTTAT
The DNA here is from genome assembly GCA_021442155.1 of Cymbidium sinense. Classification (NCBI taxonomy): domain Eukaryota; kingdom Viridiplantae; phylum Streptophyta; class Magnoliopsida; order Asparagales; family Orchidaceae; genus Cymbidium; species Cymbidium sinense. The sequence goes on along the minus strand of CM038228.1, from coordinate 61,926,526 downwards.
TAATGAATGAATATACATATATATTGTAACTTTACTTGTATATGCATAGGAAATGCAAGTGAATATAAATTTAGTGTATGAAGTAAAGTTTCTTTCTTATATTCATGTGTTGATTTGTATAAGTAAGAATGTTAGCGAGTATATTAGTCTAGACATCCCAGAGACGCACAGCTTTAAGTAACCCAAAAGAGGTTCCTACCTACTTTCCCTTGGTGCAAAATAATGGCGACGTACCTACTTCATTTCATTCTTATGCCTTTGAACATCATAATCTAGATAGAGCTTTAATTGATTTACACAAAATAAATCAATCAAATCAAAAATACAATTTTTGCATGGCTTTCTATTCTTGTAGTTGTTTATACATCTGTTGACTTCACTTTTGGAGTGAGCTTTCAACTTTCTCATCATAGGTCTAGGACTCTTATAGACACTAAGAGTTCCTTAGCTTTAAGACACTTCTAGTGATTAGGTGAACAATTAACCTAACCCTAGAGACTTAGAAGAGTTAGCCATAGGAATAAGTTATGCCGTAGGGATTTAGGAAGACTTGCCTACCCTATAGCCTAAACCCGATCCTTGCTTCCTTCCTTCAAAACCAAACCTCAAATTCAAATTCAAATTCCAAAATCAAATCCAACTATCCAATGATTAAAATCCATCACCAAATTTAAGCCCTAAATCCCCTCCTAAGCCCATTTCATTTTATCTTATGGACTTAGCCTTAACCAAATCCAAATCAACCCCAACCCAATTGATTTTCTCAAATTATCAAATCCAATCTCAAATCAAATTCCAAATCACAAGTCAATTCTAGATTCCAAATGATTGAAATCCATGATTAACCCCAAATTTCAAATTCCAAAAATCTCTTTATAAGCCATATGAGCCACCTTCATATGCTTAGTCAAAATTCTTTCAAACCAACTCAAACTTGGTTGATTTCAATATAAATCAATCATTTTTTTTTCATTTATATTCATAAATACAAATGAAACCCACCCTCCAATGATCAAAAATAAACCAAACCAAATCAAAACCCAAATTGCCTTTTTTTCAACCTACATCCATAAGCTTAATCAAATTTTCTTTCAAATCACTCCAAACTCAAGTGATTTTCTCATGACCCATTTATATCTTCATTTATATTTACAAATATAAATGAAATATAAATTCAAATGACCAAAACCAAACTCAAATCAAATCAAATTTCCAATTTTAACCCTTTTAGCCAAACTTTTGGACTTGGCTAAATAAAACTCAAATCAACTCAAAACCTATGGATTTATTCATGATTCAGTCATTCTCTCAAATCATGGATCCAAATATAAACATAAACCACCATTATCAAGCCAAAAACAAGTCAAACCAAATCAAACCTAAATTGACCCTTATGACTTGAAATTGTCATATGAACTAAAACCCATTTGGCTCCCAACCAAGTGCAAATGGACTTATAATTCAATCCTAAACTCATATGTGAGTTTAACCAAACTTGAATCAAGCCTTGATCAAGCCAATTGACCCATTTAAGCTCACTTGACCCAAAGTGACCTAAAGGACCTTTTTGAGTGAAGTTCTAACCAACCCAAATTAGATTGAACCTAGCCCATCTAAACCTCAATCATGATCAACAATCATCATGGGGTGATCAACCACCTTGAATTGGGTAAAACCAAGTCAAACCTATTCTTTGACCAAGTCAACACTTAGCCCAAATGAAACTCAAACTAGCCAAAATCCACCATATGCCAAATTGATTAAAACTACTGATCCAAACCCATTCATAATCAATGATTGAACATGAACAAGTCATCAATTAAGCCAAACCAAGCCAAATTGGTCACTTGACCTAAGTTGACCCAAATTGGCCTAAAAACTAAAATGCGTCAAATCATGATTTAATTCAAATTGATTGCAACCAATGGCTCAAGTTCATTTCAAATCACTTGTTGAACTTGACCAAAGCCATGATTGAGCCCAAGTTGACCAAGTGTTCAACTTGACCCAACCTAGCCCAAATTGACCTAAAAGGTCAAATTGACCTAAAAGGTCAAATTGACCAAAACTCAAATTAATTCTAAATTAAACCAAACCCAAGCCTGCAATCTTTTTTTAATTAACCGATTCAACTTAACTCAACACCTAATCCAACCTAATTTGGTCAAATTAGTCAACTTGACTAATTTGACCCTTTTGAATCCAAATGAGTCAAATTCAAACCTAAGCCAAACCAATCCAAATAAATTAAACCAAAACATCCCAAATCATCATATGAACCTAACTCATGCCTTGGTTTAACCAAATTTGACTAATTGGCCAACCCAACCCCAACCTAACCCAAATAAACCCATTTTGACCAAATAAAGCTAAATCCCTCCAAACCAACTTATGGGACCCTAGGGCTTAGTCAAACCTGACCCAAGCATGCCCTACTCTACTCCTAAATTAGCCTAAAAGCTAAGTGGACCCCACCAAGGGAATTATTCATCAAACCATAGGACTTGAACCTTAAACCCAATGGAATAAGGCTAAAGTCAACTTGAACATCCCCATGGCAGCTCCTTTTCACTCAAAGAAACCTTCCCATGACACACTAGCCCACCTAATCCACCCTAGATCGGCCAAGGACCCTTGGGAGGTGAGTTGACTCACCTCCAACCCAAACCGAGAACCCTTTGGATCAAACCCCTGGGAACTTGCAACAATGGATCCATGACAGCTCCCCATGACTCCTCACATCCCTAGCGTGCAGCCTGACCATGATGGAGACAACTCCAATGGCTAGATGGTGACGAGCTAGGGAAAAATGTGTGCACACTCTTGTCCATCAATGATGGAAAATTAAGGAGTATACCCCCTTAATTTGAAGCCAATTTCACATAGAATCAACTCGTCTGAGTCCCTAAGCACATTTTGAACTCCCTTAGAGCAAATCCAAGGATCCCCAAGCCCTCTCCGTTCGGCCATCACCATTCCCGTGAGCAAGCTGAAATAGAACAACCTTCCCTCAATCAATACTCCATCCATACTTTACCAAACCCAAATTTCTTTAACCCACACCCTCACCATACCTTGTCAAGCTCGATCAAACCATTCCCCAAGCCTCCAAGCCACAGAAAGTGCAACTTTGATCAATACCGATCGCCATTGAAGATAAGCTTGGTCGACTGAGCAACCCACTTCAAATTAAGGCTGAATTTCTTCAACTGGGCATCGTCTCCACTAAACAAAGCTACCTCTATCATTGGAAGCAGCGATGATAGCCTCCTACGAGGTAATTGTTCAAAACTGTAGCTATAAAAAATTGTCAATTGATCTTTTTCGAAGGCAATTATCATCCCATGTAATTTTGAATGATTTGCATATCCCCTCTTTTCAAAGGTGTGGGATCATTTTGATCCCAATCTGAACTCAGGTGAGCTCGAATTGAATGAGGAAAGATGATCAGTGTTCGTCTTTCATCACTCGTGAAGGAGAAGGATCATGTTCTGCGTGATTGGAACGGACGGCTATGATCAGATCAACCTAGATCCACTGTGATTCTTAGCCTAAATCGTGGGTTTAATCCCAGCCATCTGATCTTAAATTAGACAGTCCATAGAGAAAATGTGTCCGCCAACACTAACTCAGTAGGCAGATGTGACAACTTAAATAACCAATCTCATCGTGCCACATGGAAAGCGTGCCTTGTCAGCCACCACGTGGCCTGACAGGATTAAGGGATTAATTAGTGCTAATTAATTCTAATTCCAATACTAAAACTTCCTAAAATCATAACTAATTATAGAAAATAAAAAAAAATGCAAACTTAGGCTCATTTTAAAGGTATTTCAGAGTAGAATCTAAGAAAATTATTATTAATTAATTTTGAATAGTGATGTTGGTTTAATTAAAGTTTTATTAAAAATTTAATTATCTTAATTACTCCTTAATTAATCACCCAATTGGTCTCAAACTTTCTATGGGTATTTAGGGAGATGACCTCTACCTCCCCAAATTTTCTATGATTTTATCGGTGGCTTAATTAGGGAAATCACTTTTCTAATTTAATTAGTGATGCTTAGTAAGTGAACAATACTTTAATTAATTATTTAAGCTTAATTACCTCTGTTAAATAGTAAGGGAGCTTAGGGAATGTGATTAGAATATTTTTTTTAATTCACTTCCTAAGTTCTCTTCACTTTTTTGAATTAATCTAATTAAGGATTAATGAGGTAATTAGTAGCTTAATTAATTAATTAAGCCTAAATATGAAGATCATAACTTAAGTTATTAAGTGTAAGGCTTAGGGATTAAGATCAAGGCCTCTTTCTTGATCGTTTTCCTTTAGTCCATTCCATTTCTGTAATTGGAGATGATTATGCTTAATTTAAAATGGATTAATGAACTTAATCACTTAATCAAAATTTTCTTTAAATCTAAACAACCCTAATTAACTTTCAGGTAGCACTTTGGGTGTTAAATAACCCAAAGTGAGAGATAATGAAATTATGATTAGCTCACATGTGTAAGAAAATCATAAAAGTAATTAAGTGAGATCTCTTAAGCTTAATTAAATATTAATCATAAGCCAATTTTATTAGGCCCCTTTCATTTCTAAGGAACATTGCAAATTTAATTTTCATGTGGTTACATATCATATTGGCTTATTATTAATTAGTTAATTAACTTAAGGTGATATAGGTAAGGGATAATTAATTCATTTAATTCATACCTTAACCTAATCAAAACATAAAATCAACTAAAGTTTTCTTCATTAAGCCAAATCAATGCACACATGGGAAACTGAGTTAAGAATAGAAAATCCTTCTCATGTTTCTAAACTCAAATCAAACTCATATTTTAAAAATATCTTTAAGGAATTTTGGTTCATTTTAAATAGCCTTATCTAATTTTATTGTCCTTAGGAATTAATTGGGATGGATGAAATCATGTGCTTACATTCCTTTATTTCTTTCCAATCATGCTAAATATTGCTTGCCACATGAAATCATGCATTCATTTCTTTTAAAATTAATTAAATAAAATATTTTCTTTTATGTCAAATTGCATGTGTTGAATTAAATCAAATATGAGTGGCTATTATCACTACTAAATCAAAAAAAGCTATTTTCAAAACCTATAAATCAATTATTAAAAAAAAATGAAGTGTGCTAATTGCAAATATCTATAAGCTTGCATGTGATGATAGTATAAGGTGTGTAATATGAAGCTCTCTTTTCCTACTTTAATATGGATTCATGTAGGATTTGTAAGTGTATAGTTCATTTGAAAAGAACACAACACTTGGTTAAATCTATTCCTATGCATTTCTATGTTAAGACTTAGGAAGAATTTTGTATTACACAGGTAAATCATAAATCAACTAAATCAAATATAATTTCTTGCATGATTCCCTATTCATATGTTTCTTTTTTCACATTCATATATATTTGAGAAAAGTGGTATATTAATCTGGACATCCCAGGACTACGAGGCTTTAAGTAGCCCTAAGTAGGTCTTTTACCTTACACCCCTGCTATAGAAAATAATGGCACCGTACTCACTAAAACTCTTATACATATGCATGTGTGATGTGGATAATGAATAAAGAATCATAAATAAAATAAATCAAACATAACATTTTGCATGGATTTTCTTATCTTTATAGTCATTCATACATCTACATCTATCTAAAAAAGTGGTATATTAGTCTGGATATCCCGGGGCTGTGAGGCTTTAAGTAGCCCTAAGTAGGTCTTATACCTTATGCCCCTGGTGTAGAAAATAATGGCTCTATAGTCACTTTAAACTTTTATACATGTAAATGTGTGTTTAGCTAATGGATGAAAAATCCCTCTTTTCAACATAACAAAAACATACATTCATGACTCAATTAACAAATGAAATATCCAAATTCAAAAATACATTTCTTTGCATTCATCATCGAAGTGTGTTAAAATTCACATTGCATGTATAGGTATGCATGGGACTATTCATATGCATGGTATACATGATGGAAAGAAATATATAAGTGTGTGTTATGTGATAGTAATCCATTTTATTTAATCTTAATATGCATTTCTCATTGAATAGGGATATTTAGAGTGAATCTAAACTTAGGGTTAATTAAAACACATAATAAATAATTCACTAAAGGAAATTTATTAATTAATTTATCTTAGAGATTACTTAAGGCAGGGATAAAAGAGATACTCTCCCTCTCTTTCTTCTCTTCAATACATTTAATTGCTAAGTGTAGGTCATATGAAACAAAAGAAAATAATAAATAAAAAATATTCAAACCAATTAAACCATTTAAAGAGAAACCAACCCTTTATAAATTAAATCCCTCATACTTAGCAAAGCATAACTCTAAAGCCTAGTTAGGACATACCACACAAGCTCTAACACATGCACATTAGGCTAAGTTACCATTTCTAAATTTATGTTAGGGCGGTTCATGGTTTGATGAATGTTTAGTTTTATGATGTATTATTTTAGACTGGATGTTAGGATGTATGTGTGTAGCCTGAATGTTAGGCGGATATTACCCTAATCATATTTTATGCAGGGGGTTGTGCTTAAAGGGCCCATTACAATCAAAATATAAATGCTTTTCACTGTGCAGGATGCTTATCCCCTAAGCAAAGCCTAAGTTAGGATAGGTGGACTTGGTTACCCATGTCTGGGGTGCTAAGTCCAATTCATTCCCATAACTGCTTGGGTTGTATGGTGTCTTTAACTAACATTTGTCTTGCAGGTGTAGCTAGATTTACTTTCCTTCTATTTTAATGTAATTTTGCATTAGGATTAGGATAAGTGTTATGGGGGTTTAGGGTGAACATTTTTTATAAGGCCATGTCTTATATACCATGTGATACCTTTGAAGCAAGTTACATCCCAATCAAAGCCAAAAGAAAGAAAGAAATGAAGCAAATCAAGATGAAGGAATGAAAGATGAAGAGTGAAGAATGAAGGATGAAGAATGAAGACCCCCATAACACTTATCATTTTATAATTGTAATTATTCTTTCATTATATTAGGATGTATAAGTGTAGAGCTCTGCTACCCACTTTTCTTTTTGGGTTGTACGGTGGTACCCGACTGCACCGACCTTTTATTCTCTTATGATAACTTTATAAAATTTTATGATATATTGATTAGCTTATGCATTAGAAATAGCATGCTTTCTCATAGTTTCTTTATGATTGGTGATTGCTATGTGGCTTGGATGTGATTAGGATCCTAGGGTAAAAATAAATTTTCTATGCCATTAATAACTCATAACTAAAATTTTGAAACAACTCATAACCTCACATAAAAGCCTAGGAATTAAATCAAGATAATAAAATTTTTAGCAATCCCTTAGCTGGATGATTGAATGTATAATATCTTGCATGCCATATTCTTCCACTCTTGCTAAGAGAGGGCTTCCATCTATGCTAAAGAATAAAGGCTTAACCCGTAAGAGCCTTTGATGAAAAAATACCTCTTTCTATCCTGATTTAGCCCACAACTAATTTCTCATGAATTTAGGCATACAAAATCTTATAGCTTGTGTCAAAATAAAAATCTAAATATTAAATAAAACTTGATAAATTTTGCATTAGATTTAAGTCATGACTCATGCCCTTCATGATCTAGTCTATTAGGGAGTGAGTTTAAGGACTTAGATTCTTTTCTAAATAAACAACAGTCAAACCATCTTGCAAAGCATATGCCTTTCCTACATAGATTTAAAGTGTAGGAGGAGTTAACTAGCGGCCACTCTGGGTGATTATAAGTCTAGCAGTCGGGTGATCTATTCTCTCTTGTGGAGGTAAACCATATACACATTTTTCCCTTAGATTTAGGTCATGCTTTGGCCCTCTCCAAAACTCCCTAGATTTAGGATCTATGGTCATTGTTTCCCTTTATGGGCTACAAGCATAAATCCTCACCTCTTAGGCATTTTCATAATCTTGTGTAGTAGAATAATAAGTCCTAGATTTCTAATAAAAATTCAACTCAAACAAATAAACCTTCTCAAATTCAAATTCATAAAGCCCAACCATAGGATAGATTGGAGTGCTCACTAGGCTTCCTAGTATCATGAGCACTCCCTAGTTATCTCCCTTTGTTCTGATGAGAACTCTTCCCCTTTTGATCTCCCCCACTTGATTTTCAAAAATATAACTAATCCTTTGATAGCCTTATCTTTGAATTATTTGGAGACAATAATTACCTACTTTAATCTATAGTATTCTTAAGGGATTCATTTCCCTTAGGATGTAATTAACTATGGAGGATTTCTTTCATAGGGAACTTACCAAACCTAGTTTAAATAACCCCTACTTAACTTTTCTATGTAAAGATGGAGAAAAATCTCTAGTATATCCGAAGACCCATCATGCCTTGGGAGTCCTCATTAGGTGATTAGGTCCATTATAGCGTAGTGATTTTTATCTCTCGAGATAGTACACTATTACTTAATGTCATACCCGATCACCCTAATGAGTACATCTGTAGATCTTTATGGTGTCCCCTCATACAAACATAACACAAAAAATAAACACCACAAATTTTTCTGGCAACTCCACTGGGGATGGTTCCTCTCTCCATCTCTAGTAGATGATTGTTGTCTCCAAGCATCGATAGTGGATGTATATCTCATATGAGTCTGAGACTATTATTCTTTCTATTGGACTTAGCTTATTTCATTCTTAGGCAAAGTTAGCCAACATCATTTAGGTTTTAGGACCTCACTCTACGTGGGTCTTAAAACCCCTGTTGGGTTCCCCAATAGGTGAAAACATAACTTATCAATAAAATAGGAGATAATAAAATTTAGAACCTCACACCACTAGCCTGGTGAGGCAAGGTTCATTACAAAATTCAAAGAAAATAACTCCTTTCACAAAAATGGCACTTTCAAAAGAAACTCACAAAATCACAAAATCAAAACACATCCATGATTGCTATGTGGAGGTTCTTTTCAAGAGCAAATCATGTCATGTTGATTCTCACTTAACATATCCAAATTTGCTAAGTAAGGATCCCTATTTGAAACACATAAAAAAAATTTGACCTTCACTTAACAATTTCAATTTGTTAAGTGGGGGTTTTATTTTCAAAATATGAATTTGATCTTCACTTAAAAATTTCAATTTGTTTAGTGAGAGTCTCATTCTCAAGACACAAAATTTGACCTTCACTTAATAATTCCAATTTATTTAGTGGGGGTCTCATTTTCAAAACATAAAATTTGACTTGCACTTAACAATTTCAATTTGTTAAGTGAGAGTCTTATTTCTAAAACATAAACTTTACCCTCACTTAACAATTCCAATTTGTTAAGTAAGGGGGTCTCATTTTTAAAACACAAAATTTGATCTTCACTTAACAATTTTAATTAGTTAAGTGGGAGTGTCATTTTTAAAATATAAATTTGACTTTCACTTAACAATTCTAATTTGTTGAATGGGAGTCTCATTTCCAAGACATAAAAGAATTGACTTTCACTTAAAAAATTCCATTTTGTTAAGAGAGGGTCTCATTTTTAAAAGAAAATACATTTAGGCTCTCACTTAGCATACCCAATATTGCTAAGAAAGAGTCTCATTTTCAATGCATATGTTTGGTTCTATTTAGCACATCAAAATTGTTGAGTAAGAACCACATAACCATGCCACATTGGATTCTCACTTAACATAATCAAATTTGTTAAATGAGAATCCCTTTCTCAAGTCATATCATACTTTGATTTCCACTTAATACACCAAATTGATAAGTGGGAGTTCCATTTTTAAGAAATATATTAAACACATTTAGACTTTCACTTAACATACCAAACTTGTTAAGTGGGGGTCTCTTTTCAACACACATTTGGTCCTTATTTTAAGATGCTAAATTTATTAAATAAGGATCCAATTTTTCATATTAACCACATTTGAGTTTTCACTTAACATACCAAATTTGTTAAGAGAGAGTCTCATTTTCAAAGTAAAACAAACATATCTCAAACACCTTTGGGGCTTTCACTTAACACACCAAATTTATTTAGAGGGACTCCCATCTTCAAAGAAAATCAAATCTCATAAATCAAACACATATGGCCTCTACTTAACATACCAAATTTTTTAAGTAGGAGAGTCTATTTTCAAATCAAAATATCACACAAACAAATCTTCACAAACAAAAATATTTTAAACACACAATCACAACCTCTTCTTAGCATACCCAAATTTTCTAAGTAAAGGTCTTTCAAACTATCCATATTTTCAAACAAGAAACATAAAATGCAAAAAATCTCCAAAAAAGAAATCTCTCCTCAAATTTTTGAACCCCACCCCACCTACCTAAATTGGTTGAGTATAGGTTCTAAAAAAAAATCAAATGGCAAAAGACTCTCCTCCAAATATCTAAATCTCTCCAATGAACCCCACTTAATATATTTGAATTATTGAGTGTGTGTTCAAAGCTCCAAACTTCTATTACTTGTGTGGGGAAAATATTAAGGCAAGAATCTGATACAAGTTATGTTTCAACAAATGCAGGCATACAGCTCAAGACAGTTAGCACAGTCTTTACAATTTTCACACATGGCTTCTCAGAAGTTTGTATTCACTTTTCTATGCGAGATGGATTTGGCCCTAGATCAGGACAGCCTCACTCAGACTGACTCCACCCATCTAGTATTTTTTAGTTGGGGATACAAGGGAGCCTACATCACTTGCGAGAGGATGACCCTCACTACTGCTAGCCGGGATGAGGTGGTTGGGCAAAAGCTAGTCATCTTGATCGACCTACCTTCTAACATCGAGTATCCCTCTCTGACAAGGAAGATAGTTGAGGTTCTACCGGTCAATCTAGTTCATACTTAGTCAGTCATTCCCACTACCACTCGGGTGCATGCTAGCACCTCCTTGATGGTACCCTCTAAGGGGAAGGCTATCCTGGCTTTGGAGATAGCCTTCCCAACCTTTGAGGAAGGATCTAGCTCTCACACTACCTTATTGAGCTGCACACAGTGACGCAACAGGAATCACAAGATCAAGTGGCACCATGATCATTCCGCCTGAGAGATGGATGTTGTATCCCACATTATAGAGGGAGGTTCACCCCGCGAGATTTCCCCATTGCTGACTAGCAACCAATTCCACTCTCTCTTAGCATCAGATGGAGAGGAGGACTATCAAAAGATAGTTACATTGCCTCCACCTCCTACATACCATGAGGCTCCATAGGGCGGAGGAAGTCTATGTCCTATGATATTATGGCGGTGGGGGTACAGATGTTGAGTCTACACTATTTGACTTGAGGTCTGTCATCCCTAGGAGTGTTACAGGCACATTAGTAGTGATAGAGAATCAAAGGCTCAGGTAGCAGTTCAGTCAAGAAGAAAGGAGAGTTGCCAGACAATCAGCAGCCTCTGCTCTAATTGATTTTCTCAGTCATCAACCCACCAGGGCCGACAGGACTGATAACATAGTACTGACAGGTACTACCAACCGTAGGGGGAAAGCTCCCACAAGAGTAGAGCTGGTATTGTCTCCACCACATAGATTCACTCCTCGCCCACCATCACCAGTCCAAGTTCCACCATCCACCGTGCCTACAAAGGAATAGAAGATAGTATCTGGGGAGAAGAGAGCCCCCTTGGTGATCCAGTTAAGACCAAAGGAACCCACTTCATCTACTCCACTAATTGAGGTGAGGACTAGTTCACCTACTCGGCCTCCTGCTTCAGTCTTGGTGAAGAAGGAGTGGCAACCTCGTAGTGTCATAGTCATACCACCACCACCACCAACATCAGAGCCAGTGATGGTAGTAACAGCAGAAGGGGAAGGGGATAGTTCTACAGTCCCCATGGTAGTGGATCTCCCTAGGGACACTACTCACCCATGATGGCAGAGCATATGTTTAGTCAGCCATGACCCTCCCAAATCTAGCACTCTAGTGAAGCGTGCAGTGCATCTCTGTGAGCATAGCCCCTCCAGCGTCGCGTGTTTTACCGGCATGGTTAGACCACTCCCTAGATGATATTCTAGCACAGTACTTTGCAGAGAAGAGGGAGCTTATAATGAGTGATCGATCAGATTGCGAGGAGGGTAAGGTCAGCTTTGATCTAGATGAGGATGATCTCCTTAAGGACTCAATTGAGGTTCACATGGTCGATACTAGGGAGCCCCTTTAGAGGGATCAACATAATCATGAAGGTATTATAGTTGAAGAGGATGAGGCTGTCCATTCAACACAGCACCTCCTCCATTAGCTTAGATAAAAGGATGATCACATTGATCAAATGGAGAAGAAGATCGAAGAGTTGATGGTAGTAGTATCAGCATTATAGAATTCAACTTCAGTTTCACAGCCTTCTCCCATAATGGCCAGCAGAGTAGAGTTGGCGCACACTTTAGATCACCTTAAATGCATTCATGCAGAGGGAGATAGGGTAGTCTGCATAGGAAGATGGTGGATAGCATCTCCATGCATAAAAAATACATCAAACATATGGTGGAGCAATAACTGAGGGATGCATTAGCCCAATCCTGAGGTGGCTCATCTATTCCAAAGGGTATACCCTACCTAGAGGAATTTGATGATGTCCAATACCCTAAGACCTTTGTGCCTCCATCCTTCAAAATTTTTGATGGCGGTGGGAACCCCCAGCAGCACATAGCGCATTTTAGAGTTGGATGTTACAATGCCGGTGGCAGTGATACACTTTTATTTTTCCTATTTGTTAGTAGCTTAATGGGCATTGCATTCGATTGGTACACTGAACTACCCAATGGTTCAATAAAGATATTTACTGAGTTGGAGCAATTCTTTATTAAGAAATTTGTTGGAGCTCAGCAAAAGGGTAATTGTGAGCAATCTCATTGTAGCTCAACAACACCTCGGTGAGTCCTTTGTTGATTACATTCTTAGATGGTGCAATTTAAGTATAAATTACAAATTACAACTGCCTGAACAACAAGCCATTAAAATTTTGCTCAAGAATCTTCATGGCTCGGTCCCCTTCATACTTAAAGTATTCACCATCAAGATATTTGAGAAATTAATCAACAAGGTAGCTAGTCTATAAGGAGAGGCCTAACATTACCTTTTCAAGATCAATCAGTCAAGCACCAAGGCATTTTAGAAAAGTTAGGCAGCATAGTTGATAAGGGAAAGCGAATGGTTGTTCAAGCCTCAAGCTAAGTACCACCTCCTTTATCACCACCTCGACCATCATATCAGCCACCTCAGCTACCACAATGGCCTCTGTCACCACCTACTCAGTAGTATCCTCATCCACAGCATCAGTAGCATCATTCTTATCCATCATCAAGTAACAATCACTTACCTACTTTTGTCGACAAAATAAATAAACCTTATTCATTCAAAATGGAGGTAGTCAAAAAGATCTTCAGTGATCTTTTGAAGTAACCTGATTTTTAGTTACCAAAGCCTAGGAGGCCAGAGTATGTGAGCTAGAGTCATGATCCAACTTATTGCCCCTACCACCGCATGCTAGGACATGTCTTGGAAGATTGCTTTACCTTTAAGGACTAGCTTGAGCATAGCTACAAGTCATATTCCATTGTTATCCCTAAGGAATATCTATTAGAATAACCCTCAAGTTCTATTAGAGTAATCTTTGGGGATACACACAATCTTCTCAAGATAGAGGAAGGTTGGGATATCTCTCTATCCTGAACCTCCAAGAAAATAATTTCTAAGATCAAAAAATTACCCTTGCAAGTGCCTGAAGCAGCTCAAACCTCCAACTTAAGGAAGGTTTGCAACTTATTGAGGATAACTTGAGGGAGGTAGAAGCCCAACAGCAGTAGTGATAGCTTCTACTTGCCCGGGATAGCACATTAGCATAACCACCAACCCAGTCTAGCACTCCTACCACATTTACAGCTACAGCTCCTGCAACTAGTTCTTCTTCTAGCAGTCACACTATATTAACAGAGGGGGGTGACAAATCCCTCACTCCGCTTACATTCTCTTACATTGATTTTGCTTACATTCTCTCTACTTTTGATGATTTTATTCATGTGAAAAGGTCTCCAAGTACTAATAATTATAATAATTTTGATCCAATCCTTTATGATTTTGAAATAGATTACCCATTTCTAAATCAGCCATTGAGATAGACTTGGAGTCATCTGACTCTGATGATCCTATAGGAGAAGTTGTAAGTGAACCTGATGAGCAGGTAGAACTTTCCATTAAACCATCTCATGAAGTCACCGAAGTCAACCTTTGTAGTGGCAAAGTTCTATCTCCTAGGGTAGCATCTCAGGGTAAGGGTAAATAAGTCATTAGTTCTAGAAATCAAGAAGCCCCTCCATAGGATGCTCCACTTATGGATATGCTTGTGGAGAACCAAGCCAAAGTTAACTACAATGTTCTCGCTCACCTGAGAAAGTTTTCAGCTAAACTAAGCATATATGAGGGCCCTTATCTTATCCAAAGAAATGAGGGAGTCATTGATCAAGGCCCTGCTTAATCTTAAAATATGTTTAGCTCAGCTGACCACTGCTAGAGAGGAGGCATATTTTTCAAGAGAAGCTCGGGGAGTTACATTCACCGATAAAGACCTTTTTTTGGGGGACAATAGAGCATAACTGTCCCCTCTACATCACAGTGAATATGGGCAAATTCAGACTTTCTAGGGTGTTAGTTGATCAAAGTACATCAGTGAATATTATGAGTCTAAAAACCATTGCCTACTTGAGGATCGACATCTCTGAACTCTAAGGAGATCAGATGATGTTGAGAGGAATCAATGAACAAGGTGAGAGGGCTTTAGGCTCCATAGTGTTACCTCTAGAGATAGATGACAGGAATATAGAAGCCAAGTTCTACATAATCAATTTAGATACATCTTTCACTGCTTTGCTTGGTAGGCCTTAGATACATGCAAACAACACAGTTCCATCTTCTTTGCACCAGTGCATCAAATTCAGAAGAGGTGGAATCAAGTATTATGTCAAACGAGACTTGAAGCCATTCTCAGTTAGAGAGGTTAATATTTATAAAGGTACAACCTACTGTATTCCTCCAAACCAAAAAGTCTATTTCGTGAACTTGGTGAAAGTTCAAAATAAAAAAAAAGAGATTGAAAAAGAAAATGAAATTGAAAAAGAAAAAGAAAAGAAAAATGGAAAAGAAAAAGAAAGCACAAGTACGCGAGAATCAGACACCGAGGAAGTGGTAAAGCTAGATGTTAGATTCTACGCATAGTTTGTTCCTCCATATGAACACATGGGTAGGATGACTCGACCTCCATTAGGTAGAGAAAGAGGTAAATTCAGAGGCAGTTCTAGAGGTGGAAGACCTCCTTGCTGGTGGCCAACCAGTATGAGCTATATTCCAGCTCACATGAGTACTCCCACTATCCACATAAACTTACAATCCAGTTCAAAGGATGAGTCTCATATGGTTAGCATGACAACCAACCCCTCCCAGTGGGTCCCTTTAAAGGTGACATTCGAGCTAGACAGTGGTGAAGACCAAGCCTCCAAGCAAAGCATGAATGTATCTGAATCATTATGTAGAATAGTTAGGCAGCAATTGGTAACCTTAGCTCAGACCTCACTTTTCTCCCAAAAAGTTGAAGTTTTGGTAGTTAAGGAGGCCCCCAAGTCATCCATAGATGTCAGGATGAAAAGGTTTTTGTTGGGAGCAACATCCTCAAGTCAAGAAGGCTGTGTAGAACTTGAGGATGATTCATATAAAGATTTAATACAACTGCCTCTTGATTGATATTCGTCTTACATTATTAACTTAGCAAAGAAGGGATTAATCCCACATACTTGGTCTAAACACAGGTTAGAGTACTTTGAAATATTAGGATAAACCGGATCAATCAAGATGGGACTAGGATTGACCGGTGAGCGGTCGATGATAACCATTGCCTAGTCATCACCACTCATTTAGGGTCTGATAGGTCTTTCTTGATTCATGCTAACTCTTATGAGGGGCATGTTTAGAAACTTCAGATGACTCAAATGAGCCTGAAGTAAAAAAATGTACCACTAGAGTTTGAAGAAGAAATCAAAGCAATCATTGAGGAACTCAAAGAAATCAACTTGGGAATAAAAGAAGATCCACACCCGACGTACATCAGTTTTTTGTTGAATGAAGAAGAAACTAATGACTTAGTTAGGATATTAGTTGAGTTTAAGGAGTGCTTCGCATGGAGTTATGAAGAAATGCCCAGTTTATCTCCTGTTTTAGCTATCCACAAGCTAGCAATAGATCCTAATGCTAACTCTATCAAGCAAGCTTCTAAACGCATGAAATTAAACATTGAACAACAAGTCACTTCTAAAATCAAGAAACTGATCGATGCTGGCTTTATTAAGGAAGAAAAATATCCCACCTGGTTAGCCAGTGTCATCCTAATTAAAAAAAAAAAAAAAGAATGGCCAAATTTGCATATGAGCCGATTTTAGGGATCTAAACAAGGCATGTCCTAAAGATGAATTTTCACTTCTTATACTAGAATTGATGGTGGATATTGCCTCATCTCATGCAGTATTCTCCTTCATGGATGGGTCATCTGGCTACAACCAAAATCAAGATGGCCCCTAAGGATGAATGAAACACTGGTTTTCAAAACCCGATCAAAATCTATTGTTATAAGGTCATGCCTTTCGGCCTTAAATATGCCGATGCTACATACCAGCAGGCCATGACTCAGATTTTCAATGAACTCATTCATCATCAAGTTGAATGCTATGTTGATGATCTGGTAATCAAAAGCAAAGAAAAGGAAGACCATCTCTTTAATTTGAGAGTAGTTTTCAAATGGTTAAGATAATTTAACCTCAAAATGAATCCCCTGAAGTGTGTATTCGGAGTAGCTTTAGGAAAATTCCTTGGGTTTATTTTTCAACACCAAGGAATAGAGATCGACCTAGAGAAGATCAAGGCTATCTTAGAAATGCCACCCCCTAAAAGTCTAACTCAACTTAGATCATTTCAAGGGTGGTTGGCGTATCTAAGATGCTTCATATCCAACTTATCAGGAAGGTGTCAGGCATTCTTAACACTTGTCAAAAAGATGTCAGGTTCAAGTGGGATGATAAGTGTCAGCATGCCTTTGATGACATCAAGCACTACCTAATGGCGCCACCAGTTCTAGTAGCCCCTATCCCGGGAAATCCATTGATCCTCTATATCGCTACATTAGATGACTCTCTCAGAGCTTTGTTGGCTCAAGCCAACGACTAAGGGAAATAAAATTCCCTCTACTACCTTAGTCATCATCTAATCCCTGCTGAACTAAACTACCCACCTATTGAGAAGCACTGTCTAGATTTAATCTTTGCATCCCAAAAGCTATGAACTTACATGCTTTCTCATAAGGTGAATCTGATCTCTAGAATTAATTCACTATAATATCTCATGACACAACTAACATTATTTAGATGGTCGGCATGATGGTCCATGATTTTATCATAGTTTAATATCACATTCATACACCTCCATCGTGTGAAAGGACATGCACTAGCAAATTTCTTAGCAGCACACCCACATCTTACTGATTCCTCACTTAATGATGACCTCCCTGATGAATAAATCATGAACTTAGGGGACACTAGCATTCGCTATTGGGAGATGTATTTCAATGGTGTGGCTTCCTCTCAAAGAGGAGAAGAACCATAATCCACTTTTCTAGGGAGGGCAAAGGTAGGAATAGTTCTCCTAACTCCGGACTGTGATGTAATGAGATTCTCATATCATCTGTCCAATCCATGTCCAATCCATGCACCAACAACGAAGCTGAATATGAGGCACTGATTGTCAATCTAGAGTTAGTCATTACATTATGCGTCATCTAGAGCATCAACTTCTTCGGGGATTCTCAGCTCGTCATCAACCAAATCACTCTACAAAGTTCTAAAGCTTAAGCTCCATCATTATCGCAAGTACACCATGGAGTTATCTTCTCATATCCCAGAGGTCACTATCTACAAGATTTCTCGAGGAGATAATGTTATAGAAGATGCATTGGCCAAGCTCACCAAGGAGTTAGCATTCCTAAAAGATGAGTCCATTTTAATAAGGGTTTAAAATAGACAAGTCTTATCCCTTATTGATGCTGAACTCATTGAGAGACTCTCTCTTAAAGGGGAGGTTGTTGTTACAAAAAAGAAGTCAGATTGGAGGTAGCCATTCATGGATGACCTAAACACAAGCAAACCACCTTAAGAGAAATCATTAGCCCATCAGGTGAAATTGAGGGCCCACTCCTACGCTCCCATGAATGGCACCATATATCGATGGTCTTTCAATCATATGTGGTTACGTTGTTTAGCCAAACACAAAGCCTGTAAGATCATGATTGAAGTACTCTCAGGTTTATGCAAAGCTCACCAGTACAGTTTGAAGATGAAAGCCAAGATCAAAATACTAAGATACTATTGGCCCGTGATGATTATAGATTGCATGGATGTAGCTAGGAGGTGCCACCAATGTCAGGTGCACGGTGTGGTCCTGCATCAACCACCCAACATTCTACATCCTACTTTGGCCTTGTGGCCATTTGAGTGTTGGGGCACTAACATAGTGGGTCTGATTGATCCTCCTTTTTCCAAGGGTCATTGGTTCATTCTAGCTGCCACCAACTACTTTTCCAAGTGGGCGGAGGTAATCCCACTTAGAGAGGTCACAGCCTAGCATGTACTCCAATTTTTTAGGAACCATATCGTATATAGGTTCGGGGTGCCTTAATGAATTATATTCTATAATAGTACTACACTCAAGAGCACCAAATTCAATAGCTTTACCCAGAGACATAGCATAGATTGGAGATATTCCACCATCTACTACCCCAGGGAAAATGGTCTAGCATAAACATTCAACAAGACTCTCATCCAAATATTAAAGAAGACACTCGACAATAATAAACATCAGTGGCATGAGCAGTTGATTGAAGCCTTGTGAGCCTACTGCACCACATAAAGAACTCCAACTCAATCTACCCCATTCTCCTTAGTGTATGGGTATGAAGCCATTCTACCATTAGAAGTCTAACTCCCATAACTAAGGATTGCTATGGGTGTCGAGATTACTACAAAGCAGAATGTCAAGTTGTGATTAGAAGAGCTTGAAGTTTTGGAGGAGAGATGCCTCCTGGCATGCCAGAACCTCGAGTTATACATAGCCAAAATGATTCAAGCTCATAACAAGTTGGTCCGTCTTAAAGCTTTTCAAGTAGGAGAGCTTGTTTTAGTTCTAAGGAGACCAATTGTTACCCTTCGAAAGATGGGAGGTAAGTTTGAACCCACTTGGGAAGGCCCTTTCTCCATAGAGAAGGCCTACCAAGGAGAATCTTATCAACTCATAAATTATAAAGAAGAGTGCCATATGCTTCCAATCAATGGGCTCTACCTGAAGAATTATTATCCATAAAATCTTGTTTGAAAATAATCATTAATAAAACTTCTTTTCACATCAAATTTCATCTCTTATATGTTAGAAACATCATTTTCTTGTGAATCTACCACGATGTATTTAGGGTAGGTGTAAGAGAACCCGAGTGGCATCCTATCCCTTCACAACATAAATAAAAACCACAAATAGTCCTCCAGTGCTACTAGGTTAGGTGTAAGAGAACCCAAGAGGCATCCTATCTCAACTAGTATAACTAAGTTAGGTATAAGGGAACCCAACCGACATCCTTTCTTAGTGGAGTCACATTCTCATGTGCTTAGGATAGGTGTAAGAGAACCCGAACGGCATCTTATTTCTTCTTTCATAACACAAACAAACACATATCTTTTTTCTTGAGCTACTTTGATGTGGGAGCAAGCCCCTTGTAGCACTCACTCATTAGCTGCTCTAAGATGGGCTGATATACTACCTTGCTAGTATGTCACCCTAATGATCACTTATCTTGCGGATGTGAATCCCCACACTTTCATCCTGACTTGGCCACTAAAAACCAACGAGTGCCTTGTTAGTTTGGTAGGTCTTACTATGCAGTCAGTAAACTACCCTGTGTTGACTTTATTTAAGAGGATGTAAGCCTACATGCTTTCTTCCTGAACTAGACATCATGCACTAACTAGGTCGAGTATATTTGAGGTTTAGGGTAAGTCCCTTAGAGGCTCCTTTCCTCCTAACTACTTCAAGCTTAGGTTTAGTCATTACACAGGACCCCCCGCTTAGTAGTCATCTTAAGTTTGATAGCCCCTATTGAGCTAAAGATAGACTATCTCGGCAATCAGTTTCACTTTAAAGAGATATAAGCCTGTGGTGAAATATTCCCGTCTTCATCTTTCTTTCTGGGAGAGGATAAATGAAAATGGAAATATACATCTTTAGTTGGGACACCATGTAGATCCGCAGATATTCTTATTGAGGGTGATCAGGTATGACATTGAGGAGAGGTGTATTATCTCAAAAGATAGAAGTCACCACCCTACAATAGACCTAATCACCTCAACAATGACTTTTAAGGATAATGGGTGTGCATATGTACCAAATATTCTTCCCCTACTTTATATGAAAAAGTAAAGTAGGGTTTATTTTAAATTAGATTCATTAAGTTCCCCCACATACTTAATTACATCCTAAGAGACAAGATCCCTTAGGAATACTCTCGATTAAGGTAAATGACCATTATCTCCAAATATTATGGAATTGATCAAAAAGAGGGAGTTATTATCGAACCTAAAGAAAGATAAGTAGGAGATGCCCACGATGCTAGAAAACCTAGCGAGCATCTCAAACTATCTTATCGTTAGGCTTTACATTTTTGAAATTGATTTAATTTATTTGAGTTAAATTTTTTATTAGAAATTTAGGGCTTATGATTCCACAACACATGATTATGGAAATACCTAAGAGGTGAGAATTTATGCTTATGGCTCACAAAAGGGAGAAGCAGTCTCAGAACCTGAATCTAGGGAGCTTTGGTGAGGGCCAAAAGCATAACCTAAATTTAAGGTAAAAATAGGCATTTGGTTTTCCTCCACAAGAGAGGACAAACCACCCGACTTCTTAGACTTACAATAGCCTGAGGGTGGCCGCCAACTAACTCCTCTAAATTTATGTAGGCAAGTCATATGCTTTATACAAGATAGTTAGGTTGTTATTTATTTAGAAAGATACTAAGTCCTTAAACTCACTCCTTAAAGAGACTAGATCATGTAAGGGTATGCTTCAAATGACCTAAATCTAATGCAACTCAGATTTCATTTTATCTTTATTTTTGGACAATTATTTTGACTCAGGCTAATAGGATTCATATATTTAATGCATGAGAAATGAGATTATTGACCAAAATTAGTGAGAAGGGAGAAGCAAGCCAAGTTTCTTTGGCAAAGGTGGAAGCCCTCCAATCAAGAGTGCAAAAAATATGCATTTGTGCATGATGTTATAAAAGAAGTACTCATCTAGCTAAAGGGTTGCTAATTCTTTTATCTTAATTTTTAGCCTAAGCTTTAGGTGAGGTTATAAGTTCTTTATTTTTAGTTTTGAATTATTATGTTTGGTAAAAAATTTATTTTCCCTAAGAGCCTAATCCACATCCAAGCCATACATAAAGTAAAGAAGAAACTATAAAAAGGATGTCACTTAATGCACAAGCTAAATAAATCATCAATCAATTTATAAAGCTAATTACAAAAAATAAGAGAACATTATGGTCAAACCAAACAAAATCAAAATAAATAAAGCCCTTATACAACCTGGATTACAAATGAATTACATACAATTAAGCAAGAAACTCATTGTTATGAGGGTCTTCAAGCTTCATTTCTTCATTATTCTTTTCTTCTTCCTTTTTCTTTTCTTCTTTCTTCTTTTGCTCCTTCTTTTGGGTGGTTGGAAGATAGATGCTCCAAAGGCTCCACATGGTGCATAAGATGAGATCTTATAACCAATGCTCATCCTAATCCCTATAACAACAATTCCAAAACTTAATTGTAAAAATTACATGAAAAGGAAAAGTAAATCTAGCTAACACCTGCAAAACAAAGGTTAGCTAAACAAACCACCAAATCCCAAGTATGTATATTAGACTTATCACCCCACATATGTGTGACTAAGTCCACCTGGCCTATTGGATTATGCTTAGGGGTATAAGCACCTGCACAGCAAAAGTATTTATATCTTTATTTATTACAGAGCCCCTTAAGCACAATACCTTAGAGAAGATATTGGTTAGACTAAGATTGCCCTACCATTCATTCTACGCACATACACCTAACATCCAGACTAAAATCTATATCACAAAATAAAAGTAAGCATTAAATCATGCACCGCCCTAACCTAAAGCTAGAAGTGGTGACTTAGCCTAATGTGTGTGCTTTAGAGGCTTGTGTGGTATGCTTAGCTATGGCTTTAAGTTAGAATTTTCTAAGTGTAAAGAATGTTCAACTTAGAAGAGGATTTTATTTAAGTGATTTAGTCATTTTGGGTTGATTTGATTTTATGTTTTGATTAGGTTCAGCTGAATCCTACAATTAATTACTAAGTTATAAATGGAGGGAAAAAGAAGAGAACTTCTCCTTCCTTCCCTAACCTAAGTATATTCTAAAGTGGATTCACATTTTAGTTTTATTTAGTGAATATTTTAATTAAGTGTCTTAATTAATCTTAAGTTTAGATGAACTCTAAACAAACCTATTCAAAAGAAAGGCATTTTAAGCTTAAGTAAAATGAATTAAATTCACAAAACATATATCACTTAATTTCTTTCCCAACATGTATAACATGCATATGAATGAGTCCTAAACATATCTATACATAAAAATGGGAAAAATTTTTAGAACACTTTATGATGCATGCTAAGTAGTTCATTTAAGAAAATTTGGATGTTTATGATGCATAATTTTCATTAAGTAGCAAATCCTATCCAATGTTAACGCACATATGAATGTATGAAAAGCATATATGAGTACGACGTCATCGTTAACCAGAGGTGTAAGGTATAAGACCTACTTAGGGCTTCTTAAAGCCTCGCAACCTTGAGGTTATCCAGACTAATATACCACTTTCCTTAAATACAAGCATATGTACAAAAGAAATGAATGGAAAAGAAAGAATGCAAACGTTGGTGTTGGTTGATTTATTTTTGTTTATGCAATTTATATGTACAAGCATAGGTATCCTACTTAAGTAATAGTATAGGAATGAATAGGATATGGAATTAGGCAAGTGTTAGATTTTTTTCAAATAAACCATACACCTTGCCAAATCCTATTCAAAACTATACTAAAAGAGAAGAGAAGGAAAACCTACACTAAGCACATCCTTATATTTTACTCACATGCAAACTTATAAATAAGGTATAAGTAACACACTTTAAATTTTGATAATTGATTCATATATTTTAAAAATAATTTGAATTTAAAAGTAATAATAGCCACTCATATTCTTACTTTAGCCAACACATGCAATTTGACATAAAGGAAGCATTTTCATTTTAAATTTAATTGGATTGAACCAAGCCCATCTAAACCTCAATCATGATCAACAATCATCATGGGGAGATCAACCACCTTAAATTGGGTAAAACCAAGTCAATCCTAGCCTTTGACCAAGTCAACACTTAGCCCAAATGAAATTCAAACTAGCCAAAATTCATCATATGCTAAATTGATTGAAACTATTGATCCAAACTCATTCATAATCAATGATTGAACATTACCAAGTCATCAATTGAGCCAAACCAAGCCTAATTAGCCACTTGACCTAAGTTGACCCAAATTTGCCTAAAAAGCTAAAATGAGTCAAATCATAATTTAATCCAAACTGATTGCAACCAGTGGCTCAAGTTCATTCCAAATCACTTGTTGAACTTGACCAAAGCCATGATTGAGCCCAAGTTGACCAAGTGGTCAACTTGATCCAACCTAGCCTAAATTGACCTAAAAGGTCAAATTAACTCTAAATTAAACTAAACCAAAGCCTACAATATTTTTTTAATTAACCAATTGAACTTGACTCAACACCTAACCCAACCTAATTTGGTCAAATTGGCCAAATTGACCAATTTGACCCTTTAGAATCCAAATGAGTCAAATTCAAACCAAAGCTAAACCAATCCAAATTAATTAAACCAAAACATCCCAAATCATCATATGAACCTAACCCAAGCCTTTGTTTGACTGAATTTGACCAATTGGTCAACCCAACCCCAACCTAACCCAAATAAACCCATTTTGACCAAATAAAGCCAAATCCCTCCAAACCAACTTATGGGACCCTAGGGCTTAGTCAAAGCCGACCCAAGCATGCCCTACTCCACTCCCAAATTAGCTTAAAAGTTAAGTGGACCCCACCACAAGAATTAGCCATCAAACCATAGGAATTGAACCTTAAACCCAATGGATCAAGGCTAAAGTCAACTTGCCCATCCCCATGGCAGCTCCTTTTCACTCAAAGGAACCTTCCCATTACACACTTAGCCCACCTAATCCACCTTAGGTTGGCCAAGGACCCTTGGGAGGTGAGTTAACTCACCTCCAACCCAAACTGAGAACTCTTTGGTTCAAACCCATGGGAACTTTGCACAATAGATCCATGGTAGCTCCCCATGACTCCTCCCATCCCTGGCGTGCGGCCTAACCATGATGGAGAAAACTCCGGCGGCCGGGCGACGACGAGCCAGGGCAAAACATGCGCACACTCCCGTCCGTCAATGATGGCAAATTGAGGGGTATACCCCCTCAATTCGAAGAAAATTTCACAAAGAATTAACTCGTGTGAGTCCCTAAGCACATTCCAAACTCCTTCAGAGAAAAATCCAAGGATCCCCAAGCCCTCTCCATTCGGCCATCACCTTTTCTGTGAGCAAGCCAAAATAGGACAACCTTCCCTCAAGCAATACTCCCTCCTCACTTCACCAAAACCAAATTCCTTTAACCCACACCCTCACCACACCTCATCGAGCTCGATAGAACCATTCCCCAAGCCTCCAAGCCATGGGAAGTGCAACCTCGATCAAGATCGATAGCCATTAAAGAGAAGCTTGGTCAACCGAACAACCCACTTTAAATCAAGGTCAGATTTCTTCAACAACGCTTCGTCTCTACTAGACAAAGCTACCTCTGTCATTGGAAGCACCGGTGATAACCTCTAGTGAGGTAATTGTTCAAATCCGTAGCAATAGGCAATTTTCAGTTGGTCTTTTTCAAAGGGAATTGTCATCCCATGTAATTTTGACTGTTGAATTTGCATCTCCCCTCCTTCTGAAGGTGTGGGATCATTTTGATCCCAATCCGAACTCGGGTGAGCTCAGATTGAACGAGAAAAGATGAATGATGTTCGTCTTTCATCGCTCGCGAAGGAGAAGGATCATGCGACATCTATTCCACGTGATTGAAATGGACCGCTATGATCAAGTCATGCTAGACCCACTGTGATTCTTAGCCTAAACCTCGGGTTTAATCCCGATTATCCAATATTAGATCGGATGGTCTGTAGAGAAAATGAGTCTATTGCCGCTAACTCAGCACACAGATGTGATAACTTAACTAACCAATCCCATCGTGCCATGTGGAAAGCGTGCCACGTTAGCCACCATGTGGCCCGATGGGATTAAGGGATTAATTAGGGCTAATTAATTCTATTTTTAATACTAAAACTTCCTAAAATCACAACTAATTATAAAAAAAATCTTGAAAATGCAAACTTAGGCTCATTTTAAAGGTATTTCAAAGTAGAATCTAGGAAATGTATTATTAATTAATTTTAAATAGTGATGTTGGTTTCATTAGGGTTTTATTAAAAACTTAATTAACTTAATTACTCCTTAATTAATCACCCAATTGGTTTCAAACTTTCTGTGGGTATTTAGGGAGATGACCTCTGCCTTTCCTAATTTTCTTAGATTTTATTGGTGGCTTAATTAGAGAAATCACTTTATTAAGCCTTAATTACTCTTCTAATTTAGTTAATTATGATTAGTAAATGAATAATATTTTAATTAATTATTTAAGCATAATTACTTCTGTTGAACAGTAAGGGAGCTTAGGGAATGTGATTAGAATAATTTTTTAATTCACTTCCTAAGTTCTCTTCACTTTTTTGAATTAATCTAATTAAGGATTAATGAGGTAATTAGTAGCTTAATTAATTAATTAATTAAGCCTAAATATGAATATCATAGATTAAGTTATTAAGTGTAGGGCTTAGGGATTGAGATCAAGTCCTCTTTCTTGATCTCTTTCCTTTAGTCCATTCCATTTCCTTAATTAGAGATGTTTATGCTTAATCAAAAATGGATTAATGAACTTAATCACTTAATCAGAATTTCCTTCATATCTAAACAACCCTAATTAACTTTCGCGTAGCACTTTGGGTGTTCAATAACCTAAAGTAAGAGATAATGAAATTATGATTAGCTCACATGTGTGAGAAAATCATAAAAGTAATTAAGTGAGATATATTAAGCTTAATTAATTATTAATCATAAGATAATTGCCTTAAGCCCCTTTCATTTATTAGGAGCATTGCAAATTTACTTTTCAAGTGGTTACATATCATATTGGCTTATTATTAATTAGTTAATTAAGGTGTTATAGGTAAGGGATAATCAATTCATTTAATTCATACCTTAACCTAATCAAACATAAAATCAACTTAAGTTTTCTTCATTAAACCAAATCAATGCACACATGAGAAAGTGGGTTAGATTTAGCAAATCCTTCTCATATTTCTTGACTCAAATCAAACTCAAATTTAAAAATATCTTTAAGGAATTTTGGTTCATTTTAAATAGCCTTATTTAATTTGATTGTCCTTAGGAATTAATTGGGATGGATGAAATCATGTGCTTCATTCCTACATTTCTTTCCAATTATGCTAAATATTGCTTGCCACATGAAATCATGCATTCAGTCTTTTTAAAATTAATTAAATAAAATATTTTCTTTTATGTCAAATTACATGTGTTGACTTAAATCAAATATGAGTGGCTATTATCCTACTAAATAAAAAAAACTATTTTCCAAACCTATAAATAAATTATTAAAAAAATAAAGTGATGCTAATTACAAAAATAATGTGATAGTATAAGATGTGTAATATGAAGCTCTCTTTCCCTACTTTAATATGGATCCATGTAGGATTTGTAAGTGTATAGTTCATTTGAAAAGAATATAACACTTGCTTAAATATATTCCTATGCTTTTCCATGTTAAGACTTAGGAAGAATTCGTATTACATAGGTAAATCATAAATCAACTAAATCAAACATAATTTCTTGCATGATTCCGTATTCATATATTTCTTTTTGTACATTCATATGTATTTGAAAAAAGTGGTATTGTTGATCTCATTTTTAGGATGAGCTCTCAACCACTCCATCTTAGATATAGGTCTTCTATTAGACACTAAGAGTTTCTTAGTCTTAAGACACTTCTAGTGATTAGGAGAACACTCAACTTAACCTTAGAGACTTAGAAGAGTTAGCAATAGGAATAGGTCATGCCTTAGGGGTGCTAGGAAAATTTGCCTACCCTATAGCTTGAACCAATCCTCACTTCCTTCTTTCAAGACAAGCTCCAAATCAATTCAAGTCAAACTCCAAATCCAAATCAAACTTCAAATTCAATGCAACCTCAAATTCAAATCAAAATCAATTTAAAACTTAAACTCAAATTCAACCAAAATTCAACTTATGCCTTTCAAGTCAAATTCTTGAACTTAGCCAATTCAACCTCAAATCAAGCCAAACCCTTGATTTTTCTTCATAATTCAATAAACCCTTTAATAATGAAACGAAATATAAACACAAACTTTAATCATCAAACCAAAAATTAATTCAAAACTCAAATCCAAATTCAACCAAAAATTAACCAAAGCCCTTCAAGACAAATTCTTGAACTTAGCCAAATCAACCTCAAATCAAGCCAAACCATTGATTTTTCTTCATGATTCAATCAACCCTTCAATCATGAAACCAAATATAAACACAAACTTCAATTATCAAACCAAAAAATCAATTCAAAACTCAAACCCAAATTCAACCAAATTCAACCTAAGCCTTTCAAGTCAAATTCTTGAACTTAACCAAATCAACATCAAATCAAGGCAAACCCTTGATTTTTCTTCATGATTCTATCAAACCTTCAATCATGAATCCAAATATAAACATAAACTTCAATCATCAAACCAAAAAATCAATTCAAAACTCAAACCCAAATTCAACCAAAATTTAACCTAAGCCTTTCAAGTCAAATTCTTAAACTTACCCAATTCAACCTCAAATCAAGCCAAACCCTTGATTTTTATTCATGATTCAATCAATCCTTCAATCACAAATCCAAATATAAACACAAACTTTAATCATCAAACCAAAACTAAATTCAAAAATAAAACCCAAATCAAACT
The DNA here is from genome assembly GCA_021442155.1 of Cymbidium sinense. Taxonomy (NCBI): domain Eukaryota; kingdom Viridiplantae; phylum Streptophyta; class Magnoliopsida; order Asparagales; family Orchidaceae; genus Cymbidium; species Cymbidium sinense. The sequence goes on along the minus strand of CM038228.1, from coordinate 61,898,205 downwards.
CATGTTCACCCTTTTGAACTTGAAATTATCAAATGAACCAAAACCCATTTGACTCCAAACCACTTATAAATGGATTTATATTTCAATCATAAGTACATATGTAAGTTCAATCAAACTTGATTCAAGTGTTGATCAAGTCAATTGACCCACTTAGGATCACTTGACCCAAAGTGACCTAAAGTATCTTTTGAGCCAAAATCTAATCCTACCCAAATTGGATTGAACTAAGCCCACATAAGCCTTACATTGTGAGCAATAATCATCATGAGATGATCAATCACTCAAATTGGGTCAAACCAAGTCAACACTTTGCCAAAGTGAAACCAAACTAGCTAAAATCTACCATAGGCAAAATTGATTGAAACCAATGATCAAAACCAATTTATGATCAATGTTTGAACTTGACCAAGTCATTATTTGAGCCTAACCTAACCCAATTGATGACTTGACCCAATTGACCCAACTTGACCTTAAAGTCAAAATGGGTCAAATCTTGATCTAAGCCAAATTGATTGCAACCAATGGGTCAAATTCATTCTAAACCACTTGTTGAACTTGACCAAAGTCTCAATTGGCCAACTACCCATCCTCAATTACTTAGAACCCAACTTGACCTAAAATGTCAAATTGAGCCAAAATCAAATCAAACCAAAATTAATTGAAACCAAAGCCACCAAAACATTTCAAATGACCAACAAAACCTAACCCAATTCGGTCAAATGGGTCAAATTGGTCAACTTAACCCATTTGACCTAAATAAAATCAAATGAACCAAAACCAAATATAAACTAAATTGAACCAAAATAATGATGCCAACACATTTCAAATGGTCATATGAACTTGACCCAACCCTTGGTTTGACCCAATTTGACCAATTGGTCAACTTAACCCAAGTTGACCCATTTTGACCTAAATGGGTCAACATGAGCCAAATGACATCAAATCAACTCTAAATTCCTTGAAATTTGGACCACCCTTATTTCAAACTATTCTAAATCTGCCCAAAGTGAAATCATAGCCAAATGACCATTTTACCCCTAGGTCAAGGGGTGACCTATGGCTAATTCCACTTAGAATTTGGTCATATCCTTTTCATGGCCACTTAGCACGCTCTTCGTGGCCCAAGTGGACACTAGTGGGTGTGGTGCACATGAACCAATGGGTTTGGGTCAGCCAAACCCAACCCAAGGCCAAAAATGACCACCCACTTGGAAATTATCCACATGGGATCACTCCTTCCCTTAAATGAGCACATGGGAACTTCACCACGTCACTCCTCTGCCAAAATTGAATCACAGGCCACTAAAAATTTCCTATCCAACTCACTCCATGGGATCAATTTGATCAAAATAGTAAAACACCTCTGGGTCATCCGATCCTGGTAAGGGGAGATATACTCCACCTCATTTCACTTGAATTCAGATGATTCACACCCGATTGAGCTAAGGGAACTCAGAGCAAGCTTCTCCAAGTTCCTCCAAGCTTCATCAAGCATTTCCCATTTCTCCATTTTCGGATTTCCTTAAGCCAAAAATAAGGGTGCTCATGGAATTTTCCAACTAATCCATCACTCAACCAAAAGCCAATTGCTCTTGCAAGCACCCTTAGAGGACCCAATCGAGTTGATCCAAAGCTTCTTTCAAGATTCCAAGGCACGGGAGGAGGGAGCTAGACCAAAGCCGCAAGCCTAGGAGGAGTACTTTGGCTGATTGGAGGATCTACTCAACCTCAGGCCCTCAAACCTTCAACAGGGCTTTATCTCCATTAGATGAAGCTACCTCGATGGTTGGGAATGTTGGTGATAGCCTTCGGTGAGGTACTATTCAAAATTGAGCTTAGGCTAGATTTTCTTTGGTCCTTTGTGAAGAGAAGTGTGACCTCAAGTGAATTTGATAGTTGGATATCTTGCTTATCCCTTCTTGATGGTGTGTAATCAATCCCTACTCAAGCTGAGCTCAATCGAGCATGGATCAAGAAATGGAGGATGGACGATTTCCATCTGCCATAAGCGAGGGAAGGGATTAATAATGGACCATCCATCCTGCATGTTTTGGATGGATGGTCCTGATTAAAACACGTGAGATCTGCTATTTAATCTCTTTAATACCGCTGGCTTGATCTGGACCGTCTGAACTTTGATCGGATGATCCAAGGGAAAGCGCGTAGTGCCGTCGACTGTGTAGCCAATGTGATAACTTAAATAACGAATCTCATTGCGCCACATAGAAAGCGCGCGATGCGTCAGAGGTCCACGTGGTGCCAATGGGATTAGTTATATAATTAGGGATTTAATTATCTAATAATCACATAAACTTTAAAATTACATAACTAAATGAAAAAAATTAGGAAAATATAAACTCAAATGCATTTTGAAAATAATTCAAAGGGGAATAATTTAAAATTAAGTTTAATTGATTTTGAATAGTAAATTTTATGCAATTTGGGATTTATTAGGAATTTAATTATGTTATTTGCTCTCTAATTATTCCATTGATTAATCCCAAACTTCTCAGATATATTTAGTTGGATGACTTCTATCTCCCCTAATTTTCTTGGCATTTATTAATCGCTTATTAGGAGAATTACTTGATTCACTCCTAATCACTCCCTTAATCAATTAAATGATTAATTAACCTCTTAAATAATGATTAATTCATCAATTAAATTTGTTAACCACCTTGGAACAGTGAATAGACTTAAGGAATGAGATTAGGATGCCTCTTCTAAATCTTTTCCCCTAAGTAAAGTTCATTTGAATGAAAACTTAATTAATTTACAAATTGATTAATGATTTAATCATTTCATTAAATAGCTTAATTAACCAATCTCAAAATCAAAAATTAATCCCAAAAACTTAATCATTTAATTAATTCCTTCATGGGTAAATACTTAAGTGTTCAATAACCTAAGTAGCTTAAGGAAATCATATTTAACCCATATGTGTGGGAAGGGTTATGAAAGTACTTAAATTAAACCTTTTAGCTTAATTAATCATTAATTGTGAGCTAAGTGCATTAGGCCCCTTTCTTTCTTAGGTGTGTTTCTAATTTAAATTCCTTTTGGTTTAATGTCATACATTGGCTCATAATTATTTGGTTAAATATGTTAAAGTGGTGTAGGTAAGGGGTAATTAATAGACTTAATGTACACCTTAATCTAAGCAAAATATAAAATTAATCTAATGGTTCTAAAAATAAACTAAATCAACTCACACATGGGAGGAATGGGTTAGGACCAGCAAACCTTTTCACATTTTCTAAAATTAAATCAAACTCAAAACAAAACTAAAAATTTCTTTAAATAATTTTGATTCACTTTAAATAATCTTATTCCATAGGATTGACTTTAGGAATTAATTAGGGTGAATGAATTTACACGCTTTCATCACATTATTTCTTTCCTAGCATGCTAAGTGTGTATGTCATATGAAAATCATGTATTCATGTCTTTTGAAAAATCAAATTAAAATGAAATATTTCCTTTATGTCAAATTGCATATTTTGGTTAAAGTAAGAATATGAATGGCTATTATCACTACTAAATACAAAATTATTTTCAAAAATTATAAACCAAACATTACAAATGAAAGGTATGCTACTTATAATTACTTATAAGCTTGCATGTGAGTAAAATATAAAGATGTGTATTATGTGACTTTTCCTTCTCTTCTCTTCTAACATAGTTTTGAATACGATTTGCAAAGTGTATAGTTCATTTGACAAGAATGCAATACTTGCTTAAATACATTCCTATTCATTCCTATGTTATCAATTAAGAAGGATATTTACACTTACACATGTAAATTGTATAAAAAAAATCAAACAAACAAACATAAACTTTTTGCATGACTCTTTTTCCATTCATTGCTTTTGTACATGCACATGTATTTAAGAAAAGTGGTATATTAGTCTAGACATCCCGGGGTTGTGAGGTTTTAAGTAGCCCTAAGAAGGACTTCTGCCTTATACCCCTGGTGTAGAAAATAATGGTTTCATACTCACTTATGTCTTTCATACATGTAAATGTGCATATGAATAATGGATAAAAGAATCTCTCTTTTCTACTTAAAAAAACCATGCATACATGAAACATTCTAAATTTTCTTAAACAAACTCTCTTAGCACTCATCATGAAGATGTGCTAAACATTTTCATTTGCATGTATGAATATGCTTAGGATCCATCCATATGCATGTTACACATGCTGGAAAGAAATAAAGTGGTGTGTGCTTTGTGATAGTAATTCACTTTATTTAATCTTAAAATGTCTTTCTTTTTGAATATGTTTATTTAGAAAAAATCTAAACTTATGATAATTAAAATACATAATAAAATATTCACTAAATAAAAATCAAATATGAATCTACCTTTGGAATGACTTAAGGTAGGGAGGAAAGAGAAGTTTTATTCTATTTTCCTTTCTTTACAATACTTAGTAATTAATTGTAGGTTCATTCAAACCAAATCAAATCATAAAAATAAAATCAACCAAATTAACTAAATCACTTAAATGAAACTACCCTCTAAGTTGAACATTTTTACCCTTAGAAAACTTCAACCTTAAAGCCTAGCTATACATACCACACAAACCTTAGATTGCACACACATTAGGTTAAGTCACCATTTTTAGTCCTATGCTAAGGCAGTGCATAGTTTGATGTTTGCTTTTATTTTGTGATGTGATATTTTAGTCTGAATGTTAGGATGTATGTGTGTAGACTGAATGATAGGGTGATCTTAGCCTAACCATTATCTTCTATAGTGGATTGTACTTAAGGGATGCTATAATAAAAATATAAATGCTTTTGCTATGCAAGATGCTTATATCCCTAAGCATAATCCAAAATAGGCCAAGTGGACTTGGTTACCCATGTGTGGGGTGTTAAGTCCAATTTGTTCATATACATGCTTGGGATTATGTGGTTTGTTTAGCTAATCTCTATTTTGTATGCTTTAATTAGATTTATTTTTTTCATTTTCATGAAATTTTGCAATTAGAATTTGGAGTGATTGTTATGGGGGATTAGGATGAACATTGGTTATAAGACTATGTCTTATGTACCATGTGAAGTCTTTGGAGCAACCATATTCCAACCAACCAAAAGAAGAAAGAAGAAAGAAGAATGAAGAAATGAAGAATGAAGAATGAAGACATGCCATAATAATGAATTCCTTCTTGATTGTAATTTATTCATTTATAATCTGGGTTGCATAAGGGTAGAGCTAGGCTACCCAATTTATTTTTAGGTTTATGTGATGGAGCCCGACCCCAATTGACCTCTTATTCTTTTGCACTAGCTTTATAAATTATTTGATATTTGTTTAGCTTGTGCATTAAGATGGCATCTTTTTCTAGTTTCTTCTTTGCTTTGATGTATGGTCTGGACGATGACTATGCTCTTAGAAAAAAAAAAATTTTTGCCCAACTAATCAATTCAAATTAAAAATAAATAACTCATAATCTCACTAAAAGCTTAAGTTATAAATAAGATAAAAGATTTAGCAACCCCTTAGTTGGATGTTGTATGTTCTCACATTATACACAAAAAAAAACATCTTGTTTCACTCTTATTTTGGAGGGCTTCCACCTTTGCCAGAGAACTTAGTTTGACCTTTGAGAGCCATGACAAAAACACACCTACTATCTCACTAATTTTGGCCCATAATCTAATTTATCGTGCATTAGGCATATGAATCCTAAAGCCTGTGTCAAATTGATTGTCCAAAATAAAAATAAAATATAACAAAATTTGCATTAGATTTAAGTCATTAATCATGCCCTACATGATCTAGTCTCTTAGGGAGTGTGTTTAAGGACTTAGTCTCTTTTTAAATAAATAATAGCTTAGCTATCTTATAAAAGTATATGACTTGCCTACATGTATTTAAAATTGTAGAAGGATTTAGTTAGCAGCCACCCCCAGGTGGTTGTAAGTCCAACAGTCGGATGGTTTATCCTCTCTTGTGGAGGTAAACCAAATACCCATTTTCACCTTAGATTTAGGTCGTGCTTTCCCCACGCTAAAGCTCTCTTGATTTAGGTTCAGAGGTTGCTACTTTCCTTTGCAGGCTATAAGTATTAATCCTCACCTCTTAGGCATTTCCATGATCTTGTGCTATAGAATTGTAAGCTCTAGATTTCTAATAAAAATTCAATTGAAACAAATAAATCAAATCAATTTCAAAAATAACTATAGGATAGTTTGGGATGCTTACTAGGCTTCCTAGTATCCTAAGCATCTCCTATTTATCTTCTTTTGATTTCAATAATAACACCCTCCTCTTGATCAATCCCACTTGATCTTCAAAAATAAATCAATTGATTGATAGTCCAATCTTTAAAATCTTTGGAGATAATGATCATTTACCTTAATCGAGAGTATTCCTAAGGGATCTCATTCCTTAGAATATAATTAACTATGGGGGCTTGCCTTCATAAGGACTTTAACGAATCCGGTTTAAAATAAACCCTACTTTACTTTTCCATGTAAGGTAGGGGAAGAAATTCTGGTACATTTCTAAGACCCATAGTCCTTAGAAGTTATTATTAAGGTGATTAGGTCCATTTATAGGATGGTTATTTCTATCTCTCCAGATAGTACACCATTCTTCAATGTCGTACCCGATCACTCTAATAAGAACATCTGTAGATCTGCGTGGTGTATGTTATTTTTATCTTCATTTAAATCCTTTTTAGTTGAAGATAAGAATAAAATTTCACCACGGGTATATTAGCCTAGACATCTCGGGGCTGCGAGGCTTTAAATAGCCCTAAGTATGTCTTGTACCTTACGCCCCTGGTGTATAAAATAATGGCATCGTACTCACTAAAACTCTTATACATATGCATGTTTCATGTGGATAATGAATAAAGAATCACAAATCAAATAAATCAAACATAACCAGTTGCATAGATTTTTCTTATCTTTATAGTCATTTATACATCTACATGTCTCTAAAAAAAGTGGTATATTAGTCTAGACATCCCACGGCTGCGAGGGTTTAAGTAGCCCTAAGTAGGTCTTGTACCTTACACCCCTGGTGTAGAAAATAATTGCATCATACTCACTTAAAACTTTTATACATGTAAATATGTGTTTAGCTAATGCATGAAAAATCCCTATTTTCTATATAACAAAAACATACATTCATGATTTAATTAACAAATGAAATATCCAAATTCAAAAATACATTTCTTTGCATTAATCATCAAAGTGTGCTAAAATTCATATTGCATGTATAGGTATGCTTGGGACTATTCATATGTATGGTATACATGATGGAAATAAATAAATGAGTGTGTGTTATGTGATAGTAATCCATTTCAATTAATCTTAAGATACATTTCTCATTAAATAGGGCAATTTAGAGTGAATCTAAACTTAGGGTTAATTAAAATACATAATAAATCATTCATTAAAGGAAATTTATTAATTAATTTACCTTAGAGATTACTTAAGGTAAGGATAAAAGAGAGACTCTCCCTCTCTTTCTTCTCTTCATAATATTTAATTGTTAAGTGTAGCTCATATGAAATAAAAGAAAATACTAAATAAAAAATCTTCAAGCCAATTAAACCATTTTAAGAGAAACTAACCCTTTATACATTAAATCCCTCATACTTAGTAAAGCATAACTCTAAAGCTTAGTTAGAACATACCACACAAGCTCTAACACATGCACATTAGGCTAAGTTATGATTTCTAGCTTTATGTTAGGGCAGTGCATTTGATGAATGTTTAATTTTGTGATATATTATTTTAGACTGGATGTTAGGATGTATGTGTGTAGCCTAAATGTTAGGCTGATATTAGCCTAATCATATTTTATGCAGGGGGATGTTCTTAAATTGGTCGTTGTAATCAAAATATAAATTTTTGTCATTGTGCAGGATGCTTAGCCCCTAAGCATAGCCCAAGTTAGGATAAGTGGACTTGGTTACCCATGTGTGGGGTGCTAAGTCCACATCATTCTTATAACTGCTTATGTTGTATGGTGTGTTCAGCTAACATTTGTCTTGCAAGTGTAGTTAGATTTACTTTCTTTCTCTTTTAATATAATTTTGCATTAAGATTAGGATAAGTGTTATGGGAATTAAGGGAGAACATTGGTTATAAGGTCATGTCTTATATACCATGTGATACCTTTGAAGCAAGTTACATCCCAATAAAAGCCAAAAGAAAGAAAGAAATGAAGCAAATCAAGATGAAGGAATGAAAGATAAAGAGTGAAAAATGACGGATGAAGAATGAAACCCCCATAACACTTATCATTTTATAATTATAATTATTCTTTGATTCTACCGGGATGTATAAGGGTAGAGCTCGGCTACCCACTTTTTTTTTTGGGATGTACGGCAGTAACCAACCACACCGGCCTTTTATTCCCTTGTGATAGATTTATAAAATTATGTGATGTTTTGTTTAGCTTGTGTATTAGAAATAGCATGTCTTTTCATAGTTTCTTTATGGTTGGTGATTGTTGTGTGGCCTGGATAAGATTAGGCTCCAAGGATAAAAATAAATTTTCTATCTTATTAATAACTCATAACCTCACATAAAAGCCTAAGAATTAAATCAAGATAATAAAAGTGTTAGCATCCCCTTAGTTGGATGATTGAATGTATAATATCATGCATGTCATATTCTTCCACTCTTGCTAAGAGAGGGCTTTCATATGTGCTAGAGAATAAAGGCTTAATCGGTAAGAACCTTGATAGAAAAACACATCTTTCTCTCCTTATTTAGCCCACAACTAATTTCTCATGCATTTAGGTATATAAAATCCTATAGCTTGTGTCAAAATAAAAGTCCAAAAATTAAATAAAACTTGATAAATTTTGTATTAGATTTAAGTCATGACTCATGACTTTCATGATCTAGTCTCTTAGGGAGTGTGTTTAAGGACTTAGTTTTTTTTCTAAATAAATAACAACCAAACCATCTTGTGAAGCATATGACTTGCCTACATGGATTTAAATCATAAGAGGAGTTAGCTGGTTGCCCCTCCAGGTGATAATAGGTCCAACAGTCGGGTGGTTTATCCTCTCTTATGGAGGTAAACCATATATTCATTTTTTCCTTAGATTTAGGCCGTGCTTTGGCCCTCGTCGAAGCTCCCTAGATTTAGGATCTGAGGTCGTTGTTTTTCTTTGTGGGCTACAAGCATAAATCCTCACCTCTTAGGAATTTCCATAATCTTGTATGGTGAAATTATAAGTTATAAATTTCTAATAAAAATTTAACTCAAACAATTAAACCTTCTTAAATTCAAATGAATAAGGCCCAACCATATGATAGATTAGAGTGCTCACTAGGCTTCCTAGTATCATGAGCACTCCTAACTTATCTCCCTTGGTTTCGATAAGAACTCTTCCTCTTTTGATCTCCCCCACTTGATTTTCAAAAATACAATTAATCCTTTGGTAGTCCTATCTTTGAATTCTTTGGAGATAACAATCACCTACTTTAATCAAGGGTATTCTTAAGGGATTCATTTCCCTTAAGATGTAATTAACTATGGAGGCTTTCCTCCATAGGGAACTTAACGAACCAGATTTAAATAAACCCTGCTTTACTATTTCATGTAAACCAGGGAAAAAATATCTGGTATACTTGAAGACCCATCATGCCTTATGAGTCCTCATTAGGTGATTAGGTCCATTATAGAGTAGTGATTTCTATCTCTTGATATAGTATATTATTCCTTAATGTCATACCCGATCACCCTAATAAGCACATCTGTGGATCTTTGTGGTGTCCCCTCACATAAACACACAACACACAAAAATAAATACCACAACATCCATATGTATCTAATGATAGTGGGTATATTAGTCTGGACATCCCAGTGATGTGCAGCTTTAAGTAGCCCTAAGGAGGTTCCTACCTCGTTCCCTTGGTGGTGTAGAGCAATGGTGACATACTTGCTTAAAACTTTTATACATGCGGATGTGTACTTAGCTAATGAATAACACCCACCCCACCCCCTACCTTTCTATTAAAAAGACATGCAGTCATGCTTTGTTTAATTGGTTGAGTTGATTATTCATGTGATTTATGGTTATTTCCTTATACTTTTACATAAGAATTAAGATAGGGCTTTAAATTAATATGAAAAAAATCATTCAACCAAATGAAATATTAATTCCAAATACATTTACTCACATTCATCATTTAAGTGTGCTAAGATATAAATTACATATATAGCTACGCTTAGGATTTAATCATATGCATGATATACATGATGGAAGAAATGAACAAACATGTGTTATAAGATAGTAATTCATTCCAACTAATCTTAAGATGTCTTTCATATTGAATGAGCTTATTTAAAGTAAACCTAACATTAAGATTAATTAAAATATATAATAATTCATTCACTAAAGGGAATTGATTAATTAATTTGCTTTAGTTGTGACTTAAGATAGGGATAAAAGACAGTGATCCTCTCTTTCTTTCTCTTCATAATACTTAGTTGTTAAGTGTAGGTCAAATGAAACAAAAAAAAATATTAAGTAAAATTTGTAAATCTAATAAACCATTTAAACTGAAACCACCCTTTATAATTAAATGTCATCCATACTTAGAAAATCTTAACCTTAAAGCCTAGTTAGGACATACCACACAATCATTAATACACACATTAGATTAAGTCACAACTTCTAGCTTTATGTTAGGATGGTGTATGGTTTCATGTATGCTTGTTTAGTGATGTACTGTTGTAAACTGGATATTAGGATGTATATTTTGTAGACTTGATGTTAGGTCATGATTAGTCTAATCATATTTTTTGCATGAGATTATGCTTAAGGGGCACTTAAAATAAATCTAAATGCTCCCTTTTGTAGGTTGGTAACCCCTAAGCATAATCTACATTAGGATAAGTGGACTTGGTTACCAATGTGTAGGGTACTAAGTCCAAATTATTCATATAACTAGTTGGGTTGTATGGTGTTTTTAGGTAACACTTATTTTGCAAGTGTAGTTAGATTTACTTTTTCCATTTTATTAATGTAATTGTGCATTAAGAATTTGGTTAAGTGTTATGGGGGTTAAGGATGAACAATGGCCATAAAGTTTGATCATGGGGTGCCATGTGATGCCTAGAAGCCTACCAAATCAAATGGAGCAAATCAAATGAAGAAATGGATGGAGCATGAAGACTTGAAGATACCCCATAACATTATCATTTTATAACTTATAATTATTCTTTCATATTGGGTTGCATAAGGGTAGAGCTTGACTACCCATACTTTTCTTTTTAGGTTGTACGGTGGTACCCGACCGCACCGGCCTATTATTATTTCACATCGAGGTTATAAATTGTTTGATGATTTATTTATATTGTGTAATAGAAATGACATGTATTTTCCTATTTTCTTCATGTATAATGATTAAATGTGTGGCTTGGATTCATTTAGGCTCTTAAGGAAAAATAAATTTTCTACCCCAACTATAACTCACAATTAAACTTTTAAAATAACTCATAACCTCACATAAAGCCTAGACATTAAATCAAGATAATAAAAAATTTAGCAACATCTTAGCTAGATGTTATATGCTTAATACCATGCATGTTATTTTTATTCACTCTTGCCAAGAGAGGGTTTCCATCTTTGCCAGATAGGGAAAAGGCTTGATCTTTGAGAGCCTATGATGAAAAATACCTCTTTCTCTTTTGATTTAGCCCATAACCCATTTCATCATGCATTTAAGCATATAAAATCTTATGGCCTGTGCTACAATAAAGAATCAAAAATCAAATAAAATTTGACAAAATTTGCATTAGACTAAGTCATTATTCATACCACTCATGCTCTAGTCTCTTAGGGAGTGGATTTAAGAACTTTAGTTTTCTTTCTAAGTAATAACATTCTAACCATCTCGCAAAATATATGACTTGACCACATGGTTTTGAAATGTAGGAGGAGTTAGCTGGTTGCCACTCAAAGCGGTTATAAGTCCATCAGTCAGGTGGTTTACCCTCTCTTGTGGAGGTAAGCAATATACCCACATTCACCTTAGATATAGGTTATGCTTTGGCCCTCACTAAAGCTCCCTAGATTTAGGATCTGAGGTTGTTATTTTTCTTTGGGGCTACTAGCATAAATCCTCACTTATTATGCAATTTTATAATATTGTATTATGGAATTATAAGTCCTAGATTTCTAATAAAATTTCAACTCAAACATATAATTCTTCTCAACTTCAAACATATAAAGCCCAATCATATGATAGTTTAGGATGCTCACTAGGCTTCCTAGTATCATGAGCATCCCTACCCATCTCCTTTTAGAATTGATAATAAATTTCTACTTTCAATCTATCCCATTTTATCTTCCAAACATAGCAAATTTATTGGTAGTCCTATCTTTAAATTCTTTGGAGACAATAATTGCCTACTTTAATCGAGAGTAGTCCTAAGGAACTCATCTTTCTTAGGATGTAATTAATTATGGAGGCTTGGCCCCATAGGGAACTTTAGAACCCAGTTTAAATAAACGCTACTTTATTCATGCATGTAAAGTAGGGAAAAAAATCTCTAGTACATTCGAAGACCCATCATGCTTTAGGAGTTCTTATTAAGTGATTATGTCTATCATAAGATAGTGATTTATATCTTTTAAAATAGTACATTATTTCTTAATGTCATACCTGATCACCTCAATGAGTACACCCTCAGATCTGCATAGTGTACCCCCATCCCATATACACACATAATCAAAAATAAACACCACACGAGGTAATTTCTCAAAACTGTAGAATTAGAGAATTTCTATTGGTCCTTTGTGAAGAAGATTCACATGTGAGTTAATCTTGACCATTGGATGTGTGCGAATTCCTTCCCTGATGGTGTGGGATCATTTTGAAGTTCATCCGAGCTCGGGTGAGCTCAGATTGAATGATCCATGGCGGACAGACTCTGTGTTCATCGCTCGCGGGAAGAAGGATCACAGGCCATCTGTTTCATGTGATTGGAATAGATGGATCTAATAAAATCATGCTAGATTTCCTCTATTTTCTCCCTTTATGCCATGGGATTGATTTGTGCCATTGAGAGAGATCGGATGGCGAGATCATTGTGTCCGCCACCGACTCCCATGGACCATTTAATAATGAATCCCATGGTGCCACATGAAATCACATTGCATCAGCATGCCGCATGGTGTCGATGGGATTAAGGCTTTAATTAGGTTAATTAAGATGTTTTTAATATTGAAATTTCAATAATTTATAACAAACTATATAAAAAGTTAGAAAATATAAATAATGGTTCATTTTAAAGGTATTTCAGAGGGGAATCCATTAAAATTATCTTTAATTAATTTTGAATAGAAATTTTTGCTTAATTATGGTTTAATTAAAATTTTAATTATCCTAATTACTCTCTAATTAATTAACCAATCAATTTCAAACTTTTTAGGGATGATTAAAGGGATGACCTCTGCCTCCCTTATTTTTCTTGGAATTTATTGGTTGATTAATTAAGGAAATTGATTGCTTAAGACCTAATTATCTTCTTAACTTAAGTAAGTGAGAATTAAGGATATGAATAATAATTAATCAACAAATTAGACCCCTTAATCATTGTTTAATAGTGGGGAGACTTAGGGAATTAGATTGGGGCCTCTCTTCTAATCTCTCCCCTAAGTTTCCTTCTCTTTTTCAACAAAATACTAAGTTAAGATAAATTAACTAATTAATAACTTAATTAGTTAAATTAAAACTCAAATCATACCATATCATGTTTGATTAAGTAAGAGGCTTATGGAATTAGGTTGAAACCTCATTCCCAACTTTTTTCCCTTAAACCCATTTTATTTCAAAGGATAATTTATCAAATTTGGAAATTAAGTCAAGAGAAATGGATTAATGACATAATTAACTAAATTAAAAATCCAAATACATATGATTTCTCTTATTGATCCATGGGTAGACCATTAGGTGTTTAATAGCCTAAAGGGAGTTAATGAAATTATGATTTGCCCATATGTGTGGGAAAGTCATAAAAGTAATTAATTAAGTTCCTTAATCTTAATCAACCATTAATTATGAGCTAATTGTATTAGGCCGTTTCATTTCATAGGACCATTGCTAATTTACTTTTCAATTCATTTGCATATTACATTGGCTCATAATTACTTGGATAATTATCTTAAGGTAACATAGGTAAGGGTTAATTAAATGACTTAATTCATATCTCAATTTCATCAATCCATAAAATCAACTTAATTACCTCTCATTGAACCAAACTAACTTACAAACATGGGATGGGATTAGGATTAGTAAACCTCCCTGTCACTTTTCTTAAATCAAATCAAATATGAGATTGAAAATGACAATAAGAAACTTTGGTTTATTTTAAATAAGCTTATTTAGTAAGATTATCCTTAAGAATTAGTTGGATTGAATGAAATCATGTGATTATGTCTCTTTATTTCTTTCTTATCATATTAAATGTTGTATGTCACTTGTGATCATGCATTTGTCTTTTTTCTAAAATCAGTTAAATCAAATGATTTCCTTTATGTCAAGCTTGCATGTGTTGATTTAAATTAATATATGTGTGGCTATTATCATTATTAAATCTAAATCTATTTTTTAAAACTTATAAATGAATGATTATATGTGTTATGAATGCTATTTATAAATACATAGGAGATGTATGTGATTATAGTTTAAGTGTATGAAGTGAAGTTTCTTTTCTTTCAATTCATGTATTGATTTATGTAAGTAAGAATGTTAATGGATATATAGCCTAGACATCCTAGGAATATGAGGCTTTAGTTAGCCCCAAGGAGGTCATTTGATTACCTCACTTCCCTGGTTTAACAACGGCACGTACTCCATTTGATTTCATTCTTATGTATTTCACTATTCGAATTTAAATAAGACTTTACTCCATATGCATAAATGTTTTAATCAAATAAAAATACAACTTTTGCATGATTTTCCTTCCTTTATTTATGTATACATCCATATGTATTTAAGAAAAGCAAATATTTAGTCTAGACATCTCAGGAATATGAGGTTTTAAGTAGCCCCAAGGAGGTCATTTTATTACCTCACTTTCCTGGTTAACAATGGCATGTACTAGCTTATGTCTCTTGTACATGTGTGTGTACTTAATTATGGAATTAGAACCCCTTGTCTTTTATCAAAATACATACATTTGCAATTGTTCAAGTGATAGAATTAATTAATCATATGACTTGGAGCTCTCTTTCTTATGTTCATGTATGCAAGTTTACATATGTTTGAATGTAATGGTATTTAGTCTGGACATCCCCGGAATATGAAGCTTTAGCTAGCCCCAAGGAGGTCAGTTAATTACCTCACTTCCTTGGTTAACAATGACACGTACCTATTTAATTTCATTTATATGTATTTTTGTATAAGAATATAGATAAAGCTTTAAATTAATATGATAAAATAATTCAATCAAAAGAAAAATATAAACTCTAAATATACATATTCATATCCATCATTTAACTATGCTAAAACATATTGTGTGTGTAGGTATACTTATGACTTAATCATCTACATGTTACATATGATGGAAAGAAATGAATGAACATGTGTCATGTGATAGTAATTAGTTACAATTAATCTTAAGATGCCTTTCTTATTAAGTAAGATCATTTAAAGTGAACCTAAACCTAGGATTAATTAAAACATATAATAAGTCATTCACTAAAGAGAACTAAGTCTAATTAATATGCTTTAGAAGTGACTTAAGGTAGGGATAAGAGAGAGTAATTATTGACCTCATTTTTAGAATGAGTTCTCAACCCCTCCATCTTAGACATAGGACTCCTCTTAGACTTTAAGAGATCCTTAGTCCTAAGACACATCTAGTGATTAAGTGGACACTCAACCTAACCGTAGAGACTTAGAAGAGTTAGCCATAGGAGTAGGTCATTCCTTAGGGTTGTTAGGAAAATTTGCCTACCCTATAGCTTGGACCACTTTCCTTGCTTCTTTCCTTCAAGTCAAACTCCAAATAAAATCAACATCAAACTAAATCAATTCCAGCTTAATTGATTTTCTCTAAACTCAAATCAATAATATATGATTGAAATCCGTGATTGAAACCTATCATTGAAACCCATGATTGAAATTCCCAAGTTTAAAATATTTCCTAAGTCCTTAATTCCCTCTTAAGGACTTAGCCTAAAAATCATTTTTTTAATCAATTCAAATTCATGAAATTTTCTCATAACTCATTTATATTATCATTTATATTCATATATAAATGAAATATAAATTCAAAATCCTTCTTAAGTCCTTAACCCTCTCTTAAGGACTTAGCCTAAATCATCTTTAAATCAATTCAAATTCATAAAATTTTCTTATAACTCATTTATAATCTCATTTATATTCACATATATAAATGAAATATAAATTCAAATCAATCAAACTAAATTCAAAATTCAAGTTCAATTAACAAATCTTTCCTAAGTCCTTAATTTCCCTCTTAAGGACTTAGCCTAAATCATCTTCAAATCACTTCAAACTCATGAAATTGTCTTATGACTCATTTATATTCTCATTTATATTCACATATATAAATGAAATATAAATTCAAATCAATCAAACCAATTCCAAAAATCAAGTTCAAATTCAATCAAAATCTAACCTAAGCCTTTCAAGTCAAATTCTTGAACTTAGCCAAATCAATTTCAAATCAAAACAACCTCTTGATTTTCCTTCATGATTCAATCAATCCTTCAATCATGAACCCAAATATAAATACAAACTTCAATCACCAAATCAAAACTCAATTCAAAAATCAAGCCAAAATCCATTTCATGTTCACCCTTTGAACTTGAAATTATCAAATGAATCAAAACTCATTTGACTTCAAACCACTTGCAAATGGATTTATATTTTAATCATAAGTCCATATATGAGTTCAATCAAACTTAAATCAAGCTTTGACCAAGCCATTTGACCCACTTAGGCTCACTTGACCCAAAGTGACCTAAAATATCCTTATGAGCCAAATTCTAATCCTAACCAAATTGGATTGAATCAAACTCACCTAAGCCTCTCATCATGAGATGATCAATCACACAAATTGGGTCAAACTAAGTCAAACCTAAGGGTTGACCAAGTCAACACTTAGCCAAAATGAAACCCAACGTATCCAAAATCCATCATAGGTCAAATTAATTGAAACCAATGATCTAAGTTCATTCATGATCAATGTTTGAACTTGACCAAGTCAACATTTGAGCCTAACCTAGCCCAATTAGCCAAATTGATTGAAACTAATGGGTCAAGTTCATTCTAAATCACTTGTTGAACTTGACCAAAGCCTCAATTGGCCAACTAGACCTAACCTAGCCCAATTGACCTTGAACCCAACTTGACTTAAAGGGTCATATTGAGCCAAATTCAAACTTAACTAAAATTGATTGAAAATAAAGATACCAATCCACTTCATATGACCAACAAAACCTAAACCTACCCATGGCCTACCTCAATAGGTCAAATGGGTCAAATTGGTCAACTTGACCCATTTGACCTAAATGAACTACATTTAACCAAATTCAAATCTAAACCAAATTGAATCAAACCAAAGCCACCAAAACATTTCAAATGGTCATATGGACTTGACCCAACCCTTGGTTTGACCCAATTTGACCACTTGGTCAACTTGACCTAAGTTGACCCATTTTGACCTAAATGGGTCAACATGAGCCAAATCACATCAAACCAACTCCAAATTCAATGAAACTTGGCCAAACCTATTTTCTCAACATGCCAAACATACCCAAATTCAAAAATTAGCCAAATAATCATTTTACCCCTAGGCCATAGAGTAAATTTTGGCCAATTTCACTTGTAATTTGGTCAAATTCTCTTCATACCCACTTGGCACTCTCCTAGTGGATCAAGTGAACACTAAGGAGGGTGGTGCACCCAACCCAATGGGTTTGGGTCAGCCAAACCCAACCCAATGGCCAAACCGACCATGTGCATTGAAATGGCCACATGGCAAACCTTCTCCTACTCAATTAAAGTACATGGGGAGTTCACCATTCCACTCCCTGGCCAAAACTGAACTCAAGGACACTCCTAACAGCCTAACAAACCCACTCCTTATGAGAAATTGGATCAAAATGGCAAAGGAAAGCTAGGCCATTCAATTGCCAAAGGGGGAGATATACTCCCCCTAATTCATTTGAATTTTCACTTCCCCTCTATCGATTGAAGCATAGGAACTAAGAGCAAGCTTTAGAGAGGATTCAAAATCTTCATTCTCGGTTTTCCTTAAGCAAAAATAGGGGAACTCCACTAATTTTCCAACTTGCTCTACACTTCAAACCAACTCAATTCCTTCTTCAAGCATCATCAGAGGAACAAGTCAAGCTCACCTAAGTTCTTTCCCAAGCTCCAAAAGCAAAAGAAGGATTCCCTAGACCAAAGCCAAGCTCAAGGAAAAGGGGAGGCTGGTCCATAGAGCCATCCACTCAATCTCAAGAGCTCAAACTTTCGTCAAAGCTTCATCTCAACCAGATGAAGCCTCTCCAAGGAAATCGAGTGCTGATGATCACCTCCGTCGAGGTTAACCATTTTTTGAGCTTAAATTTAATACAGTTTTGAGCTTTGTGAAAGAAATTTTCATGGCATAGGATTTTGGCCGTTAGATGTGATCTAGGATGCATGATGTGGGTTGGGCCAGCAATCCAGCTCAATCGAGATCATGGCCTAGAAGATGGACGGATCCCCTTTCCAACATCGATTTACAGGGATGGATCTCTGGCCATCCATCCGCACATTTTGGATGGATGGACGAGATTAAAATGTGTAATATCTTTATTTTTCTCCCTCAGATCCATGACTTTAATCTCAACCATCTGATCCTTGATCAGATGGCTGAGGAGAAAGCACATAGAGCTGCCACCACACGACACTACAATGTGATGGGTAAAATACCTAATCTGGCTGCAACGCGTGTAAAGCGCATGTCGCGTCAGCAGCATGCGTGGCACTTGTGGTATTAATGATATAATTAGGGATTTAAATAATTTTAAATAGTCACCTAAACTTTTAAAATTCATATCTCAACATAGAAAAATCAAAAAAAAAAAAAATGAAATAAATTGCATTAGAAAGATAATTGAACATAGAATATTCTAAAATTGACTTTGATTGATTTTTGAATAGTTCTTTTCTCTAAATTTGAGTTTTATTGGGAATGTTAATTAGCTAATTACTCTCAAATTAATCCACTGATTAATCTCAAATTTTTTGGGTGTAATTAGAGGAATGACTTCTGCCTCCCCTAATTTTCTTTGGATTTATTGGAGGCTTAATTAGGGGAATTTCTAGTTCATTCCTTAATCGCTCCCTTAATGTAATTAGATGTAATTAAAGGTATAATTAGTGATTTAATCCTCTGATTAAGCCAATTAAGTTTTGATTAAGTGAATGTGAGGTTTAGGGAATAATTTTGGGATACTCTCCTTAAGTTATTCTTTAAACCCCCTTATTCCTTAATCTTATCTTAATTAAAGGTTAATTCACTAATTATCCCCTTAAATAATTTCATAGAATTATAAAATTTTCTAGAACTCAATTAATTCTTCTTGGGTAGATGCTTAGGTGTTCAAGAGCCTAAGTATAATTAAAGAAATCAAAATTTAACTCACATGTGTGAGGGGTGTTTTGAAATTACTTAAGTTAAACCCCTTAACTTAATTAATTATTAATCGTGGGCCAAATTGCATTAGGACCTTTTCCTCCTAAGTGCATTGTTGATTTAAATTACTTGTGTGGTTTTATGTCATCTCATTAGCTCATGATTATTTAATTAATTATGCTAAAGTGGTGTAGGTAAGGGGTAATTAACATGCTTAATTCATACCTTAACCTAATCAAAACATAAAATGAATCTAATCACCTAAAAATTGAATAAAAATATCAAATACTTGTGAGAATGGCTTAAGAATAGCAAACTCACCTCACATTTCTCAAATTAAATCAAACTTAAAATAAAACCAAACCTTCTTTAAAATAATTTGATTTACTTTAAGCTTTCTTATTTCATAATGTTGTCTTTAGGAATTAATTAGGGTGAATGTGTTTATATGTTTTCATCATTTTAGTTCCTTCCCAACATGCTAAATGTGTATGTCATATGAATTTCATGCATTCATTCTTTTCAAAAATAAAAGTGAAATATTTTCTTTTATGTCAAATTGCATATTTTGACTAAAATAGAAATATGAGTGACTATTATCACTATTAAATCTAAATTATTTTCAAAATATATGAATCAATTACCAAAACTGAAAGTGTGTTACTTGTATTTTATTTATGAGCTTGCATGTGAGTAAAATATAAGGATGTGCTTGGTGTAGTCTTCCTTCTCCCCTATTTTAGTATAGTTTTGAATAGGATTTGGTAAAGTGTTTAGTTCATTTGAAAAGAATCTAACACTTGCCTAATTTCATCTCCTATTTATTTCTATGCTATTACTTAAGAAGGATACCTACACTTGTACATATAAATTGCATAAACAAAAATAAATCAACCAACACAAACTTTTGCATCCTTTCTTTTTCATTCATTTATTTTGTACATATGCTTGTATTTAAGGAAAGTGGTATATTAGTCTGGACAACCCCAGGGTTGTGAGGCTTTAAGTAGCCCTAAGTAGGTCTTGTACCTTACACATTTGTTTAACAATGGCATCGTACTCACTTATGCCTTTCATACATTCATGTGTAGCATGTGAAAATTGGATAAGAGACCATTTTTCTACTTAATAAAAATCATGCATCATAAGCATTCAAATTTTATTTAGTAAACTACTTAGCATTCATTATAAAGTATGCTAAACATTCTCATTGGTATGTATAGATATGCTTAGGATTCATACATGTGCATGTTATACATGTTGGGAAAGAAATGAAGTGATGTGTGTTTTATGATCTTAACTCACTTTATTTAATCTTAAAATTTCTTTCTTTTTGAATAAGTTTGTTTAGAGTTTATCAAAACTTAAGATTAATTAAAACACATAATGAAATATTCGCTAAATAAAACTAAAGCATGAATCCACTTTAGAAATCACTTAGGATAGGGAAGGAGAAAGAAGTTCTCTTCTCTTTCCCTCTCTTTACAACTTAGTAATTAATTGTAGGATTCGCTTGAACCCAATCAAAATATAAAATAAAATTAATCTAAAATAACTAAGTCACTTAAATGAATCCCTCCTCTAAGTTGAACATTTTTCACACTTAAAAAATTCTAACTTAAAGCCATAGCTAAGCATACCACATAAACCTCTAAAGGATACACATTAGGCTAAGTCACCACTTCTAGCTTTAGGTTAGGGTGGTGCATGGTTTGATGTTTACTTTTATTTTATGATATATTTATTTTAGTCTGGAAGTTAGGGTAAATTTTTTTAGAATGAATGATAGGATGATTTAGTCTAATCATTATTTTCTACAGGGGATTATGCTTAAGGGGCTCTTTAATAAATAAAAATTATAAATACTTTTATTGTGCAGGTGTTTATACCCCTAAGCATAATCTAATAGGCTAGGTGGACTTAATCACTCATGTGTGGGGTGATAAGTCCAATATACATGCTTGGGATTTATGTAGTTTGTTTAGCTAATCTCTATTTTGCATGTGTTAGCTAGATTTATTTTTTCTTTTCATGTAATTTTTGCAATTAGAATTTTTGAATGATTGTTATGGGGATTAGGAAGAGCATTGGTCATAAGATTATATCTTATGTGCCATGTGAAGCCTTTGGAGAAAATACCTTTCAACTATTCAAAAGAAAGAACAAAAGAAGAAAAAAGAAAAGAAGGATGAAGAAATGAAGCTTGAAGACCCCCATAACAATGAATCCATTGCTTAATTGTACTTAATTCATTTGTAATCTGGGTTGTATAAATGTAAAGCTCGGCTACCCAATTTATTTTCGAGTTTGTGAGGTGGTGCCCAACCATAAATGGCCTCTTATTCTTTTGTATTAACTTTATAAATTGATTGATGATTTGTTAAGCTTGTGCATTAAGATGGCATCTTTTTCCTAGTTTCTTCCTTACTTGATGTATGGCTTGGATGTGGATCAGGCTCTTAGAAAAAAAATAAATCTTCTACTAAATTTAATTATTAAAAATTAAAAATAAAGAACTCATAACTTCACCTAAAGCTTAGGCTAAAATCAAGATAAAAGAATTAGCATCCCCTTAGCTGGATGAGTGCATCTTTTATAACATCATGCACAAATGCATATTATTTTCACTCTTAATTGGAGGGCTTCCACCTTTGCCAGAGAAACTTGGCTTGACCTTTGAGAGCCATGGTGGAAATACACCTCTTCTTTTCTCGTTAATTTTGGCCAATAATCTTACTTCTCATGCATTAGGCATATGAATTCTATTATCCTGAGTCAAAATGATTGTCCAAAAATAAAAATAAAATGTAATATGATTTGCATTAGATTTAGGTCATTTGAAACATACCCTTACATGATCTAGTTTCTTTAGGGAGTGAGTTTAAGGACTTAGTCTTTTTCTAAATAAATAACAGCCTAACTATCTTACATAAAGCATATGACTTGCCTACATGAATTTAAAACTGTAGGAGAAGTTAGTTGGCATCCACAACCAGAAAGTTGTAAGTCTAAGTAGTCGTGTGGTTTGTCCTCTCTTGTGGAGGCAAACCAAATACCCATTTTCACCTTAGATTTAGGTCATGCTTTTTGGCCCTTACCAAAGCTCTTTAGATTTAGGTTCTGAGGTTGCTTCTCCCTTCTATGGGCCATAAGCATAAATCATCACCTCTTAGGCATTTCCATAGCCTTGTATTGTGGGATTATAAGCCCTAAACTTCTAATAAAAAAAATTCAACTCAAATAAATTAAATCAATTTCAAAAATGTAATGCCCAACCATAGGATAGTTTAGAATGCTCGCTAGGTTTCTTAGCATCGTGAGCATCTCCTACTTATCTTTCTTTGGCTTCGATAAATAACTCTCTCTTTCTCTCTCTCTTTGATCAATCTCATTTGATCTTCCAAAATAAATTAATCGATTGATAGTCCTACCTATTGAAATCTTTGAAGACAACGATCATTTACCTTAATCAAGAGTTTTCTTGAGGGATCTCATTCCTTAGGATGTAATTAACTATGGGGGCTTACCCCTGTAGGAAACTTAACAAACCCGATTTAATATAAACCCTACTTTACTTTTTCATGTAAAGTAGGGGAAGAATCTTTGGTACATATGCAGACCCATTATCCTTAGGAGTCCTTGTTGAGCTGATTAGGTCCATTGTAGGGTGGTGACTTATATCTTTAGGGATAATACATCTCTCCTCAATGTCGTACCCGATCACCCTCAATAAGAACATCTACCGATCTACGTGGTATCAAAAATGCATAAAACGAAGAGATGCATATTTCTATCTTCATTTCATCCCGCATAGAGTGAAGATGAAAGTATATATTTTACTTTTTATAAATTATATAAAAATTTTACCACAGTAATCCTCTCTTTTCTTCTCTTTATAACACTTAGTTGTTAAGTGTAAGTCGAATGAAACAAAAAAATATTAAGTAAAATTCTCAAATCAATTAAATCACTTAAAATTAAATCAACTTCTTATGATTAAACATCATTTCATACTTAGAAAATCATAACAATGCTTAGTTAAGGCATACCACATAAGCTTTAATACACACACTTTAGAAGTAAGTCACCACTTCTAGCTTTATGTTAGGATGGTGCATAGAGTGATGTATGTTTGCTTTTATGACGTATTATTGTATACTGAATATTATGGTGTATGCTTCATAAATTAGATGTTAGGATGTGATTAAATCAAGCCTATGTATTAAATTAATCTTGATTTAATACATAGGCTTTATATGATGTATTAAATACATAGGCTTTAATTATCTTGATTTAATACATAGGCTTTATATGATGTTAGGATGTAAATTTTTTAATTATCTTGATTTAATACATAGGCTTTATATAACATTCAACTTCATATAAAGCCTATGTATTAAATCAAGATAATTAAAAAATTTAGCAACTCCTTAGTTGAATGTTATATGCCCACACCATACATACCATATTTTATCACTCTTGTAAATAAGGGGACTTCATCCTTACACATATAGGGAACGCTTGACATGTGAGAGCAACCCCTACTGATGGAACTTCTCCCTTGATTTAGCCCATAACTCATTTCAACATGCATTTAGGCATACAAAAATCCTATGGCCTTTGTCAAAATGAAGAGTCAAAATCAAATAAAAATTAAAAAGATTTACATTATACTAAGTCATTGCTCATACCACTCATGCTCTAGTCTCTTAGAGAGTGAACTTAAGGAACTTAGTCTCTTTTTAAATAATAACAACTCAACTAACTTATAAAATCATATAACCAGACTACATGGTTTTCAGGCGTAGGAGGAGTTAGCT
This sequence comes from Cymbidium sinense, assembly GCA_021442155.1. NCBI lineage: Eukaryota > Viridiplantae > Streptophyta > Magnoliopsida > Asparagales > Orchidaceae > Cymbidium > Cymbidium sinense. The sequence continues at coordinate 61,873,733 of CM038228.1, read as the reverse complement.
GGCTGCTACTCCAAGCGATTATAAGTCTAGCAGTTTGATGGTTTACTCTCTGTCATGGAAGTAAATCATATTCCCATCTTCACTTAGATTTAGGTTGTACTTTTACTTATGCCAAAGCTCCCTAGATTTAGGATCTGAGGTTGTTATTTTCTTCGGACTACAAGCATAAATCCTCACCTCTTAGGCATTTCTAACAACCTTGTATTGTTAGATTATAAGCTCTAGCAATCTAATAAAATTCAACTCAAATAAATAACTCTCTTCAAATTTCAAACATATAAAGCCCAACTATAGGATATATTAGAATGCTCATTAGGCTTCCTAGTATTATGAGCATTCCCTACTCATCTCATTTAGCTTTGATAATAAGTCTCTCCTTTTGATCTTTCCCAATTGATTTTCTATATATAACCAATTTATTGATAGTCTTACCCTTAAAATATTTGGAGACAATAATTTCCTACTTTAATTAGGAGTATTCTTAAAGAATTCACCTTCCTTAGGATGTAATTAACTATAGGGGCTTGCCCCCATAGGAAACATTAGCACCCGATTTAAATAAACTCTACTTTATTCATTCATGTAAAGTAAGGAAAAAATCTCTGGTATATTCGAAGACTCATCATGCCTTAGGAGTCCTCGTTAGGTGATTAGGTCTATTGAAGGGTGATGTCTTTATCTTTTGAGATAGTATGTCATATCTTAATATCATACCCGATCACTTCAATGAGTACCCCCTCAGATTTGCATGGTGTCCCCCACATACATCTAAATATAAACAGCACAGTAACTAAGCTATTCCTAATGGCGTAAGGCAATCAAACGTTATTAGTAAGCACATTTATGTAGTTGCTTTAGGTAATCCACTAAAGGTGCTTACACATCGTTAGATTAGCCCACTCTCTAATTTTAGTTTAGTCAATATATTAATTTATAATACTTACTAATCATACATTAATTATTCATGTTTAATCATGTGTATGATATCTTCATCCATGTTACATTGTGATATTTCAGAATCGTTATGCCTTAACATTATGGACTCTATTGTATCACCCGTGTCCTTAGTCATTGGAACCCAGTGTATGTGTTGCAGTTTGAATAAAAATTTAGCTCTTTTACTTACACCTCTTTAGGGAAAATGCTATTGTCAGATTGGTATGTAGGATTTAGAAAAGTAGTAACGTGGTTGCCTGAGTGAGACTACTATTTTAGATGGATTTAATGTAAATGCAATATAATCAGAGTGTCAGTTGAGTTAAATATCATTTATCTTATGTAATCTATCATAACTGATATAACATGCTTAAATAGGAATTCACTAATTCCTATTGGAAAATGAGTATAAAGGATTAGTGTAAGATTTCTTCTGCGTTTAATTTAAATCAAATGAGATGGTAAGTGTGGCTAAGTTAAGTCTTTCGCTTTCTGTGCTACATTTAAAGTGTTTATGCAAGTTATTTCCAAATTTGTGTATTCTTAATATGATTGGTTGTATTTAAGATATTTATTTTGTCTCGACTCAGCTTGTCAACAATAAGTAAAGAGTTGGTATCATTGATCTTATTCTACGAAGGTAAACTAAGTGTTGACAATTAGTTTATTCCAACTTATGTTGATGGTCAAAATCATCCAATTAAGATTCTATGACATAGCATCTTATTTGATTTGAAATAAAAAATTATGAGATCATTGTAGATTGATTCAGAGCATCACACAATTATTTTGACATGTTATTATTCGATGGGGAATGGATTTATAGCATCAGTTATTTTTGATGATGAAGTTTGTGATGGTATACTTGAAGAAGGTTCTCGTTAGACATTGGTTCTCTATGTGAAAGTTGAAGATGCTAATGTTGCATCCATATTATCTGACCCTATCTTAAGATCAATAGATATTCCATCAAACCTTACACAGGATTTCATCTCACCTGCCTCTCTAATGACGCAGAGCAGCTTTGAGGAATTGATTCCCTAATGATACCTTGTATAACTTACCCTACTTTCATAGTTAATCTTCAATAATATGTAATAGTTATGGTAGTTATATGTGTAATGGAATTACAGATCTATAGGTGATATTATTTGTCATTCAGACGAACCATATGTGCCACGTAGTGCTACAGTTGATGTTGAGTATGAGACCATGAGTAATGACTTTGAGCACAGTAATAGTGATGATGATTGTTCTCCTGGGTTAGAAATTATGACTGATTATTTAAGCAGTCATGATCTGTTAAAGAATCATTTATTCTGGAATATTGAAAGTGAATGTCAAATATTTTTTAATAATGACTATGTCAAAATTTATCAAATGATGAGAGAATGGGATAACAATATGGTCTTCGATGGACCATCCGAGGAAAATGCTCTATCAGATGATGTTGAGATCCTAGGTGAAATTGTTGAAGGAATATGTTTTACCAGTAATCTTCAGTTTGTTGTTATTAGTTGGTCAATACTTAACAACTCCCAATTTCAAATAGTCACTTCAAACTAGAAGAACTTTACAATGATATGTGTCCATCACGACAATCCTAGTAGAGCATGTAACTGACGCCTGCATTGTAGTCATAGTAGGTATCTAGGAGGTGCCTGGAGAATCTCTAGAGTTGGTGATGACCACATATGCATAAATACAGTGATAAGTAGTGGTCATCTGCAATATAGTTCTAAATTTATTGCTTATTTCATTATGCATGTAATCCGACATCAATTTGATCTTAAATCTAGGGAGACTATAAGTTGAATGAAATCAAAATTTAATGTGAAGGCATCTTACATGAAGGCCTGGTATGCTAGACGTAAGGTAATCAAGGCTATTTTTGGTAGCTGGGAAGAGTCTTGCAAGACTCTCAATGTCCTTATGGAAGCAATTTGTTCTAGTATACCAGGTACAGTCTACAGAATATAGTCAAGCACTACACACTGATTTTAGAGACTTTTTTGGGCTTTCGATCCATCTATTTTGGGTTAGGGCAGTTGTCATCCTATCCTGAGCTTGGATGGTACATTCTTGCTTAGAAAGTATCGTGGTACATTGCTTACTGCTGTTGAAATTGATGGAAATAATAGTTTATTTTCTCTCACCTTCATCATGGTTGAATTTGAATTAAACAAATCTTGGCTTTGATTTTTAATGTGTCTACAGGAGATGCTACCAGTGGTGTAAACTAGGCATGACTTGTGTATAATATCAGATAAATATGCTAGCTTGTTGCATGGTTGTCGAGATGTGTTTTCGTGGGTGCTCACAGGCATTGTTTGAGACATCTGCATGAAAATTTTAAAAAATTCATACATATATTGGGAATTGGAGATGTAGAATTTCTATGCCAGAAAATGTATATGATTGGAAACTCCGATGATATGCATGAATTTAATCACTACATGACTGACATAAAAAATATTAATGAAGAAGCTCACAAATGGCTTGTTGAGCGAGACCTAGTAAAATGGTCATTGGTGCATGATGGTGGAATACATTATGGAACTATGATAACAAAGGCATATGAGTGTTTCAATGGAGTACTTAAATGTGCTTATGGGTCATCAATATAGACACTAATAACTTCTATTTATTTTAGCATTGTTGCACTCTTTATGAAAAGATTCATCACTGCAACTCAGCAATAGGAAGCAAACATATCTATGTTTACACAATGGGTGGCATCTATGCTACAACATTTTAAAAGGGGAGCTAGACAATCCTCAGAACCAGTTAACATCAACCCTAGGGAGATGCAAGTGTTTGATAGGTCATGTAGATCATTTAGGGTTGATTTCTCAGATAATGGTAAATGAAGGTGCAATTTTAATAAGACATTAATATATCATTTATTGTGTCTGCATGCTATTTTTGTATTGGGATTCATAAGATTAAATCACCAGACATATGTATCACAGTATTACACTCTACATTTGTATAAGCTTACATATGCAGTTGAGTTCCATACATTACCCGATCATTTTGAATGGCCAACGTACAATGCTGAAGAAGGTATTATCGAGTTGTTACCACCTTCTTTTTGCATAAGGTTGGGAAGACCACGCACTAGTATATTTTGAAATACTATGGATGAGAACAGAGGTAGTAGTAGTTGATCATGTAGTTTATGCAAGACAGTTGGTCATTACATGTCATCATGCCCATATAATGTCAATAGTATAATGTAAGTTGTATTTGATAAAGTTATAGGGTTCTACAAAGTTTGATGCTTTTAAAATTTTCTGATTTATTGGAGTACTCTTTTTCAGTTTAGTACATTACACTTTTCCTTTTTCACTTTTATATTTGCTTAGCACTGATTATTAAATATGTTTCTTTCAACGGGTACGATGGCCAAGGAGTACAGTTAGACGCATAGGGCCATGCTAGAAGATACTACATAGTCGACGACCTCCCTAGAGGTCCACCCTAGCATAGCCTCCCTGCATGATCAGCACAGAGCTGCCCACCCTGACACTGTAAGTAAAATTTCAACTTCAAAGTTCTAAGATATCAGCTTTTAATTTGACTAATGTTTATTCCTATTTTGTTTATGTAGAGTACTATTATAGAGGACGCATTCCATTTGCTTATGCTGAAGGAGTGGCTCATCACTTGTCCTAGGTTTACCTCTACTCTACGTGCATTAGGTCTTGACTGTGACATCCAGCTACGATACATTTGTTTGGATCATCATCTGCTTGATGCACTAGTTGAGAGATGGTTTCCATAGACAAATACTTTCCACATAGTCGTTGATGAGATGACAGGTGACCTTTTAGGATGTGATGATGATACTAAGTTTATGTGTTGATGGCTAGCCAATTATAGACCTAATTATGGTTTGCAAAGGGAAGAGATGGCATAGCTAGCCAGACTGTTGTGATGAGCTATTGGGTTGACATCCCCTACTAGATGTAGTGTACCATGACCTGATCAATCCACACATCACATCTACATTTCGGATGGGTCAGGTCGAGGCGCAGACTTGCAAGCCTTTAAGGTGACTCAGATGGTCTTTCTACCTGGATTCATATGTGCATCTCACGTGGAGGAGTTCAGTAGACACTTACGTGCCTATATTCTATTTCTTATTAGGAGCTTTTTACTGCTAGACACTTCAGGATCTAAGGTCCACCTGCAGTATCTTCCACTCCTTGAGAACATAGATACTTTTAGTACATTATCCATTAGGGGAGTTATTCTGGCACATCTGTATAGGGAGTTATATGATTCGACTCAGCCCATCAGGGCCAATATGGCTAGCTGTTTACATCTACTTCAGATATGGTCTTGGGAACACCTTCATATAGAGAGGCCGACTCTTCATGTGTCATATCTGAGAGATTTGTACTAGCTCAACATTCGGTTGAAGTAAGAAATGATTCTTGCTAATTCAAGTTGATGCTTATATGCATGTTCTAAATATATTATTTAAATAGGTGGAACGAGCGATTTGTGAGCCAGATGCCAGTGGGGAATGTGGAAGTATACAGGAATGAGTTAAATGGTCTGCTACATACACATGTATGACCTTCAGAGTAGTCATTGAGTTTAATTTTCATAATCCATATGCTTATTTGAATATACATTCTAACATGCACAGGTGATTTGGGAGCCTTATACTGAGTAGATCGGCGCTATGTATATGCTCGATGTTTTGATATCCTTAGCACTCATCAGCTAGAAGAGGGTGTAATGAAATCTATCATATCAAGTGCTTAGACAATTTGGACTTCTACCCAGGATTGATGTGGCAACTGTAGACCCTACCTTCAAAAGTGTCGATGACCGTGGTAAAGCTGATGTAGATTGGATTGATTATCATCAGGTACAAATTACTGTGTGGGAGATGAGGAGAGGTCATATAGTTGATGTCTTGGACGGGGACAAGGACAAACTAATTATTATTAATTAGTACATGTCCAACACTCTAATTACACCCATCTCATCCACTTCATATGAGGTTTTGAGGGGGCGAGGATTACCTGTGAGGGAACTCCCCTCACAACTGTTAGTAGGACCACAGTGGCCGAGCAGAAGCTGGTCATTCAGATTGATTTATCATCAGACTCTGATGTCCCCTCACTAAAGTGGAAGGCGGATTTTCACAATGTCGGGTGCTAGCATCTATGAAGGCGAGATCCTCCCACTGCTTATTATTACAGAGCACTTGTGGAGCACGTATATGTGAGTTATAGTTAGGTGTAGATTGATATGAGAAGCTTTACAGGGACTTGAAAATGTGGGTACAAATCAGCAACACACGTGTTAGATCGGAGCCTGCAGAGGGTATCTCACACCATAAGGTTTTTGCCAAAGTGACAGAGCTATATGACTGGGGTGTCAGACCATCTACATATGCTGATCCAGGTTCATCTACATACTAACCTAGTTTTCAGTTACAGCCACCTTTTATCCCATCACAGGGTTATCTTATACAGACATCTGGAGCAACATTGCATGATGATGTGGTTCATGGAGAACCTGCATTGGAGGGCCACCATCAGCTATGTGATCGTCCACCACGTACACATAATTAGTATACACCTGAGAGAGGTACGATTCCATGCAGACGATGGAGATGATAACTGTTTATGATAGTGTTACTTATGTGTCTGTAATACTTGTATTCATTTATTTGATATCTGTCACTTATGTTTCATTTTTTGTACTGTAATATAGTAGCGTTTGTTACCATCTATAACACTAGTTAGATTATTTCAGATTTATGCTTCTCTATTTTTTATTTGTATCACTTTTCAGATTGTTTCATATTTATGCTTGATAACTTGCTCACACCAATAACAACAACAACAAGCTTTAATCCCACTATGTCTGGCTGACTAAATAATTTTTTTGTTATCGATTGTGACTTATTAACATCCATAACATAAAGCAAAAAGATAAGGGCTTAAAGTTGATCTTGCATGTAATCCAACTGAAATAGGGAAGTATGTTGTCAATCCTCCTTATGTTTGGACACAAGTAACAACTCTAGCGTATATATCCTTAATGACTTGAATATCACAAATATTGACTCCTTTTTTTCTAGAACACTCCAAATAACACCTCTTGGAACGTTATCATAGGCTTTATCTAAATCAACAAATATCATATGTAGATACTCCTTACTTTCTCTATACTTCTCCATCAAACCTCTTAACAAATGTATGCTAAATGCATTCCTCCATTTCAACCTTCCAACTTGAAATGCATACACCAAGGTACATCTTCAAGTAAATAGCTAATAAGAACATCCACAACATAAAGCAAAAAAGATAAAGGCTTAAAGCTGATCTAGCATGTTATCCAACTGAAATAAAGAAGTATGTTGTAAATCCTCCCTGTGTTTGGACACAAGTAACAACTCTAGCATACATATCCTTAATGACTTGAATCTCATAAATATTAACTCCTTTCTTTTTTAGAACACTCTAAATAACATCTCTTGGAACTTTATCATAGGCTTTATCTAAATCAATAAATATCATATGTAGATCCTCCTTACTTCCATACTTCCATCAAACCTCTTAACAAATGTATTGCATCCATATTAGCTAAACTAGCTTTAAAAAAATGTCTGTACACTAATCGACCATTAAACGGATGACTAGCTACTAGCTAGTCCACATAATGGACGCAAGCCGGCCACGCCGCTGACGTGACTAGCTAGTCGTCCCTTTAATAGGTGGCTATACTTAAATTAATTTGTTTTTTTTAATAATACTTAATTTGTTAATTACACTTTAAACAATACTTATTTTAAAAAATTTGCATAACATTATAATTATTATTTTTCTTTATTTTATTCATAACAGATGTAACATTGTTGGAGTCTAAATGTAGAGCTACATCCAGACTTCATACGTAATACTCTCTAATGAAAAACCACTAAAATCTAATTGGAGGGGTGACACAGCAACATGCAAGAGAAGGTCAAAGAATTAGAGCTTATGTTGGTATGTTTATGATAAGTCAACAAAAATATTGGTCTTCATTAGCATTTATGGACTTGATTAAAAAAAGTTTGGATAAAAGAAATTATTTTAATAACAAATCAATGTTGCCTTATTGGATTAAAGATTTAATTAATTAATTATAGAAGTTAAAAAAAAAAAAAGAGTTTCCGTCAAATTTAAAATATTAACATTAATATTGAATTGATCTCATATAAATACACATAAATTTATTCTGAGTTGATTGATGCACTAATAATAAAATTTAACGCATAATCATTAGTTAGACAATTCGAATTAATGAACCCTACTTTGACACAGTTGACTTCAGAAGCAATTTTTTAATGTATAAGTCCAAAAAAATGTAGAAGATTGTGTTTTTTTTTTAAATTTAAGATCCCCAATTTGCAGGAGGTGGCTTATATTTGTATGTAAATTTTCCTAGAATATATATATATATATATATATATATATATATATATATATATATATATATATATATATATATATATATATATATATATATATATATATATATATATATATATAATACTTAAGATTAGAAGATAAATAATTCATAATAAAAATATACTTTATCTATTATATTTTCATCATTTATCTACATCTTATTATTTTGACCTCATTTTCACCACACACAAAAATAAATAAAATGAAATTACTGGCGATTTTTCTTACTAATATAGAAGTTAAAATAGTTGTATATTTTTTAGGTTTATTTTAAATCTGCTGTTAAATAAGTGTGTGTGTGTATATATATATATATATATATATATATATATATATATATATATATATATATATATATATATATATCTGTCAATCAATATACATCTACCCTCAATGTCGGCGATTTTCAATTTCCTCTCGGCTCCTTGCGGCTCTCGTGATTTTGATCGCTCTCGATTGCGATCTCGTCTAATAGCTCCCCGTTTTGGCCACTAATGTAAGTTACGCTTCTTCTAGATGAAATGCCTTTTCCACATCCGAGCCGACTTTGAAGGAGCCGGTAAGGGCTTCTGATCTCCAAGGTACTCTCGATCCTTCATCCTCTGCTTCATTGTCCGCTGTTAAATCCTTCAAGGATGCGCTATCTGGTAAAACTTCTTCTCCTATTTCTTCGGTAAACTTAATTTCTACCGCTTTCCGTGGAATGCCGGCTGTGATGTGTTCGGACTTGGATGTGGAAAAATTAGCTAAGCCTTTTGAATTCTCTCTGGTCGGTAAATTCTCATTGAGGAGACTGACTCTTGATAAGATTCGATCCTTCTTCCACGCCTTAAACTATCGGATGCTTTCACTATTGGACTGATCGACCCTAGGCATGTTCTAATTCAATTGTCTAATGATCTGGATTATTCACGGGTCTTTGCACGTCGCTCCTATTTTTTTACAATTGTCAAATGAGACTTCTTAAATGGTCTCCTAGTTTTGATGTCAAAGAAGAATCCCCAATAGTTCCAATTTGGCTTGCTTTGCCCAACATGCGTATCCATTTTGTTACTCATCAAGTGCTATTTGCAGTGGGGCCTATCTTTGGCCACCACTTCAAATAGATCAGGCTACGGCGGTGAGATCCCGTCCCTCTATTGCGCGGATATTAGTCGAAATTGATATTACTAAAAAATACCCAAAAGAGGTTTGGATTGGTTCTGAAAAACTGGGCTATAGTCAAAAGGTAGAATTTGAAAACTTTCCTTTTTTTTTTGTACACGTTGCAAAATCCATGGTCACGAACATTTAGAATGCTTTATTTTACACCGCCATCTTAAAAAGAATAAATTGTCAGTTACTAATACCTCCTTACCAAAGCAACATCCCAACAAAATGGCTTATGTGCCTAAAGTCAATCAAAATGAAGCACATCTGCATATCACTACTATTTCTTTATCTTCTGACTTGCACAATGGGGTTCATCATGAGATGGTTAAAAATTATGATGATGTGATTGGTGATGGGGATATTGAAAGCTTACCTAACATTATCTCTAATGGCAATATGCTAGCTCAACCTAACCTATCCCTTTTGCCTAGTGATTCAGGGCATAAGATCTCTAGTGAGAATATGAATGGGATGAAAATATTTTCTGAAAATTGCTCTTTGATCCAAGAGCAAAACAGGACAAATGCTGATCCATTGTTCTTGGAAAAAAATCTAACAAATAATCCAGAAAATGAGAATGAAACAACTCCACCCTCACCCAACTCTCTGAATGATACACATGCTAACCTAATTACTCATCCAATTTTAGATACGGAAGAAGGGGAAATTACTATCATGATTCCTTTGATTGATACTGTAATCACTATGAATACCACAAATTACTCACTTTCAGATGGAGACACTTTGGATACTGAAAGAACCTTTCAAACCGTCTAACAAAAGAAATTCCTCAAAGCTAGAAGCTCCACTCCTCCATTAGAACCACTAGATCCTCCTCAACTTCACATTTATAATTACTCTTTGCTATATCTTCTTCTTGATCTTTATATTTCCATTCATCCTTTAATTCTAATCCTCATTGATATGCTTAATTTTATTATTTGGAATATTTGTGGCATTGGGACTCTTCTGTAATAAGTTAGAAGCCTTTGTCACACGCATTACATATCCCTCCTTGTTATTATTGAACCTCTTATTCACTCTTCTAAGATTGCTTCTGTTGCTAGAGCACTAGGATTTCAAAATTACTTCTATAATATTAGCAATAAATTTGGTGTTTTTAAAATTCATTAATCAATCTCACTATCCTTGAGGATCATCAACAACTGATTAATGCCCAAATCTCTTTGCAGATTGCCTTTTATCTATGCATCATGCAATGAGCGGTAGGAACATCTGGAATAATTTAAGATCATTTGCCTCCTCTATTAATAAACCCTGGTTGGTTGGAGGTGATTCCAACACTATTCTTACATCTTCAGAAAGAAGGAGAGGTTCCTATCCTAACATTCATTCAATGGAAAATTTCTCTAACATGATTCATGATTGTAATTTGACTGATATTGGCTTTTCAGACTCTAACTACACGTGGAACAACTCTAGACTTTGGCAGCGCCTAGATTGTACCCTTTTTAACTCCTTTTGGATCGATCAATGGCCTAATACCTCCGTTGAGCACTTGAGCAGAACTTTATCTGATCACGCTCTGCTCTTAATTTCTATGAAAAACTCTCCCACCAGATTACCCTCTTTTACTCCCTTTATATTCCAAAATATGTGGATTCAACATAATGATTTCATGAATGTTATCTCTATAAATTGGATGGCCCCCATTCATCCTGACAATTCTATTAAGGGTATGATTCGATTTTGGCTTAAACTTAAAAGACTCAAACAAACTCTTACTTGGTGGAATAAACATCATTTTAAAAACTTTTTTGCTGATCTCAAAAATATGGAACAACTGGTTTGCTCTCTTGAAGAAGCTGTCATAACAGATCCTAACAAATGTGAAGAACTCAATGAAGCTAGGGATAACTTGATTAAGTATCAGAATATGGAGGAAACTTATTGGAGTCAAAAAGTTGCTAGCAGACATATTGATGATGGCGACAGAAATACAAAGTATTTCCACGCTCTTTTCAAAAAAAGGAAAGTCCTAAAGTCTGTTAAAAAAATTAAAAATGATAATGGTAGTTGGATCACTGATATCATCGATATTAAAGAATCTGTCATCCATCATTTTGAAAATCTTTTAAACAACAACACTCTCCCTGAAGCTATCTCCAATCCTCATTTGATTCCCTATGATTTCTACGATCAAAATAGCTTACTTATCTTGCTAAACGGAATGAGATTAGAAATATTCTCGACAGCATGAACTCGGATTCTGTTGCTGGCCCTGATGGATTTACAACTCAATTCTTTCAACATTGCTGGCCTATTCTTAAGTAGGATCTTGTTGATGCTTTTATTGATTTTTTCGATGGCACCCCTCTTCCTAGATCCTTTTCTAGTACTTCCATCGTTCTTATCCCTAAAAATACTAACCCGAAAAATTGGAATGACTTTAGACCGATCAGTCTTTGCACTTTCTTTAATAAACTAATTGCTAAACTAATCACAAATAGAATCAGCTCGCTGCTGCCTATTATTATTTCCCCCAACCAAACCAGCTTTATTAAATGAAGAGCTATATCTGATAATATACTTCTAGTATAAGAAATGATTCATGATATTGATGTTCCTATCAGAGGTGGTAACATTGTCTTCAAACTTGATATCACTAAAGCTTTTGATAACCTATCTTGGGATTTCCTTTTTAATATCCTTTATCTATTTGGTTTTTCAGATACTTTTATTCGTATCATTAAAAATTGTGTCACTAATACTTGGTTCTCTGTTATCATTAATGGTGAGTCTACAGGCTTCTTCCCCTCTAACCATGCTTGAGACAAGGAGACCCCCTATCACCCTCGCTTTTTATTATTGCTGTTGAATATTTATCCAAGAGTCTGAATGATTTATTCTACAATAAGCCTAGTATGTTTTATAAAACTCATGGTAGTATTCCTGTTACTCATCTTAGTTTTGCTGACAATTTTATCATCTTCTGCAATGCTTCCATCTCACACATAAAAACTATTATGAAATTCCTTAATAAATTTGGCAAGAAAAGTGGCCTTTTTCTTAATAAAGGTAAATGCTGCTTCATACCTTCTTCTAAAATCTCTAGCAATAAGATTAACCATATTTTGAGGATCGCTACTTTTCAGCAACATCAACTTCCTATTAAATATCTTGGAGCCCCACTTTTCAAAGGCCATAAAAGATCACATCTTTTCGATGAATTAATCCAAAAAATCTCAAATCATATTTCTGCTTAGGAATATCATTTACTCTCTTTTGGTGGTAGGCTTACACTGATTAAGAGCACTCTTAACTCTATGCCTCTGTATCTCATTCAAACTATTGTGCAAACCAAATTTATCATTAACAGGATTGAGTGGCTTATTAACAAATTCTTCTGGGGTTCTAACACCTCCTCAAAAAAAATATATTGGTCCTCTTGGCACAAAAGTTGTGGCACCTTCGAGGAAGGTGGTCTTGATTGCAAGCCTATTAGGGATACCATCACTGCTTTTTCCTACAAGCTTTGGTAGAATTTTAGAAGTAATAATAGCCTTTGGGCTAACTTCATGACTGCCAAATATTGCCAAGCAAAGCACCCTCTTAATTGCTTCTACAAACCGAGAGATTCTCCTATTTGGAGAAGACTTTGTAGCATCAAGTGGAAGGTAATCATTAATTTTTGGGGCATTAATTCGGAAACTCTTTTCGGCAAGATAACTGGATTGGAAGTGGGTCCATTGATGAATTACTTTCTTCCCATTCAACTAATAATATCAAAGTCAAATCATTCTGGGAAAATAATATGTGGAACAACTCTAAGCTCATTGAGTATATCCCTTCTTCTATTTTAGGCAAACTTAATAATATATCTATTACTCCTAACAAACAGGATCGATTCTCTTTAAGCTCTCTCATAGTGGAGAATTCAACTTGAAATATGTTTGGCTTCATATTAAAGAAGCACATGAATTTTCTAATGTATGCTAAACTTTGCATAATAATATTCCTATTTGCTACTCTATTCTAATTTGGCATATATTGAGAATCTTTATCCCTGTTGACTCTTTGATGTGGGGCAAAGGTTTTCAATTACCTTCAAAATATCATTGTTGCTTTCATATTGAAAATATTAATCATCAATTTGTTTACGGGGCCATTGCTTCTAAGCTTTGGCTTTGGTATGATGATCTCTTTAACATTGTCAAATTCAATGACTCGCTAACAATATATCAGCTCCTTGAAATCTATTTTGAAAATAATAATAAAGGTCACATTAAAGTCATTACTGCTATTATTATTATTTGGTTTACATGGATGGCCAGAAATGATGCTAAACACAATGGTATTGTTATGAATCACATGAAGATAATTGCTAGAACTAAATACAAAATCCCTGATTTGTTTAATACCAATCTCATTAAATATAAGCACTTTAAAGGGTGTAAATTTGTGGCTATTAAATTGGGTTTTCAATTGCTGGCTCAAGCAAGTTATAATCATGTCCAGATAGTTTATTGGGCCAAACCTCATGATAATGTTATTAAAATCAATACTGATGGCTCTATATCTCATAATGCCTCTGGCTGTGGTGGAATCTTCAGAAACTGTACCAGAAATGTCCTCTATGCTTTTGCTTATCCTCTTCATACTTGCTCTGTCCCCTTTGCTGAACTTATGGCAGTGTATAATGCTTTTGAGATTTACCTCCAGAAAGGTTGGCTCAATATCTGGATTGAGGTGGATGCTCTCCTGCTAATTGACCTCTTGAACTCCAATAAATCTAGAAATTTTGATTTATACTATTTACTCAAGCAAACTAGATATGTTCTTTCTCAATTTTGTTATAAAATCACTCATGTATGGTGGGAAGGTAATGCATGTGCTGATTATCTTGCTAATTTAGGTGCTAGATTGAATGAAATAATAATTTTTGATCATCTTACTCTCCCTAAACATTTGCAAGGTTTGGTTAACCTTGATAAGACTGGGCTTCCTTATATTAGAATTTAGCTTACATGATTTTGTTACAACTAGTTTTTATTATTTCTTTGGTCTTTCTGCTGCACTTTGAAGAGCATTCAGACTTCTTTTACTAGTGTAGCTACCTTATTTTATATGAGAGACCTATAGCTCCAGCTAAATCTCCTGTTTATGGGTCAATATGATTTGGGATGCATCACCCTAATATGCATTACAAGCAATTCCTCCTCTCTGTTTCATCTGCTGGTGGTTGTTTTTCCTTATCTCTATTTGGGGTTTTAATGTTCTACTACTACTACATATATAAGAATTGTCTTGGTTTTCTGATAAGTCGATGCTTTTCATGTTGTTTATCCATTTACCCTATTGGTTTTGTTGTTTTTCTGTTTGCGGCCTGTTGTTTTCTGGGTTTGGACATTTTTCTGCTAATTGGATGTCTACTTAATTCTCGGAAGTCCTGTTGGTTGTTGGCTTATCTGAAATATCTAGTATGGATTTATGGGTTGGCGGCCCGTATCATGTTGGTCGCTTGTTGGACTTATTGTGTCAGGGCCTTTACCGGGTCCAGGATTGTCATTTCGCTTGCTTTTTTTCGAATCGTGGTGTAGACGTTAGCTTTGCTGCCTAACTTAACTCTCGGAAGTGTTGTTGGTTATTGCCTGATCTAGAAAAATTTTTGTCTCGTATGTGCGTACCCCACGTGGTATTAGGAGCTGGTTTTTGGCATTTGGATTTATGGGTTGGCCGGGGCCTGATTGGTTGGCTTGATTGTCGGTTTCAGTTTGCAGCCTTTTGGGTTATAAGGCTCTACAGAATTTCATTAGCTGGTGCTTACAGGTGATCTTCTTTTGTTCTCTTGCAAGTTCATCTGGTCATGCTCCCTTTAGCATTGCATAGATTGGGTCCTACCTTATTATGGCTGATTTTATATTCAACTGGTATCATTGTCTTTCATTTCTCTTTTCACTTAATTTTGTTCTTATATGTATTTAGATAGAGGATTTACTCTATAGGTTCATTATAGCTCTATGAGCGGTAGTTTTGGAGTTTACCCCCTTTAAGGACCATGTAACCTTTTTTTGTAGCAATAAAATCCCCCCATATATGGGGTTTTCCAATATATATATATATATATGTGTGTGTGTGTGTGTGTGTGTGTGTGTGTGTGTGTGTGTGTGTGTGTGTGTGTGTGTTTTGCAGTAGTTTTAACATAGCTGCAGAATATTTAAAATTGCTTAATTTTAAAATTAACATTAATATTATTTCATAATTAATGAATTCATACATTTACAAATGCCACAATCAAATAATTAAGAATTTAGCAAATGCAAAAAGTATAAATTGAGATTTTATTATGAATTTTAATATTTAAGAGAAAATTTTAAAATTAAAGATAAGAAAATATGCTAGTTTTATTAATAGCAAAATTTTAAATATTTTGTTTCTAATTTTCTCAATTTTTTTTATCACGAGATAATTTAAAATAATATTAAAATATATTAAACTTTCAATCAAGAAATCTTAAGTTCAAGTCCTAGCACATGTATCATATGTGTTCATAATTAAATACACTCAAATGACTAAAAAAAACTCATTATATAAGTAGTTGGCCAAATACCTTTGCTATTTATTTTCTTAGAGAAGTATATCTAAAAGTTATTCTATTACATTTAGATGGCAGTATATGAGTTAATCTTTAGAAATGTTTAAAGTGCTCAAAGAAGATAATTGTTGAAATCTCTCTCTTTTTCTAGCATCATCTTCATCTTTCAAAAAAAATAAATAAATAAAAAGTAATGTCTTTCTTCACCTTTGAGTAATCTTATACAGTAAAGCTTCATTGCAAGTTCCTTTAAATGAACAAATGTTTGTGCGTTTGGTAATAAAAATTCAAAAGATAAATGATGCAAGAGTCTTATAGATAATTTTTGGAATAGAAAAAATAACATTATTATAATATATGGCAAATTTGTTCAAGTTCATTGTTAAATATATGATTTTAACATCAACCCTTGACTTCAAAAAACCTTACATCATGGCTTCTTCAATTCATTTGAAGGAGTCCTTCCTTTTTGTTTTGTTGTATGTAGAAATCTCTGTTGTAATCCATTCTGAACTCTTAAAATCCCACTTAATTAAATAAAATCAAACATCTTAAAGGATTATTTGCTAATTAAATACTTAACGTACAACTATCATTAGCATGGAAGGATGATTAGCCCATGCATGAAGCCAAAGAGACTTGGTAGCCAAACACGCTTTCTCTTACCTAAGTACAAACCATAAGAAAAGCTCTTAACAATTTCTGTCAAAACCAAGAAAACTGTTAAATTATAAAAAAGAGATAAATCATACAGGACCCTGTATTATAATCTTTTATATAAAAAAACTAATCAATACTCTATAAATATATTAATTCAATAAATACATAAAAAATATGCCTAAAAATTGTATCTTTCATATCATTAGATCGATAACTTATGGGCCTTATCTTAAAAAAAAAAAAAAAAAAAGCTTCAAACTACCTAAAATTTTGGAGAATTGTTCTCTAAGATTCTGGAAGAACTTTCTTTTCCTTAATGAAATGAAAACTTGTTTTATCTCTTTCCATCTCCATAACTTTTTTTTTTTTCTATGATAAACTAATAAGGAAGAAAGGCCAAATCGATCGTTCCAAGTTAAAAAAAAAAAGAAAAAAAAAAACTTCGTTTGAAATATTCACCTGATAAGATAAAATAATACGCAGCAATACTAAAGGGGCCTATGATATTGGTTCGGCTCAATCTGACAGAGAGGCCGGTGGCTCTTCCATCCACGGCCAAGCGGTGCGATTGAACCGCAGCAATATCGCATCGCCCATAGATATTAATGACAGAATCAGAATTTAAATTACGGAAGGAGAAGAAAATATTAATTATCCCAAACAAAATGCAGTAAAGCTTTAAGCTTCTATACTACTGTATTTCATCCCATTTTTGTCGCCAAGAGGAAGACGACTCAGCGTTCTATGAGAGAAAAAAAGAGAGAGCGAGCTGTGGGTGTTGGTTTAAAGTGCTGTGTCTTCTATGACTATATATATGTATATGTGCTTAGACAATTTTCCTTCCAGCTTCGGAGGAAGACGACGTGTGGAGACCATTAACTGGCGGTCAGTGCCCGGCACGCATTTTAAAATTCTTGGAAGATCACTTGCATGGAAGTATTTTGTTTACTACTTCCTTCAAACTCCATTAAACGCATCAGGACGATTTGTTTATCTTATCTGTTAAGGGAACATGCCTGCTAATGGATTGATTGAGTCTACTTGGATTTTACTATCAGTAACTCGGTCATAATTTTTATTTTTTTATTTATTTTTTATTTTTTTATTATTTTTTTATTTTTTATTTTTTTTTGCAATGGGTATCCACCCAACACCCCACCCAACCCATCTTGTGGGTGGGGATGTCGTTGTGACTAATCCGACGGGGGCCTAGCATCACATTCATCACCCACACGTGTCGAGTCTCCACTTACTTTCCGCCTAGGTAGGCGTCCCTGGAGAGGATTCAACTCGCGGAGGTTTCCGCCGCACCAACCGAAGCTAAGAGAGGGTACTGCCATAATTTTGGTGCATTATTTCTTATAGTGACTGAGAGCAACCAGTCTGTGGTCTTCGAGGTCTCTTTCATTCATTGGCTCAAATTTCTATTTGAATATATCATCTATTATATCTCAATCAAAGTGATATAACCCTAATTTATAATCTATTATCTAAAAGTGGGGTTATTTTTACTTATACATTAAATAGTCAACTTTAAATATAATTGTACTTCTAGATATCTCAAGAGGCAACGTTAAGCAGCTCACTTGAAGATTTCAATGATTGAAGATAGGTCATCATGTTTGAACGAGGAGTTATCAGATTTGTGAGATGTTGATAAAATAACATGCATGGTTTGCAATGAGTGTTGATTATAAGTCCCAAATAATTAAATTTCTTATAATGAGTGCAATATATGATTATTTAATCAAAATTTGTACTATAATCATTTAAAAAAATGATCATTCTAATTAATTTTGAGTAAAAACTTCTTGACCAAAATGTTTCACAAGTGGCCTTCTATTTCTATTTGTGATAAGGATTAATGTATACAACATATCTAAGGGTTTGTTTGATACTGAATTTTTTTTTAAAAAGTGATTATAAAGTTCTTTGTAGAAATCGCTTTTGAAAAAGTTGATATGTGTATTATAAATAATATTGTTTTTGAAAAATTTAAAAGTAATTTTCTGATAGTCACCACACTTTAGTAGCTATGATTCTCAAAACAGTTTTTCACCACAAAATTTTGAAAAAAGCAAAAACTGAAATAAAGGTCGCTTTACTTTTCGATTGTTTTTGAAAAGCAAAAAAGCCAAAAGCTATCCCAAATGCACTATAAGATGATCGAATTACTAGATGAATGTATTTATAATTATTAAGATTAATGTATAGATTATAAAGTATTTAATTAATCAATATATAATATATATAAAGTATAATATGGTATTTTTTCTGAATTAATTCATCACCCACACGTGTCGGGTCCCTACTTACTTCCCCACCTTAGGTATAGGCGCCTCCCCCCTGGAGAGGATTCGAACTCGGTCTGGGAGGTTCCCGGCCGCGCTCGCCCACCAACTGAGCTAAGAGACGGTGGGTACTCGGCCATAATTTTGGTGCATTAGTTCTTATAGTGACTGAGAGCGACCAGTCTTAGGTCTTCTGAGGTCTTTTCATTCATTGGCTCAAATTTCTATTTGAATATATCATCTATTATATCTCAATCAAAGTGATATAACCCTAATTTATAATCTATTATCTAAAAGTGGGGTTGTTTTTACTTATATATTAAATAGTCAACTTTAAATATAATTGTACTTCTAGATATCTCAAGAGCCAACGTTAAGCAGCTCACTTGAAGATTTCAATGATTGAAGATAGGTCATCATGTTTGAACGAGGAGTTATCGGATTTGTGAGATGTTGATAAAATAACATGCATGGTTTGCAATGAGTGTTGATTATAAGTCCCAAATAATTAAATTTCTTATAATGAGTGCAATATATGATTATTTAATCAAAATTTGTACTATAATCATTTAAAAAATGATCATTCTAATTAATTTTGAGTAAAAACATCTTGACCAAAATGTTTCACAAGTGGCCTTCTATTTCTATTTGTGATAAGGATTAATGTATACAACATAACTAAGGATTTGTTTGAGACAGCTGTAGCTTTTTTAAAAAGATGATTATAAAGTTGATGTAGAGAAATCAGCTTTTTAAAAAAGTTGATATGTGTATTATAAATAATATATTTTTTGAAAAATTTAAAAGTCATTTTTTGATAGTCTCCACACTTTAGTAGCTATGATTCTCAAAACAGCTTTTCACCACAAAATTTTCTGAAAAACAGCCAAAAAAATTGATAGCTAAACGAAGCTGCTTTACTTTCTGATTGTTTTTTTGGAAAAGCAAAACAGCCAAAAAGCTATCCCAAACGCACTATAAGATGATCGAATTACTAGATGAATGTATTTATAATTATTAAGATTAATGTATAGATTATAAAGTATTGAATTAATTAATATATAATATATAAAGTATAATATGGTATTTTATATTTATATATATATATATATATATATATATATATATATATATATATATATATATATATATATATATATATATATATATATATATATATATATATATATATATATATAATTTTAGATTCATACATTTATAATTATTCACAAATAAATCTAAAATAATAAGAGCTAATTTGGAGTATAGTCTTTATCTTCAAAGGAAGACTTTTTTAAAAAAAACATAATTAAAAAAGAAAAAAAAGAAAAAAAAGATAATATTTTATATACACCATATTACATAATTAAAAATATTGTTTATCATTTATTTGTGTAAGAAATATAATTAAAATTTTATTTTGATCAAAGCTATCCCTCTTATATTTACATACCACTTTCTTTTGCCCGGCATAAGAGAAAATAGTTCAAACAAAATTTAAGTAAAGTTTGAATATTATTTAAATAAGCTTCGAGTGTAATCCGGGCAACATTTATATAAGATTCAAATAATATTCAAGCAATATTTAAACATCTTAAATTAATTATAACAAAACAAAATTAAATATTTAAGATCAACTTGTTTTTTTTTTTTTAGATGAAAGGGTGTCCACCCTTGGTCCACCCACTTTGTGAAGTATTGCTACCAGTATAAATAATCTCCGGGGGACCTAGAGGCAACTTACCCGTACGTTCCGGGTCCCACTTATTTTCCCGCAGTACACTCTGAATAATCGAACATGGTTGGAGAGTTACCGCTTCGCCCATCCCAACTAAGCTAAGGGCGATGGGTTGCATATCATCCAAATAAGTCATATGATCATTTAGTTTAATTTCATAATTAAAGTACTAATAAGTTATTGAGCTGGAAGCAGCTAGGATTTTGAATATGACCTTCCATTGCTCCTTCCTTCTGCTTATCTTTATATTTAAAAAAAAAAGTAATCCAAATTTAAAATATTAATTTTTATTTTATAAATAGTGTTCCTTAAATCCCTCTCATTTAAATTGATGTAAAGAAATATTTATTTTTAACTGAAAGATTACAAGAATCTAATATTCTTAGGGTCAAAAATTTTGAGAATTTTGAAATGCATGCCGGGCACCGACCGCCGATTAGCTGTCTCAACACGTTGTCTTCCTTCCTCCTACGCTGCAAAGAATCTTGCCACTGCCCATTTCTGCATGTATATATAGCCATAGAAGCCTTAATAACCAACACCCACCGCTCTCTCTCTCTCTCTCTCTCTCTCTCTCTCTCTCACTCTCTCTCTCTCTATTTCTCTCACTCCCTCAAAAGACTGAGTCTTCTTTCTCTTGGCCTCAATATTGGAATTGAATACAGGCTACAGTACTAAGGAAGCTTAAAGCTTTAGTGATATTTGTTTGAGAAAAATAATATTTTCCTCTCCGTCTGTAATTATGACTCTTCTATTAATATCGATCGGCGATGAGATATTGGAACGGCTCAATCGCACTGCTTGGCCGATGAGAGAGCCACCGGCCTCTCCGTCAGATTGGGCCGATCCAATATCACACGCCCCCTTTAGCCTTACTGCATATTATCTTTATCTTATTTTATATGCATGATCAGGTGAGTATTTCTAACGATTTTTTTTTTTTAAAGTTTGAACATTCAAATTCGATTATTATTATTATTATTTTCATTAACTGAATCTTTCGCCATATATACTTTTACTTGTGTTTATTCATACTTTTTTTAATTGAAAAATTATTATTTGTCACTCAATCAATATAGAACTGATATATATATAAATATTATATATTATCATATAATTATTATTACATTAATATACAAAAATAAACAGCAGTTAAATATTAACTGAGTACTATATAACATTATATTATTAAAGTTAAAATCTAAATAAAGAGATCTTCCTCCAAAAGTTCGCCAGAATTCTGCAAATTAAGCTTAGAAAGCTTGTTTGGATGCCAATGGTAATTTTTAATTATTTAATTAGTGAATAATTCTATGAGAGAGCTTTGAAGAGCTACAGTTTACGTATGTTTGACAGTTTTCATAAGTAGTTTATCATATCCTATTGAAAGCCATAAATTCTTGCTCGGCAATATCATTTTAGCTTATCTTGCCATAATTATTTTATTTAAAAAATGCTTGTCATTACTGTTATTGCTCACTAAAAAATTTTATACATAAAAGATTTGAACCATTGATTAGAGATAACATTATTTCTAGTACAAAAGTTTCTATAGTAATATCTTACCTTTGAGTGCGATTTGAATCATTGATTTATGTAATTGGAAGTAATTTAATGACAAATCTAGAAATCGATCACTGATTCAATTGGAGTACCTCTAAAGGATAGACCTCAACAGAAAAATATTAAGTAACGGCAGCAAGTGATTGAGTTCAGTAGTTCCTCATAGAATATATATATATATATATATATATATATATATATATATACATATATATATATATATATATATATATATATATATATATTTTTTTTTTTTTTTTTTTGATTTGATTTTTTTTAATATTTGGGACCTCTAAAATACATTTTACTTAATAAGGAGTTGTAAATTTGCATAAAAAAATACATCGATTGATTCATAAGATCATTAGCTTGTGATTTCTACGATTGTCATAACTCTGATTGAGACAGAGATTTGTTATGATTGATGATCAACTTATCTGATATCTGTGTTAATTGATTGTCTCCTCGGTATTGAAGTACTATTGAAGCTTGGTGATGATACTTAAAAGCTCAAAGCCTGCGATCGACTTAGCAAAGCTTTTTTGAGATGGATCGCTTCCTCTCTCTCTATCTCTACAAACCATCATCAAATAGTTCCAGATTTTATATAAGTTTTAGAATCAGATATCTATTTTGTATCCTCAAAGAGATATGAGATCATATCAGTAAATTTAATTTGCATAAAAAACTTAATTATGTACTGTTTGCAGAATTAAATCGGATAGGTACAGCCTATCATATTAAAATGTAGAAAGATGAGACATAAAGTTATTTATATGATTTTAGATAAATATTATTTAAATTTTAATTGATTACTTAACTGATATAATAAGTTTAAAAGTAAATTCGATATTTTTAAAATGTATTCTAATTAAATGTTTATTATGATATTTTTAATATTTTTTTTTCTTTTTTAGGGATCATGACTTTTTTTTGCATAACCATCATTTCTCTCATGACGGACAGGTAGTTTAAACAAATATTGGTTGAGCTAGAACTCTCAAAACATGAATTTAAATTTGACAAATTAATTGTGTTTGAACTTGAGAGGTTAGTTCTATGAGTTAGAGATAGAAGTGCAGATGAGTCGAGTTGAGCTCA
Organism: Cymbidium sinense; assembly: GCA_021442155.1. Classification (NCBI taxonomy): domain Eukaryota; kingdom Viridiplantae; phylum Streptophyta; class Magnoliopsida; order Asparagales; family Orchidaceae; genus Cymbidium; species Cymbidium sinense. Next base: position 61,850,255 of record CM038228.1, on the reverse strand, counting down.
AGCCGCATTAGATTAGAGCTCGACTTGCATTATAGATTGTCGGTTTGAACTCGAGTTCGAGCTCAGAGGATGGGCTCGAACTTGGCTCGGGAACAAGAAATTAGGGTTGAGCTCGATGAATGAAATATGACCTTCTGTAGTTATATCTGAAAATAAATACTGTGAATGAATCTGTTGATAATATGAACCCCTAAACAAATGCATACTATGTTAGGTCAGGAAATAAACCTTCTGCAAACTTCAGTTTATAAAATGGAAATTTTTTTAAAATAAGTATCATTAGAATGCTAATTAGGTATAGTCGTCCAATTATCGGCGATGGCCGCCGATAATGATGTGGCGTGGCGTTCGCTACGATCCGCGACATATTATTAGGGCCGATCGGCCACGATCGGTCCTATCTTCTCAGTTTCGCTTGATTCGGCCCCGAACTCGTTTCCTCCGCCCGTAGGAGCTCCGACCGCCCTTCATTTCCGTCCGAGCATGGTTCTCTCCCTCTCGGAACTTCCCGGCCGCCGTCGGCGTAGCTCCAACCGCCTGCATTGCGTCTGGTCCAGGTAATTAAAAGGAACTTCCTTTTTCCGACAGCCACGCCGCTTGACGACTTCCCTCCCATCTAGCGGTAGAAGTCAACATTAGCTAACGATTCCGCGTCCATTTCTCGAGGAAAATTCCTTTGGATTCTACATTTTTTGCACACTTCCGTCGTTCTAAAACACACGGTAAATCACTTTTTTCAATTTATAAATTAACAGAATGAGTGCTGGGGTTAGAGTTGTATGGTTATACTTTTGTTTGGGATTTGATTTGTAGGTTTGTGTTGGCGTTGCGGTTTAAGTGTTAAGTAGCCAAGGGTAGTATTATTTAGGGTGTCGATTAATATAAATTTATGATTATTCATATAGCTTGTTTTGCAATAATGAATAGAGAATTTGTTTCCCTGATTCTTTTCTATGGAGGCGAACTGAGTATCGATGAGTAATTCACCCAAGTTAAGTGGGAGGTCGAAATCGTCTAATTAAGGTTATGCGTCACAGCAGCTTACTGGAATTGAAGCAACGGATTATGAGAACCTTGCACATTGATTCAGAGTGTCACACAATCACTCTTACAGGTCGTTATCCGGTGGGTAACGGATTTATAGCGTCTGTAATATCTGACGATGACGTTTGTGAAGTAACACTGGACGAAGCTTCCCGTCAGATGTTAGTGTTGTATGTCAAAGTGGAGGATGTTAAAGTTGCATCCACATCAGCTGATCTGACAATAAGGTCAGTAGATTTTCCACTGACGACACACCAGGATTTCATCGCACATGCACCTCTAGGGACACAACGTAGCTTTGATGAGTTGATTCTCAGGTATCATCTTGTCAATCGTTCCCTGCTTACAGTTGTAATAATTAGTATGATTGGTTATCATCCAACTTATGAGTTTTGTGGCATCGATAATATTATTTATCGTTCAGAGGAACCATATGTGCCTCACAGTGATGCAGGCGAAGATGAGTATCAGACTACGAGTAGTGGTTCAAGTGGTGAGTCCGGCGGATATTAGTGATGATGACCGCCATGGGGTAAGCCACTACGGGAGTCTAGACAGCCATGATCTTCTAAGAAATCACTCACTCCAAAATATTGACAGTGAGAGTCAGATGTTGTCCACAAACGAGTATGTCCGGATATGCCAGACTACGAGAGAGTGGGACAATGATATTTACTTCGATGGTCCTTCTAACGAAATTGTCCTAATAGACGATACTGAAATCCCGGGTGACCTTGTCGAAGGTATGTGCTTTGCAAATAAACGGAGTCTGCAATTTGCTGTTGTTGGGTGGTGCGTAGTAAATAATGTTCAGTTCCAAACAGTTACTTCTAACTAGAAGAACTACACGGTTATTTGCGTACAACATGATAGTCCTACTAGACCATGTAAGTGGTGTTTGCATTGTAGCAGCAGCTAACGCTTAGGGGTGCTTGGAGAATATCAAGAGTCGGTGAAAATCATAGATGTATCAATGGAGTAAGTGCAGCAGGTCATCGACAATGTAGCTCTAAATTCATAGCTTACTTCATTATATTTGTGATCAGACATCAGATAGATCTGAAACCTAGGGAGATTATAGGTAATATGAAATTGAAATTCAATATTAAAGTTTCGTACATGAAGGCTTGGGATGCGAGGCGTAAGGTAATAAAAGTAATATTTGGCAGCTGGGAAGAGTCTTACAGGACTCTCAGTCTTTTTATGGAATTAGTTTGTAGTTCCTTACCTGGTACAGTCTATCGAATTCAGTCTAGCAATACACAGTACTTCGAGAGACTTTTTTGGGCATTTGACCCTTCAATCATGGGATGGAGTAGCTATCGACCAGATTGAGCTTAGACGATACTTTTTTGTTAGGCAAGTATCGTGATACATTATTAACTGCTGTTGGAATTGATGAAAATAATGAATTATTTCCACTAGCCTTCATTGTTGTGGAGTCCGAGTCGATTGATTCTTGGTTGTGGTTCCTGCAATGCTTACATGATATGCTGCACGTTGTCTATGCTAGAGGCGATCTTTACATAATTCCTGATAAACATGCTGGTCTATTACATGGATATAGAGAAGTGTTTCCATGGGCAGCTCACAGACACTGCTGACGCCATCTGCGTGAAATTTTAAGAAGGTAATACACACTGCAACTGTATAAGCTGACATACATAAATGCGTTTCATACACTGGTTGACCGTTCTGAGTGGCCATCTTTCAGTGCAGAGCACGGATTAGTAGCATTGCAGCCACCCAATTTTCACAGAAGGTCATACAGACCGCATACAAATAGATTCAGAAACACAATGGATGAAAATACATCTCGTAGTAGCAGATCCTGTAGTCTATGTAAAACATCAGATCACTACAGGTCATCCTGCCCTCACAATAGTAATAGTCGACTGTACATTCTCCCTTGTCGTTATTGGTTGTTAGAGGTTACACACAGGATGTTACTCAGTTTCCCTTTTACGTTCTAGTGCTCTAGTTTTTCTGTTTAATTAAAACTATTGTTTTTCATTTCATTGTATAAAACTGTCTAATACTACTATTTGTGCTCATTCTTTTTAGTTTGATACTGATTTTTTGCGTTTGTTTTTTTTCTCAGCTTATGATGGCGAGGGAGAACCACCCATAGACATCGGTGACGAGGCCTATTTTTTTTTAACTTACATCTGCTTTCTTTTTATTTTGATTAATGACAATTTTTTTTTGCGTAGGCACTTGATCGGTGTCACACTTGCTTATGCGAAGGAGTGGCCCATCACGCGTGGCTAGAGATGGTAGGTGGCTACATGTTAGCCTTTCACTTCATCCGCCTAGATCATCATTTGCTGACTGCCTTGGTTGAGAGATGGTCTCCGCAGGCCAATACCTTCCACCTTGTTGTCGGTGAGATGACTATTACACTCCATGACGTGGCGATGATCCTAGGACTACGAGTTGATGGGCCACCTGTCATAGGTTCAATTGTGATTGACGAGGGGAAGAGATAAGACACCTGGCCTGATTGCTGTGATGATTTGTTGGGATGACTTACCAGACGTGATGTATCATGATGGTCAGCAGATCGAGACATTCGTGACGCACACGCACGCACTGCATGCCGCTGAGGTGGTTGTGGACCCATCAATCACCCTCTACATCAAGTTTAGAGGTCCATTTGCAGTATCTACCACTACTAGAGGACCTAGATACCTTCAGTACGATGGCTATGGGTGCAGCAATTCTAGCCCACCTATATAGGGAGTTGTACGAGTCGACTAGGCCCACCAGGTGCAACATGGCTGACTGCTTACACCTCCTTCAGATATGGGCTTGGGAGCATATTCATGTTGGGAGGCCGACTCTACATGTGTCATATCCTACTGAGCTTGATGATCTCAGTGTTGGGTTGAGGTATATTTTGTTAAGTTTACTTTCAAATTTTGTAGCTTTTATATGTATTTAAACTATTTTTTATGTACAGATGGAATGGGAAGTATGTTCGCCAGCAGCCAATGACGAACGTTGCTGTATACATAAATGAGCTGGATGGCTTGCGGCATACACAAGTTGGATTTGCATATAACACTTCAGTTCAAATATGTGTAGCTTCTAATTTGACATAATTTTTAATATGTGCAAGTGATGGAGCCGCATGGAGTGATCATAGACGCCTATCGATACATGCTCGAGATAGATATATCAGAGTCCCTCTTATCAGCTGAAAGAGGGTTGAGTGGAATTTACCAGATAGAGTGTTGGGCCAATTCGGCCTCATTCCTAGTCGATGTAGCCCCAGTTGACCCTAGTTTCAAAAAGGTCGATGGTCGGGGTAAAGCAGATGTCGACTAGGTTGATTACCACTAGTCACACATTGCTGCTTGGGAGAGGCAGAGGGATTGCCTCGTCGAGTGCTTAGATGAGGATGTAGACAGGAAGACAATTATCATCCAATATATGTGCTGGTTCAGATCGTGGGCTTCTCTGTATTTACTGGCCACCCTGACAGATCCTCCGACCACTTACTACGCTAGAGCACCAGTGGAGCGTATTTATGTAAGTCCTGATATAAGTATTCATCTGAATTCAATATTTATGTAAGTGCTAATTTTACATACTATTTTTCGTGTAGGCAGAGTACATTGCGGTGACTCGGGACATCTTTCAGTCATACTTCGGCGATGTGGATGAACACCACTTATAGGGATGTGTTGATAGGTACGAGCAGCTATGAAGAGATATGGATGAGCGTGTACATATCGGTGACACATATTACAGATCGGTGTCTACAGAGGGTATCGCACACCATGAATGGAGCACTGGGCCATCTACTTATGCTGATCCAAGTCCATCTACATATTTTGATACAGGTCCTTCTACCTATCAGCCGACATATGAGTCGCAGTCACCTATCTTCCAATCACAGGACGATCCGACGCAAACTGCGAAGATCTTGCACTGGAGGGTCACCATCAGTTGCGTGATCGTCCATCCCGCACGACCAAGACGCACTGGAGTGGTGTGATTTCCGCAAGCCGAGGCGTTAGATATTTAGGTAATGTATTTGTGCGCATACGTTTCTTTTATCTATTTTATTCATTGATCATTTATGCTTATTGACTCTCACTTAGTTGAATGTACTTGTTCAAATTGGGATGCAAATACTCAGATAATGTTATTATATTTCATATCCACTTTCTTTGAACTACTAGAATCAAACTAAACTGTTGTTCTACTCAACTCTTTTGCCTGCTGTTTTGTGTACTATGGCATTCAAACGGTTTAACTTACAAACTTGTAATAAAATAAATTTGTTTTAAAATTTGTCACTATACAAATGAATCAAGGTGTAAATTAAGTAAGAAAGGTAATAAGTGACTCTATTACAAAAAAGCACAAAGTTAAAGATTAACTCAACTTTCCAAGCTAAATCAATCAATATACTAATCTCTGAAGTCACTAAAACATAAATCTAAATATAGAAGATATATGTGTGATTACTAATATTTATGTTAAAATCATATAATAATTATTAGAAGTAATGCAAATCAAAATTATAAAAATACTTTGCACAATAAGAATTATTTTTGACTTAATATCATACCTATATCTCAAGCTTTGTAAATCAATGATACTTAATTAAAAAAAATATCTGAAACAAGTCACCCACTTGGGCTGACTCATATGAAGTCACCACCCACTATGACCGGCTTCGTAATCAAGCTGAGTGGCAACCGGTCTCATTTCAACATGCACACGCCACATCATCCGACGGAAGGCCAGCCGCCGAATTGGGCGACTGTACCTATTTTGAAATTTTTTTAACCATACTTAATTACCTAATTAGCATTTTAATGATACTTATTTTAAAAAAATTGCCTTATAAAATATAAAGGCTCGACTAATAAGAACATCCACAACATAAAACAAAAAAGATAAAGGCCTAAAGCTAATCTAACATGTAATCCAACTGAAATAGGGAAGTATGTTGTCAATCCTCCTTGTGTTTGGACACAAGTAACAACTCTAGCATACATATCCTTAATGACTTGAATATCATAAATATTAACTCCTTTCTTTTTTAGAACACTCTAAATAACATCTCTTGGAACTTTATCATAGGCTTTATCTAAATCAACAAATACCATATGTAGATCCTCCTTACTTCCTCCATACTTCTCCATCAAACCTCTTAACAAATGTATAGCATCCATAATAGCTAAACTAGCTTTAAAAAAATGCCTGTACACTAGTCGCCCATTAAACGGATGACTAGCTACTAGCTACCACATACGGGGACGATGCTGCCACGGTTTTGGTTTTGACGCTATTTAAAAGGCTATACTTAAATTAATTTATTTTTTAATAATACTTAATTTGTTAACTTTAAACAATACTTATTTTTAAAAATTTGCATAACATTATAATTATTATTTTTCTTTATTTTATCCATAACAGATGTAACATTGTTGGAGTCTAAATGTAGAGATACATCCAGACTTCATACGTAATACTTTCTAATGAAAAACCACTAAAATCTAATTGGAGGGGTGACACAGCAACATGCAAGAGAAGGTCAAAGAATTAGAGCTTATGTTGGTATGTTTATGATAAGTCAACAAAAATGTTGGTCTTCATTAGCATTTATGGACTTGATTAAAAAAAGTTTGGATAAAAGAAATTATTTTCATAACAAATCAATGTTGCCTTATTGGATTAAAGATTTAATTAATTAATTATAGAAGTTAAAAAAAAAAGAGTTTCCGTCAAATTTAAAATATTAATATTAATATTGATTGATCTCATATAAATACACATATAAATTTATTCTGAGTTGATTGATCCACTAATAATAAAATTTTACGCATAATCATTAGTTAGACAATTGGAATTAATGAAACCTACTTTGACACAGTTGACTTCAGAAGCAATTTTTTAATGTATAAGTCCAAAAAAATGTAGAAGATTGTGTTTTTTTTTTTAAATTTAAGATCCCCAATTTGCAGGTGGCGGCTTATACTTTGTATGTAAATTTTCCTAGAATATATATATATATATATAATAGTATAAAACTAAATATATAAAATATATATAATACATTAGATTAGAAGATAAATAATTCATAATAAAAATATACTTTATCTATCATATTTTAATCATTTATCTACATCTTATTATTTTGACCTCATTTTCACCACACACAAAAATAAATAAAATGAAATTAGTGGCGATTTTTACTAATATAGAAGTTAAAATAGATGTATATTTTTTAGGTTGATTTTAAATCTGCTGTTAAAAAGTGTGTGTGTGTGTGTGTGTATATATATATATATATATATATATATATATATCAATCAATATACATCCACCCTCAACGTCGGCGATTTTCAGTTTCCTCTCTCACCCTTATGCTCTCGTGATTTTGATGCTCGATTATGATCTCGTCTAATAGCTCCCCATATGCTAATGTAAGTTACACTTTTCACTGATGGAAATGCTTTTTCCTCAAGACATCCGACTTGAAGGAGCCGGTAAGGGCTTCTGATCTCCAAGGTACTCTCGATCCTTCATCCTCTGCTTCATTGCCCGTTGTTAAATCCTTCAAGGATGCGCTATCTGGTAAAACTTCTTCTCCTATTGCTTCGGTAAACTTAATTTCTACCGCTTTCCGTGGAATGCCAGCTGTGATGTGTTCGGACTTGGATGTGGAAAAATTAGCTAAGCCTTTTGAATTCTCTCTGGTCGGTAAATTCTCATTGAGGAGACCGACTCTTGATAAGATTCGATCCTTCTTCCACAACCTTAAACTATTGGGTGCTTTCACTATTGGACTGATCGACCCTAGGCATGTTCTAATTCAATTGTCTAATTATCTGGATTATTCACGGGTCTTTGCACGTCGCTCCTATTTTGTTTACAATTGTCAAATGAGACTTCTTAAATGGTCTCCTAGTTTTAATGTCAAAGAAGAATCCCCAATAGTTCCAATTTGGCTTGCTTTGCCCAACATGCCTATCCATTTTGTTACTCATCAAGTGCTATTTCCGGTGGGGGCTATCTTTGGCCGGCCACTTTAAATAGATTAGGCTACGGCGGTGAGATCCCGTCCCTCTGTTGCGCGAATATTAGTCGAAATTAATATTACTAAAGAATACCCAAAATAGGTTTGGATTGGTTCTGAAAAACTGGGCTATAGTCAAAAGGTAGAATTTGAAAACTTTCCTTTTTTTTGTACACGCAAAATCCATGGTCACAAAACATTGAATGCTTTATTTTACACCGCCATCTTAAAAAGGATAAATTGCCAGTTACTAATACCTCTTTACCAAAGCAACATCCCAACAAAATGGCTTATGTGCCTAAAGTCAATCAAAATGAAGCACATCTGCATATCACTACTATTTTTTTCTCTTCTGACTTGCACAATGGGGTTCATCATGAGATGGTTAAAAATTATGATGATGTGATTGGTGATGGGGATATTGAAAGCTTACCTAACATTGTCTCTAATGGCAATATGCTAGCTCAACCTAACCTATCCCTTTTCAAGTGATTGTGGCATAAGATCTCTAGTGAGAATATGAATGGGATGAAAACATTTTCGAAAATTGCTCTTTGATCCAAGAGCAACAGACAAAAGTCGATTTGTTGATCTTGGAAAAAATCTAACAAATAATCCAAAATGAGAATGAAACAACTCCCTCACCCAACTCAATGATACACATGCTAACCCAATTACTCATCCATTTTAACTAAGAAGGGGAAATTACTATCGTGATTCCTTTGATTGATACTGAAACCATTATGAATACCACAAATTACTCACTTTCAGATGGAGACACTTTGGATACTGAAATAACCTTTCAAACTATCCTTAACAAAAAGAAATCCCTCAAAGCTAGAAGCTCCACTCAGAACCACTAGATCCTCCTCAACTTCACATTTATAATTACTCTTTGCTATATCTTCTTCTTGATCTTTATATTTCCATTCATCCTTTAATTCTAATCCTCATTGATATGCTTAATTTTATTATTTGGAATATTCGTGGTATTGGGACTCTTACCAGTAACCTTGCAGAAGCCTTTGTCATACGCATAACATATCCCTCCCTCTTCTTATTATTGAACCTCTTATTCACTCTTCTAAGATTGCTTACATTGCTGAGCACTAGGATTTCAAAATTACTTCTATAATATTAGCAATAAAATTGGTGGTTTTTTTAATTCATTAATCAATCTCACTATCCTTGAAGATCATCAACAACTGATTAATGCCCAAATCTCTTTGGGCGATTTTTCAGCGTTGGGCTCCTTTATCAATGCATCATGCAATAGAGCGGGTAGGAACATCCTGTGAAATAATTTAAGATCATTTGCCTCCTCTGTTAATAAACCCTGGTTGGTTGGAGGTGATTTCAACACTATTCTTACATCTTTGGAAAGAAGGGGAGGTTCCTCTCCTAACATTCATTCAATGGAAGATTTCTCTAACATGATTCTTGATTGTAATTTGACTGATATTGGCTTTTCGGGATTTTACTATACGTGGAACAGCTTTAGACTTTGGCAGCACCTAGATCGTACCCTTTTTAACTCCCTTTGGATTGATCAATGGCCTAATACCTCCGTTAAACACTTGAGCGAACTTATCGATCCGCTCGCTCTTAATTTTAAAACTCTCCCACCAGTTACCCTCTCTTACTCCCTTTAGATTCGAAAATATGTGGATTCAACATAATGATTTCATGAATGTTGTCTCTATAAATTGGATGGCCCCCATTCATCCTGACAATTCCATTAAGGGTATGATTCGATTTTGGCTTAAACTTAAAAGACTCAAATAAACTCTTACTTGGTGGAATAAACATCATTTTAAAAACATTTTTGCTAATCTCAAAAATATGGAACAACTGGTTTGCTCTCTTGAAGAAGCTGTCATAACAGATCCTAACAAATGTGAATAACTCAATGAAGCTAGGGATAAATTGATTAAGTATCAGAATATGGAGGAAACTTATTGGCATCAAAAAGTTGCTAGCAGACATATTGTTGATGGCTACAGAAATACAAAGTATTTCCATGCTCTTTTCAAAAAAAGGAAAGTCCTAAATTCTGTTAAAAAAATTAAAAATGATAATGGTAGCTGGATCACTGATATCATCGATATTAAAGAATCTGTCGTCCATCATTTTGAAAATCTTTTAAACAACAACACTCCCCCTGAAGCTATCTCCAATCCTCATTTGATTCCCTCTATGATTTCTACTGATCAAAATAGCTTACTTATCTTGCATAAATCGAGATTAGTAATATTCTGACGCATGAACTTCGGATTACTGGCGTACGAAGGATTTACAACTCAATTCTTTCAACATTGCTGGCCTATTCTTAAGTCAGATCTTGTTGATGTTGTTATTGATTTTTTCGATGGAACCCCTTTTTTTAGATCCTTTTCTAGCACTTCTATCGTTCTTATCCCTAAAAATACTAACCTGAAAACTTAGAATGACTTTAGACCGATCAGTCTTTGCACCTTCTTTAATAAACTAATTGCTAAACTAATCACAAATAGAATCAACTCATTGTTGCCTATTATTATTTCCCCCAACCAAATCGGCTTTATTAAAGGAAGAGCTATATGTGATAATATACTTCTAGCATAAGAAATGATTCATGATATTGATGTTCCTATCAGAGGTGGTAACATTGTCTTCAAACTTGATATCACTAAAGCTTTTGATAACCTATCTTGGGATTTCCTTTTTAAAATCCTTCATCTATTTGGTTTTCAGATACTTTTATTCATTATCATTAAAATTATGTCACTAATGCTTGGTTCTCGTTATCATTAATGGTGAGTCTAGCTTCTTCCCCTCTAATCATGGCTTGAGACAAGGAGACCCTCTATCACTCTCGCTTTTTATTATTGCTGTTGAATATTTATCCAGGAGTCTGAATGATTTATTCTACAATAAGCCTAGTATATTTTATAAAACTCATGGTGGTATTCCTATTACTCATCTTAGTTTTGCTGATGATTTTATCATCTTTTGCAATGCTTCCATCTCACACATAAAACTATTACATTTCTTAATAAATTTGGCAAGGAAAGTGGCCTTTTCTTAATAAAGGTAAATGTTGCTTCATACATTCTTCTAAAATCTATAGTAATAAGATTAACCATATTTTGAGGATCACTACTTTTCAGCAACATCAACTTCTTATTAAATATCTTGGAGCCCCACTTTTCAAAGGTCATAAAAGATCACATCTTTTCTATGAATTAATCCAAAAAATCTCATATCATATTTCTACTTGGGAATATCATTTACTCTCTTTTGGTGGTAGGCTTACACTGATTAAGAGCACTCTTAACTCTATGCCTCTGTATCTCATTCAAACCATTATGCCAACCAATTTTATCATTAACAAGATTGAGCGTCTTATTAACAAATTCTTCTGGGGTTCTAACACCTCCTCAAAAAAAATACAGGTCCTCTTGGCACAAAGTGGCACCTTGAGGAAGGTGGTCTTGATTGCAAGCCTATTAGGGATACCATCCGCTTTTCCTACAAGCTTTGGTGGAATTTTAGAAGTAACAATAGCCTTTGGGCTAACTTCATGATCAAATATTGCCGCAAAGCACCCTCTTAATTGCTTCTACAAACCGAGAGATTCCCTATTTGAGAAGACTTTGTAGCATCAAGTGGAAGGCCAATCATTAATTTTTTGGGGCATTAATTGAAACTCTTTTTTTCTGGCAAGATAACTGGATTGGAAGTGGGTCCATTGATGAATTACTTTCTTCCCATTCAACTAATAATATCAAAGTCAAATCATTAGGAAAATAATATATGGAACAACTCTAAGCTCATTGACTATCCCTTCTTCTATTTTAGGCAAACTTAATAATATATCTATTACTCCTAACAAGATCGATTCTCTTTAACTCTCTCATAGTGGAGAATTCAACTTGAAAATATTTGGCTTCATATTAAAGAAGCACATGAATTTTCTAATGTGTATGCTAAACTTTGGCATAATAATATTCCTATTTCCCACTCTATTCTAATTTGGCATATATTGAAAAACTTTATCCCTGTTGACTCCTTGATGTGGGTCAAAGGTTTTCAATTATCTTCAAAATGTCATTGTTGCTTTCATATTGAAAATGTTAATCATCAATTTGTTAACGGGGTCATTTCTTCTAAGCTTTGACTTTGGTATGATGATCTCTTTAATATTGTCAAATTCAATGACTCACTAACAATATATCAGCTCCTTGAAATCTATTTTATTATTATTATTTAGTTTACATGCATGGCCAGAAATGATGCTAAACACAGCGGTATTGCTATGAATCACATGGAGATAATTGCTAGAACTAAATACAAAATCTGTGATTTGTTTAATGCCAATCTCATTAAATATAAGCACTTTAAAGGGTGTAAATTTGTGGCTATTAAATTGGGTTTTCAATTGCCAGCTCAAGCAAGTTGTAATCATGTCCAGATAGTTTATTGGGTCAAACCTCATGATAATGTAATTAAAATCAATACTGATGGCTCTGTATCTCATAATGCCTCTGGCTGTGGTGAAATCTTTAAAAACTCTACCGGAAATGTCCTCTATGCTTTTGCTTATCCTCTTCATACTTGCTCCCTTTCGAACATGGCAGTGTATAATGCTCTTGAGATTTGCCTCCATTAAGGTTGGCACAATATCTGGATTGAGGTGGATGCTCTCCTGCTAATTGACCTCTTGAACTCCAATAAATCTGGAAATTCTGATTTATACTATTTATTCAAGCAAACTAGATCTCTTCTTTCTCAATTTTGTTATAAAATCACTCATGTATGGAAGGCAATGTGTCTGATTATCTTGCTAATTTAGATGCTAGATTGAATGAAATAATAATTTTGATTATCTTACTCTCCTAAACATTTGCAAGGTTTGGTTAACCTTGATAAGGGCTTCCTTATATTAGAATTTAGCTTACATGAGTTTGTTACAACTAGTTTTTATTGTTTCTTTGGTCTTTTCTGCACTTTGAAGAGCATTGACTTCTTTTACTAGTGTAATTATTTTATATAGAGGCCTAAGCTCATGAATCTCTGTTTGATCAATATGATTTGGGATGCATCACCCTAATATGCATTACAAGGCAATTCCACCTCTCTGTTTCATCTGCTGGTGGCTATTTTTCCTTATCTCTATTTGGGGTTTTAATGTTCTACTGCTACTACATAGATAAGAATTGTCTTGGTTTTCTGATAAGTCGATTCTTTTCATGTTGTTTATCCATTTACCCTGTTGGTTTTGTTGTTTTCTGTTTGCGGCTTTGTTGTTTTTTTGGTTTGGACATTTTCCTAATTGGATGTCTACTTAATTCGGAAGTGTTGTTGGTTGTTGGGCGATGGAACATCTAGTATGGATTTATGGGTTGGCGGCTTGGTATCATGTTGTGGTACTTGTTGGACTTATTGCTCTGTTGGCCTTTTTCTGGATTATCGATTTCAGTTTGCAGTTTTTTGTTTCAAAATGCTGGTGTAAATGTTGGATTTGCTGCCTAACTTAACTCTCGGAAGTGCTATTGGTTGTTGGCTGATATGGAAGAATTTCAGTCTCGTATGTGCGTACCCCACGTGGTATTAGGAGCTGGTTTTTGGCATTTGGATTTATGGGTTGGCGGGCTTGGTTTTGGATTGTCGGTCGGTTGTAGCCTTTTGGATTATAAGGCTCTCTGAAATTTCATCTTTACAGGTGATCTTCTTTTTTCTCTCTTGCAGTTCATCGGTCATGCTCCCTTTAGCATTGCATAGATTGGGTCCTACCTTATTATGGTGATTTTATATTCAAGATCATTGTCTTTCATTTCTCTTTTCACTTAATTTTGTTCTTATATGTAATTAGATAGGGATTTATTCTATAGGTTCATTGTAGCTATGGTAGTTTTGAGTTTACCCCTTTAAGGACCATGTATCCTTTTTATTGTATAAAATCCCCTATTTGGGGTTTTCCAATATATATATATATATATATATATATATATATATATATATATATATATATATATATATATATATATATATATATATATATATATATATATTGTGTGTGTGTTTTAAATAGTTTTAACATAGTTGCAGAATATTTAAAATTGCTTAATTATAAAATTAACATTAATATTATTTCATAATTAATGAATTCATACATTTAGAAATGGCACAATCAAATAATTAAGAATTTACCAAATGCAAAAAGTATAAATTGAGATTTTATTGTGAATTTTAATATTTAAGAGAAAATTTTAAAATTAAAGATAAGAAAATATGCTAGTTTTATAAATAGCAAAATTTTAAATATTTTGTTTCTAATTTTCTCAATTTTTTTATCACGAGATAATTTAAAATAATATTAAAATATATTAAACTTTCAATCAAGAAATCTTAAGTTCAAGTCCTAGCACATGTATCATATGTGTTCAAAAATTAAATACACTCAAATGACTAAAAAAACTCATTATATAAGTAGTTGGCCAAATACCTTTGCTATTTATTTTCTTAGAGAAGTATATCTAAAAGTTATTCTATTACATTTAGATGGCAATATATGAGTTAATCTTTAGAAATGTTTAAAGTGCTCAAAGAAGATAATTGTTGAAATCTCTCTCTTTTTCTAGCATCATCTTCATCTTTAAAAAAAAAAAAAAATTTTTAAAGTAATGTCTTTCTTCACCTTTGAGTAATCTTATACAGTAAAGCTTCATTGCAAGTTCCTTTAAATGAACAAATGTTAGTGCTTTTGGTAATAAAAATTCAAAAGCTGCCATTGATTCATAATTAATATGTAGTCGAACCTTGATTCAAAAATGAATAATCTTCGAGTTCTCCAAAAGTATGAAAAGCTGGAGGACTTTGTACCATCCATTCCAATATGGTTGTATTCTGTTCAATAGCCCAAGGACTTGGAGCACATCTTTTGTTGTTTCCACTGCTTGAAGTGATTGTGACGACCACGAAGAAACGACATCCCAACTACGGATATATAAGAGCCGAAACTGCATATTCAATGTATGATCATACTTATTTAAAAAAGATTAAATTCATGTTAAAAACCTAGGGTTCAACCATCGTATGTGAGACTAGGACTGAAGAGTTCGCAAATAAACTTCGAACATCATAAAGAAGGCTTAAAATATATTCAAATATGATTCAAATCATACTTAAATTGTGATTAAATCATGTTCGAAAGAGGTTCAAACCTCATTCAAACATGGTTTGAACCAACTCTTTTGCTTTGGCAAATTCTTAAATATGTAAACATACTTATGCATATGAGATGGCATTGGAATAGATAATTTAAAGGTAATAATACAGATACTTGAGGTGAGAATACAATTAATGGATGGTTTTCATGTATCAATTCATTAATGGAGGCATAATAATTTTTTTCTTACAATCTTCATTAACTTTAACCCATCTACTTGAGTATGTTTATATTTTGTATACACAATTTTTTTTTTCATTTAACACATATCTTTTGTTCATTTAATGAGGCATAATCATCTATTTAGACTCTAACAAAAAAATTGTCATATTTATAAAACTATTTGATCTATCATATTTAACATAAAAGACTCGCTTTTAAATTCTAATGATCCATAAAGTGATTGCTATTATAATCAATTTAAGTGTTCATAAATATTATTGATTATTTTTATTTAATATATGTAAGTATTTTATTTTATGTGGATGTGTTATATTAATAGTTAATTTTATTTTATATAATAATTCTTTTATTTTGATGATCTATTGTTTTTGTGAAACATCAAAAGATTCAAATGTTGGGTTCTTATAAGAATCATATTTGAATAAATCTTTATCAAGATTTGAACAATATTTGAGCCTATAGCCTTTGGACTCATGTTTTTGTGTGAATCATATTTGAAATATGTTCAAGCCATATTTAAATGTTGTTTGAAAATATTTTGACCAAAATAGTTTGAATAATTTATGTACTCTTCACTATAACTATAATGTCTTCAATGCTTTTTAAAAGATTAAAGACATCAAAATATTTAACGGTTATATCAATCACAACTACTGTAGCTTTATATGTGACTCGAGCAATATAATACCTCTTCGTAGATATGAATAAAAAGACATCTACATACTTAATAAATCAATTGTAATGAATCAACTAAACCACCAACTATTTTTGTTTATTTTCTTAAGTCTATTGTTTTATTTATATATTTTAAAAAATAAAAATTATTTTTTTGTAAAAAAGTAAATTTAATATGTTCTCTATGTGATAATTTTAAAGCTTTTAGCCTGAAGAACTAATCAAGTATAATAATAGATTGCAAAAAATCAATACTAATGACTACTTTAAGTATTTTTTTTAATAAGAAATGGTGAAAAATTTTAGCGAGATAAATACTTCGGTTATAAAAAATTTCCACTTCCCCATTTTTATTTTTTGTTTGTATCTTTTTTTTTTTTTTGGAACGGTGAGCACGTGAGAGCAATTTAACGCATACACGCACGTGCTCGAACGCACGTCACCGCATCGGGAGTGAGGCTCCCAACCAAGGGGCCCCATTGTCTCGCGCTTTTGTCTATATCTTGAAAAAAATTTAAATAAAAGATATATATATATATATATATATATATATTCTTAGTAACCCAAGTTGACCTCTTCAAATATCTCTACTATTTATAAATTCAAAGATCTCATGGAATTATTGATTAATTAAACAATTAGCAAGTATCATTGGCATATCATTAAGGATTATGAGACCATGCATGAAGCCTATTCAAATAGACTTAGTATCTCTTTTAGATATGATTTGAATAGAAATTTCTTGTGGAAGATAAAATAGAATGCTTTCCAACAACTTCTAACAAAGCAAACTATGAGTTGAAACATAGTGTAACCGAGCTACTACAAGACAACAAAGAGTTGTCGCAAGAACTATGAAAAATCAAATTATTAAATAAATATAACAAAATATTAAGTAACAATTATAAAATAGCTAAGTTTAATCCAATAGCAGCACAAAGTAATCCAATAAGTTTATCAGAGTTTAATACACAAGGTATAACATATCATGCTTGAGTGAAAAATGATTAATCAAAGAGTATATATATACAATAGAGTAATAATATTTATAGAATAATCATGCTTAAATAGACCTATGTATCACTATTATTGTAAAATAAGTCCATATTCTAAGTAGTATTTCATACAATCGAGTGTAACTTTAAAATAGATTTCTTTGTAGTTGAATAGATTATGTGTTATATCTCATACACTCTATATTCTTCGCCAAAAATGCAACATAGTTGGTTCATCAAATCATATGTGACTATGCTTTGCATAAAATTTTTGTTAAAATGTCAAATGGCTTATCTTATGATAAATTTGAGAATTTTATTCTTAGTTGTCTTCCACCATATTTAAAGAGCTTTAGAGCATAAAAATTTTTACTTATTATTGAATAGCCTCAACATCTCGAATAATATTCCTTCCAAGGTTTGCCTTAAATTGCAAGAGAGGTTCACATCATGAAACATCATGAATTGCATGGGATGTGAGATCTTACATATCATTCAACATAGTTTCACTACAGAAAAAATAGTTATTGCCAATGGAATTTTGGGCGGAATTTTCGACTGATTTTCAGTCGGAAGTTTTTTTGATTAAAATTTCAACAACAAAAAATGATGTGTCAATCCCTCACTTAAACCCGACAGCATTTTTGGAGTAATTTCCATCAAAAGTTTTTAGTGCCAAAATTACTATTATTTGGGGCTAACGCATTGACCTCGACCCTAAACTCTAGAGTTCATCTTTGTTTGTTCTTTCGGCGTGGAAAAAGGACACTTAGGGCACGCTAGATCTCCATGAAAACATGTCATTTTCATCCAATTTTTTTATAGAATAAAAGATAAGTCACTTCCTCTAGCTTGTAGGGCTATTTATTTGTGATTTCATCTATTCAATCGAGTGAAATATGGATTTGAAGTTTTAAAAAAAATTTACAATTTATAACTTATATTTTTTTCAAATTTGTATAAAACTCATATATCTCATATTTATTTTTCTATTTGGAATTAGATCTATGATTATTTAACTTATGATTTAGATTTTTTTTTCAAATTTATATAAAATTCAAATATATTCTTATCAAAAAAATTCAAAGAACCTTTTTATGGCAAATTTGTGAATCTCATTTAAATTACCTGTCTCTCTCTCTGTATATTTCATTATCTGCTTGTTAGCAATTTAAATGCATAGAAAAAAGATGCAAGAAATTTGTTATATAATCAGTTGTTCCAAGATAAATGATGCAAGAGTCTTATAGATAATTTTTGGAATAGACAAAATAACATTAATATAATGTGTGGCAAATTTGTTCAAATTCATTGTTAAATATATGATTTTAACATCAACCCTTGACTTCAAAAACCCTTACATCATGGCTTCTTCAATTCATTTGAAGGAGTCCTTCCTTTTTGTTTTGTTGTATGTAGAAATCTCTGTTGTAATCCATGCTGAACTCTTCAAATCCCACTTAATTAAATAAAATCAAACATCTTAAGGGATTATTTAGTAATTAAATACTTAACGTACAACTGTCATTAGCATGGAAGGATGATTAGCCCATGCATGAAGCCAAATAGACTTGGTAGCCAAACACGCTTTCTCTTACCTAAGTACAAACCACAAGAAAAGCTCTTAACAATTTCTGTCAAAACCAAGAAAACTGTTAAATTATAAAAAAGAGATAAATCATACAGGACCCTGTATTATAATCTTTTATATAAAAAAAAGTAATCAATACTCTATAAATATATTAATTCAATAAATACATAAAAAGTATGCCTAAAAATTGTATCTTTTCATATCATTAGATCGATAACTTATGGGCCTCATCTTAAAAATAAAAAAAAAAATAAAAGCTTCAAACTACCTAAAATTTTGGAGAATTGTTCTCTAAGATTCTGGGAGAACTTTATTTTCCTTAATGAAATGAAAACTTGTTTTATCTCTTTCCATCTCCATAACTTTTTTTTCTCTATGATAAACTAATAAGGAAGAAAGGCCAAATCGATCGTTCCAAGTTAAAAAAAGAAAAAAAAAAACTTCGTTTGAAATATTCACCTGATAAGATAAAATAATATGCAGCAATACTAAAGGGGCATATGATATTGGTTCGGCTCAATATGACAGAGAGGCCGGTGGCTCTTCCATCCACGGCCAAGCGGTGCGATTGAACCGCACCAATATCGCATCGCCCATAGATATTAATGACAGAATCAGAATTTAAATTACGGAAGGAGAAGAAAATGCAGTAAAGCTTTAAGCTTCTATACTACTGTATTTCATCCCATTTTTGTGGCCAAGAGGTAGACGACTCAGCGTTCTATGAGAGAAAGAAAGAGAGAGCGAGCTGTGGGTGTTGGTTTAAAGTGCTGTGTCTTCTATGACTATATATATATGTGCTTAGACAATTTTCCTTCCAGCTTCGGAGGAAGACGACGTGTGGAGACCGCTAACAGGCGGTCAGTGCCCGGCACGCATTTTAAAATTCTTGGAAGATCACTTGCATGGAAGTATTTTGTTTACTACTTCCTTCAAACTCCATTAAACGCATCAGCACGATTTGTTTATCTTATCTGTTAAGGGAACATGCCTGCTAATGGATTGATTGAGTCTACTTGGATTTTACTGTCAGTAACTCGGTCATAATTTTTTATTTTTATTTTTTTTGCAATAGGTATCCACCCAATATCTCACCCATCTTGTGGGTGGGGATATCATTGTGACTAATCCGGCGAGCTAGCCACATTCATCACCCTCGTGTGGTCCCCCACCTTTATAGGCGCGCCATGAGAAAATTACTGATGCAGGAGGTTCGACGCTTCGCCCACCAATTGAGCTAAGAGATGGTGGGTACCGTATAATTTTGGTGCAGTAAAATAGTGAGAGCGACCAGTCTTAGGTCTTTTGAGGTCTCTTCATTCATTGGCTCAAATTTCTATTTGAATATATCATCTATTCTATCTCAATCAAAATGATATAACCCTAATTTATAATCTATTATCTAAAAGTGGGGTTATTTTTACTTATATATTAAATAGTCAACTTTAAATATAATTGTACTTCTAGATATCTCAAGAGCCAACGTTAAGCAGCTCACTTGAAGATTTCAAAGATTGAAGATAGGTCATCATGTTTGAACGAGGAGTTATCCGCTTTGTGAGATGTTGATAAAATAACATGCATGGTTTGCAATGAGTGTTGATTATAAGTCCCAAATAATTAAATTTCTTATAATGAGTGCAATATATGATTATTTAATCATAATTTGTACTATAATCATTTAAAAAATGATCATTCTAATTAATTTTGAGTAAAAACTTGACCAAAATGTTTCACAAGTAGTCTTCTATTGCTATTTGTGATAAGGATTAATGTACACAATATAACTAGGGTTTGTTTACAGTAATTTTTAGATTATAAAAGTGTAGATAAATCAACTTTTAAAAGTTGATATGTTTATTATAAATAATATTTTTTTGAAAAATTTAAAAGTAGTTTTCGATCACCATACTTTAGTAGTATGATTCTCAAAACACCTTTAAAATTTTATGAAAAATAGCAAAAAAAGGTAGCGAAGCCTTTTCTTTCTATTTGTTTTTGAAAAAAAACAAACAAAAAAAAGATCTAGTATTGAATTAATTAATATATAATATATATAAGTATATATATATATATATATATATATATATATATATATATATATATATATATATATATATATATATATATATAATATTAGATTCATGCATTTATAATTATTCACAAATAAATCTTAAATAATAAGAGCTAATTTGAGTATAGTCTTTATCTCCAAAGGAAGACTTTTAAAAAAAAAACATAATTGGCAAAAGAAAAAAAAAGATTAAAAAAAAAGATAATATGCTTTATATACACCATATTACACATAATTAAAAATATTTTTTATCATTTATTTTTGTAAGAAATATAATTAAAATTTTATTTTGATCAAAGCTATCCCTCTTATATTTACAAACCACTTTCTTTTGCCCGGCATAAGAGAAAATAGTTCAAACAAAATTTTAAGTTTGAATATTATTTAAATAAGCTTCGAGTGAACTCCGGGCAACATTTATATAAGATTCAAATAATATTCAAGCAATATTTAAACATAACTTAAATTAATTATAACAAAACAAAATTAAATATTTAAGATCAACTTCTTCTTTTTTTTTATTTAGATGAAAGGGTGTGTACTCTTTAAAATTTATATATTCTTCTATAAATAATCAATGCTATAGCATTCGGTCACTTATTTTCCGAGTGCCTACGATGAGAATCGAGCCTTGGAGAGTTCTCAGTCGTGCTCGTCTATCCCAACTAAGCTAAGGGCGGTGGGTTCCATATCATCCAAATAAGTCATATGATCATTTAGTTTAATTTCATAATTGAAGGACTAATAAGTTATTGAGCTGGAAGCAGCTAGGATTTTGAATATGACCTTTCATTGCTCTTTCCTTCTTCTTATCTTTATATTTTAAAAAAAAAAAGTAATCCAAATTTAAAATATTAATTTTTTATTTTATAAATAGTGTTCCTTAAATCCCTCTCATTTAAATTGATGTAAAGAAATATTTGTTTTTAACTGAAAGATTACAAGAATCTAATACTCTTAGGGTCAAAGATTTTGAGAATTTTGAAATGCATGCCGGGCACCGACCGCCGATTAGCTGTCTCCACACGTTATCTTCCTTCCGCCTACGCTGCAAAGAATCTTGCCCACTGCCCATTTCTGCATGTATATATAGCCATAGAAGCCTTAATAACCAACACCCACCGCTCTCTCTCTCTCTTCTCTCTCTATTTCTCTCACTCTCTCAAAAGACTGAGTCTTCTTCCTCTTGGCCTCAATATTGGAATTGAATACAGGCTACAGTACTAAGGAAGCTTAAAGCTTTAGTGATATTTGTTTGAGAAAAATAATATTTTCCTCTCCGTCTGTAATTATGACTCTGCTGTTACTATCGATCAGCGATGAGATATTGGAACGGCTCAATCGCACTGTTTGGCCGATGAGAGAGCCACCGGCCACTCCGTCAGATTGGGCCGATCCAATATCACACGCCCCCTTTAGCCTTACTGCATATTATCTTTATCTTATTTTATATGCATGATCAGGTGAGTATTTCTAATGATTTTTTTTTTTTTTTTTTAGAGTTTGAACATTCAAATTCGATTATTATTATTATTATTTTCATTAACTGAATCTTTTGCCATATATATACTTTTACTTGTGCTTATTCATACTTTTTTAATTGAAAAATTATTATTTATAAAGTCTAGATATAAACTATATTTTTCAGTTTCAATAACATAAGATTATACGTCACTCAATCAATACAGAGCTGATATATATAAATATTATATATTATCATATAATTATTATTATATTAATATAAAAAGAAAATAAACAGCAGTTGAGTTTTGAAGAGCTACAGTTTATGTATGTTTGACAGTTTTCATAAGTAGTTTATCATATCCCATTGAAAGCGATAAATTCTTGCTCGGCAATATCATTTTAGCTATTGGAACTGTGGCTTATCTTGCCATAATTATTTTATTTAAAAAATACTTGTCATTACTGTTATTGCCAACTAAAAAGCTTTATACATAAAGGATTTGTTTACATCCTAGAAGAGCTATAATTAGAGATACCATTATTTCTAGTACAAAAGTTCCTATGTCAATGAGAAATGCCTTATCTTTGAGTGCGATTTGAACTATTGATTTACGTAATTGAAAGTAATCAATTAGATTTAAGACGAAATCTAGAAATCGATCACTGATCCAATTGTACCTCTATAAAGTAGATCTCGGTTGTTGAGTAATGACAGTAAGTGATTGAATTCAGTAGTTCCTCATAGAATATATATATATATATATATATATATATTTGATTTTTTTATCTGATATCTGTGCTAATTGATTGTCTCCTCGATATTGAAGTACTATTGAAGCTTGATGATGATACTTAAAAGCTCAAAGCCTGCGATCGACTTAGCAAAGCTTTTTTCAGATGGATCGCTTTCTCTCTCTCTATCTCTACAACCATCATCAAATAGTTCCAGATTTTATATAAGTTTTAGAATCAGATATCTATTTTGTATCCTCAAAGAGATATGAGATCATATCAGTAAATTTAATTTGCATAAAAAAACTTAATTATGTACTGTTTGCAGAATTAAATCGGATAGGTACAGCCTATCATATTAAAATGTAGAAAGATGAGACATAAAGTTATTTATATGATTTTAGATAAGTATTATTTAAATTTTAATTGATTACTTAACTGATATAATAAGTTTAAAAGTAAATTCGGTATTTTTAAAATGTATTTTAATTAAATGTTTATTATGATATTTTTAATATTTTTTTTCTTTTTTAGAGATCATGACTTTTTTTTGTATAATCATCATTTCTCTCATGACTGAGAGATAGTTTAAACAAGTATTGGTTGAGCTAGAACTCTCAAAACATGAATTTAAATTTGACAAATTAATTGTGTTTGAACTTGAGAGGTTAGTTCTATGAGTTAGAGATAGAGGCTGAGATGAGTCGAGTTGAGCTCAAAGCATTAGATTAGAGCTCGACTTGCATTATAGATAATTTGACCTGAGCTCGAGCTCGAGGGTGGGCTCAACTGCTCGAGAACAAGAAATTAGGGTTGAGCTTGATGAATGAAATATGACCTTCTGTAGTTATATCTGAAAATAAATACTGTGAATGAATCTGTTGATAATATGAACCCCTAAACAAATGCATACTATGTTAGGTCAGGAAATAAACCTTCTGCAAACTTCAGTTTATAAAATCTAAAGGCTCGGCTGCAAACTTGAATAAAACCAATTTAAAATCATGAAAATAAAACCAAGAAAATAATAATAATCTCTATGCTTCAATGTTTCTTATAAGACACAAGGAAAATAAATCATTTTGTATGTCATCAAAATCATCATAAAACCACTACAAAATCATCAAAATTATCATAAAAGCAAAACAAAAAAGTTGAGCAGGAGGAAAAGGAAGAAAGACCAAAATAGAAAAGTGAACCACTTTGCATATCACTATAGAGAATAATTTCTATGTTTCAAGCCAAACAATGCAAGAAAAGGCAAAGAGAATCAAATGAGATGCTGGAGAGCCGAACCTCAAGATCTTTGCGTGTGAGTGATCGAAGCCAAGAAGGAGATATTAGAGAGGCAAGACGTGAGAGAGGCCCATAATGAGAGAGGCAATATGTGAGAGCCGTGAGAAACGGGAGATGCGAGAGAGGTGAGGTTGTAGTATAGTGTTAGGATTATGGCGAAGTAGGAACAATGTTCTTTGTTAAGTCATGCATGCAGCTTCTTTCCAGTTCACAAATAGTCTGAAATCACTAGTTTGAGTAACTCGATGAGCGACGAGCTTCATAGCGTTGATAACTTGAAGACAAGCTCGATAAACAATTGAGCTATAATGAGCTCAATGCTCGATGAGATCAGCTCATGAGCTTATTATAGAGTCAAGCTTGAATTGGCTCATGAGTCTTAACTTAGTTACACCCCTAGTTAGAGTTGGCTAAAAGTTAGCTAGTTTTCCAATAAAATAAGCAAATATATGAATACACGTCCAAGAATTATAACATTGGAAGCATAGAACATTAATAAATTAAGATATAAAAGTTGGAAATTAGAAAAAAAATGTAATTAAGCAACATGAAGTTAATTAAATCAAGTTTGTGTGTTATAAATATTAATAAGCACTCAAAGTTACTGATATGACGCTTAAATCCTACTAGTCGAAACACGAATTTTGATGTCAAAAGTAAGTTGATCCTCAGTTGAAACTAGTCGAGATCAAACACTTAAAATATCATTAGAAACTTTGGGATATCAGTTAAATCCCTCAATAGCTCTTAAACATCATGGAGTGTTTATAGTCAAATCGAGCGTCTTGACGAGTCGGATCTAACAAGTCTAAGATCTCTAATTGACTTCATTTGAGCATTCAAATACACAAAATAAATCGGATGATCAAGGGAATCATTTTGAGCCGTCCGATGGAGGGGTTGGATTTTGCATGTTATTGCGAAATGTTACCTCTCTATAAATTGCCCTCATTCTTCACATGAGAGGGCCCAAGCAAGAGAGAGAGAGCTCTAAAGCTTGAAAATCCTCCAAGCATAATCGTGTCACCACTCGGCGTGTGACCACCCGTTGGTTGTCAACCTCCCATCGCCGTCACGCCGCTGATCCTCGCCGTCATCAATCTTCGTCGGTCACCATCACGACGACTTTCATCGTCAGTCGCTGATCCCCGTTGTTCACCATCATCTGCTACCAGCTTGTTATAACCGACATATATGGTTGTTGTTGTCGATTGGATTCCCATTGTCGCCCTTCTCATATACAATCATGTAATCTGACGGAAAACTTTGTACTCAAAACAAATACATAGTGGATGATTTTTTCGGCTAGGCCGTGGTTTTACTCTATTCAGGCTTTTCCACGTAAAATTTCAAGTTTTATTGTTAATTCTTCAAACATCGTGTGTGTCTTTGGACTCATAAGCTAAGGCGTAAACTTTACTCTACCGTAATTGGTTCTTATAGCAATAGTTTGGCACCGTCTATGGGAAACTGATTCCCATCATTTCATCTTATATGGCAATCAAGTTTTTTAACAATATCAAAACCACCATCGAGGTGGAGCATTTTAAGCTTTTAAGGGATAAGAATGAAGATTCATCAAACTTCATTCCTTGATTTTGTCGGCGGGGACAAATCTTAATCTCGAAGAAGATATATGTATGTTAAGCATCTAAGTGATTACCATCCCAAGTCAAAGTTGGAGGATATTTCAACATTGAGAAGAGATATATCTTTGCAAATTACGATTTTCCAATCATACTGATGGAAAAATAAGATCAAAGTTAAGGAGCAACTTTGGCTACAACCACAAATGGACTTTTTGATTCGACTTCTTTCATACAGGTTAACGTCATCAAGTAATACTTTGACAAACAACCTCAGATAGGTCAAAAATCCTTAGCGGATTCAATTTGATCTCTTCCATACAGGTTAACGTCATCGAGCAAAGACTCTGACAAACAACCTCGGATAGATTAAAACTTCGCACCTACTCACAGTTACGACGCGACACTCGACAAACAACCTCGGATAGGTCAAAAATTCTCAGCGGATCCAATTCGACCTCTTCCATATAGGTTAACGTCATCGGGTAACACTTTGACAAACAACCTCAGATAGGTCAAAAATACTCAGCGGATTCAATTCAACCTCTTTCAAATAGGTTAACGTCATCGGGCAACACTCTGACAAACAACCTCGGATAGGTCAAAAATCCTCAGCGGATCCAATTTGGCCTCTTCCATACAGGTTAACGTCATCGAGTAACACTCTGACAAACAACCTCGGATAGGTCAAAAATCCTCAGCGGATCCAATTCGACCTCTTCCATATAGGTTAACGTCATCGAATAAGACTCGACAAACGCGAATAGGTCAAAATCTTGGTGGATTGATTGACATCTTCCATACAAGTTAACGTCGGACGACAAACAACCTCGGATGGGTCAAAATCCTCTGGATTCAATTAGACATCTTCGTGCGGTTTAATGTCATCAACACTTTGACAAACAACCCGGATGGGTCAAAATCCTCGGCGGATTGATTCTACGCCAAGTTAACGGCATCAAGTAACATCATGGAGAATAATACTTTGAAATTATCTGTCAATCTCGAGTTGCTTGAATGGCGGTTCTAATTAATCCGCCATCTTATATGTTGAACCATCAATTGAAGTTTCAAGAAATCCAATTTCCTGAAGAAGTAGAACTACGAGCGATTGGTCATCACCATCGCTGGTCACCACGACTACCCTGCCACCATCGTTGCCATCACCGCCACCATCGTCGAATCTCCATGGTCACCTTATCGTCCGCCGGTCATTCCCTCAACTACCGATGCCGGTTGCCACCGTCTATCGTCATGCCGTCAGATTATGCATTGTCGACCACCCGTCGACACTGCGTGGTCACCTCGAGCATCCGGCCATCTCCGTGGTCACCACCATTGCGGTCATCCCGTACCTGCCGGTCGACTACCGTCCGGTTCATTTGTGAAACCTCGTTGGCGCCCATTGCCGTGGTGCGTCGCTACCATCGACCGTTGTCATTCTAACGTGGTTGTCGGTCATCATCGTTCTGTTGCCGTCCGAGCCATGGCGTATTTGCGGTCTTGATCGCCTCGAACATGGTCGGTCCCGATAAAGGCGGAGCTCTTTCAAGGGAAAATTGAGCCTCACCGTATGAACTATGGGTCTTGATCCCGGTCGGTCCGACAAGAGCGGTTAACGCCTCTTTGAGGGAAAACCGAGTCTCGTGTATGAACTATGGACCTTGCCTCAACCGCGGTAGCGATTGGCGCCTCTTTCGATGGAAAATCAGCCTTGCCGTATATACGGGCCTTGATTGCCTCCAACCCGTCTGTCCGACAAGGCGGCGCCTCTTTGAGAGAAAATTGGAGCCTCGCTGCTACGAGCCTGATTACCTCCCTTCTCTTAAGAAAAAGAGGAACACTCGAGCATATGAGGAGTGTGTCTTCTACCTTGGCCCTGAGGGTTTTTTATAGACCCCCTATAGAGGCAAAAAGATAAAAAATCAAAGAAAAATCACCCAAAATTTCTCAAAATCTCAAAAGGCAAAGCAAAGCAGACAAATTTGGCGTTTCGCAGTCTGTGACGACCGGTCTTTCGCTGCCTGTGCCGCCCAGCGCGGCCGACCGGCGGCCTCCCATAGGCCGTTCAGCCAGCCGTCGACCCGTGACCCGCACGTCCCTCGCGACCGGCCGCTCGTTTGCGACCCTCGCTATGCCGACCCTCCATCATAATCGCCCGTCTGCTGGCGCCATGGCATGGCATCGCGTTCCAGATGCAAGCCCCGTAAATGTTCGAATGGGTCCATAATCCCGAAATCTTGAGCCCACGTGTACTCGCACACATCCGCGGCCCTGCACCCGCTTCCGTGATCATAATCTTGTGCTCTCATGAAGATTTATTCTTTCAAAATGTATGGTTAATGGACCCGCAAATTTCATTAAAAAATTTGATATTGAGATAATGTCATCCAAAAATAGGGGGGCAACTGATATGACACTTAAATCCTACTTGTCGAAGCACAAATCTTGATGTCAAAAGCAAGTTGATCCTCAGTTGAAACTAGTCCAGATCAAGCACTTAAAATATCATTGGAAACTTTGGAATATCAGTTAAATCCCTAAATAGCTCTTATACATAGTGTGTTTATAGTTAAATCGAGCGTCTTGACGAGCTGGATCTAACAAGCCTAAGATCTTCTAATTCTAACTTCATTTGAGCATTCAAATACACAAAATACATCAGATGATCAAGAGAATCATTTTGAGTCGTCCGATGGAGGAGTGGTTCGGATTTTGCATATTTTTGCAGAAATGCCACCCCTACAATCTATAAATAGCCCATCATTATTCACATGAGGAGGGCCAAGCAAGAAGAGGAGAGCTCTAAAGCTTGAAAATCCAAGCATAATCGTGCCACCACTCGGCCGACCACCCGTTGGTTGTCAACCCGCCGTCGTCGCCGCCGTCAAGCCGTAATCACCTAATCGTCGTCTCACCGGTCATCAACGACCTTCGATCCGTCATTGTCGCTGTTACCACCATGGTACAACACGAGCATTGACTATCGGTTATTGTTGTCGATTCTTGATTCCCATTGACTTCTCATCTATTCTAATCCGTATCGGAAAACTTTGTACTCAAAATAAATATATAGTAGATGATTTTACTAGGCTAGGCCGTGATTTTTTACCTATTCACGGGATTTTTCACGTAAAATTTCAGTTTTATTGTTAATTCTTCAAAATCAATTGTGTTTGGACTCCCTGCTAAGGCGTAAATTTTACTCTCGAATCGATTTTCTACGCAAGAGTTACTATTTTAAACATTTTGCTAGTTTCACATTGGAATATATATATATATGTGTGTGTGTGTGTGTGTGTGTGTGATGTTTTATTTTTATATTAATTTATGTAACATCTAAATCATAAAATTACATAAGTAAGATCACTAATATTAATTTCTTTAAACAAAATATATTTTTATGCATATTTTTTCATGTTATTCAAATACTAAAATATTATAGAAAAAAATATATAAATTAAATATTAAATGTAAAATACATAAAAAATTTGTGATTTGTATGTAAATCAACCTTTTTAAAATGATAGTAACATTTTAATCATTTGGGAGAATAGAGTTAATATAAAAATAAAAATATCTTTGAATAGGCCATCATAAGAGCTTCTTAATATATATAGGCTAAAATTTTAAACTAAACATCATTAATGATTTAATTAGCTAATTAGGCAGGAAAAAAAATTTAACAAAATAGGCATAGTATCGGTCATGGATGCCATCTAGTCACTGATTAGACTAACTTAATTTTTTTAAAAAAAAATCGACAGTCCCCGTTTTTTGATTTACTTAAGTGCTTGTCTGTAATAGATAATGTTGTTAGGAGAAAAGAACACCGGGAGTTCAAGTTATAGCGTTAGACACTATTATATTTATTATTTTTAAAATGAGTAAATGATATCCCTAAAATAATAATGCTTATGTCCTATTTCTGATACTCTTTAATTAACTAATTAAATTAACATGCAATAAATTATCAAAAAAAAAAGGGAAAGTTGGGGTCATTTTAAAATACGATTGAGAATAAAATATCATATAATACAGCATCCTCTAATTTATAAGAAGAAGCATATAAGAATAGAAGTTTTCTCAAGCACATCAAAATCGGCCTAAAATGGGCAAGCTAACATATATGAGACACAAGTACCGTAGATTAATACAACAATAGCATAAACACACAACATGACATCAAACAACGCCTCCGAAACATCACACTCTCGTGCGAGGACACGTCACTATTATGCATGGTCTTACAAAACGGCCTGCGGTACTTTTAGGAATGTTCTCATCCATAGTATTTTTAAATCGCTTGCCCTTGGCCTTCCGGACTTATAATATTAAGTGGGGTATAAGTTTTGTAACTTACGTGATGTAATCGCCCACTCCTCCGATCGGTACAACATGAAACTCTCCACGGTAGGTACTATAATTTTGCAAGGGTACCGACGTCTTGCGTGGTTTAGGTGGCGTTGGCTCAAAGCGCAATCGCGTGTGGACAAGGTAGGTGATAAGGCGTGGTCGTCTACGCGTCTGATTGCACTCATAGTTCTCAGAAATTTCAACTTTGTGGGTTCGATTGCTAACATCAAACACTTGATACTCAGACATGTTAATTCTAACAGGTTCAGGTAATCTTCGTGCCTCGCGTTCATTAGCAATAAGTGTAGCTTTAATGCGAGGGGAAAACAAGTTTTCTTGTTGCCTTTGTAGAGCGGCGACCTTTTCAAGGCGTTTTGTGAAAAATGAAACTATATTATAGTAAAGCCATAATCGAGCTTGAATAACCATGCACGCGTTTGAGCACACCGTTGAAGCACTCTGCTGCATTTGTCATCATTGTGCCATACCTGTACCCGTTATCATGAGTTTGAGTCCACTGTTGAACATCCCGTGAAACTAGCTAGTCGTATGCCTCTTGCTTAATGTTCTTAATGTCTGCCATGTGCCTTTTGAAAATTCAGATGTCATCTGTGTTTCCTGCAACATACATTTTCTGACACATGAATTCGACATCAGCTATGCCAAGTTGACGTACTGCTCTCTTGAAGTTCTCCCGCAAATGGCGCAAACAGAAACGGTGAGCAGCCCATGGAAAGATTTCTCGACAGCCACGGACAAGACCTGCATGTCTATCTGAGATGAAGCATAGATCACCCCTCGTAGACACTAAAGGGATCAAGTCCTGAAGAGTTTGCAAAAACCAAATCCAAGACTCGATGCTTTCTGATTCAACCACTGCGAAGGCCAGTGGGAATAACCCATTGTCTGCGTCGATCCCAACAGCATTAAGTAGAGTGCCTCGGTACTTACCTAGGAGAAAAGTCAAGGTGAGACTATCATTCGTTCTATAATAACAGAATATGATTCATATTCTCATCAATATGCTATTAACCAAACAAAAATGCCAAGAACAACTAGTGATTGCAGAAAACCCTTTAAGAACCTATAGGCATTAGACAAAAAATGAAGCTTTCCTAAATCAAAACGGTGCACAATTTCAGATCGATCACAGATCTCTTATGAATATCATAACAATTACTAAACTAACTTAATAAACTCATACAAAATACATTTCTTCTTCGTTTGGGGTTAGAAATACCTAAATCGGCGAAAATAAACCTTCCAAGCTATTTTCCTGGCCGGCAGCAACTTCTCTGACCGGCGGCGAGCACCTTGGCCGGCGACTGGCGTGGTGAGGTGGATCCGTGACAACAAGCTGGATCAGCGTAGATCGCGGAAGCCTAACGAAGAAACAAGGAAACCAGAGCTTGCTCTCGGTTTCATCTAAATTAGGAAAAGTCGGTCATGACGGCCTGACGGATCTTGATCGACTCCGTCATTGGCTGCTATTTTGTTAATTTTTTTTTGCCTAATTAATTAAATCACTAATCAGGTTTAGTTTAAAAATTTTTTATATATATATATATATATATATATATATATATATAAAGTTATTTCTCTGAATTCGAAAAAAAAGAAAAAAGAAAAAAAAGAAGCTCGATGCAGTTGGAGAAAGCTAAAGAGGAATAGCTTTTAAAAATAACATTAAACTGGAGTTTTTTAAGTATCCACCCAATATTTTACTTATGTGTGAGGGTATAATTGTAACTAATTTTCTGAGCTCTTGTCTATTCATCGTCGTTATGATCCTTTACTTTTATGAAGTTCTTTTACTGTAGTTGTACAGTCAAATATGATTTGAAATATTTATTTTTCCATTTTTTTAAAACGTAAATCAGTGAAAAAAAGCTTTTTCAAAGGAGGCCTAATTTCAAATGAAAATTTTCAAACTATGCAATGTTGGATAGTAGATCATTCACGTTGTCACTTTAGTCAACAAATTATAGATCTTTTTAGGGATTCAAAGGTAGGTGTCTAAGATACGGAGGCAAAGTGATACTAATAAATTTAGGGGCTATTTGATTATCTAAAAAAGAAATATAGTATAAAAAGTAATATAGTATAAAAAAATAGTATATTTATATTATTTTAGATTGTTTGATTGAAATTTTTATAAATACTTGAGTTTATTTTTTTTTTATTGATAAAAAAATATAATATAAAGTATTTTTAAGTTTTGAAGACGTGATATATACTTTCGTTGTAGTGTATAGGAAGAATTCCAAATACACTAAAATTTGCCTATCTAAGGAATTATAAATATATTTCTTTACTTTAAAATTTTATTTTGCAAAGAAATTCTATTTTGCATCTTGTCAATCATACAAAATTTGAAATCCCTTGTATTTATATAACTTTACATTTTAAAGTATTCAAAATAATCTATGTTGATTTGAGTCATTTTGATTAAATTAGTTTGAACTTAATAAAAATAAATATTAAAAATATAAAAAAATTGAATGGAATACGTAAAAGAAAAGAAAATATGATTTTTAAGGAATATATTTATAGTTATAAATATATTATACTTATTTTAAAAGATTATTAATTATAATTAAATATACTTAATTTAAAAAAAAATTTGTTACCAATTTATAAGTGTTGCGTGCTAGAGAACTTGTAGCGATAGAAAATTTTATGCCTTAGTTTAGTATGAAAATCCAATACGGATATTTGAAAAGATAACAAAAAACTCCGAATGTAAAAAAGTCCAAAAAGATGGAAAAAAAAAACTATGGGGTCTAGCTCAGTTAAAATATTTCAACTATTTGTGTTTTGAGTTATGAAGTTCAATCTTTCTTGATTATGAGATTATAAAATTTTATTTGAGAAATAAAAAAATGATAGTGTTGACCTCCACATAAGTGTCATCAAATCAAGCTTACAAATCAATTTGGCGACTGGAGGTCAGTATAAATAAAATGCACCGATGTCGCGAAAATAGTTGAAACGACCTCCGATCGACGAACGGACTTCATTGTCGCGTTCAGAATGTCTAAATTGATCAGAATATAAATATTACAAAATCAAACGAGCAATTGATTAAGCGCTCGAGTTATCAATGTGTCAATACGCGTATCGAGTGGAAGCGTGATAATTTTGAACAACCTTGTTCACGAAATTGATTGTACGTTAGCTTCAAAAATTGAAATCTATCAAATGAGGCATTGCTCAATTGGACGAGTCGTACAAATATCGAATGATTTGAAGTTGCGGCAAATCGAGCGAAATACACTAAACGTCACCAAAATCAATCTAAATGACCTCCGATTGACAAACAGACTTCATCATCACGTTCAGAACATAAAAAATGGTCAGTATATAAATATTGTATAACTTAATGAGCAACCGATCAAGCGCTCGAGTCGTCAGCGTGCCTGCATGCATATCGAGGTTGGGAGGCGCCGACGTAAGTCAAACGACTTCCGTTCACAAAATTGATCACGCCATTAGCTTCAAAATGCCAAAATATATCAAATGAGACTTCACATTCAATTCGGATGAGTTTGTGCAAAAATCGAGTGGTCGAAAGCGGCGATGCATATTTTGGTATTGACTTAATTTGATGAGCTAAAAGCGGCCTCCGATTTAAAGCAATGCGTCATTGCATTCAGAACATGTGGTGCCTCATCATAAGTTGCATGCAAAGAAATCATCTAGTTTAATGCCATTTGTCATATCGCATGCACATGCATGGGCATGCCACATCTTTATCACATCCTTTGAAAGGGAAAATAAACTCTTTGTCATATCTTCTCAATAAATTTAATGAGTATTTGTCCCCCAATTGCCATGAGCTTGCATGTGAAAGATGTAGAATTTAATTAACTCACTTGCCTCTCTTAAATGGCATATGACATCTACTCATACCTTTGTCTTCTTTTCCTTACTTGAGAAATAAATGGGTTATGGGTACTTGATCATATGGGCCTTCAAAATGATTTATTTACCTCTTCTTTCTTGATTTGTTACATAAGGAGGATTTTAGCTCAAATGAAGTGCCTAAATTCATTTTAGGCCCATTACCTTATACTTGATCATATGGGCCTTCAAAATAATTTATTTCAGCCCCTCTTCTTTCGATTTTTGTTACATGAGAAGATTTTTAGCCCAAATCAAGTGCCTAAATTCATTTTAGGCCCATTACCTTATACTTGGTCATATGGGCCTTCAAAATTATTTCAACCCCTCTTCTTTGCTGATTTGTTACATAATGAGAGAATTTTTAGCCTAAATCAAGTGCCTAAATTCATTCTAGGCCCATTGCCTTACATTTGATCAATAGGCCTCCAAAATAGATTATTTCTGAAATCCATACCCTTGCTGATTTGTGACATAAAAGGGGGGTTTTTAGCCAAAATAATATGCATATCATATTTCCAATGAAAAGGCCTAAGTCTATGTTATTACTACCATTTGATCAAATAGGCTTATAATTTATTTCATATACCCTTGCTGATTTGTGACATAAAGGGGTTTTAGCCAAAATAATATGCATATCATATTTCCAATGAAAAGGCCTAAGTCTATGTTTGGTCTACTACCATTTGATCAAATAGGCTTCCAACATAATTTATTTCAGCCCTATACCCTTGCTGATTTGTGACATAAAAGGGGGGGTTTTGGGCCAAAATAATATGCATATCATATTTTCAATGAAAAGGCCTAAGTCTATGTTTGGTCTATTACCTTACATTTGATCAAATAGGCTTCCAACATAATTTATTTCAGCCCTATACCCTTATTGATTTGTGACATAAAAGGGGGGTTTTTGGCCCAAATAAGATGTTATATCCCGGTTTGGTCTTCGGACCGGGTCTGGGTTAACAAAATTCAAAAATATCGCATCAAAGACCTAAACTTGCAAATTGAACCTACATTTCAACTAGACATTTAATGTCCGTACAACATTTTAAAAGAACAGATACTGTTATGTATGTTGAAGTGTTCAAACAATAGGGATATGTGCAAGTTAGGTATAAAACAAAGAACAGATGTTACATAATCCCGGTTTGGTCTTGGTGTCCGATAACAAACCCAAAATGTCATATTCTGTAAATTGAGCCTACATTTCAACTAGACATTTAATATCCATACAACATTTTAAAAGAACAGATACTCGTATGTATGTTGAAGTGTTCAAATAATAGGGACATGTGCAAGTTAGGTATAAAACAAAAGAATAGATGTTATACATCCCGATTTGGTCTTCGAACTGGGTCCGGGTTAACAAAACCTAAAAAAATCAAAATTTGACATCGAAACTTCAACATTAGACATCTTAATGTCCATGAAATTTTTAAAAGAACATATATTC
Source organism: Cymbidium sinense (assembly GCA_021442155.1). NCBI lineage: Eukaryota > Viridiplantae > Streptophyta > Magnoliopsida > Asparagales > Orchidaceae > Cymbidium > Cymbidium sinense. The sequence goes on along the minus strand of CM038228.1, from coordinate 61,814,651 downwards.
ATATGCATGTTGAAGTAATTATTAAGGTAAATACATAAGAACAGATGCTACATATCCCAGTTTGGTCTTGGATAGGGTCAAGTTAACAAACTCAAAAAATCAAAATTCGACATATAAACTTCAACATTAGACATCTTAATGTCCATGCAATTTTTAAAAGAACAGATATTCATATGCATGTTGAAGTAATTATTAAGTTAAATACAACAGAACTGATGTTACATCATTCCAGTTTGGTCTTGGTGTTAAGTTAAAACCTAAAAATTTGATATTATAAAATTTCAAATTAATAATATCGAGAAGCTAATTACGTCATATAATACAAGATATGGATCAAGACATAGCTTCTAAAAATTCAAATTCTCGGAAGAAAAGTCCCAAACCGATCCTCTATGTTTACTAGAGTGGACAAAGTTTTGAAGGATTATACTTCTTGAGATAATGAATACCGATCCTCTATAGAAAATGGACGAGTAAACAAGGTCTATCAATTAATATTAACCCTGGGATTGAGAAGGGTAATTATAATTAAAATTTTAATGATAAATGATCATATATCCAAATCTAAAATCAATCATAAAATGATCAAAATTCAAAAAAAATAACAAAAAATAAAAATAAAAAAATGAAATTAATTATTTAAAATAAAAAAAATAAAAATCAATCCACCCCTCCGTAATTGTTTATCTTCGGGTGAAAAATTAAGAAAACTTTTACTCACAAAGAGCCAATGTCAAATTAAATACATAACTACCTTCACACTCAAATATTCCTAAAGCGTGCTGACGTCCTCTGTCCGGCGTGGTTTTTTAGTGATATGGCACCACATAAATGGCGGTTCGACTGAGCCCTCGATCGGGTGGTTCATATACACCACTAAATTATGGTCATGCGGCCTATGTTCCCCAACGGCTTTGCTCTTTGGTGAAATGTAGAATGTATTTGGTTGGGCAAAAAGCCTATGTTAGCTAAGGTTGACTTATATTTGTCCCCTTGACAAACTCCAGTCAAGGACACCTTGGGTGTAACCCATGTGTTGACAAGGATCCTTGATCGGGTTGGGTTGACTACCTCATTCTGGACGAGGACCACGACGGCGGGGACGGAACCATGAGATCTAGATGCGGGCATCATCGTTCCCCACAAAAGTTTAAATTAAAATAATAAACTTCATAAGTTCTAAACTCCACTCCGTAATTATATACTCGTTCTTTAACGATTCATTGACTAGCTAAAAGTGCTCTCTCGGTATTGGGAGGGTAACTATAGGCTTGCTATAGAAACTAGAACTAGATATAAAAGTTCTCACCAAATGAGAACGAAATCTCTGGGTAGTGTCTTATCTACTATTCATCATACGAAATTATCACCGACACTTAAATAACTCTTTTGTTTTTCGAAAGAGGTCGGTGGTGAATTTTTGGATCCCACAGATTTCTAGCGACTCCGTTGGGGATAGGTTTCTCTTTCCATCTTTGGCTAGTCAAATCTAAGTTATAATTGCAGTGGAGTATAAAAAAAATAAAATGAAAATGAAATGAGAAATGATAAGTTAAACTTGAAAATCTCCAAGTTTTCTAAATAAAGTCTTAAGTCATTTGAGATTTAATTTAGTGCATGTGTTTAGCATGTTTTTCTTATCGTACCTATATTTTTGGAAGTAAGGTGATAGTGCAGTTATTTTTAATTGCTAATTTTTACCTTTAAACTCCAGAATGGCATTACAGAACACAGTTGTCCTACTCGGCGGTTAACATCCATTTGGCCCATTGTCAATGCTGGAAGCACCGGAGCTACCATCCAGTTTGGTAGCATGGATTTCCCAGCTATCCTGAATCAAGGGCAAGTTGCTCGGCCTCAGCTTGCCGAAATTCAAACTCATCCTGCACGCCATGTGCAACAATCACTCAAAGGCTGCGAAGTTGTGGCTACTTCGGGGCACTTGAAAGAAGTCTTCGATCTTTGAGAGGCTCGGCCCCTTGAGACACCAATCTTAAAGAGGGTTGTCACTGTCTCCTCCCTCGAACAACGCAATCCTACCGGTGAACCCCGTCCCAGGACGATCTTTGAGCTTAAGAGAAGCGCTTGGAGGCAACGAAGAAAGAAATCTTGAGCTTCGTGCTCAACATTTGTCATGTAGCGGTACACAATCAGTGGAACCAAGTGAGTGTTCCAACCCATAACGGTTTGACAACAGTGGGTAAGCAGACTCTTGGTCGATTAAGTAGTCCTTCACGGACCCAGTAAGGTCCAGTTCTCGCAAGGAAGCCTGAAACTATATCTGCATGAGTGCATTGGGTTCTCCAAGTTACCAAGGAGAGAAGACTGATGAAAACAAAATACCAAGGTCCTGTTATCAAGGATGCTAGGACTGCTCCTCCAAGGAGACCTCATCCCGTAACTCAAATGGCAGGATGCCAACCGATCCATGTCCCACACGGTGAGCATCGGTGTGACACTTGGCAGCGTGTCAGAATCCACCGCCGAAGGTTCGGTGGAAAGGTAAGCAGATATGGAGGTCTAGGCCTCAAAAAGAAATTACTTTAGAGCAAAGGCATGGCGTGACATCTGGTGTGAACTCCCAAAGATCCGCCCCAACTCAAATCTATGAGCAATGGGAGCCTAAAAAGAGGGCCCCCAATGATAAAGAATATGATGGTAGACACCTTGGAGAATCCTCCAGGGGATCCCGTCATCAATCAACTCCATCCCATCAAGAGGAGATTAACCGATCAGCCCTCTGGCGAAGGATTCCACACTTGGAATCGGAAGTCCATTAGAGACGTCGATCTGAAATTCGTGTCCAAGAGGATGGAGAAGAAGATGAGGATGCAATGACTGTTGAAGTGGAGTATATGGTGCAACAAGTCGGTGAGCCATCTGGTTTACGCCAATATCAACATAGGCGTCATACGATAGTACCTCCCCCTCAACCCGAAGAACAACAAAATGTTCAAATAGAGGAAGCATCCTCTGAGTATTCAGAGGAGGAACAACAAGAAGAGGAAGAAGAAAGGGAAGAAAATCTCACCTTCGTCGATACTACCACTTTGGCAGAAGCGCAGAGACAAATTCAGCGCCAGATGAAAGCCAAATATAAAGAAATATGCTTCAGTTGAATATGAAAATGAGTGAAATGATGATCTGAGATAAATGATGATCGATTAATGCGAGAAATATATCGCGGTCCAACACTGTCCCCAAATAATCATCAAGCCTCCAGCAATGCCCATGATAATCCTCCAATAAATTTGATCTCACATGCTTCAAGGGTCCAAATTGAGCCTGAAGCGAGGATTGAAATAAATGAGTCAGCTCGGCAACCTGCTTCTCAGAATATACAAACTATATCTGAAGCTGTGATAGCCTCTCAACTTGATATTATCTTGAATGAGAAGATCAAAGCTGTTATAGTTATGGGGCAGGCAAAAAAATTGGTGAGCAAAGGTCGCCCATATCCCGCGGAGTATGATCAAATTTCATACCCAAAAGTATATTCAATGCCAAAGTTTAATCTATTTGACAGAAATGGTAATCCTAAACAACATCTAGCCCAGTTCAAAGCATCATGTGGTAACACATGGGGCAATGATGCATTACTATTCCATCAATTCGTTAGTAGTTTAACTTCGACTGCTTTCGAATGGTATGCTGAGTTATCAAATGACTCAGTCAAGACTTTTGTTGAACTTGAAAATATGTTCGTTAAAAGGTTCGCTAGCGCAGTTAAGAAAACAATAATTCTTTCTGAGAAGAAAGAAAGAGTCGATTCTCGATATATCACGCGTTGGCAAAACATGAGTATGAAATGTGAGCAACAGTTAGAAGAAGAGCATGCAATTCAATTACTAATGGGCAACATCGATGATAAGATGGCCTTATCTTTGCATGGCTTTAATTACCACATTTCAAGAGCTACTTGATAGGGTGGCTAAATTTGAGAAATTAAATTTGTCACGCTCCGATGGACAAGATAAATCAAAGAGCAAAAGCTCAGGACCAAAGAAAGGTGAAATGCATTTCACCTCATAAAGAAGGATACTAGCGGTTAGTCTATAACATAGACAAAGAAAGGCTACACAATCATGAAAAACCAAGGCGGTTGTTCAATCCGCCACAAGCTCATACTTGGAGGTAATGATGTACCTCAAGGTCACTTGATTGAAGCGGCGACCAAAACAAACAAAGGAGCGAATGACTCAATGGCCCCGACCCTAAAAGAAAAGCTGAACAAAGAGTATTCTTTTAAGAGGAAAAGTGTGGCCAAATTATTTAAACATGCACTCAAAGTAGGTCTCCAACTACTAGAGTGTAAAAGACCTGAAGAGGCTGGACAAGTAGATAATCCTAATTATTGTCCATATCATCGGGTGCTCGGCCATCCTGTTGAAGATTGTTACATATTCAAATATTGCTAGAGCGAAAATATAGAAATGGAGAATTCACATTGACGGTGTATTGTGCGTTCAAGAAAGAATCCACAAAGTAATCACCTCATCTCCGATTACTATCAAGCAATGATAAAGGCAAGAAAGCGGTCGATGATGAAGATGGCAGTCACTCTCTAAAAAGACGTAAAATGTTGAAGCAATTGGAAGGCGTTCAGTATTGATGGAAATCACCACTTGAGCTCGTGAGTTGAGACAAAACCTAAGTTATGGGAAGGCTAGTTCATCTCATGAAAACGGCAACCAAATACCGCAAGGGAAGGCTAATAAACCAAACGAAAAAAATAAACTAAATAAAAGAAGAAGAAGCGGTAGTACAAAATGTTACTACTACTATGAATGGTATAGCGTAACACAGGATCATCAATAATATGGAAGATTATATACAATCGAAGGTGACCTATCACGCTTGCATAATTCATTACAAATATTCAGATCAATGAAGAAGCAGGGGAAGAAGCTGATGAACTTCCTACTGAGTCTTGCTTGATGATGCATGAAGTTGACAGCAACTTAGAGGAACTCTGTTTCCCAGATGAAGATGAATCAGAGCTCACCATATCAACAAACATTAAAAATGTAAAGTTGGGCAGTAATTCTGAATCTTTCAGTTTATCATTAGGCAGGCGAAGTGGATCTTTGAAGCGAGTCATCAAGATTGGATGCAAATGAAACTCAATGCAGGTTGAGAAGTGGTCGAGTGCTACCATCCCAACAGAGGAAAGAGCCAATGAATATAGATAAAGGAAAAGGAAATCAATGAAAGAGTTATCCCTAGGATTCAAATAAGAAGCCTTCATCAAAAGGGATCGACTACAATATTCTATCCCATCTAAGGAAAATTCGGTGCGCAGTGTGCTGAAGCACTTCGAAGATCTCGTAACACCTTAATTGAAGCTCTCAAAGAGCGGAAAGTTGAAGCATATTTTCTTTGAGCGTATGGAGACCTTGCATGTTCAAGAGCCTCCAACCGTCACATTTTGAAGATGATCTAATGCTCGGAGCCTGAGCATATGTTACTATGAAAGTGATGAAATTATAATCTGGATCTTAATTGATCCCGGTTCCTCCATGAATCTTATGAACTTGAGAACTCTTAGATGGCTATCTCTAGATGTACAACAGCTGGGATGAGATAAAGTCATGGTTCAGAGATTCAATGAGAAGGGGCAACTATTGGGTCATTCGTCCTCCCTCTTAAATTTGGAGACCTCTACACAGAAGCCAAATTTCATGTGATCGATGTAGATACTTCATTCAGAGCCCTTCTGGGTCGACCATGGCTTCATAAGTATGGCATTGTCCCATCTACATTGCATCAATGTATGAAATATACAAAGGATGGAGAAGAATGCCAAATTGTGGGCGGCATGCAACCTTTTGCAGTGCATGAAATGAAGATTTATCAAGATGCCAGTTACTTCCTTCTAAAGGAATCAAAGCTAACAAAATAACTAGTAAATACTGCATCTACTTCAAAACCCATAAAGAACAAGTTAAGAAGAAGGGAGAAGATAAAATGAATAAAGGAAAGGAGATTGTTCCAAATATTCATAGGGATATAAAGAAAAAGTCTAAAATCAATTACACTGTCCCTCATCTAGGCAGCGATACTGAAGAAGAAGATAAATGTGTTCCTTCTAAATCCAAAGGTCCAAGCGAATCTTCCAGTAAAACATTGATTAAGGAAGATCAGTTTGACTCTGACTATGAGTTTGAATCTGCTTTTGAAGGTAAGGCGCAATGCACCTACTTTAATACAATCATAGATCCATCGATGCTTGAGACCTCGTAGTCACTCTTATCCTCCCCAACATTTTAAAGAAATCACCCTCGAAACTCACAAAGTCGAGGCGGTGACCTTCTATGTACCTCCTCTCCACGGAAAACAGCGGAAGCTTTTATAAATCGAGGGGTGTCGAGAAGAGGATCTGATTGGGTAATGCAGATCTCGAAGAAGAAAGAAGCTATGCC